>BQMI01000154.1:0-1308490 GCA_026005395.1 Asobara japonica | reverse complement strand
TATTTTACAATATTGAAAAATTTATTTACTCTTTTCGAAAGTATTAATTTCTTTTCAACCACTCCCAGGCTTCGGTATTTGAAAGTAATTATGAATTAAAAAATAATTCTGAATATTACTTTTCTTTTAAATTAAGCTTTGATAAAATATAAGTAAGTTTGAAGTAAAACGTTTCGATACAAGATGGATAATTTCAAGAGGGATAATTTTCTGGCTTTGTCAACAATGAAAAAATAACTTTCTCAAGTTTTTCACGAGTGCTTGCAGTTAAGAGGCAATTAAGCTGACTAATGCTCTAATCTGAATCTTATATTTGCCGAGAACATTGACAAAAACAAAATTGGAGAATAACAATCAGGCAAAAGTGCGGTTTTTTGGGAGAGAAAACTTCAGGAAATAAAAAAAAACTGAACTAAAGACTATACTAAAACCATTTGTTGATAATTATTTATTGGCAAATAAAGGACATGTATAGAACCCCTGACCCTTCCGTCAACAAAATCTACTTGGTGCAACTGAATTATTTTATTTTGTATTGTTTCATCATGGATTGTCTAAACAAATTGCCCTATATGTTTCGCATTGTTCACTTCATGGACAACATACATTTCACTCACCATTCAACGAAAAAAAATCACATTTGAATTTTCAGATGCCCAGACCAATTAAGAATCCAAAAGTCCCTACATACAACGTTGATAATTTGACGAAGGCACTGGAGAAACTGACGCAGGGAATGACGATTCGAGAAGCAGCAAAAACTTATGGCATTCCTAAATCCACTTTACACGCCAAGTTCACAGGGATCAGCCAAGCATCAGTTGCAAAGCGAGGTCCTACAACAGTATTGACACTTGAGGAGGAAGTTCGAATAACTTAATGGATTGTGGATAAAGCGCGGCTGGGGTTTCCTATGCACCCTGAGGAAGTAAAAAATGTTGTACAAAAAGTCTTGAAAGCAGTTCCCAGGGACAATCCTTTTACTGATGACTGACCAGGAGAAACTTGGCTGCAACTCTTTCTGGCACGACACAAGCAGATTCGGCTAAAAAACCTGAAAGTTTATCAAAAGGACGAGCATCCGTTACCGAGAGTGCAATTCGAGAATGGTTTGCTGATCTTCATAACTATTTGGAAGAAATTGGTGAATTGAGTGTATTGACAAGACCCGCTAGTATTTTTAATGATGATGAGACAGGGGTTCAACTTTGTCCAAAACTTGGTCGGCTCTTGGGTGAGAAAGGTAATAAAGATTTCTATGAAGTTGCTTCAGGAAACGAGAAGGAACAGCTCTCTGTGCTTTGCACAGTTTCGGCTGCTGGGGGAGCCCTACCACCAATGATACTGTTTCCTTATCAGAGAATCCCCTTGGCGATAAGTGAGTCAGTTCCTGATGATTGGCCTGTGGGGAGGTCTACTTCTGGTTGGATGGTGTCTTCGACGTTTTCCTCGTACATCGCTAACCAGTTCTACCCATGGTATATTAAAAATGGCATTGAGTTTCCAGTGATCTACCTTCTCGATGGACATGAATCACATATGTCCCTTGAATTGAGTGATTTCTGTCTCGAGCACAAGATTATCGTGTACTGCTTGCCTGCCAACTCCACCCATATTTTGCAGCCATGTGACGTATCAGTTTTCAAGTCATTGAAAAGTAAATGGATAGCAGTAGTCCGCGATTACAAGCAAACAACGCAGAAACCAATCACGAAGTTTACCTTCGCTTCACTTTTTAAAAAACCACTCGATGAGATCAGCGAAGAGTGTATCACTAATGGACTTAGAGCATGTGGAATTTATCCATTCGATGTTAATGCTGTAGATTACGACAAATGTATTTCCACTCGACGTAGCAAACTAAATGAAAACATGGCGAATAGCTTTGATGTCCATTCACACACCCAGAGCGACGAAATCTCCTTGGATGACCTCATCTCGACGGAATTTTTTTTTCTCGTCATATTGAAGAAGACACATTATAAGGATTTATTGAAATAAGGAACGCCAATACATCTTATAAAGATCTTGCCTATCGCTTGTGGAAAAGGTGCATGGATGACTTGGAACTGATGTCTGGTGAGGGCACGTGTTCTTCTGCTCATGGTGTCCAGGGAGACAGGAGAAATAATAGGGAGACGACTCAGAATCGAACAGACGATACTGATGGAACTGGAGGAGGCCTCGTCGAGACAATAATCAGACCTGCTGATCCTGGAAACAACAGCGGAACTGTTGAAGACACCGTTAAGAAAACCACCAGACAAACTGATACCGTTAATCCACGAAATGAACCTGGAAACAAAAGTCAAACTGTCGAAGAGACATTGAAGCCAACTGGCAATAATATGCCTTCTACAAGTTCTCCAAGACTATCTGCGCCAAATGCTAAAGGGGTATGCAATGACCTGGGTGATAACGCATATGCTAGTCCAAATTGTGATGTCCACTTGGATGACACTGTGATTATTGAGTTAAATGAGAGTATAGTTAGCCCTGCTGATTACGAAGCAATTATTAATTTAAGTTCATTTAATGGAAATGATACTAGTCCTATGGATGATGAGGAAATCACAGCTTCTAGAAGCGATTTGAAAATCTCTGATATTGTTGATATTGACAATGATATTAACAGCAATATGAGAACCTCAGTTATTAAGCCCAACTTATATGTTGATGAAACTAAAGACTGCAATATTGATGAAACTGCTAAGACTAATTACGTAGGAGCTAAAGTTGATGGGGTTGATGGAGGAATAGATGAATCCAGAGACTCAGCTGGAGAGGGTTCTTCATCCTGTGAACGTCAAGAATCGACTCCAACTCCAGGTTGCAAACTTGATGTATCCAAAGCCTGGGATGCTCATTTGAGATTCCCTGATCCTGGAGAATTTAAAAAAGGGAGAGAGAAGAAGAAATCTCATATTCCTTATTCTCTCATTAGTGCTGAGTGGCGCGACCGCGAAATAAAGAGGAGAAATGAAATACTTCAAAAAGAAATTGATGCTAAACAGAGGGCGCAGGAACGCCTGAGAAAAAGGAATGAAGCTGAATCGAAGAAGATGAAGGCGAAGATTGAGAGGGAGAAGAAAAAAGCGGAGAAGGAGAAGCTTAAAGCAGAAGGAGATGCTCAAACAGTATCTGGTAAAAAAGGCAGAAGGAAGAAAAATAAAGAGCTTCAGCTCGCAGAGACTAAAGCGGAAACCAATGTCACCACTCCTAAAGTAAAAGAGCTGCGTGAAAGCTAAATATCTGCATTTTCTACTATAACATTGGTTATAAAAACTCTGTACGACTTTCTCGTAATTTAAAACGAATAACTAAGCTCAAGTTGAACTACATCTGATTTCCTAGATTTAATGTTTGTCTCGAATTCCTTTCAATCACTTGCTTTAGGGAAATAAATAAAAAAATGTTATATGACTTCGATAGTACCTGCTATTACTTATTTGTCCAGACGAAAAACATCGCATTTTCAATAAATATTTGGAAATAAAATACGATTTTGCCATCACTCATTCAATCCAAGTATCCAGAAGTGAGAGGGAGAGAGGGGAGAGTTTGAGGCACACTTCATTATTCGTTTGCCAAAGGAGTTTACTATTGTAGGCTTTAATTAATTATCTTTTCTATACTAGCGTAAAGTAAATTGTTCATTATTCACAAAATAATTCTGGTAACTCAATTTCTGAGCTGCAAAAAATAATTTTCCTTTCGGAATTGTGTAAAACATACATACAATCTAATACGTAATTCTATCAATCTTTAAACTTGATTTACAAATAATAAATGTGTACGTTGGTTCATAAATAAATAGTTCCATTGTTTTTCGCTAGAAAATATTAATAATGACGCCATTCGTTGATTAATAAATTCTACAGTTCATCACTGAGACGGCAAAATTCAACCAAATGGTTTGTAATTGTTATTTTCATATTTGTGGCGAAAAAAAATTCTTGTGACTCACAACTCAAGTGCACAGGACCATTTGTTCACTTTGTTATTTTTTTCGTTCCGTTATTTTTTGATCAGTATGTTGATACTAATTTTCTTATTGATTAAAATTGTATGTAAATATAACAACAATTATATCGGATTGTTGATGATTCTTCAAGACCAAATCATCCATTAAAAATTATTTTTTTATTCCGTGTCCAGAAACTGGACATGGCGCGTGTCCAGCAACGGGACTTCGATGTCCAGAAACTGGACATGGCGCGTGTCCAAAAACTGGACCGCGATGTCCAGAAACTGGACCGCGATGTCCAGAAACTAGGGTTTTGGCTCGAGTCAACTTTTTTTCCATATAATTAATGTTTGCTTCATCATTTTCATTTCAAATAATTATTGTGTGTAGCTAACAATATTCTTAACCCTATGAAAACCTTCACACCATGATTTCGATGGTTCTTTCATTTTTAATGTATTTTAAAAAACGGATATTTCCTTAAGTGTCCAGAAACTGGATAAGTCACCCTATTCAGCATTTAAACTAAATTAAATCTGACCCTCTTCAGGGTTAAATCGGTGTAGTCCGAGAATGTTTGGTACCAAAGGCTCTACGGCTGCAAAATGGCCATACTACCAAATTCCCAACGCTCCTCTTACGTGAGTAAAAACGAAAGTTATCCGAGAGTTAACTTTCCGAAACCACAGAAAGGAGGTGCAGTTGTCATGGAATATATTCCCGATACTTCAATCGAGGAGTACATGGGGGCCCTCAAAGACGTCTTAATTGATGAAAAAAATGACATGTATTTCACGAATATCTAATAATCGGGTATCTTGCTACTTGCAAATCAAAGAACAACTTGATGAGTTACTTTCTAGGACAGACACCATCATACTTAATGAGAAGCCTATTCGAATCAAACCTGCCGTTTTCCAAAATAGACGGATAATTATTTCGAATACTCGGCCTGAAATTCGGAATGAACTTATAGTAGAAAGATTCACAGACGCAAAAGTTACAATGAGATCAACAATAACTGATCTCAAAGCTATCTCATCTGATGAAATTTACATCGACCCAGATAATATCGAAAGAGTACCTAGCCTAACATCAATTGAATATCAAGGCTTGAAGTATAATGTTTACGTTTCGTCTAAGAAAATATTGTGCGAAAAATCAGGAAGTTAAAAATAATATGAGCAAACACACGAAGTCACCTCTGCAAACATCGAATCCTTTGGGCTGGTGGGACAACAAACGTGACAAAATAAAAAAGGCTGAGAAGAGCGGTTTTCAAAAAATGGTCATATGCCAATAGTCAAAATGATCTGATCGAGTACAAAAAAAGGTGGTAGTTGCAAAAAAAACCTTCAAAAGAACAAAAAGAATGTGTTATATCATTTTCTCAGTCCATTGATAGCAGAACAAATATGAAATATGTATGCGATGGATGTCGAGTGTCGAAGAATACATGGGTACTAATAGAAAGCTCGAACTCTACCGAAAATCTTCAATGGACAAGAAAGCTGTCTTGATTTGATACCGGAATGTACTAATGATGCCTCTTTGTCTGATCAATTTAGCTACATGGAATTCAATGTTGCCCTTGAATCTCCAAACACCAAAAGCTCCCCAAATATGGATCGTATTTAATATCACATAATCGAGAAATTCAGTAACAGGTGTAAACTAATAGTACTCGATATTTTTAATGAGCTATATTTAACCGGAACCTTCCTTCAAGAATGGAAAAATCATTTCATTTTCCTTATACCTAAGCAAGCCGGTGGAAGCGCAACGCCCATCCCATTATCATCATGTATGTGTAAACTACTAAAAACAATGATAAAAAATAGACTAGACTGGTGCATAGAGCATGAAGGCATTCTGAAAAGTTCTCAGACTCGATTCCGTAAAGGTTCTTCCTGTGTAAATAACCTGGCCAATAGTACAATGAATATCAGTCACGGATTCTCTCAAAAAGAAGACATACTTGCGGCATTCCTTAATGTGCAGGGTGCATTCAATGACGTCAACTGTGATATCCTATTGACAAAGCTTGCAAAAATAGGATGTCCTTTAAATCTTCTACAGTTTATCAAAATTCGTAATGCATAAAAGATGAATACGACCCATACAGAAGACACTAGGCATATAGCCAAGGGAGTACCACAAAGAGGCGTGTTGAGCCCGTTATTATACGCAATATATGTGCTGTAAATTTCAAGGAATATCGTGGCAAAGATATAAATAAAATGGTTCCTAAGATTGAGTGGGCTGTTGAGACTGTAAGAAAAAATCCAGCAGAAATAGGTTTAAAAATTGCTCCAAACAGAGAAAATTGATCCACTTCACTTGCAAGAAAAAGATCAAACCAGGGGGGACACAAATTCGAATTAGTAACTGCACTATAAACTCAACCGATAAAATGAAATTCTTAGGAGTAATATTAGATTACAAATTATTGTAATATATACTTCCGCCTACACGTAGAGTATATAGAAAAATGAACTCTGAAAGCAATGAGCCTAATCAAATTTTTGAGAGATACTTGTTTGGCGATGAAATTCTAATACACTGCTCGTACTATACAAGAGTTGTATAAGGTCGATATTAGAATACACCCTGGGAGTCTACTTTCTTACTACGAAAAAATTGGCGCAAACCGTGGAGGGAATTCAATATTGATGAAGGAACACGAGCATTAATTCAATTATTGCTGAGGCAAAAGTGACTAATATTAGAGAACGAACTAAGCTATTGCTAAAAGTTTTTAACTGAAAAATACTGACTAATAAACAACATCGTTTTCATCAAACGCTTCGGGAATTTATGGTAAAGAGGCCTCTTATGAAAAAGCGGCAAAACAGGCTACTTTTCCAATGTGTACGAGAATTGAGACCGGTATTGAGAGAACTAAAATCCAAGTCACACTTTAGCGTCTCTCAACATGAATATGAAGGTGGTCTAATTTAATTTTTTATTCTTTTTAATTTTTATTTAACGTCGTTCTATTTATGCTCTCTACCTAATTGCTCGTCAACGATGGAGGTCTACGATGTATTTGTAAAGCATGGCTAGGATTTGAACTCAGCACCTCTGAGTTACGAATCCGTCGCCTTAACGAATCGAGCCATCGTAGGTCTCATTATAATTATCTACGACTCCAATTTCGTCCTTCAATCGGTGAAACCATTGTTTGCTTCCCCTTAGTATATGATAGTTAATGGGGGAAATCGAACAAATTGTTCAGTTCATGAAATATATCGCGAGTGGCAGTTCTGTGACGATACCTGGATGTGTGCATGTAATTGAGGCACTCGATTCAAGTATTTGTCATAGAAGAAGTTCTTTCACTTCTTACGTGTTCCAAGCATCGTGTAAGGAATATGGCATAAAGCATATTTTGAATGCGGTAGCGAAACCCAGGAGCGAATGGATAATGCGAACGCCTCAACAGGAAATTGCTACAACTAGCACCGGTAAAGCTGAGGACATGTGGGACATCAATGCCAAAGAGATGTAGATCAGGCGTATTTGCGAGAAATACGAATGGAAGCTAGAATCTGAACAAATCATCGAAATGATTCGATGTTCGGTGGTTTAAATCTGAGGCCTACAGCATAAGAGACGTGGTCATTGTCGCTGCCAACCCAGTGGCGACCGGCGAAAGTAAAAAGCTGGTTGCTAAAGCAAGTGATCCATTAAAGATCATTGTTGTTTTATCCCCAATGGCAGGCACGAGGTTCAGGATATGCGTGGCCTCAAGAAATCACCGAACCAGAGACAGGTAGTCGCAGTTGCCAGTCTCCAGAAGTGGGTCATGTTTAGTCCAGTGGAGTAACTGGTCGGTAATAAAAGTTATCTAAGCAGCACAATGATGGTCCACCCGTGGATGCCATTGTAGCTGGGTTTTAATTAATTGAGTTGTAGGATTCCGTGAATGGTCAAACATGGCATCACTTGGTGCCATTGGCGCAAGATCCTTGTAACAACATAAGTCTCAGAACTCGAATAGTCGTCAAACACCATGATGTGCTAGTGCATCGAACCGGAAGAAACACCAGCCGGGCTAGACTAATGTTCCGACACAAGATTGTGCCATTGAAGCTAAAGTCTTGTGAGAGAACTTCAGGAGCAGGATTAATGGTTAGACAAATTTGTGCCGTGGAAGATAGGCGCTGGTGGAAGGAATTAAAGACTAACAAGTTCAATGGTCAGACATTTCCGAGTGTCTTGACCGAATCTACTTCTATTAGCTGCTTCTGAGAAATTTTGGTGATCAAACTGATCCAATTCCTGCTGAATCATTCGGATTGGTCATTGCGATGATGGCGTTGAAATCAATGCAGCATTCGCACCATATGCAAAAAAAAGAGGGCAGTTTGCTAACATTTCGTTTGTTGCCACGATGTTACAATTTCGTCAGTTGATAAGTTGAGGACGACTTATATGATCAGGGTGGCTGTTGCGTATGCAAGAAGCAACTATCATTTATTTTAATCTCAATTTTCTCCAAGTCGTTAGTTCATTTTGCTGTCTAGACATAAGTACTTTTCCGTCTTTTGTCTGCTTAAATCCTAAATAGATTTTTTACACGTCTAGACATTGTAAATTCATTGATAATGTTTCTCACAAAATTCTACGAGAAGGTATAATTTCTCTTCAATTTTAGTGAATTCGTTTATTTGTATGCACCCTGAATTATCCATTGTATCGCTCATTCCCCATGCTGATTACATCTTTCGCACATTGGCTAAAGGCCCAATACTGACAGATACCTTACACCACCTACTTCCCATCTCTCCATACCTCTCATTCCACTTTTCCAATCACGAAGTTGACCCACTTATCTCAAATCATACTAATCAATCTTCTCGCAATATCAAAATAAGTACCTAGCTCCCTCAAAGACCATCTGTTGTTTTTAAACTTCCCAACTTTCCTCAAATTTCCATTTCCCAAAAGCATCCAACCGCATCACATACGAGAAGCACCTTGTCGAAGATATTGCCAAAATCGCGTAACAAATTCACTTTTCGTTATTAAAATGACCATTGTGTTGAAGTGTTAGAATTTGTGAGTGATCATTTCCTCTTTACTCATCCAACATCCTCACACCTCAACAAGTGCTCATTCCCCCTCGTTATCATAACTAACTGCATAAGCATTTAATCTGCATGTAGCAAATATTGTTCTGTACAGTTCAGATTTCTGGAATTTACAACTCCAGAAAGTTCAAAAACGAACGCAATATTATTCAGTGGCTAATTAAAGCAGTGAAAAATTTGGAATGAACGTGAAACTAGGGAATGAGGATAGCTGCCGAGGGAAATATACTATTTCTACTTAAATACCTTAATGTGGGGTAGGAGATCGTTTCGTTGAGGAGATCCACATAGAAGACACAAAAGTTGGTTTTGAGCGAAACATTTGTTCAGAAGTGGACACATCGCCAACATGCGTTCCTTGAATGTGACTTTTTCGATGTTTTTGCCGTCAGTCATTCCAAATTTTCTGCGCAGTTGACGTCTAGCAAATTTGATGAACCCTCCGCGGGATCTGGGGATAAGTCACAGATTCTAAAGCACCATGTATTGTTTCAGTAAAATTAGTTTCACTACATATAATAGATTTATTTTACTAAACAGAAGTTCATGTACTAATAATAAACATCGTATTTGGGCTGAAATTGTGATTAGATCAATGGCGAATCCCATGCAATCGTTTTTTACGATCATTTTACCCTTTCGATCTTTTTTTAATTTAAAATTTCGAACGTACAAGGGATTTCAACAAAAAGGTTTAGAAATTTCCAAAAGTCAAATTTTGCCACTTTTGGGAATTTCTCAAATTTTGGAAATATCGAGAAGAAATTATAATACCGTATAATGTGGTTGTAGAGCCATACAGCTCTTTGCTTGGCTCTCTCGGGATGATAATATCCCATGACGACTTGTCTTAATCTCAAGCCATAGGGCTCGAAGATGGTCATGATCCAACAGATTACAATCAAGGAAACGATCTGCGCATATCGATCGAAATCTGGAGGTACTGGGTCAGGCAAACAGGGCAAAGTGTCCACCTCGATATTCGCGTCAGATGGGGAAAAAGCTTTGATAATACTCCGGTAAAGTTGGGCCAGATAACCATCTCCAGATACGTACATACCCACCGAATTAACTTGCTGAACTTTGGTCTCAAATCTACCATGATACCGGATTGTACTCAAAATCCAGTACAAACTGTAGTCCACCATCATATGAATGCAGAGCTTGAATGTAGTGAGACTCAAAAAAACTGCAGACTTTGTCAAGTGGACCTGAATTCAGAAAGTTTTAGTAGCAGATTAAGGTATTTTAGGGGGAAAAATTAGGGCTGTTTCTGGTATTTGTGGATTCTATTTATTTTCCTGAGCTTTTTTTTGGATGGTATTTTCCTGAACACAATGTCGGTTTGCTAAATAAAAAGAAACTATCATTATATTTTTTTGTTAATGGTTAAAATATTTCAAAGTTGTGAAATTCTTGAAATTCTGAACGTTGCGCATGCTGCCCTATCCAATTGTTTGGAGGTTTTGCCATTTATCCTTTTTTTCAAGTTTTAAAAAGAAAATTTAAATTTAGAAGATTGTTAGAATTTTTATCTACCTTTTCGACTCTGATGAGAATGATTGATGTGAGTGGAATATATTTAGATTTCTCCCTGGGATTGAGGGGCAGAACCGTTTCTTTTTCCTGTTTTGCGCGAATCAGATCAATTTGACGTAGATCTTGGGTTAGATACTGGTTGTCGAAGCGATCATTGGTCAACCACTTGTGGCGGTAATGGATCACCCTAAAAAACAAATTCGGAAACAATTATAACATAAAGATAAACGCACTGTGATTGTGACTCTTGGTAGGCTGTACCAATAACTTCCTACTAGAAACTGAAAAAGTTTATTTTGGAAAATTTTTTTTGCAAATTGGTTAGCTCCTCAACTTCTGTCTTAACATATAGAAATGTTTTAGATTCTTTTTTAAAGAGAATTCGCTTTCCAACAGAACATAAATTGTATGTTCCCCATAAACAGAATTGGTAACGAGATACATTGCAAAAAGTTGAACAATCGCCGCCTTTATTTACCAACGGTTCGAAACCGTTCTAAAATATTTTATGTAGAAAATGTAATTTCGGCCAACCTATTTGAACGTCATTTTTTAATAAATCGATTCATTTACACGATGAAATCAATAACAATAATACTTTGACCCTATAATACCTTGTTAATGACAGGTGCAGGCGATATAAGTCATGAAATCTGAAATGGTTCTCCTTCAATCAGAAATAATGTTCATTACCAACAGTAGCTTTATCGTGGACAGTTTTTACGTTAGAACGTTGTCAATTAATCAAATCGTTAATCGAAAAACTGTTCTCCACTTCGCAAAACGCTATTATATAATTAAAAAAATAATAAGATTCAATTTAATTAAGTATGCCTTACATACGGGCTTTTTTGGCTTGCACAAAACAACATTAGATATGAGCGTCCGCGTACTAACCGCAAAATTACTCGCTTCGATACATATGAAATAGTGATTTTTAAAAAATAGTTATAGGCATATATGGGTTTTAAAGTAATAATGTTTTCAAGGCAGAATTGAGATATTCAAGACAAGATATTTGGTTGATAAAATTAGAAGAATGATTGATTTGGTGCAAAATAGTGTTAGTTTATAACTTAGCGCAGTACCTCTCAACCTCTGTGGTTGTTCTCACATTTCCACGTTATAGAAAGTTTATCCTAGAATTTCGAATTTTTCAATATAATTCTTTTAATGCTCGAACTGCTGTTAAAACTATCGACTTTTCCTTGAGGGTGAAAAGAGGCAAAATGCCAAGATGGAAGTTCCTATTCAACTTTTCTGTCTGACCTTCATGAAGTTATGGAAGTTTGAAGTGCAATGTTACATCACTGTTCAGCCCTTTATGTCAGTGCTTTCAATTCCTCCAATAATTCTTGGGACTGTTCGGTAACTTAGAACTGATCTTGGAACTGAAAGCACTGGCCCAATGCGTTTAGCAGTGCTATAACTGCTATAACTGTTCAACTTCAAAATTCAATAAACGGGATGTGGGTCTGCCCCCCCGATCGTTCCCCCGTGTATGTTATATCCAAAATTTCGGTTCATGTGTTAGATTAGCAATTTCTTAACTTTTAAAAATTTCCAAATATTAAAAAAGTTCATAATTGTTAAAATATAAAAAGATTTTTCGAAAGTATAACGTTCCTTGTGATAGGGTTAAATAAACAATGCAATTTGTTAATAACAAGGAACTATAGGCGTTAGTAAAAAAGGTCATAAAACATGAAATATGTATTTTTATGTGTGGGAAGACTTTCATTCGACACTTTGTTTCGTATCTTCAACCGTTGTTGCGATAGAGCACTCTAAACAATTGAAATTGGCAATAACAATAGAACTAATTGTTATTTCACTTTGACACTCCTTTCCAACCTGGTCACCATGGAGAGGTATCGATAAAAAAAAATGAAAAATTCAAGTTCGATTTTCCGTCCAACATAATCAATTAATTAAGAAAAAAAAATCATCAAACATCAAATGTGCATTTCTTTGGGGTGAACATCTTTCATTGAATTTGTCCGAAATTTGGCCCGAAAATCCAGATTCGAAAAAATACCTTCTTCGTATCTCAAATCGTTTTTGGGATAGAGCGATATAAACGATTCAATTTGTTAATAACAATCGAAGCCGCTAAATTTGTTAATAACAATATAAAGCCGCTAAACGTAAACTTACTAAGGCCATAAAGCTTCACAAACGAGACTGTTGGAACGAGCTCTTGGAGGAAGTGGATAAGGATCCTTCGGGCAGACCGTACCAGGTGGTTATGGCGCGACTTAAGTCAACCGATGCCATCACCGACCTGCCCTGAGCTTCTGGAGAGGATTGTGTCTGTCTTATTTCCCCAACAATCAAATCTTACTAGAACGTATGTGAAGAATGGTATCAACGGCGAAATTCCAGCGATTACAGCCGACGAACTATTGCAGGCCTGTAGTAGAGTGGGCAACAACAAGGCCCCCGGTCTCGATGGTGTGCCAAACATAGCGCTGAAGGCAGCCATTAATGCAACACCTGGGATTTTTCTAGACATGTACAATGCTTGCATTCAGGAAGGTATCTTCCCCAACAGATGGAAACAACAAAAACTCGTACTTCTTCCTAAGGGAAAAAAGCCATCGGACGAGCCATCATCATATCGTCCAGTCTGGATGCTGGATACGGCGGGCAAGATCCTGGAGCGCATAATACACCAGAGAATTGAGGCAGTGGTGGAACCCCTGTTGGCCAAAGCTCAATACGGCTTTAGACGACGACGATCTACGTTGGATGCTATAGATCGGGTGGTCAAAACAGCCAAGAAAGCAATCGAGGGCGGGCGATGGAAACGAGGTACCCATAAACGTTGAAAATCTTGTGGAAGTCATGCTGTCATCAGAGGCAGCATGGAACGGGACAAGCGTGTTTGCAATGGAGGTTCTGACGGAGTTGCGGCGCGAGGAGCAGCTACGGAAAAATCCAAGTAAAAGGAGTATGTTCTTGCTGTAGAGGACCGGGGAGGCGGTTGGCTTCCTTGAAAAAAAAAAAAAACTAGTGGGTGGGATGCATTTGTGCCCTCAGTGAGGCCACAATGCACATTTCCCGATTTGGTAACTCGAGTTTTCGAGATCATGTCTGTTTCAAAAATTTACGAGACTTTTCACTTCAGTATTTACTGATTTTTTTTTTTTTCATTTCTCTATTCGTCGCTACCTTTTGTGATTTTTTTCATAATCAAGAGATAACTCCCTCTTCTACGTGAAGGCCATTTACTTCTCATTAAAACCTTTAAGTCTCAGTGAAGCATTTTAAAACCAGGAATATACAACAGCTACGTTGAAAAAGCTCAATAAGTCCGTATCTCTGGCTTCACTCGCCTTCACGTACCATGGCAGCATTGATACATAAAAGTGATATACAAGTATTATATTCTGAGTCGGTCCATGTTTACTGTAGAGATCAATTTTCGCGATCGCCATCTAATCTCCATTCATGCATTCATCACATGAATTATTTTTTTCTAACGGCTCTACCACCTTAATTATGCACATTATGGGAAAAAGTTAAATGTGCATCTTTGTCTGAGGAACACTTTATGTTAACAATTTTTTTTCTCTAACTCCAACCCATAACGCTTTACGAGCTATAGCGTTATGAACAATTGACATTGTTAATAACAATATATATTCTGAACCAATATCTATCAAAAACTCATCTACTGCTAAGTTACATGAGGACGCGTCGATTGAGACCTCGGTGGCTTCGATTGGTGTATCCATTCATGAGAAATTGTTGACCAAAAATTAGGGCACATACATACAAACATACACACACACACACACACGGCCACCGGTGTATTGGTGGAGCGGTGAAATCGCGACCCTCCGCAGGGAATGTTTCGCAGCGAGGAGAGCTTGGCAACGCGCAAGGAAGAAGTCCAACCCCGAAAGTCTCGAAGTGGAGTTTAAAGCCGCTAAGCGTAAGCTTACTAAGGCCATAAAGCTTCGCAAACGAGACTGCTGGAACGAACTGTTGGAGGAAGTGGAGAAGGATCCTTGGGGCAGACCGTACAAGGTGGTTATGACGCGGCTCAAGAGCCAGCCGATGCCATCACCAACCTGTCCTAGGCTCCTGGAGAGAATTGTCTCAGTCTTATTCCCCCAGCAAATGAGTGTGACTGAAAAGCAGGTGGAGGGTGCTATTATCGACGGAATACCGCCGATTACAGCTGAGGAACTATTGCAGGCCTGTAGTAGAGTGGGCAACAACAAGGCCCCCGGTCTCGATGGTGTGCCAAATATAGCGTTGAAAGCCGCCATCAATGCAGCACCCGGCATGTTCCTCGAAATGTATAATATATGCATCCAGGAAGGTATTTTCCCCAGCAGATGGAAGCAACAGAGACTCGTGCTTATCGCCAAGGGGAAAAAGCCACCGGACGAGCCATCATCATATCGTCCACTCTGTATGCTGGATACGGCGGGCAAGATCCTGGAACGCATTATACATCAGAGAATTGAGGCAGTGGTGGAACCCCTATTGGCTGAAGCTCAATACGGTTTCAGACGACGACGATCCACGTTGGATGCTATAGACCTGGTGGTCAAAACAGCAAAAAAAGCAATCGATGGCAGGCGATGGAAAGGAGGTACGAAGCAGTATTGCTTGGTTGTTACCCTGGACATCAAAAATGCCTTCAACTCGGTACGGTGGGATCCCATCCTCGCGGCATTGTCGAAGCTGCAAGTACCGGCATATTTGCAAAAGATGGTAGGTAATTACTTTACCGACAGAGTACTCAGATATGACACAGAGGTTGGTCCTAAAACATATAGGGTGACTGGGGGGGTACCTCAAGGCTCAGTGTTGGGTCCTCTTTTGTGGAATATCGTATATGACGACTTGCTCAAAATAGCATTACCGGCGGGGGCCAAACTCGTAGCTTTTGCGGATGACGTAGCCATAGTCATCGTGGGCAAACACCTTTCCACGCTCCAGCTTATTTTCGAGAATGTTTTTAACAAGATACGACAATGGATGGACTCGATTGGGCTACAACTTGCGGAGCATAAGACTGAGGCACTCCTCATTACGAGCCGGAAGAAAATAGAGACAATTACACTGCAAGTCGGTGAGCACGAAATAATTTCCCAGCCCTACATACGGTACCTGGGAATTATGATTGATGCCCGACTTAGTTTTAGACAGCAAGCTCAACATGCAAGCAGTAAGGCAGGAGCAGTGAAGACTGCTCTTGCAAGACTTATGCCAAATATTGGAGGGCCAAAACAGAGGAGAAGGCTCCTGCTATCATCAGTTGTCACGTCGGTATTAACATATGGTATTCCTATATGGAGTGATGCATTACGAAGCCAAGCATCTCGGCGGCAAATTGTTCCAGTCTACAGGCTGAGTGCCCTTAGAGTGGTCAGCGCATACCGCACAGTATCGAACGATGCTGTGTGTGTCATTGCTGGGATGCTACCTTTTGAAGTGCTAGCGGAAGAGCGTAGGCGACTCTACACACGCAAAACATTAACTGAGCTGAGCTCAGTGGAACTGAGGACAGAAGAACGAAACCACAGCATCCAGCGATGGCAGCTGCAGTGGGACGCCTCGAGCAAAGGCCGGTGGACTCACAGACTTATTCCGAAGCTAGATGTTTGGCTTGACCGATCACATGGACAAGTCAATTACTACCTAATCCAGATGCTCTCAGGACACGGGTGCTTTCGGGAATATCTTCACAAATTTAAGCATGAGGATTCTCCGGATTGCCCAAAGTGTCCGAGAATGAAGGAAAACGCGGAACATGTTCTCTTTACGTGTCCGCGTTTCGACGTCCAACGAGCTGTATGGGAAAATAGCGCAGGCAAACCCATCAACGGTGGAAATCTTGTGGAAGTTATGCTGTCATCAGAGGCGGCATGGAACGCGACAAGCGACTTCGCAATGGAGGTTTTGCAGGAGCTGCGCCGCGAGGAGCAGTTGCGGAAAAATCCAGAGTAAACGGAGGATCTTCTTACTGTTAAGGAGCGGAAAGGATTCGCTACTGAGGAAGCCAAGGCTATCGTCCCCTACACAACGAAGTATTGCTCAGCAGATGTTCCGTCGTGTTCTGGGGACCAACCGAACTGTATTGTATGTGACAAGGGGTATTGTCCTTTGCACGTTATGTTTTATTTGTTAATTCTGTAAGTTTGTTTAATAAAGGAAAAAGTAAGAAAAAGAGGAAGGAAAGAGAAAGAAGGAAGTGTGAGGAAGGAGGTTGACTTCCTTCTTTCTCTTTTTCTAAAAAAAAAAAAAAAAAAAAAAAAAAAAACACACACACACACATACATTGACTAGAGACGGGGCTTTGGTGTAGTGGGTAGAGTGTCTGCCTACTATTATAAAGGTCCCGCGTTTGATTCCCGCTCACTGCAAATATTTTTTCTGAAAAATATTTTCTCACGGACTCCGACCGATGGCAGGAACATTCCGTGTGTGCTATCGGCACATTTTATATCGGTATCCATGAAGTGAGACCGTGAGCCGGGACCGAACGCGACCCGTCGCGCGGGGGGGGGGGGGGGGGGAGGGAGGGTTCCATCGTAGACGCCCGCCATCGTATCACAGGGGTTTCTGGAGGTTTACCCTGTGATTAGAAATACGATGAGCTGAAATGGCGAAGTCGGCCCCAGCCGCAATCGGTGGGTACTCTGATCCGTAGTATTGCCCATGAAGTAATGCCTACCAGCGGTTACGTGGGTGAATACGAATAGAGAAAGAGTAGAAAGAAACAAAAACACATACATTAACTCAGAATTTTTCGGGGATCATTTTGGTACCCTTAAGACACCAGTTACAGGTCGAAATGAAAAAGTTCGATTTCAGGGTGATTACAATAACTTCCCTATCGGGAAGTAAAAAAAAACAACCACACACACATACAAACACTTTTCGAAAAACGATTCAGGATGATATGAATCATCGAGAAAAGTGAAAATATCTTGAAAATTTCATTTTCCATTTTCATTACAATAACTTCATAGGGGAGGTGGGGGGGGGGGGGGGTGGCATCAAATAGGAAGGTTGATGAGAAGCTTTTGACTTGGATTCTTGCCTTCTTTTCACGATCAAAAATAAGTTCAGCAGGTTTGGGACAAAGGGTATTTGGCCTTATCTTAGTTGAGAGAATATCGCCGTTGGTGTGCGTCGCGTTGCGGTGGAGTGAGTAGACCTGTTCATGGGTTCATTCTATTGGAATTACCTTAATAGCATGAAAAGTACGAAGAAACTTGTGGCAAAGCTCATCCAGTCAAAAAGCGTCAGAAACTTGTCAGTTCTTGATCTTATTTCTGTCACAATTCCCGTTGCGACGTCCTCCAATGTTCTACTCTTATTAGTCTCAAAGTGAAATGAATGGGAAAAGTCCACTTTCACATAAAACATGGCTTTCATGTGCTTTGCGAATTTTTTTATCTCTGAAAAATAGTTTTGAAAATTTTATACTTTGGTTGTCATGTTATAATCGTTCGAAACCGCATCAATTTTTGAAATTCTCGAAATAATATGAATTTTATAACGTTTTTTGAATATGTCTTTTTTCAAATTTTTCGAAATGTTCTAAATTTGATGCTTGTAAAAAAGTAGAATCTACCGAAAATCTGCCATTTCAAAATTTGACAACTTTTACAGTTTTTTGACATTTTTCATTTGATGGAAATATTTAGATCTTCTGCAAAGTTTTTTCGAATTGCTTACTCCTTTAAGTTCCGAAATATCAGAAAGTTATGAAATTTTCGGCATAATTGAAATTTCACTATATTTAAATTTTCATATTTTTGAACTTTTTTTTTACGTTCCTTGAATTTATAAAATTTTCAAAAATTCAAAAAAGTGACATTTCTAATTTTGAAATTTCAAGTTTTTCTATAATTTTTTACAGCTTTGGAATTATAGAGAAATTCTAGTTTCCAACACCTGTGAATTTTTCGGTTTTTCGTGGTTTCAGATTTTGGGAAGAGCCATTTCCATGAATGAACAGATGCCATTATTATGTAAATATTCAGTAATAACATTACTTTTTCGTACTGTGCCGACAATTGCATCAGACACGAAAGAAACGAGAATGCAAATAAAGTCGAGGGGTTTGACAACATAACACAATGCACCGACGACATATGCTAGATTGCATATAGCCCCGAACCAAGGCCCAAGCTTGGCGAAACAATCGGAAACTGCGCCATCGAATACCTTTTCACATCTTTCGAATGGAGTGCCGAGCTTTTTGTTGCAGATACTCACAACGCTCCCCAGCCACTCGAACACCGCCGTTACAACTCGTACTGAAATATGGAAAAAATTATAGTTTTGTATTTACATATCTATGTATTTTTGTGTCTTTGTCTCTCCATATTTTGGTATTTTTCTATTTTTCTAGTTTAGCATTTTCAATATATAATAATCGCTAAGAGAAAACTGCAAATGAGAAGAAGTGGTAAATTCAACGAATCATACTGATACTGAGAACCATCCTCTTGATCGCCAGAAGTGCCTGTTTTATTCTTTTAGCAACAATCTTCACTGTTTTTATTATCTCAGCTATTGCATCTCGTAGAGCATAAAACGGTTGCTTCACTAGGTCCACAATAGTCTTCACAGCTTCCTTCAGTTGTTCCTAAACAAGAAATAATTTTTCACTTCAGTTATTGATGCCAGACGGAAGGAAAAAACGTCTAGTTATGGAGTAACACTTGGCTGTACCAGACAACTCGTTACTGAAATTTTGTTCAGCAAAAACATGGTTCATGAGCGCTGTAAGCGATCTGCATAGGAAATACTATAACACTCCGAGCGTATGCTGATTATAAATATTATTCTTGTTTTTTTTTGTATTCTTTTGACTCTGCAGAGGTCGCTCTTCAATTTCAGCGTTGCGGTTTCCATATTTTTCATTTGTCAACCGACCTAAAGACGGAAAAATCTAAAAAAAATTGTATGTTTTCTCCAAACTATACCGGATCCCACAACTACGTACTCTAAATTTGGGGGTAGGAAGAAGAGGAAACTTGGGGGCGAACTGTTCCTGCCGACTGTCCACCCACCGAGTCATTTAATGTTCATGAGTTAATAAAAATCAAGAGTGATTCGGATCCTGCCCGCCCATTCGAAAACTTTCAAATTTCAGGACGGAACTCCCTCAACTCGGTAGCCCGCATCGCTGCTGAATAGTGAATATATACTTTTCATTCGCAGATAAGTCATCAAGCGGTTCCATTGACGCTCCAAAAGATACGCCAAAAGTCGATATAATCGCTTATAATTGATGAAACACTAAGTTCGATGAGAGCAAACCGGCATTTTCGAAAGTTACGTAAAATTTAAAAATGAAGGAAATGAACGCAAATTTGTATTTAGTAATCTGTAACAAATGTTAAAAATAAAAAAACCGATTTGTTGTATGAAACCCAGTGTTTGGTCATAGCTTAAAATTTTTTCTCCACGTGTACTGCCGAAACTCTAATATTTTTGTTTATTTTCACTTGTCCACAAGCCAGGGATTCCGACAAGACTCCAATATTGTGCAAAGTATTTTTGGCTGGACCTGTCAATGCCAAGATGAAAGCATATGCCATGAGTGCTTGGCGACCTCGCTTGGAGAAGAATTGTGGTAAAAGTAGAAAGACGACACATCTGTAAAGAAATGAAACCATTGGGAGATGCACTTCGGCCCTGACCCTACACTCATAGAAATATTTTGTAAGATCACAGCATTATATTCTTAAGAGGGGAGGTCCGATTCAAACACGTAATATGCCCCCACGTCTGTCAATCCATAAGGTAACTCAAGTGAGGCTCAATGAATTCCGTTCCTAAACCAATGCACAATCATTATGGTCCTTGCAACCTAAAACTAACTCCAGCAATTATTATGCATTTTTCGAACCACACGGTTTGTTAACTTCCCGATTTCTCGAGCCCTTAAATCGATTTTTTTCTTTCCGATTCGAAACTGGTGTTTTAAATCTACCAAAATGCTTTCTGTCGAATTTTGAACAAATGTATGTGTGTGTCTATCTTTGTGTGAGTGGAATCGGAATTTTTTGTTGACGATTTCTCACGAACTTCACGGAATATAGGATCAGTTTTTGGTTGAAATTGACCAAGCAATTTTTTTGTTGTTAACAATTTCATTATTCACAAGCTCTATTGCAAAAACCATAAGAGATATGGCAAAAAGTAGTAAACAAAACTTCCTCTGTAAGTAGAAAGGCATATTTAACATTTTAGGACTTTTTTCCATAATTGCCATAATTAAGAAGATATGATGGGTTTAAACCTCGAGTGGTCGCACCTCCTATTGGCGTCTCACTCCCACTCCAGTGATGCGAATAATTCTCATCCTCACGTTACCTATACGCCTAGTTAAATGTTCATAATTATCTGCTTGGAAATGGGACAGCTGAACATTCTCAAATTTGCAAATTTCCGTTGTAAGCCTCACGGGTCACACTGATTTATCGGCACTATTGTTCTTTCTGAAATCTGTCTTTAAATATTCCATTGACTGGTCGAAAAATGTAGGAATGGCAAACTGAAGTTATAGATCGGAAAGTTTTGTTTGTCTTCTCAACGGGGGCACACACACTTTTATTCCACTAGTTTATATTAACAATCATGGAGACCGTTCACTCAAGGTTATTTGCAGCATAGTTGCATGTTCTGTGCTGGGACACAAAAGTCACTGATGAAACCTACCTTTGATCGCTTTGGAATAACGGGTGTGGTGAAAGACGATTTTTTCAATTGAGGTGCTCCTCTCAAGTACATAGTGTACTGTGATGTTAGAAAATATTTCTACTAGTGTATGCTTACTGGGATGTCCCCAGCTATGATAATTCAAGCACTTTGTTAGTGAAGTGTGATTGAAGGATCCTGGAGGGCACTCTGTATCATAAACGATATAAAACTGTAGCCATATGTGGTAAAACAAAGTAAGTGCACTTTATTGGTAGCCTCGGTGTTTAATTGTATATAGCATAATCTAGGGGAATGGAAACTTCCCTCATAATAAGCTTTTTCGTAGAACCTGATTTTCTCTACGAACAGTTTTCGTGGACAAGCTCGGAGGTAGGTTCATTTACCTTGCTTTGCGATGGCGCTCCAGAAAAATCGAGTTCTACCTTAAATTGTGAAATTTCGCAAAAGAGTGCAACTGTTGAAATATAATGGACGAAATTGTAATATCTTTTCAAAAAGATGAAATATAAGTTTATTCATATCAAGGTTTTAGTGCATCGGAAAATTGAGAAACCCAATCTGCACTCAGTGAATTTCTGGTTCAAGCTTCTATTGTGAACTATTTTTTTAGTATATCTGTATTTTCCTGTAGTCTATTCTATTTTTATTCATATCCTTCTTTTAGTACTCACCGTACACGATGTGAAAAGGCCAGGCCAATTGTCAGTATAATGCCGAATATTGAGCACAGTAAAGTTGCGGAGGAAAGAGTAAAGTTGAGTTGAAAGACGAAAAACATGAAGAATATGTATGTTAAGAAGATACCCCCCAGAAAGCCGATCATACTCTTGAGTATGTAATTTTCGAATGTACCGTCTGTTTTGAAAGCCTTCATTTTTCGGTGCAACCACGTGTCTTCTGGAAGACTCAAACAGTTTATCATACATTCTCTCATCTTTATTCTCAACCTGGAATTTAGGGAATCATATTAACACCACACTCCAACTATGTACATGAAACATGCCTGATTTCTGGAATTGTGTAATTTTACTGAAGTTTCTAAATCTTTAAAATATAGAAATTCTCCAAATTTTCGCGATTTTTGAAATTTGAAATAAAAAAATTTCGAATGTGTTTGACATTAATCAACGTTGAAATTTGCAAAATTCACAAAAAAATCTGAATCCTTGGATTTCTTGAAATTGCTGACTTTTCTGTAATCTGTGAAATATCGAACTCCTCGTTATTATTTAAGATTCCATCAAATGTTTTGAGTAATTCTTAAATACTGTTGATTCATAAAATTTTCCAATGCTTACAGGTCCTTAAATCTTCGACCCTTTTGAATTTTGAAAGTTCTTGAAACATACAAAATTTCAGAAATGAAGCGAAAATTGGAATTTTGGCATGATTGCATTTTTTTACAAACTGACATGATTTTTTGTATTCTGATTCGCTGTCTCAGGGTGTAATGCGGCTTCCCGCCTTTTGATATCTCGATTGACTTAAGTTTCTCATCGTGGTAATCTTCTTGAGCCTTAACCAGCCTCCTAGCGCTCAGGACCAATTGAAAAAACGCCATTGTACATGCAATACTTATATATTCACAGTATTTACAACAGTTAATTACTACTGTAACCTAAACTTGTGATAACCTGTCAATTCTGGCAAACTACATCATACTTTCATGAATATTGCAACTTTTCAAATCAAATTTTTGAACAAAAGAGCCAGTGGAAATCCGGAAATGAATGTAATCAATTGAAAGAATATCAGTTAAAAATTCATAAAAATTAGGAAGTTTGAAAAATTTGAAGAAAAAACAATTCTAAAAATATGTGGATTCTCGTGATTCTGAAAACCTCTAATTCCGGAAATTGCTGAAAATTTTCAATAATTTTGAGGTGTTTTAGGATTTGCATAATATTATTTTTGCGTTCTTTAGAGTTGTTGAAAGTTTGGATTTTCGAACGTTTAAGAATTTTTATGGTCCTTTTTTATTCTTAAAATGATTGTAAATTTCTGGATTTCTGATTTTTTTAAATTTTGCGACACATTCGGAAGTCATATTTATGGTGGAAGAAATTGGTATTCCCAAAAGTAGTGGGGATCTACTCAATTAACCGAGTATATAAAACTGCGCCTGCCTACGTTGAGGTGGCGCTAGTAGCCTGTGAAATCGGGTATTCGAAACTTCTGTGATTCGAAATTTTTTTCTAAATAGTAGATGTTTCTAGACAATTCGAAACTGAGCATCACGACTTTTTACATATTTTGTAAACAGTTCAAAATTTAGTAATTTTGAAAAGGTGACATAAAATCAAAAATTATCCATGCGCACCATTTATCTGGATTCCGATGAATGTAATTTATGGACAATTCCACTTTTCCATTCTGTCAAATTTTTATAGTTTCACAAAATCTTGAATTTTGAATCGATTTGATTTGTTCCTCAAAAACTACGTCAGCTATTCAGTATTTTATTACTTCCTCCCCAAAAGCGATGATGTTTAACTCTCCGACAGGGGAAGTGATTCTCTTGCGTCCGAAAGAGATAATTCCATTTTTAATATCGCCAGATTTCACGATATTTTGAACATTTCAACAATATTTTCAATAAAATGTTTGTGCTCGCGCGTGTGTGTATGTGTGCATGTATGGGTGTACTGGTATATATGTATGTACTTAATATTTTGCCTTCATTTTCATTGAATCGATCTCAGTGATTGCCCATTTCAGCGTTTTGTGCACGGATCCGAGATGATTTTGCTAGAAATTCATATTACAGTGTTTTTGTGTATAACAATTTTTTCGTTTCTAACAAAATATCTAACATGAATAAAGATAGGAAGAAACGATTTAAACAAATTTCGTTCGTTGCATGAAAAAACATGTTTTACGTCAAATAACTTTTTTTCTAACGTTTATAATTTAATAGCAATGGCGGGTGGAAACATCGCGGACGGCGTTCGAGCGCTTACAACCCTAGTAGAAATTGGACGAAATTCTGCGGCATTCAGCCGAAGTGGCTATACCTTGAACATTGAGTACCGCGGTGCAATAGCGCGGCAAGGCCTATGCGACATTCAATTTCTAGTAGGGAAGCGATCAGCGCGAGCTCGGCAGCATTTTTTGGGAGAGAAGTGTAGATATCGTAGGAAAGGATGAGAGCATAAAGTTCTTGGCTTCAAGAATCCCGTGCATCCATCAAGTTCTAGAAATTTTCCCGGTATTGCCAACATTTCGTAACATAGTTCTATAAATATCCGCAAAATTAATTTCCCACAGATAAAACATACAGAAACAAACAAAAGGGTCTTTGGGGAAATTGCAAATCGTCCAGTTTTTAGCTAGATCACACATGCAATATAATTGTTCACAATTACATCTTGAGCAAGTTGGTTTAGAAAAAAATAACAATATATATATATTAGTGTTGGGGGTCCAATGCTGTGCATAGAATATTCCATATATTCTCTTCAATTTCTATGACGAAATTGCAAGTTCAACTCATAAAAGACCTACGTTCCGTTCGTCCTTTACTCCATAAACTAAATAATAAATAAATCGTTTACTTCCATGTGATAAACCCGAAATACTCCGATTTCCCATCTTCCCCCACGACCCATAAATAATCAATTTTGTCATTGACTATTCAATATTTGCCATTCATTCCCGTTGTCTATTCCATTCAACAGTTTTTATGTGGTGACTACAATATATATCAGACGCGAGAAGATTTTGCAGTACATAGTACCTGACATGTACAGAATGACAATGATCCCGCATAAAAAATTCCAGGCCACTATGTATAGGAACGCGTGAAAGTACTAACTTATGCGGTATTAGCCTACTTCCGAACGAACCGAGCGAAACTTAAAGGCATTATTGCCGTTTTTTGCTTCTCTCCAAATTTATTTTACGGGGGTAAATACAAATAAACCGACGATGAGGAAATGGAACGGGAAACTATGTAAATAACATTGCATTATTATGCTAAATGCAGGTTATCTTATCTAAAGAAATAGAAAGTACAGGCGATTTCATTTTCACGAATCTCGGAGTTTGTTATTATCGTGGTCATTGAGGGAAATGGACGGGATGTGGACGCGACTCTAATTGCTCCGTATCAATAACCAATTTCATCCGTGACTTTTTCCCATAGATTCTTACCAAAAGCAATTTTTCGGACTCGAAAGGGAAAGGGAAAATATTTTACTACATCTGTACAAGGAATTTTAACCCAAGGCATTTTCGTTTCGAGCAAAATAGTATTCTTCTAACCAAGGAACGTAAAATACAGAATCCCGGGTCACGTTTGGGATGACCAAGACGAAAGTTTAGTTGGTGAGTACGCGGCTGCGAGGGTTCTTTATTTTACGTCCCGTGGTTACAACATCGGGTTCCCTTCCAGCGTTCCCGCGATAGTATATTTTTGCAATAATCGCGGAAAACTACTGATTGTCTCCCACGTGCTAGACTGCCATCCGAGGTAATGTCGCGGATGTCAAGGACGTGAGGAGCATGATCTCGGTTCATTGAAAATGGTGATTTTTAACGTGGAGACTGGAAAAGAAAGATTTTACTCTACAGTCTCTGAGACGTAGAATTTTTTTGTCGTTTTCTTCTGAAAAAACAGCTTCTAGCGGTGACTCTAAAATTGCAAGAATCTTGACAAATTAATTATCTATATTTTTAACTTCCCGATAGGGAAAGTTATTGTATTGCGCTAATTTACGAGATATCGCTTAATTAACAATTTTATTGTTTATAACGCTGTATTTCGCGAACGATGACAGATACGAGAAAACGTATTAAACAAAAGTTGTTTCGCTCGTGAAAGTACATATCTCATGTTGTATTACTTTTTTGGCTAGGCAGCATATTTTACGAGGTATCGATAAAAAATCGTAACATCGATCAAATATTACAATGTATCAAATTTTTATTTCGTTTCTATTTCGATGTTTCTGTCATTTTCGAAGATTCGACGAATTTTTTCAAGTTTGATGTGTTACATTTCTACAATCTATGATTAAAAATTCATTTTTTGCATCTTCAAGATGTTTCAAGAATTTTAAAAATGTCAAAACTTTCGCAAGTTTCAAAAATTTTGAGAGATTAAAAGATTTCAAATTTATATGAAATTCGAAACCATTGAAAATTTTAAAGAATTTTGATACTTTTAGCTTTCCGATAGGGAAAGCTATTGGTTTATCATTCAAAATGAAAATTCGATTTTTGATCTTATAAGCACGTATGTCTGTTCCCGTACGTCCACGTATAATAGATACAATGGTATAATTATATGGAACTAAAATTGCACAATTTATTTGTAATAACGTTGTTTTAAACGTTCATAACTTCGGACAAAATGTGAATGGTCGCATCGTTGGCGACGTCAGAGCGCTCTCAGACGAACTCCGCAATATTTTTTGACGGAAAAAGCAGATATAGCGAAAAATAATGATAACATAAAAAAACTCAGCACAAGTCAAGTGCTATGACTTTCCGAGGTCTTGGTAATATTTTACATCCAATTACAGTTTATGGGCAACTGGGAGGAGTGAGCTCGCTTCCCGTCCGATATCCAACCCCCATTTTTCAAGAACAATTACAGATAGTGATATGACTCATGAAATTAAGATGATTCACCATGACATAATGAATATTTTCTACTGAGATCTTTTGTCTCTATCGACATTCTTTAAGTAAAGCGAGTTCAGTGAAAATTGTAAGTCGAAAAGTTTGTAGTGCGACGCTTACCACTCGTTTTTCCGGAAATTTTTCAAATGGCTTAATTTTTAGAAATTTGATTCGCTTGGGTGTAGCACGGAATATCGTGGTTGATTCATGGGTGACGGTTAATTGTTATGACAAACTATGATTCAATTTCACGGAGTCCTACGGATGTGTGCAACACGTGCTGTTAATGGGCCCGCAATGTTTCAATATTTAAATTGCGTTTTGTGCCTTCAAGGTTGGGCAACGTCTAGGGTAACACCTATCCAGTATATTTTATTACCCCGTATATATCCCCATTGAATGCGATAAATAGGCGGCAATTTACTCTATGAATCGTTGAACAAATTCTCATAAATCATCTCTACCGAAGGATACATTTCTAATGATTTATGGTTATCATTATCTTGACACGATAACAAATGATTAGAAAATTGCTTCGCTCAGCTGTGCATTTGATTCATTCTTCTAATCCCATGTTCACCGGTATTTAATTTTTTTTGAGGTTGAAAAAAGAAATCCGTGGATGTGTGCAAAATGTAATCTTGCTGATTGTTCAATTTTGGAAAATTAATGAAATTTTGGAAATTGTGTTTTTTTTTCGATTTTGCGATTGGTATTTTTGAGAGTTTTTGGAAGGGTTTTCAAATTCTTATAACGTTTTTTTAATTTTTACAATTCACGAAATTTTGGCAATTCCTTCTATGCTCTAAATACTTGAAATTATATTTTTTTGGAATCAGTGAAGTGCTGAAAAATTTAGGAAATTTTGAAGAATTTTGCAATCTTTGCGTATTTTTAATTTGGGGCATTGTCGAAAGAAAAAAAAATATCGATGATATGCTGAGGATAATTCCGAAGTTATTCGCGTTTTGAAATAGCTGCGAGTAGTCCAGATTTTAGTGAGGAAAAATCAAAATAGTCCAAACTTGAAATTTGGAAAATTTTTAAACTCGAATTGTAAAAATTTGAAGAATCAAATTATTATTCATAAAGCTTCAATTTTTTCAAATTTTGCCAAAAAAATCGTGACATTCTTCACTGCAAAACACAATCCAGGAAGCAAAGAATCGAAGAATTTTCAATGAGCTTCACGGCTCAGTGACACAACCATCACATTTCCGCAAGTACAATGGGCAGGCGTTAAATTCAGATTGTTGAGTCCTTGCCGGTTGAAATATAGGCGCGGCATTTTATTCATCTTGATGATCGTGATGATGTCGCTCGGAAAAAAAGTCAGTGCCATATATGAAGTAATGAACAGCCCAACAGAGATGACGTGGATTTTTACTACTTTCCTAAACTTGAAAGTGTGGAATATCAAACCTTTACAATTTTTTTTTTTTGTAATTTTGAAAATTGCTCAATTTTTTGAAACTTTAGAGTTTTTCATACTGACTTTTTCAAATATTTATATTCTCCATTTCAATTTTTTCCCATCTGTCACTTTTTAACATAAATTTCCAATCGGAATCCTCCCTTTATGTTGCTTCTCAGAACCCATCAGTAGTCGCGTGAAGGATCATTCTGAGAAAAAAAAATTGAAATTCACAATGTTTGAGAACGGCGGAATCATAATGTGGCATTCGGATTTAATTCAACTCAACTATTCTCGATAACTAACTTTTGAGTTAAGAAAACCTTCCCAACTCATTTTCACACTTCCCAAAATTGATATTTCCCAAGTCGCCCATGTTAGTACGATTTTTTCGATTTTTCTGGTCGTTAATTTGATCAACAAGGATGCGAAAAAGGGTGGCGCTTAGACCATAGCGCGAGCTCTCAAACGGTAATATAAGTTAGTTGTCAGTAATGCTGTTCAACTAAATTATATTTCACCCCTTGGGCTTGGTCTCGGGTAACTAATACTGTTTGCAATTTACATCTAATCTTGAAATGCACGTTTTCATCATTCGCCGTTTAGGCGCGAAAATCGCGACATTACACGCGTCGCAACTTACGGGCTGAAGAGCATGGAAAACTTCATAATAATCCAGTCAGAAAACATACGAGTAGTGTACATGGGCTATTCAAAATTTCGCTGACAAAAAGGCAGTGATTTTTGAGATATCGAAGGCAATAGCACTTTCGTGATTAGCCGCTTTGACTGGTTTTATTCCCAGTTCAGTGTGAATATCTGCACTTTTTGGTCAGACTTCTACCCTGTACATAATATTGCCCTGAGACATTTATTTAGTGCAATTCATGATTGACACGAAGAGTGATGAAGGGCCATATGGCGATGACGAGTCGATTGGAGTTGTGGAAAATTGCGGAAGGGGATAACGACGTGACGAGACACCTATTTCGGGGGAATCTAAAAAAAGGTGTTAAAGGGATTTCCGATCGCGTGACCAGTACCGATGGAGCCAGACTGAATGAGTGGAGTTATCATTGATAGGACGGAATATACCCCATGGGTCATATACAAAATGACTTTTCCTCGGTGAGTCAGTCTAGCGTGTCGGTTGCCAATCTATCTGGACATTGGTTGAACGCACAAAAGGGAGACCGACATATTTGCCTCGAGGGACTTGCAACTCTGTCATATGTCCATTTAGTGAAGTGGATATGACTGAATTTTTGAGATAATCACAAAAAGGAAATTGCCGACGTTGGTATATTACAGAGCATGATTCGGAGATAAAGTATCTCTTCGTTAGGAATGTAAATATCTCCAATTTGGGAATGAAAGTACCCTAGTAGAAATTGGACGAAATTCTGCGGCATTCAGCCGAAGTGGCTATACTTTTAACATTGAGTACCGCGGTGCAATACCGCGGCAAGGCCTATGTGACATTCAATTCCTAGTAGGGTATCCCAGCTTGGGGAATCTAAATATCCCCGATTCGAGGATAAGAATATGCCGGATTAGGGAGCATAAATGTCTCCGATTTGTAGATATAAATATCACAGTTTGGAGAGTATGAATATCCCAGAGCCGGGAATATGGATATCTCAAATTCGGGAATATAAATATCCCGGACCTGGGGATATAAAATTCATGTTTGCGTCGCATGAGTGAATATCCCCATTTCGATATAAATATAGCGGATGCTGGGATATCGACATCCCGGATGTCAGAGTATAAATATCCCCAATCCGAGCATATACATATTCCCGATCGAGGGATATTAATATGCCCGATTCAGCAGTGTGAGTACCCTCGGAACATAGATATAAATATCCCGCATTTTGCGGCAACTTAATCGGGAATTCGGTGCTATAAGGATCCCCGATTTGAGCATATAAATATCATCGATCGAGGGATATTTATGTCGGATTAAAATCGGGGATGAAATATCCCCGATTGAAAAATATAAACGTTCCCGATCGGAGAGCATAAATATCATCGATTCCAGTCTAAAAATATTCCCGATTCGGGTGTACAAATATCCCTGGTCTGGAGATCAAATTCCGGATTGGGGGCTATAAGTATTTCCGATACGGTGATATGTCCCCACGTCGGAGATACAAACATTCTCTCCTCGAATCTTATCACCGTATCGAGGATATTTATATGCTTGTCATATATAAAATTCCTAAAAATGATCGCACATTTTCTGAATATCGAGCAATATAGTATAAGATTAGAAAAATTGGATACGGTACAAAAAATACAGAACTCATTCAGATATCAACAACTTTAGACATCTTCATCAGTTAGATTTTTCGCAATGCATAATGCACTGATTTGCTGATCACGCGCGATTGATTGTCTGCATTAGTTGAATCCCGATTAACATATCTTTGATTCTTTATCTAGAAGTATCTCGCGTTTATGAATTATGAATAGATTCACTATAGTGATAAATTTATTGAGACTTGACGTGCACTCATGGATAGTGCGAGTATAAGTGGGACTTACATATGTGGAGGATTCTCTGTTAATTAAATCCTTCAAGTTTACATTGAATGTTGATCAGAATTTCCGTGAACAATTTCTGGCTAGTGAATCTTAAAATTGGCTTATCAGATTACGTTCCCTGCATCTAATGTTACTCTTATTACGCTAAGTTAGGTAATCAAATAAGACAGAATTAAGGTTGCGTTAGGAGTTCACAATTTCTTCAAGTATTACGAATAAAATTTAACTGGTGCTCCTCGATTTTAATTTTTGTTTTCAAGGTCGCGTTTTCATCGTTAAATAATGAGATAGTTATAGCTCATTAGGGAAGAGATGGCCACGGTGATGGTAATTTCTCTCCCCATAGAAAATGTCACGTCACAAACTGTGGCTGTATTTCTGAATAAAAATGGTATTAAAAACAACGCAAACTACCGCTTTACCGAACGGTAGGATATTTTTTATCAATTTCTCTTTTCTTTGAGCATCATAACAAATTTATTGAGGCTTCATTTATAGTTATGCATAGCACGATGTACACATATGTATCCTCGACACGTATTCACGTCATGGTACATGGGGAGCGATCTGCTTGTGGCCTGTGTCACGTTTATTTCAATCCCATGGACGCCTGTCATTATGACTCGCTTCAGTCCATTAAATCTTTTCATACTCCAATCACACACTGGACTACTGTTCGTAATTACGGCTCACGCATTTTTATTGAATCTCAAAATTGATTAAATGGCAGATGGGTGATTCGTCATATTGAAATAAAGAAAATTTATAAAATTTTATTAACTTTTTCGAAGGATTTGGAACTCTTCAACTTTGCAAAATATTTGGACCTATTGAATTTTCAAATGTTATTGGAAATTTGCGAAGTTGTGAAATAGCTAAAATGTTTGGGACTTAAAATTCTCGAGTCAAAATTTTGATTGTGTGCACTTTTTGGAATTTTTAACTTTCCGCGAGTTAGTGTAATCACCCCGAAAATGAAATGTCTCAGAAATTTTAATTTTTCATTTCCAATGAGGGTTCGGCATGTGTGTGCCTTTCGCTATTGGAAGCCGTCATATCAGTAAACACAGGGTAAACCTCCGGAAACCCCTATGGTGCGATGATGAGCCCGTATGATGGAACCCACTCTTCTCATCCCGCGCGATCTTGCGGTCTCATCTTATGGGTACCGCTGATAGCACGCATGGAATGTTCTTGCATTCGGTGGGAATCCATGAAAGAATATTGCACCATGTCAAACATTCTCTGGGGACCGAACGCCAACCTAGAACCTTTGACGTACTAGGTAGATATTCTACCGATTACACCAAAGCCGTTGACTTCACTTCAATATTGTTGATTGTCATAAATGATCTATACTTGTATACAGCATTGATGTCTTAATAATTTGAGTTAAAATAAATTTTTCCTTGGTACAGAATGGTGTTGAATACCTATCCTTTAAGATGGTATAAGGCAAGAATCATTTTTGAGAAACTTCATGAATACCGAGTGAACAGACGGAGACAGGTTAGGATATTTTTTTATTTGAATATTTAGAGATGCGCTGTGTTTTAAATTATCATAACCTTAGTGCATGATTGACTAACTGAGTACGAAGGAAAGTTCTCAAGGTAGCTTGCAATTGACACATTTCTCGGGAATCCTATAGTAAAAAGGAGAGATGAAAGAAACTATCGATATATATCGAAATTATCGAAAACCGCAAAACCGAAACTAACGCCACATCGGTCAGTGTGGCGTAAAAAAGAAATGCGAAGCACGCGCCACCGGTCTCGTTTGTTACAAAGCAGAAACAGGTTGAATAAAACGCCAAAGAGAATAGACACTTGTGGGACTCCCGCAGATATTTGAGTTTTATCCAACCGCAAAGTTCCGGCTCGAGTTCGCCTGATAAGACACAGGAAACCACAGAAAACCTATGTCGATATAGGCGGCTACTCTATGAGCAATTTGCCGCTCATAAGGCATTCCGAAAAAATTCTCGCCCTGTCGGGCATTTAAACTTAGGAATTCAAGCGCCAGCGCTAAGACTGCGCGCTTAGTCCACTCGGCTATTGTGATGTCGGTTATGACTTCGTTGAATTTCTTCCGGCCGGTCTGTGTATAATTAAATATTTCTGGGGAGTATGTAAGGCAGGTTTACTAAATAGGGAGATAAACCACGGTAGGTGGTCTGAGAGAGATTCGCAAAGACTCCTAACGTGGTTTATGATAGAGATATTGTTTGAGAGGAGGAGGTCAAAATAGGCCTGAGAGTATTTGAGCTGTGGGCATTGGAACACCTGGAAAGAGCACATAGTTCTTTTGTCCCGTCAAGAACTTAGTAGGAGTTGTAACCGGTTTGTTTGCATTAGCGTGGTACAAACAATGTCATTTGTATCGTAACCTCCAGCAATAGTTATTGCAGTACTTTGCCATAATAGGTGACTCAACAAGTTTGTATCTATAGTAAGTTATGAGGCAGATGTTCTATCGTAGATTTTCGTAGTTATTGTTTACTTGGACCTCAATTCCACTGAGCGAGAATGAAAGAAATGAATTCGAGGGACTTATGTATAGCTACAGCGACGCCACCACCCGCATTAGGTAACTTTTAATTTTGCCAGTTACTGATATTTCTGAAGGTAGAATAATTTCAGTTTGATTTATATGAGTAATATATATCGATTAATCAAAATTTGCTGTGAGAGTAAAAATATTCCATGATTATATGGTTTATGGGGAGTTGAAGGTGATTGCGCGCTGATGGTGCAAGGTACTGGTAAGAATTCGGACTTTTTTTCTACGCCATTGGTTGCTTTCTCAATTCGGTAATCATGGATTTTATCTCTGTGAGGATATGGGGAATTTTAACTCAAGTATTTTTTCAAGGGTAGAAATATAATTTCGGGTCGTGCTTATTGCTATTTGTGTCATAAGGCCGATAAACGGCGGTTTGCGAGGCGGGTGAGTTTGCCCCAACGTTATCGGCCGCATGACACAGGCTATTTTTTTTCACGTATGCCTGACCTGCGGAAGGGGGGGGGGGGAGCGGAGGGGGCAGGGGGGGGGGTGTGGGGGGGGGGGGGCCCTGCCTGGAAAAAACACAACAGCGAAAGAAAATAGAATAAAAGTAAAAAAAATACTAGAAGGCAAATTGAATACTCCAACTATTTTACTTCATCTGGGGTTTCTGGGATCCCATCGTCCATTTTTTTTGTCAATTAATTTTTTACGTTAATAAGATCACTACGATCGGATATTTCACACACACTGGCTGATCTGATGTTGTGTACGCGAGTTGAAAACTACGAGAGGGGTTAGGAATCAGTGGCGCCACGCACCGACCGAACTATGCAATATTTTCCCCTCTCGGTTGTGAAGAGTAACAGTTATCGGCGCACTTCAAGGAGGGCTTTTGAGAGGCTATGGCCCGATAAGTAATGAAAAAAGGCCATGGCCCCCACATTCTCGCGTTTTGACGGCCATAGACGATAATTTCACCTTATCGACCGAACAAGCGGCCCCAAATCACCACTTTTCAGGCATCAGTGAAAAAAATATGTTTCCAGAATCTGGGTTGTGGGCTGGATATCCGTGATTTGCTGATCGTAGGGCAGCGTGGTCAACTCGGTTACAGATGCGGTCATTGGCAGCTCAGGGAAATTCGGCTTTGCAGGGATTGCATATTCCCCTTGAGGTTTTGAATCGTTGTAGATACTTAAGTGGCAGCCATTTTGATGACTGCTCTGCTTTATGTTGTAGTTTGAGCTTGGTCTCTTTTGGAACTCCATGAATTTGGTCCGACTTGTGCACTCCCTGGAATTTGCTGTGTGTGCTTGTCCACAGGTCGCACAGTTGAATTACTTGCTGGTACAGAGTGAGGCATCTGAAATGTAAGTTACAATGCTACGTTGCATGGCGGAACCTTTGACCACCTGAAGCATTGTGTTAGTTGTTCAGTTTTCATCTACTCTTCCTCCAGGCAGTACGCCAACTGTGACAGCAAACATCTGAACAGGCGCTTATTCACCTTATTACTATCTCCGTCGTTATTTATTTTCAGGAACAGCCGAACCGATAGTACGTTGATTCCGTGTCTTGGCATTGGCCTTTGAATGTTGTTCTCTGTAAAACTGGTCTGAAAATCTTGTGTGTGCGCGTGTGAGTTTTCAGCAAGACGGCGAGCTAGTTTTTTAATAATTCATACAGAAGTATATATTTTTTAAATTTATTTCGCGAACGGCCTAATTCACCCAAATATAACAAGGCAGGGATTTGGTTGGAAAGTTTATTCTCCATAAAAAATGTTCTATACCATTTCTTCATAAACTCGCTAGTTAAAGAGATAATTAATTTTTTTACGAAAGCCTTGCGAATCGATTTTTGCATTACCCAATAGAGTTATTGTAATGACCCTCAATTGTAGTAATTTTGCAATGTTCGAGATGAAGTGATAGATTGAAAAAGAATTCGCAAATATTTGACATATTTAGAATGTTTAACCGTTCCCAGTTTTTTTAATATTTGAAATGTTTGCCATGTTTCAGCGTTTTGAACTGTGAGTCATTTAATCAGACTGTTTTATGACTTTGTAATATCAAATTCGAATAATCTATTTTTTTTGACGCATCATTTTTTTCCAAACCATTTTCGTACGTGACTGAAAGGATTACTGAAACAAAGAAAATTAATGTACCGTAAACCGAAACCCTTGTTGACAAAAACTCTGCAAGGCCAGCGTAATCCGACTATTTCGCGTGTTTTACACACTCGTCAAATTCCGAGAATGTCAGTCAAAGCCCCAGGTCAATTACGTGGGTGTATGAGTGTACAGATGCGCTGGGATGAATTGAGGAAGTCCAGGTGTTGAAAGAAACGGCACGCGACTACTGTCCGCCCGGTGGGCGGCGCCCATTTCGGCAACAGACGTGTATCGAAACGTGAAAAATCATACAACCAACTGGAATCAAAGGAGAATGCCCTTTCTGAGTAAATGGGTCAATGGTCAGAATCGTACACTTAAAATCGTTGATTTCTATGGTATTTTTGGCTTTTTCGGAGTTGTTGAAATTTTAAAAAATTGAAAAAGGTTTCTTCCAAATTTTCAAAATGTAATTTTTTTTCAAAATTTGGAAATATCGGAATCTTTTTCAATTTCTAAAATGCTGGTAATTTTTTTTAGTTATTTAGGAATTTTGATTATTTTAATCATTGGCGGTCTTAAAATCATTTTAGATCCGATAGCACAAGGCCATTTACAATTATTATGCGATACAAAATTACATGCAATAATACACCATCAACAAGTATAAGATGACGGACTCTGTGTACCGTAGAGCACTGACAATATTTAAATTACAGATTCTATATACAATTTTCTGACATGTATTTCCTTCAATTTATGAAATGTCGGGAATTTCCTGCTTCGAGAAATTCGGAAAATTTACGTGTTGGGGATTCGGATAATTTTTGGAATCTTTGAAATCTGGAAATGAGCGAACTTTTCGGAAATTTTGAAGGAATTCGTTAATGTTTTTGGAATTCTCTGATTTTGTATTTATTTGATGTGACTTAAATTTCTACGAGAAATGGCACGCGACAACTGTTGGCCGGGTGGAGTGCCCATTTCGGTTCCAAATGTGTATAGAAAAGTGGAGAATTGTGAAGGGACATGGAATCACCGTAAAATTAGATATTTTTAGTTCAAAGGCAAGTTCCATTTCCAGGTATCTGGCCATTTATTTTTTACTGTGCGATTTTCTGAAATATTCGAAACAATTAGAAGTTCGGAAATTCCGAAAATGTTGAAATATCATCAGTTTCTGACACTCGAATAGTCAATTTATGAAACTTGACGAATTTAACAAAGTTTAGAAATTTTCAAAATCTCAAAGATTAATAATATCGAAAACATTTTAGAAGTTCAATTTCTTGTGGTTTTGTAGAATATTGCAAAGAGTTCGAACTTTCAAGAAGTCTCTGATTTCCAAGAGTTTCATAAATTTTCGAAACTTTTGGTTTTTTATCCAATTTAAGATTGTTCCCTATTGGGGACGACTAGTGGTGTGAGCATGTGTGTGCCCCGTTAGGGGCACAAATAAAACTTCCCAATTTGGTATTTCAGTACAGCGTACTACATCTATTCTTCTCCAATGTACCACGGTTAATCGCTGTGACACCTGTTAGTGTTATAACGAAAAGTTGCAGATTCGAGAATTCTAAACTGACTCATTTACAGCACAAGTTCCATTAAACTTTTTCTGCCGTATCTCTGACGGTTTTCGCTATACAGCGTTGAGGGCAATTGAATTTGTTAATAACAATGTATACACTGCTGCAATTTTACCTAAAATCTTGGGCACTCCATTCTCCATGGAGATACTGCAATTGTAGCCTTACTGACGACCGTGACTTCATTCCTTCACACATTAGAATAATGATTGTTCAAACGACCATACCTCCTTAATTATGCAAATTATGGAAAAAAGTCATTTCACATAAAATGGGTATTTTCATATAAGGAATAATTTCCTTTAGATCAATTTCGCGATAACTTCAATATTTGAGCCAGTAGAACAATATGAACAATTGGAATTGTTAATAACATTGCATATATTGCACGAATGGTATCCAAAATGTAATCTGCTCGATTCTGCACAAAAATACTTCGATTGGAAGCGCCATGGTAACGCTGGGTTCATTCGTTCACTTATTACATACATAATTGTTGAGACGGTCATACCTCCTTAATTATGCAAATTATGGAAAAAAGTCATTCTATATAAAATACGTATCTTTATATGGGGAACAACTTTTGCTATATCAAATTTACGCTAACTCTAATCGTTGATGTAGTAGAACATTATAAGCAATTGAAATTGTTAATAAGAATATATATACTGTACCAATTTCATCCAAAAGCTAATCAGTTCGAAGTTATATGGAAATGCTTCCAACGCGACTTTGATAACTTCCATAACTCCATCCGTTCATGAGAAATCGTTGCCTAAAATTTTGTACAGATACATACACACACACACACACACACATACAGACGTTATCTGCCTACTACTCCGAAGGTCCTAGGTTCGCGCCTGGCCGCCGGAGAATACTTTTTCAAAATATTTTCTCATGGATTCCGACCGATGCAGGAACTTCCGTGCTATCGGCGGTCCCCACAAAATGAGACCGCCCGGCCGAGCGGGAACCTAACCCGACGCAGGGGGGGGGGGTGGGTCCCATCATAGGCGCCGGCTATCGTAGCACAGGGGTTTCTGGAGGTTTACCCTGTGTTTAGAAATACGATGGCCTAAAAAATGGCGAAAGTCGGCCCCAACCGCATGGGTCGGTGTCCGGTACGCCCCCTGAAGGAATGTTTACACGGTCGCTACCGGGGGCGTACAAATGAGAGGGAAGGAGGAAAAAAAAGAAAAAAAAACATATACAGACGCCAACTCAGAATTCGACGGGGATCATTGTGGTATACTTAAACCCCTAGTCACATGATGAAACAACAAATTTGCATTTGGGGGGCATTACAATAACCGAAAAGTCGAGAAGTTAAAAATCCAGTTCTGAATATGTTTTAAATTTTAGAAATTCTCAATTTTCAATTGTTTTTAAATAATGAGATTTTTGAGAATTCCAAAAAAATTGTGGAATTTTTAATTCCAAAATAAGTAAAAAAACGTTTTTACTTATTAACTTTTTTCGTTTTGGAAATTTATATCTCCCATTTTTGTGCCATTTGATATGGAAATTCCACAGGGTATGTATAAGAGAAATTCTGAAGATCTGGAAAATTTTGAAATGTGAGTTAAAGAATTTTCAAAATTCCAAAATTTCCAAAAAAAATTCCAAATTCTTATTCTTCCAAAGCCATGTGAATGTTTTAAATTCGTGGAATTTTTATAGCACAACATTTTTGATGCATTTTTTAGTCGGACGAGTTTTGATACTTTATGTCGTATCGTTACATTTATCCGCAAAGTGCAAAAATTCTATTGTTTGTTGTATCTATGGAATTACGCTCCACTTGGTGTTACGTGTATACTCACAAATGCGAGTACAAAACTACATGTAGCATTGTATGGTGCTATGCATATGGGTTATACAGTCCATGTGGCATCAATGGGGAGCGAGCAAGAGAGAGTGAGAAGGGGACAGGGGGAGAGAGAGGCTGTTCTCGGCTGGACCAATTTATGGCATGTCTACATACAACGAACCGTCGGAGACAAATGTTTCTTCATTGTTTTTGTGCACAACAATAGAAAACTGGGTGGGCGGCTGCATTTTTCCGGCGACTTAATGTGATAAATGCCGTTTTGCAGTTCGGAAAAAGTCTGCAAAATGTTACATCGCACGGCTAAAAACAAAATGGTGAAATATTCTTGGTTACTATCTCTTCGTGAATAATCGAATGAAGAGTGTTTTGAATTTCTGAAGTTTTTAAAAGTTTTATAATTGTTAGATTTTTTAATCTTTTTGAAATTTTTGGGCGTTTTGGAATACTTGAGATTCAAGAAATTTTAGGGATTTTTGAGATATTTGAAATTTTTAGAAACGAAGGACCTTGAGAATTATTAAAAAAGTGAGAAACTCTGAGAAAATTCCATTACATAGCAAATGGTAATTTTTGTGTTAATTTAACCCTTCACTGCGCTCGTTGCAATCCTTCAATCGCACTTTTTGCAATTTGTTTTGGTAATATTGCTGTAAAGTTGCTGAATATCACTAAAAAATTGAATAATGATTATGATGAGTTCTACGCCATTCATGTTTTCATAATCGTGACGGACATTTTTTGAATTAAAATGAATTATTTTTGAATCAGAATCATAATTTCCAAATTGTACATCATGGTTCGTCCATCAACCTTAATTTGAACTGAAGCGATTTTTTTTCCAAAATATCCAAATCATATCTAACGATATTCTTGAATATTCAAAGAATGTGTCGTATCACATGACTAGACATTAAATTGTTATAAATCAATGAAGAATCGGTGACATCGTGAGTTGTAAAGTCAAATTTTGCTGATATTGCAAAATTTATGACAGCGCACTGTTTACCCGATCAAATTACGCTCCACGATATGACCCTTCTTTTCTTGGAAAAAAAATCGCATAAGGTTTTTTATTTACTGACTTCAAGGATTTAATATTGACAACAATTTTGGAATTATTCAATGGAATTACCGGAATTCCCACAATTTATTAAAAAAATAATTTCCACGATTTTCTCAATTGAACCTTTCGAAATTTTGGGTGCCTTCAATTTGAAGATTTATCCAAAATTTGCGTAACATTGAAGATCATAGCATTTTGGACACCTCAAGAAATTTAAAAAATGTTGGAGATGATTGAAGTTTTTTGAGTTGTTGAATTAATCAGAAGAAGAACAGGGTAGGTGTTTATAATACCTATTGCCTGTACATAACACGAATTTAGTCATTTTTTGAATAGTCTTAGAATTTTAAAATTTGTTAAGTTAGTCATCAGGGTTGTCGATTTTTAAAAGAATAGATTAATGTCTTCTACATTTTTCTTGAACTGCCAGAATTCTCAATTTTGCCTTCTAAATTTCATAACTTGGAAATTTTCTCATTGGGAGATTTCCCATTCTTAAAAGTTCTTCAATTTCTGGAACTTATCTTTTTTTTCTAAGAACCTTCCATTAGTTAGTTTGAAATCTCGGAATTTCCCGAGTGCTGCCGTGAGTTTCGACTTTTGTTAACTTTTCTAATTCGACAAAGTTGGTCCCCCTCAATCACCTTTCCAGCTGCACAGGCAGGCAATCAAATTTTTAATGCATATTTTTTTATACTGTCCAACTGAACAATCATTTTAGTTTTTCGAATTCTGTAAGATTTTTCAACTCTTCAACTTTTTTGAGTATTTCGAATTTTTGCGCTTCTAATAATCTACTGAACCCAAAATACGTAAATACGGTGCCCTCAATGTAGAGTAAATGCGGTTTTGTGTTCTTTCGTTAATTACTACCTAACAAAGTGACTCTAGTTACTAAAATTTTCTAATTTTCCAGTTTTTAAGGACTTTTCATTTTTAAATTTGCGAACCTTTTACCTCCTCTCGAAAGTAAAAAAGCAGATTTTCAGAATGTCCAATTTTTCAAATTTCTCGAGTCAGCGAACTTATTCAAATGTTTCGTCGTTCTGAGATGCGTACGATAGGTACGGTCACGGATGGTTGTTCCCTCTCTGGTTCCCGCTTCCATTCGTGCATTCATTTTTTTTTATAATTACCAATATCGTCAAAATTTTGTTTTCAAATTATGCATTTCTGTTTCTGATGCTCCTTCCAAGTTTTACAAATTTCCAAATTTTTCAGATTAACAAACTTTTCAGATTTTGGCTGTTTTCGCCAAACCCGTCAAAATTTCCTAAACTTCCCAATCTCCTTAAATTTCCCATTTTTGTCATCATCCCGCAATCTTCCGGAGGTAATAATGCGTAGGCATGGAAGGTGACCACATGCGTACGATAGGTACGGTCTCGGATGGTTGGTCCCTCTCGTTCATCCTTCCGTCCGCACAGACACGGCCGCTTGTCTGTTGGCATTGGGTGGATCGTGTTGCTGGTACATATAGTCCGTTTCAGCTCCCGGCCGGTATCCACAACCGTCAGTCCACGGTAGACTGCGGTACGAGACAGTCGGCCGTTCCTCGACCACCCAACAAACAAAATAACCTTCATTTTGACAGTACTCACTAAAATATCTCAATTTTTCTATCAAATGATCCACCTCAAAATAGTCATAATTTGACTTTTTTTTACTTACCAAAAATTTATAACAAAACGACCGATTTTATAAGCGAAAAAAATGACTCGAAAAATGACGAAACGACGTATAAGTGATCGATGAACTTCTCCAACGATTTGAGACATATGTGAACATTGAAAACAAATGATGATTTTTTAATGAGCTCAATTAACAGCCAAGTGAATTGTTTATTAATACTCATGGTAATGATGTAAGGATGTTGTGCTGATTAGAAAATATCGGAAAATTGAATTCGATAGCATCGGCATTGGACTGATAAACTTTGAATAACCTGTTCATAATTTTGCGTCATTTGAAAGAAAAAAGGCGGGAATTTTAAATTAGACGTGCGCAATTGAACACTTGTTTTATATGCAGTGGTTACTGGTTGAACAAATTGGAAGGCACTGAGTGAATTTGAAATGAGAGAAAATCACAAGCGGTGACTTAATAATACGGGAAAGTTCTGCCGATACTAATTGCGGGACAATGTCCGTTTTCTCCCTCGTTGAGTTGGCGTGTAAAACTTTGACGTAATCAGTCTAGTTATCTTGGTCTATGCTAATTTCATTGTTGACGCTTTTGCAGTTTGTTACTGAAGTTGCGTGGTTTGTGCTGGTTGAGTGATAATAGTTCGAGAAATTTGTGACGGATTGAGATCGATTTTCCACATCAGGAATTAAGAGAATTGAGACCCGGATGTTAAAATTGGGACACTTTAGGGCTAAATTGTCTCCTAGAAAATTAATGGAACCGTGAGTTTTTGAGAATTAAGACTCTGGTATTTACATTGGGATAGTTTCGACTTTAAGATCATGTTTTGAAACTGGGCTACTTATGTCTTAAAATTCGGACAGCTTAAGCCTTACATTTTTCGTAGAGAATTCAGACCATTTATGGAATGCTCTAGTTTAAAGAACTAAGGCGCCAATATTTAAATTGAAATAATAACCGGAGAGTATCCGGGTCGAGTTGTAAAATGGAACATGTATAGTCGGATATTGAGATACCATCGAGTCGATGTTTTTATTAGAAGTTAGGAAAATTGAGGCAATTCTAATCTTTTAAATTCCAACTGTCATTTTCAACTTGGGACAGTTTCGGCGTTAATTTAGTATATGATCCTTGCTACTCGAATTTGTTGAATTATAAAATAAAAAAAACTTTCAACATAGAATTTTCTATCAACAATTAGGAAACAGAAGAGGATAAGTTCACAGAACAAAACCGAAAGTTTAAGTTGGGACATTTGAGTATTGAAAGAGTTTCGTACTTGAATTTTTCATGAAAAATTAAATACAAAATAGTTATTTGACTCAAAAAGTTCATTTTGAAATTGGGAAAGTTACGGTCTCAAATAAAGACCAGAACTTAAAATTGGGACATCTTCAACTCTCAACGTTGAGACAGTCTAGTGTTATATTGCTTATGAATAACTGATAAAATCAAAAGTCTACTACAATTTTTGAGTAACGAAATCTTGCTTTAAAAATGGGGACAGTTTCGATCTTACATCGAAATCACAGCCTGAATTTGAGACATAATAAAATCAGAAATTTCCAACTAAAAATCACATTCGGAAATCCTCAAAATCATAACAATTTTGCATTTAAATTGAGCTTCGCGTCTTCAAATTGGGACACATATATGTCAACTCCGGACCTATATTTCCAAAAATTGTATTTTTTCCCTTATTTTAGCTCCGCAATTGCTACATATACTTATCAAGGACTATAAAGTTGATTGGTATCTGATCGTTATTGAAAATTGATGCGGCCGTACGAGAATCGCCGGCTTTATGTATTCGGTGTAAATAAACTGACAACGTGAAAATACTTTGGGGCGGTAATTTTGTGAGTTAAGTGGATGTGAAAAGAGATCGACATCATCGGGCAATTATCTTGAGGACATTTTTTTGGGGTCTTTTTGATTTTTTTGTTCATCCACTGTGAAATACGTGGGAAGCGATGGAGATTGTCGAGTGTTGCGGCATCGAGAGGAATTGATATTGGAAAGAAGGGAATACGGAAAGCCAAGGACTTGAGGTATGCCGTGGATAAGGTGCCTGGGAGGCGGGGGTGCAAAGGCACGCCGTGGAAAATCGCCAAGTGTCAGTCAACCCATACACCTACTCGTTAAGGTCAGTGGAAATGTTAGGATTAATTTATTTAATTTATTCATCACAGAAAAATACGGAAAAACTAATGGGCTGAAGGAGCACGACCCATTGGCACCATGCTAAAAACCTCTAGCAATTTGTAATTTCCAAAAGGTTCTTTTCGCTAATAACCAAAAAATCACTCAGTAGATGCTCTTTGAACTTCACTTAGACCTGCTCTAGGGTGAGACATATATTTTGAGAAAACCGAAATCAGTCGGGTCGCTGGCGCGAAACCGGTCGCCAAAAAAGTGATAACACACGGACGCCTCCCCCCCCCCCGCCCCCTATTCACACACACACACACACACACACACACACACACACACACAGACAGAATCCTCATTGAAAATTTTTAAAAGCATGCAAAACGTCGAGAAAAATAACAATTTCATGATGTTGAGACTTTCATCTTCGGAGGGATTACTATATGATTATAACCAAAAGCTAATCAGATCTAAGAAACGAGAAGATGATTACGCCTCACTGATTCGTGTGATTTTCCTTATTATGAACTCACTGAAAAATTATTGGCTGGAAATTTACCAGAGCGATACTACAAATTTCACATAAAAAAATTTTATACTGTGTATGCAAAAAATGTGTGAAGCTTTTTTAATATTTTGTAACTTTTAATAAGATCCCCATTAAGTCTGTCCCAAACTATGTACTGACATTATTCTGTCAATTTCCGCAGTGCATACTCAACAGGGTAATAAATAATGCCACAAATTGCTGGTTACGTGGCACAGAATAAGCCCAGAATTTCCATACACAATTGCGAGCGCACATTTCATCAATTATTCACTTATTTACGAACATTGATAGAAAAAAATATTTCCGCCCGAAAAAATTATAAATTACACGACGAATACTTAATTGTGGGGAACAGATTTACTTGCGATCAAGTCAATAATCCAATGAAATTCTAACGATTTTATCAATGGTAAAAATTTTCTAAATTTTAAAAATAATTTTTAACTTCCCGATAGGGAAAGTTATTGTAATGACCCCGAAAATGAAAAGTGTCAGATCGATGAAATTTTTACTTTTCTCGACGTTTGGCATCATCCTGGCACGTTTTCAATGAAATATCTGTGTGTGTGTGCGTATGTATGTACGTATGTGAGCATTTTTTGTGACACGGTTTCTCCTGAACAGCTGGACCGATTTGATTTTTTTTTTTTAATTACATCTAGCCGTTGCGGAGAGCGGAAAGGAGTGTCAAGTCTAAGACGCAATTCCTTCAATTGTCATTAACAATTTCAATTGTTTAAAACGTTGTATTACAAAAACTGTGGGAATCAGAGGAAAAAGTTTCCAACGAATGTTGTTCCCCACATGAAGGTACAGATTTTATGTTTAATGACTTTTTTCCATAATTGCGCTAATTTACGAGATGCCGCTTAATTAACAATTTTCATTGGTTATAACGCTGTATTTCGAGACCGATGACGGATACGAGAAAAAGTATTAAACAAAAGTTGTTCCGCTCGTGAAACTACATATTTCATGTCGTATTACTTTTTTCGCTAGGCATCATATTTTACGAGATATCGATAAAAAATCGCAATAATCGATTAATAGTTGAATTTGCGTTACTGATATACAACTTGGCTTCATATGTGTATTGTCATACACACACAAACATGCCACCCACTATCGGGAAGTTACAGATGCAACCCGTCGAGGGTCATACTCACATTCCATTTATTAATTTAAAAAATGCATAGTTTATTGTAACCATTCGAACGGTTTGTATACGGAACTTAATTGGAGAAGTTCATTGTATGATAGTGCGGAAAATTGAATTATTTAGGTAACGTTTCGTTTTATAACAAAAAATTATAGAACATTTGTCATGGACAATTTTATTGGCGATGTAAAATGTTGGAAAACTTTAAAAAAAAAAATAACCTGAATTAAGGTTCGAAGGGGCTCTGTTAAAGAGAAGCGGCAAAATGTATGATTTGCCACCCACCGACCCAACAGAATGTAAAACGGCGGGGAAATTGAAAATGTATAAGACTTTTTTGTGGGTCATTTTGCAACACCTTCCCGTCTTGGACAGTTGAACTTTGAAATTTGTCGTATAAGCAAAAAGAAATAATGCACGTGTTATTCATGCGCAAAATGCGTGATTCAAGGCGAACATCGTTGAAATTGGCGAAACTTTGATGATTAACTTTTTGAAAAATATTTTAGAAACCTTCAAAATATGTGAGATTTCTGTTATTAACTTCCCGATTCTCATTTTTTATGGTTCAAAGGCTCTCTTTTAAAATACACGTTATTTTCAGAATCGTAAAAAAATATTGATTTTTTTTCATAGCATGTATCATTTACATTATTTTTTATTCATTTGAGAAATGTTAAAATTTTCAACATTTTTTGAGGTTTGTGAAATTTATGGATTTTTTAAAATCAAAAATTGAAATTCAACATTCACAGACATTGGATTTCGGAGTCTAGTAGTGGAAACAAACGAGGTAATGCTTCAAGTCTTTCAAAAGCCATCAGTGCTTTTACCATTGGCTTAAATCATTTCTGCATTTCACTTTGAAGATAAAAAGAGACGAGTGTGACATGGGTGGATCCGTTAGCGGCGACATAACACAGTGGATTACATGTCTCTCATCGATTTCAATAAACAAGAGCAACTTCCTGCTGTCTATCACGATTTCACCATCCATCCCATATGTTCCGAATGTTTTTTTATACTATGTCGCAAACCGATATTTATTTCTTTTGTTACTTCTCGCGATTTTGTGGCACAAATTTCTACCCGGGCAATTTAGTGATTTTTTTCATTTTTTATTTTTCTTAACTGTTTCAAACTCAAAAAAGTTTGGCATTCTTTCGGAATTCTCATGTTTTCACATTCTTGGAAATTTGGGGAATTCTTCACATTTTCGAAGAATTCGTAATTTTTCAAATCTTTCTAAAAAATTTTGAAACCTTGAAACTTGCAATTTTGAAAGCCACAATTCATCCTTTTCCATGTTTTCGTGTTGCCAGAGCAATTCGCTAATTTTCTTATTCTCCTCTTAGTTGTTCAAGTAAAATCGCAAAATTTGCAACCCATGTATATGGAACGTATTCATATATATATATATATTTTTTTTTAACAATTGCAATTCGTGCTTAATACCAAAAACATGTCAACTATTCAAATTTTCTGAAATTCATTTACCCACATTCTTTCATGTGTCACGACTCCACACTTGACCCATCTGTTCGAAACTTTTTTTATCACGCGTCTCAAACTATTTGTCCGTTTTTCCCCAAGTTTTTCTCCCGGTTTTTTCATCCTTAACAAATTTCCGTCCACGGCAGATTTATTTCTGAAACTTTTTAGGCAAAACTTTTCGAGGAAATAAATCCTCATGTTACTTTCATGAGAGAGAAAGAAGAATCGGTCCGAATTTTTATGGAAGGGTAACCTCTGCGGTCGACGGTATCGAAGAGGTGAATTTCGCTGGAAATCAAAATTTCAGGAATTAAAGGGAATCCAATGCCATGAATTTCACTTCCTTGAGAAGATATGGGATATATGTGCCATAATTTATGTCACTAGACCCGAAAATCCGAAGTCAAAGAGTAACAGTCGATGCCGTCATTTCCATATTCCTATCTTAATATAAATTACTGGTGTCTTTACATTCTTCACGGTGTGCGATTCAACAGTTTGAAATTCTCAAAAGTTCATGACATTGTTATAGACCTCAAAATTCTTTTTTTTCCAACTCAAAAATTTCGAAAACTTCAAAAGGCAACTTTAAACATTCTTTAAAATTCAAAGATTGAAAGAACAAATTTAACACTTGCAAAAATTTGCAAATGTCAAAAAACTTCTAACAACCCCAAAAATTATTAAAAAATTACAAAAACACCTAAAAACGTCCACAAACCCCCCACGGTTCGGGATTGGCATCATATGGGTCGCAATAGCTTCGAATCCTCCAGAAAACGTCCTTGGCACGAGAATAGCCAGCAGAGTTACCAGCAGGGGCAACGCGTTGTGGCAGATGGCAATTGGCTGATGTTCTCTAAACTCATTAGAGCCAATTCCCCCGAATTTTAAAGCGTGAATGGGAAAAAGTTGCTGCTGCAACTTTTCCAATAAAATTCCAGCCCCCCTCAGCCGTCTTTTTTTTCAATTTTTAACATCCCGATTGGGGGAGTTATTAATTCGCTTCCGAGTTTCCCAATTCAAATTTTCATCAGATCTTCACCTTGCAGGGCATTTTCAACAATCCCAGGCTACTGCCAAAGATGTTTGTATGTGTGTGTGTGTGATTATCTCTATCTGTGTAAGTGTATGCGTATGTGTATGTGTATGTGTATGTGTATGTGTATGTGTATGTGTATGTGTATGTGTATGTGTATGTGTATGTGTATGTGTATGTGTATGTGTATACGTATTTGTAAGCTAAACCTGATTAATTTTCCGTTTCCTCTGCTTCATTAGTTGCCTAGTTGTTGGGAACAAAATTAAATTTTCATTTATCGTGAACCCCGTTTGCGCAAAAATGGCCAACGACTGTTCTGGTTTGAATAAAAGTCCCTATGAAAAATGTAAATAAACTGTCAATGAATCAATTAATCGTCAACAAAATTCGTTCACAAAGTCACTCCTTCCCGAGATATGCGGGTTTTTGGAGTAAATTTCGAGAAACACTATAATGTTGAAGGAGAATATTAAATGGAGAAGTTATTGGTGTGGCCCTGATGGGTCACACTCACTCGATTAGCTTTTTTTTTTGTTCACTCTAACAGGCGGTCACTCGGGGGAATGCATGGGATGAACGGCATTAAGAAGCTGTTGTTAAAGTTATTTTCTCCAAGAATTCTTGTGAATCGAGTATAAAAGGCCGTAAGTGGGCGTGATCAATTTAATTGCAGATCTTTGTTGGAGGGAAAGGTATTTGCAATAGAAGAAAAAAGAGTTGAGCTAAGATATAGGTACAGGTGGTACAGAGAGCTTGATAATACTATGGGTGTAATAACATAGGCCATCAGGGCGAGTTCTAATGCATACGATGGGGTAACTATATAGAGAAAAAATATATTGTTCTGAATGCTCAATCTTATGCAAAGTTGTGAGGTACATGTGATCGCTCCGATGTGATATATCAGTTTGACAGGACTGAGGATTTATCAAGAGTAAAATGTGATTGGAGTAATTATTTCAGTCAGTCCGGAACGTTATAGACGGGAATAAAGCGGGATTTATTGGAAGGTCAAAGAGAAAAATCTCATTCACGTCAACTCGGATTACGACAGAGTAAATTCTTTCAAGTCCCAAATTAACGAACTTATAATTATTTTTAAATGCTGTTATACCAGTTGGAAAAGTAAACTGTGGATAGTAACCGTTTGGATAAGATGTTTAAACATCCAATGAAAAATGGATGAACTACAGCAAAGCATCACCGTTTCGTTGCAGCATCGGCAATGAAATAATAGACCCAAGAGAAATGCTATTGACCCTATCATTTGTAGGCGATTCACTATCAACTGATAGTGAACGAAACGGATGAAAAAGTAAGTTCAAAGGTCAGAGTGTTTAATTAAAATATAATTTCGTGAGTCATGTTACCTTGTAATGTTGTTGTATTACGTTAAGATATTCACGATGACATTGGTTGGGATGTAACCTCTTCGTGTTATTCAAATGATGAGTCGATGGTAGGGAGATGCACAACGCGAGCATGGGGACATACGTCAACGTGCATAGGGATGAGTCGGTAGGCATATAGGGACATGGCACTTTCCACATTCAAAAGAAATTTATTACAGACAAAAACAATAAATCTTGACATTTTTTTTGAAGACTTACCGATTTAACATTGAAGAATTGCGTCTTTTAGCGCAATCTAAAAATCTCAAGATTATTAGGAAGTGTCGGAATTGACTAGATAAGTCTGTACGATTTTATCAATTTTTAAAAAATTCTTACAAATTATATGGAATTTGCAAAATTCGGTAAATATACTAAGCAGGCTGACACAATTTTGAGGACTCTTCAAAATATTCAGAAAAATTTGAGAATGTGCTGAAAAATTGTATAAGATTCTCGCAAATTTGTCTAGGATCCTGTACAACAACAATGATGTATAACTTGGGCGCATTGACTTTGCATCAATGGCAGAGAAGGGGCGATGGGTAAACAGTGGCGTATATATATATATATATATATATATATATATATCCTGAAAATTGCCTATCCAGAGAACAATTTTTTCCAGCCAAAACATTGCTCGGCATCAATCTGTCCTGATAATTTCCATTAAACCACTTTTCTTGACAATTCAATTCGTGAAATAATTAATCACATATAGAAAACATTCCGCATTGCATTCTCCTAATATAAAATCCATTTATCCTCTAAAGCTGGAACGATTGCATCAAAATACTTTTGAAAAGCGGTCGATATATCATTGTTCGGTTGAACCGATCAGATAAAATAAAAGCTGGGGTAAACCGAGGTGCAAGCGATGACCCTTGGTACCATCAATTCTTTGGGCTATAGAGATCTCGAGTGAATTACGAGGGGCCCATGACTCCTGGGTTTCATTGCATTCCTCAGTGTCTCATCGACCCCCGTGTTTGTGTTACACTCTACACCTCATTCCACATATTCGGGAAATTTTAATTTCCCCACCTGAAACCAGAAATGTGGCTCGTTTGAATTGATGGTTATTTTAACGCGTGGGAGATTTCACTATAGTTTAATGGCCGCCGATTTGATTTTTTCAATTTTTGATTAACGTAAACACAATAAAAATCTGAACAAATGCTATTCGTTCTCTAAACTATCTACAGTGTACCATATTGCACACTCTAAATTTGGGGGTGGAAAGAGGGCGAAATTTGGGGTCGAAAGCCTTTCCACTATCCTGCCAAAGGGCTCCCCGCCGAGTTATTCAATTTCTAAGTGCGCCAATCAGAGCGTAGCTCCGCCCCTTTAGTCACTGGTGCTCAATGTAATTATTTTAATCGCTTATCGAGTGGGAATGAACATATCAGGGAACTCATATTTCTGCCAAAATTGGTGTGAAACCGAGATTTTTTATATTGAATGTCAAACAGTCTAGCCTTTGCAACCATAATGCAATGAACTTTGTCATGATGGTTACTATTTGTTAATATTAACTATTTGTTAATAATAAATAATAATCGATGCCCGTGGAAAGTCCCACGTGAATATTTGACGTATGTCCGTTTGCTCATGTGCCCATAGTCGCTGTGCTCATGTCCCTACCATCGACTCGTCATTCGAATGACACTGAGAGGTTACATCCCAACCAATGTCATCGTGAATACCTTAATGTAATAAAAGAACATTACAAGGTAACCTGAGTCACGAAATGCTAATTCAAGTAGACAGTCTGACCCTTCAAGTTACTTTTTCATCCGTTTAAGTCGTTATCAGCTGATAGTTAATCGCCAACGATCATACGGTCAATAGCATTCGCCTTGCACCTATTCTCCCGTCGCCGATGTTTCCATGGAACATTTAGACTTTACTATACTTTATGATTTTTGTATCGAATTATTAAACATCTTCAACTTTACCCAAGGGATGCTCAACCACGTTGTACTGGTCCAACTGATATATCAACATTTCGAGATTCTGAGTTTGTCAACTTGTGATTTAGGAATTCATTCTGTGGTAGCACTACTTGACGCAAGTCACATTTTTCTCTGTTATTTTCCAACAAATTGATATTCATTGCCGTTTGTAACTTTCCTGATTAATGGAAATCATTACCCAAATTACATTTTCGCCTTGGTCAATCCTCAGGGCTGTGAAAAATGCTCGAAATAAGAAAATCGTGAAAAATTGAGCAAACCTACCACATTCACTTATGAGCATTAGTCAATAACTGATATATCATTTCTTATGTTTGTACTTAATTCTAATCCTCGGCTGTTTCCTCTACGTAGCCGGAAAAATATTAAATTTCTCTTGAAATTTACCAACTTTCATCTAAAATTGGTGTCGTTAATTGTCGCCCTTCCGTTTTTACGTTTTTTTTTTTCGATTTTTCTGAGACGCCTAGTCTTGAATTATGGATTAAGAGGCTTCCATTAGTGAACTGTATATGCGTATATATACTGTCTATCGTAGAGAAGATTGAAGCAGCGCACATTTTACGATGTAATATCGATACACATGCACTCGCATTTGCTTTCCCCACAATCTGTTATTACTCACTCTATGAGGGGTATTTCAAAGCCCACAGATAAAGCATTTAGCCAGGGCTTGACGATAAATCTCAGCCGAGATGCTGAGAAAGCCTTTCGTTTAAATTACCCAGTGATAATTGGATGCGCTGCGGGGTTTCAAAGAGGAAACTCCAGATTTCGGATAAAAAATTCAGTGGATTAAAGTGGCTCAATCATCATCTACAGTTCAGTATGGATATTACGAGAGACATTCTACATTTCAAACTTTAAAATTTTTCACATTTTTTGAAGTTAATCAAAAATTTCCAATCTTTTAAGTTTTAAAAGTTTTAAAAATTTGCACCAATCTCGATGTTTTTTTCTACTCACCGTGAGAGTTACTCGGGGCAAAAATATATTTTACCGTACCGCTGCAAAGACTTCATTCTATCATAAAAAGCTCTATTCTGTCAGGTAAAATTTACTACGCGACAATATTAAAATTACTCAACTGGAGAAATTTTCACTTTCAGCAGGATAATATTGTTTTCTCCAATGGATAAGTCTTATCCTACTGGAAATAAAAATTGCCTAACTTTGATAACTTCCATAGTGAGGGGTGGTAAATTTTATTTGACAGCAGAGTAACTTCTCCGAGCTCTTACCAGAAACTCTAGGCAAACTTGGATAGATGATAGCGATATAGTAGAAGCTCTACCGGTAGGGTAAAATTTACGTAACCATATCTTGAGATTTTAGTACTAGGTTGTGGATTAAATTTGACTGCACCTCATTACACAAATTATTTAGCCGGAGACATTTTGATTTTCAGTAGAGTCAAATTGATCCATCGGACGATAAAATTTTTCTTCAGTAACGTAGAACCGAAAATTGAAAATTACGCAAATTACACATTCACCAAACGGAAGGGTAATTTTGATCAAACTCTCCTGTTAGGGTGATACCAAAAAAAAAATTGAATTTTCTGATGATGTTTTTTACAAACATTGACATTCTTGAGCCTTATGTTTACTTTTGGGACGCGTGAGCAACCCATGAATAGGTCCATTCATCGCATATCTAAAAAAATCCATGAAAATCAGTTTTGCGAGTAAAAGCTTTGGCTCTTAAGGCACACTGGCCTCTTGAGACAACCCTCGACTTCCGGCTCGGAGTAATTGGCCTCGAGCTGAGGATCTACGGCTTGGGTTCAAGTGTTGTGGGCCTTTCAGGGTAGAAACCACATGGTCCTCAAATTTTCCACAAACAAATCGCGGACAAAACCGCTATTTGTCTATAGTGGAGGAAAAATCTGAATTTTCGCAGTTTTTGAGGGGGTCACTATGTTTTATGAATTTTTAACTGATTTCATCTTTTTTCTCTACAATTTTCACTATTTTTGAGATTTTTGAAATTCTTGTCGTCAAGTAAATTAATTCGTGAAATTTTTTGGAATTTTTGAAATGTTGAAAATTATTGGAATTTTCTGTTTTTCATATTTCTGAAAAAAAAGTTGAAATTTGTTTATTGTTAAATTTTCTCTAATTAAATAACAATTAATGTAATTTTTAACAATTCCATTTTTCTCTGTTTTTATGAAACAGTTGAAGTTTTTTGAAATGTATGAAAAGCAGATCACGCAATGATTCTTTCAATCAAGAAGAGTGAAAATGACGGGAGTTAATTTCGAGCTTGATGGACTCAGGCAAATAAACTATGTTTGAAAACGTCAGTGCGGAAGAATTGGTGTCGAGTTTAATTCGAGATGAAGACGGAGATGCGGAATTCGAACGTGCAAAAGGACGTTCTGCGTATCACTAAAATAACTATGACGAATTTTGCGTCGTCGATTCGATGTTTTTTCCTGATTGTTGATATATTTAGTATCCACGATCGAAAATAGTGTAGGGCTTTCTCCGTGGTGTGGTGGGTCTTTAAACTTGGATTGTTTTTTTTACATCTTTGGAAATTTGGAACATTTTGGAAATCTGAAAAATTTGGAAAATTTGGATAATTTGGAAATTCCTAAAATTCGGAAAATACTCAAACATTTTTCTAAAAAGTTCCCGAAATATTCTGAAATATCATTTACATTTGTTCGGTCCGTTTCAAATTTTGATAGTTATGGAAATCAAGAAAAAAAACTCGATTTTTCAAATTTTCACAATTAATCATATTATTTGGCGTATTTTACATTCTTAAAATGATTCGACGATCGAATTCTTCATAATTAATGATAGTAATGGAAATGATCAAATAAGAATGAGAATTGGGGTAGTACTGACAAAGCTTGCACAGAAAACTATTCAAACCATACGACAATATTGTTCATTTTTCGTAACGTGTTTTATTATGACAGTGAAGAATATCTATTGATTATGTCAGGTCATGGTTGGAAAATACTTGTACAATGGGTAGGAAACCTCCGGCTTTCCTATTCTTCCCGCGGCCTTGAATAACTCAGTCGGCGTTCCACGCACACACACACACACAATACTTATCCTACTGAAATGAATAAATACTCCCCTCGACACTAGAGCCGTATATATAGAGACCTCGAGCACCCCGTTAATGTCCCCACAGCATCCCGTCGGCACGTTCTCTAGTTCGATCCCCATTAACTTTTCACATTTCCTATATTCAATTTTTTTTAGTTTTCAGTTCTTTTATGTAACTTTCTTGTGGATTTCTACTTTTTTTTCATTAAAATCCATGAAACTACGAACTTTTTTAATGTTTTAAATTATTGATACCTTGAGTGTTGATTTAAAAATTTCCAATTCTTTTGAAACCTGTACAATTTCTGACATTTTTTAAAACCTTTCATGGGCTTAAATTATTGAAATCGTAAAAACACCTAATCCATGCTTTCCGCATTTTTAGGCACTCTCCAAAATCTCATCATAATATCCTTAATGTCCCCACGGCAAACCATCGGCACGTTTTCCCATGCGAACCCCATTATCGTTTCCATTACCTTATCCCACTTGTTTGTGAACGTGAAACTTGGAAATTTTTTTCGGAAAAAGGTTGATGGATGAAAAAAAAAATGCGGACTGTGTTAATTCGACACCCGAAAAACGAGACACGTTCGACTTTTCTTTCACAATGCCTCTCGTCATTCCTAAAAAAGTCAAAGTAAGATTAATGGGACACTTAAACTGCTGTCAATTAAGTCCCTTTATTTATGGATTTTTAATTAATATAACCGCACCATGCGGGTGATCCAGCCTCTCATTTAGCACCAGCATCGAGCTATTAATTTTCTCATATTTTTTTTCTACCTAAAAATACATGTATGATATATTCCGCGAATCACTGGGATAGCTCTGTGCACCGATATTCGGCTACTTTTTGAACTTCCAACTGGGTTAAAACTGGAAAGGTTGTGTGAAATTTTTACCCACACAATGGGGGTCACCGGAAAACCCCCGACACTCTCTCTCTCTCCCAACAAAATCACCCTATAAATCTGTCTCTCTAGCGCGAAAAACGGAGAAATGGGGGTGGAAAATTATTGACGACGCCATTGTTGAAAGTTTTGCACTTTTTGGAATTTTTGGAAAAGATTTTAAAAAATTCGGCATTTTGATTTTTTTCAAAGATTTTTTGAAACTTTTGCAATTTATTTTGGTCTCTCCAATTGTCAAATCCCTAATATTTTTGAAGTTTCCGGTCTTTTTGTAACCCAAAATTTTTAAATATTGCGAATTTCGTATTTTTTTTTTCTTGTTTATTCTATCTAATGTCTAATCCACATACACACACTCACGTATACACACATATCGGGAAGTTATCATTGGCTTAATTTTTGATTAACCATTCGAAGTTAACTTGCCATAATTTTTCATACTTTCTCCTAAAATCATTGAATTTTGTTTTGAAATATTGTATTTCAACAAAACCGTAAGAAATGCAGAGCGGAAGTCAGACGTTGTTACAGAGTTCTCGGATTGACGAAACACTGGACGCACCTTATGGGCTTCATAATTTTTTCGTTTTTTTTTATCGCAAGAGTCCTCCTATAACCGCCAATCGACCTAATCTCTGTTCACTGAGGGATATACGCACTAAAACATCCATAAACTTATGCGTATATGAGGCCTGGGGTTCTCGGATTACGCGCGAAGCGAAAAAAAAAATTCTCAAACGACAAATGACGGTAACCAAGGTGTCCCAAGGAACTAGTTTCCTCGATAGTCTCATCTTCCCTGTAACACATCTCGGGTTTTATATGCCGGCAGTCCAAGCGTTAAATATCTCCAGCACGGTCTTCTTTTTCTTATTATTATTATTATTCTACAGAGGGAGTTGTCTCAAGATTAATACCGCACCTCGAGTAGTCCCCTTCCACTCCTGTCAAAACACATGAAACCACACTTTCGGCTACTGCGTCATCATCCATTTTCGTATTTTCACATCCACTCTGGAGTGAGTTTTATAAACGAGATGTTTTCATTATTGTGATTACGAGGGGGAGGGGGAGCATTTACGACTCGAGCAACATTTTAATTGAGATCGTAAGGCGAGTGAATAGAACGAACTCGGGTAATAACGGAGAATTATTAACAGCCCGCTGTGTGTGTAATGATGTCGCGAGAGACGACAGACGAAAGACGAGAGGCGAGAGAGGATTATATTATCGAAAAAAATGTCTGTTTACATCACCAAAGTAAATTTTTGAATTATTATTGTGAATCAGGATCAAATTTTTTCAACGAATCAACGATACAACAACCATTTTTAGGCCATATAGCTTAGAAAATTTCACATATATTCGGTGAAAATATTGTCTTTACGAGTATTCAAAATGGGTTGGTCCAAAATCTTGGTACAAGGTTTGAAAGATTTGAAAATTAAGTGTGAAACTACGGTGAATTCCACTACAATGCACCGAGGTAGAACAGGATAGGACGACAAAATCGTGTGTGTGTATGTGCGGATGTGTGTGTTTTTTCCATCTGGAGGAAGATGTAAATTATACTTCTCGTGGGTCGAAAAATAGCATACTTCCATCTCACCCTGAGAATATAGATAAAAAGGAAATCACAGTCAAAATGTTATAGTACATCATAGGAATTTGGGAAGAACAGTTACTAATACACAAGAATATAAATAAATGTATCGTGAAAGCAGGAATACCAAGGCTGCGAATGCGGAATGCGTGGCGATTTAAAAATAATTTAATATAGCGTCTATAATTTTCACAATGTGAGATTGGAATTTCTTCGGACCTGTAACGCAACATTGGATATAAATGGAGTAATGGCGTGTATTTTAAATAAAGGAAACTACTATAATTTTCCTAATGACCTTCTCTAATCACAAATTTCATCTTATACTCCGTTATAAGTAATATATTATAGTAATATAATATATGTAATATATTATACATATAAGTAATGTAAAAATTGAATTGCCTGTCAGAAAAATGCCTGCTCCAATAAGCGCATTCAGTATTTTTCTCCGCATGGTTTTCCTTGTCATGGTGACACAGATATATATCATTCTGTTTTCCCCGTCCAACGATTTGTAACATACGAGTTCATTTAATTAAACCATGTCCTCAGCATCCAGCACACAATAACCATGACCCGAATTTACGTATGAACAAGAATCCAAATTAAACTAGGCTCTCGAATTATGTTTTGCCTACTCGAACGGAAAAATTCCATAAACATTACTTTTGTATTTCCTGAAAATTTTTTGCATGTTTTTCTTCAGAAATTCAATGAAAATTAGAAACCTGAAGTAAAATTGGGGATTTTATCTTCAAAAATGTGATTCTTTATAGACAGCTATAAATGAAAGATCCTAATCATTTTTTCCGATCTTTCTCGCTCTAGTTTTTTTTTCTTTTCTCCGTCCCTCTCATTTGTACGCCCCGGGTAGCGGCCGTTAAGCCTTCCTTCAGGGGGCGTACCGGACATCCACCCATGTGGCTGGGGACGACTTTCGCCATTTTAGGCCATCGTATTTCTAAACACAGGGTAAACCTCCAGAAACCCCTGTGCTACGATGGCCGGCGCCTATGATGGAACCCACCCTCCCCCCTGCGACGGGTTAGCTTCCCGCTCGGCCGGGCGGTCTCATTTTATGGGTACCGCCGATAGCACACACGGAACGTTCCTGCATCGGTCGGAATCCATGAGAAAATATTTTTTTTTTTAAATATTCTCCGGCGGCCGAGCGCGAACCCTAGGACCTTTGGAGTAGTAGGCAGATCTACTCTACCACTACGCCAAAGCTTGACTTGACTTGAAATTGTTTATTAACATTTGTCATATATACATACTATATACAGTATTAATATCTTAAGTGCTACGCTCTAGATCACCAGCCGTTGGCTTAAATCTAATTTGAACGAAGTTTAACCTAATTTTTCATTATTTCAGATACTTGTGATTATTTACATGATGACTCGATATAAGGAAAAATGACTTCTAAAAAAACTTATAAGTAATGGATGCATGAGGGGCGGGGGAGAAAGGGATATATGGAAAGGTGGGACAAAACAGGTGGTCAGCGAGACCAATTTGTTTTCTTATCAATGTTGATGTTTTGGAGCTGGGGATTAGGATCGGATTGTAGTTTAAATTTAAATGTCGAATTTATGCTATCGATAAATTTACCTATGGTTGCCACTACGCCAAAGCCCCGACACTTGTCGCTCTAGTTTGGATGTATTTATCCGCATTGTTATGAACCATTGTTTTTAACGTTTTGATGGAGGAACCATCGGAGATACGAAAAAAATGAGCAATAAAAGTTATTCTCTTTACAATAACACACATTTTATCTCATATCAGTTTTTCTATAACTCTCAGCCTTCACGAGATATAGTCCGTTGAATGTCGGAAAACCCAAAAAACGGCAAGTTTATCGCAATAAATTTTCATTTTCATTCAATGTCTTTCTATGTCGATTTTCGGACATAAAAATCACTGAAAGAGCGTTAATACAGTATGAAAATTAAAATATTTGTTTGCTTGAAACTGATGAGTATCAGTTGCCGCATGAATAATCGATCTTGGAATAACAGAATAACAAAAAGTGATCTGCGATCTTGAGACTGAGAAAACAATGAATTGACAATAGCGACTACCAACAAAACGCATCATTTGAAATTAAAATGAATGGATGGAGTAGTACGAGCGAGAATCACGCCTCCACCGTACTCGATCTTGATCATCTCGGCGATATTATCGCATTAGCATGAGTTATTCGAGACTCACGGAGGTCAAGACTTGTTTTACTGTGCTACTTCCAGTAGGAAATAATCCTAGTCCATTGCATATTTCATTGATACAGGCCCATGTGAAAACTTGTCTTCTGTGGCATTATACAAACATTTGGGCATTTGTTAACTTTCATGTAAACATACGTGTATATGTATTTTAAACATTATGGATGATTCCAAATAAATAAATTGTTGAGATATCCACGTAGACACAACCGAGGGCTAGCTACAAAAAAATTTCATCTTCCTGAAATAAAATCATCATTTCTGATAGCAAAAGCCAATGAACCAAAAATTGGTTGAATATCTTAAAAATTATCCGCCGCGATGAAAACTCAAAAGATTTTCAATTAATGTCCAAAATTTTTCTCAAATTTGTGCATTCATAAGCATTCTACTAATGTAATTGATAGCAATAAAATGTCAGGAAAATTGTCTCTTCCTTGCCTTCATGATTGTTTGAGTTACAATATTTTTTTTTCATCCCGATTTTTTTTTTATTTAATCCGTAAAAAAATGTCTCGTAAAATCGACCTTATTCCGTTCTTCCGGTTTCCACTAGATTTATATTTCCCTCGAGCTGAACCCAGCCAGAATGAACGCAGCGTGGCGGGGGCGGGAGGGTGGGGGGGGGGGGGGGGGGGGGGTGGAAGTCAAGGGACGAAGTCAAGACGAAAAACCAGGAAAACAGGAAAAAAGGTTTCCATGAAAAAACAATCACTTAATCATTTAACCGTGTGTGGCTAAAGCCTGGCTAAACAAACGCCAAAACGGATATTGTTGTACCGAGGAATGTGTTCCCACGCGGATTCACTCACTTTCGCATAATGGGTGCGCCTGCGTCAATACGCTACCGGTGACTTTGTATGCTCACGTATAACTACATAATATATACCTGCCCATCTTATTTTCATCTTCTGTCCAGTCTGCCTTGTTAGAGCCCCCTTTTCTTCATAATACGTAAAGTGAAGCTGAGAACTACACCAATGAACCTCAGATGTGTTAATTTAACCATCGGCAATGCTCCGAGTATGAAAATTCGAGTGTATTTTCTCTTCCTCCGCGAATCTGCTACATTTATGAAGATAATTTCTTTGAGGAACTCTTGGAAGTTTCACCACCCCACCAGGACACCGTCGGTCGCATGAGGAGCGCTCCGCCGTGCAATGTACACCGAGAAAAGGAATTCTTCCACAAAGTACATTTTGTAGAGATGAATATTCGACCCATAAATGTGACGTTTTCTGAGTTTCTGTAGAAGAAGCAATTAAAGTTCCACGACTAATTAAACATATTTTTTTCAGGACAAGCACACTTGGATAAAATATATATGCTATTCAAATTGGAAATTGAATGACAAGAAGAATGGTTAGTTGATAGATGAATGCGTCTGTTATAAACAAACTTAGTTCATCGGTCTGAAGAAAAGTGATTTTTTACGCGTAATTGTTTGTTCTAGATGCAGTTGTGTACTCAAACGGAGCACTCTTTTATCTCTAAACGTATTTGTCAATGGGGGAATAAATTGTCAAAAATAGTGGCGTACATCAGTGTGGGTCATAACGAACAATTTTTGATTTGTAGTTTACACACACACACAATTTATTTACAGTTCACGTACATTACGGTTAACCATTGAGGAGTCGCATGGCAAGCTCAAGGACGACCGCTTCGTTACAGTAGCAGGCGTCAGCCAGAAAAGTGCGACCGCTCAAGGGTTAACCTCGCGAGACCTCCTTAATTATGGGAATTAGAAAAAAAACATTGGGCACAAACTGTTCTTTTGTTCCGTAAGGAACAAGTTCCGTTATTTCCATTCTTCCGCTGTCTCTGAACGTTCGGGAAGTACAGTGGTATGAACAGTGGAGATCGCTTGGATTTTGACCTCGATGATTTTGATAGTCTCATGCGTTCGAGAGAAATTCACAATCAAAATCTAGCTACGCACACACAGACTCATACTCACAAAATATCGAGGGTTCGGTGTAATGGGTAGACTATCTACGAGCTACGTCAACGGTTCAAGTTTCCCACCCGCGGGTAAGTTCTCATGGAGTTCAATCTACAGCGGGAACATATGGGTTTCTGGAGGTTTACCCTGCGCTTTAAAACTACCATGGCTTAAATAGGAAAGTCTGTCGCAGCCACATAGGTGCGTGTCCAGTGCTCCTTTCTGGAGGAATGCTCAAGAGCATCTACCATGGGGAGCATAAACGAGAGGAACGAGAGGCAAAAAAAACACATACACACACACACACTTCGAACTTATTGCGGATGATTTTGGTATACAGAAAACACTTTAAACAGGATCTTGGAATTGGAATTTGCAATGAAGGAGTTATTATTTTTCAAGATATGATAACCCCTATTGATCTTTAAAAAAATAATAATAGTATATTACGACCCAAGGCCAGAAATCAAACTTTCTGGCCGTGTGTCGTATGCTATTTTTCTTTCTCCCCACCCGAAAGTACGTTCAACAATAAATGTATCAATTTTGAAATGTTGACGATCAATCCAACGATGAATACTTTTGTGGCCTGCCCGCGCACGCCTCTCGTCGGTCACCTTGCGAACTACATGCCCGCCCGACTTTTGCAAAAGCGAGGCGAAGCCGAGGTTTTTGCTGGTCGGGGCGGGCAAAAAGTAAAAATGCATGAAAAACATAAAAACGTCGAAAAGAAAATTAGAATGCCGAAATCACTTTTTATAAGCATATTTTCCTTCCAACTTTGACCTCTCTGTCGAAATTTCTAAACATCGCGATGAAGAATCGCTCATTTTTCAGGTTAGGTCAGTCTCTTCATTCGCCGGCGGGGAACAGTTTTAATTTACTCTACTTTTTCAAAATCAACTCGTTTAATCCAATATTATTTTATCCACTAAAGAAATTAATGCATAATTGAAAGAAATTTTGTTCCACAGGAGCACTGGCGACATGAACCTTTTATGCGTATATATTATACAGAGAAAAAGTGGCTTCGGAATTAGACACGTTCGGTCGCGATTTGGGCACTGAAATATATCATGCGCATGCGTAAGCAAGAGTCGGGGAGCTTCGGGTGGAGATCCGAAGTTTACTCTTTCGTTAGCAACTCTCGCGAGCCACAAAAGTTTTGTGGCCAATCACAACGATTCTCCGTCGAGAAACTCCAGAAAAGCCGTTCTTTCTGGCGTTTCAGACCACCGTGGAGAGCGCACTTTCGGGTCGGGGAGGCAGAAAAATCATTTTTTGAACAATATATAATAAAGTTTCTTACTCGCAACGTATGAGGAATGTCATTAGAGAAATTATGAGACCGCAGAATTAGCGAAAGAAGATTCACGGGATACAACTTTCATTTTTTTTGTTCACGCATTGGAACACTGAAAAATTACAAGATGCAGTAATTGCTAGAAAGCGAATTTTCTTCTTTCGATTATCTTCGAATTCCAGTCTGCTAATAAATAGCTCATTTTCATTGCCTATCTAATTTTGGGTAGATATTTATCCGTCTAAATTTCAATACATTGGTTATGCTCAAGTTTGTTTCACATGCTTGCAACACTCAGAGCAATTTCCCTTATCTCTCGAGTAAATCTCGAATTCGTAGGCGTTTGAATACAAAAGTGTAATAACAAAGACACTGCAAATCTCTCTTGATTCAATTGAATGTTCTATGAATCATATGTGATACTGACAGTGACACTTGGGAATTTCGTATTCAATTCCCAACCTTCGCTTCTTTTTTTACTCCAAAAAAAATACTTGCTAATAAATTTTGCAAATGACTAGGCTTTCGTGATTTTTTTATTTAAAAAAAATGCCGAATATTTGACAATTTTTAATGCTTCAAATAATGATTCAGACTAGCAGATGTACCAGCAATTCCCATACTGAATCATTGACAGACCTGATATATCGATTCAGAACCATGATGGAATCCATCATATCCCCCACTGGGTCCAGATAGAAATGAATCGTCACATTAAACAAAACATATACGGACCCTGAATATTCCGTCCATACAATACAAATGTAAAATTAATTAAGTCCTGAAGAGAAGCACATACAGTGGCTCAGTTAGACAAGAGTTTTTCCGAAATCTTTCACATAACCGCTGAGGGGCCTAGTGACGATGATCTGCTAAAACCAGAATCCATCTGCAAGAAATCTATGAAATATTTTCTAGAGTCAACGATACTTTGCTATAGGGCTTCCATTCTAGACTTCAAAATTCGGTCTGCTGTGTACTATTCGCAAATTGCGATCCTATTTGACTAAAGCTGAGATCAGTGTTTTCTGGGAAGTCCTCGAATTTCGTTGAGCAGATGGTAAATACTTACGGTAATACTTAATAACCTGACGTGTGCTGTCCTTCACATCGTCTACGAATTCTAGCAGCAACGAATGGAGTGAAAAGCCTCGAATCTTGAGTTGGTATAGGTACTTTGGAGCAAATTTTGACGATTAGACTAACTATGTATCCCACGACGAGGCACACGAATACACCTATTGGTGTGTACCAAAGAAAAGAGACTCGGTAGATGTAGAGAAATATAGATGGGTCAGTTGGCCTGCAAGCACATACATAAATTGGATTATAGGCAGAAGTAAACTTTATGATATGCAGAATCGATTACTCACGAATGAGCACTTGTTGGATGAATGGTGGTAGAATTACCACAACCTTCAATGGACAACGGCAGTTTGATAGGAGTAGGCTTTGGTGCGAATGCTATCCAAATATTGAAGATGAGGGAAATTATAGTACCAGCAACAGCCCCAATTTCATTAGCATCTTCGAAGAACATCCCAAGGGTAAAAAGCCCTAATATTGGTCCTCCAACGCATCCCTGCAAGGCTATCAAAGCTTGAGTCAAACCTCCAAAATTCGATGCAAGGAAAGCAATGGCCAGACTGGTAAATCCCATTAATAGTGCAAGCGTTTTTCCATAAAAAGCTTCCTGTTTATCCGGCATCTCCTTGTCTAGTTTACGAAATATTGGCTTCACGTAGTCCGACAGTGCAATCGCTGCAAGGGCATTCAAATCTGCTGATACAGTACTTAAAGTAGCACTGAATATACCAGCTATAAAGATTCCAGTGAGACTGGGGATTTTTGTTAAGCGTTCTTTGGCAAAGTATGCCATCAACATGTCATGAGATTTTATTTGACCGGCCGAAACTGGATCACATTTGCAATAATACGTATAAAGCACCAGAGCTGCAAATGATACGGACAGCGATAGCAGTAGGGAGAGTGGTATCTTGATGAACAACGCCTTCCGAGCATCTGAAATTGATCTGTAAAAATTATTATATACTTAGAAAAGATACTTAGTGATTCACAAATAACGACGGCGGAAGTCAAACTAACTTCACGTTTCCTATTAAATATTTCCGTCTTTTCCCGAATATGTACATTCAACGAAAAATGGTGTTGTTTTCAGGCTACTCCTGCCCACTACTGATGTGTTAGTCAAAGCTCTCCCTCAATTATTATGAATTATTGACTTGTTTAGGTATTCTCGTTCATTTACTTAGCTGTCAGCAGTCGTTGAACTGTCACCTGGCTGGTAGCATTCCGTGATAAGAAGAAGAAGGCACCTCCGATGGTCAATGACCAAACAGTGTGCCTTTCCGTAGGGTCAAGGCCAAAGCTAATATGAATACATTTCCTTACTTTTCCATACTATATTTCTAACGATTAATGAATCTTGCCGAACATACTTGTCAAAATTGATTCGGCCACCCTTCCACGCTGTTTCAAATACTGTAATCAATCCTCCGTTGATATCAGTGAGTGCCACGCCGATTACGCAAAATATACAACCATACATGAGGGCGCCCTGAATCAGATCCGTAGCGATAATAGCTTTCACGCCACCAATTGTCGAGTAGAAAGTACAAATGATTCCAATCAAAAGGATGCTTGTAGTTCCATGTAGGCCAGTGGTTGCTTCTAATGCTAATGCAGGTGCGAATATGACAACACCAGTGGACAAACTTGCTCGAAAAAAATTGCTTAGACTAGCAACGAGCCTTGCAGTGATACCAAATCGTCGTTCCAAATACTGTAGAAGATCAGTTAATTACGAATAGAGCCGTAAAGTTCTACCTTGCTTCCTGCTTGGACTGAAGTTAAGTGTACCACAAATGAATGTTTTCCCGTTCACGTATTTCCTTAATCCGTGGAATGCTACACCATTGTGACTTTGGTTACAAACGTTTGGCTCCAAATCTTATCCTCTTCGGATTCACCATAGGAATACTATGATAAGCCGGTATCATGATGAACTGGTCGCCTACGGATCTAGAGGGCCTGGGTTCAAGCCCAGGCACCGGTGGATTTTTTCTGAATTATTTGATTTAGTCCAATATCGGGCACCATAAAAGTAAGAATAGTTCACCCCCAAAAGTCCCACAACGAGTACCAAAAACAGTTTACAACTGAATGATCCTACCCTCACTGTGAACGAATAACATCCGTAACTGTGTGTTACACAGAAAAAAGTCGTGAGCGTCTAACGGCTATAATAAGTCCAGAGCCGGCGCTAAGAACCATTGTAGTTGATGAGTCGATAACAATAGAGAAAGAAAAAAAAGTAAATAACATGATAACTTCATAACGGTGTAATTTTCAACATTTTTGCAAGTCTCAAAATCGACAAATTTACAAATTTTCAATACTTTGATTTGTTAGTTTGTGAATTAAGCAAGTTAGACATTCAAGATCATCAAAAAATCCCAAACGTTTAAATATCTGAAAATTATCTACTTTTGTAAATTTGAGTATGTTTAAAATTTATAAAATATTCAGTACCTTGTAAATTCTATTTTCCGACGAATCTCAAAAGTTGTCACGGGTGCTACATAGAAGCTCTTAATGTCTGTGGAGAAAAATACGTTTTTTTTTGAGGAACAGAAATTTGAAATTTCGCAATTTTCACTGCGGAATCTGAAAATATCGACAACTGAGGAAATTTATTTGAAAATTTAGAAAATTTGGTATCCTGGACCTTTCCAAATTTCAAACACTTTGAACAGTCACATGATGTGGCATTCCATAAGTCACCGACACACGTGGTTTGGAAAGTTTTCATTTGTCATGCAGTTAACTGCAGGCGGAACTGCACAGGCCTAATTATGCAGTGTCCAACTAATTCCCGAGGTATAGGGAAGGCCGCCTAGAAGCTCAAATATTATAATAGGTTTTTGAACGTATTGTAGGTACAGATGGACGCTGGAGATGGAAGTGGTTCAGCGGGCCTGCACAAGTATGACGCAAAAGTTTGATGGTTTTCATAGTCGTATTGACTTTACAGTGATAAATTCCATATTAAACAATGTAGGATGAGTTCAGAAGATTAGAGGACTTTAAATCGGTGAAATGGACTGTTAATGCATGAGAATCACTGCTGTATTGATGAATGAAGTGTGTACAGAATTGTACAAGGATTCAAGCAGAACGAGGAATGCGATATGGTTATTGCGATGAGTTTGACGATATGCTGTATCTTTCTTAGAACCCTTAGGGCATTGAATAAACCAGATTGAGATATAAAAAGTGGACTGTCCAAGTAGGTCACGCCACTCGCCGGAGACTTTTCATCAATATCGTCAATTGAGTGTGATAGTATGAACAATGTGAACAGCTAATTGTTTCATACCTCGAATATACTCATCACTTGAAGGTCATAGAATACGGGGAGATAGAGATATGCGACCATTGGTGTAGAAATAAAAAGCCCTGTGTACATTAGACTGAAGATTGCTCCGTACGTGTAATTTTCGCCACTGAACCCCAACAGAGATGGTCCAGAAACCAACGACACTAACATACAGATGGCTAATAACCCAACTCCCATAGAGTTATTAGCTGAGAAGTACTCCTGTAAAATGAAAAACGATTCAGAACAATGCTTCCTGTGATTTACGGTTGAAAAACGTTAAAATCGGACTTATTGCATTCTTTTCTTTCAATTTTTATATTGAAAGTCTTAAGAGTACAAAAGCTTCTTTTGAAATTTCAGAGTACGTTGCGACGCTTTTCATAGGGTCATTTCTAAGAAAGCTTCTAATGAAGTATCTTGAATGGGAAAATTATGTGAGGGAAAAACAGATCTCATTTATGATCTTCATTTCGTTTCCGCCGCGACTCCGAACTCTTCTTCCACTCGCCCATGCGACAAAACTTATGTCCGATAAAAAGGTTGAGGTTCCTTACAATAGAAGCATAGTATTTGGTATGATTTATCACGATACACCTCCACGACCCAGAATTGCTTCCATCATAACCCCCCCCCCCCCCCCGTTCCGTCGGCCAACATTTGCGGTTGATTTTAACTTTTGAAACGACGGAACACCTAATATCCCTAATTTTTGGCAACGTTTCGAGAATGCTTTATTGCAATTCCGTACTTTTGTAATGCTTCTCACTTCTATAATTCTTACTACTTCTATAATGCGCAAGCAAAAAAAAAATCCCCATGTGTTGATGAGTTCATTAGACCTTCGTAGTTTTCTGCTTGCCACCGGTAAACCGATAATAGATTCCAATTGCTGCTGATGCTGCCAGTAGCAATCCAATTGCGACCCAATCGGGCCATTGTAGGGATCCTTCTTTTTCCATAACTTGGACCCTACAGGGATGGAGAATCAATTTAAAATTAGATGAGCCAAATTACGAAAGTAGAATTTGGTTGTGCATCACTTACCCATGCAATGATTTGAATAATCCTACCCTAGATGTGGAACTGCGAGTATCCGTTAAACATTTGAATTAATGCGTTGACTGGATGTATGCTAGTAATGCCAAAGGTGTTTTACTAGAATACAATTGATTCGCGAGAGTTTTGGATCGGTTATCTCTGGAGATCTTATCGGTTACCTGGGAGAACATTCCTGATAAACCAAATGCTAGGTGCATATACTCGCCTATGTGGAATGCGGCTTGTTCTACTCTAGTCTAGATTCTTTTTCCGGATAGATAGAATCAGTTAGAATATGCCTTTCATCTTGACGGCATATAATATCGCACTGATTATTTCATAACAAGTAGAATCCTCGGATAGGAAATTATATCTGGAAAACTCGATTTGAGCGTTCGGAAATCCTGAGCCTTTCAAAGCCTTGATTTGGAGCTGTGATTAGATGTGATTTTGAGAAAGCTCACGTCGGGTTTTTGAAGGTTTTCGTTCAGATCTTTGCGAATTTTGTATAGAGAATGACTTGATGCTACCGAAGATTTGCATCTTACTCTTCACTATTTGTAGTTACAAAACCATAGTATTTACATAGAATGATTTGAAGTTTTCTGATGAGAATTCCAAATCAGGGTTTTAATAGTTTGAAATCGAGGCGAATAAAGTTATGCCAAGTTTTCAAAGGGTTTATGAATATTACAAATTTGAAGCTCATCGGAATTGTTCTAGACCTAGTTTACACTCCAGACTTGAAGTACATAAAAAAAACCGGCAGTCAAAAAAAAAACATGGATCGACCTGCAAACCAACAGTGTAATTTACATAGACAAGAGTTAGGTCTCGTTAAATGTCTAGCTGAAAAATATTCCTGGAAAGTTATAAAGCGGGGTATTTCAAGTTTTTCTTGATGGGTTGATGAGCTTTTAATACCTATATGGTTTTGTGCTTCCAACCAGAATACTTCAACAGGCTTTTATTAGCACAACACAAAAAGAACGTGTTTCTCGAGGACTCCACCCCCCCCCCCCCCCTTCCGAAGTGAACTACCCTCCAATTATGACTAATATTGCACTAATCCAATTATAAACCAGTCAGGTCGTTTGAGATATGAGGGTTCATGTCATGCACGGTAAAAAAATAGTTCTGATTTGTATGAGTTGTTTCCTCATTATCCGTATTCGGCTAATAACAGTGTGTGTGTTTGTGTGTGTCTGTGTTTTTTTCATCTCCGTCCGCTTAGTTGTAAACCCCACCATAGGTGCTCTTGAGCATTCCTTCAAAGGGGAGTACTGGATGAGCTGGGGCCGACTTTAACCATTCGAATTATTGTATTTTTCAACACAGGGTAAACTTCCAGAAATCGCTATGGTACGATGCCGTGCCCCTATGATCCCACGTTGGGTTAGGGTACTGCCGACAGCACACACGAAATGTACCTGCTATCGGTCGTAATCTAGGAAAATATATTTCATCATGTGAAACATTCCCCGAAGGCCGGGCGCGGACCTATAGGACCTTTGAAGTAGTGGGCAGATACTTTACCTACGACACTGCAGCGCCGACTATGTGTGTGTGTGTGCATGTGTGTGTTTCGGCCCATTGCGTTCAAAAATATTTGTTCCTTATAAACAATTTTTGGTCTATTGCTGCTCATTTGTTTATACAAAAACTTCGATGTGGTAAACTGGAAGATTTTCATTCGAAAATCATACGACTTTGTTCAATGACTCTTTTCGATAGGATGTGTATGTTCTACCACGTGACTTGTTGTTGAGTGATTTTTTTAATTTTTTTTAGCGATGGTATTTGATCTAGCTTTACATAATACTTTCACTATGCGCTTCTTAAATACATTTAAGTTTGACGTCAATTGTCACTAATTATTTACACATTTTCTTTATACACTATTCAAAATCTCCAATCAGTGTCCCTCCATAAATTGACTGAAATACCAATAACTGCCGGTGATATAGCTCATAGCTATTGGAGTTTTTAGGTTCGGCTATTTAAAATGAACTTTGATCATAAATGGTTGGCTTTCATTAACATTCCATAATTGTTCAATTTTTAAAATCTCTTCTTAATATTAATGTTCTTTCAATACTACAGTTTGCTCCACATCATTGCAACACTTGATATAGTTTCACTTATCTCTCAACTGAATCTCGAGTTTATTACCGAGTATGTCGTAGGTGTTTGAATACAAAAGCCTAACAAAGGTACTGCAAATCTCCGTTGACTTAATTCAATGTCTTGTGAATGATATCACTGATAATGAAAACACAGAGACCACTTGGATATTTTCTCTCACGAGTCTATGTTATCGAATTTCTTTGCATCGAGGACGAATACTTGAGAACCGGGTGAGAGTTGTTTTTCACATCGCCTACGAATTCGGGCACCCACGAATGGCGTGAAGAGATTTGGGTCTCTTGTCGGAATTGGCACCTTGGAATATCTCTTGACTATTAGGCTCGCTATATAGCCCGCAATGATGCACACACAGAGGCCAAGTGGTGTGTAATAGAGATAGGATAGACGATGTATGTAGAGAAATGAAGATGGATCCGATGGGCTGGAGAAGAAAACAAATTGAGTTATTAGTAACGTTGGATAATTAGGGTTCCTGCTTCTATGAGAAGTTGGTTCTGAACCTCCTACACAAACGAAACTTGGACTGTACTGTCAGAATTTTATTGCCATGTGTGTTCCAGGTCAAATTTCAATGTGACATATTTTGAGCAGAACGTCCCAATTGTTAGTCCCGATCCGTTTAATGGTTAAGGTCATCCCGAAGCTTTGGATAGTGTAAATCTTTCTCTGAGGGCTAAGGTACACGGAAGTAAAGTATCCTCAATTATGCACCTACAATCGACCTTCAGGCCTAATCTCTTTACTCTTCACTTTATGCTGTGAAAATCAACCATGGCAATAATCTCCTGGACATAATGCCATGCATATGACAAATGTCATTCACTTTGAATTTGTCTTGAAATTATCACTTGACGATGATTCGAAACCAGCTTCTCACAGCCGTAGATAGCATGAATAATGTGTCACTGGTCATCATTCAAATGAAAGTTAATCTCGTACAAAATCAATTACTTACGGAGCTTGAGTTGTTTGATGAATCGTTGAATTATGACACCCTTCAACGGACATTGGCAATTTGATCGGGTTAGGTTTCGGTGAGAACGCTACCCACATGTTGAAGATGAGCGCAAATACAGTACCCACAACGGCACCAATTTCATTAGCGTCTTCAAAAAATATTCCAAGTGTAAACAGCCCCAATATAGGGCCCCCTATAGCTCCATGAATAGCCGTAACTGCCTGAATCAGACTTCCAAGTTGCGAAGCAAGAAACGCAATAGCCAGACTGACGAATCCAATTGATAGGGCAAGCATTTTACCATAAAAAGCTGCCTTGGTATCCGACATTTCTTTACCGAACTTGCGATATATTGGTTTAACGTAGTCCGATAGTGCAATTGCTGCAAGGGAATTCAAAACAGCTGATACAGTGCTCAAACTAGCGCTAAAAACACCAGATATAAAGATACCAGTGAGACCCGGCACTTTAGTCATGCGCTCCTTGGCAAAGTATGGCATTATCATGTCGTGTGATTTTATTTTGCCAGCTAGGACTGGATCACAATTGCGATAATATGTGTAGAGAACCATGCCGGAGAATGATACCGTCGTTGTGAGTGATAGTGTCAGTGGTATATTGATGAACAATGCCTTTCGAGCATCACGAAGCGATCTAGACAAATTGGTGAATAGAGGTATAATCATTATAAATCATCGGATTGTATCGGCCATTATTGACTGGGACTATTTACTCACTTGGCTGTTAGCATTCGTTGAACTTGCACTTGACTAGTGGCATACATTGAGAGAAAGAAGAAAGCACCTCCAATACATAATGACCAAAACGTATGTCTCTCCGTGGGATCTGGGTTGAAGCTGTCAGAAAAATAATTTAATTGATTTCTTACATGGGCATTTCTTTTTCTTACATGGTTGTCTATCCATCTACAAAATATTCTTGAAAAGGTATAAAAAAATTCAGGTGCGTCCATATTTTAACAATTCAAATATCTGCATAACCACATCTCACATATTTTTCTATTCAATGGCTTCGCCCCTGTGAACGTGTAGCTTGATCAAGATTTTTTCTAGAAATGGTTGGATCTGACGGTTCGCATCAAGCTGTGGGGCGAAAATTCGTTTTGCAAAAATCGCGGGAAGCCATATTTGATTGTGTATCCTTTCGAATAACTCCGAGTAGTATGTGCCGCTACTGACTACGCCAAATTAGCTTGGCAATTTCTCATATGTGTCCATTGAGCAATGATACTGGACAAACATACTTGTCAAAATTGATGCGGCCGCCGTCCCATGCTGTCTCGAATACTTTGGCAACTCCTCCATCAATCTCACTAAGTGCCACACCAATTACGCAGAAGACGCAAACATACATAAGGGCACCTTGAACAAGATCGGTGATGATGACAGCTTTGATCCCACCAATTGTTGAGTAAAAGGTGCAGATGATGCCTATCAAGAGAATGCTCAAAGTACCATTGAGTCCAGTTGTCGCTTCTAATGCTAATGAGGGTGCGTAGATAACCACACCAGTGTACAAACTGGTTTGAAGAAAATTAGCTAAACTAGCTACGAGCCTGGCAGTAAATCCAAATCGTCGTTCCAGGTACTAAAATAATTGATTTATCATTAATTACCGTTGTCCATCAGAAAAGATACGGAATGTCCATAATTTTTCAGAAGCAAAAACAAAACTTTCGATAATGACCCAATTAATATATAAGTGATTTTCATGTCCGGTGGGTGAATTAACAGGAAAAATTATTATGGCATGCCGGATGTTAAATAACAACAGTTTTTTTCTTCTTCAGTTAGATACCAGTAAATCGTTGGTGATAATTTTATGATCTTTTTTTCAAGCAATTTCATAAATTTTTCTTGGGCTGTGATCCATTTTGGAGGATTTTGCAATGCCTGCTGAATTCTGAAGTTTCTAAAACTCGTAAAATTGCATTAATTTTTTAGAATTTGGCAACTTCTAAGAATTTCTTAAATCTTGAACGAAATTTTCGGGATCACTCCTAGCTCTAACATGTCCTGAATTTTTTTTGAACATGATTTCCAGATTTGCAGCAAAAAAAAATAGCCGGTCAAAAAATTTCATAAGTCTTCTCAAGTTGTGAACGAACCATGCACAGAGCATTGTGCAGTCGAGCGGCTATTTTCGTTCGCTTCCGAGTTTCTTTACATCTGTGGAAAGTGTGTATGTCGATAATACTGATGGTTACCCGAAGAAAATCCCGAGTCTTGGAAATTATTTTTCATTTTCAATGAAAAGCCATCATCTGAAGCCAATTATATGGTCAGATCATTTCCGTATACTTCAGACAAAAAGAAGATTAGAGAGAAAAAAGGATTTTTATATACCTTATTCATATTAGCGGTTATGTGTTATACAATAATGAGAGGATAGATTTGTCGATCGCGAGAGCTTATTTTTTTGACCTCATATAATTAATGGAAATTGGACCCACTTCAGGGAATTAATCTTCCTGCTATTTATCCGTTCTTAAAAGGTTTCGTTTTTCTTTTCATAAAAGGAGCGTTTTATTGCGTCGTTGAAAGAATTGCAGAACAATTCGTTCAAGAACTATGATCGTTGGAATATTTCGGTTTCTACCTCAAAGTAGAGTAACTGCTATCAAAACTTTGGCGCTTTGGTTTACAATTTGACATCGATATACATCTTCTACCTTGTATTAGTATGATTTTTTGCCAGTAATGGAGACGTTCACAACCGCTATATAATTTGCCGCGTTATGGGATTTTTGCGGTGCAAAAAAATACGCATGTTCGAAGCGACAGTACTATTTCAGTGGCAGTGAATATTTATATTTTCAATTCATCGATTTGATTCTCTATTCAAAATATGCATTTTGAATTTTGCTGTGAATTTTACTAATTTATAGACAAGCCCATGACAATCGAATGATTGCGACGATTCAATGGACACTATAGCATTTTTTTTGCTCCGTTTGTTCGCTACATTTTTCAATTTTAATTGTATTAGTCCGCATCACCTCTCAATCACCAAAAACAAACTTCACCCACTCAATTACCAAAATGACTGTGTCCTATTTTCATGAGTCTGATATTTTTTTGCATATTCTTAACACTTAACTGCCCGGTCCCTCTGTGATAACATAACTGGCCTATGGGGTCCCTGTGACCCCAACCCAAAATCGTTGACTCTAACTAAACCACTGAATATTTTTACTTGAAATTTGGTTTAGGTACTACCTGTTGTATCTTTTACAAGATAAATCAGGTAGTACCAAGTTTTTTTTAACCAGTAAAAAAACACAGAAAACTGCAAAAAAACAGGAAAATTGACTTGTTTTGAAAAAAAATATATAGCATACCTCGAATACACTCATTACTTGCAGCTCATAGAACACCGGAAGATATAAGTATGCAACAATTGGCGTACCAATAAACAATCCACAGTAGATGAGATTGAAAATAGCACCATACGTATAATTCTCACCGCTGGAGCCCAATAGAGATATGGCAGAGAGAAATGCCACCATCATGGCAATTGATAATAATCCAACTCCCGTAGAGCGATTAGCAGAGAAATACTCCTGAAAAAACAATGATAAAAAAAATAGTACAGAAGGGTACTTCCTGGTTATCTTGTTGAAGTTGATTGGCTTTTAATACCTCTGCAGTTTTTTGCTTTCCGCCGGTAAAACGATAATACACCCCAATTGCTGCGGATGCAGCTAGCATTACTCCGATTGCGAGCCAATCGGCCCACTGGAGAGCTCCCTCTTCCTTTATATGGGAATTTGGTTCCTAATACAAGTACAATGTAAACTTAGATCAGTTAATCAAAGCATCCCAGTCGGTGTGTCTGATGTAACTATATTTGGGTTCCGTACGTTTTGATACGATCACAAAATTGTTGAACATTATTTGTCCCTCTTCTAGTTTTTCAATAGATTATAGTTGAATTTTTAGTTTAAAGACTATAGGGGCCAGGTCTACCTAGGTTCTACTAGGTTCTTTTTTTCTATCTTCTTTTCCTTCATCACGTATCTCATGTACTCCCCACAGTAGCTGCTGAGAAGCATCCTTCCGGAAGGGAGTCACACATACAGGGCCGACATTCATCATTCGAGCCATCGTCTTATTAATCATAGGGTAAATCTCTGGCGAGCGCGTATGACGGACTCCTCCCCCCCCCCCCCTGCCCCACGGATTGTTTGGTTCTGAACGAGGCTAGCCCCCTCATTAGATGCTAAGCGTCGAAAACGCATGACTTGTGCCATCAGTCCGAATTCATGACATAATGTTTCACCATGAGGAATACTGCCCGGAAGCCAGGACACGGACCCAGGACATTTGACGTACTAGCCTTTGACCCGACTGAATCACGTTAGTGATCAGTATTAGTGACAATTAATTGTTTCATTGATATTTGAAATATGTCGGACTAGTCTATAACAGTGTACACGCAACTGGGATAAATTAGAGGAACTCTGAGGACTTATTCTTATAACTTATGACGCTGTGACACAGTTCCATTGACTATACATAGCATCTGGTGTGAGGCCGAATGAATAGAATGAGCATGTCTTACAGTTAGGGCATACATAGGTGTAGGGCACACATAGTGATAAGACCTAATTTTGTTTGAACTACAGGTTCCATTTAGTCACCAGATATTCTCTCCGAGGATCAAAAAGCCTGCCACCCGGTACTTGGTGAGACAGTTACGTTCGCAAAATTTCAATTTCGATACACGTGAAAAAATGTCAATCATAAATTCGGTGATATTTTGTGAAAAAAATTGTTATTTAGCTCCGTTGAATAGAATTTTCTCACAAAATCTTGCCCAAATTGATGCCTAAAACATATGCACAAAAAAATTTTAATTTTATGGCACTCACTTCCATGATTAATTTCCTTGGAATATCGCTGGTCACTTGAATTATAAAGTGAATATTCAAGGAAAAGTTTTTCTAGGAATTAACACTGACAACCATTCCACATTACTATCCTAGTACATAGTACTTCTGTCATCCACAGCGACGAACAACAAAAGCGCCTCTTTCCACTAATTCCCGATGCACAAGCTTACATAAAACTGACCACTTACGGCTAAACACAGAGATACAAACTTCGGCCTTCCACTTCTAATTGCTAATATTAGGCACCTAACTAGGATTTTTCCAGGAAATATGTGTTTCCTATTTTCTAGTACATCCATGAGCATCGATGTTGCTGTCAGTAAGGTAGCTTGAGCAACTAACGACAAACTGTTTTCAGGCAATATAGAACCGCAGTGGTTAAGTAGTTTGTGTAATGACACTTTCGTGTGCATGGCCGCGCACCTCAATGATAAGTGCAACAGTCTGACACCTAATAATCGGAAACGCGCGCATTTTTTCATCATTTAATGATGCTACTATGTGCGATATGGCATGCTTCGGAATGCTTGACGTGAAGTCACAGCCATTGTTTTATTCCAATGTGAGTTTATGTTCACTGAAAGGACTCCGTACTGTTGCAAAGGTGAGAAACTTGGAAAGACTTTGGAAATGAATTGTAATTTTCAGCCAATTCGTTGCACATGTTCGGATGTTAGGCATTTAATTTCCTTTGACGATTTGTTTATTCTCTAGGGCTTTGTTTCGTCGTCAATGAAAAGAGGATTTATTGAATTAATATTGAGATTCCAATCACTTCGATTTTTTCCTTTTTTTGTTCGTAACAATTGAATTACTTTTCATCATTCTTGATAAAAAGGATTGAAATTTTTAATTTGATAACATATTCATCTCAACAAAAGAAAATGATAGAAAGAGATGGAAAATGTGGAGGATTGGTCAAGCGAATGGCACATATTTAGGTAATCCTGAAGTTCACCAAATGAGCACAATATAAGCAATTGAAAAGGGACCCAAACTCAAGGTACCTCTTTTCTGGATCTAATCCGATCCAGATGTTCCAAGATTTTATAACCTAATCCTCAGCCATCCGCGCACCGAGAAAAAATGGTCTTTTTTTGTCATGCCTAAATTACAACTCAAACTTTACTAAAAAATTTAAGGATTGGTGAAGATTTGCCCCCTCTGTTCTGCTCTTCGGAAAAATTCTGCTTCAACCTTCTAGGGGTTGGGCTTCACTTTCCCGACCAATGAGATTTAGCCAAAATTTAGCAAAACCATTCCTCCCACTTTCCAAACCTCTGCACAAAAACTTAAAGAAAAAGCAGTCTCTACCGAACTCTCGGAAAAGACAGAATAGTTCTCATTGTGCTTCTATAATTTATCGGATTGTTAGAACATTAAATATATTTCCTCCAAATTGTTGGTGTCTCTTGTTTGCGTTGTTCAAAAGGTGTAACATATAAAAAGAAGAACAAATACAATTATTGTTAACCTCAAGTTCAGTATTTTTGGTGTCAGTTCATTTCATCTCATTTAGTGCAATAAGTGCTTAGTTAATTACATAATAAAGTTAAAAGGGATTTAGTTATAAATTTCAATAAACAAAAAAAGAATAAAACATTCAATAATTTAAATTAAAATATCTCGAGTGATATTAGATTGATAGCTCTAGTGTATCACATCCCTGTGATACAGGCTTCAAAGACAATAGTTGAAAATCCAAGGGAATACTTTAAAACATTAGCTATCAATCTTGTCATGTCGGTCAAAATCGGGCTCGCCTTTAAAACACGGTACAGCCGATATTGAAAATGAATAAACGGGTTCGGGTTTGACCCTCCACGGGTCGAACCAATAACTTCCCGATCGTTCCCCCGTATATGTTATATACAAAATTTCGGTTTGTGTCTCAAATTGTGAACGTTTTAAACTTTTAAAAATTGTCAAATATGTGAAATTTTATAATGTTTAAAATATAAAGAGATATTTAAAAAATATATCCTTTCTTGCGATAGAGTTAGATAAACAATTCAATTTGTGAAAAACTATGAGTGTTAGCTAACTATGAGTTAACTAAACTATGAGTTAACTAAACTATGAGTTAACTAAATGTGTACTTTTACGTATGGAACAACTTTCATTCAACAACTCATTTCGTATCTCTAATTGTCGTGATAGAGCGACATAAACCATTCAATTTGTTAATAACAATTAACTATGGGTGTTGGCAAAAAAAGTCATAAAACATCCAATGTGTATTTTTATATGTGGAACGACGTTCATTGGACACGTTATTTCGTATCTCGAATTATTCTCATGATGGAGCGATATAAACAATCAATTTTGTTAATAACAATCCACTGTGGGTGTTAGCCAAAAAAGTCATAAAACATCGAATGTGTATTGTTACGTGTGGAACGACTTCTATTTGACACATTGTTGCGTATCTCTAACCGTTCTAGCGATGTAGCGATCGAAACAATTGAATTTGTTAATAACAATAAACTATCGGTGGCAGCCAAAAAAGTTATACAACATTAAATATGTATTTTTGTGTGTGGAACAAATTTGATTGAATAATTTTTTTCGATCGTTCTTATCTTCAATCGTTCTCACGACGCAGCGATATAAAAATTCATTTGTTCATAACTATAAAACCGCTGGGTCGATTATGTGCAAAATCTAATCAGGGCTAAGTTAGGCGGAAACTTATCCAATAAGTATAAAAAAAACCCAAATCGCATAATTTGTCTGGGAGAAACCGTTCGACAAAATTTTGCTCACATAGGCACACACACACAGACAAACATCTCGCTCAAAATGGTTGGAAACGTTTCTAGGGGTCATGAAACGTGGAGATCAAGTGAAATTTCCAATTTCGATTTTCAGACCTATAACAATAACTTCCCTAAGATCGGGAAGTTAATGAGGCCAACAATGAAGAACAATAGGAAATTTCTTCAAATGTACTAGGTGCAGAATGAACTCCAAACATGACAAACACATGATACACGTAATACAGATTTGATGCGATAACCAAATCCCTGCTCCCAATTAACATTGTTAACGGAATTCCTTATCGTTTAATCTGTTCACGCTACTAATTCACAATTTACAGTAATTACGCTATAATTCTAAAAATTGCAACAGAAAAAATTGCAACCGGAAAAGAATTTTAACAATGAGCGCAATTATTATAAGACCAGTTTATTGAAAAAAATTCTGAGAAGCAATAATTTTACAATGCCTCCCTGTCGAAACTGTTACTATCGAGGACAAATACTTGGCTTCCCTCAGCGGCCTCCTTATCCCGCCTTCGCTGTATCCTTGACGCAATGAGTGGTGTGAATAGGCCCGCATCGTGAATCGCTGGAGGTACCTTTGAGAATTTTGTGTAAATAAAACTCGTGGCCCATCCTAAGGTGACTGTCATGTACCAGGCCATTGGTGGATACCAAAGGTAGGAGAGTCGATTCAGGTAGAAATAATTGGATACATCGGACCTCAGATCAAAAAGTGATTAAGTTAAAATAACAGTATTGAAATAATTACAGTCATAAGGTAAATGTACCCACGCTCGTCCCTGACCCTATCGTCATTCAGATGTCTTCACTTGTGGCTCTTCAATCATTCTGTTTACAGTGAAATGCGATTGAAGTAATTATTGGAATTAATTGACAGTGTCTACTTGTACTGTCCACGACCCTACTACCGAATCCGAAGAACTTTACCGTGTATCTAAGGAGCTTCACCGTAGATCCAAGAAGTTTTACCGTAGTTTGAAGGAATTTTACCATGGATCTAAGGAGCTTGTCGCGGATTTCAGAACTGGTAGATTCCCACCACCCCCACACCATATAATGTGATGTCTGCTCCTGCAGCGAGGATCCCATTTCAGCATATGTGGCTTTAGTGTTTCAATGGATGTGAAGGACAACAGCATGGATAAAAACAATAGGTCCCCCTTCGTAAGCGCACATCACATTTTGTGTGATGTGGGGGTTCCAGAATACCCATTACGTGATGCCACCCTCCAGTCAAACCCATACAATATACCCTTAGTAGAGGGTTGTTGGCATTCCGGTAACGGCAGTCTAGTCGGCTGTATATGGATATCTACTCCAGCCGGGTGTCCAATTTGGTTACATTTGATCATATTTCGTGCTCACGCTTCTTATATTCACGGTCATTACTGTGGACCATGGCAAGAAACACTCCGCAATTGATCAACAATGGTATAAGCGACAATGAGTCAGGATTTTCGCCAAATAACAAAGTCCGCATGAGACCGAACTTTGTGATCGGTATACTTCAGTGATCTGATTGATAGGATTCAGGGGATTGTAAGTCTAAAGGGGTGCCACAATAAAAAAAAATGATGTTGCTGAGGAAGGTCAAAAAAGAAATTCTACATTGGTTTAAATGGAATATCGCATGATTTAGAATAATTGAAGAAAGCTAACGACTCCAATTTCATGGTGTAATATCCAATAGGAAGGCTTCTACTTTCAGACAGAACCATCGGTTCAATGATATCTTTAGCTCAAGCAAGTAAGCGTCGGGTCATTTACCGTAATAATTAAACACTGAGTGTAATTACATCGGAGGCTGAGTAATAATTGACGTAGCATTGACACATTTCTCGATAGACATTGGTAGAACTGACGTGTATGGTGCCTGTGCGAATGATGAAAACATGCTGATACCCAGAGAGATCATAAATCCTATAACAGCTCCTATTTCGTTACTCGATTCAAAGAACATTCCTAGTGTGAAGAGTCCCAAAATTGGGCCTCCAATAGCTCCATGAATGCCCGTAACTATTTGAATGAGTGATCCCATTTTGGAGGCCAAAAATGCAATGCCTAAACTAATGAATCCAATCAAGCAGGCCATTATTTTTCCATAAGTCGCTGAGTTGTTGTCGTCTAATTCAACGCCACACCTGCGAAAAAGGGGTTCCAAGTAATCCGCAAGTGCCATAGCAGCCAACGAATTAAGCATAGCCGATACGCTGCTCAAACTTGCACTGAAAATTCCTGATATAAATAGTCCAGTGAGACCTGGTATCCTTGTCATTCGGTCCTTTGCGAAGTATGCCATTATCATATCGTAGGATTTTATTTGGCCAGCACTAACCGGATCGCAGTCTTTGTAATATGCGTAAAGAATCAGTCCCGCAAAAGCCACTACGGACATCAGCGAAAATGAAAGGATAATGTTCAAAAATGTCGCCTTACGAGCAACTGCAAGAGATCTAAAATACATGGAGAAATCTGATTCATTACAACAATTGCAAAGTGTTTCTAAAATATTTGGCAACTTACTTAGCTGTCAGCATACGTTGAACTTGGACTTGGCTTGTTGCAAATAGAATGAGAAACCAAAACATTCCCCCAACGGTCAGGGACATCCAGGAATGTCGTACTGTTAGATCCCATTCGAAACTTGAAATGCAATTAGCACGGAGTAAAGAATTCACGGAATTCAAAATGGAATATGTAATACAGGTGGAAACGAAATTGATGTGACTTGAAGTCCTTCTTCTTACCGCCAAAACCGTCAAGATGGCAAATGGCAATAATAAACAAACTACCGTACGTTTTGCAATGTTTTGCATGCTCGAGGTATTCTGCATCAGGGTATTTATCATTTTGGTTTAGATGGAGCTGCCCGTTGACAAGAAATTGAGTAATAATATTGTTAATGGTGGATTATCGAAATTCTCAATTGTTTTTAACTTCGCGATAGAGAAGATATAGCAATCGCCCCGAAAATCAAGTGTCTCAGAATCATGAAATTTTCACTTTTTTCGATGTTCCTACATGTTTCAAATTTTCAATAAGGGTTCTGTGTGTGTGTCCTCATTTTTTGAGGCACGGTTTCTCATAGGGACTGGACCAACTTCAATTTGTTTTTCTTCAACCAATGAACACAATGCCCAATGAGGTGTGTATTCCTTGGTTTATCCAGCAATTGAAGGAAGATCATGGACCCTCAATTTTTAAAGTCGTTTTTTCTACGGAACTTCGGCTCGGCGATGAATCCGTATGAATTAGATCCTGGACCATTTCACATCACAATTTTGATCCTTGGACCTGGCGTGTCAAAGGCCAGTGCTTTAACCACACGCCCATTACCGTCGGCCCTCCTTTCTTTAAAGAACCTACAATAGCCACTTGAACCATCGTGTTTATGAAATTTAATTTACTTGACTGTCTTTGGCTGTAAGAAGCAGGAATTTTGAAAATGAAAACGCATGATCGTTATAGAATCAAACTAATTGTGTTTTGAAATTAGCTGAATGGTTGATTTTGAATCTTTGGAGCTTGTTCCCTTCTGAAGTCGTCGGATGTCGCGAAAAGTCATCAGGGTAAGTTACAACCTAATGTAATTCTTCACTGCAGGATACGATTATCGATTCAAAAATGAGGTGATTGAAATCAAGAAGCTTTCTTTTACTTCGCGACTTTTCGGTAAACTGAATTGGTGGAGCGGTTTGTTGTGTGCTAAACGATAGTTAGGATACTTACTGATTGAAGTCAAGTCGTCCCCCTTCGGCGGCAATGTTCCATACTCCAAATAGACCCCCATCAAGCTCGCTAGCGGCAACTCCAATGACACAGTAGACAGAGACAAACATTAGGGCGGCTTGTAGGAGATCGGTAATGATGACGGCTTTGATGCCACCGATTGTCGAGTAAAAAGTGCAGATGAAACCGATGAGTAAAATGCTCATTGTTCCATTCAGCCCGGTGGTTGCTTCCAATGCCAATGACGGTGCGTATATAACAACCCCATTGAATAAAAGGTATTGGAGGAAGTATGCCATACTGCATACTAGCCTTGTTGTTGAGCCAAATCGCCGCTCCAAATACTGTCGTCAAATCGCAATGGTCAACTTTTCAAAATATGATGAAGCTCGAAACATTTCTAACTCTTCATATCTTTGAAGAGAAGAGATTGGCATTGATCATGAACTGTGTACAAATTTGAATTAAACTGTATTATCGAAAAAAATCAATTTTGGAATAAGTGTTTATGGGGAAGTCAATACCAGAGGGGTTAAAAAAATAGTTAAATTGAATTCGATGAGTATCTTCATTGAATGCGCTTTTGCCGGTCTCACCATAGACTTCCTCATGACTACCTTGAACTCATCGAACTGCCTCATCTCTTACATGTCTAAAAAGTCTTTGACCTGTACATTTTACGCATATTTTACGTATGAGAAGAATACATAGATTTAGTATTCCAGACATGGTTAAATATGTCATGTCGCCAAATTACGTTTGAATACCTCGAAAACGCTGAGAGTCTTGAGTTCATAGAACACAGGTAGAAAGCAATAGGCGATGATTGGTGTCGCCGTGAAGAGTCCACTGAATATTAAAATAAACATAGCTCCATTAGTATAAACTTCGCTGCTGCAAGCAAGAAGGGAAACTCCTGAGAAGTATGCAACCATCATTGCAATGGCGATCATTGTTGAACCAGTTGATCTATCGGCAACAAAGTACTCCTGTACGGAGGAAAAAAATTGATCAGTAACAGGATATATAAGTGGAACGTTTGAGGTTGTTTTTGATTGTCCGTCTCTGCAGAAATTTGGCACTCTTTTGACTTCTTTCTGACTCTACTTTTGGGTAATATCATCAATTCTACAAGTGCTGATGATAGGGGTAAAATGGGTGGACTACATATTCCAAAATGGATCCGATCGAAAGCTCCCCCTGGGTGTAAAAAACACGGTTTGGAGTATTGGTCCCTTGCGGAACTTACGCTCGAGTGCGCATAGCCCATTTTAAACTGGTGATTCCTCCCGGAACCTCGATTCGTGCACGGATGACACAGTTCGAAGTAGTAGTTCCGCTCAGAATCCCCTTCGAGAGCGCCATTCGGGAGTAAATGGGTTATTTTGGAGTAGAAATCCCTCTTAGAACCCCTATTCGGGCATCTCCACTTGGGTATGAATAGCACATTTCGAAGTGGTGACACCTCTTGGAATCCCCATTGGGCAGTCCGCACTTGGGTGGGGAACATACATCTTAGGGTGGGAGTCCCACTTCAAACCCCCTTTGGAAGAGTTCAAAATTGAGAAAGAACAACTATATATCTTCTTAACTATCAGAGCTAGATTTTGTTGATTATTTTGGCGGGATTTCTAAGATTAAATACTATTCAAAACCATCATGAAACTTTACTTATAATCGAAATCGTGCGAGATCGACAAACAATCCGCCACGTGACACTAAGATAATTATTCATACTGAATACCTCAGCAGTCTTTTGCCTGCCCCCCGAGAAGCGATAGTAAACACCGACGCTGGCTGAAATGGCAAGCATTATTCCAATAGCAAGCCAATCGACCCATTGCAGTTCGCCTCCACCCAAACTGGTATCACTCTAGAAATAATCATCAATCACTCAATGCCGTCAAACATGAAAACCGATTCACCGAGATACTCACGTCCATTGCACAAGTAATGGTAATTGTTTTAAACTTGGCGGAAAAAAATTGCGATCAAAGAAAATTGTACATATTCCGCATAGCGCGGCAACGTCTCAATGCCGGACTTGGATGACGATTAAAAGAATGAGTGTGAATCAAAGAAAAGAAACTCATTCATGCGATATTATATAAATCCGAATGACTGGCCACATCCGGACAAACGTAATTGCTACATCTTCTTTTAATGTCCTCTTCGCGCGGGTTAATTATATGTGAAGGATGATTCGATAACACACCCTGTCTTGGGCACTGTGTTCGAACTGATGTTCCAATCATCCTGATGGTTTTAAGGGTTTATGAAGAGTAGAATGTGATTGAAGTATAATTATTTTGGGTAGGTAATACCAAAAGTCATAAGTGGCAATAAACTGGGATTTATTGGAAAGAAAAAGAGGAAAATCCCATACACGTTTAGATGCCAGTCGGAATAGTAGAACGATGTCAAGAATCCGTTGGATGAGACGGAAGATGTTTCAAAATCCGATAAAAAAGGCATAAGCTCTATAGGGAATGCTCAATGTTTCATTGAAATGTCAGGAACTAGTTTAAATAAGAGGCGAAACACAAACTATAGTATGAGGATATATGTGATAAGGGCAAAATGAAGACGTGTTACAATTACGGGCGCTCACGCCACACTCGTCGATCGAACCGTCCCTGTTCGAATGGCAGTAGTAAGGAAAAATAGATGCGGTAATTCTTCACAATTGTACTAATCCGATCGGATTAACTTTTCACACTACAGGTGGAAGGGAAATGCTGATGACCCTATGACCGTTAGGCATTCACTGCCAACTGGTACCCGGGTAAGGATTGCCAGCGCTCATATGTTGGCCGAGCGTCGCCCGAGAGCTGGCACGCCAAGTGTCGGGTCCCAACGGTTGGCCAAGGGTTGGCCGTTGATGGGGTTGCCAGACATTATCGGTTTTATGCACTAGCCGTTGGCGTCACATTCCCAGGTAGGAAACGCCAGCGCTCATGAAACGGGGTGGCTCTGGCACAGGTTTGGGCTGTCAAGCCTTGGGCCTCAAGCTTGGGCCAAAGAGTGGCCGAAGTTCATAGCCAGGATTTGGTGGAAGCTCTGGTTGCCGCATCTGAGCCAATGCTGGGCTGAGGATGGGCGGCCAGGCCAGGCGTTCAACTTTTCTTACCCGGGTAACGCACTAAATGGATGAAAAAGTAATTAAAAAGCTCAGGCTGCTTGATTACAATAAAATCGCCTTGATGCGAACATTTCATGCTTCAACACTTATTGGAAGATGAATTGTCTTCATTCAAGATCTCTACTAGAACGTAAGTTGCCTGAACTTTCCGCATTCGAAAAGAAACTTCAATACAAGCGATTGTATATATGATAAGTGTATAAATACGTTTCCACCGTTGTGGTAAAGTTTTTAAATGGCTTCATCAGCAGGTTATGGAGGAATCGTCATAAACAATAGTACTAGTAATAGTCATGAAGCGTAAAAAAGTTTTCCGAAAAGGATGAGAGTTGCAAGAAAATATAGGAATAAAAAATATTTTCGCTTAATTGCAGTTGATTAATTTTCGCTTATACTAAACTTTTTAGGCTTTTAAATTGAGTTTTTTTTTATTAAATTTTATTATAACAGTGCCTGCTGATGAACAGAAAGAAGATTGACGAGGTATGGGAATATGATGAGTGCTGATAACAGTCCACCGGCTTCATCCAATTCGATCGGTTGGCATGTCTGTCATTAAGTTGTTAGACGACAGCAATACTTGAAAGCTGCGACGTAAAAAGTGAACTTGATCGGCAACCGTTGACCCGCTCACTTCCCCCGAGGAATTCTTTCGATGAGCAAAATATAATCATCCACCGTATATGTTAGTGTGCAATAGTCCCCCTAATAATTTGCAGTTTCAGACAACTTCGTATGCTTTCAATTCATTCAATTCTTGGTATTGTCAACGAATTTGCGAAATCTTACACAAGAACAGTTTGAAATTATAAGAGAGCACTATACAATTTGGAATCTTCATAATATGTGTTTGCTATAGTTTAAATTTTGTAGAAAATTTTGAACCTTCCTCTCAGTTTTTAAATGTTATCACTACGAAAACATTCAGAAAAATCCGAACGAATGATGGCTGACCCGTCTCAATTTTATGACCAACATATATTTAGAAACCACCGGAAAACTCAAGTCTACGTATTGCAACGTTGACTTTTTGTTGCAATTTTGTTTTACATCTATCCTTCTCTAGCACATACTTTTGAGGTAGAAAAGGAAAATACCGATCCGTAAGATCGACCCCGGCATGGGGTTCATAATAAGAACACCTTCCCCCATTTAATTAATTTGCTGATTTTTGTGAATTGTGGAAGAATATTAATTGTCAAAATTTCCACGATTTTCTTATGTCTCAAAATAAGGGGACCCACCAACGGTACTGAATTATAATACTTGATGTAAAATTGAAATTGAACTTCCCAAATTTTTTGTGATACCTGAAATTGAAGAAATTTATGAAATTCCTGGAATTGTTCAACCTGTCGAATTCCAGGGCGTTCAAAACATAATCACCCAATGTATGTAGCGTAGCACAAAGCTACCAGTACTCCATACACGAGCCTCTACCATCAGATCGACAATAATCGATCGAATAAATTGCAGCCCCAGATACACCAAACGCCTTGAAATCTCCAAGATCGCTCCTCGAGACACGTATCCTACGGTACTCGGTCTCTTTGTAAGTTTTCCTTCCTTTTTCTCTCTTGCACACACAATTTTCATTCTCTCCCTTGTGTCGATCGTGCGAAACCGTGAGGCGACGTTTAACGCGACTTCCAGCCGTGAGAATAACGAGCCGAGTGGGCTTGAGCCCCCTTCAACCCATTGTTTGGCCTCTTCTTCGTCAATCTTCACGTACCCATCATCAATCTCGCTGTACCTGAAACTCCAACACATGAAGATAAATCTCGGTTTAGTCATTAATGTCGAAGTGGGCATATACCCTTCTCCCGAGAGCCATTTCAATTTTCCAATTAGTAGAAATTCATGCCTATGGAAAAATGATTTACACGTATTGAATGACAAGAAAAAGAATTACATCAAGATGAACGATTGCAGTAGGAAATTTACATGCTGCTCACATTTATGACCTAACATCATCAATGGTTTCTGTATAGACTATTGATGACTATTCAATACAAGATACGTACAAATTGATAGGTAATATTTTTAAATAATTAATTGAAAATCCATCAATTTCAATGTCATTTTTGTGGCGCACATGGCCTCCTAAAAGGTCTATGCGGTTCCTGATAGATCCAGTGGGAGCGCTACCTACTATTTGCGCTGCAGCTTTGGACGATGGCAACCCGCGGGGATTATCTACTGCGTGGTGCCAGATGATATCGATCAACATCTGTAGATCATTTTGGAAGAACGGAACTTAGTTTAACTTTCGAGTGCGTACCAAACTTCTCTAAGGTCTTTACATATGGACACAGTTAAAAAAGTTTTATGAGATGTTGTAAGTATTCTGGGCCAGTTTGGTACAAAACAATACTTGTACTTTGGTTTTTTGACATTATGGCACCTCCTTTGGAATCCTACATTGGACAGTTTGAAGGGCACTCGTTTACTACTGTGTTTATTTCACTGACATTTCGAGTACCGACTGCACGTGCGGTATTACTGGGCATTTGAAACATTTACGATTGATGAAGCCGGTGGTTGTAAATTTTTTTAATAATGAGAAATAGAGTATAGGGACGATATTATTACGAAAAAAATCAATCATGCAAGTACCCTATTCTCGCTTTGGTCATAAATGTTGACGCAGGGGTATCCCTTTTCCCGAGGGCCAAATCAATCTCTAGGGTGGGAGATATTTATGGGATTAGAAAAATTAATTTACGTAAAATAGATAGTTTTTCATAATAATTTTATGTATTTTTTTCTTTAATTTCCACGTTCTACTTTCATGAATGAAAGGGAATTTGTTTATTCCACCAAAGTGAATCCTTTTTTATAGACAGACTTTCTCATTCTAAAGGCCTTAGATAATGCGGCATTTCCTTAACTTTGAGATACGATGCTAATCTCATGATTTTGGGGATTCCCACTGACATTAATAAGCATCATATCAGATTTTTCTTTGAAAAACCGCACCCACACACGACGCATTCCTTTTTTTTCAGTCCCCCGCGCATCTGCGTGTTTATCCCCGTCTTACTCTTCGCTTTCCCCCTTCCCAATTGAATTTACGAGCTACTACGTTAGATCCGTTGGCCGATATACCTGGCGACCCCTCGGAAACATGACGCGATTATCAGGCCAAGTTTAGTCTTCGATGTTCTCCCTTCTCACGCCCTCTTTTATGTACTCATTTATGTACTTAGAGTAATGGACTATGGGGGATTAAAGATATTGGAAGGAGTAATTAATACAACGTTGAATTTTTATCATATTCACAAAATTTTTAGTTCTTGAAATTCTCGTTTCGTTACAATTATATACTTCAATTCCGTTTGGTTAAAAAAAATTCTGAAACTTCGAAAGTTTTCGAAAAATGGGAAATTTATAATATTTTAGAGGTTCTTTCTCTAGAAATCTTAGAAATTATGAAAACATTCGAAGAACATCTACAGTTAACAAATGTCAAAGTTCCAGGCGTATACACATGACCTCGATTTTTTTTCTTATCCTTAGGCCGCGAGACCGAGCGTACATTACATAAGGACTGTCATTCTGTCGAATATAATCTCCATCCATCTTCGAAATTTTTGCAATCGATACTTCCTAACAGATGCTACATTTTCGACAAATATCTCAAATCCTCGAAGTGTCGAAAAGATTTTCAAACGGAAACAATTTCATGATTGCAAATTTTTAGATGTCACATGATTATTATTTGAAAAACTTTTGTAATTTTGTTTTGAGATTTTGACATCTTTCCAACTTTGCCAAACTCTGAAGGTTCTCAATATTTTAAAAAATGTGGAATATTTCGAATCTTCACAAGTTCCAAAATTTTTCAAATTTTTCAAGTCTCCCAAACACTTCTGAAACTGCAATTGAAATTTAGCCATCAAGATTCCCGTATCTCACGGCATTTTGCATATACACGAGCATGTGCCTAGTAAAAAAAGGACCGTTGATTTGCTCGTTTTTCTGATCACCGCATGGGTTCCGCGTTATTATGGAATCATCAACTCGGCTTAATTGGTTTTATTGCCTGCGTGCGTCAGAATAACAGCAAATAACCGGCCTTTTTTTCGCATGCGGGGCCCACGATATCTCGCGTTGTCATCTTGTATGATGTGTTCGCTACCCAGTGTGTGCTACCCACTAACCACCATTAATTAACGTACCATTGGATAACTGGCATGACCCTCTTATCTACCAATTGTTCATAATATTGGGCATTTATAAGACAGACATTGTCACACTTCCGACGTACAAATCACTTAAGGGTGTGACGGAAATCTTGGACTTACCATTAATTGAAACTGGATTCTCCGCTTTAAAAAATAGTCGTTCGCAATTTTAAATTCAATATGTTATTTCATTTTATTTTTCGCTTGAAAAGTTCATCGAATTCATTCTATTTATCTGGATTATCTTGAATATTTAGTAAACATGAATGTTCTACTTCAAATTTTATGAGATTAACTTATATACAGTCCTTTTTCCTGGAAATAGAGAATGTACCATAAACCTGTGTCTTCGTGGGCACTCATCTTCCAAGATAAATAAAACATTAGTTATCAAGGAAAAATTGGGCAACACCTCTCAATTACAATAATTATAAAAACCCATAGGCCGCAATTATTGTTTTTAATCCACGAGACTAACGAGACCATGAGCCTGAAAACTCAGAGACGAAGATGATAAAAATTCCCGGTGAATTTAGAGTGTCACGCAATGGACCAAACTAATTTATTTCCCCAATTAGCCGCCACACAGTCTACATTTTTTTTAAATTGCGCAATAAACTGGTGCGGGTATCCGCAAAATCGCCCGCTGGGAACTGAAGACCTCGATTCATTATGAAAAAAAATTGAATTAGATTTTTTATTCGCGCGCTCCTTAAGAAAAAAAAAATGTTCGTAGATCGACGCGTGATAGAAGTGACACAGAATGACGATCATTTTTTTAAAGGTATTCTCGAAGTGATCAATCTCGGATGGCCACTTCGGAGACGGTGTGAATTGATGAAATTAATTTTTTTTCACCTCTACATGAGCATTTTTTTTTAAAACATACAAATTTTTTATTTCTTTATCTGCAGAGTTGACCAGCTCAATAAAACCACACGATGGGAAGTTCCACTTTAAAACTATCAATCACAATAATGTCAATGATTTTAATGTTTTCTCGTGTCATCGGAACCTACATTGCGCTTATAGCTTTATGAATATTACGCAATGGCCTAGAGGCACACGGTTAAGCGGTTGCAACGTCGCGTGCCACAATTCCTCTATCGAATTCATCACGCAATTGTACGGTGCATTCTTCAACTGGCGTCGGTATATATCTTGCGTGTATTGAATGTAAAAAGCGTGTATCGGGATGTTGCGGCACGCACCCGTCAAGCGACACCGTCTTCTCCTTCGTTGCAGAAAAAAAAAATATATAAATCCGTCTTATCGACTGACGACAGTTCCACTAAGGACTTTTCAACCACGAACCTTATTAACTAACGTTCTTCCAACTGACATTTAAATCGATATGACGGTAAATATTACGGTAAAATTGCAGAAAATTGATGGTAAATGTTACGGTAAAAAATGTCGTTAAAATATTACGTTGGGAATTATTGTTGTTCAGCTCATTCAGAGAAAAACTATTACTTATTATTATTCATTATTGCAATTTTTTTGACGATGGACATTTTCAAAATAATTCGATCTCTCAAGCTTTCAAATTTTTTTATACTTCTGGGAACTAACATGAAAATCAGTGAATTTCTGGAAATTTTGAAAACGTTTTAAATTTTCGAAGTTTTCCTTCAATTCCAAATTCCTAAATTATAGATATCGAGTAAAACTGAATGGAGATGCTGTAGATGTTGGAAAAGTTAACTCCCCCGGAAGACGCAGATGTTTTCTATGAAAATAGCGACCGACTTTCGATATTACTCCAGCCTGTTAATAATTTGCATTGACTGGAAGCTGCCACACATGCGCGCATGAAGAATACCACGATTCAAGACCCAAATATAAGTTCACGTCTGTCAGAGAAGTTTATTCGCCTCGATAAATTACTCTAGATGGAATAGTGTAAAGTCGTATCTTGGGATAGTCAAGCCCATTCATCGGGATGAATTAATTATGCATCCGGATCTGATAACGAATTTTTCCCCATCACTAGAGATGGTGAAACCAGTAGCTCAGGTTGCACTCTATTTCAATAGAAAAAGAATACTCATTATATAAATTATTACTTTGAATTCTCAATTCATTTATGAAACTCATTCAGATTCTTTAAAATTTCGCAATTCTCTCAAATTTTTCCGAAATTTTAAGATCTTTGAAAAATTTTGATTTTTTCAAAAATTTTCAGTTTTTCAAAAATTTTCAGTTTTTCAAAAATTTTCAGTTTTTCAAAAATTTTCAGTTTTTCAAAAATTTTCAAATTTGTAAAAATTCTGAAGTTTTTGACATTTTGACATGGCACCAATCATCCATCCCCCATCCCCACAGTATCTTATAAATTGATACTTCCAACCCTTCAAGCAAGCTACTTCACTCAAATCTGTCTCGAAAGACTCTAACAATTGGTTCATATCGCTGAGGAAGCTAACATATATACGTACCATTTAGGAATTTTCAAAATTCACTCAATTATTTAAAATTTTGGAAATGTTCAAAATGGCTCAAATATTTGGGTTTTTTTAAATCTCCGATTTTTTGAAATCGTTGAATTAGGCCAAGTCATATCTCAAGCTGGTCAAGTCCATTCATCGGGATGAATTAATTATGTTTCCGGATCTGATACCGACTTTTTCCCCAGCTCTAGAGATAGTGAAATCGATGGCTCCGGTCGAAGAGGTACAAAAAAAAATATTCATTGTTTAAAACATTGCTGAGAATTTCTTTTAGTAATTTCTGAATTTATTTGGAGAAAGATTTGATCGTTTTGAAATTATTGTAAATTCGGCATTGCTGGACTACGTACATAAGGAATTTGAATTTTACTCAACTCCTAAAATTATCAAACATATTTTAAAATATTCTTCTGCGTCTAATTTTTTTTTCTATTTTTGGAATATTTCTAATTTCTTTTATTCTTTGAATTCGTCACCTTTTTGAAATTTTTTAAATGATATCATGGAAAGTTCTTCAGATACTTGGGAAAGAAAAATTTAGAAAAAAATCAAAGTAGACAAAAATTGAATTTAAATGGACAAGCGTAGAAATAGCATCAATGACCCCGGAAAACGTGATTGAAAGGCCCAGTGATATTAACGTGTTCAAACAGTTTCGCGGTTCAAGGAACATGGTCCCCATAGGGGCATATGTGTAGAAGCCCATGAGAGCGTGATTCCGTCGTCGATCCGAATGGACCCCCATGAGCTGCCCAAAGGTTAAGAACGTTGCATATGTGTGCGGCGAAAACATTTTCATATGTGATTCTGTCGCGTTTGAACGGCGACGTCGAGTCGCAAAATTCCAAACAAAATACAAGTCGAGCTATAACCCAATGTCCTCGGAAGATTTATGGGCCTCGGATCTGGGGAACATTAATATCTTATGAAAAATAAAGCAAAAGACGGCCTTACGAGAAAGGAAAAATTCTCCGTTTTTGGCGCTTTCAAGAATTTTAAAGTCTGAGTATTTTCAAAAAAAATTTGAAGTTTTTCAAAATTTGGAATTTTTCAAAGACTGAAAAAAAATTTATAACTGACGAATTTTTTGATAGTTTCATATGTCTAAAATTCTGGAATTCCATATTTTTGAAAATGGTCAAACAAATAACTAGAACATAACCAGTTTCAATTTATAAATCTACCCAATCTTTCACTCTGTTTCAGCATTCCCATTTTTTAAAAAGTATTTGCCATAGGTTTTCGTACAACTCCTGCTATTTTGAAAATAATATAATCCAATGTCCTGGAGAGATTTATGGCCCAGTGGACTTGGCATGAATATATTATAAGGAGCGAAATAAAAAGGTGATCCTGAGACAAGTAAAAATGACTTTCTGCAGAAAAATAGTGTCCAACGGGAAAACGTAGGACGAGATTATGACGTTTCCGAGAGGCGCCGATGCGTCCCGGGGTGTAGTAAACACGCCCCAACACATACTCGTTTATTTTATGGGTTTTACATCACAAGTCGCTCAGCAAACATGAGAAAAACAGTTCTCAAGAGTCCAGTTTAAAACATTCATGTTTGTTGTTCTCCGCAATGTTTAATATTCTTAAAAATTTTGAACTTCGAATTCTTTTCCGGATACTACCAAATTGTAATTTATTAAATGCTATGAACTAGACATTTTTTTCGAAGCTCACAAAATTTTTCGAAATTTGAAAAAAAATCTCCTGATAAGTCTTATCAACTGGTAATATTGACAAATAAAAATTGAACTAGTGGTGTGAATATGTGTGTGCTCCAGATGTTGTAAATCTGCATCCACGTTAGCTTCATAGAACATTCTGAATGTTCAGATTTTTGGAAATTCTTTGGATTGCTTTTATTGTGCAAATAAAGGTATCAAAATGAGATAAACTAATAAATTATATAATCGCAGTGATTTAGTGACATTTAAATGTTTATTATGTAGTTATCCCCAGAAAGTGCTTCATTCACTTCGACCGAGTCCATTTAATTCACATAAACCATTTTTCTTTCCGTGAGAAAATATGAGTTTCGTCATATGAGCACCGCATTCTCCGTTCGCTTCAACGACTCCAACATTTGACATTTAACGAATTCTGACACTTAAAAATCTCAATTAATCCCCACGATAGTAAAACTCCCTATAAAAATGTCAATAAAACCAGTTGTCGTGAAATTGTTAATTTGATCTCTTTCCCAAGAAATTCGTCGGCCTCTCTAATACTGCAGCGTGAAGATGATTTAATATACGATTTCCAGAAATTTAACAAGTAAACCATATTTAGAATAATGAAAAAAATAACATTGTTTAAACTTTTATTTTTTTTCATTTTTTTTTAGATTCATAGAATTTTAACCAACAGCTGGGAAGTTTGTAAAATTGTTGAAAATTTCTTAACATTTGCCATTTCAGAGGTTCTGAAATTTTTCACGATTTCACAGATTCTCAAAATTTTAGGAATATTTAAACTGTCACTAGTCTCGTCCCGACATTCTTTAGTCGCGCGAAGTCTCTTAACGCGACTACCGACGAAACAAATATGAAACGCAAATATCGAAAATTTGGACAATTTCTAGTACAGAAAACTTAAATGTAAATCAATCAATTTAAATTCAAGTAATTGTTAGGCCACATAAAAAATATCAATAAAAGCATTTGTCCTTAAATTGTTAATTTGATCTCTTTCCGACGAAATTTGTCGGTCCCTTTATTGCTGCATCGTGAAGATGCGATACTTCAACGCCTTTCTCGGGAAAATGAATTGGAAAAAGAGAGAGAGATGTAATTTAGGGATGGAGAGAATTGAAGGATGTCCTTCCACGCCCTCCAATTCCCAGACAACTTCAATGGCTTCACAGTTTTTTTCACCATGGAAATCCGAAATTGAAAATTTCGAATTCTTGAGAAATTTCAGAATTTTTTGAATGCATTAAATCATCAAAAATTATGAGACCGGAATTGCTGAACGGTTCAGAATATTGAAGAAAAATCGGTTTCCAAAATTGACCCTTTGCAAGTGATTCGAAAAAGTCCCAAAATTTGAAAAAATTCGACCGTTTCACTAATTTGAAGTTACTCTTAAAATGCCAAGAATTCTTAGTTCCAGTAATGTCCGAAATTTTTAAACGTCGCAGATGTCAAATATTTTCAAAAATAGTAAAAATTCTAACAAGCTTTGAAAAATTTTATCTTTAAATCGTAATTCAAATTTATAAACATATGAAAAATTTCATAAATAAAACAGATCCAAGAGTTCCACAGACAATTCCAAAAATAAAAAGTTTCCAAGAATTGCAAAAATTTAAAAAAAATAAAAAAGTGTTAAGCAATTGCGGATGTTGACAACAGAAATTTCGAAAGATTAAAAACCATTTTTTAAATGGTATCTCACACCAGATGGAAAGAGAAAAAAATTATAATATCGGAAAATTGGAAATGAAATAATTTCACGAGATATTTGAGCTATGGAGGAATATAAAAAAGTATCAGCGACCTTTGCCCACCAATCACAGGCACGTACGCCTAATATCATATCTCAATAATTTTTTTTGCCGACTTTCTCGTTTTTCTTTCACACTCGGACGCGCTGGAGAGCTTGACTTATCGATTATGAAGCCTCGCGGGGTGTTGAATTATTACAACGCGTTTTGTTACAAAGGGAGAAAATGTGTGCGTCAGTTACATATTGCTTAAGAAAAAAAAAGCCACACCCGTCAAAGGGGCTAGAAGGGCGTCGTAAAACTTTCTTCATTCGTGCATTACGTTCTCCCTTCTTCTCTCTCTCCTGTCCAATTCATTTTTCCCAAGAAGTGCAATCAAGTATATATAGCATCGTCTCGAATTTCTCAGCAAAAAATCAACAATTGCTTGCAATTGACATTACAGGCAACTTTCAAAATTTCGTGACATTTTTTTTCACTGTCTGAAACGTTTCAGAATTGGAAATTTCAATGTTTTCGGGATCATTTTCCAATTTTGTAACTTTTTGACCGAAATCCTTCATTTAGAACGTGCAAAAGTTTTTTAATTACCCATTTTTCCTGATTTTTTTTGTTGTTGCAATTTGTCCCATTTAGAGAAGGATAAAACTTATGAAATGGGAGAAATGTTCAAATTTTTTGTGGTAACATGAATATGGAAATAATTTCAGAAATTTCAGTGTTCAGAAATCAAAACTTTCAGAAATTTAAAAATTTCCGGTATTTCAAAAATAGGAAACATTTCAGGCTTTTGACAATATTGGAATCGTTGAAATTATAACGAAAGCACACACATCAAGATTGAGAAAAAAATTTATTACAGTTGAGTATTCAAAAATGACAGCGGAATATTCACAACTCATAGACCGACATATAAGACTAATACCAATAAAAATGCAAAATATAAAAAAATCACGAGTTCTCGTATCACACATTCCCAACCCGGCACTATATCGTCGATTGTTGAATAGGCCTGAGAGCGTAGATAATCCGGAGTAACGCCGACATCGTGTCACACGATATAATATCATGGCATAAATAGAAATAACCCATGCTATACTCTTGTCGAGTTGGGTGAATTAACTTGCGCTATTCCCGTGTCCCAAGCCCACGCTTCCCGGTTAAATACATAGCAGCATAAACTTACAAAAAGAGATGGACCATTCAGGATATTCGTTCCACAATTTCTTTAACTACGCAAAAATATATGATTTTTATGAAACTTGTTTGCAGGCATCTTTAATCTATATTTGAGCTGTACAAAAAAAATTTACAATTAAATGAAGAAGCTATGAATTTAGAAAAAATAGTGGGGTACATTACTGTGACCCATGAGGATCATTATACCAACTTGCACATACAGACACCAAGTAGAAATTTCCGGAAGTCATCTCGATATTCTCATAATTACTAGTTATAAACAGACAACGCCTCGATTACGAGATCACCCATCACTAATTTTCGAAAAATGGAGAAGTTGGCAAGAATTATAAAGTCGAGTAACAAATTGGAAAAAGTACGGATGATAAATGGAATTAAGTTTCTTGAAAATCTCTTGCATTCAAACATACTGATGAGCTACACTTGAATAAAAAAAAACCTTCAATATTGCAGAAAGCGTTTTTTTTTAACCTTTCCGTTACCCTTTAAACACATAACCACATCAATTCTGTTCTTTCGCGAAAGAGATGGAACATTAAAGTAGCAAAAAGATGCATAAAAATGCGTTTCCCGCGTTAAACACATGCAGCGATCGACGGTGGTTACCCTCAGGCCATCATCCCAGTGGAAAGTTGGGTTAAACTCAAGTTTAACTCGCGCTGTAATAACAATAGACCGCAAAACATCGCTTCTACGAACGTGGATATCTTGACATTGCTTGTAATTATGCGCAGGGGATATTGAAGGGGGCCCGCTATGTCAACATGAGTAGGTTTCTATCACGACTTTTCCACTCTGGAAATAAGTTTAAGACATCGCTAACGTATGTCTTGATCCGTGAATGTATGAACTCACCACACTTTGCTCTAAGACATTTTCTCCAAATTTGAATTAATCAAGTTTTATGAATCCAACACTTTTTGTGATTTTTTTGAAGTGATAGAAATATCCTTATTCTTAATTAACTCAAAACTTCTGAATTATATTCATAGTTTTTGACCGTACATGAATCGGTTTAGGAGATATCGTGAAAATTCTTTTTGTCAGGTATCACATGGTCTATTCATGGTCATTCATTCGGTTACTTGAGAAACGCGGCGAGTTTGGCGCCTTTATTGCGACATATGTCGCACATCGATATAGACAAAAATGAGATAAGAAATTTTTTGATGTGAATCTCATCTTCTACGAAAAATACTTGATAACATTTTTGTGTTAACCCAAGTGTGAACCAGATAATCATGTTTTTAAGAAAATCTTGGGAATAAATTTTCGCCATTTATATCCAGAAGTCATTGGAAGACCCATCAAGAGTCAAACTAGTTACCTATATATTATATTTTTCAAATTTTGGTTGTAGGTTCTTCCTAGAGCCAGAAAACGCTAAAATTTCAATTTTCGTAAAATATTCAAAATTGACACTTCAAGCATATCACAAATTGGGGAAGTAAACTCTATCATCATTCTATAAAACTATCTGGGCAGGCTAATGGCGATCACGAGAGATCCACAAGTGGAAACGGAGTCCAGAAATTTTATACATACGTCGTGTTGTCTGTGTGTATATCGTGTGTATCGTGTATATCGCCCTTGCAGCGGCATCACAAGGCCCTCAGTTCTACACGATTTTCCATGCACGCCCCACATGAACGTAGAGCCGATGTTGTCATTAGAAGCATTAGTCTCGGTCATATGGATTTCTGTTCATTTTTTATACGTCCCCTCAGAGTAGGCACGATTATACATTTTCTTTTAAATCTTGGTATTTTTATATGTCTCTGTACGAGGTTTAATGTTATTTGCCGAAAGCATGTTTTTCTTATTTCGTGTATTGCTCAAATTGAATGAGATTACCTCCTTTCTGCGGAAAATCTCAGGAAACAGACACACATAAACCTACCTACACACACACACAAGCAGAGACCACGGATATTCTTTGATTTAGAACGTATAAATTTGCCCTTCGCTATATAACTATCGAACTTACGAACCTTATGATCGAAACCAGGCATTTGCAGATGTCTGTTTTAATGCACATCTGACTGATGAATGAGACTGAAACATTTGCTCGGCGTCAAAAAACCTGTTAACAAAGCCCGCATGTGTTCGAATCATCCTCATTTCGGTGGCGTAAAGGTTGGGCGGGGGGGGGGGGGGGGGGGGGCTCTATTGCTTCATCCCATTTTCGCAGATCACATGAGTTTGGCCTACTGTACCAAACACATTCCAGCAGTGCACTTCAAAACCTTTCTGAATCAGTCCGAAACGCCCGATATTTTCAGAAATTTTCACGATTTCTCAAAAAATTTCAGAATATTGGATTGCATTATGTGTTCGCAAGATTTCGTGGGTGATAGATGTTGAAAAGAATATTGTTATTATGAAAAATTTCCTCATGTATTCATAGTTCTCAGGAACATTCGGTGTGTGCTATCAGCGGCACCGACAAAATGAGACCTCTAGGCCGGGCGAGAACCTAACCCGATGCGAGAATTACGGGACCGGTTGCATCATAGGTACCTGCTCTCATAACACAGGTTTTCTGGAGGTTCTACTCTGTGATCAAAAAATAGGATAGTTGGAATGGTGAAGGTTGGCCCCACCGCATTGAGTACTCGTCTCCGGAGTACTGCTCACAAATAAGGCCTTGCGGCAGATCCATGTGACGACAAGTAGAGGAGCAAGGCAAAAAATATACGGGCACAAATGCGCTCATACATGCACGACCATATTTATACACCTGTTCACTGATAGAACGATTTAGTTATTATGGACGAGGGTCGTTAACTATTAACGAATTGCAGTGTTAATAGTTACCAAATTTGAGAGAAGTCGATCACTCCAACTGATCAATCGAATTTATTCGTTAGCCATAATTAAACCGTTCTAGCAGTGTTAGAAAATCGTCAAAAATTGTTGGAAATACCTTAAACCGTGGATCAAAATTATAAATGAATTTTTCAAATGGGCGGGTGAATAATAAGTCCCCATAGCAGGTTAGCAATTTAAAGAATCTCAATAAAGGTCGAATAAAATTTTGTCAACCTCAAATATCTCAAGAGGAGGTCTGCGATGGCTCGATCGGTCAGGCGACGAATTTGCAACTCGGAGAACCTGCGCTGAAATCCAACTCGCGCCGATTGATATGCGGCCACTCATGTAATTTATTTATAATTGCTTCGTCTACAAATACATCGTAGACCTCCATTGTTGATTAATACTCAAATGCTTGTGTTAAACGACTTAAAATGATTTTGAAGTTTACAGGAAGTTCAAAATTCTAAAAATTAGAAGACACTTCAAGTGTTCGATATTTCAAACTTCTCAGCACAAACTTCATGCATTACTCAAATGTCCAAATTTTTGATAGTCCCAGGAATTATCGCAGTTTACATGGTTTTCACTTGCGATGTTAAACACATTCCATTGAATTCCACTTGAAAGGCTTTTTCAACCTCTCGAGAGCACATCAAAAACAGTTCAAGCGAGACCAGACGCCTGGTGATTCGGTGACGCCCACTCGTAATGATTTATCTCTGTATTTATTATGCGGCGCTCATTTCTTTTCCCCCCAAGTTTGAAAAATTGCGTTAACCCATGGGGCGATTTTGCTCAGCAAATAGAGAGAGACAACAAAACGATGACTTAAAATTCAAATCTCTGATGAAATGATACTGATTTAAAAATACGAAAATTGCTGATCAACATAACTGTTTCTCGCCTCTCTGTTCTCTTGCGGATCACTCGCGATATCTCCTCAATGGTGCGCGATAGGGAAACAAATAGTCGAACATGAAATGTACACTTATAAGGAATAACTTACGTCAATTTTTGTTCTCTATTTGTTGACATTTTAGTGGCAAAGCAGTGTAAATAATGAACAATGTTTAGAGGAATCAATGTGCTGCAGTATGTTGATACAATTTCCATAATGTAAAGTTGGGTCTGTATACTTCAAATTTAATTTTTCACACGAAGTTTTATAAACATTTTACCTAATTACAGAAAATTTCAAAACCGACATTTCCATAAATTTCGCAAGAAATGCATTGAAATTTTTTTTTAAATATCATAAATTGAAGTGTTTTGAAAAATATTTAAAGATTATCGAAGAATTATTGATTTTGAAAACAAGACAAAAATTATCAATTTTATCAATTTCGACTTAAAGGACAGACTTTTTTTTCATTTAAAACTCGAAAGGCTTTTCCAACTGTAAAGACTCTTCATAATCGGAAATAAAAAGAAATTTTTCTTGAATTCCAAAAATTCCCAAAAAAGTTTGTACTTGAAGAATTTTTAAAAATCCGCAATTCTTAAAATAAAAAAAAATCCAGCAAAACTTGGCAGTTTTTAACATTATCGAAGACATTAATAATTCGGTACATTGAATTTTTATGAGCCATTTTCAAGATTTCGCAGAAATTCCGAAATTCCTAACCCTTGAAAATTCCCAACAAGTTCAAAAATGACATTAAAGCTTCATAACTATCCAAGACCAAAAAAAGAAAATTTCAGAAAGATTAAGGTATTCTGAAAATTCCAAGAAATTTCGAAGCCCTGAAACTTTATTGCTATCTTTGTGAATACATACTCGGGAGCTGAATTGTAGAGTGAATGCTGGGTGGTAGCTGGCATTTTCTTCCGCCTACTCGCGCGGTTCTCCACTCGTTTGTTTCCTGGTGTATATTCCAGAAGATAAGACACGAGTCAAGACAGTAGAAGAAGAAAAGAAAGGTCTCCAAGCCTAGCGGGATGATCGCGTGCGTGTAATCGGAGCTGAAAATCTTAGAATCACCACTGCCGAGGGCTTTTTCGCATACCGAAACACACACCCCTCAGGTTCCTTCTAGTATATACGTAACACGTATATCCATGTGCAATCCCGATGTTTGCATTCTTGAAAGAAAATTTCTTCAAGCTCGATCTAAGCCTCTGAAGTTATTGCGCATAATTCAAGTATTAAAATAACTACAGCGAACTTTGAGAATACAAAAAATCGAAAAAATACATTTTTGGGAATCCTACAAAATTTTGTAAGAGTGCCAAAAATTTGTTCAAGCTTCGAAAATGTACAAAATAGTGAATAGTTGCGTAATTCTGGAGACGTCAAGGAGATTTCTCAACTCCGGCAAATTTCAAAAATTTTCAAAATTATACCAATTTTTTCGTATTTTAATAAATATTCAACTTTTCAAATTTCTGAAATATCTCGAGAATTCCAATGTTCATATCCCAGAAAGATCATCTTTTCGAATATGTATATCAACGTACTGGGTCAAAATTTCAGAGATTGAGCATTTTTCCTAATGTCAATTGTTATTTCCGGTAAATTTCTAGATTTTAGACTAGAAAAAAACTTCTGATTGTTAAAGAGTTTGAAACCTTAAAAAAATCTTGATACTTAAAAAATGTCGAAAATAAAAAAAAAATTGAGGACATTGATTAAAAAAGTGTCATGTTTCCATGTGCCTCAATATGATGAAATATTAGAATGCTAAAATCAACTTCAGTGCACAGAAATTTCATACATTTCATTTTGTTTAATTAATCAATGTAATTGTAATTTTTGTTACAGACCGAATTTGAACCGCAATGCCACATTTTTCGAACTAAGCAACTGCGAAAGCCGAGACCCTGCCATCTCTGTCACCAGTCGATGATAAAGCAGGCATCTTGTTGCAGAGGTAAGTCGATGAAACTCCAATTTTCTTTACCAATGATGGAACACGCGAGTTGTAACCTCAGCCTCCCAGAGTGCGCTCATGATCAATAACATGAACGGATGTACTGTTTGAATTCATTTTAGTGACCGCACAGTACATATATATGCTATAATTTTTTTAATTTTCGAAATTACAGAATTGGTTGGAATTTTTTAATTTTATCACTTTTGCAATTTTGCAGATTTTCTAAACTGCTCTGATTCTCAATTTTTTTTGAATTCTTAAAAAGTGCTCAATTCGAAGTTTGTGTTTTCTTTTTACAGTAGTTTTTAATATTACTTAGATTTCCAAATTAGAGTTCAATTTGAAAATTCCAAAAATATTTGATATTGAAATTTTGAATTTTTTCGAATTCTCTCGATTTTAGCTAATTTGCATATCATTAACCTAATGAATTTTGTTAATTATGAAAATTGACCCTTTTTTCCAGATTTATTTTGTGTTTAATTTCTAAATTTTCAAATTATTCAGATATTGAAAATGATGAAAATGGAATGATAACAATGTATAACCCAGTATGGTTAGTCAGAAACTAAAATCTGTCCCTAAGCACTTGGCACACCTCCTCATTAACATTTTTCCTTTAATTCAGTCCACCTCACGTAATTTTTCTCTTTATCTCTGTTGCAGTATGCAAATACGTGTGCCACAAGACGTGCGAAAACAAGGTGAGTACTTATGTCCCTTTCGTGAAAAAGTTTCTTGAATTACGACAAAAAGGTATAATTTCGAGAAAGTTGTCATCGAAACAATTTAAGGCTTTAACCATTATTAAGATTTTTTCCATTTAAAAAATGGGAGACGTACTTTGAAATCCCATGTTAAAAAAAAGGAAACGTTTTTTTTTCATTGTATTTTTTGTTTGTATAATCTGTTTCCAGAGTCCTGAAAATTCAAAAAAAATGAATTAAAAAAATTTTCTACATTTGGAAACACGCAGAAATTTTCTAAATCCAGAACTTAACAAATTCTTGACTTGTTTGACTTTTTGCCTTAAACTTAATAAAATCCAAGGATGGACAACACACCATCTATTTTTGCCAAAATGGGACGTTCCTCGAGTTTGTAAAAAAAAACAAATACAGGACGATGGTGTTTCTCATAAACTTGTCCCCTGGGGACACAGATCGTTACCCAAGTACCGGAGAGTTCATCCGGTGTCGCGCACGTGCATTCGCAGAACCCTAGTACTCTGTGTAAAGCCTAACGGAGAATTCTTGGTATTTTATCATCATCACCATCCACCCCGACACTCCGGTGAATGTCGAATCATCAACACGTGTTGGGGGCTGTAATGCTAAGATGATGCCTAATGATGACATGAGGTGAGACACGTTCTGAGATCACAATGTCAAATTACATAACAAGGGGGGGGGGGGGAGGCGGAGTGTGATTAATCAGCCCTCAGTGATTATTAAATTCTTGAAATTTTTTTGAAGGTCCTGTGCAATTGTGGGAAAAACATAATTATACTACTTTATCATTTTTAATTGAAAAAAAATCGCAAGTGGCGATTTTTCAACTTCAAAGTTTTTCAGATAATGCAAATTATTGCTGTCAATTTTACAATTTTTTTTCGTCGCCATTTCTCTAAAGTTTTCGCATTTTCAAAAGTCTTAAATTTCTAAAAATACTGAAATTATTCAATTCGTCAATTTTTAGAAGCCTTTGTTTTTTTATTTTTTGGGATTTCAAATTTTCTTTAAATGTATGAGATTTTATTATTATGCTTCGCATGTTAGAAGCAATATTGAATTATTTCAATGTTTTTTTTATTTTTTCTCATGTTTCAACTTGCAACTTGTTAAAAAACATCTGTCATCTTTTCAAAATTTTCAAAATTTTTGGAACACAAAATTTTCGAGTATTGTGAAGTTTCTGAAAGAATTCTAAACGAATAAATCTTTTCAAATTTTTGAAATTTTTCGAACTCGAAAAATGCAGACACCTCCGAAGCTTTGCACCAAAAAGTCAAAAGGTTGAAAATTCTAAAAATTTTCGAGAGTTTTGGATTGCACAAAATTTTGAAATTCATAAAATTTCTCCGAATTCCATTCACCTTCCATCGCATAATACAGACCGAATGGGGAAAAGATTCAGAAAGCTTGCGAATCCCGAAGGGGGGAATAAATGCGGATCGTGAAACGAGTGGACACGACACGACATTCTACCGGTGTACCAACCTCGCCTTTTTAACACTAAAAAAAACTCTCGCAAAACTGACAAACTCTTGAAGTTCCCTTGACAGTTATTACACGCGACAACGTGAGGGCTCATATACAATTCACTTAGTCATTCATTCATTACCCTTTTATTACCACAAGGTGATTTTAATTAGCGTCAGAAAAGGGGGAGGGACGGGTGGACTTTTTCAGTGAATAAAAAAAACTGTGTCGCTGTCCATTCAAATTAGCTGAAATGTAAACGCAAATTATGCGCATAATACTCGACTCACCTTGACCCTCGACCCTAGCGAATTGCGATGATATATATATATATATATATATATATATATAGCTGTACGAGTATGCGCACGAAGTATTAGTCGGATCCATTCTCATCCATAGATCGACTTGTACCAATAATTTTTTTATGTTGTTATAATTTGTTGAGGTTCAGTTTTGTTGTCTATGAAGTATGGAACGCCAGGCAAAAATTTTATTCTATACTTTACTTGCCATCTCTTTCCGTTTTCGAGAGACCATAGACAAACTTTCGATGTTTTCAAAATTTTTGATTTTTTGAAAATTTCTGGCGATTATTGAACTACTTTTTGAGGTTTTCAAAAGTCTGAAAACTTGAAACGTTCTCCGTTCCGAAAGATGTAAAGTTGTTGATTTTTAAGAAATTTGAATAAGTGAAGCTGCATTTGTGTACATCGAGAATTCCCCAAATTTTTAAAAATCGTGGTTTTAAATTGGACACCGGAGTATAAACTCATTTTACAGCTAAGTGTTCTAACACTGTACCACGAAAATTTGAACAAAAACTGTTGTAAAATGGAGAATCCAGCAACAACCTTAATACCGAGTGCTTCGCATACAGATTCTCACAAGTGCATCGACCGTACTCACCTCCTGGACCGCATCACATCTCATCCTAAGATGTTGTCGTAGCCAAGTGCCAAGGAGTTACCCAAGTTGGCGCGCCGCCATACCTGGCTGTAACCTCAGTTGGTCATGGAGTTGGTGGTTGGGATAACTTCTCGTATCCCAGGTATCGTAAAGAGCGCAAGAACCGGGTAAACCAGAGCGCTCGGTAGCTAGACCGCTGTTCCCGGTAAAATACGCCTTCCCAGGTGCGACTTTTAGAGGCCCCGAGACACTCAACGGTATAGCAAGGGAAAAGGAAGTTTCATGCACTTTTTTCATCATTTATATTTACGAGGACGTAATGGGAATTTTGTGGAATTATCAATAATGTGAAGATTTTTTTGCTCGATAGCTTGTAAATTTACAGAGATACGAGAAACATTCTTTAACAAAACATATGTATTTTGACATGCTGAATAATATTTATCAAACACACTCTTCACTATTTCCAACCGTTTTCCCAATACATCGTCATAAACGGCTGAACTCGTTCCATTTGTTTCTAACGAAACGCTCATACAATATTTTCTGGATATGCCCCCCCCCCCCCCCCCAACCAGGAATGGAGACACATCTACGCACACACGCACATTTTATACACATGAGTCTAACAAAATCATAGGCGTAATGCTAGCCAAAAGAATTGCTTATTTGAATTGAATGAGGTTTGTTCCGATGCAATAAATGAAATCATTGCAAGAGCCAAAGACAGCATTACGTTCATTTCCGTTTTTATTAACAGTGAATGAATTTTATTATAAGTACCTTCAAGAGCGGGAAATTTACATTTCACATAACTATTGAAATTGACACTTTTTGGATAGTATGCAGCAGCAACAGATCGTTAAAAATCGAAGTTAAAGGTATAAACCCGAAAAAGGAAATTAGATTGTGCTGCGAGATTCAACGTATACATATATATACTTGAAACATATTCAATGGACAGTATAAAATTGAAAAAAATCTGGAAAAGAACCATTAAAATCTTTTGAGTGCAAAGTCGAATATTTCCGAAACTAAGCGCGCGATTTGATAATACATCGCAGCCACACTACGCAGCTATCGGAAAATATCCGATAAGTTTGAAGGTCTCCGAGGCGTACAGATAATCTGAAACTGTGAATCAATATTTTGACAATTAATATTTTGTTAATAGAACTTGCCAATGCAATTGGGTATTGCTTCAGGCTCAGTATCCAAAGAGGGCAATTTTGCGTTTTCACTACTTTGGTCCATTCGCCCCTACGTTCTAATTCCTATCTACTTAGGACTGAATAGATACACGGAAAGAAAAAGAACATAATTATTAGACCCCTGGTGACTAATCTGAGGACGAAATTTCCGTGAGTCCAAAAATTTATCCCAGTGAGTATAAAAACTATCCCGAAACAACAGAAAAAGTCGGCCCAATGCGACTAAATTTTAGACTATAGGAGTCTAATTTTTCGACTCACGGAAATTTCGTCCTCAGATTAGTCACCAGGGGTCTAATCATTATATTCTTTTTCTTTCCGTGTAGATGTATTAACTCGATCTTAGGAGTGAACATATACGTGTTTGCGTGTGCGTTCGTGAGCGTTTTTGTTTTTCCGAGACCAAAGGCAGAAAGAAATGTAAGGAAAATTTGCAGGATTGTTTTTTATTTATTAACAATTCCAATAACAATCCATCATACCATCAGTTGAAAAACAACTGATTGAACAATATACATTCCATGCGATATACAGAGACACTGGAGGCTGATGATAACAAGTAATATGTTGAAAATAAATTTTGCTATGGAAAAAATATCTTTGCGTCAAATCACTTGTTGACGAGATACTGAACTTTTTAAGCAAATCTGCGGAACCTATTTTTTTTCTAAGCTACGGGTGCCACCCTTGGAGGGCCACATGCCTTTTTGTTTTTTTTTGGAGAAGTAGGCGAAGCTGAATGGGCCTACATCAATTTGCAATCCGCCGAAGCCGCGTACCTGAGGCGATAGGAAACGATGCTCTTAGGTTCGCATAAGCCCGACCAATCCAGTCCGCAGAGAGCGCTCTAAGCGACTGGACGTGGCCTGTTTCAACGCTCGACTATCAAATTTTACGGAATACGCGTTCCTACACGGCTGATAAAGCCCGCCAAATACGGGAACGTCCTAACAGATGTGTAAAATTAAGAAACGAATTCAAATTGCGCGGAGAGGGGGAAAAATCAGTTTTGATGCGACGCGATGTGGCACAAGTGGGCGGGCCAATTAATTCGGTACGTGTAACTGACATTGTTGACATCTGTCACGTTTTTGTCATCTTGGGATTTTTGGAGTTTTGTAGATCTATAATATTTGTTTAATTTACGATTTTTTTTTTGAAAATTCGAGGACTTGAATTTTTCGCGCATTTTCATAGGATTTTTTGAGTTTTCGGAAATTTCTGAAGTTTTTGAAAACTTTAAAATTTTTAGATTTTTTAAAATTGTGTGAGTTCTGGAATGAAGAATTCTGGATCCTTTGAATTTTCTGCAATTTTTGACGTTTCGTTGGGAAATTTTGAAATCTTTTATATTTTTCAGAATTTGAAATTTTCGAAACTTCTAAAGTTTCTTAAAATTTAACAATGAAAACTTCTCGGAAATGTTTCACTTATAAATTTTTTTCATTTTTAAACCTGTAGATATTTGATCATTTTTTAAACTTAAATTTTTCAAGCTTGTTTAACTTTATGAGTTTCTCTCGTCCCAAAGTTTGCAAATCTAAAAGTTTTGATAAGTGAAATTACTCAGATGATTTTGAACTCGTACTCACATCATCTATCTTAAATAAAAACTATCTCATCTATCTCGAAATTTAATTCTTCACATGTTTGAAATTTCTTGCAATTTTCGAGCTTTTTGGGATTTTTCCGGGGAATATTTTTTTTTCAACTGAATTTATAATTTCACTTATTTTTCTTCTAAAAATAATTTGTAAGGATTCTCAATGGAAGCAAAGAAGTGATGGAGTGAATAACGACTTTTTCTTCTGTGCAAAGTGTTCATTGCATAAATGATAAATTTAGACATTGAGTGGAGATACTTCACAGTTTTATCATACGTAAGTGAACGTTTGAGTGATAAAATGACCCTGAAATCATAAATTGTATAATCCAGTGAGTGAGGATTATATTCGGGAAGTAGTCGTAAAATTGAGATTAATAAGAAAAAAAATCGTGAATTGAGATTGATCTTGGGGGTGGTAATGCCCGAGGAGGTGACAACAAGATGAACGGCTTCACGACCGAGGTACCATTCGTATTATTTTATTTCTGAGAACTTCCATAAAACCGTGAAACACTGTGTGCACACACACATACGTAAAGAGGAACATGTATAAGTAGATACGGAAATGTGGATACAGGCGTAAATGGACACATATACCTGCATGACCGACACGTGGATACGGACGCGTATGAATGCGCACATCTACATGCATAAATGCGCACACGTGACGCGTGAATACGAACAAATACATATATAAATACACACACACACATACGAAAATGTATACATAAATACACGCACATGTGGGTACACACGTACTATACACGTGCTCACACACACACACACACACACACACACACAATTCGGGGGCTAAGTTCCCGTTACAAAAACCGAAAATAAATTCAAAACTATTTCTTGTTAATGCTATCTAACTTTTACGGAGTTGAGAACAAAGTGTCGAATAGATGCGCACAGCAGTGATCCAGTATTTCATGGATTGTCTCTTATCTCTTATTTCTCATTGCGAAGTTAGCCCAGCTTTCCGTAACTCCAGAGAAACCCTTTAACTCCTTATTCTTTCCCGTCACGCCGTAAATCCACCCGGGGGACAGGGGATAGCCGAAAATAAAGTACATGGGGCTCCGTGTACTCCCGAATTAATGTGAATTCTACAAATTTTTTGTCGCTGTATTTAAACTTCTTTTTTCGCGAGTTATTTATTATCACAAGTTGGCTCTTCCGTTTCTTCAAGTTTTTGAAAATTTTTAACATTTTTGAATCTTTTGGGATGGTGAATTTTCTAAAAATATTCGACATTCAGTGACCCAAAATTTATCTACCCTTAATTTTAATTCCAGTTAGTAACCTTTGCTCCTTTTCTTGGAAATAATACACAAAAAATAGCGGAAGTTTTAGCCTACCGGAAGGGTAATCTTCATCAATTGTTTTTCCTTTGAATATAAAACCAGCATAGATTGTTCCGTTTCTTGAGAGTCATTCAGTAATTTCTTCAAAGTTATCACCTTCGTATATTCCATATTGAGTATTATGGATAATAAAAAAATGGAATTTTTCTACTTGGCAAAAAATTTTTGTTTATAATTTCCATTACATCCTGAATAACGTACGTGGTCCTGCGTGTATATCCAGATTCATGCAAATTCTGCATTTTTTTTATTTTGCAGTATTTAAACTTCTTTTTTGCTGAGTTATTTATGCCGGGAGGTTGTTTTATTACTTGGTATCGTCGCGAGGTGGTTTTTTCGCCGATGTTGAGGAGGTATGGGACCCGATAAGTCGCAGTTCCCCTCTACCCAATGGCTACGATTAGATAAGAATGTCAGGTACGACACGGTTGTAACTGAGAAACCTGTGTGCACGCACTTGTGTTATTCTTCGCGATTATTTTTTCTCGAGGAGCGAACGCAGTTTGGGACGAAACTAAATATGTTATTTCGATCGCGGCATGTCCAATGATGTGAAGAAATGAAATATGTATTTGCAACTCTTGCTAGATTCAAGCTTTTGAAAATTTGAATATATTCAGTTTTTCGAAAAATAATTTTTTTGTTAATCATAATATATTGAAATTGCTTAATTTTTTCGCGATTCTTGAACGTTTTTAAATGTTTGATTTTATTGAAAATTTTGAAATTAGGAAGAAAAATTAACCTTGGTCAGTTTTCAAAAGTTTTGAAGTAAATTCTGAAGTATTTACAATTTTTTACATTTTTAAAGTTTGACAAAATTCTTGAAGGTTGTTGAAGCCTGTACGTTGTTCAATCTTGCGATTTTCACAGAAAAAAAAATAAATAAAAATTTTATCGAAATTCTATTGCTTGATAATCGTAGACTTATACCACTTAGGTTAATACCGATCATTGGACATATCTTTCTGCCTTCATATAAATGAAGTCATTTAAAGTCCATTTCGGCGTCTCTCTCACTTGCGTGACTCTTCTCAAGTCGGAAGATTCCGAATAAACGAATATGGAAAGAGAATTTTCAGCAGTTATGAACGTTCTGTAAATTATTTTAAAAATTCAAATCTGGGAAATTATAGTAATTTTGAAAAGAATTCTGACTCTCTTCAATGTAAAAATTTTTAATTTTTTCAATATTACGATTAGTACTCTTCTATATCACGAAGGACTTCCCGTGTTAATATCAATGAAGTCATTTAAAGTCCATTTCGAGGTCTTATCAATATGCTTGAATAGTCTGAACTAGCTAAATTAATGATAGGAATTGCAATCAGGGAATTCTGTGGCCCTTTTGAGCTTGAGAAAGTATCTTTTAACGTTCGATTTTTTTCAGATAGATTTTTTTCTAAGCTTCTCAATTCCTAATTTTCGCTACCCATAGATAGTCTATTGAATCCGAAAAAATACATGGGTGTAATGGGTTACAGAAACCAATGCGGTGATATAACAATCCCGCTTCGACGATCTCACTATACCTATGGGGGATATCCGGAATTAGGGACATACTATCCCCGGTCCGGGAATACTCATCTCCTCGAATTGACTAGTTTTTGCGTGAATAAATCCGATATAATATTGATTCTGCAAGGGTCCCTTCCGTCGGTCCTTACTATTCCCCACTCTCCCGCTTTAATATCAATGAAGTGATTTAAAGTCCATTTGGCCGTCTCGTCAATGTGCGTGAATATTCTTGAGTCGCAAAATTACTGATGGGGGATTGTAAAAGGGGGAATCGCGTGCGGATACAGTACCAAGTGGTAAAGGACCTGGCGGGTGGCCAATGAAAAATCCCGGCACGCAGACGGGCGCTCTCTCTATTTCATCTTTTTTGAATGACTAAAAGTACAACAGTACATCCCAGTGACTCGCTATTTCCTCCACACCCTTCACATCGACATTTTGCCGACCGTTGGGCTGTTTTAGTGTTTCACTAGACGATTCATTCCACCCGCTCGTTTTACGATATTCAATGCATGAATTTTGCTACTGTACTAAGCCGTAGTCGAGAATTACCATAGAGCATTGGAAAATATTTTCACAATTTCGTCTTATATCTCTTTGCAAAATTTCACAGCATCTCTATTCCGACACGATTCATTCATAATGAATAAGCGAGACAAGTAAGTGTGGTTCATCAGGTCTACCAATACCTTCCCGATTTAGTGTTTCCTGCGAGTATTAGTTCTTGTAGAATTTCCCCGAAAAATCACATATCTCGTGAACGAGTGATTTAACAAAAAAATGTTATGAATTACTTTTTGTATGAAATGTAATTCCAGAACGAAAAGTTCTTAACTATAAAACACTATCACAATTTTCCTTATAGGAAAATTTAAAAATCGGTTATTTGAGTTGAACTGTTGAAAGTGAATTGTTCTCATTTACGCAAATAAAAAAATCGCATCATTTGAGCGAAATAAGAAAGGAAAAATTACCGTGTGGCCTCCTCGTGTTTCGTTCGGGCAATTTGAGTGGGGTGGTCTTCTCAAGAAGAGGATACACGATCGGCCACTGACTACTATATACTCGCGCAACTCCAAGGCCGCACTGAATTCCCAAATGAACAGTTGAGAAATAAATTCCGGGAAGAGCAAACTCGAAATTTTCGGAAATCGAACTCGGTGTTCGGATCGTCTCAGTTTGCTCATTCAATGTAACTTGACAAAATTTGGAGGTTAAAATTATCGACACTGGATTATAGGGTAAATTAGAATTTCCTTGCAACGTGATGTTTAATGGCCTATAAGAAAAAAAATTCTATAGGCTTCGTATAGGATCACTTATAAGGGACAAGCATTTTTATACGTGGAGCAACTTTTGTCATACATATTTTTCGTGCCCTCAATGCTTCCTCCCGAAAAAGCATTATAAACAAGTAAAATTAATATAACAATGAATGCAGGTGAGGAAACTGCGTTCAACATTTCGATCTCAAACATACGGATGCACACACACACACACGCCCACACAAGATTAATCAATCATTCAATTCTCGCTCTCCATCACGCGACTTCAATAATATACAATTATTTTATCAAAAGTTTTAGCTCCAAATATTCCTAATTCTTCCAAAACGAAATTGTGCAATGATCCAGAATAATCATTGATCATAATTGTTTTTCCTAAATTCCAAAATTGAAACAGTTTTGGAACCTTCTAGCACCTTCGATTAAATCTATTCACATTTCCGGAATTTTGATATTTTTTCAACTTTAGTAAACATTTTGAAGATGATATCTTAAACCAACTTTCCTTCGGTCTTAAAATTGAAGTACGAATCCTTCAATTGCATGTCTTCATTCTCAATACGTGTGTACATTGACAGTAAATATATATTTAGCTAAAATTTGTTCGTTCGTTCACCTTGCAAGTCGTTCATTTTTTACGTGTCTGACGCCCCCGCATTGACACCGGTCATTCACATTTTCGTGCAGAAAAACCTGCTGACTAGTCTTCCGGGGGAAATTGAAGAGAGCAGTAGAAGCAAAAAAACCGAATGAGCACCGGTAATTGTTCAGATTAATCATCCTTACTAATGCGAGTGGGTGTTTGAATCGAGTAGCTCATACAACGAATTATACAATTCATCCCGTGACAATTTTTTCTGTCATTAGTTGTGCTTGACATGTGCCTCCTTTTTTCCATTATCATTCCCATTCTTCTCCGGTTCACTTCCATAGAAGAAATTTTGACTGTGAAAACAAAAATTGGTTTTCTATCTCCGAATGTGCGTGGGTATGAGTTTGTAGATATGTATTAAGTCCGAGATTAAAGCTGCGTTCTGCAAAATTTCTGTCGAGGGCTAGAAAAATTGTTGTATTGAAGGTAAACATTCGAAGATGGTACGCAAAACCATAAAAGAATAAAGTCGTGACATTGAATCGCAAAAAAATTTACTCCACAATTTTGTTTTTCACATAGACAATTTTTATGTGATGATTCTTCTTGTGATGATTAGCTTGCAAATGATAAGAGTAAAATACAACTTGTGTGTTCCAACAGTAGAGTTGAGGGCGGGCATTTTGTATCGATAAACTCGACACGTATAAAGCATCGATTGTATAAGCGGTTGACTTCTGCGATAGATCAAATACGTGGGAGGTGTTTCACCCGGGGAACAACCTCGCTTTTGCTAATGCATATATTTAACGAGTTGACTACAGTGGGCAGTAAGGCGAGTCATCGTTTGTTTTCCGTGTATTGTTCAACATTTGGTAAATTTTTCATAGTGTACCTTTTATGGAATCTTCGAGTGTTGTACCCCTTTAAATTTTTGGGGTACGAAAATTAACTTCAACAATTCCATAAATCGTAAGATTTTGAGATGTACGAAAATTTTAATTCCAATGATTTGGAGTATTTTAGAATTTTTTGAATTTTAGAAATTTTGAAGTAGTGGGAGAATTCTAGAGGAAACTTGTATACTTGAACCATCGCAGGTTTCCACGTGCCATAGCAGAAAAATCTCTTCTCAAACACCCTAATGCTGCCAGTTTTCCCTGAAATACCGCATATGTTATTACCCCAGTCTAATGAAGGCAGCCTGATAAAACAACTTTGGTTAATTACTGAAAAATATATCATTCATTAGAGCGCTGTAGATAAGGAAATAGCGAGTGACTTTTCACACAGGATTATTTTGCACGATGGTCCATTAGACGCGAATAGAGAAGGGGGGGGGGATGAGAAAAATTCGCACCTTCTAGGGGAAACTTTCACTTCCGCCTGACGATGAGGAAAACAGAGAAAGGGTTATTCACTATGTAGCTCTTCAATGCCTTGTCCTCTATTTCCTAAAAAAAATCTGAACCTCGGTTACCAATGGGACGTCTTGCAAGTGTTGGCAATGGCCAAGATTTTTGGAATTTCACAAAGTTTTGAAATATCTGACATTTTTGAGATTTTTGAACTTTTTCAAACTTTTAAAATTTTGGGAAATTTTTGAATTTGTTTGAATTTGTTTGAAATTTTTTAAATTTTTTAGATTTTTGAAATTTTTGAAATTTTTGAAATTTTTGAAATTTTTGAAATTTTTGAAATTTTTGAAATTTTTGAAATTTTTGAAATTTTTGAAATTTTTGAAATTTTTGAAATTTTTGAAATTTTTGAAATTTTTGAAATTTTTGAAATTTTTGAAATTTTTGAAATTTTTGAAATTTTTGAAATTTTTGCAAGTAATTTTGCGTTTTTCAAAATTTATGAAATTTATGAAATTTTTTTCTTATTGTTTTAGATTTTTTAAACTTGCTGAATTACATGGTAAAAAACAGTGGAATCATACATATACGAGTATAAACACTACCACTATTTTTCACATTTTGTTAATTCACAAAATTCATGAAATTCGAAACTCATCAATAATAATCACAACCAAATACTGCAATGATCGAACCAGTTTTTTTTATCTCCGACGAAACCGAAACAAGGCTATTAAATTCCCCTTTTATTAAAGAAACATTTGTAATTCTTCCCGCTTCTTGCGGTTCAATACGTGCCTATATATTTCAAGGATCATATGACGGGTTTCCCCAGAAATAATCGACCTTTAAAACTTTTTAACATGAAAAATTCACAACTTTCCAACAATTTTCCCATGTTGGATTTTTCCTGGAAAATTTTTACAATTTGCAAAATACCGAACATTTTCAAAGTTGTCTCAGCGTCAAAAGGTCCTCAATTTCGTGATTCATTCTTCATTGATTAGAGAGATGGTCAGAATTTCAGTTTATAAAAAGGAAGGAAAAATATTTAAAAATATGATCAATCGACTTTTCTTCTGAAGAAACTGAAAATAAGGTTATTAAATTCCCCTTTTATAAAAGAAACATATGTAATTGTTCACGGTATTTGCGGTACAATACCTGCCTATCTATTTCAAGGATCATGTGACGGTTTCTTGGGACGTGTGTAACTTGCGATATACCAACGCCGTCTTGATTTCGCGTCTCCGTTGCACCACCGGGTCATTAAATCCCTCGGGTCGCCAATGGCACATATACGTCGGGGTGCTCGTACTCGCCCACGTCTTGTTTTTTTATTTTTTTTCCCCGTTGTTGTTTTTTTTAAACATATAGCCCGCGAGTTCCATGCTCCCCTTTTTACCTTCATTGTGTATGTATTGTGTACGTATTATGTATGTACTGTGTATACACTTCGTCGAGGCGCTTTTTTGCTGCAAGGAATAAGCTTCAGGAATTTCTGGTATTTTCCGAATTTCTTTCACCCAACTCTTTTTTTTCGTTTGGCAAAGGTCGTGAGAATCCTGAAATTCAGAAATTTTGATGTTTCAGTCAGAAATTTTAATGCAGAAATCGAATTGGTGGTGATTTTGAAATGGACCCTTTTTTTCAGTGCATCATTTACTTAAACGTTAATTTTTAAAAATCTTTCAGAAATTTTATGTGCCTTAAATTTTGTGTTTTTTTTCTAATGCGCATCTACCTCACGCTTTTCATACTCCCCTTTTTGCTCTCAACGTGCATGTATTATATATGTAATGTATATGTATTTTGCCCAGGTGTACCCAGCGGCCTTTTCAAATGCGATAACGAATGCGCTGGGTTCGTGGAAGCGCCACAATTTTACGACCGTCGATAGGCACAACCGCGACTCCTAACACCGGTACCAAAAACAATCATTCACGGTTTTATTTGGCCTTGGGATTATGGCTCTTTAATGTTAAGTTAAACAGAATAACATGCAGTTTTGGATGTGTTTTTTTAGAACTTCTGCTTCTAGGTTAAGATTTAATATTTTCCTATAATTTCTATGTTGATATAGTTAATGTTTGTTGAATGCCGAAATCTTTCTACTGATAAAAAAAATGGAACCTGAAAAGTTTCGAAAATCCAAAAAAATTGAAGCTCTGAAATATGAAATGAAAGAGCAAGTGTTAAGATTACTCTTTCAAAAATTTCCAAAAATCTTTTACTTTTGATGATGATGAAAATAAAAAAAAAACCTTAAAAATTGTAAAGTTCTAAAAAAAAAAAAAATTTTACGAATATTGATATTTCCCTTTAACACTCTAGAATTTCTGATGAGCTACTTTAAACATATTCTTCATTCAGTTTCTTCATTCACGTGCGCCTCGAGTGATTTTCTCCCGTCACCTTTTCCACTTTTTTTTTCTTTTCGTCACCTGAATAGTCCCAGTGTCAATGACAAAACAAAGAACTAGTCTGTCCGTAAAGAAAAGGGTCCATATGTTTGCACGTCGGCTCGGGCCAAAAAGGGTCTCTATATGTACCCTGTGGCACAAATGAGACCCGTTTGGTAAATTACCATGTGTACACTTGCCCCCCCCCCCCCCGCTTCCTCCTCCTTGATTCTCTATTCGTTGACATGCTCAGGGAAAAAAATATTATTGAGAATGCATGTAGCCTATATGTACCATATCAGTTCATGTATCGCAAATATATGACGAATACCCCAAATATCTGGGAAAATATATCCAGGATATATTACATAGGTTCATGCATATCAAATATATCATAGAAATATACGGAAAACGTACACAAGAACACTGATTATTATATTCCCGGATTAAGGATCACATGTCTCCAATCTGGGGATCTAAATAACCCTAATTCGGGAATCTAAATTTCTCCATTCGGCCAAAATTAAAAAATATTTTTATGGTTGATCAACAAATATTGCTAAAGGTGAAAAAAAGTCAAACTTCTATTGACAGATTGTATCAAGGAGAATAAATGCATAGATTTATCGCGTAATCGACGCATACTACGTGCGAGAATATTAAATCCATAAGCCTCATTACAATTGCATAATACGATCAACCAGGCTTGTTGACGACTTTATTCCGTCTTATCAACGAGACACTCTTATCAGTCTGTATCAGCTGATATTGCCGATGAAAAATCTACACCAAGGGGAGTGTGATTGTTTCGCATTGGTGCATTTATTTCTCAATAACAATCGCTCAGAAAATTGATTTACTTCAATCGATTAAATGTGTACTTAAGTGAGTACCTGATAACGGTGTTCTATTCCAATTTATAATTCCGTCAAATAACTCTTTTTTCGTATTTCAATATATTTTCTCATTAATTGCAAATGAATGGGACATTCGTTTCAACACATTCATTTTGTACAAAAAAACAATCAAATAAACGATATACGGAGGGAACTCGTTGGTAGAGAAAGTTATAGTCATGCCCTTGAAAATGAAGTCATATCATATCTTCACGTTTCGCCCCCCCCCCCTAAATCATGTGTGTATATTTCTCGTTTTTGTTGTCTTCGTTCCTCTTGCTTGTACACCCCACGGGTAGCTGTCTGAGTATCCCTACAAGGGGAGCACTGGGCACCCATGCGGCTGGGGCCGCCTGTACGCTTTTTAGGCCATCGCATTCCTAAACACGGGGTAAACCTCCAAAAACAGGGCGCGTAGCTCGTGTCTACGTGTGTGCGTGTGTTTACAAAATAAGTAGCAAAAATAATTCAAGAAAGTAAAATCAAATCCTACCGGGAAGCTGTTGGTATGACCCGGGCAACGACTTGAACTCGCGGTATAAATAATCAATCATGAATGCAACACACCGCGTAGATTATGAGCGGGATACCATTTACTAAATTTTCCAATTTCGATCGAACTAATCGCAATAAAAATGTGGAAAGAAATTTGTTATCCACTTAAAATTCCATATAAGAAATGTATTGTCATTTTTATGCGATCGCACGGCTTGGAAGGTATTCTATTTTAATAATGAGTGCGATAACAAGTCGCTACTGTTAACATCTAAATATTTTTGACTTTCCCAAAACTAAATTGTTTTGTTATGGAGAATAAGCCAGTTTAAGTAAACTCAGAAATCATATAATGATGATTCTGGCATGGTGAAATATTGTACATTGGTAATGGACCATATCTTTTGCATTTGTTTTGAGAATTGAAAAATATATATGACAGCACAGCATTGATCATGCGAACGATGATGTCTCGGCAAGATGTGTCGTTACTGATGGGTTAAGATGATCTAAAGAGTTACTTTGAAACCTCAAAAAAATTAGTATTTTAGCGGAATTAAAATCTTCCGAAACATGGTCACATACGCACACGCCCGCCCACACACTCATATATACAAACATATTAGACGATTGAAGAACACATTTTATCCATAGCAAAATATTGCTTTACAAATTTCATTTAATTGAAATGAATGATTTTTTCGTGCTACTTTAATTCCTGATTTAATTCTCAATGATGATGTCATATAAAAACAATAAAACCCCATAAAACACGATGGATAGGAATAAAAGATGAATGTACGTGAGGAAGTAAAAATGCACGAGGGATGAATAGTAATATATCGGTGTGTATCCCACGCGAGGTTCACTCGCGCACGCGATTCAATCGGTTATGTAAGCCTCTCATTTCAACGAGCACAACGGACATATATACAGTACATATTTGCCAGTTAGTGAGAGACTCGAGGTGAGCTCGGAAGAATGATCAGTCTAATTTCGCATTACGCGTCTTCCGTATCGCAAAAAATATATCGGTCGTATCGATCAAAATCGGTTTGTGAATAATCGGTATGCATTAAATGTTATAATTTAGGATCTTTGGATTTTTTGATAGCGCCGATTTTTTTTGACTTCTCGAACTTTTCACAATTTTCGAATTTTTGGAATATTCTGATTTTTTGAAAATTTTTTACATTTTTGCAAGTTTTGGAAAATGTGTTTTTTTTCAATTTTTTAAATTTCCCAAATGTAGTAGAAAAATTTTGATTAAAAATTTAATTTTTTTTCAAAATTTTCAACACCAACAAAAAACCAAAATTTCGGAAATCTAAGAAATTTTTCGACTTTGTAATTTGTGAAATTTCGGGGAGATTAATAAACTCTTGAATTTGCGGAATTGTCGATAATTTTGACAACCACAGAGTTTCTCTCTTTTTCCAACTGAAAGTTTGTGAAAATAAAAGTTTTGTAAATTTCCAATATCATTGAGAATGCTACACCCAAAACGCTTCATTTTAATAAGTGACTCTTCAATTGAGTTTTGAATAATGGATTAAATTAAGTTCAGCTTCTCTGTATGTTTACGCGAAAATAACAGGAGTGTTTATTTCCTCGTGACAACTAACAGCAGGCCAAAGAATTTATATAGCACATCCATTAAATGCACTTAACTTTCATTGAGATGAACTCAGGGAGTGAACTCAATTTCAAGTGTTTGGACATATTAAAAAGATTTTATTTTTTCTCCCAAAACGCAAAAGGAAACATTCGAAATAATGGAGGGTTTTTCAATTTTGCAAATTTGTGACATTTGTCAAAATTTTTTAAATTATGCAAAGTTTTGAAAAATTTTCAAAACGTAAAATTTTGTGAAATTTTTGAAACTTCCGAATTTTTCAATTTTTTGTAGAAATTAAATGAAGATTATTTCCAGCGTTTCTCAAAATTTGTTATATATAATGATTTCCAATGCGAGTGCCCTCTAAGTCTGGATTTAACCTCGTGGGTCTTGATACCAGCTCTTGGGAGCAAAAAAGTTTTTCGCGTGGTCCAGAGCGCATGGAGTGACTGCATCCTCTCCTCATACCCAGCCGCCAAGATCCGGCATACCTTTTTCTCTAATCCCTTACCTCGTTCATTCAAATTGCCCACAAGATTAGCGGAAGATCCCAGCGTTCTAAAAAAATTCCATAATACAATCTACTGCTACTTTCAGAAAACGTACTCAAAGGTGGGCAGAGGGAATAATTACACTGATGCATGAAGTTTTGGGTACAGTAGAGCTCCCTTAATTTTCCGCTTCCTTTATTTTCGCTGTACTCCCCTCACGACTTGTCTCCCCTCAAAAACCTTCTCCCACTCCCCGTACTTTGTCTAACCTTGTTTTCGACGTCATGCGCTCCAGACTGCGCAGCGTCTCAATAGTGGGACCGAGCATTCATGAAACATAACCTATTTACTTGATACATAGTCCGTTTATTTCTGCTCTTATTTCCCCTTCCGCTCCCGACAACCCTCACCACGCCAACCAACCAGTGGGCAGAGTGGGGGGCTTCCTTAATTTTTTTCTCCACGAAATTGCTTCAAGGTCACCCCCCGAGCTCGGAAAATAAAGGGAGCTCTACTGTATGTAATAATTCCTGAAATAATTCCGGAAATTTTTATAAATTGAATGAAAAAATTTCCACAAACGGCATATTTAATTTTTTCCATTACGAGAACTTTTCGCGGAAATTTTTTACTGTGTGGTGAACGTCCTGACAATGAAAAGCCCGAGAGGAAACAGACGCAATAGCCATTCGACCCTGAGGTTGAGGTGGTGTACACACACGCGCAGTTCTAACGAGTTATTCCGACAGTCGGTTTGTATCCGCCGGTGAAAACGGTACTCGGTTTATTTACTCGGCAATGAAAGAGTGCTAATAACAATGATCTAATGGATAAAAATGGATGCTTCGACGTGTGGTGAATAACAGGTGAAATTTCGCAAAGAAAACCTCGAAACATTCTTGAAATTCGATATCCCATAAATGGAGAGATACCCATAGGAAAGTTTATAGAGGAATCGCAGAAAAAAAATGCATTTTACGAGTGAATTCATCACCATCGTTTTTGTAAACCTTATGGGTCAGACTGGGAATTGATACAGCACAGGGCTAGGAAATTTATGATAGCGATTTCGTATACTATAATTGAGATGCAACATCCATCTGACGCGAAAATTCGTATTTGCGGGAATCGTTTTTTCTAAAAATTATAATAGAAATAGAGATTGTTACGCCACAGGGCTAGAAAATTTATGGTCATCATTTTTCGTCCTACAAATCGAGATGGCCTCGACCCTAATTCTTCGTCCTATCCAAATCGCCCAATCGGACGACCAGGAAAATCGCAATTTTTTTAATAATTTCGTTTTGATGATCGTCATTAGTGTAAAGATTGGCGGTTAGAATGGGAAATATTATAGTACGGGATTAAAAAGATTATGACACTGAGGAAAATTGTGGAGAAGCATGAGGACCAGTGGAAAAGAAGGCATGATGAAGCCAGACGCCAAAAAAAATTGTAGGATTCCATGAGAAGAATTTTAAAACGAAAGTGGAAGAAATTGTGGAATCCAGTTGAAAAAATTGCAAAACTGGTTTCGTAATTTTTTTGCCAAAATCATAACTCGGCGGTAATATATCCACTATCCTATCCTCGGTTTTTTTCAACCCCCTCTCATTTTTTCCCTCAATTCGTAGCAGTAATTTTTCGGAAAATCCTCTTATGGAAAAGCATTGAGAAATCCAAAAAATAATATTCTTTAGCTTCTTCACTGACTGTACTTTTGAGCAGGAAAACCCCATACAAATTTCAGGGCACATCGAGTGGCATGAAAACCTTGTTTGTTCAATTTGAACTGTAATATGACGTTAATAATAATTAAAAACCGGTGGGAAGAGCTAGTCGGGTTTGAAGAAAATCTTCATCCACATCAATACATACATATCCGGTGGAATTTGCAAATTGGAAAGTTTTTCTGTGACTCATATCTATACACCACAGAGTAAAAAAAATGGAAATTTCGTAGGAACAATGAATTTCCAGGAAGGTGGAACTGATTGGATTTCAGTGTGAAGCACGCGGGGCCGGACTCATTAAGTTAAAAATTATCTCCTATTGCATATTCAATTTTTTTTATACGATGTCTCGATGGTTAGGCGACGGATTTGTGACTTAGATGTGCTGAGTTGCTTGCAAGAAAATTCTTACGGGCACGAATGTAATTTATTTAAGAATGCTTTGATTACAAACACATCGTAGACCTCCGCTGAGGATTAGCGCTCAGAAGTAGCATATAGTAACGCTCAATACCAATGAAAAAATATTTTTTTCTGTCTTTCTCAAAATAGAACCTGCGCAAAAGTTGACGTTTTTGCATCGAAAAATTGAGTCAAGAAATTCGAAGAAAACTAGATAGAGTTGAATAATTCAATACCGATGGTAAACAAATTTACGACCAATTCGAGTTTTCTAAAAATTTTTTTTTTTGTGAAAAACGATTCCCCGTAAATCATGAGATATGCAATAGTTGAATGTAAAAGCTGTGTGCTGAGACAGCGAGTCGTGATGTTGGCTCATTGTTAGTTCTTCAAGATCGGGAAGAGTCTAAAGAGATCGTTATCCCCTGGTTTATCGCGACAGTGACCCCTTCCGAGACCCCATAGCCCTCGGCCTATAAATCCCCCTTGTGCGCCACTCACATTTTACATGTTCAGTATTTTTTTTTATTTTCAAATCGGCCGTTCATGAGAGATTATTGTCTCGACGATCTAATCGGGACTGATGAATAAAATCTAGATTGAGAATGTAATAGAAAACTTCTAGATTAGTTATCAATTCTCAATGGGACCTTGTGCTGTCTCACAGTCAGCCTAGAGCGTCGGAAGATTTCGAAATTTTTGGAACTTGAAGATATCATGAACTTACGACTTCATTGTTGAGAGCATTAAGAAAACGTATACTCCTATCGGAGTATATCTTATGCTTACGGCCGTTGATTTTCATTTTTTCAAATCTCACCCGTTTTTTAAATGCAGCAAAAAATGGGAAAGAGAGTGGGACGCATCCAATTAGACTTTGGTCACGTATTCGTGGATGCGATTCCTGCTCATCACTCAATTTTTTTTATGCTCTTTTTTATGCCTTTCTTATTTCCTCATTCGATCGCTACGTGATAGATGCGGGGGGGGGGGGGGGCTGGCGTTTTGCAATTCTAAGAAGTGGATTTAGCTATTGCCGCTCACTAGATTACCCGTACCATGTATTTCAAACAAGTTAAGAACAAAATGTTCCACGTCTGCTGCAAAAATTACAAAGATTGAAAAATTCATTCAATTTATCAAATGTGAAAAATTTGAGCAATTAAAAAAAATTGTTTTGAAAAATGTATATTCTTGGAGTTTTAAAAAAAAACTTTCGAGTTTTCCAAAAACATTTTCCATAAATTTCAAAAGTTACCAAAAATTCAAACGTTTTGGAACATTTGCAAAAATTCGAAAATTCACAAAAAATCCATTATTATAAAACTATCAAAACTGCAAAAATTACAAAAATGACAAATCTAGCGAAATTGTGAAGATCTGCAAACCCCCAAAATTATGAAACCTACTAAAAACAACGACGTCCGGGAGTGACCGTGACATAATCAACACAGTGTGAGTGCCTCGGAGTTTCTGGATAATTGAGTGAATCAATTAACTTCCAAGAGACCAAAGAATGTGTTGAGCCCGCCGTTTTTTTTCTCTGAAAAAAAAGTATAATACTAAGTGACGGTAGACACCCCTGGGGCCGACAACACGCGTCAGAAAGTATGTATATATCTCATCCACGGAATGTGGTAATACAATAATGCTGCAGTTCCGAGAGGACCATTAAATAAAAAAAAATAAGTGAGTAGTCGGAGAAAATTGTGGAAAACTTGGTTAGTATGTTTTACTTGGAAGCGGACGGAATGAAGCCCAAATACTCACAAAAGAAGCTGGAAAATTTGGACGATCTATTTGATGAGGTAACAATTTTGGCCTAACACTCCATATACAAAGTAGATTGCCTCACGAGCCCGAAATGAAAATTTCGAATCCTGGCCTCGAAAGCCGCCATTTTCCAATTGGCGACTACCTCGACCGGAAGAATATTGTCGCCCACATGCCATGCAAAATTAATTACCGACTCACCACGAGCTTGCCATCCTCGGCTTCGCCTCGTATGGCAATTTAGCGCCTGTTAAAAGGTGGTTAATTTGCCACGGCTACCCCGGAAACGCATTTATTGTGAGTTTATACTTCGATTCGACGTTGAAGATTTTACGCAGTGTTTACCAAAGTACATAACTGATATCCCTCCCAATACTGCTTATACGTCGATTCCTCGCGTTACGCCTTGGAGATCAGATCCGCAGACAAAACAGCCGTCAACCTTGGAGTAGTCGCGCCATGAACAGAGTGCCGCATTTCATCTATGTTGTTAGAAAACAATCGGAAGTAAATATAGTAAAAAATTAACATGCTGGTCTTGCTAGGTTCAGGGATGAATCATAATTTTACTGTGAGTCTCCATCACAACCATGAGAAATTGTTTAATTCAGTGTTGAACCTTAAAAAAATGGATGCGGCCAACATACACACACACACACATATAAGTCACGCTACTGTCGGGGCTTTGGCGTAGTGGTAGAGTATCTGCCTACTACTCCGAAGGTCCTAGGTTCGCGCCCGGCCGCCGGAGAATATTTTTTCAAAATATTTTCTCATGGATTCCGACCGATGCAGGAACTTCCGTGTGTGCTATCGGCGGTACCCATAAAATGAGACCGCCCGGCCGAGCGGGAACCTAACCCGACGCAGGGGAGGGGGGTGGGTTCCATCATAGGCGCCGGCCATCGTAGCACAGGGGTTTCTGGAGGTTTACCCTGTGTTTAGAAATACGATGGCCTAAAAATGGCGAAAGTCGGCCCCAGCCGCATGGGTGGGTGTCCGGTATGCCCCCTGAAGGAATGCTTACACGGCCGCTACCGGGGGCGTACAAATAAGAGGGACGGAGGGAAAAAAAAAAAAAAAAAAAAACATATAAGTCACGCTGAAAATGTATCAGGAGCATGTGAAAGGTCGAGAAAACTAAAAATTTAATGATTCTGAGACATTTACTTTTCGAGGTGATTACAATAACTTCCCCTATCGGGAAGTCAATAATTGAGTTTTTATAAATACTATGCACGGGTCAATTCCTATCGCGAAGTCATTTAAGGGGTGACCCCGGTGAAACTTCGAAGCCCTCGCCCGTCCTTCAGACTCACCACTCGGGTTTCGATATATAAAGGCATATCCAAAAAAGTAAGGAAAACTCCGAACCCAACCCATTTTGCCCCGTATACCCATAAGAATCATTGTTTTTCGTGTTTTGAGCTTCAAAGTGCTCCTCGGTCCGCAATTTTCGTACGATTTTAATTCTTTCTTTCCAAAATGTTCCTCATACTCCAAAGAACAAAGTTAAATATTCGTTTTATTCTATTTGCTCTACATCATGAGAAAACGATTTTTTAGTTTGCGCATTTTTTCATTTTTTCGAAAAATCTCAAAAATTTGTCGTTTTCACTAATTGATTATTGTAATCATACGTAATATGTCTTTTATGATGATAAAAATTATGCCGAAATTCACATTCAGTACAAAAAAATTATAGTACTTTCATCTGTCTATGAGAGAAATGTGAGAAAATGCAGACATATATATGTAGCAATCTGCTCAGGCAAAAATACAGAAATAAATCATAAAATTCGTTTAAATCTTGAACAAACCATTTTTCTCGCCATAAAAGACATATTACGTATTACAATAATCAATTAGTGAAAGCAACGAATTTTGAGAGTTTCCGAAAAAATGAAAAAAAAGCGCAAACTAAAAAATCGTTTTCTCATGATGTGAAGGGAATAGAATAAAATGGATACTTAACTTTATTCTTTAGAGTATGACGAACATTTTGGAAAAAAAAAGTTAAAATCACATGAAAATTGCGGAACGAGTAGCACTTTGAAGCTCAGAATACGAAAAACAATGTTTCTTATGGGTATATGGGGCAAAATGGGTTGGGTCCGGAATTTCCCTTACATTTTTGGTTATGCCTTTATATATCAAAACCCGATTGGTGGGTCCGACGGCCGGGGGAGGACTTCGAAGTTTCGCCGGGGTCACCCCTTAAATGGGAAAATCCCGGTCATACGCCAAACAACCGTAAATCCCCCTTATGCTTTCACTCTGTAATATATCCCAAGTGCTATTCCCATAATCCAGTCCGCTCAACCATCTACACCGCAGATGCATGGGGCATGATCATGCCAAGATTAATAGCATTAATACACTGACAGTTTTGACAGGACAATATGAATGAAAACATCATGGCGTTGGATTGAGACACAATTGGCGAATAAATACTTCATGATACATGGGAGAGCCATGTAAAGTGATGGTTAACTGTGCACCATGCTAATTATTGTTGCGGAAGGTCTTGTTGTTGCATAATGCTAATGGGGAACTTCCACAATTTTTTTAAATTATTTATTTTGTTAGTATATGGCTAATCGATTTAATAATGAATTAATGTCAATAATGAATTATGAATTTTAAAAAATATCTAAACTTAAAACGCTCTATATTTTGCATGTACTGCATATAAAACAGATTATTGGAGCCGAGGCGTATCTATTATTGTATATATTTCGAGAAATTGAGCCGCATGCAAGTTCCATATTATATTTACAGAAAAGAAGAACCTGCTATACATATTACAAAATCCAACTCGACAAAAAAACATCCCAGATCAGAGAATGAAATATTCGAGAATAAAATGTGTAACTTTTCCAAATTTTTCCATTTTTGAAAATATTTTAGACATGAAAAACTTCCGGTACTTCAAAATTTCACAACTTACTGAAGCTCATAGCGAGCCATCTGCGGGATGATGATATCTATTGAATACCTATATATCCTAATCAGATCGGCGCAATGAGGAAAAAAATCCTTAATGAGATTTTGGTATATGTTGCAGGGGGCAAGGTTTCGCGACACGTCCCAGCAAATTCATAAGCAATGGCAAGCTGATCCAGCTAGGGCATTTCCTTCTGTTGGAAATGTCGCAAGTTCACCAGTCAGTTTAAATGGCGATTCATCATCTCCAAATACAACTCCAAGTCCAAGTCCGAGCATCACCGGAAGTGCACAAATTACAGTAAGTGCAATCATCAGTTGTGTTTATGATCCGGCCTTTTCAATTTTCGGGCACATTGAAGACGAGTATAAGGGGCTGTCACCTAGTTCACCTGGATGAGTTCCTGTATCTGACCTTCAAATATGTATGATTTTCCCAGACTGTAATTGTTCGATTGGCGAGGATAGTCGAATTTAATCAATTTCCAGGATCATATCCTGATCATTTTGTGATGTCAGCATGTGGCAGGTTAACAATCGACCGTGTATTTAGGAATTTGTGCTTCGTAAATTTGAAAAGCGAATTGTGACCAGTCAAGTTGAGCGGAGAGGTGCGACTTCTAAATGAAATTCCGAATGCAATCAATCCGAATTTTTCGGAAATCAGTAATTTTAAAATAATCGTCTCTGTGTATGTTAGCACCGCCACGTCCGTCCTGCCGTCTATATTCGTGTGTCTGTTTTTCGGTGAAAATGACACATCCAACACGTTTGACCCGCTTTTGCAAATCCATTAATCACTTAGATTTCTTTGATTGAAGTCTTTCCCAATAGTGTCCTCGTAACAGCAATATGACGGAATAAAAAATAGTTACAGGCGCGGTCGATCCACATTCCCCAAGGTATTAACGTCACTAGGTATATATCATCCCCGGCGCGCCTTTTCGCTTCTAGTAAGCGCTACTCGCGCCCTCTGCGTGACACCGAAAGCCTATTACGTGAGAAAAGTTTCAGCAAGAGTCCTAAAAAAAATAAAGTACACGGCATATCAATTCGATAACCATTACCGGCTACCTCCAACAGGCATTCAATAAATCACAAATGAATCGAATTTCGAGGGTCAAAAATCCCGATAGTCCGACTCGGGATGCGAACTCGGTATTCTCAGTTATTCGTACGCGAAATGTTTCTAAGGATTACTGTAATAAGATTGGATAAACCGCCAGAAAAATTCAGGTGAAACGTACACGGAAAGAAAAAGAACATAATGATTAGACCCCTGGTGACTAATCTGAGGACGAAATTTCCGTGAGTCGAAAAATTAGACTCCTATAGTCTAAAATTTAGTCGCATTGGGCCGACTTTTTCTGTTGTTTCGGGATAGTTTTTATACTCACTGGGATAAATTTTTGGACTCACGGAAATTTCGTCCTCAGATTAGTCACCAGGGGTCTAATAATTATGTTCTTTTTCTTTCCGTGTACTACACAGAAGATATTTGAAAGAAATATTGAGACTAAATTATGTCCCTAGTATTAGAAAACGGAGGTACATGAACACATAGGAAAACAGTACCATATCGATGCGATTAATTTTGTGGATGTCACGTGAGATGCATATCAATTTTCCGAAAATTTTTCTTTTTTCAGATTTTGCCGTGAATAGATTAGGATTCATAAACGCGTATTGTAATTTTTACCGTCCTTGTACCAAAACTTCCTACGAAAATTTTTCTTCGTTTATTATTTGCGTGAATTTTCCAATGTAGCACTCGACTTTTACACAGAAATTTTCCTCCTGCAATATAGGTCAACCGTCACGTTTGTCCTCGCATCATCGAGAGTATTCGAGATAACGCGCAACTACGCAATGATATAGAGTAATACCGGTCGGGTACCATCGATAACAAATGTAATCGCTTTGACTTCCGGGTTTTGTGTGCGCCCCGGTAAGAGACGACCAATGCACGGGTGGTCGATTTGTTGTGCTATCTTGAAGCCATAAATCGAGTGATAAGGATATCGATGAAGTTACATCAACTCTTGAGATGAATTAACGGGTGAGGTAACCCACTATAAAAAGAATCGTCTTCACTTTAAAGATGTAATGGACGTTTGGTGAAATAATTAGGATTTTTCCATGGGAAAGAACACTTCATTATCTTGATACGAGTAAATTTTGAAAAATCAAGAAGTTTAGAAGAAGTTTTATAAACATCACATTTTTCATTTTTTTCGAATTTAATGAAAATCAATTGGAAACTTCAAATTTGCCAAATACTGAAGTTAAGAAAATCCGATCTTAATTTACCTGTATTTTCTCCCTAGAATCAAGACTTTTTCACATTTTCGGTGGAGCGCGCTGAGGAGAGGGGTTCTTTGTGAGGCGGCTTTCAATTTAAAGTTCCACTTGACGAACCCTCTAATTTTCAGGAAGCCAACTTTTACCTCGCAGGAAATCCACTCGGCAGTCACATTCCTTCATTGTTTTTTTCTTCATGAATTACTGAGAAAACTTTCTCAGACCTAAGTGGGGAAAATTTTTCTTTCACAAATATACTGGTTTTTTCGGAAATTGCTCACAAATTGCACTTTTATTAGTGAAGAATGTGGAAGAATGTATGAATCTGAGGAAATTCACAGACTTAGTCACAGAGTTGGAGTATTTTATTTCACTTTAGTAGTTTAATGAGAGACGAATGAAATGGAAGAAGTTTAATGATTTCTAGTCGTCTTTGGTGGGTTTTATTAACAATGGATGAAAATTTCTATAATCTTTAGATTTTCTTGAAAACTTGTGACGTGGTTACATCAAATTTTTTAAAGTTTGCGGAATTACTTTTGCAATTGAGAACATTTTAAAATATTCCAGCATCTTCACACAGACATTTCCACACACATACACATAGGCGTGCTTCTGGAGTTCTTTGTCTTTACCAAACAGAGCTTATTCTCGGATTTTCGGTCGCGGCACACGGTGCTGTCGTCATCGAGTATTCTGAGAGTGGCGACTGAGAAAGGCAAAGAATGGACCGAGAAACCACCGGGCGTGTCCACAGGTAGCGGATAGTGTATTTGTTCCAGTTCTACCTAGGAACTTGTTGGTTATGTTCTCTGGAGTTCTTGCTAATTTTAAGATCTCGCGTGAAACTCCCGCGGTTCTCCATCTGGAATGTGCCATGGAAAACAAAAGAAAGCGATGGTGGAGCATCGCCGCGGACTACTTCATGTACTCACCCAATCACGCACACATTTACATATTGACCCTAGTGGAGGAATCAAACTCCATGAATGGAGCGTGCAAAGGGTGAGTTTCGTATACCAGCCTCCCTGGTGCTAAGATGTAGAAACGTATTGAGAGCAGCTATAAAGGTATTGCTGTCATGATGTCATTCCACATCGTACGGAAGACGACAAGCACCTTTGCAACCGGGGTGTTGATGGTGCTGCGCCCTGTGAAGCAGCTTAGGAAAGATCCAGTCGGACGTTAGGAAGTTCCTGTTGTAGAAGGGGCGGTGGAAGAAAAGCAGCAACGAAGTATTGTCTTGCGGGAGTCCCAGTGATTCCGGCATCGTGGAAATAAGTCAGGTTTTGTTTCCTGTCACAGATCAAGCAAGGGGCATTGTCCCTTTGGGGATAATGTGGTTGTTCTTTGTGGTATGCTGTTCTTTGCTACATAGTTTATGCGGTTGTATTAATTTGTTCACAATAAAGTCATCCAGAGAAAGGAAGGGAAAAAAGGAACGCCACGGATGGTGGTTAACTGCTTTGTTTCTCTTTCTTTTCTTCTTAAAACAGAAAACAAACACAGACCGACTTGAGTCTTTAGGGACAAAACCCATCGTCCCCTATCAGAAAGTTGAAAATAGATTGAGTGTTGTTCTTCCTATGTAAGAAAACAGAATGTATTGACGAGTATTTGGGTCCACCGTGTTCTATGAGGGTTGCTCCAGGGGGTTTGAGGTATCTGGAATCCAAGAGCTCACCACCATGCCCCCACACTTCCGGCTAAATTTAAAGCCTCCCATGTTGATACAAACTCAATCGCTCATCGCTGAAATTTTCTCCACAGCTGGTGGATAAAATGCAGGGCTCGTGTATAAATGGGAATGCGGAGTTTTAAGTAGGTAACGGACATTTTGCTAAAATATCCACCAAAATTTTCGTTTGTCTTTTATGCGAGTAGAAGACAATATAGAAACAGAACTGAGAAACCTTTAATATAGCAAACCGAATTAAATAGGGCAAAAATAAATACAGAAGACGTCTTGGAGACATTCCGAAAGTCTGGCAATGAATGGGGACGAACAATTCAACTAACTCTGTTATTTACCTGGGCGCAGAAATTCATTATTCCCCATGCCTTCCATTGTTTCAAATTTCCTTGATATCTTAAGGTGTTATACACTTGAATCTGTAATTTCTTAATTGCTCGCGCACGACGCCAACATTGACTATTTCTAATTTTCGGCTAATCAGCCAAAAATGTTTGCATAATTTTTTTAAGAGTTGAGGAAAAAAAAATTGCAAAAGTATCGGCAATTTAAGAACATTTCAATATTAAAAGAAATGAACTAAAGAGGTTAAAAAATCGCTACATGTTCGACACCACTGATAAGAGAATAAAAATTTTCGTAGAATTTCATAAAACATTTTCCTTTAATACTTCTATTATATCTTGAAAATCGTGAAAATATAGACTTGGAAAAATTCTCACTCGTGAATTGGGAGCAACTCGAGAGCTTCTTTTCTCAGATGATGTAAAGTACTTCCTGCCGGTGCACAAATTCTTGAGCTTCACCGTTGATCGTAAAAATATTTTTCCACAAAAATTTCAGTTAAAGTAAAAAAACGTTTCAAGAAAATTTGTTTATTTTTGTGGAGACAGAACAATTAAAGTTGGCATCTAAAATTTGTGTATTAACAATTTTCCAAATTTATTAATTGCAAACGATTTCCTATGTTTTTTAAGGTTCAAGTTGCAATTATATGACGGGAAAAAAAGAGAGATTACAGTGTTTGTATTCTTGGCTCACTATTTTCCCATAATAGTCTTTCACGTTCGAAAAACAACCAAACCTTTTTATTGACATGTTCGTATACTTTTCCATTCCGCCAAGTAAACATTATTACATGTTAATATACAAATTATTCAAGTTAAGTTTTTACTGTTACCAAATTTTTCTCTGTATGAGAAAAGACAGAAGATAATTGGATTTTTTGTTAAAATTTTCACAAAATATCCACCACATCCTTGAATTGACATGTGAAATGTCGATTTTTTCCGCTATATAACAAGTACGTTCTTTTCTCAAATGATGTACGGGCTGGAGGCTCAGTCTTGTGTGCGCAATCTCTGCAGTATCGTAATTTTTACAATTCTGTTTCACCCACTGGCATCCCCACACGGTGTAACAAGACAATTTGTCATCGTGGCACTCACTACTACTGCATCCCTCCCTAGAATGCAATTCCCCGGGTATTGACAGGCTTATTTAAGTGCCTTCGGAAAATTTACGAATGCAGTTGCCAAGTCTACTGCCCACAAATCACGGACTCTATTCTGTTGCTTTTCTCACCTCTTCCTGGATTTTTTTGTTCATGGCATTTTAGTTCTAGGTTTTCTGATTTTTTTCAACTTTTTCAGCTCTTCCTCATTAAAGTAAAATTTTCGAAATTGATTTTCAAAATTTTTTTCTTTGAATTTTTGCAGTTCGATTTTTTATGGGAGCATTTCCTAATTTCATTCCGATCTTTCCAGTTTTTCAAATTTTGTAAAATTTCTCCAAATATTTAAATTTTCCAGATATTTCAAATTTTTCAACTTCGAAAATTTTTTTAAATCTTTCGAGGTATTAAAGTTTTCTCAGTTGTCAAATGCTTCAAGTTTTTTTCACTCCTTGCAACTTTGACGTTGCCTGTATCTTATTAGTTTCCTCGCCTGTTCCTCCGATTTTGAAGCATTGCTGTTATGTTGTGATTTCGATGAGTGGGGAACGTATGCACAATCCTAATATACACAGAATGTCATACCTAATGAATATTCATGGAGCGGCCTCCCGGAATTCAATCAATTGAGATAGTCTGCATTAAGGAGCATCAAGGACACACTTGACGAGTCAAGTTTATAGATCGCGTGTGTTTGGAGACAAATTGTGGAAGAGAACCGGTTTGTAATGAGGGAGAGTTCATGGGTCCGAAATTGGAGACCGCAACATTTGCAATATTTCGAAGTGAAAAATTATAATAAAGCAGATAAATATGATTTGGAACATTGCAAGAAATAAATAGAAGAAATAATGTGTTTGAAACATTCTTCCACATTTTAAAAACTGACAATGTTCTCGCAATTTTTGGAACTCAAAATAACTGAAAATTGATGGTGCAAAGGATTTTAAGTATTCATAACGTCGATATTTAAAATTTTCATTACGCTTTGCGTCTCTTGAGGAACTCTCAACAGCATGTTGACTGGTTTTGGCGGCAAAGAGAGACGTTTTTGTTCTTAGTTCACAAATTTGATTTTTTTTCCATTTCTCAGTTTTTGTCAACTCACCGGAGACTTTGTAATTTCTCAAATTCTCCCGATTTTGTAAATTTATTCTGTTTCAAAATTTATCGAATTTTTCGAAAACTCCTTCTAGAATAATGGTTGCAAAAAAAATCGTATTTTTCTTCCTTTTGTAGGGATATTCTTGGAACCATTTTCTTCTACCGGCAGTGTGAAATTTTCCACTTCTTAAAGGTTTTGCAAAAAAAAATATATGGCAAGCTTATGCCACGATTTCGCGTCGCCCGACGAACTGTCAACAGATCTCGCGAAAGTCCGAAAAAACAATAAATGTTATGAGAAAACGTGGAGCGGCTGCAGAGGAATGGTACAAAAGCGGAGAGAGATAGAGAAATGGCAAAGAGGACAAAATAAAAAGCCGAATGGTTGAGACCCCCAATGTTGCGCTTGCAAATAAAAGAGGAAGAGGGCACGACGCATGCGCGCGTGTCCCTATCCCCGGTATTCCCCCCCCCCCGCCCCTCCGATTCCCCCTTGTTTTTCAGTTGGCGTCCCTCACTGACTTCTAAAACGCCCGCCACCTACAAAACGCCGTCCTAGTCGGTACTCGTGCGCGCAATTTCCTATGGTGTGATTTTTCAGTGATTTTTTGGATAGTTTTTTTGAGTATTGATATTTATCTTCGTGATATACTGAAAACAACAAATGGTGCCTATATCTTCTTTTCATTATAAAACTTCCACAATTTTGGAATTTTTTGGAATATTGAAAATATGCAAAACGGAAAATTTTCAATTTGCGGGTTTTAAATTTTTCAACACTTTCAAGTTTTTGGGTTATTTGAGATTTTTATAAATACAATTATTGTCTTTTTCATTTTGATAATCTTGCCCTTTTTCCCACTCCTGTTGTAGAATTTTTTGAATAATACGTTTAATGGCTTTTTTAGTTTCATTACACGATTTTTGCACGATTCCTGGTACCTTTCTAGAAGTTTTCACGTTTAGCGGAATAATTTTTGCTACTCAGTGCAACAATTTTTTCTGGTTTGGTGTCACAATTTTTCCAAATTTTCATGGAAAAATTATAATTCCTTCCTCCACGTGAAGTAACCATGCATCGCCCGCCACCGGAAGTTGTGATAGATTTCGGATCTTGAGGATTCGTGTAAACATCTCGAGTGTGCCTGTAATGCCGCCAGATGCTTATGGTCGAGTGTAAGTCAAGCGGTTTAATTTAAAACATGATCTCAATGGATTTACGCATCTATCACAATCTGGTGAGTCTAGATAATGTCTTCATTTGTGAGTAGGATATGAGATAAGTGCTTTCATGTAATATGGAGGGTCAGAATTTTTCAATTTTCGAATTCTTCAATTGTTATACAAAAATGTCGTGTTTTTTAAAATTTAGAAAGAATTCGATTTTTTGTTGAAATTCTTATAATTTTTGGTATTTTTGAAAATTTTCAGAATCTTGGTCACCTACATAGAATCAAAAACATTTCTAATTCATTTTTTTTATCTTTGGAGGAATTTTCAACAAAAAATCGTCGTTTTCAATGACATTTTTCGTTCTTTTTTTTCATATTTTCAACGTTTTTATTTTTCTCTATTTTAATTGCACATTTTTTTTCAACATTTTGGAGTTAATCAAAGTTTAGGATTTTTTTTTAATATTCGGAGTTATTACAAAATCTGAAATTTTCGACTTTTTGTAATTGCCTGAAACTTTCAAACATTTGGTAATGTTGTTGGAGTTTTTGAAATTGTTAAAACTTGTATTGTAATTCTTCAATTAAAATGTGTTTTTTCTCGCTGATTAAAATTATCGAGGAAGATGAAAATTGATATTCTTATAATAGTCTATAAGAAAAAATATTATATTAGTCTCCCACATTCTTAAAATTCCATAATTATCAAGAATTTGAGAGTGGTTTATCGATTCATCATATACCTTTTCCCATTTTAACGCGATATTCTATGGAATATCCATGCATAGTTATCAGAGTTCCACCAAACCCCCGGAAGAATATTGATGATCGACGACGCTTAACAGTGGATTTCATAATAATGATAATAAAGTTGGAAGGAGACTTACGCTAAAATGGTGTCAGGACTATTTATCTTTTTGACATTTCATCTCATCCTGACAAATCATCTCACAGATACTTCATCCTAACGACAAGTCATCTTACAGATAACTCATCTTGACGACAAGTCATCTCACAGATAATTCATCCTAGCGACAAATCATCTCACAGATAACTCATCCTGACGACAAGTCATCTCACAGATAACTCATCCTGACGACAAGAAATAATATCATCATATAGAAATCATTGTAGAAATAATTCAAGGTACGTTTTGTTTAGATTAGAATTTGTATTTATCCACACTTATAAAGGCGCCGCAAAGTGAACGCAAGAGTGGAAATTAGGAGCTGGTGATTGTCGAATTAAATTTTTCTCATAAGTGTGACTATACTGTTAGTATGATCCGTGTTGTTGTTCTGATAGCACGCTGTCGAAAATGCCTTTTCACTTTATAGTTAGTTAAAGAGGCAAACGGCAATTATGTAGTAATGGCTACCTTTATAATTTGGCGGTTGAGTCGAATGGAAAAGTGAAATGGAAATGTTGTGAATATTTCACCAATACGAAGTGCAGGGCCTGGGCTGAGACATCATCCCAATCAAAATCAGGTAAACTCATACACTTTTATCCGTATAATTATTAGTTATGTCTTTGTTTTAAAACATGTTATATTTTTTTTAATACTTTTAGGTATTATTTTACGAGAAGATGATCACCCTAATCATGCTCCAGATCTAGGCAGATTATAATCTAAAAAAATTGTCAATAAAGCTAAAAAAGCAGCAAAAACTATACACGTTAATCCCAATCAAGTTATTCAGGATTCTTTGAGGGGGGCGTCAACAAGTGCTATAGCTGAGTTACCAGGGCCTCAATCACTTACTCGCACACTTACGAGATCCAGAGTTGCTGTTAATCCTGTTTTGAAAACACCAGCGACTAGAGAAGAACTGGATTTACCCGACAGTTATACTAAGACGCACAACAATGATAATTTCTTATTCTATGATTATGGGAAAAAGAAGAGTAGATTCCTAATGTTTGCTACTGATCGTAATATTCGCTATTTGCATGAATGTGACATATGGCTATGTGATGGAACTTTCATGACTGTTCCAAATATTTTTCGTCAACTCTACACATTTCATGGAGTGTTTCATGGTAAAGTATTACCGTTGGTTTATGTATTGGCTCCGAATAAAATGGAGAAGACCTATGACAAAATTATCAAGAAAATTAAGGATTCTGGAGATAATGTGCAACCTTCTTTAATTATCACTGATCACGAATTGGCTTTCATTAATGCTGTGCGTAAAGGTTTTCCAGAATCAGATTTACAAGGTTGTTTTTTTCACTTTGGACAATCTGTCTTCAGGCAAATACAGAACTTGGGGTACGTGTCAGATTATTCGAGTGATGTAGAGTTTAATCTCTCTTTTAGGATGCTTACAGCACTTAGTTTCGTTCCCGTGCATGATGTTTGTCAGTCCTTTGATGCCTTATTAGCATCAGAGTACTTTCAAGAATATAAAGATTATTTGAAACCTCTTATCAAGTACTTTACAAATACGTGGATTGGAAAAAGAAATAAACAGATGGTACGTGATTCTCCAAGATTTGCAATTACATATTGGAATTGCTATGATGCAGTTATCAATGACACCCCCCGAACGAATAATGCAGTTGAAGGGTGGCACCATGGATTTAATTCAAGGATTCAAGCTGCGCATGCTAGCATTGGCAAATTTATCAATGCATTGAAATCGGAATAGACATTGACAGAGACCATTTTTGAGCAGGCCAACGCGGGTATCGATATTGCTGTAAAGAAACGCAAGAAATACAGAGATTACGATGAGAGGTTGAAAAGTGTTGTCAATAGTTATTCGAATGATATTGTGATATTAGAATACTTGCGCGGGATCGCTCACAACATCAAATTATAATGCTGAAGTGATTTATTATGTGAGTTTTTGTAATGCAATTTCAATTTCAACATAATGAAAATTTAATTGAAATGTTTTGGTTATATTTATTTCAAATTAGTTGTTTTTTGTATTAATTGTCTTTAAGATAAATTGTCTTTGGGATGAATTGTCTTTGGGATGAGTTGTCTGCGAGATGAGTTGTCTGCAGGATGAAATGTTGTGAGATGAATTGTCAAGATGAATTGTCCAAAGGATTAATAGTCATGGAACCGCTAAAATTCAAAAAAAATTTTTAATTCCGAGTGCCTCAAATTCTTTAAATTTCAGTACAAGTCTCCTTCCAACGTTATTATCATTATTATCAAGAATTTCAGAATTTTTGAAAAGGAAATTTTTAATGTCTAAAAATTGGTAATTCTGAAAATATTAATTTTTTTCTCGCAATTTTTCAAAATATTTTTAAAAACAAAACTATGGTTTTCGGAGTCATGGAAAAGTTATTGGATCCCTATTTCGAAACTTATGCTATTTCTGTATATCTCAAATGATTGAAGCAAGTGAAATTTGAGTTTGTTTTTAACGTTTGACATTTTCTAAATTTTTGAAGTTTTGTCATTTCTGAGTCGAGATTCAGCAAAACATGTGTGAAAGAGATGTATTAGATAAGGAGACGTTTATGTGGTCAATGGGGTCATGTTGCGGGTTGGAAAGCATCTGAAATGTTGCGGATGAAATCTGAGAGTCCAGGAAGCACTTGTCAAGAATAGCATCACACCTCGGTTAGTGTAGCCCTATGCACCTAAGGGACTATGTGTAAAACATGAAAGCGTAGTTTGAATCTTCCACGTTATTGCCATTTCCGAGGAAAAAATTTCCGGAATTTTTATTTCAATGTTTCTGAACTGGCGCTCCCGAATGGATTTATACAGAGAAACAAAAGTTCAATAATAGACGACATGTGCGGATGGCTCTCGACCGAGCGTATCATCAATTTGTCGATACGACAGTGTGTGTGTGTGTGTGTATGAGCCAATTTCATGGTTCTGATTCATTTCATTGCGTGAAGTTAAAGTTTAGCACAAAATCAATTTTTAATTCAGCAACCACGAGTCTGACACTGTAATAAGTGGTGACTGCATCATAAAAAAATGATGAAAACTACTGGCATTGAATTTTGTATTTGGGCAGAATCGAATTTCGTATTATTGAAATTAAAAATTTTGTTTTTAAGTCTTCATACGGAATTCAAATTCGTGGAATTTTTAATGCTGGCCATATTTATTGACTATTTAAAATTTTCAGAATTGTCGAACACTTTTGTACCAGCATTGGTATGGCTTAGCCCAACTTGCAATGCTGTGAAAGTTTTGTCATTCCTTAAAATTGTGGAAATTTCGAGAAAGTGGGAAATTTTTCAAATTCTCGAAATGTCTAAAATAGGAGAGTGCAGGAAGCACACTGCAACAATAGCGTCACACCTCGACCGTTGGCGTTTTATGAGTTTCAGGGATTACGCAATATATAGCACACACCGATGATATTATCATGTTCTCAATTTTCTTGTTTGGTTATAATCTATTTTGGAAATTCTAAATCAAGTTACTTTGGTGCTGACCTCAGTATTGAATTCCAATTTCCAATACTGAACTTGTCCATTACAATTATAAGGTCAATTGGAAAATACATCCGTACAATACAATCGTAAATTAGCTAATGTATATTGCACCATGTTTTCGCTGTTCTAAACATATTATTTCCATGAATCAATACTGAAAACTGTTTAGAAGATACTCAATCATAATTTTCTGGTTCATTTCGCAGAATTTTTTGTCAAAATATTGACTTCCCATATTTCTTCATCGAAAATTTGATGTCTATCAGAAGTTATTTGTCATATTTGTCTGGAGTCAGCTCGAGATAAATCCGAAATTTCACAAAAATGGGATGTTTTTCGTTGTGATAATGTAATTACTAAAATACACCAAACACACCAAGAGCTACAGATATTTCGTTGAAACTGGTCTAGAAATATTGTAAATACCTCGAAACATGCAAATCTGATCATATCCACAACCACACATTGACACATACAATATTATCAAAAAAAAATCAATTAATCGAAAATTATGAATGGAGAATTGTTTTCCCTCATTAATTTGCGCTCTATTCACAAGGCTTCCTGCGATGGCTCCGGAATCTCATCTATCGGGTAACTGACGTTAAAAAAATCTTCCAGGAGATAAACACATGAGCAGCCATTTCTAAATCGGTTTCGCAGATACAACGAGGAACCCTCTCGGGCCATCTGGCACCAGCTACTGCTCATACGCATTATTGTTCAACTCAGATTGGCGTTTATTAAAATACCGCGAAAATTAACTGTTCACTTTGCGTCCTTCGTTGGTGTTATTAAAGAACACTCCCTTTCAATTTTACAAATTCAGTCGCAACAAGCGCTTGTCTCATAAATCTGAGAATAGGATTGAGGTCATGAGATTGGTAATTTGTGGAAAGGAAAATTAATTTTTCCATTTTGTCGAGTGATTTTTTAGAATTCCATTTTGTTTCAAATTTTCCGAACTTGTGAAAGTTACCAAATTTTGAAATTCTTGAAATTTGTTGGAATTTGAGAAGTTTTCAAAATTTGACATCTTTCAAATACTATTGTTTTTTTAACTTCTCGAACTTTAGCAAAATTCCCCCAATATGCCGCTTCTGACATTTTCAGATATCACCAGTTTTTGTGTTGCACTTGGAAAATATTAATAATTTTCCAAATTCGGGTGCCTTCCTTTTTTAATCTCTTGATATTCAAATATGTTGAATGTTTTTAATTGATGTTTTTAATTTCACTAACTATCCATATTTTCCCAATTTTCCAAATTTTCCCAATCCTCCAAAATTTTCAAAATTTCAAAACTTCAACCATTTTCGAGAATTTTTAAAACCTTTGAAATTTCTCCGATTCTTCAATCGGAATTTTTTTTCACAAAAGCAACTTACATAAATTTGCAAGGTCTGTATATTGAGGTCATGGGATGGGGTAATTTCTAAAAACAGAATTAATAAGCTTTTTGTTGATTAACAAAACGACTTCCGTAGATGATTCAACAACAGATATCCGATTTACGTAATTATTTTTTTTTATCTCACTTATCGTCTTCATTAACCGAAGAGACCGAACTGGTCTGTCACAACAGCAAATGTCTGAGATTAAGGCGCGGTCTCTTTCATCTATTTCCATTACAAATCTCTTTTACCCATATTTTCTATTAAAGTAATTCATTGCTTTTGCGCTAACAAAAGTGATGACATAACACCATCAAAGGGGCCTATACTTGATAAATCCTTGGATGTATAATACAATCGTATTCTCCTAACATTTACAACCTCAAATGGTTTAAGAGAGTGTAAAGGATAGTTATCGGATACATTTCTCTCAAAATCGCAGTTTTCTAACCTAGGGGCATAGAATAAAGAATCTTGAGCCGCGTGGGCAATTACCAGCTGAGCCGAAGTCGCGGTTAATAAATAGGCAGCTGAAGGCTTTTTGTTAATGTCCCGTAAATTAGCACATCGTTTTTTGGCCCGGCATAGACGTGAAGAAAGATTTCCCCCCTGTGCTGCGGGAAGAACATCGGATTTTGCGCCCACCGGGATGAAAAATGATCAAACGCCGCCCGGAGGTCATTGAAGTAGTGATTTCCGTAGTTTGTCGGACAATTGGAGATTTTAAATTACCTAACGAAGATTTTTTCAATATTTAATCCATGTCACTAGGTGGTGATTTTTCCATAAAAAGGTATATATTGTTTACAGGCACAAAGACAACAGCACTCGTTTATTGATAAGTTCCTACCTTCTCTAGACACATACTGAACATATATTTGCATTTTATGCATTTTTGCCGGGGCAATATGCCGCAACGTACATCAAAAAAAATTCGCCTAAGTAAATCAAGAAGAGTTTCAGGAAGAAGACATGCTACTGTTTTAACTTCCCGATAGGGAAGTTATTGTAATCACCCCGAAATTGAACTTCTTCATTTCGGCCTGTAACTGGTGACTTAAGGGTGCCAAAATGATCCTCGACAAATTCTGAGTCAATGTCTGTGTGTGTTTTTTTTTTCCTCCGTCCCTCTCATTTGTACGCCCCCGGTAGCGACCGTGTAAGCATTCCTTCAGGGGGCGTACCGGACACCCACCCATGCGGCTGGGGCCGACTTTCGCCATTTTTAGGCCACCGTATTTCTAAACACAGGGTAAACCTCCAGAAACCCCTGTGCTACGATGGCCGGCGCCTATGATGGAACCCACCCCCCCCCCTGCGTCGGGTTAGGTTCCCGCTCGGCCGGGCGGTCTCATTTTATGGATACCGCCGATAGCACACACGGAAGTTCCTGCATCGGTCGGAATCCATGAGAAAATATTTTGAAAAAATATTCTCCGGCGGCCGGGCGTGAACCTAGGACCTTCGGAGTAGTAGGCAGATACTCTACCACTACGCCAAAGCCCCGACACGGGTGTGCTGATGTCTGTGTGTTTTTTTTTTTTTTTTTTCCTACTCTTGCTCCATTCGTATTCACCCACGTAACCGCTGTTAGGTATTACTTCATGGGCAATACTACGGATCAGAGTACCCACCCATTGCGGCTGGGGCCGACTTCGCCATTTCAGCTCATCGTATTTCTAATCACAGGTACTAATCATACGATGGAACCCTCCCTCCCCCCCCCCCGCGCGACGGGTCGCGTTCGGTCCCGGCTCACGGTCTCACTTCATGGATACCGCCGATAGCACACACGGAATGTTCCTGCCATCGGTCGAAGTCCGTGAGAAAATATTTTTCAGAAAAAATATTTGCAGTGAGCGGGAATCGAACGCGGGACCTTTAGAATAGTAGGCAGACACTCTACCCACTACGGCAAAGCCCCGTCTACACTGATGTCTGTGTGTGTGTGTAGGGGTGTGTGTGTGTGTGTGTGTGCTTGTATGTATGTGCTTGTATGTATGTGCCCGAAATTTTGGTCAACGATTTCTCACCAATGGATACACTAATCGGAGCCAACGAGATCTCAATCGACGCGTCTTCATGTAACTCAGCCCTGCTTAGTTTTTGATGGAAATTGGTTCAGAATATATATTGTTATCAACAACTTCAATTGTTCATGACGCTATATCTCGTAAACGGTTGGAGTTAGGGAACAAATTTGTTAACACAAGTTGTTCCTCATACAAAGATCCACATTTAATGTCTATTGACTTTTTCCTGTAATGTGCATAATTAAAGTGGTAGAGCCGTTAGAAAAAAATAATTCATGTGATGAGTGCATGAATGGAGACTAGATGGCATTGACGATCGCAAAAATTGCTCTCTACAATATACATGGACCGACTCAGAATATAATACTTGCATATCATTTGTATAGAGAAATGAAAAAAAAAATCAGGAAATACTCAAGTGAGAAGTCTCGTAAATGTTTGAAACAGACATGATCCCGAAAACTCGAGTTACCCAATCGGGAAGTTTGCATTGTGGCCTCACTGACGGCACAGATACATCCCACCCACTAGTTTTTTCATTGTTTTTGAATGCTACTTTGAGCGCTGATCAATAACGAAGACCTAAATAAAGCATTTATAAATCAATTGCGGCAAAAATTATTGTGACATGCCAACATTATTTGGAGGGGTATTATTTGGACTTTCTTCTTCATATTTTTACTAACCTCACGATATGACTCACAATTAGGGACAATGCACACTAATTTTTTAGGGGAGTTTTTTCCGTCTAGTTATTGAAAAATACCATCCGTTCTATTTATATCGATGAGACAAAAGTTTTAGCTCGTCATTTCCCATGAGATCATGAAGAATTTTGTTCGCACATTAGCGCAAAATATCTCAAGTCTCATTCAAGCGCAATTACGTAATAGATACCCCGCGGGCTCGTCTTGTCGCGAGTCATTGAGCCTTCACATGGTATACAATCGTGAGATAATTTCTATTAAATCATCTTTAGGGACAACGGATAATTACCGATTCGAATCCATACGAATAGACTCAATAAATGTCGAAGGCCAAAATCGAGGCTTGACCTTTGGTGATCTGATTAGGGTACCGTCAACAGAAAAAAAACTCAATTTTCGGAATTTTTAATTTTTTGCTTATTGCCGAAATTTCTTTGGGATATCTTGAAATTGTGAAAATTTTGAATTGTTTTAATTATTTTGAATTCTCGGAAATTTTAAAATTTTGCAATTTTTGGATTCTTTGAAATTCTTGCAATTTTTACAATTTTCCGAATTCCTGAAACGCCCGGGAGCGCTATAAAAGTGATTTTTTCGCATATCACGTAGTCTTCTAAATAAAATTACATTTGTAAATCCCCTATATGATTGAGCTCCTTTATTATATCTGTATTTACAATGAGGGAGTTAGCCATGACAACTTTTTATTAATTCTCTTGCAAAATTGCAAGATAAATATCCAGTATGGAGTCTCTATAGAGCGTCATGAATAAATAATTCCCGTGACATTCAAAGGTCACTGTGGCTCGCCCGAGATGGGAGAAGGCATCTATGATACCCCAATTATCACCAACCAGTGAGCAAAAAAAAGTGGTAAATTTAAAAGTGGAACAGAGTTGTGTGAGACGGGACATCCGTAGAGGTGCAACGATGACGTCAGACTACTGAAATGTCCGTGATGGACACGTCTCCTGAACTATTTTCAAACATTCCAAAAATTTCGAAAGTTTAAAAAAATTTTAAAATTTGAATAATTTTAGAAATTGCAAAAAATTTCAAAAATTCAAATTTGCAAAACTTTCGGGTTTTAGAATTCCCACAAATTTGATAAATTTGACAAATTTCTAGAATTTTCAGTTCTAGAAACAAAAAAAAATCAAACGCCAACTTTGAGAATTTTGAAAATTGAAAACCAAAGATTTCCATCATTTACAGAATTTACCAAAATTTCGAAAATTTAATACTATCATGATTTGGGAAAACGAATGTAACTACATTTGCGAATTTTCCGCTGACTACTGAAAGTTCCCTCAAGTGATCGATACCCCTTTTGCAAACATCGAAATTTTTACAATTTTCATGTAGACATGTCAGAAAAATCGAAAATGTAAGATAGTACTAAAATTTCAGTAATTTTGGAAGTGAATGCAACAATATCATAGATAGTGGCCATTTAACGCATTGCTTAGAGAAAATTGATGCTCCAAAAATGTCCTTGCATTTGTAATTGGATTTCGCGGGCGCCGAGACGGCACAGAATTGAGTCTGCGTGACGCGAGCTGCGGTTGTCATGGCAACGCATTCTCATGCTGAGATGCTGCGAGGACCTCTGTCCCACCCTGAGGGGAGAAGGGGAACAGCATCCCTGTATCCAGCCGCAATGGACCGGGCGCGGCACTACCTCGCGAGTAGAGTTGGTCCCTCGACCCCTAGTTGACCCAGGTCGCGATCAAATCCTTCCTCGCGAATTCCCCAATATACGAGTTTTAATAACTGGGTGGCTATTCAAAAGTGCAAATGAATATTCAAGTGCTGAAAACGTGTGAAATATTTGTAAATTTTATTATACCTCCGGAACTTTTGAAAGATGCTGTTTTTTTCAATTTCGGAATGTATGAGAATTTCGATTTTTTGGAATTACCAAAAAATTACAATTATTGAACTTCAAAATTTTCTCCCAAATTTTGGAATATTTCAGGTTTCTTCTACATGTTAAAACAATCTCAAGCCTCCGAAATTCCTAATCCATTGAAATTCTGTTCAGTTGCAAATAATGCGTTGACTCAATTGCTTTTCAAATCCTTCAATTCTCCGATTCTTCGGAGTTTTTGAAATGTGGGAATTTTCTGAAAATTTATCAAGTTGTAAGATGTGAATACAATTCAAGGAAAAATTATTCCTCAATTTGATAACCTTTCAAGTGTTAACATTTCGGGAATTTTGGAATTTTTAAGACGATTTTTTTTCATACTAAGTTTTGAAAGTAATCTGTTGCGGGAAGACTTCTCCGGTTATATTATCGTATATAGAAAAAATACCAATTCGCTAACTGGATCAAGTCCTTCCTCGCCAAATTTTTAATGTACCAATTTCGTAAATTTATGCATTCATCAAAATGCAATTATTTGTAAATTTGTGAATTCACTTTGAAATGTTTAAAATTTGTTATGGTATTTTTTGAAAAAGTGAGATTATTGGAAATCGCCAAGTTCCTAAAACTTTTAACGTTGTTTAAGTTTACTGTTCACATTCCTAAATTCATAAAAAAATCAATGCAATGCGTATTTCATTTCCACCGTTTTTTCGATTGCTTGCTTTTCCGGTAATTTTCACCTATTTGAATTTTTCGAAGTGTTCGCAGATCTGAATTGTTCTTCACTTCTACAATTTTTTTCAATTTCTCGGAGGTTTGATTGTATTTTGATTTATAGTTTCGGTGAAAATGATAGAAAATTATCTGCAATATAATTTCTGTTAACAAAAAACTACGGTTGCAAAACATAGGACTTCAAAATCCAAATTTTGATAATTTTTTCTTATAAAAAATTACTCCTCCATTTGAAAAATAAATGTGATTACCAGACTTTATTGAGTTTTGTCATGAGTCAAAAATTTGTATTTATATTTTCGTATTTTTCATGTATTTTTTGAGCTGGAGAATTGGACGAAAAGAGCAGAATAATCCAGGAATCCAATATTTTTGTATTGCACATGTAATTCTTCTCAAAGTCACAAAACCCCATAAAAATACTTTTAATGTTCCCTCAAAATTTCGCAACCATCTCACATTTGTGTTTTTTCCTCACTCCTCTCTTTATATTTGTTGATTGGCTTCTCATTTTTTACCTTAAGTCTTATTTGTCAATGGATAAATATTGTTCTGCTGAAAACAAACGAAAAAATAATTTTTATGTACTTTTTTTTATCTACGCACCTCTATAGGAGCATAGGATTTCTTCATGAGTGAGCAAGTACAAATGCTTTCTGAAGTGTATGTGAAAATCTGCGAGGCTTGAAAAAGCCAGTGCCGTTACCGTGAAAATCCCCATAGCGCGAGGAATATTGACTTCGTCATTGAATTCAAGTGTTAGACAAAGTGCCACCCAAGTGGCACATCAACGTGGGCGAGTGACACGCGTGCCGCCGGGCATAAAATCTCACGGGTACGTGAATTAGTACCCCCCTCCCCCCGTCCTCATCCCTCGCGATTGAGTTAACCTCCCGCCCCCCTCGCCATTGAGATACCGCGGAGAGATTAACGGTGAAAGGCGAAACTGCACAATTATTTGCGCACTTCGGCGTATCCCCGATCGTCACATTTTAAGCCGTGGACCGATGACTGGGCGGGGTGGAGACACCCGGGGAATAATTAAGGTATTCAATCGGGAAAACGAAAATGATGACGGAAGGATAGAATTTGAGAAGAGGTTGGTTTTCTTAGAGATTTTTGGAATTTTGTGATGCAATTTTTGAGTTTCTGGATCTTTTTGAATGATTTTGGAAGACTGAATATTGAAAAATTTTGCAAGTCTGTTCGAATTTTATAGAATTTTTGACGGCCACAAAACTTCCGATTAATTTTGGTCTTTTTGTGAGCAGTAAACTTGCTTAGATCAACGTCAATTTTGCTTGGATGTACGGTAAAACTACTTAGATCTACGGTAAAAAGGTTGTTAAAAGAAAATTAGGTTAAAAACTCAGACGTAGTCCAACCGCCCGAGTAGAAATCATGTCGGGCACACCCGATGCTGCACCAGGTCCCGATCATGTATAGATAGGGTTAACCCGATCGGGTATAACCTGGTAATCATCGGGATAACATTGGGGAAAACCCGATTAGGTTTTCCCCGATGCGGACATCATCAGGAAGTGATGAGGTCAACCCGATAAGGCACAACTTCGAAAGTGCATCATCGGGAAATCATCGGGTGAAACCTAGTTAGTTACAAATTTTCTAAGTCCAATCAGGTTGACCCGACCACGTACTGATCGCGACCTGATCGGGATTGCCCTACGGGACTTGGAACAAATTTTGCTCACTATATATGGCCAAGTTTAAATAATTGATGGAACACTTTGATTAAGTGAGACATTCATAATAATCATTAAAATGGCCAATAACACTGTAAAACATTTTTTTATATTATTGAAAAAAAAATGAAAATTTCGTTCATGTACACAAATTCAGACTCTTCTTTCAAAAATTTCTCAGTAGCTCAGTATTTGTTTTGAGTCGGTGTCGTGCGGACGCATGTCTACCGCTTTTGAATTGAATTGAAAATTGTTTATTAACATTTGTCATATATACATACTATATACAGTATTAATATCTTAAGTGCTACGTTCTAGATCACCAGCCGTTGGCTTTATATCTAATTTGAAAGAAGTGTAAACTAATTTTTCATTATTACAGATATTTGTGATTATTTACATGATGACTCGATATAAGGAAAAATAACTTCTAAAAAACCTTATAAGTAATGGGTGCATGAGGGGCAGGAGAGAAAAGGATATATGGAAAGGTGGGACAAAACAGATGGTCAGCGGGACCAATTGGATTTTATGTCAATATTGATGTTTTGGAGCTGGGGATTAGGATGGGATTGTAGCTTAAATTTAAATGTCTCATTTATTCTATCGATAAATTCGCCTATGGTTGGCATGCCGAGCGTTTCGTGTATTTCCACAATAGTCGTTCTTCTTTTAAAATTTCCTATTATTCGTAGGAATTTATTTTGAATCACTTGAAGATGATTCAAGTGCATTTTCGCTGCATTGTGCCAGGCAGGACAACCATACGTGATAATGGGCCTAATTAACCCTTTGTAAAGAGTAAGTTTGAGGGATTGACTGAGCGCGGGTGATTTTAGCAAATTATACAATCTTACTAAGATAACTTTAGTCTTGACCTTGATTTCAGATATATGCTTTCTCCACAGGAGTTTGGAATCGATGTGTAAGCCTAAATACTTTACAGAGTCGGTTGGTGTGATCTTATCGCTACGAATAGTTAAAGTCGGCTTGGCCTTGGAGCTAGTAAATAAGATTGCTTCTGTTTTAGCAGCATTCACTTGAATTTTCCATTTCGTTAATTCACTGATTGTGAGAGAAGCAGCATTTTCTATTCTTCTAATAGCTTTGTTTATCGATTTGCTAGCTGAGTACAAAGCAATGTCATCAGCATAGCCTGCAATGGATACGTTTCTCGGAATTCTGCTAAAAACAGAAGCAATGTACAAGTTGAATAAAACAGGCGAGAGAATAGACCCTTGTGGGACTCCCGCGACAATTTCTATTTTATTCGAAAGCGAAGTTTCGACTCGAACCCGGATATATCTATTTGAGAGATATGATAGTAAAATTTTACATAGATATTTAGGGACATTTAATCCTTCGAGTTTGTATATAAGGCCTGTGGGCTAAACAGAATCAAAGGCCTTCTCGCTGTCCAGGAGAAGAAGAACGGTGTCTTCTTTCCGGTCTTTCGCGGATTTTATATCATTCGTAATTCTAACCAGCTGGTGGCAGGTCGAGTGTTCTGATCGAAAACCAAATTGATTGATAGGCATTAGTTGTAACTCTTCTATGGGTTTTTTGAGACGAGCTAAAATTATACGCTCAAAGAGTTTAGCCAATACCGGTAGGAGGCTAATAGGCCTATAGCTCACCGGATGCGAAGGGGGCTTACCGGGCTTTAGAATCGGAATGACCACCGCTCCTTTCCAGAGTTCCGGGAAATATTGTCTGAGGAGGCATGCATTGTATATCTTTGTTAGTAAACTTATTGCTTTAATTGGGAGGTTTTTTAGTGCTATATTGGGAATATTATCCACACCCGGGGCAGATTTATTTTTTAGTTTTTTGATAGCGGAAGTGATTTCACGGGGATTCGTGAGGAGTTTTATGGGAGTTTCGATAGGGGCTTTGAGGATAGTTTTTCTCACATGACCTGTGACTTGTTGTTCAAAGGATTTGTTGCCTCGGGAGGCCGATATTTCGTGTATTTGTGCGTAGTGTATGCAGAGTGTATTTGCCTTGTCGTGGTCTTCTGTGTGGAGTGTGTTGTTTGACTTTAGTGTGGGGATTTTTCTTTTACCTGTATTATTAAAATATTTTGCTACGCGCCAAATAGAGTGATCTTTTAAGTTTATGTTTCTGAGTTTGTTGTCCCACGATGATTGTTTCCATTCGGTTAATTTAAGTCTGATTTCTTTTATCAGCTGATTGAGTTCGGATTTAAGGTAGCGATTTCGAGTTTTTTGCCATCTTGACCTAAAGTAATTTTTTAGCTTTATTAATGAGGCTATTTCGGGTGGGATAGGAGTGTGGGTGGATTTGGTTGAGCGGATGGGAGTGGAGGAATCCAGGGCTGTTTGAATGACTTGGGTGAAATGTGTTATGTGTTGATCTATTGCTTCAGTGTTGTTACAAGTAGGGTTTGGTGTAGAAATCTCATCATTTAAGGTATCCTTGAATTTATTCCAGTCGGTTTTCGCGTAGTTTACAATTTTTGATGATTCTGGTGAGGTCGGTCGGCCAAATAGGGAGAAAAACAATGGTAGGTGATCGGATGGGGATTCGGAAAGTGTGGTGAAATTATTAATGATAGAGATGTTGTTTGTTAATAAAAGGTCAATAGTACTAGGAGTGTTTGAATTATGAGGGTAGTGTGTAGGAACGTCTGGAAAGAGCAGATTAATTTTTTGTTCCGTCAAAAAATTTGAGAGAATCTTACCTGTTTGTATCTATTGAGACATCCGGTGGATTGTAGATCGAGTAGATCTTCGTTTTTTTATTGTTTACTTGGACCTCTACTCCCACGTATTCGGTGAGCGACAGGAGATCATGCGGAAGAGTTCTATGTGACAAGGTTTAGTGGATCGCCACCGCAACACCACCACCTGCTTTGGCCGTTCTGTCTTCCCTGATCAGCGAGAAGTCTGGGAAGTTAATTTTCTTCGTTTGGCTGTTTAACTTAGTCTCTGAAATCAAACAAATTTTGATGTTATTTCTGTGGACGATGTGTAATAACTCGTCCAGATTAGGCTTGAGCGCAAAAATATTAATTGCTAATATGTTGGTTATGTTTGCTGGGGAATCGTAGGTGTGTTTGAGGAGGGTAAGAACAGGTGGACATAGGATGCGCTGATTGTGATCCTATCAATTGGTGTAAGGGCTGTTTGGAGTTTAGAGCTCATCTGTTTTAGCTCTGAAAGGATTTCGGGAATTCTAAGGGTTGTTAGCTCGTCAAGGACTTGCTTTGCTGTAATTACATAGTTTATAGTTCTACTTAAATGAGATTCGGGAACATGTGTTTCCATTGGGATGGTCCTAGGTTCAGCAGTGGGTGCGATAAGATTCCTTCTCGAGGTTTCCACCGTCGGGGAGAAGGAAGCGTAGGTGGGCCTGGACGTGTTGGCAGTAGAACTCGGAGTTGGCACTGGGACTGCAGGAGACTGGAGGGACTGGATGTTCCTTTCCAGATTCTGGATCGTGGCCGAGTGAGGTGTAGTGGGCAATTCCAGTGGCGCTATGCTGGGCCTGGCCGATTGAGCTCGTTTTTTCTGAGTTTCCATGAATTTTAGGCGCATGGAACACTCTCTATAGCTGGCCGTGTGGGCTAGTCCGCAGTTCGCGCACTTGAGAGTTTTCGAAGTGCAAGCTTTGACGTCATGATTTGACGCACACTTTACACATCTGGAGTTCAGGTTGCAGTGTTGGCTTGCATGGCCGAACCGTTGGCACCTGAAACACTGGGTCGGTTGCTCGGATTTCACAAATTTTTCTATCTTGTATGTGTGATAGAAAATAGTTTTAATAGCAGCAAAGCTGCTCAAGGTTACTTCAGGGCCAACCGTGATTGCGAAGATCGGGAGAGGCCTGTTTTCTTTAATATTTCCGTCTTTATTTACTTTCACGAACTGGCGAACGGAAAGTACGTTAATGCCTTGATTTGATAATCCGGCTTGAATTTCGGCTTCCGAGAAACTGCTGGGAAGCCCTTTCAAAATAAATTTCTTCGGTCTTTCACTTTTAAGGCCGTAGGTGAAAAAATTAAGGTTTTGCCTTTTCAGGATACTTGCGATTTTGTTGTAATCGTCGGTCGTTTGTAGGTGGACGATCGTGGTACTTCCATTAAACTTCATCCTGAAGTTTTTATCCGAGGCATTGACTTGCAGGAAATTTATTAACTTTTTGGTCTCCAATTTGTCGTTTTCAACGATGATTGGAGGCACTGAGGTTTTTTTTTGAGCGTCTTGAGGCCCATCAGAAGAGTTCGGAGGATTGTTGGGGCGGGCTGGTTCAGAGCTCGCGCTGTTTGACCGTTTCATAACGGTTTTTTTTGTTTTTTTTTGGGTCTTCCATCGGAGGACTCGTTTTGGCTTTCCTTTTGGGAGCCAAGGCAATTTTGAGGTTTTTTAGATTTGACACTTTTGTGCCAAAACTTTTACTCGATTTAAAATTTCAATGTAGTAGAAGCACGGTACGTTTGAAATTTGTAATTCGTAGGGAGCGGTAGACATGCGTCCGCATGACACCGACTCAAAACAAATACTGGTCTACCGCTTTCTACAAAATATAAATTCCAAACGTACCGAGCTTACAGTACAGTGAATTTATAAATCTTGTCAAAGTTTTGGCACTAAAGTGCCAAACTTCAAAAATCTCAAACTTCCTCTGGCTCCCAAAAGGAAAGCCAAAATGACTTCTCCTGTGGAAGACCCAAAAATAACTAAAAAAACCGTTATTAAACCGTCAACTAGTGCGAGCTGTAAACCCGCTCGCCTCAACAAACCTTCAAACACTCCTGTCGGGCCACAACAGGCTCAAAAACAAACATCAGTGCCTCCAATAGTTATTGAAAATGACAAATTGGAGACCAAAAAATTAATCAACTTCCTGCAAGTCAACGCCTCGGACAAAAACTTCAGGATGAAATTCAATGGTAGTACCACCATCGTCCATCTACAATCGACGGAGGATTATAATAAAATCGCAAGTATCCTGAAAAGGCAAAATTTACATTTTTACACCTTCGGTCTAAAAAGTGAGCGTCCGAAGAAATTTATCATAAAAGGTCTTCCCGCCAGTTTTACTGAGCAGGAGATTGAAGCGGAAATATCCAAACACGGCATAAAGGTATTATCAGTCCGGCAGTTTGTGAAAACAAACAAGGACGGAGACAGTAAAGAGAGTAGGCCACTACCGGTGTTTGCAATTACGGTTGGGCCTGACGTAACCTTGAGCAGCCTCGCTGCTATTAAAACCATTTTCTATCATACATTTAAGATAGAAAAATACATCAAAACCCAACAACCAACGCAGTGCTACCGGTGCCAAAAATTTGGACACGCCAGTCAGCATTGTAATTTAAATCCCAGATGTGTGAAATGCGCAGGCAATCACGACATCAAAACCTGCACCAGTAACTCCCTGAAGTGCGCAAATTGTGGTTTAGCTCACACAGCGAGCTATCGTGAGTGCGCCTCACGAACCAAATTTGTGGAGATTCATGAAAAAAGAGTCCAACCACCAGCACCAAAAAGAGCAGAGCGGGAACTGCCCGCTACCCCACACTCGGCTACGATGCAAAACCTGGAAAGCAACATCCATTTTCTCCAGTCTCCTCCAGTCCTCGAGCCTACGCCAATCTCTACTGCCACGAAGATGTCCAGGCCATCCTACGCTTCTTGTTTTCCAACGATGGAAACCTTAAGAACGAATGTTGACGGACCCACCGCTGAACCTATGACCATTCTGATGGAGACTGACGATCCGGAATTACATTTAAGTACAACTAAAAACTTTATTAATACAGTGAAACAAGTCCTTGATGACCTAAAATCCCTTAGAATTCTCGAAAACCTCTCAGAGATTAAGAACATGATCTCTAAAATCCAAAGAGCTGACACCCCCCTTGATAAAATCACAATCATCGCATCCTATGCATACCTGTTCGAATCCACCGCTGAACCACCCACGATCCTCCAACAAACATAATAAATATCTTAGCCATTAACAATTTTGCGCTCAAACTCAGTCTGATACCGGTACCCGCAAAACACTTTGAGCGAATAATTCTATTACGTCTCATAAAATCTATCGATGAGCTACACTTAATACCTACAAACCAATTCGGTTTCCGTTCAGAACACTCGACCCGCCACGAATTGGTCAGAATCAGAAATTCAAATAGATATATTCAAGTTAGAGTCAAATCACTACTTTCCGTTAAAACTCAAATTGTCGCGGGAGTCCCGCAAGGGGATATCCTCTCCCGTGTACTATTCAACCTATACATCGCTTCTGTTTTTAACAGAATACCTAGAAATGTATTCATTGCAGGCTATGCTGATCACATTGCTCTGTACTTACCTAGCAAATCGATCAATAAAGCTGTTAGAAGAATAGAAAATTCTGCTTCTCTTAAAATCAGGGATTTAAATAAACGGAAAATTCAAGTGAATGCTACTAAATCAGTAGCAACCTTATTTACTAGCTCCAAGGCCAAACCGACTTTAACTTTGCGTAGCAATAAGATTACCTCAACCGTTTCTGTGAAATATTTAGGTTTACACCTTGATTCCAACCTCCTGTGGAAAAAACTTATATCTGATATCAAGGTCAAGACTAAAATTATTCTAGTACGATTGTATAATTTGCTGAAATCTCCAACGCTCAGTCAATCTCTGAAACTTACTTTATACAAAGGGTTAATCAGACCTATCTCTTATGGTTGTCCTGCCTGGCACGATGCAGCACAAACCCACTTAAATCATCCTCAATTTGTCCAAAATAAATTTGTATGGATAATAAAATGGTCGGCATGCACAATACGCTGGGCATGGCAACCATAGGTAAATTTATCGATAGAATAAATTTTACATTTAAATTTAAACTACAATCCGATCCTAATCCCCAGCTCCAAAACATCAACATTGAAAAGAAAACAAATTGGTCTCACTGACCACCTGTTTTTGTCCCACATTTCCATATATCCCTTTCTCCCCCGCCCCTCATGCGCCCATTACTTATAAGGTTTTTTAGAAGTCATTTTTCCTTATATCGAGTCATCATGTAAAAATTCACAAACATTATAAAAATGAAAAATTAGGTTAAACTTTAATCATATTAGATATAAAGCCAATGGCTGGTGATCTAGAGCGTAGCACTTAAGATATTAATACTGTATATAGTATGTATATATGACAAATGTTAATAAACAATTTTCAAGTCTCAGTAGCTCAGTGGAAACGGGCCGAGTTCATAGTCAAGGGGTTTGTCGGATCGATTCCTGTCTGCGGCATTTTTTTTCTTTTTTTTTCACGATTTAATCAAAAGGGGTAATTTACCGCGAAATCAATTATTAACATAGCCTAAAAATTCAATAATCATTATCTATTCTAATTATCATGAATAATAATACATAATAATAACGAGTCGGGTGGATGTAGGGAAATTGATCGGGTCCCGAGAGGTGAACCCGAAGCATTCCCGATCGGGAGACTGCGTGACGTTTCTTGTCGGAACCCGATCGGATCACCTCATCAGGACCCGATGTCGATGTCAGGTGTACCCGATCGGGACCCGATGTTAACCCGCTGAAAATTTCTACTCGGGCGATGTAATAAATATTCTCTAGAAATTTCACCGAGATGTCGTCATTTGCGTTTTTACCGTTGAACACCTGAAGGTACAGTAAAAAAATGTGAAAAATTTGACAGGAGTCTAAAGGTACCAAATTTCGGTGATATGTTTTTCAGTATATTGAAAAACGCTTCACGAATTTTTGTAGGATGTCACTGTCCGAATTCCCGTAATATACACGGTAGGCCCAAATGATGGACTTCATTTTTGGGCACAAAATTTCAAATCTCATCAACTTTTCTGTCTGATGCCCCCCCCCCCCCGTCCTCCCCAATGAGGTTATTGAAGTTTCAAGTTGAACAGTTCTGTTTCCCATGGTGGATAACAGTTTTCGTAATCGGAGTTCTTCGTGAAAGAGTTCCTGGAACTTACTATTCATCTGGACCATACTTTGCGACTGTTCATCCACGTGGAGCGATTCTTCGAACCGTTTACGGAATTGAAGTTGCACCTGGAACAGTTCCCAGAATGTACCCTCCACGGAAACAATTCTTGGAACTGTTCGTTCTCTTGGAACGGTTCGCGGAACGTAAAGCACTAGCCACTGGGCTAAGCAGTGTTGTAACGGTTCAACTTCCAACTTCAGTAGCTTCATGGGGGCATCGGAGACAAAAGTTGAAGAAAAACTTTCGACTCAGATTTCTGCCCTCATTTCATCCTACAGAATGAAATTCGTGGTTTCGAAACACAGTGCATAAGACGAAAAAAAATAGACTAACCTGAAAATTTGAGTTTTTACAATGCATATTTTGAAAAGTTGGGTGGGGAAAGTCCTTGCAATTTTGACAATCGTTTTTCAATATACGGAACCACGATCAATCCTAATTTGATAGATTTAACACATTGTAAAATTTTCTGCATATCTTTACTGGGGAAAGACGTTAAGGGGATCCAGCAAAAATGACAAGCAGCGGCAAAACCCTAGCCCAGAGCTGGCTCAACGCTCGATGTTGCCGATATAGCTGCGATCCGAACAACAATGGGAATCTACGATTGTTGAACACGGAGGATGATGAGGTAGCCTTGAACGGGGAGACTGAGACACTTCTGCATCGAATCGCCTTCACTGTTTGGCATACGGCACTTCACATTGAACGCGAGGTGCGTGGGACGCACGTGCCGGCTTTCATCCCCCTCCCCCCCAACTTCCCGCAACCCAGCTATATATCTTCCCTCCCCCCCCGCTCTCCCATTTTTCTTGTGTATTCTAAACTTTTGGGTATTTTGGAAATGTTGAGAATTCAGATTTTTGGAATTGTCCAAATTGTTGACATTTTGATTTTTTTAAAACCTTTGAAATTTTTGAAATTTCGAAAATTTTGAGAAGTGGGAAAGTGTAGAGAAAATTCTACAATTGTTGAAAAACTCTATTTTTAGATTTTGGAAAATTGGTCAAAGTCATCAATTCATTCGTTAACATGTCTGGCGCTATTTTGGAAATTTTTCGAATTTTGAATATTGTCATATTTGTTCAATTTTATCAATCCTGTAAATTCTTCAGCTGTAAATTCTTCAGTTCGGAAATTTCCAACACAAAAAAAATTTCAAACTTATAATGACGGGACGTTGACCACTACCCCCTTTTCTTTTTGAAACCAGTAAAAAACTATATTCCTGGAAAGTTCTCAGAATATTATGGTAGGATAATGATTTGTTGGTACACATTTCCGTACAGATTTCTTCCAGATTTTTAGTATTCATAAAATTCATTCAATTTTTTCCCTTCTGTTTGGCCGGCACAGTCAGAGTTTCGTCATGAATTCCTATTTTTCTTATTAAACATAGTATTCGCATGAAATTAATCTCGTTAAATCTCCGCCACTGGGAAATTCCAGACTCTCAACACAAATTTCAAATAAAGCAACTAAAACGTCCCCTACCCTGGGACAGGGCTGTAGAAATTGAATAAATGCAAAAAAAATTGACAACATTTCACACAACTATAAAAAAAAAAATCGAAGAATATTTGCAATAAAAATGAGGATCCATCTGCACCCGGAGCCTTCGTCCACAAAAATTCCGATAATATCCTCAAGCCACAAATTCCAATAGTTTCCAATCAGAATTTTTTCCCTCTCCAACCTCAGTAACGAGCCCTTATACATGTCACAGTCATCTCATTATCATTCATCAAATAACAATGTCCGATAATTTTTCTGCCATAAGCATTGGTATTCAGCAAGTATTAACATGTGCTTAATTATTTTTGTTTCAGCACAATGGAAGCTACGATCAGCCTCGGAACACCTCGCAGCCGGTCGCCAAACATGTGGTAAATTACATTACACTGTTAATAACTCTTCTTCCTGGAGTATTCCGTTTTCACGCATTAAAAAAAAATACGAAGCAAGCTCGAGGTTTATCGCTCTGGTGATAACCTAAGCGATTTATTCCGTAAACCTCTTCACCAAATATTTAATGTTGAAACAGGCGTCTCCACGAGATGCGAGTCTACTTTTGTCTCATTTCCCCAAATATCGTTGGTTCACTTTACCATTCGTTATTATTTCTTCTTATATTGGGGTAAAATTAGAGCGAAAAAAGAGAATCAGGACAACTTCTGTAGTGAAATGGTAAAACAAGGTAAGTTAACTTGACTGCAGGCCCCCTCTTTGATGCCCCAAAAGTAGGGAGAGATTGCAAAAATTCCATAAAAACTTTCTTGTCAAGACTACTGTTAAGTTCTCCATAAAAGTTTTTATGGAGATTATTCAAAGTCCTCTAAGTTCGGAGCTATTTTATGAAAAGCCGAGACAACCGATAAATGCAATTACCTGAGTATGCGACTATTTGGCGTCTAATGTTCAATGAATTTGTTCATCGATTATGCTGGTGTCCACGTACCTGCTTTCACCACTTCGCTACAGGCTCCTACGATTTCGATCGCTTTTTACTTATTCACATTTCGATTCAATTCCGGATATATCGCGACATCTCTCCGCACACAATTTGAACCATGACCATCATGTCGAATGGGAATGATATTCCTTGGTCTATCCAGTAATTGAAGAAAAACATGGAAAACCTCAATGCGTATAGCATTGGCACTAGAGTTTCGTAAACAAAACTCCAGTGCGCCAGTGATCAGAGTCGACTCTGTATGAATTAGAACCTGAACAATAGCACTCTACTCTGTCGAAACCAGACTCCCCGTACGGGAATTCGATCCTTGGTCCTCGTGTATCAAAGTCCAATGCTCTAACCACACGGCCATTGCCGTCCGTATAAGTATTTCTTAATAACCTTATGAGAGATAGAATAGACAGTTAAGAGATGTCTGAGCTAAGGCAATTTTCAATTCCTACCTTTCGTTGTGTCACGCCCTTCACATTGTTCTCTGCTATTGCTGTTTATACAGATTAACGCGGGGACCTATTACAGATCCATCTGTGGAGCTTCTACCGAAAATTCACAGTGATGGTTATATACTGATAAACGGAGCCGGTTGATATTAGGCAGCCAAGTCAATGATACCCGAATCAGTTCAGTTTTCAAATCTCTTAGCACGTTACAGACCGCAATGCACATGGCAAGGACTCATCATAGAAAATATATATATCTAGGGAAAATATTGAACCAATGTATGAACAAAAAAATGAATACGACCAAATAATAAACGGGGTAACCGACGGGAGTGGCCGTGCAGTTAGAGTGCATACCAAGGATCCCGGATTCAATTCTGGGTATCGTCGGTGAAAATTTGTAGCGCTCTAATCTCACCGTTTCACTATACCTGGACAGGTTTTTCCCTCGAGTGAGAATTTTCCTCATCCCTCGGCGAATGCGGGACAGGGGGTTTAGAAGCGGAAAAGGGGTTGGGATGGGAACCAATCGGAAAGACCCGAAAGGGTATACGAGAAAGTGAAAAAATGGGATATATTTAGGGAAAATATAAACCAAGGGGACCAATAGATTCATGTACTTCGTTCAACCACCTCCGCACAGAATTGTGATGCTGTCTTTCAAAAGATTCGATGAACCAGACAATCCTAATCATATACTCTACACCTCAGTACTCGAAGAACTTCACTCCCAATGCTATGCTGAAGGCCGGAGCCTATACTCTGTTGCAATAATTTACAGTTAATGTGTGAGGTATAGATTTTTAGTGCAACTACAGTGCTCGTCTAGTTCTCTCCTTCCTCCCTCGTCCCAATAAACAGTTTAGAAAACCATATCATACTATATTCTTCAGTGCATTTACTCACACCAAAATTCCACTAATGCCGGTTGCTTTTATGGTTCCTGCCATATCATAGAAACGATTATCCAATCGTTTGGATTCCATTCTATTTGGTTACATTTTCGTTGGCTCATTAAACATCGGTGTTATACATTTGGTCGTATTTCACATGAGCAGCTATCCCCACGATTTATATGAGGACTGAGCCTCATAAAGGTGAGTGCATTGCACCATTGCCATAGGAGCGAATTTGACCCACTCTATTGACCATTGTGAAAAACGTCAGTAAATATGGACTAAGTGAGTCACATTTACTCAGTGATCTATATACAACGCGCAACATGATAAATATGACTCGAGTATGCGAAAAGTAAAGGAAATTAGTGTTCATCAACGCCATCCCGTTCCGTTTTCAAATGAACTAATTATGGCGATACTACGCATGCGCAGTTGACAGACAGCAAGCTTGCAGATAGTTGTTCAGTATTGATGTTGATCATCTTCATATTCAGGCCTTGAATAGGAAACTTGCCCATTTAAACAAACAATTCGGACGTATATTTCTTTTCGTCTACAATGATTTGAATTATCAAACACTCGAGACATTTAAAACTCCGAATGTCCGTCAAAAATTCATGTTCAAACGATGAATTTTCTATTATTAATTAAAAATTTTAAGCAAGGATTGCCATGCATTTCCTGTGAAGTAATAGATAAGTTGTAATAAATTTGTTCAAGGGATACTTCGTGAATCGGGGTTCCATGTGAGTTCCGCATTGGAATCATGGGACGGAGGCTAAAACAAGAAGCAGTTATTGCCAAATCGCAACGTTTTACTTATTATTCAAGGTTCATCGGGCTCTGTAAATATATAAATAAATTACAATGCAAGTCTTTATATACAACGACAATAATATACCTAATAATGACGGTTCCATATTTTCTTCTGGCTATGCCCGCTGGAGTTATATTAAAGACAGCCCGCGATTGGTGGCTGCGGGCGGAGACACTTTCGTGACATCACAGCTGTTGTCAGGAATGTTCATTGATTGCAAAGGAAACAACGAAAAACCATACAAATGGCCAGTTACAAAAGCGGATAAACGATCATTTTGTTCCAAAAATTCAGGAATTTTAACCCTTCTAAAAATCTCAAAAAATATGGCTCAACATTCAATATCACCGTTGACAGCTCCGCAAAACTCTCATATCCTTTCGTCTCCTCTGCTCAAGTACCTCTGCTTCACTTTTCCGTTCGTTATTCTTCACTTCATATACGTATGTTCCTCTCGGCCTCGCTTGTTGCGCCATCGTGCCGCTGGCCGCCACGCTATCTTCATTTATTCCGTGAGAAAACACGCCATTGGACGATGTATTTACATTTCAAACGCGAAAACTCTTCAACTACCTGTGTACAAGTGCCTTGCGGTAAAACTCTTTGAAAACGGGCATTTCCATGCTAAATAATATGCACTTCAGATCGTTACCTACTATCCCCCCTCATCCTCTCCCCCTAAACTGTCTAAACCATAGCTATGGACTTTCATTAAACGTGATTGACAACACGAGATGAACAGATTTTTTCGCAGTTGAGTAATAATTCAGTGGTTCAACCAAAGCTTTCTTTGCTCTATAATTTCACAAATTCCTGGGGGAGGAAAATTTTTAAAACTTGCTAATATTAATCTGTAGAAAATTGGAGAAATTTTCAGCGTATGCACGGGCTCCTTGCGGCTCCCCCCCCCCCCCCCCCTTTCCCACTTCAACTGTCGCATCCGTCACTATGAAGTTTCATTAAAAGTGAGCGATAACTCAGAATAAACAAATTTGTAGCCGCGAAATTACGCGAAAGTGGGGCATCATGAGACAGGGGGCATAATGGGACGCGAGGGCATGATGGAACAAGGGGACATATTGGCCATTCCGGATTTTTCTATAATCCTAGAAGTTGTACAAACTCAGAAGATTTCGGAAATTTATTTTTTTCTCAATTTTCAATATTGCGGAAATTTTCAAAATTTGCTGATTTTTCCAATTCAATTTAATTAGTCTGAATTTAGAGACTTCCAAGCACTCAGTAAAGACAACATAAACCTTCACAAATTTTTGAAATTTCATGTATTTGGAAAACAACGATTAGTTCATAATTATCTCGCAAACAGAAGGGTTCGGAGAAATATATGAATCTTTTCTGACACAAATTAAATTTTTTATATACAGGGTGTCCCAGCAGTGGACAATTTCCTTTCGCAGATGGGTAGAGGGCCCAAATAGGAATAACAAAGTCCTTTACCATTTTTCAATCAAGTGAATAGTTACAGAGATAATTAATTTCAAAGTTGGCCAATCCCGAGCGCGCTACGATGGGAAGTCAGGGCCGCCTCTTGAGGCGTACACGTAGGGGTCCCCCAATTGAATCCTTACCAAAATGTTTTTTTTTCTTTTATGTCAAAGAACAGCTGGACGGCCACACAGAAGTCGAAAGAAAATTTTAAAAATATTGAAAAATTAATTGTTAATTAATCATTGAAAGGTGCATTTTCACTACTCGACTGTGTGCTATCGGACAATATTTTTTTCTTCTTTTATGTTAAAGAACAGCCGGACGGCTACACAGAAGTCGACAGAAAATTTTAGAAACATTGAAAAATGAATTGTTAATTAATTGATTAAAGGTGCATTTTCACTACTCGACTGTGTGCTGTCGGACAATATTTTTTTTTTCTTTTATGTTAAAGAACAGCCGGACGGCTGTTTTTAAAATTTCCTTTCGACTTCTGTGTAGCCGTCCGGCTGTTCTTTAACATAAAAGAAAAAAAAATATTGTCCGACAGCACACAATCGAGCAGTGAAAATGCACCTTTTAATAATTAATTAACAATTAATTTTTCAATGTGTTTAAAAAAAATTTTCGACTTCTGTGTATCCCTCCGGCTGTTCTTTAACATAAAAGAAAAAAAAATATTGTCCGACAGCACACAGTCGAGTAATGAAAATGCCCCTTTTAATAATTAATTAACAATTAATTTTTCAATGTTTTTAAAATTTTCTTTCGACTTCTGTGTAGCCGTCCGGCTGTTCTTTAACATAAAAGAAAAAAAAATATTGTCCGACAGCACACAGTCGAGTAGTGAAAATGCACCTTTCAATAATTAATTAACAATTAATTTTTCAATGTTTTTAAAATTTTCTTTCGACTTCTGTGTAGCCGTCCGGCTGTTCTTTAACATAAAAGAAAAAAAAATATTGTCCGACAGCACACAGTCGAGTAGTGAAAATGCACCTTTAATTAATTAATTAACAATTAATTTTTCAATGTTTTTAAAATTTTCTTTCGACTTCTGTGTAGCCGTCCGGCTGTTCTTTAACATAAAAGAAGAAAAAAATATTGTCCGACAGCACACAGTCGAGTAGTGAAAATGCACCTTTTAATGATTAATTAACAATTAATTTTTCAATATTTTTAAAATTTTCTTTCGACTTCTGTGTGGCCGTCCAGCTGTTCTTTGACATAAAAGAAAAAAAAACATTTTGGTAAGGATTCAATTGGGGGACCCCTACGTGTACGCGTCAAGAGGCGGCCCTGACTTCCCATCGTAGCGCGGTCGGGATTGGCCAACGTTGAAATTAATTATCTCTGTAACTATTCACTTGATTAAAAAATGGTAGAGGACTTTTTTATTCCTATTTGGGCCCTCAACCCACCTGCGAAAGGAAATTGTCCATTGCTGGGACACCCTGTATAATATGTTATCACATTTTTCCATCAGACCACCAATTAACTAAATAACTGAATGCACAATAATTGTTTGAGAGTTTTGTTTGCATTGCATCCTTAATTATGACACACTTGTTTTTCCTTATGTTGACAATCACCCTTCCCTGTCCGACGAAACCATGCGGAATTTAACCTCGAAGTAAATTGAATCAGACTTATTTACTCTTACGACACGTAACAATGATGTATCATTAAAATTCAAGAATGCCCATTGTGGTACGTGCGAAAAGTCTTGGTATTAATATATCACCTGGCGGAGATTGAAAATTTTATGATTCTCCGTACAACCGCGCCTGATGAAATATTCAAAAGCGCCCCAAAAGAAATTCACCTAAAAATTATTTTACCCGGGAAGCTCTGCGGCGGACCAGTCACTAAAAATAACATTTATGGTGCCATAACCATTTTGCGCGCCGCTGTATGTTCCTGGTTAGGCTCGGCTATTACAGGGCTTGCATATACGCCATGGAACATTATTTCTTACCCGCAAAAAAAGCATTTCGAAAAAAAAATTGGAAATAACTTTTTAAGGTAAAACTTGAGTGATATGAGTGGACGAAAAAGTACCGGCCGGAATACAGGTGATAGATTATGGATAAATCATGGGAATATTATATGGATGTACTTTGCATGTTTTAATGCATAAGACACTTTCGAAGTACGAACTCAGGGAGAAAAACGATTTTTAGCGATAAAAATTCTTCCACCACATGACACTTAACATCGATAAAATTTAACGTTTGTTTTAAAGTTTATAAACAGTTATTAAATAAATTTAACTTTTAACTTGTAACCGTCTTCATTGCAAGAGAGGTGTTACAATTGGCCATCACCCTAGGGCCTTCAGTCAAGATCAATTTATTTTTCAAGTATGCGGCAAACATCCCTTCGCCATGTGCTATTTTTATATGAACACATATTGAACAGTTCTACCGCATGAACTGTTCACGTCAAACGTTCCATCTGGAACATTTTCCACAACGCACCCTTCACGAGAAACATTTCTTGGGACTGTTCGTTCACATGGAACCGTGCTCATAATGGCGCCCATCGGCCGAGCGGAATAAGCAGTGATATAACAGACACAAAAGTTGAAGTGGAGCTTTCGACATACATATATATTTCCCACACGTATATTTTGCACGTGTCTGAAATACACCATCAAGTAATAATATATCTCATATATGTCAAATATAATATTAGCATATATAATTTTTTCGGTAGGGCTGCCCCATAACTCTTTTAATCAACAAAATTTTATCAGATTGTCTTTATTTGATTGTCACAGGGAATCAGAGATTTCATCTTTCGTTTTCAAATTTCTGATATTCTGAGTTTGATTTTGTTTTGATTGTTTACAATTAAACGAAAGGGGAAATTTTTTAAATTTGTAATTTTCAAGAACTTTCAGAAGAATTAAAAAAACTCGACTATGCACTGAAAATACAATCACATTTAATATCAATATCACATACATATAATCACGTTTAATGGTAAGATAAAAAAATTGCCGCCTCCAAGAAAACCTATCTCATTTTATCGAGCTCGCATATCCCGGGTAAGAATTGCCAGCGCTCATATGTTGGCTGAGCGTCGCCCGAGAGCTGGCACGCCAAGTGTCGGGTCCCAACGGTTGGCCGGCCAGGCCTTAATTATCCATTCATTATTGTATTAAAAATTTCAATGTAATCACATCAATATAATAGCTAATCCATTAATTGAACTAATCGATGGATAAAATGAAGAAATTGAAAAATAATGTGGCTAAGGGTTATATGGGGATTTTTAACATATCATAACAATGATTATGTGGCGGCCGTCAGTATTTGTTTTGAGTCGGTGTCGTGCGGACGCATGTCTACCGCTCTCTGCGAAATATAAATTTCTAACGTACAGCGCTTATAGTACAGTGAAATTCTAAATCGAGTAAAAGTTTTGGCACAAAAGTGTCAAACTTAAAAAACCTCAAAATTCCCTTGGCTCCAAAAAGGAAAGCCAAAATGAGTCCTCCGATGGAAGACCCAAAGAAAACGAAAAAAACCGTTACGAAACCTTCGACTAGTGCGAGTTCAGTTCCCGCTCGCCTCGCCAAACCCTCCGACACTTCTGATGGACCTCAAGAGACTCCAAAACAAATTTCTGTCCCTCCATTAATCATCGAGAATGAAAAAATGGAGACAAAAAAATTAATCAATTTTCTGCAGAGCAACGCCACAGACAAAAATTTCAAGATGAAATTTAATGGAAGTACCACGATCGTCCATCTACGAACGCTCGAGGACTACAACAAAATCGCAAGTATCCTGAAAAGGCAAGATATAAATTTTTTCACTTTCGGTCTTAAAAGTGAACGACCGAAAAAATATATACTGAAAGGGCTTCCAAGCAGTTTTTCACAAGACGAAATTCAAGCCGAGTTATCAAAACACGGCATCAACGTACTTTCCGTTCGCCAGTTCGTGAAAGTAAACAAAGACGGAGACACCAAAGAAAACAGGCCATTACCGATCTTCGCTATCACGGTTGGCCCGGAAACAACCTTGAGCAGCTTTGCTGAAATCACAACGATTTTCTACCATACATATAAGGTAGAAAAATATGTAAAATCCCAGCAACCTACCCAATGCTTCAGGTGCCAGAGATTTGGCCACGCAAGCCAACATTGCAACCTGAACCCGAGATGCGTCAAGTGTGCGTCAAACCACGACGTAAAAGTCTGCACTTCCAAAACCCTGAAGTGTGCAAACTGCGGACTCGCCCACACAGCCAGCTACAGAGAGTGTTCCATGCGCCTAAAATTCATGGAAACTCAGAAAAAACGAGCCCAATCGGCCAGGCCCAGCATGGCGCCATTGGAATTGCCCGCTACACCTCACTCGGCCACGATCCAGAATCTGGAAAGGAACATCCAGTTCCTCCAGTCTCCTGCAGTCCCAGTGCCAACTTCGAGTTCTACTGCCAACACGTCCAGGCCCACCTACGCTTCCTTCTTCCCGACGGCGGAAACCTCGAGAAGGAATCTTATTACACCCACTGCTGAACCTAGGACCATCCCAATGGAAACACATGCTCCCGAATCTCATTTAAGTAGAACTAAAAACTATGTAATTACAGCGAAGCAAGTCCTTGACGAGCTAACAACCCTTAGAATCCCCGAAATCCTTTCAGAGCTTAAAGAGATGAGCTCTAAACTCCAAACAGCCCTTACACCAATTGATAGGATCACAATCATCGCATCCTATGTCCACCTGTTCTTACCCTCCTCAAACCCACCTACGATTCCCCAGCAAACATAACCAACATATTAGCAATTAATATTTTTGCGCTCAAGCCTAATCTGGACGAGTTATTACACATCGTCCACAGAAATAACATCAAAATTTGTCTGATTTCAGAGACTAAGTTAAACAGCAAAACGAAGAAAATTAACTTCCTAGACTTCTCGCTGATCAGGGAAGACAGAACGGCCAAAGCAGGTGGTGGTGTTGCGGTGGCGATCCACAAAACCTTGTCACATAGAACTCTTCCGCATGATCTCCTGTCGCTCACCGAATACGTGGGAGTAGAGGTCCAAGTAAACAATAAAAAAACGAAGATCTACTCGATCTACAATCCACCGGATGTCCCAATAGATACAAACCTATTGAGGCACCTATTTTCGGATAGTACTCCAACAATTATTGTTGGAGACTTCAATGCGAAGGACACTGCTTGGACCTCTGCTAGGCCAAACGAATCAGGTAAGATTCTCTCAAATTTTTTGACGGAACAAAAAATTAATCTGCTCTTTCCAGACGTTCCTACACACTACCCTCATAATTCAAACACTCCTAGTACTATTGACCTTTTATTAACAAACAACATCTCTATCATTAATAATTTCACCACACTTTCCGAATCCCCATCCGATCACCTACCATTGTTTTTCTCCCTATTTGGCCGACCGACCTCACCAGAATCATCAAAAATTGTAAACTACGCGAAAAACGACTGGAATAAATTCAAGGATACCTTAAATGATGAGATTTCTACACCAAACCCTACTTGTAACAACACTGAAGCAATAGATCAACACATAACACATTTCACCCAAGTCATTCAAACAGTCCTGGATTCCTCCACTCCCATCCGCTCAACCAAATCCACCCACACTCCTATCCCACCCGAAATAGCCTCATTAATAAAGCTAAAAAATTACTTTAGGTCAAGATGGCAAAAAACTCGAAATCGCTACCTTAAATCCGAACTCAATCAGCTGATAAAAGAAATCAGACTTAAATTAACGGAATGGAAACAATCATCGTGGGACAACAAACTCAGAAACATAAACTTAAAAGATCACTCTATTTGGCGCGTAGCAAAATATTTTAATAATACAGGTAAAAGAAAAATCCCCACACTAAAGTCAAACAACACACTCCACACAGAAGACCACGACAAGGCAAATACACTCTGCATACACTACGCACAAATACACGAAATATCGGCCTCCCGAGGCAACAAATCCTTTGAACAACAAGTCACAGGTCATGTGAGAAAAACTATCCTCAAAGCCCCTATCGAAACTCCCATAAAATTCCTCACGAATCCCCGTGAAATCACTTCCGCTATCAAAAAACTAAAAAATAAATCTGCCCCGGGTGTGGATAATATTCCCAATATAGCACTAAAAAACCTCCCAATTAAAGCAATAAGTTTACTAACAAAGATATACAATGCATGCCTCCTCAGACAATATTTCCCGGAACTCTGGAAAGGAGCGGTGGTCATTCCGATTCTAAAGCCCGGTAAGCCCCCTTCGCATCCGGTGAGCTATAGGCCTATTAGCCTCCTACCGGTATTGGCTAAACTCTTTGAGCGTATAATTTTAGCTCGTCTCAAAAAACCCATAGAAGAGTTACAACTAATGCCTATCAATCAATTTGGTTTTCGATCAGAACACTCGACCTGCCACCAGCTGGTTAGAATTACGAATGATATAAAATCCGCGAAAGACCGGAAAGAAGACACCGTTCTTCTTCTCCTGGACAGCGAGAAGGCCTTTGATTCTGTTTAGCCCACAGGCCTTATATACAAACTCGAAGGATTAAATGTCCCTAAATATCTATGTAAAATTTTACTATCATATCTCTCAAATAGATATATCCGGGTTCGAGTCGAAACTTCGCTTTCGAATAAAATAGAAATTGTCGCGGGAGTCCCACAAGGGCTATTCTCTCGCCTGTTTTATTCAACTTGTACATTGCTTCTGTTTTTAGCAGAATTCCGAGAAATGTATCCATTGCAGGCTATGCTGATGACATTGCTTTGTACTCAGCTAGCAAATCGATAAACAAAGCTATTAGAAGAATAGAAAATGCTGCTTCTCTCACAATCAGTGAATTAACGAAATGGAAAATTCAAGTGAATGCTGCTAAAACAGAAGCAATCTTATTTACTAGCTCCAAGGCCAAGCCGACTTTAACTATTCGTAGCGATAAGATCACACCAACCGACTCTGTAAAGTATTTAGGCTTACACATCGATTCCAAACTCCTGTGGAGAAAGCATATATCTGAAATCAAGGTCAAGACTAAAGTTATCTTAGTAAGATTGTATAATTTGCTAAAATCACCCGCGCTCAGTCAATCCCTCAAACTTACTCTCTACAAAGGGTTAATTAGGCCCATTATCACCTATGGTTGTCCTGCCTGGCACAATGCAGCGAAAATGCACTTGAATCATCTTCAAGTGATTCAAAATAAATTCCTACGAATAATAGGAAATTTTAAAAGAAAAACGACTATTGTGGAAATACACGAAACGCTCGGCATGACAACCATAGGCGAATTTATCGATAGAATAAATGAGACATTTAAATTTAAGCTACAATCCCATCCTAATCCCCAGCTCCAAAACATCAATATTGACATAAAATCCAATTGGTCCCGCTGACCATCTGTTTTGTCCCACCTTTCCATATATCCTTTTCTCTCCTGCCCCTCATGCACCCATTACTTATAAGGTTTTTTAGAAGTTATTTTTCCTTATATCGAGTCATCATGTAAATAATCACAAATATCTGTAATAATGAAAAATTAGTTTACACTTCTTTCAAATTAGATATAAAGCCAACGGCTGGTGATCTAGAACGTAGCACTTAAGATATTAATACTGTATATAGTATGTATATATGACAAATGTTAATAAACAATTTTCAAGTCAAGTCAAGGAGGCCGGAGTATTTGTTTTGAGTCGGTGTCGTGCGGACGCATGTCTACCGCTCTCTGCGAAATATAAATTTCTAACGTACAGCGCTTATAGTACAGTGAAATTCTAAATCGAGTAAAAGTTTTGGCACAAAAGTGTCAAACTTAAAAAACCTCAAAATTCCCTTGGCTCCAAAAAGGAAAGCCAAAATGAGTCCTCCGATGGAAGACCCAAAAAAAACGAAAAAAGCCGTTTCGAAACCTTCGACTAGCGCGAGTTCAGTTCCCGCTCGCCTCGCCAAACCCTCCGACACTTCTGATGGACCTCAAGAGGCTCCAAAACAAACCTCTGTCCCTCCATTAATCATCGAGAATGAAAAAATGGAGACAAAAAAATTAATCAATTTTCTGCAGAGCAACGCCACAGATAAAAATTTCAAGATGAAATTTAATGGAAGTACCACGATCGTCCATCTACGAACGCTCGAGGACTACAACAAAATCGCAAGTATCCTGAAAAGGCAAGATATCAATTTCTTCACTTTCGGTCTTAAAAGTGAGCGACCGAAAAAATATATTCTGAAAGGGCTTCCAAGCAGTTTTTCACAAGACGAAATTCAAGCCGAGTTATCAAAACACGGCATCAACGTACTTTCCGTTCGCCAGTTCGTGAAAGTAAACAAAGACGGAGACACCAAAGAAAACAGGCCATTACCGATCTTCGCTATCACGGTTGGCCCGGAAACAACCTTGAGCAGCTTCGCTGAAATCAAAACGATTTTCTACCACACGTATAAGGTAGAAAAATATGTAAAATCCCAGCAACCTACCCAATGCTTCAGGTGCCAGAGATTTGGCCACGCAAGCCAACATTGCAACCTGAACCTGAGATGCGTCAAGTGTGCGTCAAACCATGACGTAAAAGTCTGCACTTCCAAAACCCTGAAGTGTGCAAACTGCGGACTCGCCCACACAGCCAGCTATAGAGAGTGTTCCATGCGCCTAAAATTCATGGAAACTCAGAAAAAACGAGCTCAATCGGCCAGGCCCAACATAGCGCCATTGGAACTGCCCACTACACCTCACTCGGCCACGATCCAGAATCTGGACAGGAACATCCAGTCCCTCCAGTCTCCTGTAGTCCCAGTGTCAATTCCGAGTTCTACTGCCAATACGTCCAGGCCCACCTACGCTTCCTTTTTCCCGACGGTGGAAACCTCGAGAAGGAATCTTATCGCACCCACTGCTGAACCTAGGACCATCCCAATGGAAACACATGTTCCCGAATCTCATTTAAGTAGAACTATAAACTATGTAATTACAGCAAAGCAAGTCCTTGACGAGCTAACAACCCTTGGAATTCCCGAAATCCTTTCAGAGCTAAAAGAGATGAGCTCTAAACTCCAAACAGCCCTTACACCATTTGATAGGATCACAATCATCGCATCCTATGTTCACCTGTTCTTACCCTCCTCAAACACACCTACGATTCCCCAGCAAACATAATCAACATATTAGCAATTAATATTTTTGCGCTCAAACCTAATCTGGACGAGTTATTACACATCGTCCACAGAAATAACATCAAAATTTGTCTGATTTCAGAGACTAAGTTAAACAGCAAAACGAAGAAAATTAACTTCCCAGACTTCTCGCTGATCAGGGCAGACAGAACGGCCAAAGCAGGTGGTGGTGTTGCGGTGGCGATCCACAAAACCTTGTCACATAGAACTCTTCCGCATGATCTCCTGTCGCTCACCGAATACGTGGGAGTAGAGGTCCAAGTAAACAATAAAAAAACGAAGATCTACTCGATCTACAATCCACCGGATGTCTCAATAGATACAAACCTATTGAGGCACCTACTTTCCGATAGTACTCCAACAATTATTGTTGGAGACCTAAATGCGAAGGACACTGCTTGGACCTCTGCTAGGCCAAACGAATCAGGTAAGATTCTCTCAAATTTTTTGACGGAACAAAAAATTAATCTGCTCTTTCCAGACGTTCCCACACACTACCCTCATAATTCAAACACTCCTAGTACTATTGACCTTTTATTAACTAACAACATCTCTATCATTAAAAATTTCACCACACTTTCCGAATCCCCATCCGATCACCTACCATTGTTTTTCTCCCTATTTGGCAGACCAACCTCACCAGAATCATCAAAAATTCTAAACTACGCAAAAACCGACTGGAATAAGTTCAAGGATATCTTAAATGATGAGATTTCTACACCAGACCCGACTTGTAACAACACTGAAGCAATAGATCAACACATAACACATTTCACTCAAGTCATTCAAACAGCCCTGGATTCCTCCACTCCCAAACGATCAACCAAATCCACCCACACTCCTATCCCACCCGAAATAGCCTCATTAATAAAGCTAAAAAATTACATTAGGTCAAGATGGCAAAAAACCCGAAATCGCTACCTTAAATCCGAACTCAATCAGCTGATAAAAGAAATCAGACTTAAATTAACCGAATGGAAACAATCATCTTGGGACAACAAACTCAGAAACATAAACCTAAAAGATCACTCTATTTGGCGCGTAGCAAAATATTTTAATAATACCGGTAAACGAAAAATCCCCACACTAAAGTCAAACAACACACTCCACACAGAAGACCACGACAAGGCAAATACACTCTGCAGACACTACGCACAAATACACGAAATATCGGCCTCCCGAGGCAACAAATCCTTTGAACAACAAGCCACAGGTCATGTGAGAAAGACTATCCTCAAAGCCCCTATCGAAACTCCCATAAAATTCCTCACGAATCCCCGTGAAATCACTTCCGCTATCAAAAAACTAAAAAATAAATCTGCCCCGGGTGTGGATAATAATCCCAATATAGCACTAAAAAACCTCCCAATTAAAGCAATAAGTTTACTAACAAAGATATACAATGCATGCCTCCTCAGACAATATTTCCCGGAACTCTGGAAAGGAGCGGTGGTCATTCCGATTCTAAAGCCCGGTAAGCCCCCTTCGCATCCGGTGAGCTATAGGCCTATCAGCCTCCTACCGGTATTGGCTAAACTCTTTGAGCGAATAATTTTAGCTCGTCTCAAAAAACCCATAGAAGAGTTACAACTAATGCCTATCAATCAATTTGGTTTTCGATCAGAACACTCGACCTGCCACCAGCTGGTTAGAATTACGAATGATATAAAATCCGCGAAAGACCGGAAAGAAGATACCGTTCTTCTTCTCCTGGACAGCGAGAAGGCCTTTGATTCTGTTTGGCCCACAGGCCTTATATACAAACTCGAAGGATTAAATGTCCCTAAATATCTATGTAAAATTTTACTATCATATCTCTCAAATAGATATATCCGAGTTCGAGTCGAAACTTCGCTTTCGAATAAAATAGAAATTGTCGCGGGAGTCCCACAAGGGTCTATTCTCTCGCCTGTTTTATTCAACTTGTACATTGCTTCTGTTTTTAGTAGAATTCCGAGAAATGTATCCATTGCAGGCTATGCTGATGACATTGCCTTGTACTCAGCTAGCAAATCGATAAACAAAGCTATTAGAAGAATAGAAAATGCTGCTTCTCTCACAATCAGTGAATTAACGAAATGGAAAATTCAAGTGAATGCTGCTAAAACAGAAGCAATCTCATTTACTAGCTCCAAGGCCAAGCCGACCTTAACTATTCGTAGCGATAAGATCACACCAACCGACTCTGTAAAGTATTTAGGCTTACACATCGATTCCAAACTCCTGTGGAAAAAACATATATCTGAAATCAAGGTCAAGACTAAAGTTATCCTAGTAAGATTATATAATTTGCTAAAATCACCCGCGCTCAGTCAATCCCTCAAACTTACTCTCTACAAAGGGTTAATTAGGCCCATTATCACCTATGGTTGTCCTGCCTGGCACAATGCAGCGAAAATGCACTTGAATCATCTTCAAGTGATTCAAAATAAATTCCTACGAATAATAGGAAATTTTAAAAGAAGAACGACTATTGTGGAAATACACGAAACGCTCGGCATGACAACCATAGGCGAATTTATCGATAGAATAAATGAGACATTTAAATTTAAGCTACAATCCCATCCTAATTCCCAGCTCCAAAACATCAACATTGATAAGAAAACAAATTGGTCTCACTGACCACCTGTTTTTGTCCCACCTTTCCATATATCCCTTTCTCCCCCGCCCCTCATGCGCCCATTACTTATAAGGTTTTTTAGAAGTCATTTTTCCTTATATCGAGTCATCATGTAAAAATTCACAAACATTATAAAAATGAAAAATTAGGTTAAACTTTAATCATATTAGATATAAAGCCAATGGCTGGTGATCTAGAGCGTAGCACTTAAGATATTAATACTGTATATAGTATGTATATATGACAAATGTTAATAAACAATTTTCAAGTCAAGTCAAGTCAAGTCAAGGAGGCCGAGTCAGTATTTGTTTTGAGTCGGTGTCGTGCGGACGCATGCCTACCGCTCTCTGCGAAATATAAATTTCTAACGTACAGCGCGTATAGTACAGTGAAATTCTAAATCGAGTAAAAGTTTTGGCACAAAAGTGTCAAACTTAAAAAACCTCAAAATTCCCTTGGCTCCAAAAAGGAAAGCCAAAATGAGTCCTCCGATGGAAGACCCAAAAAAAACGAAAAAAGCCGTTTCGAAACCTTCGACTAGCGCGAGTTCAGTTCCCGCTCGCCTCGCCAAACCCTCCGACACTTCTGATGGACCTCAAGAGGCTCCAAAACAAACCTCTGTCCCTCCATTAATCATCGAGAATGAAAAAATGGAGACAAAAAAATTAATCAATTTTCTGCAGAGCAACGCCACAGATAAAAATTTCAAGATGAAATTTAATGGAAGTACCACGATCGTCCATCTACGAACGCTCGAGGACTACAACAAAATCGCAAGTATCCTGAAAAGGCAAGATATCAATTTCTTCACTTTCGGTCTTAAAAGTGAGCGACCGAAAAAATATATTCTGAAAGGGCTTCCAAGCAGTTTTTCACAAGACGAAATTCAAGCCGAGTTATCAAAACACGGCATCAACGTACTTTCCGTTCGCCAGTTCGTGAAAGTAAACAAAGACGGAGACTCCAAAGAAAACAGGCCATTACCGATCTTCGCTATCACGGTTGGCCCGGAAACAACCTTGAGCAGCTTCGCTGAAATCAAAACGATTTTCTACCACACGTATAAGGTAGAAAAATATGTAAAATCCCAGCAACCTACCCAATGCTTCAGGTGCCAGAGATTTGGCCACGCAAGCCAACATTGCAACCTGAACCTGAGATGCGTCAAGTGTGCGTCAAACCATGACGTAAAAGTCTGCACTTCCAAAACCCTGAAGTGTGCAAACTGCGGACTCGCCCACACAGCCAGCTATAGAGAGTGTTCCATGCGTCTAAAATTCATGGAAACTCAGAAAAAACGAGCTCAATCGGCCAGGCCCAACATAGCGCCATTGGAACTGCCCACTACACCTCACTCGGCCACGATCCAGAATCTGGACAGGAACATCCAGTCCCTCCAGTCTCCTGCAGTCCCAGTGCCAATTCCGAGTTCTACTGCCAATACGTCCAGGCCCACCTACGCTTCCTTCTTCCCGACGGTGGAAACCTCGAGAAGGAATCTTATCGCACCCACTGCTGAACCTAGGACCATCCCAATGGAAACACATGTTCCCGAATCTCATTTAAGTAGAACTATAAACTATGTAATTACAGCAAAGCAAGTCCTTGACGAGCTAACAACCCTTGGAATTCCCGAAATCCTTTCAGAGCTAAAAGAGATGAGCTCTAAACTCCAAACAGCCCTTACACCATTTGATAGGATCACAATCATCGCATCCTATGTTCACCTGTTCTTACCCTCCTCAAACACACCTACGATTCCCCAGCAAACATAATCAACATATTAGCAATTAATATTTTTGCGCTCAAACATAATCTGGACGAGTTATTACACATCGTCCACAGAAATAACATCAAAATTTGTCTGATTTCAGAGACTAAGTTAAACAGCAAAACGAAGAAAATTAACTTCCCAGACTTCTCGCTGATCAGGGAAGACAGAACGGCCAAAGCAGGTGGTGGTGTTGCGGTGGCGATCCACAAAACCTTGTCACATAGAACTCTTCCGCATGATCTCCTGTCGCTCACCGAATACGTGGGAGTAGAGGTCCAAGTAAACAATAAAAAAACGAAGATCTACTCGATCTACAATCCACCGGATGTCTCAATAGATACAAACCTATTGAGGCACCTACTTTCCGATAGTACTCCAACAATTATTGTTGGAGACCTAAATGCGAAGGACACTGCTTGGACCTCTGCTAGGCCAAACGAATCAGGTAAGATTCTCTCAAATTTTTTGACGGAACAAAAAATTAATCTGCTCTTTCCAGACGTTCCCACACACTACCCTCATAATTCAAACACTCCTAGTACTATTGACCTTTTATTAACTAACAACATCTCTATCATTAAAAATTTCACCACACTTTCCGAATCCCCATCCGATCACCTACCATTGTTTTTCTCCCTATTTGGCAGACCAACCTCACCAGAATCATCAAAAATTCTAAACTACGCAAAAACCGACTGGAATAAGTTCAAGGATATCTTAAATGACGAGATTTCTACACCAAACCCGACTTGTAACAACACTGAAGCAATAGATCAACACATAACACATTTCACTCAAGTCATTCAAACAGCCCTGGATTCCTCCACTCCCAAACGATCAACCAAATCCACCCACACTCCTATCCCACCCGAAATAGCCTCATTAATAAAGCTAAAAAATTACATTAGGTCAAGATGGCAAAAAACCCGAAATCGCTACCTTAAATCCGAACTCAATCAGCTGATAAAAAAAATCAGACTTAAATTAACCGAATGGAAACAATCATCTTGGGACAACAAACTCAGAAACATAAACTTAAAAGATCACTCTATTTGGCGCGTAGCAAAATATTTTAATAACACCGCTAAAACAAAAATCCCCACACTAAAGTCAAACAACACACTCCACACAGAAGACCACGACAAGGCGAATACACTCTGCATACACTATGCAGCAATACACGAAATATCGGCCTCCCGAGGCAACAAATCTTTTGAACAACAAGTGACAGGTCATGTGAGAAAAACTATCCTCAAAGCCCGCATCGAAACTCCCATTAAATCCCTGACAAATCCCCGTGAAATCTCTTCCGCTATCAAAAAATTAAAAAATAAATCTGCCCCGGGTGTGGATAATATTCCCAATATAGCACTAAAAAACCTCCCAATTAAAGCAATAAGTTTACTAACAAAGATATACAATGCATGCCTCCTCAGACAATATTTCCCGGAACTCTGGAAAGGAGCGGTGGTCATTCCGATTCTAAAGCCCGGTAAGCCCCCTTCGCATCCGGTGAGCTATAGGCCTATTAGCCTCTTACCGGTATTGGCTAAACTCTTTGAGCGAATAATTTTAGCTCGTCTCAAAAAACCCATAGAAGAGTTACAACTAATGCCTATCAATCAATTTGGTTTTCGATCAGAACACTCGACCTGCCACCAGCTGGTTAGAATTACGAATGATATAAAATCCGCGAAAGACCGGAAAGAAGACACCGTTCTTCTTCTCCTGGACAGCGAGAAGGCCTTTGATTCTGTTTGGCCCACAGGCCTTATATACAAACTCGAAGGATTAAATGTCCCTAAATATATATGTAAAATTTTATTATCATATCTCTCAAATAGATATATCCGAGTTCGAGTCGAAACTTCGCTTTCGGATAAAATAGAAATTGTCGCGGGAGTCCCACAAGGGTCTATTCTCTCGCCTGTTTTATTCAACTTGTACATTGCTTCTGTTTTTAGCAGAATTCCGAGAAATGTATCCATTGCAGGCTATGCTGATGACATTGCTTTGTACTCAGCTAGCAAATCGATCAACAAAGCTATTAGAAGAATAGAAAATGCTGCTTCTCTCACAATCAGTGAATTAACGAAATGGAAAATTCAAGTGAATGCTGCTAAAACAGAAGCAATCTTATTTACTAGCTCCAAGGCCAAGCCGACTTTAACTATTCGTAGCGATAAGATCACACCAACCGACTCTGTAAAGTATTTAGGCTTACACATCGATTCCAAACTCCTGTGGAAAAAGCATATATCTGAAATCAAGGTCAAGACTAAAGTTATCCTAGTAAGATTATATAATTTGCTAAAATCACCCGCGCTTAGTCAATCCCTCAAACTTACTCTCTACAAAGGGTTAATTAGGCCCATTATCACCTATGGTTGTCCTGCCTGGCACAATGCTGCGAAAATGCACTTGAATCATCTTCAAGTGATTCAAAATAAATTCCTACGAATAATAGGAAATTTTAAAAGAAGAACGACTATTGTGGAAATACACGAAACGCTCGGCATGACAACCATAGGCGAATTTATCGATAGAATACATGAGACATTTAAATTTAAGCTACAATCCCATCCTAATCCCCAGCTCCAAAACATCAATATTGACATAAAATCCAATTGGTCCCGCTGACCACCTGTTTTGTCCCACCTTTCCATATATCCTTTTCTCTCCTGCCCCTCATGCACCCATTACTTGTAAGGTTTTTTAGAAGTTATTTTTCCTTATATCGAGTCATCATGTAAATAATCACAAATATCTGTAATAATGAAAAATTAGTTTACACTTCTTTCAAATTAGATATAAAGCCAACGGCTGGTGATCTAGAACGTAGCACTTAAGATATTAATACTGTACATAGTATGTATATATGACAAATGTTAATAAACAATTTTCAAGTCAAGGAGGCCGAGTGGTAAAGTGTGAGACTGGGATGCAAGAGGGCCCGAGCTCGATTCCGGTCTTCCCTGGACTTTTTTTTTTATTTTTTTTTTTAATTTTGTTTTTACTGGGCGAGAAACAGAGAATACTGATGCATTTAATCCAAAAAAACAAGGGTTGATAACCTAGCCATAGTCCAGCAACTATATGCGGCTATTGCTTGGCAGCCGAGTCTTAGCCGCTAGTCGGCAACCAGTAATGGCCCAACGTTATCATTCCAGCGCTGAACCATACCTCGGCCAGTACTGGTTGATAAACGGCGCCCAATAGTCGGAACCCTGGCCGCCAGCCGTGGCACGTTACTGGCCCGTTCAACTTTTCTTACCCGGGATATGTAATAAACAATTATTTTCCGCCTACGCTATTTATTGCAGAATACGTATTGAATGCTGCATTATTTTTCAAACATCGAAAGGCTTTAAGCGACTTCAAAAATATAAAAAAAATCAACAATATCAAAACTTTCAAAAAGACCGATTTTCTTTAGTCAATAAAACCTTCTCAAAATTGCAAGTCTCAAAAATTTTGAACATTATCCCAAATACAAAAATTCCAATATCTCCACACAAATCATAATTATTGGCTAAAAATAACATTTATAGTGCCATAAGCATTTTGCGTCTGTCTATATCTCCCGCGTAAGGCTGCTTACAGAGCCAGTACATATGCCATGAAAAAGTATTTTCCACCCGCAAGAGTTGCACCGCCATAAATTCGCTCTGCCGTTATAGCGTAGGTTTACTATTGTTATTGCATGAGTTGCATTAATTTTAAAACATATTTCGAAAATTAAAAATTTTAAAAACATAATAAACGACAGGTGCCTGTGATCCTCAGCGGGCCGCATCTTCAACTTCCCGATATGTGTGTGTGTGTACGTACAAAAGACGCTTGGATCGAGGTATGCGCCCATCACGGGGAAGAACGCTCGCCCAGCTTCAACCAACATGTCCCAAATTATGAGAACGATGTAGAAAATTTATGAAACAGTCTATTGGTGTGCAAGGAATCACATTCGGTCCACACTTGTCCCCCTATCTTTTTAAACAATCGAAATTGGTAATAATAATGATCGGAATAGGACTTGTTTTCCAATGTTGACACTCCTTTGCGGCCTGGAGAACGGCCAGAGACAATTGAAACAAAAAAAAAACAATTCGATCGATCTGTTTAGGGCAATTCTTTAGCCAGAAAATCACTCAGAACACACAAACGTCGATGTAAGTGAAAAGTGTCAATTTTTGACTTTTTTTCATTTTCGGAACCGTTACAATAACTTCTCTACATCAGAAAGTTGAGAAATTCAAAAACATGGAAAAAACATGACGAATATATAGAAAATATCGCAAAGCTGGAAAAAATAAAACATTCCAGATATTCAAAAACGTTTCGAACATTCACTCACCTTTAAATTTTTCAGAATTCCAAACATTTCATGAAAGATATCAAACAACGCGGCATATAAACAAAAAAAAAGGAAAAGTGTCAGAAAATTTCGAAGTATATCAAACCATTTTGTGCAGTTTCGCCAACCCTTCAGCGACTGCCCACATATTGCGCGTGTGCCTGGATTGTTATGGGGCCCGCACATATGCAATGAAAAATGATTTTCCACCCGCAAGAGTTGCACCGTCATAAATCCGCTCTACCGTTACGGCTCACGTGTGAAATTGCTATTACATCGGCTTATGTTGCACCTCAGTCTGTGAGTCTGCGGGGAGGGGCCACCCCCGTATCTCACCCGGCGGCTGATACCAGACGAGATAAGGACTCTCGACTTGCCCCCGAGTGAAGTATCCTGACGCGCATCGCCCTGAATTACTCGGAACTCTGAGTGTCTACCGTTACGATTTGTGGATCATCCTAAGTGAGAGAATGAGAATTATATGAGAGCCTTAAGGTTGTTGTGCGACGACACTCGCTGTAGAAATTTGACGCGCGGACTGAAGTCGAACTTTTGCTGGCCCACAGTCTCAGTTTGTTGACATACACACATGATCGTAACCTATACGGATATATCCGCATAACAATCACAATGTATCTCTTCCCACTATTCGACCGTCCCAGTCGCTCCGCCCAAAAAACAAAATTTATGAATTTACGTTTTGACTTAATCCACTGCATTTGAAAAAACATCCTTCCTCCTCTCCTGGCTATATGTGCAGTCGATTTATAAATTAAACAACCATCAATAATATTTCAAAATGTTCGCCCACGTTTCGATCACTAAATGTATTCCTCTTTAGGGCTTCGTTATTTCATATTTACAACTTATAAAAGTTCCTATATATAGGTGCCCATTTCCATTGATATTCACTTGTTAATTATAGTAGTTTTCCAATTATGCTTTTTGCTGAATTCTTTCGTTTTTTCTTCATGTTTTCCTGCTGAATAATATTTTTTCCGTACCGGGTTGTACTTTTCCTCGTTCGGGAATTGGTATTAGCCCTGTTCCGAACTTGGGAAAAGTAAAAGTCACTACGGAAAAATGTTATCCAGGCTGTCATTCTGGGGATTTTTTGCTCGCGCCTTTGCCTGCTCTCAGCTTCGGCTCGAGCGCAAACTTTGCACGAGCAAAAATCCCCAAAATGACAGCCTGGAAATATACTATTAACTTACTAATTTTTCGCAGCCAATATTTACATTATTCAGATTTCATTTCTTCTTCTACTGCGTGCATTGTCACGGCTTTCAGTGAAAAACTTTCGAGTCTTTGATTTTTAAAAAATTGCAATGACTGAAACTCTAACTGGTAAAATCTCCCGAAATTGAAAAATATTCACACACGAGTTAGGAACAATATTCTTTGTTGCGAAAAGCGGGGGGCGTATACCGCGCACGCGAAGCGTGCGTTAAACACGGCCTCACGCACTGAGTAATGAAAATAATTTTTCTGCCTCCCCGACCCGAAAGTACGCTCTCCATCGTGGTCTGAAACGCCAGAAAGGACGGCTTTTCTGGAGTGTCTCGACGGAGAATCGTTGTGATTGGCCACAAAAATTTTGTGGCTCGCGTTTGCAGGCGAGAGTTGCTAACGAAAGAGTAAACTTCAGATCTCCACCCGAAGCTCCCCGACTCTTGCTTACGCATGCGGATGATATATTTCAGTGCCCAAATCGCGACCGAACGTGTCAAATTCCGAAGCCACTTTTTCTCTGTATAATATATACGCATAGAAGGTTCATGTCGCCAGTGCTCCTGTGGAATAAAATTTCTTTAAATTATGCATTAATTTCGTGGATAAAATAATATTGGATAAAACGAGTTGATTTTGAAAAAGTAGAGTAAATTAAAACTGTTCCCCGCCGGCGAATGAAGAGACTGACCTAACCTGAAAAATGAGCGATTCTTCATCGCGATGTTTAGAAATTTCGACAGAGAGGTCAAAGTTGGAAGGAAAATATGCTTATAAAAAGTGATTTCGGCATTCTAATTTTCTTTTCGACGTTTTTATGTTTTTTCATGCATTTTTACTTTTTGCCCGCCCCGACCAGCAAAAACCTCGGCTTCGCCTCGGTTTTGCAAAAGTCGGGCGGGCATGTAGTTCGCAACGTGACCGACGAGAGGCGTGCGCGGGCAGGCCACAAAAGTATTCATCGTTGGATTGATCGTCAACATTTCAAAATTGATACATTTATTGTTGAACGTGCTTTCGGGTGGGGAGAAAGAAAAATAGCATACGACACACGGCCAGAAAGTTTGATTTCTTGCCGAACGTGAACTTCATATCACGCACGCCAGGAAATCAAACTTTCTGGCCTTGGGTCGTAATATACTATTTCGACATCGCTGCTACGTTCAGCTCGTGCCGAAATAGCTATTTGTGTCATAAGGCCGATAAACGGCGGTTTACGAAGCGGGTGAGTTTGCCCCAGGCGAGCCGAGTCATTGCCTTACCGACACCGAGTGGGACAAACTCACACGACTCGCGAACCAACGTTATCGGCCGCATGACACAGGCTATTTTTTTTCACGTATGCCTGACCTGCGGAAGGGGGGGGCGGAGGGGCGCAGGGGGGGGTGTGGGGGGGGCAGCCCCCCGACCTGGAAAAAAGACAACAGCAAAAGAAAATAGAATAAAAGTAAAAAAAAATACTAGAAGGCAAATTGAATACTCCAACTATTTTACTTCATCTGGGGTTTCCGGGATCCAATCGTCCATTTTTTTTGTCAATAAATTTTTTACGTTAATAAGATCACTACGATCGGATATTTCACACACACTGGCTGATCTGATGTTGTGTACGCGAGTTGGAAACTACGAGAGGGGTTAGGAATCAGTGGCGCCACGCACCGACCGAACTATCCAATATTTTCCCCTCTCGGTTGTGAAGAGTGACGGTTATCGGCGCACTTCAAGTAGGGCTTTTGAGAGGCTATGGCCCGATAAGTAATGAAAAAAGGCCATGGCCCCCACATTCTCGCGTTTTGACAGCCATAGACGATAATTTCACCTTATCGACCGAACAAGCGGCCCCAAATCACCACTTTTCAGGCATCAGTGAAAAAAAGTTACTTTTCGTTAACTAGTAAACGAAAAGCCTTTTCGTTTACTAGTAAACGACAAGTAACTATTTTGGCACTCGTAGAACGTAACATCACTGTCAAAAACTATCGTTCGACACACGTGCGATGGGGTGTTCACGAGTCCGAAGTTGGCGGCGCGAAGTTGGCGGCGCGAAGCGAAGCCGAGCGCTGCCAATCGCACGAGCTGAAACACCCCATCGCACTTGTATCGAAATATACTATATACGTCTCATCAAAACGCACCATAGCTATTCCAATTCTCTTGATCTCTCCCCAAAATTTTTTACTCACTCAACGCCCACATTATCTGAAGAAACTTCAAGCTTAGTACTGCGAAACGATCCTTCAATATTTATTAGTTCGCTTGGTCACTTCGCACATCCCGGGTAAGAAAAGTTGAACGGGCCACGGCTGGCGGCCAGGGTGCCGACTGTTGGGCGCCGTTTATCAAGCACTACTGGCCGAGATAAGGCTCAGTGCTGGGATGATAACGATGGGCCGTTGCTGGTTGCCGACTAGCGGCCAAGCAATGGCCGCATATAGTTGCTGGACTATGGCCAAGTTATCAACGCTTGTGTTTTTGGATTAAATGCATAAGTATTCCCTGTTTCTCGCCCAATAAAAACAAAATTTGAAAAAAAAAATAAAAAAAAAGTCAACTAAAAACCGGAATTGAACTCGGGACCTCTTTCATCCCAGTCTCACACTTTACCACTCAACCACCTTGACTTGACTTGACTTGAAAATTGTTTATTAACATTTGTCATATATACATACTATATACAGTATTAATATCTTAAGTGCTACGTTCTAGATCACCAGCCGTTGGCTTTATATCTAATTTGAAAGAAGTGTAACCTAATTTTTCATTATTACAGATATTTGTGATTATTTACATGATGACTCGATATAAGGAAAAATGACTTCTAAAAAACCTTATAAGTAATGGGTGCATGAGGGGCGGGAGAGAAAAGGATATATGGAAAGGTGGGACAAAACAGGTGGTCAGCGGGACCAATTCGATTTTATGTCAATATTGGTGTTTTGGAGCTGGGGATTAGGATGGGATTGTAGCTTAAATTTAAATGTCTCATTTATTCTATCGATAAATTCGCCTATGGTTGGCATGCCGAGCGTTTCGTGTATTTCCACAATAGTCGTTCTTCTTTTAAAATTTCCTATTATTCGTAGGAATTTATTTTGAATCACTTGAAGATGATTCAAGTGCATTTTCGCTGCATTGTGCCAGGCAGGACAACCATAGGTGATAATGGGCCTAATTAACCCTTTGTAGAGAGTAAGTTTGAGGGATTGACTGAGCGCGGGTGATTTTAGCAAATTATACAATCTTACTAGGATAACTTTAGTCTTGACCTTGATTTCAGATATATGCTTTTTCCACAGGAGTTTGGAATCGATGTGTAAGCCTAAATACTTTACAGAGTCGGTTGGTGTGATCTTATCGCTACGAATAGTTAAGGTCGGCTTGGCCTTGGAGCTAGTAAATAAGATTGCTTCTGTTTTAGCAGCATTCACTTGAATTTTCCATTTCGTTAATTCACTGATTGTGAGAGAAGCAGCATTTTCTATTCTTCTAATAGCTTTGTTTATCGATTTGCTAGCTGAGTACAAGGCAATGTCATCAGCATAGCCTGCAATGGATACATTTCTCGGAATTCTACTAAAAACAGAAGCAATGTACAAGTTGAATAAAACAGGCGAGAGAATAGACCCTTGTGGGACTCCCGCGACAATTTCTATTTTATTCGAAAGCGAAGTTTCGACTCGAACTCGGATATATCTATTTGAGAGATATGATAGTAAAATTTTACATAGATATTTGGGGACATTTAATCCTTCGAGTTTGTATATAAGGCCTGTGGGCCAAACAGAATCAAAGGCCTTCTCGCTGTCCAGGAGAAGAAGAACGGTATCTTCTTTCCGGTCTTTCGCGGATTTTATATCATTCGTAATTCTAACCAGCTGGTGGCAGGTCGAGTGTTCTGATCGAAAACCAAATTGATTGATAGGCATTAGTTGTAACTCTTCTATGGGTTTTTTGAGACGAGCTAAAATTATTCGCTCAAAGAGTTTAGCCAATACCGGTAGGAGGCTGATAGGCCTATAGCTCACCGGATGCGAAGGGGGCTTACCGGGCTTTAGAATCGGAATGACCACCGCTCCTTTCCAGAATTCCGGGAAATATTGTCTGAGGAGGCATGCATTGTATATCTTTGTTAGTAAACTTATTGCTTTAATTGGGAGGTTTTTTAGTGCTATATTGGGAATATTATCCACACCCGGGGCAGATTTATTTTTTAGTTTTTTGATAGCGGAAGTGATTTCACGGGGATTCGTGAGGAATTTTATGGGAGTTTCGATAGGGGCTTTGAGGATAGTCTTTCTCACATGACCTGTGACTTGTTGTTCAAAAGATTTGTTGCCTCGGGAGGCCGATATTTCGTGTATTTGTGCGTAGTGTCTGCAGAGTGTATTTGCCTTGTCGTGGTCTTCTGTGTGGAGTGTGTTGTTTGACTTTAGTGTGGGAATTTTTCGTTTACCGGTATTATTAAAATATTTTGCTACGCGCCAAATAGAGTGATCTTTTAAGTTTATGTTTCTGAGTTTGTTGTCCCAAGATGATTGTTTCCATTCGGTTAATTTAAGTCTGATTTCTTTTATCAGCTGATTGAGTTCGGATTTAAGGTAGCGATTTCGGGTTTTTTGCCATCTTGACCTAATGTAATTTTTTAGCTTTAATAATGAGGCTATTTCGGGTGGGATAGGAGTGTGGGTGGATTTGGTTGAGCGTTTGGGAGTGGAGGAATCCAGGGCTGTTTGAATGACTTGGGTGAAATGTGTTATGTGTTGATCTATTGCTTCAGTGTTGTTACAAGTAGGGTTTGGTGTAGAAATCTCATCATTTAAGGTATCCTTGAATTTATTCCAGTCGGTTTTCGCGTAGTTTAGAATTTTTGATGATTCTGGTGAGGTCGGTCGGCCAAATAGGGAGAAAAACAATGGTAGGTGATCGGATGGAGATTCGGAAAGTGTGGTGAAATTATTAATGATAGAGATGTTGTTTGTTAATAAAAGGTCAGTAGTACTAGGAGTGTTTGAATTATGAGGGTAGTGTGTAGGAACGTCTGGAAAGAGCAGATTAATTTTTTGTTCCGTCAAAAAATTTGAGAGAATCTTACCTGATTCGTTTGGCGTAGTAGAGGTCCAAGCAGTGTCCTTCGGTTTGAAGTCTCCAACAATAATTGTTGGAGTACTATCGGAAAATAGGTGCCTCAATAGGTTTGTATCTATTGAGACATCCGGTGGATTGTAGATCGAGTAGATCTTCGTTTTTTTATTGTTTACTTGGACCTCTACTCCCACGTATTCGGTGAGCGACAGGAGATCATGCGGAAGAGTTCTATGTGACAAGGTTTTGTGGATCGCCACCGCAACACCATCACCTGCTTTGGCCGTTCTGTCTTCCCTGATCAGCGAGAAGTCTGGGAAGTTAATTTTCTTCGTTTTGCTGTTTAACTTAGTCCCTGAAATCAGACAAATTTTGATGTTATTTCTGTGGACGATGTGTAATAACTCGTCCAGATTGGGCTTGAGCGCAAAAATATTAATTGCTAATATGTTGGTTATGTTTGCGGGGGAATCGTAGGTGTGTCTAAGGAGGGTGAGAACAGGTGGACATAGGATGCGATGATTGTGATCCTATCAATTGGTGTAAGAGCTTTTTGGAGTTTAGAGCTCATCTCTTTAAGCTCTGAAAGGATTTCGGGAATTCTTAGGGTTTTTAGCTCGTCAAGGACTTGCTTCGCTGTAATTATATAGTTTTTGGTGCTACTTAAATAAGATTCCGTAACAAGTGTTTCCATTGGGATGGTCCTAGGTTCAGCAGAGGGTGCGGCAACGTTCCTTCTCGAGGTTTCCACCGATGGGAAGAACGAAGCGTAGGTGGGCCTGGGCGCCTTGGCAGTGGAGATAGGGGTTGGCTCAGGGACTGCAGGAGACTGGAGGAAATGGATGTTCCTTTCCAGATTCTGGATCGTGGCCGAGTGAGGTGTAGCGGGCAATTCCAATGGCGCTATGTTGGGCCTGGCCGACTGTGCTCGTTTTTTCTGAGTTTCCATGAATTTTAGGCGCATGAAACACTCTCTATAACTGGCCGTGTGGGCTAGTCCGCAGTTCGCGCACTTTAGTGTTTTCGAAGTGCAGGCTTTGACGTCATGGTTTGACGCACACTTTACACATCTGAGGTTCAGGTTGCAGTGTTGGCTTGCATGGCCAAACCGTTGGCACCTGAAGCACTGGGTCGGTTGCTCGGATTTCACGAACTTTTCTATTTTGTAAGTGTGGTAGAAAATAGTTTTAATAGCAGCAAAGCTGCTCAAGGTTATTTCAGGGCCAACCGTGATAGCGGATATCGGTAGTGGCCTGTTCTCTTTGGTGTCACCGTCTTTGTTTACTTTCACGAACTGGCGAACGGAAAGTACGTTGATGTCGTGTTTTGATAACTCGGCTTGAATTTCGTCTTCTGAGAAACTGCTTGGAAGCCCTTTCAAAATATATTTTTTCGGTCGCTCACTTTTAAGACCGAAAGTGAAAAATTTGATGTTTTGCCTTTTCAGGATACTTGCGATTTTATTGTAGTCCTCGGTCGTTCGTAGATGAACGATCGTGGTACTTCCATTAAATTTCATCTTGAAATTTTTATCTGCGGCGTTGGTCTGCAGAAAATTGATTAATTTTTTTGTCTCCAGTTTTTCATTCTCGATGATTAATGGAGGGACAGAAGTTTGTTTTGGAGTCTCTTGAGGTCCATCTGAAGTGTCGGAAGGTTTGGCGAGGCGAGCGGGAACTGGACTCGCACTAGTCGAAGGTTTCGTAACGGTTTTTTTCGTTTTTTTTGGGTCTTCCATCAGAGAACTCATTTTGGCTTTCCTTTTTGGAGCCAAGGGAGTTTTGAAGTTTTTTAAGTTTGACACTTTTGTGCCAACACTTTTACTCGATTTAGAATTTCACTGTACTGTAAGCGCTGTACGTTACAAATTTATACTTCGCAGAGAGCGGTAGACATGCGTCCGCACGACACCGACTCAAAACAAATACTGCAACCACCACATAATCCTTGTAATTGTATGTTAAAAATCCCCATATAACCCTTAGCCACATTATTTTTCAATTTTGTCATTTTATCCATCGATTAGTTCAATTAATGGATTTGCTATTAAATTGTTGTGATTAAACTGAAATTTCCAATACAATAATGAATGGATAATTAAGCCCTGGCCGCCCATCCTCAGCCCAGCATTGGGCCAGATGCGGCAACCAGGGCCTCCACCAAATCCTGGCTACGAACTTCAGCCACTCTTTGGCCCAAGCTTGGGGCCCAAGGCTTGACAGCCCAAACCTGTGCCAGAGCCGCCCCGTTTCCTACCTGGGATGTGACGCCGACGGCCAGTGCATAAAACCGATAATGTTTGACGACCCCCTCAACGGCCAACCGTTGGGACCCGACACTTGGCGTGCCAGCCCTCGGGCGACACTCGGGCCAACATATGAGCACTGGCAATTCTTACCCGGGATACTCCACTTCGTACGTAACATTATTGTTCCATGTAGAGGAACCTGAAAATTGTACGAATAGCCAGAGTCGAACAGAAGGCACATTCATCAAGAAATTATTTTCAAGGCTCTATGATATAATCTACCATAACAACGTTTCAACAAAATACTTAGTCAATTCTAGAAGACCCTGACTGATGTTGAGGTCACTAGAGCCTACTGATCACATCTCTCAGTGAATCTACAATTCATGCAAGTAGCCTTCCCCAGAATGATGACTCGCCAATGTCTCTACACCTGACACACACGTTTAGACACAATCCAAAACCATGACGGAATTACTAAGAACAATTGCTAGCAACAGGAAACGAAAAATCGCTTGTTCTACATCGTTGACTCGATTTGCACGCGATTCCAAATGAAGCCAACAGAAGCCAATGAGGATATGCGTCCTCCTACCATTGGTATTTGTACTTGGGGCTCCCACAAGGCGAGCCAATTTATACCAAGTCAGTTGTCTTCAACTGTCCCTCAATGTTGGAGGGTATCGGCTTTTCCATCAATCGCCCCATAGGGGATTTATTTTACCATCCACCGTGTGATGTAACGGTGGTGATCCTTGAACACGAATCGGGCATTTGATATTGAATTCAGGACCCTGGGGGTCCAGCATCTAGTTCAATATGCGCAAAATCCTGTTCGTCAGGATTCTCTACGCGGCAATTTATTCAAAGGTTATTCTAAAATTACGCACTTTTGTCTCGGTCAATAGTTAATAAAATCGAATGTAAAAGACCGAAGATTTTTGAGGAATGTAAGATGATGATCAAGTCAAGAAATTCTACCAATTATGTATATCAAATTAAGTATCCAAATTTTCCGAGCGTTTTCTATTTTTTTCTTAAAAAATTTAAAATACGTGGGAAAAGAAGGGCAAATGAGTGTAAGAATTTAAATTTTTCTTCTCCTCAATTTCGAATTTCCATGATATTGATTGACTCATGTTACACGTAGTGGGAAAAATGGACAAAAATACACCTTTTATAGTTCGTTCACTTTTTCGGAAGTTATTAGTTTTCAGTTCCCGATTTATAGTATCGCATAGAAAATGAACGTCAAATTTTAGATATAGGCATCTGATCCAGTTGGTTTGTCCGTTTACAAAGCTAATAAACCGTTCTACGTGAAATGATCATCATTTTTGGGGAGTTAAAGTGAATAACGTAATCTTGGTCATCCACGAATCCCGTTTTAAAATTATCCGTAAACAGCGTAATTTGTGATTACATTTTATACAAAAATTTAAAAAATTTCAATTTTTGATTGGCCCTGGCATAAAAGCTTCAAAGTAAAAGATTGACAAATCCAAAAGTGTAATCAATGCTGCGATGCTGGAGTATGTTTATGTGAAAAAGCGGATAAAGTACTTTTTTAGTCATCTAATGCGATTCATTTCTTCATTAGGCAGATTCCTTATTTTTTCTTTCTTATATTAAAGCCTCAAATTTCATAATTCACATACCCAAGGTAGGGGGGGAGGGAGAGTTCCATCGTAGACGCCCGCCATCGTATCACAGGGGTTTCTGGAGGTTTACCCTGTGATTAGAAATACGATGAGCTGAAATGGCGAAGTCGGCCCCAGCCGCAATGGGTGGGTTCTCTGATCCGTAGTATTGCCCATGAAGTAATGCCTAACAGCGGTTACGTGGGTGAATACGAATAGAGCAAGAGTAGAAAAAAAAAACATACCCAAGGTAGATTTCTGAACCTCTGGGATTTCATCAAAGATATAAAACGACCGAGTGATTACAAGAGCACAAATATCCATAGCAAGTTCGCGTTTCTATAGCATTTAATTATAGAACTTAAACATTTCAATTTAAATTGAAAGAGAGGAAATAATAAGGGTGGCTATTCTGACATGAAATGACCCATATATATATATACTACTTTCGTTGAGGAACGAGCCCTGAGTGTGTGGTTTTGCTATTTCTTTTTTACAGTATTTTTTCAAATAAATCGTTTAAAAATCATTTCAATCAATAATTCGTAGCTTTTACGTTATAATTTATGCACTATTATTTCGGGCCTAATGGATAACTAAACAAAAAATTTAACGTATTACGTTACTAATGTTACGAAGATACGATGTTGAAGAAATTTGTAGAAATTCTAAAACTGCAAAAAAATTCAAGACAAAAGTAGTAAATGAGAAATTTTTCATTATTTTTCGATGGCCTGTGTATCGATTGGAAACTTTTCGGGCCATCGTTAGAAAACTAGGGTCAACTTGGAAAATTTGTAAAACTGTAATTCATTCAGTTTTCATCTAATAACTCAACGGAGATTTTCGTTTGCAATAGAATACGTTTTTTCGATACCAATACTACCCGAATTTCAGAAGCAATGTGATTCTCAGCGCCGATAGTCCCCGAAATTTTAGGGGAAAATCGAATCGGTTGAAAACTTACGAGACTCGATATGAAAGGTTAAGATACAAATTTTTCCTGTATATCACGCAATGCTTCTAACACGACGGATTATAATTTTTCTGTGACTTTTCCCTCCGTATAGGAAAGGTTATCCTAATTAACCTGAACGCGAGTAAAACCACCGCTAATAAGTAAACATCACTCTTCTATTTTTATCGTCGTATAATATTGAAGCACTTCTATTACATAGTATCTAAAATTGCAATCGTCCATTTTCTTTTCAATCTCTAGCCAAGCTGTTATTGAATTACCAATTTCTTGACTGTGTTTTTTTTTCTGTTATTCCACAGGTGCACAAAGTATCTTCCTCGTCATCTAGAACACCGGGTGTTGGTGCTGATGCTAGCATCACGAGCAAAGGGGGCCGAGTTAGTGAGGTCATGGAATTGTGCTACGTCACTGAACGAATTATTGCCCTGTGGTACAGAGATGATAGCCAGGGTGTCCTCGAACACGCGACCAATTTGCTTCGGGGCAAGCACGCTCATAATTACATGGTAAGTGAGTTAATCTTGTCAGCGCTCATGTTCATCTCTTAATGAGCAAGAGATTTCTACTTTCGCCAGTTGAAACTCTTGTACTCTTTGGTATCCTTTCCAATTTGTCTAATCGCGGGAACAATACTCGATTCAGACATAAAACATCCCCAATTCAAGGGTAAAATATATCCATTCTCAGGATAAAATAATCTAATTTAGGGATTAGAATATTCTTGATACGGAGATAAAAGATCCTCCATTCGAGAATAAAATATTTAAGAATATTGTTATCCCTGCTTCAGAGATATTGTATTCCCGGATCGGGTCGATTATGTTCCCAAATCAGTAATTTTTATCTCTAAAGCCTGTGTATTTATACTCACTATATAGGGGTATTTATATTTAGATCTTAAATTCTCTCTGCATAAAATCTTGAAGGTTCTCTAACCACGTATTATTTTTAATCGGTTCCAGATATTCAATTTGTCGACCCCTGGAGCAAACGGCGAAACGAATACTCGAGAGTGCGGGTGGCCCCAGGGTCTCGCTCCAAGTTTAGAGAGACTTTGTGCCCTATGCAAGGAACTGGATTCTTGGCTGAATGAAGCCCCTAATCGTGTCGTTGTACTTCACGCCAGGTGATTTTACAATTGGTTAATTATAAACAATCAATGCGCTAATTACAGGCTACAAATTGACTTCCTCCAACTAATTTCACTGCACCCAAAGAAAGGAGGTTCGCGAGTATTCACGAAGAGAAGAAGCATCAGGTTATCCATTAAAACTTGTCTGCATGAGGCAAATGGTTATCCGAATTTTATTGAAAAATAACTATGTTTTGTGGACTAACATTTCCTCTGAAATGGATTGTGTTGCAAACAGACATAGCCGTTAAATACAAAAAGCAAGGAGATTCTAATTTCTCTTTCCACAGTTTCTTTCATATAAACCAAGGACTAAATGCGTGTTCCTATAAATGTTGCATATTTTGATTGCAACAATCTCAGGAATAGGAGGTTTTGAAGTGACATGACCTGTGACTAGATTTCCACAATACCTACCTGCATGTTCATATCCAAAAGCCTTCATTCCAGGGTAAATTGACGATATTCCACTCAACATAGATGTTAGGCTGGGAAGACCAATGATGGTAACCTGGTGTCCGCTTCCCTTCGCATAGGAATAACGTTATGCTATGTATAACATAAACAAGTTAAATAATTCGATCCAATCAGTTTGACCTTTTGCTCATTAGCAACTTTATATCAAATTGACTGATGAAAAAGAAAATTCGAAAAACTCACTTTTAACAACTAGTTTGAAATATAGAGAACATATGCTTAGTTTAATTTGAAATTGAGGTACTTGTAAGAAACGTTCAAAGTTAATCTTGTTTGGTAATGGAAAGTATCAGCTTCAACTGAGGTCTGGAGAAACCCCCGAATTGACTTAGTAAACACCTTATAACGCAATAACAATACATGTTTATATCAAACAAAAAACTATAATTTTGGTATAGACTACATTGAAACGAGTCTGATAAGCAAAATTGATAGCCAAACATCACTCCAAAAATTTTCATACCTTAAAATATAAGCTTCACCTAAGCGGACTGCTGCAGACCAAAGCGGCTAGCAAAAACAATATTTCAATGATTTTCATTGACTCGATATCGATTCCTTTCCACCCTCCCAACATTGAGGACTCTATCCTGCGAGTTAAAAACATTCCGATAATAGTTCAAATAATGCAGCACCTAGTCTCATGTCAGGCCAACTTAAGTATGAGACCAATATTAGTATTTCTTATTTTCCATAACTAGTCAGCCTAAATCATAAAAATGGTCATGTTTACATATTCCATGTGATAGATAAGAACCGCGAAGTGGGTTGGTGGGTGTTGCAACGTCCTTTCAAGATTCCCATTACATCCTTAGACCACTGTACCGACCTGAATCAAAACTTTTTCCTTCAACGTCCGCAACTAAAATCGTTGATTGAAATAGGGGTGGAAAGGAGCGGCTGGGCGTTGCCGTGTCAGCCTACATGAACTACAGCAGCATATGTGGTGGACGTGATCAGGCGCTCGATAGGTACGCAATGCGGCGATTTCTGGACGACAAGATTGGCGCCCTCCGGGTACCATCCCATCGCAGGTGTGTTTCGAATACATATTATTAATTCCTCAAAACAGGTCCTGTACTTTCGGTACGACACCATCTGGTACAATGACCGTTCAGCTGGACGGATCTGGTCCGAAACCACTCCAACCACTGTGTGAAAGATCCAATAGATCAAATTACCCATCTTTCTCTTCTGTTCTTTCACAAATGACATTGAACTATAGTGTAATAGATATGTTACCGAGACTTCTTGGAGTTTCCTTAAATTTTTTTAGAACTTTCTTCTTTGTTTTCATAAGAGGGAGATTTAAAGTTCCGACTGAACTAATAAAATGTGCACCAAGAGGTTTCAAACCAAAAATACAGATAGACCGCTCATGTTCTTAGATGAATAATACGGTAAAAAATATTAAAGTGTACCCACCTCCAAAACCAAGTCAACAATATGCCTAGTAAAAATTATCCATGTCATTTAAACAATGTGTTGATAAAGAATACTATAGATACTGCATAACATATCCGGCAAATCATGTTTCCGCTCGTACGGATAAAGGTTGAGGCGTGCGTATCACATCGATTGACCCACTGACTTAAAAAGAAGTACAGGAACGATTCCCATCCTCTCGGGTAGCAAGGTCGGTCTTGGGTCCCACGATTATTCCCTAAATGAAATATCAGGAATATAAGCCTTAATTAATTAAGAGTTAAGGAAGCAACATCAGGGATCATAAGACGGATTACCCAAAAGTATCAGAACCCAAAAACATTACTCCACCACCACTTTTTATTATGGCACTTTTTATCTCTGGCAACGTGGGCGAGGTAGTCGAACCAGAGTAGCATTGCTTGATTGGTGGTTGCATGCCAATAATGACCATAATGACACGGTAATTGACCGAACCATGTGGCTCTGTTACCCGGCTTCTCCACTTTGTTAAGGAACCCGTTCTATCCAATGGGTGATCCCATGCTGATTATGAGAATTAAACGAGAAAAAATATCAAGAACTTTTTTTTGCCGAGTAAATCCACAGATTCCATCGTAATTGGAACTACCGCTTGGGCATTGATCAGCAATTGAGATAATTTGGTTATTGGCATTAATTTTGTTTTTGAACAGATATATCGAGTACTTCAGTGGACTTCTAGCTGGCTCCATGAGAATTAATCCATCGCCACTCTACCTAACTCATGTGACTGTTCTTGGAGTACCACTATTTGAACCAACTGGCTGCCGAGCTTTCCTCAAAGTCTATGAAGGCTTCACACCCATTTATACCTCTGATCTTTACTCTGTTACCAACGCAAGGGAATTTACTGTCAATCTCGGCGGGCTGAGATTAAGGGGCGATATTCTTGTCAAGTGCTATCATAGAGTCTACTCCAAACAGAGTCGAGAAGCTATGTTCTCACTTCAGGTATGTTTATAAAAGTTTATCATTTTTCATTCAAGGAATATTTTGGTCAATCGACGACATCACCCTCATATATTCAGCCATTGCTGTCTCAGCTGGTGAGCTGCTCGATTCAAGTTTGTTTGATGAAAAACGAAATGAACCATGAACAATATGCATTATTGCCGCCTGGCAACGGAGAGTTTCTCTTCTGGACTTTTCGCCTTGCACGTATTTTTGTTTTTTCAATTGTTATCATCCGATATATACCCTGAACAAGAGTACTGTTAGTTCCAAAACCGTAAAGAAACATTCCTTTGATTTCTTATTCATTAACATATATAAAGAAATTGCACCAACATCGTGACCGTTTTTGACTGTAAGAGTTTAATGGTTATCATCAGATGGTGGGAATCGTAAATTAGTAATTTTCGTAACTGAGTACATGGATGTTTTTTTACGATTGAGAGATTGCAATCCGAGGGGAAGTTGAGGAAGGCAATAGAAATGGCAGAAAAAGACGTTGACGTATGAGTTACGAACAACGCTAGGCCCGTTGAACCGCAATTCTAAACTCGCTTCGCTCAGTTAGATAGCGGTTTCTCGGGCCACCGAGACAAAAAAAGTATTCTTCATGCGGTCTAAAAAACTTCTCTGATTTCGGTAATTGCATACCTCGGCTTCGCCTCGATCTGCAACCCTCACCCTGGTCAGAAAAGTTTTCTTGCCTTATGATAGAAACTATTTTACTATTTCGTTACGAAGGGCGGGGTGCGGATTCCGCGCTAAGCGTGCGTGAAACGTTGTCTCACGCGCTGCGTAACGAAAATATACTGTTCTACGTACATGCAGTGGCCGGAGACTAAGCACGTTGAATTTGTTTCCACCCTAGTTTTGCATTATATTTAAGGGAATATGAATGAATCTCTAGTTTTCTGGGTATGTAAATAATACTATTCAATTAATTCCATTTGCAATTCAGTTCCACACATGTGTAATAACGGAAAACGTCGTAAGCTTTCCTCGCTCGGAGCTCGATATAGCATGCGACGATCCACGATGTCCATCAGACAGTGTCGTGACGTTGTACTTCTCGAGCGATGCAAAACGTCTAGATGGTCCAATACCAGCCCCAACACCCGCTGTGCCCCATGCATCGGCACATCACGATCCCATTCTTCATTGGGACAGTTACAGCAACCTGGAGATCAGCGACGATGGTGAGTCAATTTTCACATATCTACACCGGCCGGAGGCGAATTTGTTAATTCAAGAAACGATCAATGAAATTCATTCTCGAACTCTTATCTCTCAATTAAACTGGAGGAAGAAAATCTTTGGAAAAAATGTAACGTTCCTATGTTCAAGTCCAAATATTTGCGACCTTCTGAGAATGTTTTTTTCGAACGGGAGGTTTTTGGTCTGGATCTACCCAGTGTATCCAAGTGCGCATTTGTTATAACCAACAATTACCATTTATGCACAACATTAATTATTACTCCACCTTCTCACTCGGTTTGCATATAAATCCCTTCCTTCTGTGCTGTATTAATCAAACCACTTTCACGGAACCCATGTTATAAAATTTATTTCATGAAAATCTGACGATTGAAACATTTTGAAGTTCATAAGGAGGGGTAAAATTGCGTGTGCGTAAGTAATAGTGCAGTATGTGTGTGAAAAGAAGATCTTAAGTTTTTTTTCCTTACTTAAAGACAGACATACTGCCTCATATGACTTTTTTCTCACTCTCATAATCTAGGAGTTATTGCGGATTAAAGCAAAAGCCGGAAAAATAACATTGGAAAGTTATCGGTGCAAGTCCAACTTTATAGTCATTATGATGCATTCCTATTGATATCCCGTAAATTCTATCTGACTAATTGAGTAATTAAACTTAGAAATAAAAAAATACATATATAAAAAAGAAACATATTTGGAATGGAGAGAAAGATATGATTTTTTTCGCGAAGTAGAAAATTTTTTTGCTCCGTTCAAAAAAAAATAATAATAATCACAATGAATGATTGATAATTAACATAAACAAGATCATAAAATTTTTTATGTGTAGAAATAGCAATAAAAAATTCGGTTTCCATCACATCATAACAACAGAAAATTCAAATATGCAAATCACCTATTTAAATGATGCCGTCGCAACTGGCATAGTTTTAATGAAATCGCGGAGGTTTTCGCGAGTGTGAGTTTGACACGATTGTGGAATTTTATTTTCGGAACAGACGCTGAGGGGCCATTTTTATTTAATTACTTTTGGGTGCTCCACGGGCATTTGTGTCACACCAATTTCAAATGCATCATTTCTCCATTCGATTTTCCAGTAGTCGACGGTTATTTAAGTGCCTCTATTTTCGTTCAACTCTGTAACCGCAACTTACAACCACCAATCCAACACGGAATCGTAATTTTGCCAAGCTCATTCGTCAAATTGTGTTTTGCTATTTGTTTACCATACATTTTCCGAAATTTCATCGTTATTTTTATAACGAAGAACCCAACCCGAAGCGGACGGCGGAAAGAGATGGGTACCATCATACCCGCCCGCTATGCTATCATAGAATTTTTTGGGTGTTTTACTCTGCGATTAGAAAATATCAGGCGAAAGTCCACGTAAGTCCCATCAGTTGGGCTCTCGTTCGCAAAGCCCTTGCGGCAGATCCTGCGGGCGAATCCCAATGAACAGTAAAAACACACACTCATGTTTAATTGATTTTTTTTACGCTTTCACTCACAATTGAGGATCTACCGCGACCCCTCACCGTGGTGCTAATGGAAGCCGACTTTTTCCGAAACTGTACAGCATTAACATAGTCTTAATCAACGGACACGAGGCTCAACGAACATTATAATCCCTGCTCTTTCCAGTCATGAGAGGAAAAGCATGGGAGCCTCCCATGAATGAATTTATATCAATCAGAACCTGAACAATTCGTCATTACTATACCAAAAGGAAACTCCTCATACGTGAACTGACTCGTTTGCCAAAACCCAGCGCTCTAACGACACGGCCATTGGCGTCGGTTTAATGTAAGATTGTATTCGAATGTTTGCAATACCCTAAAACAAGATCTATAGGATTGCCTCATTGCCGGCGTATAAGCCAGTGAGTTATTATACTGCGAAGGGACCCGGTCAACTCATCGAAAAGCGATTGATGGAAAAGTTCTTTTTGTCGATTTTGCAAGCCATTTTCGTTGGGGCAAATCTCTGCGTAATTTTCGTCTGGCTCATTTCTTTTTTTTTAATCAAGCCAACTGTAGTGGGGATTTCATGGGTTTATTCTCGGCAACTAGGCGCCGTAGTACGCGTTGTGGGGGGAAAATGCGTGACTGTACGACTTTTGCGAGTTTCCCAAGTCCCCAGTGTGTCCCTGGTTTCAGGTCAGACCGATTCAAGAAGTGAAGTTGATTGGCCTATGAGTTGACTACCGGAACAAAACAAAGAACAAAAAACTTAAAGATAATGAATTGTGGTTGTGATTTGTTGGTGCAATCATCATTAGGACATAATTGAAAAATTGAAACAATTTCCAACGGTGAGTAGATAAACGGAGACATCGTCAACGAGATTGCATATCGTGTTTCTCGAGAAGTCCAAAGATTTCACTCCAAAAATGGTCCGACACAATTCAAAATAAGGAATTAGTGATTTATGTATATATTGTGGTTTGATTCGATGGCCATTGTCACGAGAAGTTAATTTGCGACACAAAATTTGCTAGAATGTCTCAACTCCAGTCATGGATTACCGGAATTAACTTTTTAAGGGCCGCCAATTAAGCCATGAGTTGAAGCTTCTTTTAATCGCGTCATGTAACTTAAATTAAGATTTGACGACTCATGTTCTTGGAACTGTATCCTTTTTCGACAATTTTTGAGTTAATTGGAAATTTTTGAATTTTGCGGTCTTTCGAATTTGATGAACTATTGGAAATTTGAAAAATGTCAAATTTTCTTGAAATTTCTTGCGATTTTTTTCAGAATTTCAGAATCTCTCGTTGTTCTTAACAACTTAATGGACTCTATTTTTCCTTTTCTTCACAATTCGATATTTTGTAAAAAATTCGGAATTTTCCGAATTACTAAGAACGCTACTTCTTTATAAACTCATATCTGAAAATTGTCAACAATTTCTGAATTGTTTTATTTTTTTGGTCTGTCAATTAAAAAAATCCAAGCCTTCGCAAATTCGCTAGATTTTTTGAAATTTTAAAATTTTGTCAAAGTTTTATCATTTTCAGCTAACATAGAAAACTTCAAAAGCATGAATTATCGTTGTGATTTGTTCGTAATCATTATTTCAAACCGCGCATAATTGAAAAATTGAAACAATTTTCGACGTTGAGTACATAAACACACAGAATCATCATAAATCTGATTGGCTATCTATTTCCGCTTCTATCATCTATGACTATTTTTCAAACTTTGAAAACACTACAAAATGTTTAATTTCTCTGGGATTCCAAAATTGTCGGAATTCAAAAAATCAATGTTTGAAGTTTCTAAAATGGTTGGATCATTTTTCCGATTTTTGAACTGTTTGAAACACAAAAAAAATTCCTCCGAAGTTACAAATAATGCCATTTTACCTTCCTACAAATTTTGAGGAAAAAAATAGATTTTTCTGCCTCCCCGACCCGAAAGTACGCTCTCCACCGTGGTCTGAAACGCCAGAAAGAACGGCTTTTCTGGAGTTTCTCGACGGAGAATCGTTGTGATTGGAGGCGAGAGTTGCTAACGAAAGAGTAAACTTCGGATCTCCACCCGAAGCTCCCCGACTCTTGCTTACGCATGCGCATGATATATTTCAGTGCCTAAATCGCGACCGAACGTGTCAAATTCCGAAGCCACTTTTTCTCTGTATAATATATACGCATAAAAGGTTCATGTCGCCAGTGCTCCTGTGGAACAAAATTTTTTTAAATTATGCATTAATTTCTTTAGTGGATAAAATAATATTGGATAAAACGAGTTGATTTTGAAAAAGTAGAGTAAATTAAAACTGTTCCCCGCCGGCGAATGAAGAGACTGACCTAACCTGAAAAATGAGCGATTCTTCATCGCGATGTTTAGAAATTTCGACAGAGAGGTCAAAGTTGGAAGGAAAATATGCTTATAAAAAGTGGTTTCGGCATTCTAATTTTCTTTTCGACGTTTTTATGTTTTTTCATGCATTTTTACTTTTTGCCCGCCCCGACCAGCAAAAACCTCGGCTTCGCCTCGGTTTTGCAAAAGTCGAGCGGGCATGTAGTTCGCAAGGTGACCGACGAGAGGCGTGCGCGGGCAGGCCACAAAAGTATTCATCGTTGGATTGATCGTCAACATTTCAAAATTGATACATTTATTGTTGAACGTACTTTCGGGTGGAAGAAAGAAAAATAGCATACGACACACGGCCAGAAAGTTTGAATTCTTGCCGTACGTGATATGAGGCCTCGGCTTCGCCTCGGCCTTCATATCACGCACGCCAGGAAATCAAACTTTCTGGCCTTGGGTCGTAATATACTAATTTTATTTCATTTTGAAAATTTTGCAAATTGAAAATAAATCAAGTCTTCAAAATTCCCTGAATGCTTCCAATTTCTTTATGTATTCAAAAAAAGTTCATCTCTAGTCAGGACGTAAAATCAGAAGCGAATGCAACTGCAGATAATTGAAAAATTGAAACAATCTTAATCTAACGTTGAGTAGATAAACACGCGGAATTATAGTCAAGGAGATTGATTACTCCTTTTCTCCGCAACTCAAGACTACAAGTGATTTCATTCCAAAAATGGAAGCGATCCCGTTTTGTCAACAACCGTTACGGCGGGAAAGTTTAGATTTTTCCAATTTCCGTTTTCTTTTTTATTATTTACTCACGAAGGAATCCGCCGAACGGTGAACTGGTTGATTCCCCTTAACGACTTCTTTAAGTATATAATATGGGCGTCGTGAATAAAAAAAAATACTGGGCTTTTTTTTACCAGTGGGACAGTTACAATTTTCTATATTTGCTTTTAACTTCCCGGTAGGGAAAGCTATGTAATACCCTCAAAAATAAACGGTTCCGAATGCATTATATCTTTACGTTTCATTCACGTACCTTCTCCCCCGAAATAATTTTGGGACAGTTTTGAAATTGGATATGTGCGTGTGTATATGCGTCTGTATATTTGCAACCGAAATTTGGAGAGTGGTTTCCTCGTGAAAGGCGCGTTCGAAGCGTCCCCACAAAATCTCCGCTGATTAGATTTTGGTTAAAATTGGTCCAGGGCATTAGTTGTTATAAGCAATTTTAATTGGGCAGACCGCTCTTTTAGGAAAACCGCTGGAAACACAAAAAAATATTTATAACAAAAGTTGCTCCATATGTAAAGATGCATATTTTAGGTTATATGACTTTTTACCCTACTTCGCATAATTAGTGAGATATTGCAAATTATTGTTAAGAAAGTTGAAGAAATTAATCAATTTCCGGAACAAGCCGATCTACAGATGCATCTGTGTGTGTACCGGATAAGATCAAACTCACGGTTCCGCAAACTCGACACATACGGCAAACATGATTATTCTGTCAACGCGGACTTTTCTATGCTCACCCAGGTAGGAATTGACAACCGGCCCAGGCCTGGCCCAGGCTTGTTTCAAGCCTGGCAAAGCCTGGCCAAGGCTGGGTAAACTAGCCTATACCAGGCCTGGAATGAAACATGGGGCCAGGCTAGGACTGAGGTATCCCTCAGTCTTGGGACTAGCCTGGTAGTTTAGCCTGGCCCACGGCTGGCATTTAGCTAGAACCGGGATATACGCTTAACATAAAAAAATAATTAATTCAATTAAGATTGCACAAATGTTTTGTTAAAAGAGCGATGAGTATGTTAATCTCATTGGCTCATCGAGTGTAGAATAGTAAAAAAAATAAAAAAACAATTTCGACTATTAGTTGGCGAAATAGGAATATCCAGATCGCTAGGTGTTTCTTGTCGGTCACCCATCCTCCTACGGTCCATACTCGGTGGTGCTTAACTTCAGTGATCGCTGGATATTCTAGTTGTTCCTGGGCTGTGCGGCTTGACTTGACTTGAAAATTGTTTATTAACATTTGTCATATATACATACTATATACAGTATTAATATCTTAAGTGCTACGCTCTAGATCACCAGCCATTGGCTTTATATCTAATATGATTAAAGTTTAACCTAATTTTTCATTTTTATAATGTTTGTGAATTTTTACATGATGACTCGGTATAAGGAAAAATGACTTCTAAAAAACCTTATAAGTAATGGGCGCATGAGGGGCGGAGGAGAAAGGGATATACGGAAAGGTGGGACAAAAACAGGTGGTCAGTGAGACCAATTTGCTTTCTTATCAATGTTGATGTTTTGGAGCTGGGGATTAGGATCGGATTGTAGTTTAAATTTAAATGTCGAATTTATTCTATCGATAAATTTACCTATGGTTGCCATGCCCAGTGTATTGTGCATGCCGACCATTTTATTATCCATAAAAATTTATTTTGGACAAATTGAGGATGATTTAAGTGGGTTTGTGCTGCATCGTGCCAGGCAGGACAACCATAAGAGATAGGTCTGATTAACCCTTTGTATCACGTAAGTTTCAGAGATTGACTGAGCGTTGGAGATTTCAGAAAATTATACAATGGTACTAGAATAATTTTAGTCTTGACCTTGATATCAGATATAAGTTTTTTCCACAGGAGGTTGGAATCAAGGTGTAAACCTAAATATTTCACAGAAACGGTTGAGGTAATCTTATTGCTACGCAAAGTTAAAGTCGGTTTGGCCTTGGAGCTAGTAAATAAGGTTGCTACTGATTTAGTAGCATTCACTTGAATTTTCCGTTTATTTAAATCCCTGATTTTAAGAGAAGCAGAATTTTCTATTCTTCTAACAGCTTTATTGATCGATTTGCTAGGTAAGTACAGAGCAATGTGATCAGCATAGCCTGCAATGAATACATTTCTAGGTATTCTGTTAAAAACAGAAGCGATGTATAGGTTGAATAGTACACGGGAGAGGATATCCCCTTGCGGGACTCCCGCGACAATTTGAGTTTTAACGGAAAGTAGTGATTTGACTCTAACTTGAATATATCTATTTGAATTTCTGATTCTGACCAATTCGTGGCGGGTCGAGTGTTCTGAACGGAAACCGAATTGGTTTGTAGGTATTAAGTGTAGCTCATCGATAGATTTTATGAGACGTAATAGAATTATTCGCTCAAAGTGTTTTGCGGGTACCGGTATCAGACTGAGTTTGAGCGCAAAATTGTTAATGGCTAAGATATTTATTATGTTTGTTGGAGGATCGTGGGTGGTTCAGCGGTGGATTCGAACAGGTATGCATAGGATGCGATGATTGTGATTTTATCAAGGGGGGTGTCAGCTCTTTGGATTTTAGAGATCATGTTCTTAATCTCTGAGAGGTTTTCGAGAATTCTAAGGGATTTTAGGTCATCAAGGACTTGTTTCACTGTATTAATAAAGTTTTTAGTTGTACTTAAATGTAATTCCGGATCGTCAGTCTCCATCAGAATGGTCATAGGTTCAGCGGTGGGTCCGTCAACATTCGTTCTTAAGGTTTCCATCGTTGGAAAACAAGAAGCGTAGGATGGCCTGGACATCTTCGTGGCAGTAGAGATTGGCGTAGGCTCGAGGACTGGAGGAGACTGGAGAAAATGGATGTTGCTTTCCAGGTTTTGCATCGTAGCCGAGTGTGGGGTAGCGGGCAGTTCCCGCTCTGCTCTTTTTGGTGCTGGTGGTTGGACTCTTTTTTCATGAATCTCCACAAATTTGGTTCGTGAGGCGCACTCACGATAGCTCGCTGTGTGAGCTAAACCACAATTTGCGCACTTCAGGGAGTTACTGGTGCAGGTTTTGATGTCGTGATTGCCTGCGCATTTCACACATCTGGGATTTAAATTACAATGCTGACTGGCGTGTCCAAATTTTTGGCACCGGTAGCACTGCGTTGGTTGTTGGGTTTTGATGTATTTTTCTATCTTAAATGTATGATAGAAAATGGTTTTAATAGCAGCGAGGCTGCTCAAGGTTACGTCAGGCCCAACCGTAATTGCAAACACCGGTAGTGGCCTACTCTCTTTGCTGTCTCCGTCCCTGTTTGTGTTCACAAACTGCCGGACTGATAATACCTTTATGCCGTGTTTGGATATTTCCGCTTCAATCTCGTGTTCAGTAAAACTGGCGGGAAGACCTTTTATGATAAATTTCTTCGGACGCTCACTTTTTAGACCGAAGGTGTAAAAATGTAAATTTTGCCTTTTCAGGATACTTGTGATTTTATTATAATCCTCCGTGGATTGTAGATGGACGATGGTGGTACTACCATTGAATTTCATCCTGAAGTTTTTGTCCGAAGCGTTGACTTGCAGGAAGTTGATTAATTTTTTGGTCTCCAATTTGTCATTTTCAATAACTATTGGAGGCACTGATGTTTGTTTTTGAGCCTGTTGTGGCCCGACAGGAGTGTTTGAAGGTTTGTTGAGGCGAGCGGGTTTACAGCTCGCACTAGTTGACGGTTTAATAACGGTTTTTTTAGTTATTTTTGGGTCTTCCACAGGAGGACTCATTTTGGCTTTCCTTTTGGGAGCCAGAGGAAGTTTGAGATTTTTTAAGTTTGACACTTTAGTGCCAAAACTTTGACAAGATTTATAAATTCACTGTACTGTAAGCTCGGTACGTTTGGAATTTATATTTTGTAGAGAGCGGTAGACATGCGTCCGCACGACACCGACTCAAAACAAATACTGGCTGTGCGGCTGCTTACACGAGAGGATATTTTTCTTGGGTTTATATGGGGAATCAATGGGAGGGAAGATAATGGGGTAGGAGGGTGAGAGACAATAAACCAATGAAAAAGCGGGATAGAATGGGATGATATACTTTGATAGTGGGGCAAAATGGGATAGCGAGACAAAATGGAATAGTAGTGCAAAAGAGGATAACGGGATAAAATGGGATAGAGCGAGATAAATAAGGGCGGGATAGGGCACAATGGGAACAGGGGCATAATGAGAAGCGGGGCATAATGGAATGGCAAGCATAATGGAGAGCGGGGGATGATCTCAAAGAGGAAGTACCAAGCTTCGACAAATGGGGCGAGCTTGGGACAGCCCCGCATTACCAGGCCTTGGCACGCTAGGTTGGCCCGGGCTTGTACCGATGGTGTTGTCACCCTGTTTCCAGGGCTCGTAGCCCAGTTCCTGGTGACCAGCTCTGTACCAGTCTAGGCACAGAAGTGGTAACCAAGGCTCGGTGTTGCCATACGTGGGCCAGGTTATTGCCAGGACTGGTCTGAAACCTTGGTAAAACCCAGATTTTCAATTTATATTGAGGCTTGGCGACCAAATTTGGCCCAGTCTATGCACGAAACTTCTAACCAGGGCTTGGCATCGCTTAGCATGAGCCAACCTATTGCCAGGACTGGTCTAGAATCTTGGTAAAAGCCAGATTTATAACTTCTATTGAGACATCGCGACCAGGTTCGGCCCATTCTACAACCAGCACTGGTATCCAAAGGCGGATTTAAGCGATCTTGGTGGTAGATTGGCCCAAGACTGGTTACCAAATCTCAATGTAATTGGTAAATCGGGGTATCCCCCAGACTTGGGGCTAGTCGTGGATTCAGTCTGGTCCAAGTCCGGTATATCCAGCTCTGAGGTACCAGCCATGGCTGTAGATTGTCCCAAGAGTGGTTGTTATATCCCAATGTGACTTGTTAATCAGGGTATTGCCGAGACTTGAGGCCTGTCCTGGCTACAGCTTGTTCCTAGCTGGGTTCAATCGACCCTTGGATACCAGTCCTAATTGTAGACTGGGACAAGCTTAGTCGCCAAGCCTCAATGTAAATTACAATCTGAGTTTTACCAAGGCTCTAGACAAGTTTTGGAAATAGCCTGGCCCACGCTTGGCAATCCGATATCCTGGTTACCAATTCTGTGCCTAGGCTGGCCCAAGGCTGGTCGCCAGGGACTGGTCTACAAGCCCTGGATACCGAGTGGCAACACCATCGGTCAAAGCAAGGGCCAAGCTAGGTGTGCCAAGGCTTGGTATCCGAGGCTGTCCCAAGCTTGTCCCGGTTGTCAAAGCTTGGCACTTCCCACCTGGGCATCGACCAAAGATCGGATAGTGTTAAACGAAAGAGATACGAAAATACTCGGACTAGGTCATTGGTTTTTATGCTGAAGAAGAAGAGCCAAAATAAAATGTTGTAACATTAAATAGGGAAAGTTATGTGCGAATTCTGCGGAGTGAACAATGCTGATGCAGTCGACTTTACATCACTCTCGGTTTAAGTAATAAAAACAGAAAAAAGTGTTTGTTTTTGGCTACGACTGGGGATAAATATACTATTTTATCGGACTGCTTTGGGGAGATTACATGTAAATGAATTTAAAAATGTATTCCGTAGCTTTTTCGTAGTCCTCAGATTGTACGGGTCATTTTTTTCCTCCACCATGGCGAATCCAAAAATCGATTTGTTTGAAGATGTTGAAATCTTTGAAACTTTCCGAAATTTTGAAATCTCTGAAACTTTTCAAAGTTCGGAATTTTTGAAACAATTATAACTGGAAATTTTTTAATCTCTTCAGATTCCGCAGGTCTGTTTTTCGTTCAATTTGGAACTTTTTTTGCCGTTTCTTTGATTCTTTTAAATTTTCAAAATATGCAATTTGGAAAAATAATGAGAACACACTAACGTTTAATGGAAAAAATACACGAGGGCAAGCGCTGTTCATCTACAGCCGGAAGGAAAAAAATTCCCATTATTTTCTTGCGCCACTTCCGAGATTGAGAAAATAAATAGTGTTGAAGGATTTTTTACACTTTAGAAGCAATTTCAGTCTTTTCCTGTGGTACTGATGACCAACTTGTTCACTTGAATTCTCCTTAGACCGTTCATAATGAGCAGTGGTTGCGCTTGAAGAGTTCCTATAAAACTTTTATTTTTGTTACCACTTTTGAGCTTTGTAACCCTTCCATAATTTGTTTGGAATTTTCGAGCTTGCCCAAATCTTTTGAATTTTCTAATGCTTCAAAAGGCAAATCCAAGTATTTCTGAGACTTCTAATTTTTGTTGAGATGTGTCGGATTTTCTAACTTCTCAGAATAAAATTTCATTGTATCGAGATAAAATTTTATTTGTAACAATTCAATTGAAAAAAAATTAAGAATAAACAGCGTGCATGGGTTTTTCAACTTTTCATGGTGATGATCAGCTTCTTCACTTGCATCCTCCTCAGACCGTTGAGAATGAGGAGCGGTTGCGCATGAACGATTCCTTCATACCCGATTACTCGGCTTGTGCGAATATCAAGTTGATGTTACAACCGGGTAACACGTGGACTGGCCACTCCCAAAGTGCCCACAATTTTCAACGTCATCCTCTACGTATTCTCCCGTCGATTATCCACTGTCAACTAATCGTCGATCCATACGTCCTGAGCCACCCACATTTATCAGCATCCACTGCGTGCAATCCAAATACGGATTTCCAGTGTTTGTGGCCCATCAATCTTTCGAGCAGGAAGTTCCCTTCGATTACATTCAATATTTTTCCATTCTACGAAATTTGAAACTTTTATTTCTATGAAATATTTAATACTCTTGGAAATTTTGATTTTTCTTTCAGATTCTTGAAATAGTTCAATTCCTAGAGATGATTTTTTTTCTAATTTCCACAATTTCTAGAGAAGTCCTTGAAATTTTGAACATAGTTAAGAGTTCTAAACATTCTGAATTTGGTTAACTATAGAATTAACTAGAGAATTAACTATAGAATTAACTAGAGAATTAACTATAGAATTAACTATAGAATTAACTATAGAATTAACTATAGAATTAACTATAGAATTAACTATAGAATTAACTATAGAATTAACTATAGAATTAACTATAGAATTAACTATAGAATTAACTATAGAATTAACTATAGAATTAACTATAGAATTAACTATAGAATTAACTATAGAATTAACTATAGAATTAACTATAGAATTAACTATAGAATTAACTATAGAATTAACTATAGAATTAACTATAGAATTAACTATAGAACAAGTAAAATAAAAATTATGTTTTGAAGCTATTTGAGGGATTATCAACTGCATCGGCAAGGATTATTTGCATTTTAAAGTGAAGTTCCTTAACGTGTCTTGCAGTAAACGAAAGAAAAACTCTGGCGAGTAAAATTGTGGAAAATGGTTGACTGACAACGCAAGCGCGTGACGATTCCGTCACGCTCCCTTCCTTGCCGTTTCACCCCGCCCTTAACCCATGCGCGACACGCAACTTTCTGGTTCCCCTCATCCCTCATGGTTCATCCTACTACACTCATTCCAAAGGTTCACCCCAGGGTTATGTTTTTCAACTGTCAAGTTGTAAAACACACCAAAGTTAATGTCGATTACTTTGTAAATGACTTCGGTCCAACCGGCTTTTCAAAGAAACCTGACCGCTTTGTTTTTTTATGTGTATTATTATCGACCTTACAGCTCAACGTTAATTACAGGATCAAATCATTCATAATTGGGTGCAATACAATTATGCCTAAGTTAAGCCTGAACATAATCTTGGTTTACCGAAATCCTTCACACTGTGTGAGCTTGCCTACCCTTGACAAGTCATGCATAAGGTTTTTCCATCATTACACCTTTGAATTTTTCCCTGGACGTATTTGTAATCAGGTTTCGCCTAAAGCTTCATCCATGCTTGTAGAAAAGAATCTGAAAGGAGCTATGATTATGCGGGGTCATAGAGACCGTTTTTAATTCGGTCGTCAAAGATTAAGTCGGCATCCGTGTTCACCTTACATTCGTGAGTCTTACCGAACGGAGCTATATTCAAGCTCTTCCTCAACTTTCTACTACTTGTAATAGGGTTTGCCTGAAGCTTCCTTGAAGCTTGGGCCAAACAATCCGATAGGAACCATAACCATTGTCGGCCATTCAATGACTTCTCAACTTCGTCTTTAAAGACTGACACTGAGTCGTGTGAGTTTGCACCACTCGGTGTCGGTAAGTCAGTGACTCGGCTCGCCTTCGGCGAGCCTCGTCCATGACTCACCGCCACCTCGTGGTGAAACTCACACTCCTCGCAAACCGCCGTTTATCGGCCCTATAACACAAATAGCTATTTGGCTTCTCGTAAAATATAAAACAAACACTTTAGTCTGTCTCGATATTTTGTTTTTGCTCTCAATTCCATCAACGTTCCCTTCCCATGAAACTGCAGTAAATATTTGACGAGGATTCCAGTTCCTTTTGGCTTATGAATAATCCATCTATTTCCGCGCCACGTTTTTTCCTCCATCTGCAAAGACAAATAAAAAAAAATGGTTGAATGAGAGATCCCACCTACGCATGAGCCGGTGAGTGCAATTATCAACTTGTTTCCTTTTTTTATTTTTTCTTATTGGTTAGCATTTCTGAAATTTTCGATATTAGTAATTTTTTTTCTAGTTAAATTTTTTTTTCATTTTTTATTTTGTAAGTATGTGAAATTTTTGAAATTTTTGTGTTCCTGGGTTTTTTTAAAATCATACATTATAGAAATCTTTGAATGTTTGGAATATTTTTAGATTCTGGAAGAGCCTTCAGTTCCAGAATTTTTTAGATTTTGTCAAAAATTTTAAAACGTTTCTCATTTAAAAAATTCAGTTTTTTGAAACTTTTCCAAATTTTAATTACCGTACATGAAAATATGTCATCTATTTCCGTGGCTAACTCAGCCCGAAAAAACCTGAATGAGGGCCTCCACCTACGCCTGAAGCGTCCAGCGCAATCGTCAAGTTATTTCCTACAAGTCTCTGAATAATATTTGGTAGAAATATTTATTAGCAACGATTATTTAAAAAATTAGTGAAACTGAAAAAATAGTATACACTTTAACTACCGGCCAATTTTCTTCCGAGAAACATTTTCCAGAGAAATTCTCGAGCAATTTTTTTTCATACTAATCTAGGGGAATTCTCTCTGGTGAAATATTTTGCAGAGTTTTTTTCCGGGAGCACAAAATAATAATTTAGAGTTTTTGCTAAGTATCGGCCAAAGTAAGCCTGATATCGCAATCGACATTATAGTAAATTGGTAGCTCTTATTTTCGTGTACAAAAAAGGTGTGTGTAAAGATGGCGCTATCTCGTTTCAATTTTGGAAACAATTGTTGAAGAGTGCTTCCCCAATTGTCTACTGAATTCAAAATATTTTGAAGATAAAAAATAGTAAAAAAAAAACAGTAAATATATGACTATTTTGGACAGCGGAGGAATATCGTCACGTCCCACAATTTCAGTTCAACCTAACTGCGAGACTGGCCCGAGGTTTTCCGTAGAAGGACTGGCGACTGGCGGCCGGTCCAACGAGTAAAAGACAGGAATAATGCCCCTCTCTCCTCTCGTGTTTACTTACTCAACTGGACTGTAGCTAACTGTAAAGAAGAGGGGGAGGCAAAAAATTAGCAAGTACAATAAAAATTAACAATCCAGGAAGTCAATTGTCCGACTAGACGCGCGCTTTTCCTTCACTATTCAGCATATATCATATTGTGGCGGAACATCACTCCTCACAATTCAGGTTTTTCAAAATGCCATATCTGACATCACCAATTTCCCTTCGAGTTTTTCACTGCAACTCTTCGAATCCTCAGAAGCGCGATGATAATGAGAACAACCTGGTGAGGGTACTCATTTTAATACTGGGCGATTATGGAATTAGGCGACTTATGTCAAAAACAATAAACTAGATGAATGGTAGCCCAAATTGTAACTATAATAATCCTTGTGAACTTTACGATTATCCAATTAAATTCACCGACCACTTCATGAAATTCAAACTCCCGCTTTTCATAACAGCTAATAAAATTCAACAATTTTTTAAACCCATTTTTTCGTCCATTAGTTAGTAAATTTCATCAAAAAATCTGTGCTCAGCTTATGTGAGTCATCAACTCCTTATTCGAATGTACCAACTAGTTGTGGAAGCGGGGAACCATCAACAGATGTTGATTGCAACAACGAGTTGCGGAGTTTTAACAAGTCCGTAAATATGGACAACTATTTCATGGCTATCATCGTAATCAACTGCTACTTGGCAAATGTCATCGACAAATCTACATTTTTCATAATTCACCGAAACAAAATTTTAGTGGGAAATCATCAAAAGTCGTGAACAAAAGAGGATTATCAAGTATTTGATGAATTTCAGTAACTGTTGATCAATTTCATCCACTAATTCGTAAAATTCAACAATGTTTTTTTTCACCGTGTACGTTGGAGACTCGTCCGTTGGCACTTGGTTAATGCTTGCGTAGGTTGTCTCACGCCCAATGACCATCATTTCTTGAGGTGCTGCCTTTTTCCAGTGGTGGTGGTACGCGAATGAGAACCAAACGTCTCGAGTTGTGGCAGTGTCGTTTCTGCGGGCTTGCCGCGTGCCTCGTCAATCCAATTCCCACGGTTCGACATTCGAGTGATTATTGAACGCAAGTGAGACAAATTGGGATTGGGGGTTTTCCAATGGTGGTGGGAACCTGAAGACGGGTCGGTGAATCAAAACGTGGGTCACCTTTCTTTATTTTTTTTTTATGCCTGCTAATGGGAACAAAATTTTCCAAACTTCTTAATAAGTTGTGTCCCCGAATGGGGAACATAATTCAAGAAGATATTACGGCAAATTATAAAAATTGATAATCATACTTTTAAGATTTTTATCAAGTTTCGACATAATTGAAATTTTCGAAAGATTCAAGTTTTTTTTGGAAATTTGAAACCAATATTTTGGTCGGCCTATTTTTCGATCTCAATGTGTCAAAATGATTAAAATGAAAAGTAGAGAAAATTCCTTCTAAAGGTTTTTGAATTTTCTTTTTTTCAATTTTTAAAATTTCGAATACTCAAATTTTTTCCATTGAATTTTGAGTGAAATTCAGTTTTTATTGAGTTCGTTTTGGTCTCTAAAAACTCTAAATATTCTCAAACTTTCGATAATTCGCAGAGCTGCCAATATTTTGCAAGTTACGCGTGAAGTTTTTAATTACGTTTTAAAAATGTCAAAACATCTAGAAAACTTCAAACGTTCCAAAATTTCCCGAAAACATAATAATCTTTTAAAATTGAAAAAAATCTTTAAAAATTTTGATGCGAAGCCTTTGGAAAGATTTAGGTGTTTGCAAACTTTTAAATTCTGGCAAATTTTCCAAAAAAAGTTTCATTTTCTCCAAAATTTCACGTTATTTTTTTTTAAATTTATTATTAGTGAGTATTGCATCCGAGAATGATTCAGTTATCTTGTACTGGGAAATTCGTCGTGATTAATATTCCAATATATATCCTCATAATTGAAATTTAGTGAGTTAACTGACGACTTCTGGGAAATGACGCAATGTTACGTTTACAAAAAATCAAATATTCTCTCACCATCCCGTAAAATGCGTTGACTGAATTCTATATTAGTTCTAGTTTTTCGAATTGAGTAAACTGTCCAATAACTAATTTCGATTCCTTATAAAATTTCTATAGCCTCAAAATTATAATTATGGTTGAAAAAAAATCGAATAAAATTTTCGCACAAAACTTGGGGCAAAATTATCTTGTGCCACTTTCAAAAGATTGATTTTGAATGTTTGAATTTTTTAAAATTTGTATTATTACAATGTTTGATTTTTTTAATGCTGCATTTTTCAAAATTTTATTTTTTTCATTCTTGAAACTTCTGAAACTCAGCTTTTGAACCATGAAGTCTCGTAATTTTTTGAACATATTTTTTTCAACCTTTCCTCATTTTTGACATATTTCTTTAATATGGAATTTATCAGTTTGAGTTTCCCAATTTTTATTTGTAATGATAGTTGAAAATTCCCAAAACAGTTGATATTTCTTTTACTTCCAAAATACACAAAAAAAAAAATTCATTTTTAAAAATCTCTACAATTGTGCATCTTTAAACTATTTGATGCATTCCAAATTGCTCATACCAATCTTACATTGAATGATACGATTAAATCGTTTTAAAATGGTTACTCAGTGGTGCACATTATGATTATTGGAGATTGTTGTTTGCGCATTGGCTCACACAAGTGCCAATGTACGAATTATTGTCCCCCATGAATCTCTATAAGGGCCCCTGCCGTCAAACTGGTATAATTTGATCACAGTCTCGAGTAGTAGGGGCAGGCCCCTCTTTGCCTTCACCTCGTTTCCACCCAGATTCTTTTATTTTAAAATCATTATTAAAGTAGTTGGGATCAATAAAGTACCAATTTCAATACTTTGTTGGACAATTGGAAATTTTTACTCATCAAATGATGATTTAAGATCAATTCTTTGATATAGTACTGTCCTATGAACGGATACTAACAATTTTGTAGTTTCAATTTTTTTTTCTAATTTCAGAACTTTCACAATCTCAGAAATTTCAAAATTCTCTAAAGTTTAATGAATTCTGAAAGCTTCGCTTTTTTTGAAACGCAACAAGGTAAGAGAGTTATAGAACAGATGATCATTCCAAAGGTTTTAACATTAAAAAAACGCACACATATCTGGACGAAAATTTGGCAAAATATCCAGAAAAAATGGATCAGAACTAGGAAAAAATTCGACCCATCGCTGCCGTGCCAGTTGTATCGAGACTCGATGATCGATAAAGTTGACGCGATTCGTGAGCATGGATTAGCCAGAGGGCGAAGCCGATGTATATATCGCCATCGCGTATCTTCTAACGGCCATGGCTTTAGTTAGACTTTTACAAAAACTTTTGCAGCTGCAACATTGAAAGTCCCACGAGATCTCCTCTCCTCTCTTCGTGTCGCATTGAGATAAGCCGCCCTCGAGAGTGTTGCATAGGCGCAGGAGTTAGTAATCCGCAAGAATTTGCATTTTGCTTCTTCAATGAGCAATTTCAAGCACAACTTATACCAATGAAGTGGTCGGCCTTTATGAATTTTTTATGATTAATTTCTGCGAATTAATTATCTTCAAAATTGATTTAATTAAATAATTCTAATCTCAGAAATTTCGGAACATTTCACCGTACGGAAAAAATACGCAAGTATCCCCGATTCCAGAATGCCAATATTCTTCTTTCGGAAATATAAATATCTCCAATTTGCATATATAAGTACCTCAAAGTCCAAGATGAGATATCCCTAATACAAGAACAAAATATCAGCTATTCATCGTACAAAATATCCCCAATCCGAGGATAAAATATTCATGATTTTCGGATGAAATGTCCCCGATACGAGGATCAAATTTCACCGATTTTGGAATTTCCATATCAATATCGGGGATGTCAATATCCCCCATTTGGTTATATATAATGTCCTCAGCCAGGGATAACATATCCCCAAGATAAGAGTGAGATATCCCCCATTCAAGAATTTCAATATCATATCGGTTAATATCAAAATCCCCGATTCGGGTATATAAATATTCCTTACTTGTTGATGAAATATAATATTTGGATAAGACATCGCCAAGTGCTGTTTTGAGCTTTAGAGATTTTACGAACTTCAGAAATTTACTACCAATTGAGCCTAAATTGGGAAACTTCGAAAAATTCAGAAATTTTCTCAAAACTTTAAAAATAATTTAAACACTCGGATAAAGTCGAACGTTGCTAAGATTTCAAAACTCGAGGGAGTTGAATAGTTTTTAATTAGAAAAATTTATAGAGTTCCAATATATTCAAAGATTTTTGGCATTTCAATTTTTGTTTTGCAAGGTTTTCTCTTACCCTTTTAAATATTGAAGTTGGCATTCCTGCAAATTAATGGATTAGGAAGAAATTGCAGATATTCCGAATTCCAAATTGAATTTAAAAAATTTGGACAATTGCAACTTTTTTTTTTAAACTTCAAAATTTTAAATCTTTGACCAATGTCAAATCTGTACAATAAAAAGAAATAAAATAATTTCCTCTAGTGGACAAATATCGTATACATTTCTTTCCGCATTTTTCGCTCACAAATTAAAAAAAAGGTCCATTTCCCAATGGCAGATCGATTGGATTACCCACTCATCCCTCCGATTTATGATCCGCGTTTATCAGCGGAAAAACCAGTCTCTCTGGTCGTCACAAAAATTCAATGGTATAATTTATGATCAGCTTGCACATTGTCGCGGTAATCTAACTGATGATGATGAAGAAAAAGAAATATTTGACTTTTGAGAGATCCAGAGATGGAAAGAAAAAAAATTCAGCGATGCAATTTATCCTTCTGATCGAAGGTCATCGCGAGGTGAATCGGTACATAAAAGGGGGGTCTCGAGACGCAAAAAATTGTGGCAAAATAAAAAGACCTGGGGAGAAAGGAGGTGAAGGCAAGAAGGGGTCTGGACCTAATATGTGAAACGAAATGATTGAAATGTCTACTGAACTGTCTTTGGGGTTTCATCTTTTCCCAAATTTTCACTTTTTGGTCGAATTTTTTTTTAATTTTCAAAATGATGGTTATACGATTTTTGATCGTTTTTTTTTTTTATATAAAAATTTTATGTTGTATTACAATATTTTTATACAATTTTCATGTTCTTAGAGTTTGCAAGCTTTAATGTTTTTTTTATCCATTTTAGAAATTTTTGGCAGTCCACATTTTTTTATATTTTGGATTTTTATTTCCTAATTCGTACATCCGGATTTTGAGAAATTCAAATAATTTAATCAACAGTTCTGAAATATTCAATGAAACATCGAATTGCTGAAAATTAGAAAATGTTGCGAACATTTTTGCGTCTTTATCAGCGATCCCAAATAGGAGTTATAGCCGTAAAGTTATCACTATGCAACTTCTATGATTTATGTCTACGAACTGCATTGAGATTAGTCACCTTATGACATAATCGCTATATTCGGATTTTTTATTTCGCAATCACTATCGCCCGGTTTGTGAAAGATCCTGAAAAATTCATGATTAATTTTTTTCATTTTTATTTTGTGAGACTATTGAACACCTTACAATATTTTTTGGGAAGCGTGTGCACTCCGCGGAATTTTCCGCGACTGTCCGGAGCTTTGAAAAATCTTTGGGGACGAAACATATCAGATAAGACTTAAAAATTATGATTTTTTCCTTAGAGACATGAAAATCAAATTTATTTTTTTTCCGTTACTAGGCCCGCTAGAGCCTGCTTCTAACCTCGGTTCCCTCGTTCAAATTACGATTTGTGAGACCAAGTGACAAATAGTATATTACACCATAAGGGCAGAAAGTATGAAATTCCTGCACTACGCGCGATGATGGCGCGCAGTTCAGGGCTTTCAAACTTCTGCCCGTGTGGTGTATACTATTTTTCTTTATAGCCGGTCGAAAGTACGAAAATTCATAATTCGTATTACAGATACTGATGCCTGCCCCGACATTTGCAGCACGAGCGAAGCGAGTGCTGCTGGTCGGGGGCAGGCATAACATAAAAAAGAAAGGCAAAGAAAATTAACCTTCAAAATATGTTTTTATGATCAAAATCATACATTTTTTTTTTCATTTTTTTTATCATCATCACTCAAATAATAATTATTCACAATGTTTACATGGGATGTACAGTTTTCAGATACGGTAAATGGATTAGGAGATGAAAATTCCCATGTTTCTAACTCCCATGTTTCTGACTGAGAAAATGTTTCTGACTCAGATGATTGCATACCTCGGCTCCGTCTCACGCTTATGACGAAAGGTCCTATAATTAGTGAAAATGCATAATGATTAGTTTTTTTCTAGTAGCTAATATTATGGTTTGAGTATCCGCCCATTCGCTGTTTTCTTCAATCGATGAGGAACTGTATAACATTCGAGCGGTAGAAAAATTTTCTTTTTTGAAATTCATTAAGTTTGTCCGTTCTGGATCCATCATTGTCATTTTACCATTTGTCCTGCTGTATCATAAACCAATCCATAGGATATCGAATTGAACTGCGAGGATTATTGATTATTGACCACTCATTCACTGTCACATCACGTTAATCAACCAATTGACCAATGTACGTACGTCAAATTGAGATTGATACACGCGTTCCAGATATGACCAGTGAATTCTGATGAGCCCCCTTTTACTCCGTGTGGTCGCGTGAGTGTACTTTTATTTCCCAAATTTTGAAAATTTCCTATAGAAAATTATGTCTATTCTAGTAGGTTACCGTTTTTTAATTTTCCGAAGTTTTTACGAATTTGAATGCTTCAGAAGTGACAAAAGTTTATATTTTGGACCCATTATTTTTTTACAGATTTTTACGATTTCTTGAAATGGTTAAGTTGAGGAAATTTCCAAAATTCGTTCATCAAGTTTGCAATGTTCACAGTTGTATATTTTGTGAAATCTCCAATTTGTTTTTAACTGATTCATTTTTTTGAATCGTTTGAAACGTTTGAGAATATTTACAATTATCAAAAACTTCGTTAATATCCAAAATTTCCAAAAAATTTCAAAACGAGAAACGAAAATGTGTAACAAAATACGTCGATTTTCGAAATGAAATTAGTCTGAAATGTGAAGGAAGTCGTGAAGTATGGGATTTTTAATTTTGATAATTTTGCATGTTTGAAAATATTAAGAAATTTTTAATATTAAATACGGGGAAATCCTTCAATTTGTTTTACTTTCCCGTCTAGCAACAAATGCATAAAAACCGTATGAATGCATAAAAATACATTCGCAACGGTAGGAAAAGGGTACTAAAGAGGAGGAGATGTAAAAAAGCGGCAAAAAGGGGCAAAAAGTGAGATGACTAGAGAGTAAAGCAAAGTGGCCTGCCGCTAAAACGATTCCCGGCGGCACTTTTACCATTAGCCCCTGACGTCGCCTCTCGCTATAGTACACTCAGCACTCAAACGATTTGCGTGAAACTACCGACCTCCACTGAAGCTGCATGATTATAATCCCATTGTATTGATTCATGAGTGGTTTTCTTCTCATGTTAAACTATTTTTACGCCCCCACGTCGTTTTCAATGCAAAAACGTTGCGCAGTGAATGTTTCATTTTTAGAGTTTTCAAAAATTCGAGGTCATTTTAAAATATTTTCATTTTCGAAAGACTCGGAGTTACTAAATGTACTGAACTTCTTGAAATTTTCCTAATTTTTCAAATAAATTTTTGTTTTCATTTTTAGTTTTCTACATTTTATTTTTTTTTTACTCTCTTTGATTCTCTTAATTTTTTAATACTTTAATGTCTAAGAATTTTTGAAATTTTTGACTTTCTAAAATAAAAAAACAAAGAAATATCTGAAATGTAACACTTTAAGAATTTATGCAACTTGAAATTGCAATATTTTACAATATCATGGAACTTGATTTTTTATTCATTTCCGAAAAATTTGAAATGTTCAACAGTCTCGCAAATTTGTGACATTTGTTCAAATTCATAAAATTTTCAATCTTGAACCAATCTCCTTGAAGTTTTATGAATTATTCTACGTTCTAATTCTGACATCTTTTACATTTTCGGTGATTTAAGACAAATTGCAAATTTCGCGATTATTAAAATGTTTGAAATTTTTGCTTTTTAAATTTATTGTATATAATAGAAACGTTTGGTCTTTCGTATATGTCAAGCACTTGTTAGTGGGCGTACATCATAATCGTCGTTAACTACACATGACCAGGCTTTTTGTTATAGGCTCCTTAATTGCTTGGGAAATAGCTAAACTAGATCCAATGATCATTAATTATTGTGTATTCTTCGTCTTCTTTTTTCTCAGAATGACGCCCGATAATTACCAACAAAACGTGATACGTCTTGCGCTAACTAGTATTAAAGCTGGTGAAAGTGGTGGGGCTTAACGGGGACTAACGACGTGTGAGGCGGAATCGTGATAAAATCTATGATTGGCGCTCAAAATGTGAAATGTCAAAATTTTTCTCAATACTTGAGATCAACGAGTCCCATTTTTTAAATTTCCATTTCTCTTTCTAATTTTCAAAATGACCGGAATTTTGGAAATTTTAAGACCTCTGGGGACAGAAGAAGTATAATTTATTTTATAAAAATTTTGGACTGATGGAAAGTTGTAAATTTCTGGAGTGTTTGAAATTATTGGAATCTTTCAAGTATTTACAATTCTTTCAATTTCTAAAATGAGTGAAATTTTGCATAATTTTCAATATTTACAAGATATTGAATTCTTCAACTGTTAAAATAGTTATATAAGAAAAATTAACAATAATTAATACCCGAAAAGGGTGTTTCGGCACAAGAATAATCACGGAACTTTAAATGTGATATCTCTCAATTTCGGCACTGATCGTCTGACCTATTTCGAATCTAAATTTATTGTGTTATTATTTCTTTTCATTTCTCGAGGTTACACTATTGTTGTCGCGCTCTTATCTTCGAAATTTTTACAGTCCATTAACTGTCTCTATTTTGTTTTCTATCTTTATTTCTGTCGAATATTCTCGCTCGCTCTTATAGCGTTTTCACGGCAGCGGTCAGTGTCCCTCTTATTGTAAAGTCAGTTTCGTATTGGGTTTCGAATAAAGACCACGTAAAATTGGACATTTCGGGAGTTCGTTTCGTCTTATTAATTTAAAGCCCTAATTCAAACTTTCACAGATTTTCTCCACTTGGACTCAGAATTCGGCTCAGTTGGACGCCGCCAACAACGGGCTATACTCAAATTTTCGGGGTCTTGAAAATTTAGTGATTGTCGACATTCCCGAAACTCAAAATGAGTTCTGAAAAATTAAAAATTCCACTCGAGTTTTGAGATTTCTTACTTCTTTTCAGTTTGGACAATTTTCTTGAAGTTTTTCGAAATTTTTTGAAACCGTCGAAATGGACACCTTTTTCAGATTTCCAGGGTATTTAAAGCAACACACAAAACAATTATTTTGCGATATGGATGCAAAGACTTCTGAACTTCGTCGAATGGGCACTCCTTCTTCTTAACAAGATCAATTCCTTATAAACCGTGGATAATTGTTGTTATTAATTGAAATGGGCTTCTTCGGAATTCTTGGATGATTTCACAATTGATGAGCTCTTTAGTGCGCAATAAACTATAGAATTATGTAACAGGGGCGTTGGGTTTTTCTTACGACATAAAATCGATGGCTGTGATTATGCCGTCATCTGCGAAGTGAAATCCAGTATCGTCGTTTTTTTTCAAAAACAATCTCCGAAGGCTTCCGAATTTCTACACCTTTTGACTTCATTTTTCCTATTCTGGAAATGTCGGAAGTTTTTGGTAAATTTTACATTCTCAATTCTTCCTTTTTTCTTAATTGACCAAAGCTTCAAATTCTCCCAATATTCATACTCGATAACGTTAACAATTGTGAATTTTTTCTCAAAATTTTAAAGTTTGGAATATTTTAATAGTAAGTTCATTTTTTCACTATCGAATCTGGAAATCTGTAGCGAAGTGGTAGCCTACTGCGTCTCCCGTCACTCTTCAGCAAATATTTCGACCTTTTTCGTAGAGAAAAGTACAAAACTACGACTGGATATTGAACCAAATTTCCATATTCCAGTTTTAGACACTTAACCGAAACTGACGTCAGGCTCCCACAGATTCGCTTCAGTAGACCACTTTGCTTTTGAAATGATAACTAGCCGAACGGCCGTGTTCGTGCCGGCATGGGGGACAGTGAAACTGTCCTTCGCGTTATTTTTTTCCACTATTTATCAAAACTTCAAGTACTGTAGGCAATGTGATGGAATAGGCGCACGCCAGATTCGAACAGTTCCCAGTATCCGCACATTCTACCTGCCTTAATTATGCAAGTCAGGAAAAACAATCATAAAATAAAAGTGAATATTTTTATGTGGCTACCATTTTTTTATGCAATGTTTTCTCTATATGACCGTTCTCAAGATACAGCATTATGCCCATTTCAAATAATCCGAAATGTATCTGGGTATACCAAAGGTGAAGAGACGTCGAAATATAATAAAAAATTCGCATTTAATAAAATTTCCCTATACAACAAATTATAATTTATGTTTTAATTCCATGATTCAGAAGGCCGAGATACACCACTATCTCCACCTCCACCATCGAGTTCCTCGGTACAAACCTCACCGCGGGGATTGGGGTACACATGTGGACCCATTGATGGATCCCTTTACGCAGTTGTTCATCAGGGTGCTGGGGGTGGAGCTCGCGGTTCACCTTTAACTGTCTCCATGGACAGTGGCATCAGTAGTGCACCACCACAAAGACCCAGCCCACCTGAGGCAGAATCCGAAAGCCCTCACAGTGATCTCGACAAACTGCTTCATGATATGATGATGACAGTTGAGGTGAGATAGACCAAGTGTTATGTTTCCTTCAATTTTTTTACAGGTTCTTCAAGCCGTATGAGAATGATCCTGGCAGACATCGTTTTTGACCCCTTAAGTACGAGGTCTGTACCACATATAGACCCCAGAGCTTGTCCTATCGGCCGGGGTCTATATCTCATCTAGACCCTTCCCGTGATTCATAGAAATGAATTTTCTCCCTTACTATGAAAGATATCAGAATTCTAAATATTGTCTTATCACATACATGAGTTTGTCAATGCAATGCAACTTAATTTGGTTTTTTTTTCAATAATTTTTTTATATATTTTTTTAATACATCAACATTACGGAACTAAATTTCATGTCGGATGCATGCAAACCTCTCGTTTATCGAGAAAATTTTCATAAAAAATTCTGAAATTTTTACGAAACATACTTCGTAAGTCCCTCTGTCAGACGACGTGAATTAAATTTGGATTTGATCAATCACTAATTTGTTATTCTAAAAATTCTGACAATCCCCGACGCCGGTAACCAGTTGGAGTATTTAATTAAAATAGGCCTTAAAAATTCTAGAAAAATATGAGTAAAAAAATAGCGTACTTTTTTTTTTTTTTTTTTATCTTTAACGCCTTCGATCCCTTATGGATATATGTGCGTGTGGTCCATACGCTGCACCGCATTCGCATGATAAGACACAGGAAACCACAGAAAACCTGTGTCGGTACAGGCGGCTACTCTATGAGTAACCTCTCGCTCATCAGACATTCCGAAAAAATTCTCGCCCCATATGGGGGATTTGAACCAGGTACCGAAGCGGCAGCGCTAAGACTGCGCGCTTAGTCCACTCGGCTACTCTGACTTGACTTGACTTGAAAATTGTTTATTAACATTTGTCATATATACATACTATGTACAGTATTAATATCTTAAGTGCTACGTTCTAGATCACCAGCCGTTGGCTTTATATCTAATTTGAAAGAAGTGTAAACTAATTTTTCATTATTACAGATATTTGTGATTATTTACATGATGACTCGATATAAGGAAAAATAACTTCTAAAAAACCTTACAAGTAATGGGTGCATGAGGGGCAGGAGAGAAAAGGATATATGGAAAGGTGGGACAAAACAGGTGGTCAGCGGGACCAATTGGATTTTATGTCAATATTGATGTTTTGGAGCTGGGGATTAGGATGGGATTGTAGCTTAAATTTAAATGTCTCATTTATTCTATCGATAAATTCGCCTATGGTTGTCATGCCGAGCGTTTCGTGTATTTCCACAATAGTCGTTCTTCTTTTAAAATTTCCTATTATTCGTAGGAATTTATTTTGAATCACTTGAAGATGATTCAAGTGCATTTTCGCTGCATTGTGCCAGGCAGGACAACCATAGGTGATAATGGGCCTAATTAACCCTTTGTAGAGAGTAAGTTTGAGGGATTGACTGAGCGCGGGTGATTTTAGCAAATTATACAATCTTACTAGGATAACTTTAGTCTTGACCTTGATTTCAGATATATGCTTTTTCCACAGGAGTTTGGAATCGATGTGTAAGCCTAAATACTTTACAGAGTCGGTTGGTGTGATCTTATCGCTACGAATAGTTAAGGTCGGCTTGGCCTTGGAGCTAGTAAATAAGATTGCTTCTGTTTTAGCAGCATTCACTTGAATTTTCCATTTCGTTAATTCACTGATTGTGAGAGAAGCAGCATTTTCTATTCTTCTAATAGCTTTGTTTATCGATTTGCTAGCTGAGTACAAGGCAATGTCATCAGCATAGCCTGCAATGGATACATTTCTCGGAATTCTACTAAAAACAGAAGCAATGTACAAGTTGAATAAAACAGGCGAGAGAATAGACCCTTGTGGGACTCCCGCGACAATTTCTATTTTATTCGAAAGCGAAGTTTCGACTCAAACTCGGATATATCTATTTGAGAGATATGATAGTAAAATTTTACATAGATATTTAGGGACATTTAATCCTTCGAGTTTGTATATAAGGCCTGTGGGCCAAACAGAATCAAAGGCCTTCTCGCTGTCCAGGAGAAGAAGAACGGTATCTTCTTTCCGGTCTTTCGCGGATTTTATATCATTCGTAATTCTAACCAGCTGGTGGCAGGTCGAGTGTTCTGATCGAAAACCAAATTGATTGATAGGCATTAGTTGTCACTCTTCTATGGGTTTTTTGAGACGAGCTAAAATTATTCGCTCAAAGAGTTTAGCCAATACCGGTAGGAGGCTGATAGGCCTATAGCTCACCGGATGCGAAGGGGGCTTACCGGGCTTTAGAATCGGAATGACCACCGCTCCTTTCCAGAGTTCCCGGAAATATTGTCTGAGGAGGCATGCATTGTATATCTTTGTTAGTAAACTTATTGCTTTAATTGGGAGGTTTTTTAGTGCTATATTAGGAATATTATCCACACCCGGGGCTGATTTATTTTTTAGTTTTTTGATAGCGGAAGTGATTTCACGGGGATTCGTGAGGAATTTTATGGGAGTTTCGATAGGGGCTTTGAGGATAGTCTTTCTCACATGACCTGTGACTTGTTGTTCAAAGGATTTGTTGCCTCGGGAGGCCGATATTTCGTGTATTTGTGCGTAGTGTCTGCAGAGTGTATTTGCCTTGTCGTGGTCTTCTGTGTGGAGTGTGTTGTTTGACTTTAGTGTGGGGATTTTTCGTTTACCAGTATTATTAAAATATTTTGCTACGCGCCAAATAGAGTGATCTTTTAAGTTAATGTTTCTGAGTTTGTTGTCCCAAGATGATTGTTTCCATTCGGTTAATTTAAGTCTGATTTCTTTTATCAGCTGATTGAGTTCGGATTTAAGGTAGCGATTTCGGGTTTTTTGCCATCTTGACCTAATGTAATTTTTTAGCTTTATTAATGAGGCTATTTCGGGTGGGATAGGAGTGTGGGTGGATTTGGTTGAGCGTTTGGGAGTGGAGGAATCCAGGGCTGTTTGAATGACTTGGGTGAAATGTGTTATGTGTTGATCTATTGCTTCAGTGTTGTTACAAGTAGGGTTTGGTGTAGAAATCTCATCATTTAAGGTATCCTTGAATTTATTCCAGTCGGTTTTCGCGTAGTTTAGAATTTTTGATGATTCTGGTGAGGTCGGTCGGCCAAATAGGGAGAAAAACAATGGTAGGTGATCGGATGGAGATTCGGAAAGTGTGGTGAAATTGTTAATGATAGAGATGTTGTTTGTTAATAAAAGGTCAATAGTACTAGGAGTGTTTGAATTATGAGGGTAGTGTGTGGGAACGTCTGGAAAGAGCAGATTAATTTTTTGTTCCGTCAAAAAATTTGAGAGAATCTTACCTGATTCGTTTGGCCTAGCAGAGGTCCAAGCAGTGTCCTTCGCATTTAGGTCTCCAACAATAATTGTTGGAGTACTATCGGAAAGTAGGTGCCTCAATAGGTTTGTATCTATTGAGACATCCGGTGGATTGTAGATCGAGTAGATCTTCGTTTTTTTATTGTTTACTTGGACCTCTACTCCCACGTATTCGGTGAGCGACAGGAGATCATGCGGAAGAGTTCTATGTGACAAGGTTTTGTGGATCGCCACCGCAACACCACCACCTGCTTTGGCCGTTCTGTCTGCCCTGATCAGCGAGAAGTCTGGGAAGTTAATTTTCTTCGTTTTGCTGTTTAACTTAGTCTCTGAAATCAGACAAATTTTGATGTTATTTCTGTGGACGATGTGTAATAACTCGTCCAGATTAGGTTTGAGCGCAAAAATATTAATTGCTAATATGTTGATTATGTTTGCTGGGGAATCGTAGGTGTGTTTGAGGAGGGTAAGAACAGGTGAACATAGGATGCGATGATTGTGATCCTATCAAATGGTGTAAGGGCTGTTTGGAGTTTAGAGCTCATCTCTTTTAGCTCTGAAAGGATTTCGGGAATTCCAAGGGTTGTTAGCTCGTCAAGGACTTGCTTTGCTGTAATTACATAGTTTATAGTTCTACTTAAATGAGATTCGGGAACATGTGTTTCCATTGGGATGGTCCTAGGTTCAGCAGTGGGTGCGATAAGATTCCTTCTCGAGGTTTCCAGCGTCGGGAAAAAGGAAGCGTAGGTGGGCCTGGACGTATTGGCAGTAGAACTCGGAATTGACACTGGGACTGCAGGAGACTGGAGGGACTGGATGTTCCTGTCCAGATTCTGGATCGTGGCCGAGTGAGGTGTAGTGGGCAGTTCCAATGGCGCTATGTTGGGCCTGGCCGATTGAGCTCGTTTTTTCTGAGTTTCCATGAATTTTAGGCGCATGGAACACTCTCTATAGCTGGCTGTGTGGGCGAGTCCGCAGTTTGCACACGTCAGGGTTTTGGAAGTGCAGACTTTTACGTCATGGTTTGACGCACACTTGACGCATCTCAGGTTCAGGTTGCAATGTTGGCTTGCGTGGCCAAATCTCTGGCACCTGAAGCATTGGGTAGGTTGCTGGGATTTTACATATTTTTCTACCTTATACGTGTGGTAGAAAATCGTTTTGATTTCAGCGAAGCTGCTCAAGGTTGTTTCCGGGCCAACCGTGATAGCGAAGATCGGTAATGGCCTGTTTTCTTTGGTGTCTCCGTCTTTGTTTACTTTCACGAACTGGCGAACGGAAAGTACGTTGATGCCGTGTTTTGATAACTCGGCTTGAATTTCGTCTTGTGAAAAACTGCTTGGAAGCCCTTTCAGAATATATTTTTTCGGTCGCTCACTTTTAAGACCAAAAGTGAAGAAATTGATATCTTGCCTTTTCAGGATACTTGCGATTTTGTTGTAGTCCTCGAGCGTTCGTAGATGGACGATCGTGGTACTTCCATTAAATTTCATCTTGAAATTTTTATCTGTGGCGTTGCTCTGCAGAAAATTAATTAATTTTTTTGTCTCCATTTTTTCATTCTCGATGATTAATGGAGGGACAGAGGTTTGTTTTGGAGCCTCTTGAGGTCCATCAGAAGTGTCGGAGGGTTTGGCGAGGCGAGCGGGAACTGAACTCGCGCTAGTCGAAGGTTTCGAAACGGCTTTTTTCGTTTTTTTTGGGTCTTCCATCGGAGGACTCATTTTGGCTTTCCTTTTTGGAGCCAAGGGAATTTTGAGGTTTTTTAAGTTTGACACTTTTGTGCCAAAACTTTTACTCGATTTAGAATTTCACTGTACTATAAGCGCTGTACGTTAGAAATTTATATTTCGCAGAGAGCGGTAGACATGCGTCCGCACGACACCGACTCAAAACAAATACTGGGCTATTCTGACGTCGGTATAGCGTACTTTGACCAACTTTTTGGTGATGGGTCAAGATCATCATTAAATTTGACTTCATAATTTTCTGATGTTATGTATCGAAGTTATCATGTATTGAAGAGCGCATTCGAGTCGACGGGAGCTCGCCGGCCGATGCGACCACATCGCACGGTATGGGGCCGTACGTGACGGGTTAAGGCTTCATCGTCAACTGCCTAAGGGAAAAAAATTGGGACAATGTTATTTTGCAAGTTGAAGTGTTCGGAATATAGCATGAGCTTTTCTCAGCAACCCAAATTTCTAAAACAATCCAAAAAAAATGATTTCGGGGAGTCCAACGACATTCACATGTTGAATTTTTTTTCAAAAGACTTAACTGTTAGACGTGGGCAGCTCAATGGACTTGTATCTCTCACGTATCATTACTCTAGACTTGAAGCATATGTCAGGGAAAACGACATAATTGACAAAAAAACAAAACCAATTCTGCTAATCGCAAAATCGATTTGAAAAAAATTAGCGTGATGGACCAGTTACTGTCAATTCTCCAATAGTAGTATTATATAAGCATAAGGTCTTATGGATAGAAAATTAAAATCGCCTGACCTTGATTTTAATTCAATATCCCTCATTACAATGAACAATTAGGGAACTTACATGTTTTGAATTTTTTATTCCGAAAATATGTACTCCGTATTAGGAAAGAATACTAGCGAACAATTTCTTAAGCTACTTGTTTTCAATTATCAAAAAATTTAAAACCAGTGTTTTTCAAGCCACCTGTAAATTACTGTGACGCCACGAAAGTGCCTCTGTCCGCGGCAGCCAATCATAGGCCGTCCTCAACATAACTCCAGCCAACCTGTCGTTGTTTTAAATTGGCGAATTTTCTATTATTCATTAAAAAATATTGAGGAAGGATGACCGTGAATGTTATGTAAAGTCGTTGTTGATGGGTTGTCATGGATTTGTCAATGGGATTATGTGGTAAATCTGGGCTGCATGGAAGTTCCCTGTTGGTTTCAAAATTTCGGGTTTTCAGTCGTCCGCTTTGTATGAAAATTTCTCTAACTAGATGTTTCCTGGAGCCACATTCAATTAATGTATCGGTATTCGCGTACGCGGCTCAGCGCCGGTGGATTTAGTTTTTTGTTTAAAATTTCAAAAATGAGTTAATGAAAATTCTGGAGAAAAATAAAATGCCTTGGATTGAACTATCTAGAACTACATCCTCAAGCTTTGGAAGCCTGCCAAGGAACCAGTTCAATGGAGGCATTGAATCAATCGTACTTCCAAATGTGGCGCAGTGCACGTTTTGCGCTACCACTATTTTTGTCAACGATCAGTCAGGTTATTTGGCTTCTCCACTGTATAGTCTACTCATTTTTGTTCAATGAAGAGAATCTGTCACAATTTGCTTAGTATATCACTTTACGGCGTGGCACCGCCCTGCGATAAACCTCGAACATATTTGCGCCAGTCAAAAGTTCCGCGCGACATATGAAGTCTCAAGAATTACTAACAAATGAAATATACATATATGTTGCAGTCGATGCCTGATCCACCGACTACCAACTACAATCGACCTTCCAATCGTGGCGATAAAATGTACATTCACGAAACGCGCAGCTACAGCAGCAATCCAACATCCACATACTCGACATTGAAAGACTCATGTAGGAGTTATGGTGGCACAAGGGAGTCATCGCCGCCTTACACCTCGTTGAGTAATTATGCTACCCTCAAAAATGAGTCGCGAAGTAGTAATCACGACGAGTCATCCAAGAAGTCCTTCTCCCCTGGAGGCAATATCGACTTTATCGATGAGGACATTCCTTATCATGCGCGACAGACGAGTCAACCATTCAGTTATGGCGCCACGACCGACATGATAAAGCACCAAAAGCTCTCATCTCCTTCACTAGTGAGGAAGGCGGTGATGAGGGGAACGGCACCGATTGTGGATCTCGACGAAGTTCTGGGTGAAAGTAGGAACGGTCCACTAGTGTCAAATCCACCTGAACCTCCAACCCAATTTGCCAATGGCATTAAGTACAGCGCTGATCACATGGATGGGTAAGTGAACTCTTTTCAACTGCGCAAATGCTGAGTCGTTAATCGCTTCTCTAACCGACTTCTAAGCTCGTCATTTACGATTTCTTATACGCAATTTACGGTTATGGTTACTAGTGGATAAATTGAATAAATGAACGAACGAACAATTGAATGGGTTTGAGCGATAGTTGATTTATGGACCATGAGCAGCATTAGCTCGGTTCAGGGTGTGGAAGGCTACGGAAGCCTTGCTGAATACACCCAAAAAAGAAAAAAGAGAGTGATGCAAGAAGAGTAGCAGTAATTGATCACCCAGTTCAATTTCGATAATAACTTTACAATTATCCTTACTTTGGGAATTGACTCTTTCCTGAAAGTGGAGTCGGTTTATAGTTTGACTCCGTGTACCTTAGTCATTGACAGTGAACGAAATTTTCGATGAGTTTCAAAGCTACACTTGTCAGATACCTTTTCGAATATGACGAAGGCCTCCCACTCCCAACGTTACTACATCTGTTTTCACCTTGTTTAATTGATTAGCGTCAGAGTTCCCAACAAATGATGTCTGAATTATGTACGCATATTAGATCTAATCAAATTGAATGCATCCATTCATCCTATACTTATAGATGCATTCAAATTCAATTCTTGACGGAAGTATCGTAAAAAGTATCGAACTACTTGCATAAGCCAGTTATGTTATCTTAACATTCAAACATAGTTAATTTATTAAAACAGTTTAAAACTGATTGGCATATAGACGGGACCATGATAGAACCAAGGAACTTTATAATATCAATAGTTCATACATTTCAATTTTTTTCGCCGAATTAGGTCACATGGCATAAAGAAGAGTCTCAATTCACAAAAACGGATCTGGTCTTGTTCTAAATGCAAAGCATAAAAAAACTAAGAGGCTTCAGTGGTACAGTTGGCGTTGGCGCGAGGGACAAACGTGGGCCGTATCCCAGTGGCTCTGGGTTTTGGGTTCGTTACCGATCTGGGTTACCAACACCGCTCACGCCATTGCCACTAACTGCAGAATAATGAGGGTAACCAATTCGGAGATGAGAAATTTATGGTCAAAAATTCTTTGACGTTTCCTAAAAAGCCAATGCAGCTCGCAAAGTAGCTCAATTATCTGAGAAATTTGGAAACTATTAAAAACAGCGAAATTACGATGTACTTCGTTAAATTCAGAATCGTAATTTCCATCGGGGAGTTAATAAGCGCTCGGGAATTTTAAAGTTTTTTCACAATATTCGGACAAATTCAAACGAACCTCAAATAAGAGATTTGCGAAATTTTAAAACTAGGAAAAAATTCTGAAACTTAAAAAAGTTGAAAATTTTGAAAACGAAATTGCAAACTACATTTCAAAAAAGAGGAGAATGGAAAAAGATTTACGCGTAAGCTTTTAAAAATCCGAAATTTTCTCAATTTGAAAAGTTTTTTAAATTTCTAAACAAATGTGACCCATTAGAAAGGCTCCGAACAGAAATGTTAATAGAAATTTCGAAAAATTGCAATTATTCGAAACAGCAAAAGTTAATTACATTTTCAAAAACTATAACCTGAATTCGCAAGGAAACCTGCAACAATGATCAGAAATAGTTTGTTTTTCCGACATGGAAAACCTGGGAAACATGAGGAAAAGGTTTCCACACTGATTCACTTGTGTCGCGAGACTAGTTCTATATTTGAAATTATGTCAGAGGGCGACGCTCAACTTCTAGAAATAACGCACGTAGGTGACAGTTTATGCCTCCTTATCTGAATACAAAGTGAAACATTCTGTTGCGAGTACCTGAAAGGATTTAAATTCGCGGTTTTCACGAAATTCTACTTCCGTGCATTTGGTAAGATTCGTCCCGATTTCCGTAAAAATTTCAGGTAGATCCCTAGGAAATTCGACGTAACATCCACGAACTGACACTTTCCAAGTTATCAAAATATTAAAATTTTGCCAAATTTTCAAATCTTTAAAGTATCGAAACCTTGAAATTGTGCAAAAAATCAGAAAATGTTGACAGTATCAACTTTTAGAACCTGGATTTATTTACATTGTTGAAGAATTATTACATTTTTTCTCGTTCGAACCTTCCAAAATTTGATTCTTTTTTTTGGTTCTTTTTTATTTCTCGATTTGCGAAGAATTTCGAAATTGGTGTAAGGTCTCAAAAGGCGAAAAATATCGACATTGGTTGCAATTTCCAAATCTCCAATATTTCAAATAATCAATTCTTTTTCTAATATGGCAAATGATTAAATATTGAATTGTTTGGTTCCATTTTTGTAATTTGCAAAATTGTAAAAATACAAAAGGAAAACCTGGGTGTATGTGAGGTTTCGTCATGGCGTTCAGTTACACTGCAACGAATTGGCGGATAAATTGAATTAATTGAGAAAGTTTGAGGACTTTAAAGGGATAGGAGTATACGTTAAGTGTACGTCGAGTCAAGAACATGTTGCTGCCATCGTGAGACACCAATTGAGCACTCTTCCCATGCGCGACATGCCAGAGAAAAAAAGGTGCATAAAATCATCACAAAAAAAATTTCAAATACTTAAAAACTTCTTTTTTTTTTTGATGGTGTTATTTAACGTCGCTGTGGGACTACCAGGGTCATAAGCGACGGCTCTGGACTTATTATAGTCGTTAGATGCTCACGACTTTTTCCTGTGTAACTCAAAGTTACGGATGTCATTGTTTACATTGACGGTAGGATCATTCGATTGTAAACTGTTTTTGTACTCTTGTTTCTTTTTTTGGACTATTGGGATGCACTTTGTTTTCTTCACTCTTAATGTTCACTTATTCCGCTTATTCGGTTCACGGGTTCGACTCGAGCGACGTGGCGAAAATTCTTTTTTGAAAAAATTTTCGCTCACAGCGGGATTCGAACCCATGATCCTAGGATCGATTTGGAGTAGACAGAGCACTTTAGGCCTTTACGGCCAAACTTGACTTGACTTGACTTGAAAATTGTTTATTAACATTTGTCATATATACATACTATATACAGTATTAATATCTTAAGTGCTACGTTCTAGATCACCAGCCGTTGGCTTTATATCTAATTTGATAGAAGTGTAACCTAATTTTTCATTATTACAGATATTTGTGATTATTTACATGATGACTCGATATAAGGAAAAATGACTTCTAAAAAACCTTATAAGTAATGGGTGCATGAGGGGCGGGAGAGAAAAGGATATATGGAAAGGTGGGACAAAACAGGTGGTCAGCGGGACCAATTGAATTTTATGTCAATATTGATGTTTTGGAGCTGGGGATTAGGATGGGATTGCAGCTTAAATTTAAATGTCTCATTTATTCTATCGATAAATTCGCCTATGGTTGTCATGCCGAGCGTTTCGTGTATTTCCACAATAGTCGTTCTTCTTTTAAAATTTCCTATTATTCGTAGGAATTTATTTTGAATCACTTGAAGATGATTCAAGTGCATTTTCGCTGCATTGTGCCAGGCAGGACAACCATAGGTGATAATGGGCCTAATTAACCCTTTGTAGAGAGTAAGTTTGAGGGATTGACTGAGCGCGGGTGATTTTAGCAAATTATACAATCTTACTAGGATAACTTTAGTCTTGACCTTGATTTCAGATATATGCTTTTTCCACAGGAGTTTGGAATCGATGTGTAAGCCTAAATACTTTACAGAGTCGGTTGGTGTGATCTTATCGCTACGAATAGTTAAGGTCGGCTTGGCCTTGGAGCTAGTAAATAAGATTGCTTCTGTTTTAGCAGCATTCACTTGAATTTTCCATTTCGTTAATTCAGTGATTGTGAGAGAAGCAGCATTTTCTATTCTTCTAATAGCTTTGTTTATCGATTTGCTAGCTGAGTACAAGGCAATGTCATCAGCATAGCCTGCAATGGATACATTTCTCGGAATTCTACTAAAAACAGAAGCAATGTACAAGTTGAATAAAACAGGCGAGAGAATAGACCCTTGTGGGACTCCCGCGACAATTTCTATTTTATTCGAAAGCGAAGTTTCGACTCGAACTCGGATATATCTATTTGAGAGATATGATAGTAAAATTTTACATAGGTATTTAGGGACATTTAATCCTTCGAGTTTGTATATAAGGCCTGTGGGCCAAACAGAATCAAAGGCCTTCTCGCTGTCCAGGAGAAGAAGAACGGTATCTTCTTTCCGGTCTTTCGCGGATTTTATATCATTCGTAATTCTAACCAGTTGGTGGCAGGTCGAGTGTTCTGATCGAAAACCAAATTGATTGATAGGCATTAGTTGTAACTCTTCTATGGGTTTTTTGAGACGAGCTAAAATTATTCGCTCAAAGAGTTTAGCCAATACCGGTAGGAGGCTGATAGGCCTATAGCTCACCGGATGCGAAGGGGGCTTACCGGGCTTTAGAATCGGAATGACCACCGCTCCTTTCCAGAGTTCCGGGAAATATTGTCTGAGGAGGCATGCATTGTATATCTTTGTTAGTAAACTTATTGCTTTAATTGGGAGGTTTTTTAGTGCTATATTGGGAATATTATCCACACCCGGGGCAGATTTATTTTTTAGTTTTTTGATAGCGGAAGTGATTTCACGGGGATTCGTGAGGAATTTTATGGGAGTTTCGATAGGGGCTTTGAGGATAGTCTTTCTCACATGACCTGTGACTTGTTGTTCAAAGGATTTGTTGCCTCGGGAGGCCGATATTTCGTGTGTTTGTGCGTAGTGTCTGCAGAGTGTATTTGCCTTGTCGTGGTCTTGTGTGTGGAGTGTGTTGTTTGACTTTAGTGTGGGGATTGTTCGTTTAGCGGTATTATTAAAATATTTTGCTACGCGCCAAATAGAGTGATCTTTTAAGTTTATGTTTCTGAGTTTGTTGTCCCAAGATGATTGTTTCCATTCGGTTAATTTAAGTCTGATTTCTTTTATCAGCTGATTGAGTTCGGATTTAAGGTAGCGATTTCGGGTTTTTTGCCATCTTGACCTAATGTAATTTTTTAGCTTTATTAATGAAGCTATTTCGGGTGGGATAGGAGTGTGGGTGGGTTTGGTTGAGCGTTTGGGAGTGGAGGAATCCAGGGCTGTTTGAATGACTTGGGTGAAATGTGTTATGTGTTGATCTATTGCTTCAGTGTTGTTACAAGTAGGGTTTGGTGTAGAAATCTCATCAATTAAGGTATCCTTGAATTTATTCCAGTCGGTTTTCGCGTAGTTTAAAATTTTTGATGATTCTGGTGAGGTCGGTCGGCCAAATAGGGAGAAAAACAATGGTAGGTGATCGGATGGAGATTCGGAAAGTGTAGTGAAATTATTAATGATAGAGATGTTGTTTGTTAATAAAAGGTCAATAGTACTAGGAGTGTTTGAATTATGAGGGTAGTGTGTAGGAACGTCTGGAAAGAGCAGATTAATTTTTTGTTCCGTCAAAAAATTTGAGAGAATCTTATCTGATTCGTTTGGCCTAGCAGAGGTCCAAGCAGTGTCCTTCGCATTGAAGTCTCCAACAATAATTGTTGGAGTACTATCGGAAAATAGGTGCCTCAATAGGTTTGTATCTATTGAGACATCCGGTGGATTGTAGATCGAGTAGATCTTCGTTTTTTTATTGTTTACTTGGACCTCTACTCCCACGTATTCGGTGAGCGACAGGAGATCATGCGGAAGAGTTCTATGTGACAAGGTTTTGTGGATCGCCACCGCAACACCACCACCTGCTTTGGCCGTTCTGTCTTCCCTGATCAGCGAGAAGTCTGGGAAGTTAATTTTCTTCGTTTTGCTGTTTAACTTAGTCTCTGAAATCAGACAAATTTTGATGTTATTTCTGTGGACGATGTGTAATAACTCGTCCAGATTAGGCTTGAGCGCAAAAATATTAATTGCTAATATGTTGGTTATGTTTGCTGGGGAATCGTAGGTGTGTTTGGGGAGGGTAAGAACAGGTGGACATAGGATGCAATGATTGTGATCCTATCAATTGGTGTAAGGGCTGTTTGGAGTTTAGAGCTCATCTCTTTAAGCTCTGAAAGGATTTCGGGGATTCTAAGGGTTGTTAGCTCGTCAAGGACTTGCTTCGCTGTAATTACATAGTTTTTAGTTCTACTTAAGTGAGAGTCGGGAACATGTGTTTCCATTGGGATGGTCCTATGTTCAGCAGTGGGTGCAATAAGATTCCTTCTCGAGGTTTCCGCCGTCGGGAAGAAGGAAGCGTAGGTGGGCCTGGACGTGTTGGCAGTAGAGCTCGGAGTTGGCACTGGGTCTGCAGGAGACTGGAGGAACTGGATGTTCCTTTCCAGATTCTGGATCGTGGCCGAGTGAGGTGTAGCGGGCAATTCCAATGGCGCCATGCTGGGCCTGGCCGATTGGGCTCGTTTTTTCTGAGTTTCCATGAATTTGAGGCGCATGGAACACTCTCTGTAGCTGGCTGTGTGGGCGAGTCCGCAGTTTGCACACTTCAGGGTTTTGGAAGTGCAGACTTTTACGTCGTGGTTTGACGCACATTTGACGCATCTCAGGTTCAGGTTGCAGTGTTGGCTTGCGTGGCCAAATCTCTGGCACCTGAAGCATTGGGTAGGTTGCTGGGATTTTACATATTTTTCTACCTTATATGTATGGTAGAAAATCGTTTTGATTTCAGCAAAGCTGCTCAAGGTTGTTTCCGGGCCAACCGTGATAGCGAAGATCGGTAATGGCCTGTTTTCTTTGGTGTCTCCGTCTTTGTTTACTTTCACGAACTGGCGAACGGAAAGTACGTTGATGCCGTGTTTAGATAACTCGGCTTGAATTTCGTCTTGTGAAAAACTGCTTGGAAGCCCTTTCAGAATATATTTTTTCGGTCGCTCACTTTTAAGACCGAAAGTGAAAAAATTTATATCTTGCCTTTTCAGGATACTTGCGATTTTGTTGTAGTCCTGGAGCGTTCGTAGATGGACGATCGTGGTACTTCCATTAAATTTCATCTTGAAATTTTTATCTGTGGCGTTGCTCTGCAGAAAATTGATTAATTTTTTTGTCTCCATTTTTTCATTCTCGATGATTAATGGAGGGACAGAAATTTGTTTTGGAGTCTCTTGAGGTCCATCAGAAGTGTCGGAGGGTTTGGCGAGGCGAGCGGGAACTGAACTCGCACTAGTCGAAGGTTTCGTAACGGTTTTTTTCGTTTTCTTTGGGTCTTCCATCGGAGGACTCATTTTGGCTTTCCTTTTTGGAGCCAAGGGAATTTTGAAGTTTTTTAAGTTTGACACTTTTGTGCCAAAACTTTTACTCGATTTAGAATTTCACTGTACTATAAGCGCTGTACGTTAGAAATTTATATTTCGCAGGGAGCGGTAGACATGCGTCCGCACGACACCGACTCAAAACAAATACTGACCAAACTTGACTTGACTTGAAAATTGTTTATTAACATTTGTCATATATACATACTATATACAGTATTAATATCTTAAGTGCTACGTTCTAGATCACCAGCCGTTGGCTTTATATCTAATTCGAAAGAAGTGTAAACTATTTTTTCATTATTACAGATATTTGTGATTATTTACATGATGACTCGATATAAGGAAAAATAACTTCTAAAAAACCTTACAAGTAATGGGTGCATGAGGGGCAGGAGAGAAAAGGATATATGGAAAGGTGGGACAAAACAGGTGGTCAGCGGGACCAATTGGATTTTATGTCAATATTGATGTTTTGGAGCTGGGGATTAGGATGGGATTGTAGCTTAAATTTAAATGTCTCATTTATTCTATCGATAAATTCGCCTATGGTTGTCATGCCGAGCGTTTCGTGTATTTCCACAATAGTCGTTCTTCTTTTAAAATTTCCTATTATTCGTAGGAATTTATTTTGAATCACTTGAAGATGATTCAAGTGCATTTTCGCAGCATTGTGCCAGGCAGGACAACCATAGGTGATAATGGGCCCAATTAACCCTTTGTAGAGAGTAAGTTTGAGGGATTGACTCAGCGCGGGTGATTTTAGCAAATTATATAATCTTACTAGGATAACTTTAGTCTTGACCTTGATTTCAGATATATGCTTTTTCCACAGGAGTTTCGAATCGATGTGTAAGCCTAAATACTTTACAGAGTCGGTTGGTGTGATCTTATCACTACGAATAGTTAAAGTCGGCTTGGCCTTGGAGCTAGTAAATAAGATTGCTTCTGTTTTAGCAGCATTCACTTGAATTTTCCATTTCGTTAATTCACTGATTGTGAGAGAAGCAGCATTTTCTATTCTTCTAATAGCTTTGTTGATCGATTTGCTAGCTGAGTACAAAGCAATGTCATCAGCATAGCCTGCAATGGATACATTTCTCGGAATTCTGCTAAAAACAGAAGCAATGTACAAGTTGAATAAAACAGGCGAGAGAATAGACCCTTGTGGGACTCCCGCGACAATTTCTATTTTATCCGAAAGCGAAGTTTCGACTCGAACTCGGATATATCTATTTGAGAGATATGATAATAAAATTTTACATATATATTTAGGGACATTTAATCCTTCGAGTTTGTATATAAGGCCTGTGGGCCAAACAGAATCAAAGGCCTTCTCGCTGTCCAGGAGAAGAAGAACGGTATCTTCTTTCCGGTCTTTCGCGGATTTTATATCATTCGTAATTCTAACCAGCTGGTGGCAGGTCGAGTGTTCTGATCGAAAACCAAATTGATTGATAGGCATTAGTTGTAACTCTTCTATGGGTTTTTTGAGACGAGCTAAAATTATTCGCTCAAAGAGTTTAGCCAATACCGGTAGGAGGCTAATAGGCCTATAGCTCACCGGATGGGAAGGGGGCTTACCGGGCTTTAGAATCGGAATGACCACCGCTCCTTTCCAGAGTTCCGGGAAATATTGTCTGAGGAGGCATGCATTGTATATCTTTGTTAGTAAACTTATTGCTTTAATTGGGAGGTTTTTTAGTGCTATATTGGGGATATTATCCACACCCGGGGCAGATTTATTTTTTAATTTTTTGATAGCGGAAGAGATTTCACGGGGATTTGTCAGGGATTTAATGGGAGTTTCGATGCGGGCTTTGAGGATAGTTTTTCTCACATGACCTGTGACTTGTTGTTCAAAAGATTTGTTGCCTCGGGAGGCCGATATTTCGTGTATTGCTGCATAGTGTATGCAGAGTGTATTCGCCTTGTCGTGGTCTTCTGTGTGGAGTGTGTTGTTTGACTTTAGTGTGGGGATTTTTGTTTTAGCGGTGTTATTAAAATATTTTGCTACGCGCCAAATAGAGTGATCTTTTAAGTTTATGTTTCTGAGTTTGTTGTCCCAAGATGATTGTTTCCAGTCGGTTAATTTAAGTCTGACTTCTTTTATCAGCTGATTGAGTTCGGATTTAAGGTAGCGATTTCGGGTTTTTTGCCATCTTGACCTAATGTAATTTTTTAGCTTTATTAATGAGGCTATTTCGGGTGGGATAGGAGTGTGGGTGGATTTGGTTGAGCGTTTGGGAGTGGAGGAATCCAGGGCTGTTTGAATGACTTGGGTGAAATGTGTTATGTGTTGATCTATTGCTTCAGTGTTGTTACAAGTAGGGTTTGGTGTAGAAATCTCATCATTTAAGATATCCTTGAACTTATTCCAGTCGGTTTTTGCGTAGTTTAAAATTTTTGATGGTTCTGGTGAGGTTGGTCTGCCAAATAGGGAGAAAAACAATGGTAGGTGATCGGATGGGGATTCGGAAAGTGTGGTGAAATTTTTAATGATAGAGATGTTGTTAGTTAATAAAAGGTCAATAGTACTAGGAGTGTTTGAATTATGAGGGTAGTGTGTGGGAACGTCTGGAAAGAGCAGATTAATTTTTTGTTCCGTCAAAAAATTTGAGAGAATCTTACCTGATTCGTTTGGCCTAGCAGAGGTCCAAGCAGTGTCCTTCGCATTTAGGTCTCCAACAATAATTGTTGGAGTACTATCGGAAAGTAGGTGCCTCAATAGGTTTGTATCTATTGAGACATCCGTCGGATTGTAGATCGAGTAGATTTTCGTTTTTTTATTGTTTACTTGGACCTCTACTCGCACGTATTCGGTGAGCGACAGGAGATCATGCGGAAGAGTTCTATGTGACAAGGTTTTGTGGATCGCCACCGCAACACCACCACCTGCTTTGGCCGTTCTGTCTTCCCTGATTAGCGAGAAGTCTGGGAAGTTAATTTTCTTCGTTTTGCTGTTTAACTTAGTCTCTGAAATCACACAAATTTTGATGTTGTTTCTGTGGACGATGTGTAATAACTCGTCCAGATTAGGCTTGAGCGCAAAAATATTAATTGCTAATATGTTGGTTATGTTTGCTGGGGAATCGTAGGTGGGTTTGAGGAGGGTAAGAACAGGTGGACATAGGATGCGATGATTGTGATCCTATCAATTGGTGTAAGGGCTGTTTGGAGTTTAGAGCTCATCTCTTTAAGCTCTGAAAGGATTTCGGGAATTCTAAGGGTTGTTAGCTTCAGGGCCAACCGTGATTGCGAAGATCGGGAGAGGCCTGTTTTTTTTAATATTTCCGTCTTTATTTACTTTCACGAACTGGCGAACGGAAAGTACGTTAATGCCTTGATTTGATAATTCGGCTTGAATTTCGGCTTCCGAGAAACTGCTGGGAAGCCCTTTCAAAATAAATTTCTTCGGTCTTTCACTTTTAAGGCCGTAGGTGAAAAAATTAAGGTTTTGCCTTGTTACCTGCGATTTTGTTGTAATCCTCTGTCGTTTGTAGGTGGACGATCGTGGTACTTCCATTAAACTTCATCCTGAAGTTTTTATCCGAGGCATTGACTTGCAGGAAATTTATTAACTTTTTGTTCTCCAATTTGTCGTTTTCAACGATGATTGGAGGCACTGAGGTTTTCTTTTGAGCGTCTTGAGGCCCATCAGAAGAGTTCGGAGGATTGTTGGGGCGGGCTGGTTCAGAGCTCGCGCTGTTTGACCATTTCATAACGGTTTTTCTTGTTTTTTTTGGGTCTTCCATCGGAGGACTCGTTTTGGCTTTCCTTTTGGGAGCCAAGGGAATTTTGAGGTTTTTTAGATTTGACACTTTTGTGCCAAAACTTTCACTCGATTTAAAACTTCAATGTACTAGGAGCACGGTACGTTAGAAATTTGTAATTCGTAAGGAGCGGTAGACATGCGTCCGCACGACACCGACTCAAAACAAATACTGCCAAACCGGCCTTGACTTGAAAATTGTTTATTAACATTTTTCATATATACATACTATATACAGTATTAATATCTCAAGTGCTACGCTCTAGATCACCAGCTGTTGGCTTTATATCTAATTTGAACAAAGTTTAACCTAATTTTTCATTATTTCAGATATTTGTGATTATTTACATGATGACTCGATATAAGGAAAAATGACTTCTAAAAAACCTTATAAGTAATGGGTGCATGAGGGGCGGAGGCGAAAGGGATATATGGAAAGGTGGGACAAAACAGGTGGTCAGCGAGACCAATTTGCGTTCTTATCAATATTGATGTTTTGGAGCTGGGGATTAGGATCGGATTGTAGTTTAAATTTAAATGTCGAATTTATTCTATCGATAAATTCACCTATGGTTGCCATGCCCAGCGTATTGTGCATGCCGACCATTTTATTATTCATAAAAAATAATTTTCGACAAATTGAGGATGATTTAAGTGGGTTTGTGCTGCCTCGTGCCAGGCAGGACGACCATAAGATATAGGTCTGATTAACCCTTTGTATAAAGTAAGTTTCAAACATTGACTGAGCGTTGGAGATTTCAGCAAATTATACAATCGTACTAGAATAATTTTAGTCTTGACTTTGATATCAGATATAAGTTTTTTCCACAGGAGGTTGGAATCAAGGTGTGAACCTAAATATTTCACAAAAGCGGTTGGGGTAATCTTATTGCTACGCAAAGTTAAAGTCGGTTTGGCCTTGGAGCTAGTAAATAAGGTTGCTACTGATTTAGCAGCATTCACTTGAATTTTCGGTTTATTTAAATCGCTGATTGTAAGAGAAGCAGAATGTTCTATTCTTCTAACAGCTTTATTGATCGATTTGCTAGGTAAGTACAGAGCAATGTGATCAGCATAGCCTGCAATGAATACATTTCTAGGTATTCTATTAAAAACAGAAGCGATGTATAGGTTGAATAGTACAGGGGAGAGGATATCCCCTTGCGGGACTACCGCGACAATTTGGGTTTTAACGGAAAGTAGTGATTTGACTCTAACTTGAATATATCTATTTGAAAGATATGATAGTAGAATTTTACATAAATATTTAGGTACATTTGAGCTGTCGGGTTTATATACAAGGCCTGTGGGCCATACAGAGTTGAAGGCCTTCTCGCTGTCCAGGAGAAGAACGGCATCTTCTATCCGGTCTTTCGCGGACTTTATGTCATTTTTGATTCTGACCAATTCGTGACGGGTCGAGTGTTCTGAACGGAAACCGAATTGGTTTGTAGGTATTAAGTGTAACACATCGATAGATTTTATGAGACGTATTAGAATTATTCGCTCAACGTGTTTTGCGGGTACCGGTATCAGACTGAGTTTGAGCGCAAAAATGTTAATGGCTAAGATATTTATTATGTTTGAAGGAGGTTCGTGGGTGGTTCAGCGGTGGATTCGAACATGTATGCATAGGATGCGATGATTGTGATTCTATCAAGGGGGGTGTCAGCTCTTTGGATTTTAGAGATCATATTCTTAATCTCTGAGAGGTTTTCGAGAATTCTAAGGGATTTTAGGTCATCAAGGACTTGTTTCACTGTATTAATAAAGTTTTTAGTTGTACTTAAATGTAGTTCCGGATCATCAGTCTCCATGGGAATGGTCCTAGGTTCAGTGGTGGGTGCGTCAACATTCGTTCTTAAGGTTTCCATCGTTGGAAAACAAGAAGCGTAGGATGGCCTGGATATCTTCGTCGCAGTAGAGATTGGCGTAGGCTCGAGGACTGGAGGAGACTGGAGAAAATGGATGTTGCTTTCCAGGTTTTGCATCGTAGCCGAGTGTGGGGTAGCGGGCAGTTCCCTCTTTTTTCATGAGTCTCCACAAATTTGGTTCGTGAGGCGCACTCACGATAGCTCGCTGTGTGAGCTAGACCACAATTTGCGCACTTCAGGGAGTTACTGGTGCAGGTTTTGATGTCATGATTGCCTGCGCATTTCACACATCTGGGATTTAAATTATAGTGCTGACTGGCGTGTCCAAATTTTTGGCACCGGTAGCACTGTGTTGGTTCTTGGGTTTTGATGTATTTTTCTTTCTTAAATGTATGATAGAAAATGGTTTTAATAGCAGCGAGGCTGCTCAAGGTGACATCAGGCCCAACCGTAATTGCAAACACAGGTAGTGGCCTACTCTCTTTGCTGTCTCCGTCCTTGTTTGTTTTCACAAACTGCCGGACTGATAATTTTTGCCAAACCGGCCCCTTTTTGAAAGTTTTAAAAGTTTCAAAAATTCAAAAAGTTTCCAAAGTTTCAAAATATGACAATGTAATCACTTCTGTCGCCGGAACATTCTTCATTACCTAATAAACCTTCGCCACGACATTCACCAAGCTATATGAGTTCTTCAAACGGACTGAAGAAAAAAAGAAGCTTAATAATGAATGTGTCTTTCTTCCCTACTATCGCATTTCGGCACCGTAAACACCGCAGATTTTCCCGATAAACCAAGCAATTCCGAATCGTCATAAAGAATTAATAAAAAATATTCCCCCATAAGTACATTGACTAATATTATACTATTGTTGGATTGCATTTCTGCCAACGATGTCAGAAATGGTGAATGCGGTCGTACGTGACTCATTGCGGCCACGATCAGAGAAACTCGAGACGTTCAATGCGTTTTATTGCTTTTCTTCACGATGTTGAAGTCGATACAATTTCATCAGGATTGTTCGATATGCCACATGGAAATAAGGGACGTAGATTACGAAATTTTCGTAATTTGTCGAAAATTTCCCTTCTCTTTTGCAATGAAACACCAGAAAGGCTGAGACGAGAAGTATATTGGTTTTTTTTCTCTTTCCACCTTCCATACACCATATTCCTCAACACAAGAAAAAATACCTTATTCTAGTATATTCCATCCGACTCAATTCTAATAGACTTTACCACATTATCGGTATTTTCAGTTTTCAGGATTTTAAAATTCCTTCAAATTTAGTGTCACCGATGAGCAGCTTTGAATTGTAACCGGCACTTCCTAAAAACGGTAACATGCAAAAACTACCAATTCTCAAATTAGGTTTAGCCGGTCGTATGGTGAAGTGGTATTGGTTTTGAGTCGGTGTCGTGCGGACGCATGTCTACCGCTCTCTACAAAATATAAATTCCAAACGTACCGCGTTTACAGTACAGTGAATTTATAAATCTTGTCAAAGTTCTGGCACTAAAGTGTCAAACTTCAAAAATCTCAAACTTTCTCTGGCTCCCAAAAGGAAAGCCAAAATGACTCCTCCTGTGGAAGACCCAAAAAAAAACTAAAAAAACCGTTATGAAACCGTCAACTAGTGCGAGCTGTGAACCCGCTCGCCTCAACAAACCTTCGAACACTCCTGTCGGGCCACAACAGGGTCAAAAACAAACATCAGTGCCTCCTATAGGTATTGAAACTGACAAATTGGAGATCAAAAAATTAATCAACTTCCTGCAAGTCAACGCCTCGGACAAAAACTTCAGGATGAAATCCAATGGTAGTACCACCATCGTCCATCTACAATCGACGGAGGATTATAATAAAATCGCAAGTATCCTGAAAAGGCAAAATTTACATTTTTACACCTTCGGTCTAAAAAGTGAGTTAATAAAAGTGATAAATTCCGAAGAAATTTATCATAAAAGGTCTTCCCGCCAGTTTTGCTGAGCACGAGATTGAAGCGGAAATATCCAAACACGGCATGAAGGTATTATCAGTCCGGCAGTTTGTGAAAACAAACAAGGACGAAGACAGCAAAGAGAGTAGGCCACTACCGGTATTTGCAATTACGGTTGGGCCTGATGTAACCCTGAGCAGCCGCGCTGCTATTAAAACCATTTTCTATGATACATTTAAGATAGAAAAATACATCAAAACCCAACCACCAACATAGTGCTACCGGTGCCAAAAATTTGGACACGCCAGTCAGCACTGTAATTTAAATCCCAGATGTGTGAAATGCGCAGGCAATCACGACATCAAAACCTGCACCAGCAACTCTCTGAAGTGCGCAAATTGTGGTCTAGCTCACACAGCGAGCTATCGTGAGTGAACCTCACGAACCAAATTTGTGGAGACTCATGAAAAAAGAGTCCAACCACCAGCACCAAAAAGCGCGGAGCGGGGACTACCCCACACTCGGCTACGATGCAAAACCTGGAAAGCAAGATCCATTTCCTCCAGTCTCCTCCAGTCCTCGAGCCTACGCCAATCTCTACTGCCACGAAGATGTCCAGGCCATCCTACGCTTCTTGTTTTCCAACGATGGAAACCTTGGCGCACCCACCGCTGAACCTAGGACCATTCCGATGGAGACTCATGATCCGGAATTACATTTAAGTACAACTAAAAACTTTATTAATGCAGTGAAACAAGTCCTTGATGACCTAAAATCCCTTAGAATTCTCGAAAACCTCTCAGAGATTAAGAACATGATCTCTAAAATCCAAAGAGCTGACACCCCCCTTGATAGAATCACAATCATCGCATCCTATGCATACCTATTCGAATCCACCGCTGAACCACCCACGATGCTCCTACAAGCATAATAAATATCTTAGCCATTAACACTTTTGCGCTCAAACTCAGTCTGAAAGCGGTACCCGCCAAACACTTTGAGCGAATAATTCTAATACGTCTCATAAAATCTATCGATGAGTTACACTTAATACCTACAAATCAACTCGGTTTCCATTCAGAACACTCGACCCGCCACGAATTGGTCAGAATCAAAAATGACATAAAATCCGCGAAAGACCGGAGAGAAGATACCGTTCTTCTCCTGGACAGCGAGAAGGCCTTCAACTCTGTATGGCCCACAGGCCTTATATATAAACTCGACAGCTCAAATGTACCTAAATATTTATGTAAAGTTCTACTATCATATCTTTCAAATAGATATGTTCAAGTTAGAGTCAAATCACCACTTTCCGTTGAAACGCAAATTGTCGCGGGAGTCCCGCAAGGGGATATCCTCTCCCCTGTACCCCTATACATCGCTTCTGTTTGTAACAGAATTCCTAGAAATGTATTCATTGCAGGCTATGCTGATCACATTGCTCTGTACTTACCTAGCAAATCGATCACCAAAGCTATTAGAAGAGTAGAAAATTCTGCTTCTCTTACAATCAGCGATTTAAATAAACGGAAAATTCAAGTGAATGCTGCTAAATCAGTAGCAACCTTATTTACTAGCTCCAACGCCAAACCGACTTTAACTTTGCGTAGCAATAAGATTACCCCAACCGTTTTTGTGGAATATTTAGGTTTACACCTTGATTCCAACCTCCTGTGGAAAAAACTTGATATCTGATATCAAGGTCAAGACTAAAATTATTCTAGTACGATTGTATAATTTTCGGAAATCTGCAACGCTCCGTCAATCTCTGAAACTTACTTTATACAAAGGATTAATCAGATCTATCTCTTATGGTTGTCCTGCCTGGCACGACGCAGCACAAACCCACTTAAATCATCCTCAATTTGTCCAAAATAATTTTTTATGAATAATAAAATGGTCGGCATGCACAATACGCTGGGCATGGCAACCATAGGTAAATTTATCGATAGGATAAATTCAACATTTAAATTTAAACTACAATCCGATCCTAATCCCCAGCTCCAAAGCATCAATATTGATAAGAAAGCAAATTGGTCTCGCTGACCACCTGTTTTGTCCCACCCTTCCATATATCCTTTTCTCTCCCGCCCCTCATGCACCCATTACTTATAAGGTTTTTTAGAAGTCATTTTTCCTTATATCGAGTCATCATGTAAATAATCACAAATATCTGTAATAATGAAAAATTAGGTTACACTTCTTTCAAATTAGATATAAAGCCAACGGCTGGTGATCTAGAACGTAGCACTTAAGATATTAATACTGTATATAGTATGTATATATGACAAATGTTAATAAACAATTTTCAAGTCAAGTCAAGTCGTATGGTGAAGTAGGTAAGGTGCCCGCTTACGGATCTAGAGTTCCTGGGTTCAAGCCCAGGTACCGGTGGTTTTTTTCTGGATTATTTGATTTAGTCAAATAATGGGCACCACAAAAGTAAAAAACAGTTCACCCCCAAACGTTATAAGACTAGTACCAAAAACTGTTTACAACTGAATGTTCCTACACTCATTGTGAACGAATAACATCCGTAACTGTGTTATAAAGGAAAAAGTCGTGAGCGTCTAACGACTATAATAAGTCTAGAGCCGGCGCTAAGAACCATTGTAGTTGATGCGTCGATAACAACAAACCGATCAATCAAATCAAATTAGGTTTGCACATTAACATATTAGTTATTTTTGTTAATGTTTCCATATTTTGATTCTTACATGGCATCGCGTGAAAATAATATATATTTTAATCATATTTATGATCATCATATCGAAAGTGCTTTTGATAAGTGGTAGTGGCCGCGACCCGCGCTGTTGCTGCGCGCGCCGATAATTAACAAAACGATATAACTCCGGACCCAATGATCTTCTCCGTGAATATAAGAAAAGGAAATGGTCACTGAATCATAAGGAACGAAATCGATGTAAACTATTTTCGTGCTAAATATCATGGTTTCTGAAAAAAATATGATTCATTGAAAACGGGCCAAAAATTGTTCATTGCAATGCTGTTGCCCTACATGGTGGAAGAAAAAACACGGATTCAGGTTCCTTATCTTCAAAAATGGAGAATAACACCACAACATTTTTCGTGACTAGGCCCATTAAACCGCGAGTCACTCGCTTCACTTGGCTAGATCGCTCTTTATCGGATCAAGTGATGCAAAAAAAGTGTTCGCCATTCGGACTAAAAAACTTTCCTCACTCGGATGATTGCATACCTCGGCGAAGCCCAAGATGCGAGCCCTATCCTCGTAAGAAAAGGTTTTCACGCCTTATGACGAAATATACTATTTCGACATTGCTGCTACGTTCAGCTCGTGCCGAAAAGTTACTTTTCGTTAACTAGTAAATGAAAAGTAACTATTTCGGCACTCGTAGAACTTAACATCACTGTCAAAAACTATCGTTCCACACACGTGCGATGGGGGGTTTCAGCTCGTACCATTGGCAGCGCTCGGCTTCGCCTCGCGCCGCCGACTTCGCCCTCGTGAACACCCCATCGCACTTGTATCGAAATATACTATTCCGCACATATCAGTGCATACAGGAAGGGGGCCTAGTGTATCGATTACCATTTGTTCCCGTGTCTGGGCGTGCGACAACGTAACCCTTGCGTTGAATTCACTGTATAATTTACGAAAGAATTACAAAAGAAGTTGTTGGTTGGAAATCAAATTTGCTAAAACAATCATACAATTCATACGGTTCATACAATTTTTTCATAAAACCATTTGTTAACGAGGTTAATCAATTTTGGTTGTTTAAAACTATCCCAAGACCGGCGAGAGATAGTAACAAAAGTGGGGAGGGAATGTTATTCCTTGTGCAAAAATACAAGTATAATATATCTTATAACTTCCTTTCATACCTCATCAAATTTAAGAGATGTAATTGGTTGGAGTCGCGCGGGCGGCGCGCGATGTTCTCCATGTCGGGCTCGTATCCATGAGAGGTTTTTGTACCCATACATACATTAACGATAATTATATTATATATATTAACAATAGGGGGCATTTCTCGCTTTTGTCAAGTTCTTGCTAATTTATCCCAAATTTTTGGTTTGATGAAAAAACGTGCGATTTTTGTGCAGCTTTATTCTCTATCGACTCCTAAAATTTCATTATCGGAGACCCATTTTTCAGTGTTTTTTCCGAAGTTCGAGAAATTTTCAAACAAACATAGGGAAAAGACTAAGGAATATGTTTACGGTGATAAAATTTCGACAGTCAATAAATAATGATGGAACCAAAACTCTGGGGTAAATCGTCAAGATTTTTTTAAAAAATGACGAATAGGGGTCGAACATCCTTAACTCAAAACTTTTCATCTGAGTTTTGGAAGAAATTTAAAGAAACAATAATGTCGGAGGAAAATACTGGATTGGGAAGTTATAGGTATAGCCATGATGGATCACAATCACTCCCTTTATTGTTCGTCACATTTTTTAATTTTTTCATTCGAGTTTGGGAAAAAGTCTATTTTTCCGCATATCTTGAGAACTCTCAAATTTACTAAATTCTCGAAACTCCTTCCCTAGTTTCTCGTTGCCTCCCCCCTCCCCCGTCCTACCGCTACAGGCGATATCTCTTAGCTGCATGGCACGTATGGGCCAGGATGCCTTGGGAAAGTCCGGGCCCCCCGTGACCCCCATGATCGAGCGGAATCTAATTGCGATCCTCATCCAACATCGTGATTCTAATATTATGATTATCAGTTTGTTTGGTTTTTGTGGTATAGGCTCTCGTGGCTACGACAACAGCAGCTTAAGCTGGCTGCACGAAGGGACGAGCGTAGTCCCGGAAAAATCTGGCGCCAAGAGACTGGTAATCGTGTTATCGGTGAACTCAGGAGCCTCCAGAGAAGCAGACTCCGCCAGGATGGTTATGCCAGTGATTCAGCAGTGTTGGACGATGACGATGATATATGGATACCAGGTTCCGTTGGTTCTCAGGTAAAGTAGAAGTTCACATTTCTACTATGCGCAGCACTAATACCAAAAATTAAATCATACAGATCAACACATGCTCCATATGTTTCTCTATTCTTTAACGCATATTCATTAGATTTCTTTTTCGAATCCATCAGAGTTCCACGAACGATTCTAATAGTACGCACCAGAATTCGAGCCCAGGTTACCTACTTGTGCATCAGGTTCAGTTCGTAACAAACTACCTTCGTTATGAAATCTTCGTACTATCTATTCTAACATCATCACATTCTCTAGACATCGATTAAAATTGAATCAATAAGAATTTCCAGAAACAATCACGTGTCGGAAAAATTTGGTTACATTTCAGAAACTTTTAGAAATCGGAAAAATTTCGAAGATGGAAGCAATTTAAACGAAAAAGGAAAAAATTACAACTCTCAAAAAATACAAAACAAAACGAAAAACTTCGCCATAACGAAAAACGCAATGGAAAATTCCGGAGTTCTGAAAATCGAGAAAAAATATAAAATGCGAAAAATTTGTTCCAATTGTCTTTTTCTTTTTTTGCCTAGATAACGAGAACTGCGCCTCACACATCAGCCCCAGCCAGTCCCCTTTTGCCCCAACGATTGAGTAGTCGTAAATTCAATGGACCAATGAATGGTGCCCTGCGACCACGAGCTGAGAGTGTAAACGAGCGGCCATTTGTATCCGTCAAAAGAGCTTACGAGTTCCGGAAATACAGTGACAGTCAGGTAGGGCAGGGCAAAAAAATATATATAGTATATTGAAATTGTGCCAGAGGATGTTGGCTATTTCAGCATTTTAGTACTGTACAATATAGTATATTTCGATACAAGTGCGATGAGGTGTTTCAGCTCGTGGCAGGTGTGTCGAACGATAGTTTTTGACAGTGATGTTACGTTCTACGAGTGCCGAAGTAGTTACTTTTCGGCATGAGCTGAACGTAGCAGCAATATCGAAAATAGATTTTTGGATAATTCACTGGCAGAGTAATTACCAGTGAAACCCTAGCGAATCATAAATTTAGACGTGTTTCATAAGAGCAATATACATTTTAACCCAATCGTAACGAGGCCATTAATATTAATTACACAATTTATCCCTCATTTGTCCCTCATGCAATCATCCCATATGCAATTAAATTTTAGAGTTCAGTCTGCTGGGGTAGATTAGATAGCTCTTTTGAAGCGAAATTTCGAGTGCTGTCATGGGTGTGATTTGAGCTCTTGACTCAGGAAGTGACTACATGTAGTCTTGATACTGGGAGAATTTTCGAACCTATATTTTGAAGCGGTTTCTATAAGATTTTGAAAAAAAAATATCAATGATGCAAGTATTCAAAGAGATAGTATTTGTCAATCTCCAAAATTGGAAAAAGTTTAAGTTTAACATTTCCAACGATACCATATTAGTATGTTGGAACTTGTTGAAGGCCAACCCAATCTTTCACGTTTTCAAACTCTGTATTTTTTGTCAACTTCACCAGTTTCCAAAATTTTGGAAAGGTCGGAAAGTCACTCGAAAAGTCTATGAATCCCCAAAATTGCGGAACTTTTGAAAATTTTCTTTCACATTTCAAACATTTTAATCATTTCACAAATTGCAAAATTTCTAAAATTGAAGAAATTGCAAAATTTCTAAAATTTGAGAAATTAGAAAATTAAAAAAACCTTCTAAGTTCTGAAAAATTGCAAAACTTTCGGGGATTCCGACACTTTTCAAAACATTTCAAACCTTTCTATAATTCTACAAACATCCGAAAATTTCACAAGTTCCGAACTTGAAAGAATAAAATACAATAGCCAAAGTTGCTAGAATTGGAACATTTTTCGAAAAATTTCAAATTTTCAGAATTTTCAACAAAATTAAAAAATGAAAAATTCACAAAATCACTAAATTCATAAATCCAAAAACTTCATTTGCGCTACCTCTCTTCAGTCCCCAAAGTTTCACTTCCACTTTGAGGTCTCCGCACTCGTTGTTTGAGCATGAGCTAATTGCTTTCCAGAGTCCTCCACCGTCCCCGCACGCGTCACCATCACTGCTAGCCCAAGCCGACATAGTCCATGAGTCAAAATCACTAATTGAAACGCCGCATCATCCACCAAGGCCGGAATCTAGAAGTGACAGCTACTACCGCGCAGAGATACTAAAAGATCGCTACAACGGACAGAGCCCAATAAACCCAATCACAGACAATAACAATAAAACACTTGTCAATAACAATGCATTACGTAATCGCGTGACATATGCTGACAAAGTCTACGAGTTCAACGGAACTGTCAATGGACGTGTCAATGGTGATGCGCGAATTAATGGAAATAACGGAGTTGACAAGGACACTCGTGATGCAGTGGATGGACTTTTGGCGCTTGTCAATAAATCCAAGGGTCAGGATGATCCACTTGACAGTCTCATTGTCTCACTCGCTGATTTGTCACATGTGTCAAGAACGATCAAGAGTCATCTTAACGTTAATTATGCTAGACAATTGTCCAACAACAACGATGTCATCAACAGTGACACTAACAGTACACCTAATCAGTCACCAAAAGCATGGCAGTTTAGTGTACAGGTTTGTTGATCCCACGCTTTGCATTTTTCGTTAATTCTTCAAGCATAAGGTCTTTTTTCTAACTTCAATATCCTAAACTTGAACGTAATTTCCAACGAAATGGCTCATGAGAATGTCGATTCAGCCTGTCATCAGGTTTGAGAACGTGAACTTTGCAAGAAAATGTCATCTGAATTTTCATACTCGACAACATCAACTGATTTCGCAATTATAGCCTCAATGGAAACTTCATTCAAATTATTCCTTGTTGATTGTTTCAAGATTTTTCACTCAAAATTTGTTAGATGAGCAACAATTTAAACGAGAAAATTCCTCCTCATAGTCTAGAATGGTTCCAAAAATTATACACAGCTGCAGGGATTTATCTCGAAATTAGAGCTGAACTTGAATGGTTAACGTGGTTATTGATAACTTTGGATTTCCTAGAATTTATATTATCATTAACTTTGACACACGCATTTGAATTCGTCCTGAGGTTATCCAAGTGCTACTTATACTATGAATTACATACTTCCATTAAATTACGACAGACACTTGGATACCCTCAATTGTCAGTTCTCCTCTACAATCCTGCATTTGCCAAAACGTTAATAGCACACCCATTTTTTTCTTCTGAATAGTCGCAACACGATTCGCCAACATCGTGGACCGATCGTAGTATCAGTCCCGCGAGTGCGGGGATTGGAAACGCCTCGAGACCACAAACTCCGGCATTTCCGGTTCATCCACGCACCCCCTACGTCAACAATTCATCGCCAACGGTGACGTTTGCCACGGATCGCACCTACCCAAGTTCGAACAATTTTAATGATTCAACAAACTACTCTCTGCATAATAACAATGTTCATAACTTTGAGAATGGAAATAATAACATCAATACTCGGGATTATCATGGCGATCGAGCCGTCTACATCGAAGAGAGGCGTGACGTTAGAGAGACGGGACTACCTCCTAAGAGTCCGACAACTCAGCGGTGAGTTTTTCATTATTAATTTTTTTCTCTTTTTTTATAATCATGGGTGGGTGGAGTATGATGGGATGGGGGCGAACGTGCAAAAATGGTATAGAGTACACCAGTATCCCAATTGAGACATATGCTCCATTATACCCACTGACCCATTTTCCCCTCCGCTATTTGTGGGATTCCTAGATATGCAGTAATAACTGATTTTTATTATTCTTACAGCGTGAGGTTCCACAATCAGATGTTTTAAATCCATCTTTTTAATATGGAAGGGCTTTATAATTGTTTGAATGTCCGAAAAAATCTCAAAAGTGTTTCTCGGAATTTTGAGAAATTCAGGAATTCTCCAAATTTCGAGGATTTTAAATGAGTCGTACGTTTCCAACAATAGTAAATCTCCAGAAATGTCAAACATGTAGGACATTTGGAAAATTTCAAATTTTTAAACACTCTGAAGTTTTGAAAAAAATAATTTTCCCTCACTTGAAAAAATTGAAATACCCCATTTTGAAAACTGCGAAACAAGCAAAAATTTTCAAAAACTTTGAAGTTAAAGGGATTCATCAGAATTGAAAAAAATAAAGAATCACAGAAAACTAAAAGACTCAACGAAGTTGGGAGTTAAAGTAAATCAAAACCACCCCAGAATAATTTTTTCCCATACCAAATCTTGTGAAACTTGGGAAAGTTCGAATTGTTGGGTGCTCCCAAATGCTATTTTTGGTTTCAAACTTCAGAAGAAATTGAAAAGTTTGGAAACCTCGAACAACAATCTCAGATGTTTCAAAATTTTCCGACATTTAGTTTCCCTTTCTCATGCTACATAGTCTAGTTCGGAAGGATCCTAAAATTAAATATTTTATGCCAATCCCTGCATTTGGTTCAACAATTTTTTGAATATGTTTAGACGTTTGAGTTTTCCGGCGAGCGGATCGCTTAAACAAACTCATAACAAACGATGGCCCCTCACTAATCAATCGGCATCATTCGACTATAGGTAAAAAACGTTTACGCAAGTGTTTCAACCGTTTTTGTTTAGCAAAAAATACATGAGTGTAACCCCGTCTTGTGACGCATGAATATTGGTTAGGAATGTGTAAACCAAATTGAACCAAATCGAATTGAACTGTTTGATTTTTTTTTAAGTTTGAGAAATTTCCGAAAGTTCCAAATTTTTCTCCCTTTTTGATTTTTCAACATTTATCTCAAGATCTTTACAATCTTCAAAATTTTGAAAATCTCCAAATTTTGTGATCTTTCAAATTCTGTGAAATTTGAAATTTTTTGAAAAACACATGAAATATACCGTTCCCAAATTTTCACTTCGGAACATTTCTTAAGCTGAGCAATTTTCAAAGTCTTCAAAATTTTTTGAATATTCAAATTTTTGTCACATTTTTATAAATTTATGAGGAAGCAAATCAAGCTTCTGAACATTCGAAGTGTTTCAAGGTTTGGTTCCCATTAATCTATTTGACACTTCTGGAATTTCTCATCCCACCTGTCGTGATAATAATATAAGGAATGTGATGTCCAGACATATTAATATCAAAAAATAGCTTCGTCTGTAAATATAACACTGCAAGAAAGTAACGAGTACGACCCCTTATAACTAATTATAACATCATTTAATTATTTGTTAGAGATGAAACAATCTCCTAAAACCACTTACTTTTGCGATAATCGGGTCATTGAGCATGTAAAAAACACTCGGAAAGAATCTACTTTTCAAAATGGCTTGAAGTGATAATTGTCCTTTTTTTCTTTAATAAAAAAATAATAAATATCAAAACAAAATTGTTGATCAAACCGCCAAAACAAAATTAAAGACATCAAAAATGTTGAATATATAATACAAAAAAATTCAAAATTTCAATTTAAAGAAAGCAAGAATTTGAAAAATGTCAAGAGTTCCATACTTTCCTCTAAAAATTCCAAAAAATGTCAAAGATTGCAAAATTTCCGAGAAACTCAAATAGTAAAAAACAATTCTAAAAATGACAAATGACAGAATTTCTACAAACTACAAAAATCCAAAGCATCTGGAAATGCTGGCGTGTTCATTTGCAATAAGTTCGAGCTGCATTTAAAAGTAATACGCATTAGCCAGAAAAAAGTTCAAATTAATTCCCTCTTTTGCGCACAAATTCCTGTACATAAACCTCATTAGTCTCGTCAAAAAGAGACACTTAACGACTCTTGAAATCATAAACAAATTGTGTAGCACCTTATGCACGGAATACTGAGCACCAGCACTCGATGTTAGTCGTAAATTTACTGTTCATCCTCCTAAATTTGACATTAAAATTTCAGCAAGGACCGGCCCGTCTCACCTAACGAGATCACCCACACGATAATCCGAAGCCCTAGTACACCGAATCACGTGGAATTCGCCCAGAGTCCAAAGGTAAAGTCAATTGCAAAATCTAACTAACTTCTTTCGTGGCCATCCTTCACTCGCATACGGGCACCGCGCCGTAAAAAGTATACACTGGTAATTTCAACAGTGCAGATTTAAAAAATTGTCCAAAATTTGTGAATTTTTTGTGCAAATTGTTCGCAAATGTCAAACTTAAAATATCAATATACTCTCAAAACTATATATATATTCACCTCCTCCACCTCTCATCAACAACCCCCCCCCCTCCCTCTTTGCGGCGCTATGGAGACCGGCCCCTCCTCCCCCTCCCCGGCGTACAGCCTGCTGATATTGCAGGAATTCGATGTACGCCTTTGTCACACTGACCAAAAGCCGAACATAGGTACATTCAGGCCTTCTGCTCAACAATCATCCAGAGTGCGAAATGTTAGGGCAGAGCGGGCATCCATCCATGTTTAGACTCGACTACTCGGTACCCAACATGGAGGACCGCCGGAGCCGTACACATCCTATGTGGGCATATCTTGACTTGACTTGAAAATTGTTTATTAACATTTGTCATATATACATACTATATACAGTATTAATATCTTAAGTGCTACATTCTAGATCACCAGCCGTTGGCTTTATATCTAATTTGAAAGAAGTGTAACCTAATTTTTCATTATTACAGATATTTGTGATTATTTACATGATGACTCGATATAAGGAAAAATTACTTCTAAAAAACCTTATAAGTAATGGGTGCATGAGGGGCGGGAGAGGAAAGGATATATGGAAAGGTGGTACAAAACAGGTGGTCAGCGGGACCAATTGGATTTTATGTCAATATTGATGTTTTGGAGCTGGGGATTAGGATGGGATTGTAGCTTAAATTTAAATGTCTCAATTATTCTATCGATAAATTCGCCTATGGTTGTCATGCCGAGCGTTTCGTGTATTTCCACAATAGTCGTTCTTCTTTTAAAATTTCCTATTATTCGTAGGAATTTATTTTGAATCACTTGAAGATGATTCAAGTGCATTTTCGCTGCATAACCCTTTGTAGAGAGTAAGTTTGAGGGATTGACTGAGCGCGAGTGATTTTAGCAAATTATACAATCTTACTAGGATAACTTTAGTCTTGACCTTGATTTCAGATATATGCTTTTTCCACAGGAGTTTGGAATCGACGTGTAAGCCTAAATACTTTACAGAGTCGGTTGGTGCGATCTTATCGCTACGAATAGTTCAAGTCGGCTTGGCCTTGGAGCTAGTAAATAAGATTGCTTCTGTTTTAGCAGCATTCACTTGAATTTTCCATTTCGTTAATTCACTGATTGTGAGAGAAGCAGCATTTTCTATTCTTCTAATAGCATTGTTGATCGATTTGCTAGCTGAGTACAAATCAATGTCATCAGCATAGCCTGCAATGGATACATTTCTCGGAATTCTGCTAAAAACAGAAGCAATGTATGAGTTGAATAAAACAGGCGAGAGAATAGACCCTTGTGGGATTCCCGCGACAATTTCTATTTTATCCGAAAGAGAAGTTTCGACTCGAACTCGGATATATCTATTTGAGAGATATGATAGTAGAATTTTACATAGATATTTAGGGACATTTAATCCTTCGAGTTTATATATAAGGCCTGTGGGCCAAACAGAATCAAAGGCCTTCTCGCTGTCCAGGAGAAGAAGAACGGTATTTTCTTTCCGGTCTTTTGCGGATTTTATATCATTCGTAATTCTAACCAGCTGGTGGCAGGTCGAGTGCTCTGATCGAAAACCAAATTGATTGATAGGCATTAGTTGTAACTCTTCTATGGGTTTTTTGAGACGAGCTAAAATTATTCGCTCAAAAAGTTTAGCCAATACCGGTAGGAGGCTACTAGGCCTATAGCTCACCGGATGCGAAGGGGGCTTACCGGGCTTTAGAATCGGAATGACCACCGCTCCTTTCCAGAGTTCCGGGAAATATTGTCTGAGGAGGCATGCATTGTATATCTTTGTTAGTAAACTTATTGCTTTAATTGGGAGGTTTTTTAGTGCTATATTGGGAATATTATCCACACCCGGGGCAGATTTATTTTTTAGTTTTTTGATAGCGGAAGTGATTTCACGGGGATTCGTACGGAATTTAATGGGAGTTTCGATAGGGGTTTTGAGGATAGTTTTTCTCACATGACCTGTGACTTGCTGTTCAAAAGATTTGTTGCCTCGGGAGGCCGATATTTCGTGTATTTTTGCGTAGTGTATGCAGAGTGTATTTGCCTTGTCGTGGTCTTCTGTGTGGAGTGTGTTGTTTGACTCTAGTGTGGGGATGTTTCTTTTACCGGTGTTATTAAAATATTTTGCTACGCGCCAAATAGAGTGATCTTTTAAGTTTATGTTTCTGAGTTTGTTGTCCCAAGATGATTGTTTGCATTCGGTTAATTTAAGTCTGATTTCTTTTATCAGCTGATTGAGTTCGGATTTAAGGTAGCGATTTCGGGTTTTTGCCATCTTGACCTAATGTAATTTTTTTGCTTTATTAATGAGGCTATTTCGGGTGGGATAGGAGTGTGGGTGGATTTGGTTGAGCGGATGGGAGTGGGGGAATCCAGGGCTGTTTGAATGACTTGGGTGAAATGTCTTATGTGTTGATCTATTGCTTCAGTGTTGTTACAAGTAGGGTTTGGTATAGAAATCTCATCATTTAAGATATCCTTGAACTTATTCCAGTCGGTTTTTGCGTAGTTTAAAATTTTTGATGATTCTGGTGAGGTTGGTCTGCCAAATAGGGAGAAAAACAATGGTAGGTGATCGGATGGGGATTCGGAAAGTGTGGTGAAATTTTTAATGATTGAGATGTTGTTAGTTAATAAAAGGTCAATAGTACTAGGAGTGTTTGAATTATGAGGGTAGTGTGTGGGAACGTCTGGAAAGAGCAGATTAATTTTTTGTTCCGTCAAAAAATTTGAGAGAATCTTACCTGATTCGTTTGGCCTAGCAGAGGTCCAAGCAGTGTCCTTCGCATTTAAGTCTCCAACGATAATTGTTGGAGTACTATCGGAAAGTAGGAGCCTCAATAGGTTTGTATCTATTGAGGCATCCGTCGGATTGTAGATCGAGTAGATCTTCGTTTTTTTATTGTTTACTTGGACCTCTACTCGCACGTATTCGGTGAGCGACAGGAGATCATGCGGAAGAGTTCTATGTGACAAGGTTTTGTGGATCGCCACCGCAACACCACCACCTGCTTTGGCCGTTCTGTCTTCCCTGATCAGCGAGAAGTCTGTGAAGTTAATTTTCTTCGTTTTGCTGTTTAACTTAGTCTCTGAAATCACACAAATTTTGATGTTGTTTCTGTGGACGATGTGTAATAACTCGTCCAGATTAGGCTTGAGCGCAAAAATATTAATTGCTAATATGTTGGTTATGTTTGCTGGGGAATCGTAGGTGGGTTTGAGGAGGGTAAGAACAGGTGGACTTGCTTCGCCGTAATTACATAGTTTTTAGTTCTACTTAAATGAGATTCGGGAACATGTGTTTCCATTGGGATGGTCCTAGGTTCAGCAGTGGGTGCAATAAGATTCCTTCTCGAGGTTTCCACCGTCGGGAAGAAGGAAGCGTAGGTGGGCCTGGACGTGTTGGCAGTAGAACTCGGAGTTGGCACTGGGACTGCAGGAGACTGGAGGAACTGGATGTTCCTTTCCAGATTCTGGATCGTGGCCGAGTGAGGTGTAGTGGGCAGTTCCAATGGCGCTATGCTGGGCCTGGCCGATTGGGCTCGTTTTTTCTGAGTTTCCATGAATTTTAGGCGCATGGAACACTCTCTGTAGCTGGCTGTGTGGGCGAGTCCGCAGTTTGCACACTTCAGGGTTTTGGAAGTGCAGACTTTTACGTCGTGGTTTGACGCACACTTGACGCATCTCAGGTTCAGGTTGCAATGTTGGCTTGCGTGGCCAAATCGCTGGCACCTGAAGCATTGGGTAGGTTGCTGGGATTTTACATATTTTTCTACCTTATATGTATGGTAGAAAATCGTTTTGATTTCAGCGAAGCTGCTCAAGGTTGTTTCCGGGCCAACCGTGTTTTCTTTGGTGTCTCCGGCTTTGTTTACTTTCACGAACTGGCGAACGGAAAGTACGTTGATGCCGTGTTTTGATAACTCGGCTTGAATTTCGTCTTGTGAAAAACTGCTTGGAAGCCCTTTCAGAATATATTTTTTCGGTCGCTCACTTTTAAGCCCGAAAGTGAAAAAATTGATATCTTGCCTTTTCAGGATACTTGCGATTTTGTTGTAGTCCTCGAGCGTTCGTAGATGGACGATCGTGGTACTTCCATTAAATTTCATCTTGAAATTTTTATCTGTGGCGTTGCTCTGCAGAAAATTGATTAATTTTTTTGTCTCCATTTTTTCATTCTCGATGATTAATGGAGGGACAGAAGTTTGTTTTGGAGTCTCTTGAGGTCCATCAGAAGTGTCGGAGGGTTTGGCGAGGCGAGCGGGAACTGAACTCGCACTAGTCGAAGGTTTCGTAACGATTTTTTTCGTTTTTTTTTGGGTCTTCCATCGGAGGACTCATTTTGGCTTTCCTTTTTGGAGCCAAGGGAATTTTGAGGTTTTTTAAGTTTGACACTTTTGTGCCAAAACTTTTACTCGATTTAGAATTTCACTGTACTATAAGCACTGTACGTTAGAAATTTATATTTCGCAGAGAGCGGTAGACATGCGTCCGCACGACACCGACTCAAAACAAATACTCCGTGGGCATATCTATCAGTTCAGATATCAATATATTTCGTACACATATATGGAAATGTTCTGTACATGACAATATTGGTTAAATTTCATGCCTTTAAGTTTTGGGGAAACCCATCAACTTTCAAGCTTTTAAGATGTCAGAATTGTAAAAAACATTTGTGAAATTGGTTGCATGCAACGTTTCCGAAATTTTAGGACTCCATCACCGTTTAGAACCTTCCAAACATGTAGAATTTTCTGAATTCAACATGCGTTAAGCATTGGGCGTTTTTAAACTTTAAAAAATTAATACCTCAAATTTAAAAAAAAAACAATCCCATCATTGTTGCAAGTTTTGGAATGTTAATGATCACACTTCAAATATGTTACACTTTCTAAATTCGTCGTATTTTCGCAATTCCATACATTCCTTGTAAATAAATTCTTTTCCAAAGAAAGAAATGAGCTGTCAACCGTATGACACAAAATTTATTTTTTGTTTCAGAGTGCCACTTCTTACACATCCATCAACAGTGGCGGTCATTCTTCCCCATATGCGCATGAATATGGCTCGAGAAGATCGAGTATCCATTCGAATACAGAGCCCCAGGAAGTTGCAGATGTTAATGTTAAATTTGTTCGTGATACTAGTAAAATCTGGTACAAGCCGAATATAACTAGAGAGCAAGGTAAATAACTGTTACGAGCACAAATTGAATTCCAAGTTGAGAATATGAAATAATTTTACATGGACTTAAGTATTAAGAAACTGACCAGTTCATGGAATTTGCAAGCGATTTTCGTATTTTTTATATGGATTGACCATTGTATTTACCATTTACCAAAATATGATATCCGACAATTGTTTTCCAGCAATCGCAATGCTGAAGGACGCAGCTCCGGGTACATTCGTAGTACGGGACTCAAATTCTTTCCCTGGAGCATTTGGTCTAGCTCTGAAAGTGGCAACTCCACCTCCAGGTGCACCAAGCAGTCCCAAGGATCCATCTAGTGAACTTGTCAGGCACTTTTTAATTGAGCCAACATCTAGGGGTGTGAGACTTAAAGGCTGCGCTAATGAACCAGTCTTCAGTTCGCTATCAGCACTTGTTTATCAACACAGTCTCATGGCAATGGCTTTGCCCTGTCAATTATTACTGCCTGAGGCTGATGTCGCCCGAGCTCTCGACTCCCCCGGAACTAGCAGTACACAACAACTATTGGCTCAGGGCGCAGGTAAATTTCCCAGTGACTCATTCAATGAACTTGTCGGTAGTGCAATCATTTCTGACTTCTCCATAACAAAAGGTATGGCAATCCTCCCAAAAATTCAATGTATCATATCCACGGAATTTTCACTATTCTGGATATTTTATGGCCCGTCAACACCCTAGATAAGATGTCTATATGTGTGGGATTTTTATTGAAACTCGAATTCTCAATGAAAAATATTTTTTTAACATTTCTGTGTTGAGCCGCTTGTTAACGAGATAATCAGGTTTTCACAGAAATGTGAACTCACACTAACATTCCTCAATATGTAAGTTGTAGGGATATACCAATGATCTTTGTTTTGCCTCTATTTCAGCGTGCAACATCCTGTACCTTTTCACCATCGATACAGAGTCCCTGACCGGTCCACAGGCCGTTAGAAAAGCCATCACCACTCTATTCGACCAAAAACCTATGCCGTCAGCCACGATTGTGCACTTTAAAGTTTCTACCCAGGGGATTACCCTAACTGACAATGCACGAAAACTCTTCTTCCGTCGACATTATCCAACAAATAACGTCAGCTACTGTGGCCTTGATGCTGACGAACGCACTTGGGAATTTATTAGCGAGGATACGGGCAAAGCCTTAAGTCCACAGTACGTTAATTTGCTCGATTAAGCCTGGATTAAGCAACTTATTTTCACATATTTTGAAATTCGTTCAGATTGAAAATTCCAAAAGGTTGCATGAGGCTGAAATTTCAGAAGTTTTGGAAATTCTGACAATGGCTACAGATTATTGTGAAACATAAAAGTTGAGAACGTTGGGAGAACCGTCACTAAGTCACATTTTTTTTTTGCTGAATTTCGATATTTTAACCTGACTGCAATGCCTCGAAAGTGTAACGATTGCCATAAATTATAAAATTTTCGAGCTTTCCATTTTCCAATTTTTTGCAAAATTTAGAAACCTTCCAAAGTTTTCAAAATTTCCACAATTTTCAGAATTCCCAAAATTGCCAAATTCGTCAATAGCCCTGGAATTCTCTAAATTCTCAAAAGTATGGACGTTTTCTAAAATTCGTAGAATACCTGAACCGGAACGAGCAACTATGGATAATAACTTTCATTTTTGTTATTCCAGCCGCTGCTTTGGTTTTGTGGCCCGAAAACCCGCCCACAAGACTGACAACCAGTGTCATGTATTTGCGGAACTCGAGCCGGGCCAACCAGCGACAGCAATCGTCAATTTTGTCAATAAAGTGATGATGGGCAGTTCAGCGGTCAAAGCCAATATCGTATAAACCGACTGATCCATAATACTTCACTATTCTGTACTGAAGTGGTAAAATCTTCGCAAAGAAAATCTTTAATTTTTTTTAAGTTTTTGAAAATTTTGAAATCTTTCCAATGTATAACAAAACTTTCACCATTTTTTGAAATGTCAGGGACTTGCTTTCCATCTCATCAAAAACTTCGATTAAAAATAATTATAAAGATGCAAATTAATTAAATTAATTAAGGTCCTTCAAGAAACTCTGAAATTTTCCAAAACGCCTAATTAAAAATTACTCTTACCACTTCCTTACATGAAAAAAAAATATTACAAAAGGAGTTATTACGACAACACAAGAACGAATGAGGGAATTAACAAATCAACATATTAGAAAAATCTTACGATAATAATCGTAATAATCGAATTATAGGAATAGTTCGAATAAGCATGATTGTTAAACAACACAACTCGTCCTAAAGCACTGATCTCTACATAACTGAATAGCCAAAAAAAGTTATGGACATGAGCGCCGCCGCAATTTTTCGACGGCAACTAAATTTGAGAAGACTGGGCATGCGCATATGTAATTTGATGGATCCACAATTCTTCCTCAAAAGGATTAGCACATGTCCGACAAAAATTGGAAAGATCGGAACTACTTTTTTGGTCAATTTCCACTTTTAAGGAAGTTTCAACGAAATCCGGGATGTCCAGCTCTTCACCAGAACATGTCGTATGGAGAAAAAATTCAATGGAAATATTTAATCATTGAAAAATTCAGATTGTCTGATAACGTATGGAACTTACTCACGTGCCGCTCAAACTACCTTGAATGAAGAAAAATATCGTTTGTTCAATTATATTGGGATCAGTGTTCTAAATCAATATAATGCGTTGTAACGTGTGTTATCTCTGAAAAAGATCCTTCATCGTATTGTACTAGGCAGATTTACGAGAAACAATTGTTCATAACTGTAAATAACACTAAGGCCTTAGAAGAGAAGAAGCGTTTATGGTAAAGCTAGATACAACGTTAACAGGAGGTGGGCGGGAAGATGCGATAATAATCGTGATAAGTGAACAATGATCAATTCATTTGATCCATCAATTGAGTTTACGCCGTGGATTACAGGCACACTATTCTCTATGGTAGGCAACACTGAAATGACAGAATCGAAGGAGAATTCAGAAATGAAAGTCTGGAAAATTTGTTGTTTTTTTTTAAACTTGGAAAAGTAGTTTTTGTTCATAATTTCGATAACTTTGGGGAGACTTCAAAAGTTTGGAAAATTTGAAAACTCCCAAAATTTTTGAAATGCCCCCACATCCTAAGAATTGACAAAGCAGCAATGTTTATCAGTTTTTCAAACTTTTGAAATACTCCGAATTTATGATTTGTGTCTATTTTTGACAATCCAGGCCCTTCAAATTCCGTAAAAAAACACCTAAATTAAAGTATTAATATTGAAATAAGTTTTTAACACATCAAATGTATTGTTGGTTGTTCCCATAATACGTACATCTAATGAGAGGCTGAAAACTGAACTTAACTTTTCTTTTCGATAACAATATTAGAAAATTTCTAATATTAGAAAATATTAGAAAAAAATCCCTAGGATACCAATGAATAAAATACCACGATTCTGTGATCTCAGTCTGGCCCTAGTTTCAGTACCATAAAAATTGTTAGATTCTTGCCACAATTGTTTCAAATCTGCAAAATTCAATTGAAGTCAATTAAAAATGAAATATTCACTAGCTATCACTAATCATACGTATCAAGAGTGTAAATGCTCCGTGCCTCGCATATGAAAAAACTTCCGTGCAATTTTATATGGGAATTCCCATGGAATACTTATACAAATGCTATGAAAAATTGTAACTTTGTCTATAAAATTTTCTTCTCAAAACTTTCCCACAGAAATTCTATAGTTTCTCATAATATTCCCAATACCTATGTAATGGTAATTCTATAAATACACCATACAAAAAAATAGAAAAAAACGCTTGAACGTGTCCAATTACGAAAATTTATGACCCGATTTTTATTTTTTTCATGTGAAGTATATGACCATACCCCATGAAATTTCTATGGGAAAATCTGTAATATTCTCGTACGATTTCTACACATCTCTATGCGTTTGATAAATTGAAATTTTATAGAAAAAGTCCCAATTCTTCATAACTTTTCCACAAATTCCCTATGGCGTATCCCATAGGAACGTCATAAGATTTTTTCACATACAATGTGACGCAAACATTGCATAAAAAATTTCTGGAGGGAATGACAGGAAGGAGAGGAGAACAAAATAATTAAGTGAAATTAGCATACGTTGAACGATCTATATCACCTGTTACTTAACCAATCTACTATCCGCATGAAAAGTCCTCTCTGTTTGAATTGATGTAGCTCGGTGAAAGTCAATCATATGCTATTGAGGTAAAAATTAGCTGAAAATGAAAACAATTCCGAATTAAGTTACGCTTTGAAATTTTTTTACTCAAGTTCTGAAAGTGTTGGAGCGCGAGTTATGTCCGAAAATTGGGTGTTTAAGGATTTCTGTTGATATCCTTAACTTTAACTCGTTATTATTTATTAGGAAATTGGAAATCTATGAACAATTTTAACAAAACTCGAAATATCTTTTGAGCTGTTGTTTAACAAGAGCATTTGGATTTTTGATAGAATCTGGGAAATCATCGCAGTTATAAATTATCGTAGCCTATGATTGCCTATTTTCATTATAAATCCGAATACGATCACAAAAACTCATTATGTGATCATTTTTACTGCAATATTCTATGATTTTTTGCACTGATGTATTTAAACGTAGACTTTTCAGTACAATAAATCGTGACTGAGACTCTTTGAAATTGAAGCAAATAATTTTTTACCTGCGAATTTTGTGGAATTGCTCTCAGAAACTTCGAAGTTCAATGCAGACAGAATTTTTAATTTCCACGCCAGTTTTGCCATTTTCCAAAATTGTCGAGCTATTGAAAATTTTGATAGGTTTTTCAATAAGTTTTCAAAAAAATTCTAGAAACAACTACGAGAGTTTCGGCCTCTATTCAACATATTAAATGAGTATTGAATGTGCGGTCACTGTTATAATATCACACAAGTGCTAGTCAAAATTCCATCTGCAACCGAGGGTGAATAAATTGTAAACCCTGAACTTGCACAGAAAAAACATCGGATTATGTCCTAATACTAGTGGATTCCGAACGAATTATTACTTGAAGTTTATCAACTATATTATTTGGAATATCAACCTCTTCCATTTGGTCTGTAAATGTTTGAAATGTTCTTACGTCAGTTTTCAAAATTTTGAATTCTGTACGTTTTGTTTTAACACTGAATTAAATATTTTTGCATTCTTAGATTCCATGAAAGTTTTAAAATTTTGCAATAAAATTTTTTTTGAAATATGCCAAGTCCTTAGAACTCGAATTTACATTCTCAATTTTGTTATGGAAATGCAAGTAAAAAGGTTTTTTATTTAGTGCAATTTTCCATATTTCTTCAGCTAAACCGGGCCAAAAATGATTATAACTATTCGAAAATATTTTTTTCAAAAACCAGAAAACAAAATTTTCAGCCTAAACTCCATTATAAAATATACGTTTGATTTTTTGGAAAATTCAAGAGCATTATCCTCTTCTCAAATCTTATATCAATCACTCAAAAACTGTATTAACATCCTTAATTGTTTTCGGAACCTTTTATAATCATTTCGAAGCAGGGAATCTCCCATTCATATTTTTAATAAATTATGTATATCTCGGAATAAATCTAAAAATATTTGTGTATTAGTAAAATTCACACAAAGTGATTAATTAATAATCTGCTGTGTTTTCTCAAGTTAGGGCCCAGCGATCGTATCTTACAGAGGAAAGAATAATCTCTATTGTTTAATTAGAAAAAGTAGAAAACAATTAACTGCGAAACTACTATCCCCATCCCTCATTCTAAAATCCCCCTATTTAATTGATTAATTAATATATATAACTTTTTATGAATGTTATTTTTACCAATTGATACCAACTAACATGAATTATGTACACAGATTAATTTACTTCAGTCATTATTATTATTCATGATTAATTATACATAATTGGATATTATTGATTTATGGATGTAATAAGTAATATTGTATGATTGTAATGTTGAAATATTGAGGATAGTGAATGTAATAATAAAAATTATTCGTGGTAATCACTAAATACGTGGTTGATGGTTCGTAATACCTTTGAAGCTGTAAAATTAAATTAATGGAAGTTGAAAGACACGGTAAGAGAAGGAATAGAAGAAGTGCCAGTGATGTTTTCGAACTTTAATCAATTTTACATACAGAGTTTTAAACATAGAACTTCCAATGTTTTTTAAATATTCATATTTTTTTGTCATTACTAAATTTCTAAAAATTTCAAGATTGAATTGCAGTTTTGAAGGTTTGTGAGATGAAAAAAAAACAAAATTTGGAATTTCTTATAAGGTTGTAAGGTTCTCTGTATTTGTAATTTCCTCTATTTTTGCTACTTTAAATAATTGAACAATCACTGTATCATAATTATTGACATTTTCGGCATTTTATTCCCGCGAATTATAATTTTTTTCAAAGTTTCAAGGTTTTAGAAATTCCTGAATTTTCTTCAGACTTTGATAGTTTTAGAGCTTTCGAAGTGTCTGATTTAGAAGTGATTAAAAAAATTGTGATTGTCAGAATTTTTTCTAGTATTCGTTATACTCAAATTCGGAAATTTTATAAGGTTAACTTAAAAATGTTGGATTTGCCAATAACACCCCTACAATATCATGGGTTTACCCGGAAATTAATATAATAGCGTAAAATTAATTTCGTATACAGTCGACTCTCCCACTAGTGCACTGCGCGGGACCGGACGCTCCACCGCCCTGCCCCACAAGTGACCCTCCCCTACTTCTCCCACTCCCGGATAGGGGCTGTACATTTATTACGTAAAACGTTGGGTTGGGGGGGGGGGTAGCAAATTCTTACAGTTTCTTATGCGGGGGGGGGGGGGGTCATCTTTAAATATTTTTTTTCGAATTCAACAATTTGAATGTCGCGCGGAAATGTTTTCTCCGGTTCAGATTCTGAACTATGAACTACTGGCGTCATCTGTCGCTGAACACTAGAACCCAGTTACTCTGAATCTTTGGAAAACACAGTTACGTCATGACCAAACTATACAGTGAGGCTTTACTATACGTGAGGTTTACATTCTCCGATGCGCATTCCGAAATCCTTCTGGGAAGTCCCACTATTTGTTTTTATTTGCCTAGTATTTTGCCATAAAATCGATATAATCCCGAGTAAATCGACTATTTCTTTTTTACAATTCGATCGTTTACACATTCGCAAAAACTCATTTAATGATAACCTAATACGCACCCCTGCGATGATAAATATGTATTTATGATTTCATAAAAAATGTTTTTTTGGATTTGGCATCTTACGTAAGATTTGAAGGGGGGGGGGGTTAAGAAATAGTATATTTCGATACAAGTGGGGTGTTCACGAGTGCGAAGTTGGCGGCGCGAGGCGAAGCCGAGCGCTGCTAATCGCACGAGCTGAAACACCCCGTCGCACGTGTGTCGAACGATAGTTTTTGATAGTGATGTTACGTTCTACGAGGGCCGAAATAGTTACTTTTCGTTTACTAGTTAACGAAAAGTAACTTTTCGGCACGAGCTGAACGTAGCAGCAATGTCGAAAATTTTACAAAATCTTACAATGGGGGGGGGGGGGGGGCGTCTGAAATGGTAAAAAAACGTCTTACGTAATAAATGTACAGTCCCATACTAGTAAGCGCAGTCAGGTAGCATTCAAAGCCACGCGGAACCATCCGCACAGTGGTGGGGAGGCGGCGCTTGAGGAGATAGTGAGTTGTTGGGTCATGACGATACTGACTATAAGGATCCATCAACTTGTGGGACGTGCACTGGTGGGGGAGTTGACTGTATATCTGTTTCTGTTGGATACTTCGGAATCTTTCAGATACAGCGCCATTAAGGATGATAGGGTATTACAGTCCATTGTAGCTAACAAAAAATATGGTGCGTCTAAGCTAACATCGCTATTGCCCAGGCTAGAGAATTATCACTAGCAGTAACTCTCTCATCTTGACAACGTTGCAAGGAGCGTCCAATCATGGGCCCCTCCGTGTATACGAGTATATCTATGTGTGTAAGTCGAAACGTCATGGCGTCAAATGATCCGGGTAAAATTGTATTTGATAAAAATGGCAAAAAACTGTTCATATGGAAGCGGAAACGTGTGTCGGAAAATTTATCAACAAAGATTAAGCCAGGTGCAAGTGGGTAAAAGTAGTAAGGATTGTGTGAGTGTACAGATGAGGAAGAGAATGGCTGAGTCGGACATAAGTTTTGAAATTATTTGTGATACATTTCGAACTCTTCAAGAGAATGGCATAAAAACACTTCTGGGTATTGATGAGAATGACGTTGTCAAAGTTACAAAGAGCAAAAAAATTATCCAAAGCATTGTTGATTGTTTAAAGAAATTTCCTGGGGACATATAATTCTATATTTAAATTGAAGTTCACGAGTTGTTTGAGGTTTGAGATCCATGTAATAACTATAAAGAGGTTAGAAATTTATTGTCTCCAGATATTTTTGTTATTTGTATGCTGTGACTGCCAAAAATTAATACAAATGAAGTTGGTTTGATGAAAGTTCATCTTTGGTTAGATAAATCCAATGATTCTACGCGTTCAGGTGTGGTAAGCCGGTATACCACCGATAGACACTTGAATTTGCCGCTACGGCCGCGCGTCACTGCGGCGTTGTCACGTTGAACGAGAGGGAGAATTTTTGTAACTAGACGGGTGAAATCATTGATTTAAAAATCGCAAAGCTTCCTAATGTGTTTAGAAAAAATTTTAAAAAATCTTAATAATTTTTGCGAGTACACCCAAAAAGTTCCAGGTTTTGATCACTTTTTTTAAAGCCTACAGATTTGTCAACGGTTTTCCCCATAAGAACCTATGTTAATTTCAAACTTGATTATCTCCGACAAAAGCTTTCTAAAGTATTTGAAATTTTTAATGAATTTTTTTTAGGAGAAACTTAATACAAATTATTTTTTTCAGATTTTTATCACTTTTTTTGACGTGATGCCCTATCATTTAACATAATCATCTTTTTATAGATCTTGTTTGGCTCTACATAAAAGATTCGGATAGGGAATTCTACTCTGTTTAGAGTTTGGGACATTTGGAACAATGAACTTCCAAAAGAATTGCATTCGGTTTTTTTCAATCTCTGTAGAACTGCATTGGTTCGAGTCGAAAGGGATTCTCGTTTCAGATGGAAAGGTTCCTTGGTTTTCTGAAGGAAAAAACAGTTCCCATCACACCTACATGTCAAATTTGATTTTCGATGTTTATTTACTAATATAATTCGGGAACTGAAAATTAATACTTTTCCCCAAAGGATTTCGAAATTTCAAAAATGAAATCCATCATATAACGATCCGTGAGTGTAAAGCAGCTTTGTTCTTTGGTTTTTTTGACCATGTCCCTCAGGCTTTTTGACGAACCTGGCTTCGGTATACTCATTTAAAAGCTTATTGAATGGCCTTCAAAATGACACCTGATTTGACACCAATTTCAATCATTTTTCGTTGACTTACACGAGTTTTAATCAGAAATTTTTAAGGTTTTCTCAAAGTCTCAACTTTGGTCAGATTTGTTGATAGTTTTTCGTAGCCTCATTGAGGATATCTATAGAGCAATTTGCAGCGCATTTCATGTCCTTCAAAATAATATACGATAAGTCTCATTTGATCATTCTTGTTGTAGTATGGGCTGTCGGTAACGTAGGAACTTTTTTGTATGAATGTTTGTCATTTTGTTTCGGTGCGTTGCCTCTACTGGTCGGCGTACGTGATGAGTTAGTGTTAGAATATGGCCGTCGCGTCATACACACATTGTAATTGAATCCTCATTTTTCTCATAAATAAACAGTTATTGAGTACGATATATGTTGATCGCAGTTTTCTCGACCAGTATTTTCTTCAACCACAACATTTTGGCGACCGTGACAGGACCGATCTTCGGATAAGCAGAAGAATGATGGAAGTTTTCAAGAAAAGGCGATCCGCAGTGCGTTCTACATTTACATGTATATACAACTCGATGAACACAACGTTGGGCAACGACGTCCCCAGCATACAAGATTTACAAGCATTATTCGATCTTCTTCAAGAAAAAATAATTGAGCTGGAAGAATGGAATGCTAAGATTAACGAGGAGATGCAGAATGACACTGAGATGTCAGCAGAAGATTTAGCACGAGAGTTGGATGGCCAAGATGAGTACAAACTCAGGTATCATGGTATTAAAAACAAAACACAAGCTTTCTTGAATCCTCCTGATGAACGAGAGAGTATACGTGATGACAGATCGCAAGTCAGTCAGTCAGTTGATGGAAACTCTGACAGCAAGAGGTTCAAATTACCAAAAATTGAACCTCCGAAGTTTTCAGGAGAGTTAAAAGACTGGCTGCAATTCTGGAGTCTATATCAGGGGATTCACAAGGATTTGAACATTTCCAAAGCTCAAAAGTTCAGCTATCCAGTTGCAGCAATGGCTAAAGGCTCAAGGGCGAGCGAGTTGATCAATAGCTTCCCACCCACAGCAGAAAATTACGATGAAGCAATCGAAGCATTGGAAAATCGTTTCGGGAAAAAGGACCTCCTCGTAGAGATGTACATTCGGGAGCTACTCAAGCTTGTATTGAACAACGCCATCAACAAAGATCATAGAAGGCCTTTGGCAAGTACCTACGACAAAGTAAAAACGCAGCTGAGGGCTCTTGGGACATTGGGGGTAACGACAGACATGTGTGCCGCGATGCTGTATCCTTTGGTCGAGTCGTCGATGCCAGGGAACTTCTGAGAGCATGGCAGCGTCATTCAACACCATTGAAGATCCCAGATGCACAGGTACATCTCACAAAGTTCATGGACTTTTTAGAGGAAGAAGTATTGTCCGAACAACGAATTGATATGGCAAAAGACGGCTTTGACATCAACACAGTTACGTCGGACACCAAAGAAAGCTCAGACAATAACGATAAGTCCAAGAAGAAAACAAAAAGTGGGACTGGACACATAGCCACAGTAGCAGGCTTGCTGAATCCTAAAAATCAGACAAGTTTCGTGTGTATATTTTGTGGAGAGAGTCACTCCACAGTTCTGCCTGCGAGAAGGCCAAAAAAATGACCCTAGCGCAACGTACAGACATCGCGAGGACTGAAAAGGCCTGTTTCTATTGTTTGAAGAACGGGCATTTTAGTAGCGACTGCAAATACAAGCATAACTGCCCCTGGTGTAGCAAGAGGCATGTCTTGTTGATGTGCAGAAATGTGATGAACGTACCAACGACTGAGGAACAAACCCTACCCAAAATGAATGAGCTAAACCTGGCCAACCTTTCGCCGGAAGTAGAAGTGTTCCTTCAAACATTAAAGGTCAAGCTGGTTCATGAAAATCAAGAAAAAGTGGTAAGGGCTGTTATTGATTCAGGTTCACACCGTTCGTACATTTCAGGGGCACTGGCCGAATCTCTGGGCTATCCAGTGATGGAACGTCGTACTATGATCCATTCACTATTCGGGGGCCATCTAACCCAACCCCAGGAGCACAAGGTTTACAGAATTCACGTCAGGAGCATGGATGGATCTTACGCATGTAATTTCGCAGCCTGTAACCAGGAAACTATTTGTCAAAGTGTGCCGAGAGTTAGGAAAGGCCCTTGGACCGACGAGTACGTGCTAAAGATATCCGCTTGACTGATGTGGGACCAGATCAGCAAGCAATTGGTTTACTTATTGGAGCAGATCTTGCCGCCAAACTGTACACTGGTGAGATCCTGCATCTGGACTGCGGTGTCACTGCTATACGTACCGAGCTTGGGTGGACACTGATGGGCACAGGATCCTCGTGTGTGAATCGTACAAGCTCAGTTCTAACCACGCTCTCCATGTTCACGCAAGCGGTGGATCTATCAGCCTTGTGGCGTTTGGATGTGTTAGGCATAAAGGATCCTGTGGAAAAGAAATCCGAGGCTGTTCGTCAGAAGGAAGTCTTGGATAATTTTCTTCAGACAACAACTGTGAATTCACTGGATCGATATGAAGTGGTGCTACCTTGGAAGGAGAACCATGCTCCTCTGGTGGACAATCGAGCAAGTGCTGAACGCAGGTTGGAGAAGACTCTGGCCACCCTCAAGTCACGCGGTTTGTTGGAGGAATATCAATGGGTATTTGACGACTGGCTGCAGGAGGGGTATATTGAGCCAGTACCTGATGGAGAAGTGTCCCGTGATGGGTATTATCTTCCCCATCGCCCCATGGTAAAGGAGGGCAGTTCAACGAGAATTAAACCAGTCTTTGATGCCTCAGCCCGTGGGAAAGGGGGACCCTCGCTCAACGACTGTCTGGAGACTGGACCGAATCTCATCGAACTTATCCCAAGTCTATTGATGAGATTTCGAGAGAAAAGGGTGGGAGTCATTGCAGATATACGAAAAACCTTTCTTCAGATCAGCATCTCCCCTGAAGACCGAACTGCGAGCAGTGCAAGCAGTTGTGAGGAAGTGTACCAGATGTAGGAGATATACAGCCAAACGTCTTGAGTCGATACCCATATCGCTTCCAGAAAATCGCGTGAGAGATGCGAGTGCTTTTGAGGTTTCTGGTGTGGATCTGGCGGGTCCTCTGTTCCTCAAAGATGGAACCAAGAGCTGGGTCGTCCTGTTCACTTGTGCGGTATACCGAGCCGTTGACCTGGAACTGGTGTCTTCCCTATCTACAGACGTCTTTTTAGAGGCTCTTAGACGCTTTATCGCTCGTAGGGGACGTCCGGCTGTGTTGTATAGTGACAACGGCACTAATTTTGTGGGAGCATCCAACGCGATGAGGCAACTAGATTGGAATCAGATTGAAACACATAGAGTTTCTTCGCGTCTCGACTGGAGATTCAACCCACCATCAGCAGCTTGGTGGGGAGGCTGGTGGGAACGAATGGTGAGGATGGTGAAGGACCTTCTGAAGAGGACTTTGGGGAAGGCATCACTTGACTACGAGGAGCTGTACACTGTCCTCTGTGATTGTGAGGCGGTCATCAATGCTCGCCCTTTGACCTACCTGGCAGAAGACCCCCAGCAGTTGGTACCTTTGTCGCCAGACATGTTCCTCAGAGATCTCCCAGATTATGGTGTACCTGATCTTGACCGAGTGGACGCAAGGTCGCTGAATGCAAGGGCAAAATATCACCAGCGACTACGGGAAGAATTACGTTCACGCTTTAGAATTGAATATCTCGGTCAATTGAAGCGACACAAAGACTCCAAGACACCTCTCCTTACAATCAAAGAAGGGGACATAGTCTTCGTGGGTAGTGACAACAAAAAGAGGCTCGATTGGCCTCTTGCCCGAGTTACCCAACTTTGCCCAGGAAAAGATGGGCAAGTGCGCGTCGTTAAACTCAAAACAGCAGACGGTTACATGGTCAGACCCGTCCAGAGGCTTTATCCACTGGAGATGTCGACCGATGAGACAGAGAAGGTTCTCCAAGCAGCAGATGTTGGATCGACTAACTGGCGTACAGCGCCTTCGATCTTGAAAGGTCCCCCTACTTCAAGAGCGACTGGTCCTGGTACTACCTTCGAAGAGAAAAACTCAGGGGCCAAACAATCGGGGTTTTCGTCAGGAGACGAGACCGTCCCGGTATTGACCAGGAGAGGACGAGCAGTAGTAAAACCAAAAAGACTGTTGCACTAAAAAAAAAAAAATTCTTGAGATAGAAGGGCAAGTGGCAAGTGATTTAAAATTGATTACGTTTATTCAAGTTTCAAAGATTCAAAACATTCCTGTCATTCTGAGTTTTATTGTTGAGTTGCACAAAGGTCAATTCAAGATGGGAGGATGTTGTAGTATGGGCTGTCAGTAACGTAGGAACTTTTTTGTATGAATGTTTGTCATTTTGTGTCGGTGCGTTGCCTCTACTGGTTGGCGTACGTGATGAGTTAGTGTTAGAATATGGCCGTCGCGTCATACACACATTGTAATTGAATCCTCATTTTTCTCATAAATAAACAGTTATTGAGTACGATATATGTTGATCGCAGTTTTCTTGACCATTATTTTCTTCAACCACAACAATTATTTTATAAAGTTGTGGCAGATGGTTTTCCTTTTCTCTGTTACTTAACGCTTTGAAAATGAGCTTCTGTACCTATCATGGCAGCTTTAGTCTTGATTAGTTGAGATATATTATAAACCAATTTGAAGATCTTATCGAGATCTTTCAGTGGATATGCATCAGTTTTTAGTTGACAAATTAGAGTAATTGATATAAGTAAAAATCTGTCTTTTTTTGCATGTCACATTGGGATGTTATTGATACTTTTGGTCTAGAATAGCTCGGTTTGCTGGCTTTCCCCTTAACGCTGCAAATATATTCCATACTCCATTGAAGATACATGTAAGTATCTTTAACTTGACCCGCAAATCATTCAGTTATGAGTTATCTTCATGCATTTATCGGAGTTTTTCGGCATGAATCAAATTCCATCATTGTATCGTTGATTCAGTATGAATTAGATTTTTCCCCCATTGTTGGTCCAGAAAGTGAAACCTTGTATATACCGACTTGAAGAGTATTAGTTAATCTTTGAAATGTTGTATGGTTAATAGGTTTCAATTGAAATTCCATACAATTATTACACTTTTTCTATGATGTCATACCTCCTGAAATAGTTCTTGAAGAAACGCTCGAAAAATTTGCAGACCCAATTTCATATACATAATTAATGAAATTGCGCTTTTAATTCTTGACATATTACAATCTTCCATTTTTCTTTTGAAAATTTTGGAACCTTTTGGAATTTTTCATTCACGTCTTGGAAGCCTACATTTTTTTGCAATGAAAACAAACTCAGAATGTCTGAAAATTGATATTGAGATATCCATGAAAAAGAAGAACAATGCCACGTGCAGAAAATGGCCATATCCGAATCTCGTTCATTACATAATTGTCAAAATTCGTAGATGATTGAAAATTTCAAATCTCAATTTTGGACCTCGAAGAAATGTTACGAAAAATTTGCAAAAATTACAGAAATTTCCTAAATCAATTCAGAAAATTTTCTATGCTTGGATTTAATTTTCATAATTTTTTGCAAAAATGATGAAAAATTGAGAAAATGCTTGGAAGGCGTTGATGTTTGCAGCACATTCCTGCCTTAAATGCCGCATAAAAATTGACGATTTTCGTTGAACCAAGGACGTTGAGGAGGTGTGCCTAACGGCAAATGTTGACCTACTAGTCACCTCAGGTGCGCAAGTTTTGTATCATTTATGACTGCCATACAACATGATGATTTTACCGTGGGGAACCCCCAAGGGCCAAATCTCATTGAACCGGAAATGCCCCACTCCCCGTCCTCGCGAGGGCCACGAATATTTTTTTCTCCACTAAAGTTCCGTTAGAACCGGTTGAAATGAATTTTTGGAGCCTCTTCTTGATACGCCGCCAATTTCTGCAATATGTGTATTTGTATTTAGATTTATAATTGTTCCTTTAAAAAGTACATAGACCGAAGAGAAATCATCTTGTTTTAATGGATAAAATTTTAAAAATTAAGTTGGTAATATATAGATGATAACGAAATGTTATGATAATCAAACGAGATGAAAATATAAGATGATAGAAATTAGTGATAGAAGTGATAGAAGATAGAGATTACTGATTGCATTGTTGAAAAAAAAGTCTTGAAATTTCCATAAACAAATTTTGAAATTTTTGGCAACCCACAAGTTATATAAAATATTCTTTACGTCGTTATAGAATTTCAATTTTAAAGTCCAAATATCCCTGAAAACTTCTGACATTTATGTAAATCAAAAACATTATAATAACGAATTTCCAATGTTCCTGCAGAATTAAAAGGTCAGGCTTGCATTGTAATCTCAATGTCCCATACACCTGCAAAAATTGAGTTTATCTGAATTCTTATGGTGGATAAAAATATTGTTAATCATTCAATCTCAAAGTGAATTAAAATTCCTTGTTTGTTACTGAACAGGTACTAAATAGTTACTGAGTAACTGTTACTGAATTTTCAGAAAAATTTCAACAGTGTGCCTATCAGGAATGTAAACTAACTAAAATTGCTTATATACTTTCAGTGCGACTTTATGAGTTTTAGTAAGAATTGAAATATGGATAACAAAACATGGAAAATGTAAGACAGAATTGAAAATTTGTGGAAAAGTTATTGAACTTAATCCGATCCCACAAGAAAATTATTCTCCTATTTTTCAAATTATAGAACTTTCCCAAATTGATGAATATTTGTTTTTTTTTTTCAATTATTACAAATCTGGAAAATGTTGACATAAAAATTATTGAATTTTTAAATTTTGATCATAAAACGTATTGACGTGGGGAACCCCAAGAACCAAATCTCATTGAACTGAAATCCCCCCCCCCCCCCCCGTCGTTCACCACGTGAGGCCCACGAACATTTTTTTCATGACGAAAGGTTCCGTTAGAACGAAGTGGAATAAATGTTTAGAATATTTTGCATGCATTGTTTCAATTAGTTTCAAATCCCTCAATCTTGCAAAATTTTCGGAATGTGAATAATTTTTCTGAAAATTGTGGAATTTTGGAAATTCTTGCAAATTCGAATATTTGGGCTACCACACGAAATTATCAGTTTCACGCGGGAAACTCCTTGGGCTAACCCACATTAAAGCCCGTAAATTACCTCCCCCTTCCCCACCTCACGTAATTCACGAACATTTTTTTAACTTGTGTGAACTCCAAGTTTTCCTAAACGCATGTTTGTTGTATTGCCTCATTGTCCCCGTCATCACCCCTTCCCCAGCAAACAAATTTTGTTCTTTACGAAAGTTCCGTTATAACTGGTTGGAATTGATTTTTTTGGAGGCAATTTGAGACATCAGGAAGTTGATTATTGTCACAGATGAACGGAGTGTAACGAATTGGTTTCCAGGAATGGCATCGTACCAGGAGAAAGACTAGTACTAATCTACGGTCTATGGGCCATGGTACAAAAAGCACAATATAATATCCGAACTGGGAAATATTAGACGAGGGAATATTTTAGAAAATCTGAATAGATAATATTGTCGGAAAAACCTGTAATCTAACTAGCAGGCCTCTATAGTGTGCACGGTGTAAGTTTAGGAAACCGTAAGTTTGACAGATAGGTCGGCTCATACCAACTACTTCTCAATAGGTTTTGATTGTGCATTATTGGATTATTTTTGCTACACATTTTGCGCACACATATACAAATGCACCCGTGAATCGGCTCGTTACAAAGATTGATTAATTTAGTAGATTTCTTTAGCAGGAATTTGCAATACCTCAAGTCCTATAACCATTTTATATAGCCATAACCATATAATAGCCATTTTTAACCGAAAAAGCGCGATAAAGAATGAAAATCTTTTGCAACAATTACTGCAATGGAGCGATTTTAACCAAAATGCAATTAGCGCAGGAATTGACCTTAGCCAATCGTATGGTCCGTTCGTGAGGAAACCGTGCTCAAAATTTCAGTGGACAACGCAAAAAGATTCCAACATGATTCAGGAGGTCATGAAACGAGAAGCTATGATGAGTTTGGAACTTTCCCTGTCGGGAGATTAAAAACGGTCATCTAGACCCTTTTCTTTCAAATTTATAAAAGTTATGAAAAGTGGAATCCAAAAACATTTTGAACACTGAATTTCTTCAAATTTTCATTTATTCTCATTTTCTAAGATATTCTAGATTTGTCAGACTGTTAGAAAATTGTACGCAGTCGCTTACACGCCTTCTACGATACACTCACTCAGATCCCATTAGTGGAGACTTTTCTACCTGTACTCGTTATCGAGATACTTGGTTATGAATAAAAAAAATTGTAATAAACACCTACCCAGTCACACTTACCCACTTGCCTCCTCCCGCGACATACACACACACACAAACACAAACACAAACAAATGCATATTATCCAACATGCTCAACAAATCTTGGAAGGTCGAAATCCTTGAAACACGAAGTTGACAAACCGAATTTTTTTGTGAAGTAAAATACCTTCCCTTATTGAGAAATTAGAGATGTAAAATTATGTTCTACAAGCCCGAATGCGCGCTGAAATACAATTTGATATTTAAACTAACAATATATTTTCGGAAGTTGAAGATACTATTAATCATCGACTCCGAAAAAATGAGAGCTTGGAATTTTCCAATTTGCTGCAAGCATCTTTTGTTTTTTCTGTAATTACCGCGTATATATAAAATTTGTCGATGCAAACACGATTACCAACCAACTGCGTGATGTTATCTGTCTAATCCGATCAAGGAATAAATGAATGAAGATTGAAAAATAAATCCTGTCACGATTTTCAAGATATTTCGACTCTAACGATGCTCTAAGCGATACATCATGTGTATGCCCTTTCTTGAATAGGATACGTTTTCGGTGACACGGCCGGTAATCAGCCGCAAAATATGCAAAACAGGAGTTGCCTCACTACTTCTTGAGGTCACGTTCATGACAGCCATAATTCGGAAAATCCAGGGGTTATTGCAGCCACGTGTCGGCATTGCCACGAGTACACCACGATTTGTAACCGCGGTTTCGTGCAGTAGAAGGGGATTCTACTTCTTAAGGTCAGACCGCAGTAAGCGCGAAGCTACCGACCGATTCGGAAGCTTCCTTAGAGTCAAGGCCAATGGCAATGGCGAGAAAATTAATCAATCGGTCCTTGGCATTCAATCATGTGCGTGTTTTAGTGGGCCTGTCGATACTCGCAAGTGGCATTTTAGTGAAGTGCAATCCACCGGAAGTGAATTTTGTGGGGTTCCGGGGGTCTACAATTCTATCCCAAGATACTACGGATACTGCAGTGGACGGGTACACGAGAGATTTATTCGTTCATTTCTTTTCATTCGTTTTCTCCATTTCAATCAGATTCAATGACTAAAAAATCATTTATAGAATTTCTAACATCTTACAAACTTTCCAATTGTGATGTCAAAACAATAATCGTTATTATCGATAATCAGGCGGAAAAAATATCCGGATTGCGAATTAACAAAATTGACGAACTGAAATAGCAGAGAAGCCGTGTTTACCGATATAGAAAGCTGAAAACGTTAAATAGTATCCTAGTGAATTAATTGATCTATTCATAGAAGCATTTTGATGGTCGGTTCGCTTTTGAAGATTGAACAATAGTTTCCGATCTAATATATTTCAAATCTACACAAATCTCATCAGATAGAATTACAATAAAGCCATCAATACATGAAAAAGAGTCTGCACTATCGTTAAAACGGGTGTCCAGCAAATGTCTAAGGCCTTGTCTTGAGAACATGTCCGAGGACTTGTTTTCACGACATGTCCGGAATCTGCCCTCAGAACATGTCCTAAAACTTGTCTTCAGGACATGTCCTGAGGCTTTTGCCTAGGACATGACCTTGTATTTTGCCGTCAGGATATATCCTTGTCCTCAACATGTGCTTGTTACTTGCCTCGAAATATGTCCTTGTGAACGAAGTGGTCCAAGACATTATGACACAGACCCTTGACTATTCACTCTTATTATCATTATTCTGACATTCGGTACAATCACATATTAAATTCACTGTATAATATGTTTTGGGTTGTGCTTAAATTTGCAATTACCGCATAATTAAATTCTTCAATTCTTTATAACTATTAATCTGGAGCAATGGATCGAGAGGCTATCGACCGAGTCGCTCCACTTTTCTATTGACATCCTTTCGGTCTTGAAAAGTTAAATACTCTATGTGTGGAGATTTTTCTAGACTGCCTTTTAGTTTAAAAGGAACAATTGCATTCGAGAGATCCATTTTGACAATTGTGCCCATCGGGGCCGAGCTGCATCTAACTGGAGTGTCTGAAACTTTGGGGCACGAAATTATCGTTTTCCCAAAGTTTTAGAGTTTGCGACATTTACAATTCAAAAAAACACCAAAATTTCATCACTGAACAATTTTGAGTGTTCCAAATTTCTTAAATCCTCAAATTAGAAGAAAAGAGACTTCAGAATTCAAAATTTTTACAATGTTGAAGTCTCGGAAAATTTTGTATGGATTCCAAAATTGAGGAAATTTCCATAATTCTGGGAGCTTTGAGACACTTGATAGCTCTAGAAACAAATTAAAATCTCCATTCTATTAGGGAATTTCATTCTGTTAGGTAACTTAAATTCCATCGAAGCCATATAGTTGCTATATATATGAAACTCAGTAATTTTCCACATTAATTTTCAATTTAAACCGATAAATTAGAAATTTCACAACTTTTCTTTTCGCTTATTAACTGACTAAACCATTCGTCAAATTCATAACAGAGCAGTAAAGTGGGATAAGCGCGAAACTGGAATTTCTTAAATGAAAGCTGACGCAATTAATCAAGTACACTAAAACTTTGGATTCAAACAATTCGTTCGAAGTATCTATTTGCCAAATTTCAACAATCAATTGAAAAAAAAGGTCAATCTTCAAGACTCCCGCAAATTTTTGAAATTTTTCGTTTGATCTTTTTCAATTTTCATTTTTCCCAAAAATGAAGAAGAATCTAAAAGGATTTTTCGTCTTTAATTTCTGGCCTTTCCAATGAACTTTTTTTCCAAAAATTAATATTTCATTTGGCAAAATTAAAATGAAATAGTATAAACTTTCAAAACTTCAAAAAATTTGACCATTGCAATAATTAAAAAAAAATTAATAATGGAATTTTCAGGAAGAATAAAATTTTTAAAACTCAAAATAATAATGTTCCGAAAACCTATTCCAAATTTGGTTTTTTTCAACAATTATCGTTTAATAAAAATTCCCTTTTTTAACCATAATTGAAAACTCGTCTTCTCCAAAACCTGCATAGAGTTTATATATCTCAATTTTTTTGAATAAACAATATATCGTTCCCTAATAAAAATTGTATAGTAACATCTTTCCTGTTTCAGATTACAAAATAAATCAATTCCAATCGCACGTGACGACCCGGAGGGAGAGGTAGATCAATCGATTTTCCGAAGACGACAAATGCCTTGGTTCTCCAATTTGCGCCTTGCCCGCGGATTTTCTCTATCAAATCTTGTTGAATCTGTCATAGATGTTGTATCAGATAGCTTCACATTGCTAGTGAACAATGTGATGGGATCGGAACCGAAGAGTGGAAAAGCGCCACCCAGTAGAGTGAGCTATAGAGGCCATCAATTGCTCAGAATCCACCCGATGAATCAGCGGCAGGTTTGTACGAAGTTTTGCTTCAGTTGGCATCAAATGCTGCTGGGGAAAACAAAATTTTAACCTACAAAACAAGAATTTCCACCTTCTTCGGGCTCCTTCACCTTTAACCCTTCTTTGCCGGCGCCTCTTCAACCAACGTCTTCCATGCGTTTTAGATTACGCCGTTGCTACAGCGCTTTCACAGTGTCCAACTTCCATTGTGAAACAAACCATTTTTTTTAAATCACCTGAATCGGTTATCTCTAAAATATCCCATAATAGTATCACAAACTGTTACGGGCCGGCCTTTCCGCCATTTAAGGCGATAGGTATCTCCGAGCGCTACGCCATTTTTCTCGATTGGCGCTTCATTTAAAAATTTATCCAAAAAGTCCTTATTCTGGAGTCATATAAACATGGGCTCGTTATTTCTGGATAGCAGACATATCAATTGACGATATCATAACTCCTGATGGGACAATTCATGATATGCTTCCATTCATCCTGCAATTAACAAAGAAATGGCAGCACTCACATGTTTGCGCGGGCAAAGATGAGTTATGTAAATTTTCTCTTTTGAGAGACTTTTACAATTTTTTGCTTCAGTTGGCGGAGCCAATAAGGAAGAGATTTTGAGAATCTATGTCAATAATGAAGTCTTTTCGCATCTCCACAACTCCAATGTTAAATAAAATTTGATTTTTTGATGCAGATTTTTGAAAATCCGACCTTTGATTGAGAATATTAGACGAACGAGGGCTTAAAAAACCACAAATATCCACGAGAATTGTTCATTTCATCAGTAAACCCCGGAAATTTCTGTCATCTGGCGGATAAATTATGCAAACCCGATTTAGAGTGGCTAAAATAGAAAGATGTACCCTGATTGCCATTCGAGGAATGCAAGATTGCCGGAAATTTCATAAAATTTTCCAAATTCTAAAAATTCTTATAAGTTCACAACCTGTATATTCATTAATTTTGCGAACAATTTTGAAAGAAGACATTTTGCCACAGGTGGAAGAATTGAGGGAGATGCGAGATAGCGAATCCGAGGAGATAAGATTCTGGACCCAACCCGCGGGAAATAAATCGACGGACATTGTTGTCTCTCCTGACATTCTTGACGACGTCAGGGACTACCTAAAGGATAAGAAAATCGATTTCAAAATCCTCATTCCGGACTTGCAGAAGACCATTGCGTATCAGAATCCAAAAATGTCGAAGGAACAGAGGGATGACCTAGTAACTGTTCACGGACACGCCATGACTTGGAAGCGCTATCATCGATTTGCTGGTCCGTACATTTGAAGGAAAAAGCCAACAAATTGCCAGCTCATATATTTCCAGACCGTCATCCTGGGGATTTTTGTTCGCGCAAAGTTGCGCTCGAGGCGAAGCCTAAAGCAGGCAAAGACGCGAGCAAAAAATCCCCAGAACGACAGCCTGAACAAAATTTTTCCGTAGTGACTTTTACTTTTCCAAATTCGGAACAGGGCTAATACCGGTTCCCGAACGAGGAAAAATACAAGGCAATAAGGAAAAAAAAATCGTCACCAATAGAGAGCAATCCATAGGTTCATCTCGCAAAATTGGAAGTTCAAATTTTTGTGAAAGTTTCAAACGTTTTGAAAAATTTCCAAAATACACAAGTGTTCCTATTTTTAAAAATTTCAAGATTTCAGAAATGTCAATTATTTTCCGCATGTGACTTTTTTTTTTTAGAATGTTAAAAGTATAATATTTGGTTTTTCTCAAGAAATTTGAGAATGTTTTTTTAAAAATCTCAAATTTCAAAGATTTCAAATATTTGAAAAAAAATTGGAGAACTTCAATGAATCTAAAAATGTCCATAATTTCTTCAATTAACATTAAGAGTAGCCAAGTTTTCAAATATTTTAAGCATCCCAAAAAATCTTAAAAGTGTCAAAATTAACCATTTCAAAAAAATCAGCGATGAAAAAAAAATCAATTATGTTTTTAACCAGAAATAATGAAGTACTTGGAGTACTTGGCCTTCACCTATCCGAACCTGGTGGAACTCGAAACAATTGGTCACAGTTACGAGGGTCAGCCCATTCGATTGGTTAAAGTGTCATCGGGTCTGAGCAAATCCGGTACCGCCAAACCAGCGGTTTGGGTTGATGCAGGTACCACTTTATTTCCATAAAAGATGTCCCCATAAACCTAGATGTGCGCCTTCTGTACGTGCAAGTGGTTATACCAAGTCACGTCTGGCTCGACCCAACAATCCTACATTCCATGACTTTCCTTCCCCGACATTTATACCTTGGCTTTTCTTCTTCGTAACTTTTTCCCCCGAACACTTCTTCGTCTTCTTCACAACGGTCGAAAAACAATGCTTAATTTGTTTCAATAAAGTGATTAAGAATGCAGAATCAAGTTCACCCATTTTTAACAATTCTTACTTCTCTTGGAGAAATTTATATTATTATAATATTTAACCGATATTCTTTTTCAAAGAGTATATCTCGTATATACAATAGAATATTCTCTGACTAATCCTCAAAACACCATAGTATAAATGCGCATTTATTGTCGCTTAAGACGTTGGTTGTTATACAGCAACGTTAAATAAAAAGAAAAAAAAATCGCCTTTAGACATAGTTCTCACTTTGATTTCATACTTTAAACAGTGCTTTGAATTGTTTTAAATGAATTCTGACAAATGATTCTCATTGTCAGTAATTGAGAAAAAAATCAGTAATTAGCATACCCGCCGAGTGAAATAAAAAAAATGGACCACAAAACAATACACATTCACGTACACTGACAAAAAAAATTACTAGCATTCAGCAATTGGATGCTTTTGCAACAAAAATGCATTCATCCAATTGCAGGTTTACTCAAATCAAGACAATTTTTTTTTCATTTGAGAAAATTTTCTTGATTTGAGAAAACTTGCAATTGGATGAATGCATTTTGGTTGCAAAACGATTCATTTGCTGAATGCTAGAAATTTTTTCCCTCAATGTAATTTCATCCGAGGAATGTTAACACACATCACAGAGAAACTGAGAGCAACCTAATCTTACGTTAATCCAACTGAACTTCATTAGATTAGTCTTTATGAGATTATTCGAATAATTTATGAATCCATTTTCTTAGTTCTGAGTAAAGGGAAGAAGTGCTGCGGAAGAGAACATATTATAAGGCAAAAATGTCGAGGAAAAAATATTGGGGGAACGAAGTCGACAAAGAAAAGACACACAATTTTAGAGTTCACTGCTTCATGAAAAGTCTATATTTTATCTACATCGCACTTTTTTTCAACTTGCCGATACAAGAATTTAATTTTCTCCATGTAAAGCAGCTATAAACCATTTCTAAAAAAGTGGGTAAATTCGTGTGACTATACCCATGTGTGCAGACGTGCCTCTGTGTGTATGTGTGGGGGGGGGGCAGATGGGTGGGTCTGGTACATAATTGGTGAAACATAATTGACGAAAAGTTTACGTGCATCCATCATTACACGCTGACATATACTGGCACGCTGGCCCACAACCATACATGTACACACACACATACACACACACACACACACACACACACGCGCCAGACGGGGCTTTGGCGTAGTGGGTAGAGTGTCTGCCTACTATTCTAAAGGTCCCGCGTTCGATTCCCGCTCACTGCAAATATTTTTTCTGAAAAATATTTTCTCACGGACTCCGACCGATGGCAGGAACATTCCGTGTGTGCTATCGGCGGTATCCATGAAGTGAGACCGTGAGCCGGGACCGAACGCGACCCGTCGCGCGGGGGGGGGGGGAGGGTTCCATCGTAGACGCCCGCCATCGTATCACGGGGGTTTCTGGAGGTTTACCCTGTGATTAGAAATACGATGAGCTGAAATGGCGAAGTCGGCCCCAGCCGCAATGGGTGGGTACTCTGATCCGTAGTATTGCCCATGAAGTAATGCCTAACAGCGGTTACGTGGGTGAATACGAATAGAGCAAGAGTAGAAAAAAAACACACACACACGCGCGAAAATGGGTTCGAAATGTTAACATGGAATTCCAAATACCCGAAACTGTTGTGATGATTTCTCCTTTTCGGCAAGTTAAACATTCCTAATTTTCAAAACCGAATATTGAAATTGTCCCGGAAATCTTTCACCTATTTTCGTCCTCACCTTCTCAACTCGAATGTTATTTGCCATTGCGTTTATTAGGAATGCATGCCAGGGAGTGGATAGGCCCAGCCGTAGCGACCTACATCTTGAGCCAGTTGGTGGAGAACAACTCCACGTACTCGAAACTTCTCGAAACAACAGACTGGATGATTTTGCCATTAGCCAATCCGGATGGATATGAATATAGTCACATTGCTGACAGGCTCTGGCGAAAAACTCGAAGCAGTCATTCGGATGATAGCGAAACTAGGTACAGTAGAACCGTAATTTCGACTCAATAAGCATCACGAAAAGACGTTTATCTCGATAGTGAGAAACTGGAGACAAAGAAGGCTGAATATTTTTGGACGGAAAGTAAATTTCTAATATAAACATTCTTATTTCATTTTAACGTCAAGCCTATTGGTTGATGTAATAATCGGCTGAACGCGAAAATGTTCAACATCAAAGTTGCAGGGGTCCTTTTGCACTCCTCATCGAAAAGAAGTCGAAAAAAACATGGTTAATTTCACTATAATTTTTAGACCAATGAACTTACATTCCGTTTCGAGGAGAGTCTCTAAGATTTCATTTTGTAAAATATTATGAATTTTTAAGGATACAAGTATGTGAATTTTCAAAAAAATGCGATTTTTCCTAAGATGTCTTATAAATTCGAAACCGAAATCAAATAATAAATTGATTATTTAGTTAGCAAGTAGCTTTACGCAAAATGTTATAATAGATTTTTTTGTAGAGAATTCCATTTACGACAAAGAAACTTTCAGTCATTTTTCTCTCAATTGTGTTATTCGCAACATGAACTGAAAAAAATTGATTTTTGTCGAATAACTAAAACACTACTGCGCCAATTCTCAACAAACTTATGTGGGAAAATTTTGTGCCTGAAATTTCTTGGAAGAAATTTTTTTTTTCTATCAATGCGTTATCAGTACCATCTCCATGAGCTCTCAATAATTAATTGCGATGGCCTGATCGATTGATTAACTTGAATTGATCCAATGATTAAGCCTTATACATTGCTATCGATCTGCAGCCGCTATACACCCGCCGGTTTATTTCATCTTGTGACGCATTATACGCAGTGGCTGTGGGGCAAGTGCGAGGGCGTTGACCCCAATCGTAATTTTGATTATCATTGGGGTGAAGATAAGCAGTATAGGCGAGGTGGTGCAAGCAATGATCCCTGTCATGAGACTTATGAAGGACCTAGAGCATTCTCCGAACCTGAGACTAAGGCAATGGCCGATTACATTTTGGCTAATAGAGATAAAATAAAGTAGGTATCATGGCATGCGTATTTTTTACTGCACTATTATAAATTGAATCTCGCGGCAGCGTCGTGGCGAGTGTACCATGGTGGGTAGGGTACACGGAGAGAAAAGTTCTTTAAAAATTACGTAGAAAGTTCCGTAATCCGCGAGGAAAATACAATTCAGTTATAAATTACGGAACGCACCGGAATTTTAACGCAACCTTCGGATAATTTTTCTGGAAAGTTCCCTAAAAACTCTGGTTCTCGCGGATTACGGAACTTTCTACGTAATTTTTAATAGTATATTTCGATACAAGTGCGATGGGATGTTCACGAGTGCGAAGTTGGCGGCGCGAGGCGAAGCCGTTCGTCAATTTTTAATAAACAAAACAAATTGTGCCAATTATCCGTCCATTACACTGCAATTTATTTAGAAAAAAAAATAAATTAATGGTTTCAAACGTTGTATATGAATGTTATAAATAAATTGGAGTTCGAATGCCCGCATAAGTAGCACAAAACTTTTTTGTTCGGTAAATAAATGTTTACAAATACATTCGAGAGTTCGTACGAGAGTTCGTTCATATATTACCCCCTCTGTCGTTCAGATACTACCCCCCTATGCATTTCGGCGTTCATATACTATACCCTCAGACACTCAATTAATAAAATTCGATATTTATTCAGTCTCAGCTGATTTGGCTGATTATTTCATTTCTGCTTATTGCAAATGTACTAAAAAAACGTTATCAATTTTGTCAATTTGTTGTTCTCATTTTTATAGACAAAGCCATAGCAGGGGTTACAAGTCAGAAAATATATAACTCATTCCCTTAATTTATTTTTTAGATTATACTTAACTCTACACTCGTACAATCAGATGTGGCTCGTACCATGGGGTTACACACACGCAAAACCCACGGATTACGCGGATCTGTCCAAAGTAGCACGCAAAGCAGCGAAAGCCATAGCCAAAGTACATGGTACTGCGTACAAAGTTGGATCATCATCAGATTTGCTCTATCCGACTACAGGTAATTTCCTCGATCAATGTAATAAAATGTATGGCATTCTTTCGTAATCGTTATTAGTCGAAGCCAACCATTTTCGTATTCGCGACAATGATAAGGGGCTGAACAACAAAAATATTGAGAAAATATAGGAGAAAAATATAAGAAAAACGATAGGAGAAGGATCCATGAAAAAAAAGTAAGTTAATTACTCTTCGTGGTAGTCCGTAAAAAACACAGGACTTTTTTTGTGAGTTCCTTTCAGTGGTGTCTTGGTGTATGGTGTACTATGTATTGGTGTACATACATAGTTTTGTTACATATGCTTTGTATTCTATAGTCTCACGTTCTCCAGAAATTAGTGGTTTAGGTACATACAGTCAGTGAAGTAGGGATATGTGCAATGCATCTGGGAAATTTTCAAAAAGGGTTGAAAAATTACTATTGGGACCGCTATTTACTAATGGCGGCACTCGAAGTGTCATGGGAGGATAGCGAATTATTTTTTTTCGTTCAAATTGGAGCGGTCACTGATGCCAACCGTTAGTGTTAAGCAGTATACATGCAGTTGTTTCTAGCTATTGGCGTTGAGTACATAATTAATATCATAATTAACATCATAATCAATATAAATGCTTACATGAACGTTGGAGCAAATTTCCGACATCCTAGAGGTACTGAGAACTTGAGAAATGGTAAAGCAGGCCGGAGAGTGTCAATGACAAAAAATCTGCTTCAATGTGACATGCATAATATCAATGACTGCAATACAGGTGCACATGTGGGCATTGTGCATGAAAACTAGTGGTTCGTCAGAATCACAACATATTATATCACTTTCCTCTCCTGGGCCCTTCCAGATAAACCCATTATAGACATACTTTCGGAGTGCGAGTTCATTGTTTTTAAGTTGCCATTCAGCTAGAATACCGAAATCCACCATCTTTTATTATTCTTATATCCATCTTTCCTATGGAGCATCCTCAACAGGATTGTTAGAAAATATAGGAGAATTTGAAAGCACATACTAGAGACTTATGACTGATACGAATAACGTCTGGAACCTTTTAATTTTGATTTTGTTGCCATCAGGAGCATCTGACGATTGGGCAAAGGGGGTCGCAGGAATAAAATACTCCTACACTTTGGAGCTTCGTGATCGAGGAACTTATGGATTTCTCCTACCTGCGACTCAGATCATCCCTACGGCCCGGGAGACTTGGGCTGGAGTCAGGACCATCGCTCGCATGATCTCCAATCAGACTTGAAATTATTGACTTAGTTATTCATTTATTTATTTATTTGGAAACTAGTAGATTTACTCAGTTGCCGAATTCCCCACGCGGAGAATGAATTCTGAAATTTTCGAAACTTAAAACGGTTTCTTGCTTTTACAATGTTAAAAAAATTCGAAGTTTTGCAAAATTTTCGAAAAATCCTTCTTCTTCTGATTTTGTATTCAAAATTGAAATTTTGAATAACTTTCGACGGTTCTTAAAATTTTCATCTTTCTCAAGAATTCTTAAGAAATGTTGAAATTTTGAAAAATTCCCATTTCTTTCTTAATTTTTGAGTTTTATGAATTGTTTGGGTGCAAGGAATTCTTGTGTACTCTTCACGTTTACAAAAGTTAATATACCTTTTTCTTTCAAAATTTGAAATACTTTTAGAATTTTGAATGTGCGCAATTTTTTAAAATTTGTTATACTTAATCCTGAATGTGACGACTGAACATTCGATAGGGATTCAGGAATATTTCTGGCGTTTTGAATTCTCTACGATTTTCCTATTAAATTTTACATCTACGTTCATATGAACCCAGAAATGTTCGGGTGATCGTTGACATCTTGTCCACATGTCCATAATCATTTACGATAAAATCATGATACTTCTACATGTAAAAATCACGTTTATTTATTTTAGATTATGCAATCAATTTCACGGAATCTTTGGCATTATGTAAAACTGTACATAAGCAATAAAAACGATGTTCAAAGAGATATCTCATATTTATTTACATATCCCAAAGTCGTGATGAAATTTAATTTTGCATTAAAATTCATAAATTATTATTTTTCCGAGATTATTCAATTTTTTCAAGCTTTTTGAATCTTATGATAGTTTTTAATGATCTTTTTTTTATTTTTGAAATCTCATCATTCCCCAAATTTTCCAATATCATGAGTTGTTTCATTATTCAATTTCCTTTTCAATTTCAGAACTTCTCGAAATTCCCGTAGATTTTTTATTATTCAACATTTTTCCAAAGTTGCACATTTTTCAAATTTTTCCCTAATTTTTACAATTTCTGACAAATTATAAGATAAAATTTTCAATTTTCTATATATCGGGGAAACCATTTTCTTTCAAAATTTGAAAATCTCTGAACTTTTGTCATTTTTCCCCTTAAATTACACAAAATTCTAATACGTTTTCAAATCCAAATGTTCAATTTTCAACCCCAAAGGGCATCAACATTTGACTGTTAGCTCTTATTTTCTTAAATAATAACAGATCACTTGAAGTTCAATTGGCTAGAATGTTGTTTTCATATACTTCCAACTTGCTCATACTCAACACAATGCTCTCCCACTCATTCACCAGCAATAAATGGTCCCAAACAGCTTTTCCGAAATAAATTGGTTTTTCCAAAAATCAGAAAAAAAAACAAATATTTCATGGCCCATTCTGTGATTGTCGTTAGAATTCATCGAACATATACAAATAATATTCTATCACACTCTTTTACAGAAATATCTATGAAAAAATACAACTTGTCGGTTTTTGTCATTTTCTACATAGCTCACCAATTAAGGATAAAAATTATATTTGAAGCCGAGAAAAGGGCAAGTTGGAAAAATTGATAGTGACTGTCGATTTTCCGTGGAATACCCGATATACATATATTATGTGATCATTATGGAAGGATGAATATAACAATTACCTGAATTAAATGGCAAAGTCCAAAAACCCTAAATATCTACATCACCGAAATCGTAATGATGACACTTGTGATGCGATCGTAGTGATTGGAAATATTGGGAATGGCCCAGTGTCTTATCACTGTGATATGATTAGTCTCAACTGTATCCACAATGGGTATATAAACATCATCATTTTTGGGAAAGAGTTAGAGGCTTTCGAAATGTTGTTCCAGTATCTGCTTGCTGCTCTCTTCATAGGCCAAGGTAATCTAATTTTTTTTCCTGATGCAAAAAAAAATTGTGTGTTTACCGTACAGATCGTCACCAAATTTTTAAAGCGTTGTAAAATTGCGAAAATGTAGAAAAATTTTGAAACACTTTTTTAATACACACAGTTTTTGATGTCTTTCAAATTTCACAATAATTTTCCGACTTTTTTGAGTTTTTTGAAATTGTGAAAATTTTGGGTAACTGTTCAATTTTGGAAATTCAACGTTCAATTCTTCTTGAATTGTTTCAAATTTTCGCGATTTTTGGAAATTTGCCAAATTTATGAAATGACTGTTTGAAATGGCAAAATTTATCACCAAGTTTATAAACTTGTCAAAATTTTTTTTTTTTTTTGTAAGATTGTCAAATTTGTTAAATATGCGTAATTTGGAATCCTCGAAGAATGTTCGAGTTTGTTCCAATTTTTCAAGTCTTTGCTCATTTTTCAGCATTTATAAAGCTTTTCAAATTTCTTTCTGTCAAAGTTTTGGAATTTGTGCATTCAAAAAAAAGGAAACTTCTAAAAGAATTCAATGTTCGGAGAAATGAATCAAAATAAAAACTCGAATTAAAAACCTCAAATGGAAGAATAGTAGATTACATACCTAGGCCAGTAAAGTAAGGAATGCCTCAGATCACATTTAGTTGTTGGCCGAGGCGAAGCCGAGGTCGACAATAATGTGATCTGAGGCTTTCTTACTTGCTGGCCGAGGTGTGTATACTATTTTTCTGCTCGACGAAGCCGGAAAGCGGTAACTTCGTTTAGCGCAGCCGCCCGAAAGTTACCGCTTTCTGGCCGAAGGGCAGAACAAATTTTTATGTAAAAAATTAGACTTTTTTCAATGAAACATGCAAAAGACGCGGATAATCAATTAATATTTTTTTTCAATTTATCTACAAAGGGTACGCCCACCTTGGCCGCATTACTAACGGTGAAACTGCGGAGCCCCATAAGTACCCCTACCAGGTGTCAGTCCAATGGGGCCTTCCACCCTTAATTAAATATCGTCACATTTGCGGAGGATCTATTATCGCTCCTAAGTGGATTCTAACAGCTGGTCACTGCATCACTGAAATTCCCAAAATTGGACGTTTCCAAGTTATTGCTGGCAAGCACGTCATCAACAAGGATGAGGAAGGACAACAAGCTGTTCCCGTACACTACAAATTAACTCATCCAAAATACCCAGGGTATGGAATATTTCAGGACATTATTTGTACGAACTATGAGACTTGATTTGAGACTTCAGACGGCTTCGTCTCGAAGCTCCACAATTCTGCGTTTAAGACTCCAAAAGGTTTTGTTTGAGACTTTGAAACTCTAAGGTTCAGATTTTAAATGCTGTAGATTGGCATTTCAAACATCATTGGTCGTGAACTTGAAAATCTACAGTTAACAAAGTCCCTTGATACTTTCCAAGTCAGAGTTTGGGACCTTCAAATCTTCGTTTAAAATTTTCAAAGTCTCCGTTTGAGACTTTCATAGTTTTCGAGAGATTAGAGGTGCTCGTGTGGACCTTTGCGTCTTCATCTGATACTTCGATATGCTTTGTATGAGATTTGAGACCGCTTCGTTTTAGATTACAAAGTCTTCCTTTCAACTTTTATAAATGTAATTTTCGAAACTTCAAAATCCTCGGTTTGGCACTATTGTTATTGCTTCTTTGAAAGACTTGATTTAAGTCTTTATAGAACTCACCTCAGGATTTTGATAGCTATTTGCTGAGACTTGAATGACGTTATTTGAAACTCACGGATCTTGATTTGAAAAAATCTCCATTAAAAACCGGGCAAATGTTGATTGAAGATGTGAAATCCTTGATTTGTGTCATGAAAAACTTGAATTGAGACTTTAAAAATTCTGATCGGTCACTGTGAAAATCTAGATTAACGACTTTCCAAGTCTTGACTTGAAATCTAGAATTTTTATTTTCAAAAGCGGAATTAATGCTTTTAATCCATTCAATATGCAACTTTGAAAGTCCAGACTTAAGGCTTAAATGACTTCGTTTGAGATTTGATACATTTGATGTGTGACTCAAAACCACTGAGACTTGAAAAGCCATGATTTGAAACTTTGAAGATTCTATGGGAGACTTCTGAAGACTCAATCTGAATTTTCAAGGGTCTTTATCTAAGACTAAGTTCTTTTAAATATGCAAGACTTCATTTGAATTTTTCTTTGTTGCCGCAGAGGTGTTGCCCAACACGACATTGGTCTCCTTCACTTGGTGAATCCCTTGACCTACACCGAGCGCATTCAGCCAGTAGCCCTACCTAACGTTGGCAAGCAGCACACTGGAGAAACAGTTCTTACCGGCTGGGGTTCAATATCCACAAGTTTCGTTCCTAAACTTCCCACCGAACTCCAAACTGTTCAACTCCCAATCGTCGACTTCAATTCGTGCTTGAAGGCCTTCGAAAAGCAACAGCCAGGAAAAGTCCAATTATTCGATACACAGGTAATTACAAAAAAATGTGGGTTCCCTACTTGAGCTAAATAGGATACTTAACTCGGGAATTTATTTATTTTTAATATATTTAATGGACTTGACTCGAATGTGACTTAAGGACTTAAGTCAAAGTGATTCTACTTGAGTCATGATTCTTACTTCACTCAAAGTCCATATTCTGTTTGACTTAAGTCTACAGTTTATTTAATTCACATTATTATTGATGTTATTGACGACCGTTCAAATCTCTAATTGACCACTAATCGGTTGCTGCTTCAATCAACTAGTAATCAATCCAGCACAAATTATCTTATATGCTAGATTGATGCTCATCTCGATCAATGATAGATCATCTACCAGGAAATAAATTGCACACTCCTTAATCGCCAGTTCCAGCAACTTCCGATCAATCGAACACAGATGGACTTGTACAGTGGATTGATCATGAAATCAATTAATTGACGATCAATCGATGATTAAATAACAATAAAAAGTATGCAACAATTTCATCTGTCCCTCAGATTTGCACTGGACCTATTGGTGGCAACAAAGGAGCCTGCTCAGGTGATTCAGGCGGTCCCCTTGTACAGTATGACTCAGTCGGAAAACCTGAACAGGTCGGCATTGTATCCTGGGGAACTTATCCATGCGGCGTTGCTGGAACACCTTCTGTATATACTCGTGTATCATCGTACGTTGATTGGATTCAAAACAAAATGGAGACATCTTGGGAATAGCTGATTTGTACAAATTTAGAAATGTAATTGAAATAAAGATTTTTACCTTCAATTTTAACCTCTGTGAATCTCTGAAATGTTCATTTACGTATTAGGTATCTTCCAAAAACTTTCCAACTTTTTACAGAATGTTACTCCAAGTCTCTTGATTTTTCCAAAAGTTTCTGGAATTTTTAAACATCCAGAATAAAATTTTTCCCACCCCTCGCCGGAAAATTCGTACTTTCTCGCCCGAAAGTCGGCCGGAAAGTAAGTACTTTCCGCCCTAGGGTGGAAAGTGCATAGAAGTCTTCCCTCCGGCGAAAAGTACTCACTTTCCGGCCTTTGGGCGAGAGCGAACTTTCCGGGGGGTGTGAAAAATAGTATGTGCGCCTCGGGCGTAAAAGTGAACACTCTCGGGAAGAGTGTCGAGTGGCCCGTTAACGAAAAAAAGCGTCAAAACGTCCTCGGGCCTTCGACTCTCGTGCTTTTGACCCGTTTTGGCACTGCCGGCACACCCGACAAACTAGCCGGGAATGTTCATATTTCCGCCCTAGGTGCACAATATGCTATTAAACATATCACGGGTTTCAAAAAGTTGAATTTTTTTTTAAGCTTCAAAAATGAGTGAAAATTGAATTTTGATACATACATATCCGAATTCTTCAAAATTGGTCTTTAAATTTCACTTTAAGAAAATATTTTAAAGAGTGATAATTCCTGAATCATGCTAGTTTGATTAGTTTGATACGTAGTCCATGATCCACTGAGCTAGTGAAATTTTATCATAGCACTTGACTGTCAATTTTTGCAAATAACTAAACTGGGAATTACTTGAACTATCTTCCAGTTTTATGGAATTCTGATAATACTCGGATATCAATAGTATCAATTGCGACGTGCAAATTGATCGATATATATTTAAAACCCGCTGCTCGTACGTATCGAGATAACAAGGCTTAATGGAAGCGGTAAAATGTAACTGATGAAGAACGATAAGAAGGACTTGAATGCAACGAATGAATAATTTTAAAACCCCCGGAATAAAATGATTGCAGGGTTTAGGCATTTTGGAAATTACAAGCCCGAAAATTCAAGAGCCAAATTCATGAAACGAAATGTTTTAGATTCCCCTTTTCCCGATGGGGAAGTTATAGTCATCACTATAACAGAGGGATCTGTGTGGGTGTGTGTGTCCGTATGAGAGTAATTTTTTGATCCACAGTTTCTAGTTAACGAGGCGACCGAATTTTTTTTTTCCAGTGAACGTCTAGAAATACGAGAAAAAAAGTAGGACGATCCACATGGGAAAAATGTATATCCAGAAATCTAAGTCAATTATATCCGGATATATGTCGCATACATTGCGGCAAAATATCAATTATCCGGGATATATTTGGAATAGCTCTATACGGATATATCTCACCGGGCGCATTCAAGATATTTCCAGAATATAAGTAGCATATATTTTAGATGAAATCCCCGCAAAATGACTATATATGAGTTATCAATTTTGGCTTATGTCTTTTTCTATGCGGGGAATGTTGTTCCCTACACAAAAATCCAGACATAATGCACTCAAATTTCAACTTTCTCAGAATATTCTCAAAGAACTTTACGGAAGCATTTATGGACATTTTAAAGGTCCAGAAACTTCAAAATCTTGGAGAACCTTAGAATTGCTAGAATTCGTCAGACATCAAAAAGTTGGAAAATTTCAGAATTTTAAAATGATGAAAATATGCCCAATCCCAAAAAGTTTAAGATTTTCGAAATAATTGAGAACTTTCAGAACATTGATTGCGACTGTCAAGTGGACAAAGAGCACTTCGCTCAAGTGGCTCACGATTGCATCTAGTCGGCAATAATCGATAAGACATATATAGAAAGAAAACCTGGAAAAAATGGGTGGTAACTTGTGGCGGCGGTATTATCAATGATAATAATTGTGAAAGCTCATGAAAAAAATCACATTCATCGACTGATTATTTAGGGAAGGTGCAAGTGATATAAAAGGAGGGAAAGACAAGGAAATTAATCAGATATCCATCAACATGTATCCCAAGATATTGTGCATTATTGCGGTATGTTTAGTGGTTGCGAATGCTGGTAAGTCGGAATGTAATTGCAAACTACGCCCTCACATTAAACATATCATCAGTAGGCGGTAAATAACGATCATACAATTCAGAACATTATACACGGTATTCAAAACCTGCACACTGCATTGTGAGGGTGAAAAAAGGGCAAATTTTCAAGACGAAAGGTCTTGACGCCCCCCCCCCTTCCCCTGAAAGTTCTTTAAGTTTGAAGTTGAACAGTTATAGCCCTGGTTACCCCACTTGGCCAGTGCTCCCAGTTCCGAGAACGGTTCTAAGTAAACGATCAGTCTCAAGACTTCCGGGAACGGTTCCGAAAATTACGCCGCGTAAAAGAACAGTCGCAAGATTAATTCCAGATGAACATTAAGTTCTAGGAAGTGCATCCAAAATTGAATTTCCATCTGAAACCGTCCCTAAAACTATTTTCTGCAACTGAAGTTCCACCTGGAACCGTTCCCATCCAGACCCTTCACGTGAAACCATTATTAGGTCTGTTCATTCACCGGAACCGTTCCGGCACGAAAACACTGACCCAGTGAGCTGACAGTGCCATAATCTTTCAGCTGCAAACTTCAACAACTTCATGGGGTGGGGCAGCACCAGACAGAAAAGATGAAATAAACTTCTCACTTTAAATTTCACCCTCAAGAATTACATCCACTATTTTGGGACATCGTATTTACTCATTCTCGAGGGAGGAACAAAGTTTTTTTCGGAATTTTGAAGGTTCAATTCCAATTAGGCAGTCAAATACGGATAATTAATTTTAATTAGCGCAATTTATGTTGAATCGAAAAATTAAATAGAACATTTTTTATGGAGACTCAACTGAACTTCCTAAAAAAAAATAAATGAAAAATGAAGCATCTGTGTTGCAAGAATCGCTCCAAGTGAAAACATAGTGGCAAGGCACCATTTCCGGAATTGAACTTTCATCTGGAACCGTTTCTTGAACGGTTTCAGGAACTGAAGTTCCTAGAATGAACCCTTCCCGGGCAACAATTATTGGGACTCTATATATCTCTCGAATCTTTAAAAAAAATCATGAGAACCTGGAATAAATCATTTTAGTGTTTAGGAACCAATTAAGATCCAAATCTGAAATTTTATCTGTTCAGAACAGCGACCATTTCTCGGTGTGGGAGTGAATAGATGGGATATTTTGCGGATTGTGGGTGGTAATGAAGCAGTTAAGGGAGATTTCCCACATCAGGCTTCTCTCCAATGGGGCCTACCTCCTATCATGCCCTATAGTCATTTTTGCGGTGGATCGGTACTTAATGAGCTCTGGATATTAACCGCTGCGCATTGCATAGCTGCCGTTCCCAGCTTCGGGAACTTCGTTGTGAAACTTGGAAAACACACACTCAAGGTCTCCGAAGAGGATGAACAAGTGATTAAAGTGGCGAAGTCTTTCGTTCATGAAAATTATACAGGGTGAGTTATAAACAAATTTCTGGTTTCCGGAGTTGTATTAACAAATCTACGTGAAGAAACTCGTTGCACTTGGTAGAAGTCTGCAATTTCTTTAAAAAAACCTCAATTTTTTAAAAAATTTGGGATGTTTGGAAAGTCAGTATACAAATTGTAACTTTTTTCGATTGTGCAAAATGAAGAAGACGACAGGGACGACCGTTAGTAACGGTGGGGACTAACATGAAATGTTCATAGCAACATTAAGTTCAAATCCCAAACGCGAAGCAAATTATTAACCTCCATATTTCAAATCAATCCTTAAAAATTATAGTTGTATATATATAGAAGTTGAACAGTTACAGCACTACTTAGCCCACTAGGCTTTTAGGGCCAAGAACGGTTCCAAATAAACGAACAGTCCCAAGAACTGTTTCCCGTAGAGGATCCGTTTTGGGACCTGTTCCAGGTAGAACTGCAGTTCCAAGTACTGTTCCCGTAATGGTTCCAAATGGAAGTTCCGGGATCGATTTTTGGAACAATCCCACTTCAAACTTCAATAACTCCATTGGGGGCGGGGTCGAACAAGAAAGTTGAAGAGGAACTTTTCACTTGGAATTTTACTGTTCTTTTATCCTCAAAGCTGAAGTCGGCAGTTGTATGACGCCGCGTATATTGTTTTCCATGTCACCAATTCCTATTGATTATCGTCTATATGAGCAAACCTTACCGAAAACCATTATGAGATGAGTTTCAATATTTTTCATATTTTTTTTCTCTCAATTTTACTGAGAAGCTTACATTTTAATCTTTATTCACACTATACATATTAACTGTTGGCATAAGAGGATTAGAGCCTGATGTTTCAGACTCGTTTTTTCGAAACACTGGAACATTAATTAAATCGTTCGGAAATTGCGATTTTGGGGCTAATCACATTTTTTCAAAATTCTCTGCGGTTTTCAAAAAGGTGCAATTTTTGTAGAGTTCTTCACCTATACTGCACTTCTTTTAATTTTTTGGTTGCTCTTTCGGAATAATCCACTGGTGGAAATTTTTTTTGAAGAGGAGTCGCCCCATTTGATGTGGCCCTCATTAAGCTGAAATCCGAAGTGGTCTTCAATAGATGGGTATCTCCCATCGATCTTCCCAAAGCTGGGACACGTCCCGTGGGCAATGTAACACTTTCGGGATGGGGCTCGACTGCCCCAAGTGGATCTACGCTACCTGCCAAACTTCAGACCGTTGTACTGCCTGTCATTGATCTTGCCACTTGTAAAAAATCCCTCGAGGACATCGTCGGACCCTCACCCCTGCATGATAATAATGTCTGCACTGGACCACTCACTGGAGGAGTCTCCGCTTGTAGCGTGAGTATTTTCTTTTTATATCTCACCAGTACAGGGTGTGTTGCAAAAAGCCTTTGAATAAACACGAGAGAAGAGAGAAGAATCAAACATTTGAAGCTTTTAAAACCTTTTTCCGTAATTATAACAAATTTTCAAAATGTCAAAACGTGCCAGTACTCGAAAAACTAGTTGCACAATTTGAACATTCAACAAATTTTTGAAATTCCAAAAATTACAGAAATTTCCAAAAAAAATACAGGGAAAAATTTTGAGATGCTAATGGAAAGAATAAGAAAAATAGAAATTGCTGGAGTAAAAGCCAGAAATATTCGAAAATATTCAAAACATCCCAAAGTTTAACAATATGAACAGGTTTGCCCCTCAGTCTCCGAATCGTCAGCAGGGAAATGATTTGACCAAACAATCTTATTATTTTTTCTCCTGAAGGTGGTCATCCGTAAAATATTCTTTACGCTCGTACAGTGTTTATCTGTATTCGTTCTGAATGACATTTCTTAGTGATCTTTGGTATAAGTTCAATTACTGATTTAGGGAGATTCCGGTGGTCCATTAATTGCCAAAAATGGGATGGGATCTGAAGTAATTGGCATCGTGTCCTGGGGAATAATGCCATGCGGTAGTGTAGGAGCGCCATCAGTTTACGCAAGAGTTTCTGCATTCAATGAATGGATTCAAAAAACAATGTCACAGAATTGAATAAAAAACAAAATATGACCATTTCGACTCTATTATTTGACATTATAAGTTCCTATTCCCTATACCATCAGTGTATCGGCTTTCGGACAGGTGTCCCTTTTCGGACACTTCACGATTTCTCGACATTTATAGTGGATTTATCGAATTATTATTGAAAAAATAATTATGAATGTATATTTGTTTTGAAGAAAAATGTAACGTTGCCCTGTATATACCGGCCGCTCTTTGTTTTATTTGAGTGAAAAATTAATGGGGATTATTTTGACGCTGATGCCCACTTGCAACTGATTCCGCGAGGGCTCGCTTGTACGTAACCTCAACAAAATCTCGAGATCGCGTAAGACCATTCCAACCGAAATGTGAGTATTTTCTTAATTCAAATTGATTTTTGTAATAAAGTGATAAATTTTAAGTCGAAGGACCAATACAAAATAGTGGAAATATGTAGGTTTTCTATAAAATACGGTGTCCGAAAATCGATGTTGATAATTTTGCGGGTACGTCTGTTTTCGGATACAAGATTTTTCGCACTTAACCTCATTAAATTTATCTTGCCTTTAAATTGATCAAACATTAATTGAGAATCAAATTAATTCTAGAATTGTTGTAGTTAATTACTTGAGTCACTTGAAAATTTTGAAAATTTTGAAAATTTTGAAAATTTTTAATATTGTGAATTTGTCAATTCAAGTTTTTCAACTCTCAAACTTCTCAAAATTTCAAAATTATTAGATGATTTTCCTAATGAAGAAGAGACAAACAATCCCCCCACGAAAATCTCATCTAACAAAAAATTGAATAAATATCATAATTCGTGTCGTGTTTTTTTATATATTTGATCAAATTGTTATGTCATGGTCTGCATAATAAACTATTCTGAATAGTTGTTCTATCGTACACTTGCGTTTTTCAGTCCTCATTTAGGTTGTCCGAAAACGGATCCGTGTCTGTCCGGAAACGGACACACCCAGTTTGAAGTGTCGTTTTTTTTATGATTCGCATCAATAAATCGATATTTTTTTGATTATTTAAGAGAGAAAAAATATGAAAGATATCAATTTAACCTCCAAACTTTTCATTCCTTCAGTCCACTATTAATTGATAGCAACTTCATCGCGAACATTGCTTGACTGTCCGAGAACTGATACACTGATGGTAGTTCCATTTGCAACACCAAAATACGCCTCGGTGTGTGTGATTGATTCCCTACAACACGACCCTTTTCTGGGCAAATTAGTTGTACGAGATTTTCTCATCGGCCCCTGCATTATGAGATATTAAAGAATATAGTCTAAAGATAAATTAATTTACCTTTTTTACCTCGCTCCGACTTCGATAAAATCTTGTACATTGTAAAGTAAAAAAAAAATCTGTTGAAAGGTTCCTTTTCCCGAAAGGAACAGCCATAATCGTACTGAAACTATAATAAAAACGCCTCAGATGCTAAGGAATCCTTCTATCTACTGGAAATTTTAGGGCTTTACGTAGTTCCGGTGACATGAAATTAAAAACAGAAAATTAGTTTCTGGTAATGTAGTTCAAGGGAGGCGGAAGTCGTAAATTTGACACAATTAGAGAGTCAACTATTTTTCATTTCTCACCTCAATGCTCGCCTCCTCTCATTGCAACCTTCTGAAAAATTATGGACCAGTATAAAATACAGTGAGACCATGCAACTTCGGTCAATTAGACTTTGTCATGGCTGCAGCCATCATCCTCCTCATTGCAGCCTCTTTCATACTATCCAAAACTCGTAAGTTTAACGCTGCTTAACACAATTGTGAATTGAAACTATTGTTATTAGTTTTTTTGCGTATATATGAAGTTAAATTTTCAATAGAAATTACAATCTTCTTCAATACATATAGCTGAAAAAAAGTATGTAATAAAGGGTTCTGAAGAGGAAAATTCTCTCATACCTATATTTATTATCGAACATTTCATCGCCACCAAATTTTATTACCGTATAATTCCTTAGTTTTTTTAAGTTCAAGATACATTCACATAGATTTTACTAGAGGACAGTTGTGGGACTCAACATCAGCCACGTCCTTGCCGCGAGTTCTGAGTCACACTAAGTGCTGGTGAGGTTGGGTGTTTCTTCCCCAGTGCCGATTTTTCCTATGGTAACAGTAACCCAAAAAGTATACATGAATAATTCAATTCATTTTCGAGGGTGGAAAATATGTAGGAGGAATAAATTACAACATTGGGATAACTTTGAAGAAGTCTAACTAGTTGTCCCTGTGACGAGCCTCTATGACAGTGTGACGCGGGTCCAACGATACTATAAAACAACTCCCGTGGGTGTAATTTATTATGAATCTATCTAAAATATAATAGAAATTTATTAGTTCCATTGTGATGAATTGTCTTGTGATAAAGTGCGCCGTGGCGAAATGTGCCGTAATGAATAGCGGTAAAGGTAATTCAATTTTATTCAAACTTTGGTCTACCGACGGCAATGGCCGAGTGGTTAGACCGCCTTTGGCACAGGAAGTCCAAGGATCGAATCCTCGTCAGGGACTATCCTTTTGATATAGTAGAGAGGAATCGTCGAGGCTCTAACTTATCCGAATTTGTCGTCGAATGGGAGTTTCGTAAAAAACACGGCTGTATAAATTGAGGTTTTCCAGGATTTTCCTGCAATTAGTGGATAGTGGAACCAAGGAATGTAATGTCCATTGGGCACAGTTTGAACTGTGGGAATGCTATGCAGTTTTGGCACCGAAGACTGAATCGAAGCGTAAATGAAAAAAACACATTGGTTTAAACACTTACCTGTATAATGGCCCAAAGAAGGAGTAACACTATGAGTTTAAGATAAAGCGATTGAAATAATTTTACTCGAATTTTATGTGCAATAATGTTTCTAGACAGAAGTATCATTTTAGTTCCGTTCAGCTTATTAGCCAATTATCGAGTAAAACCGTGAGCTCATCATAAAATATATACGTGATCAAAAGCATTCTGCCCAAATATTACAACAATTACAGTATCCTTCTAAAAAGAAGCAGGTTAACACATGGTGTTTATAAGAGGATACAGGTTGCTTGGATAAGTGTGAAGGTCTCTTCTATTACATATCGATCAACCAGTTCATATTGAAGCTACGATACGCATTTCGCATTTTTTTAATACGAGGATATCGCAACCCTGCCCAGCGGTGCCAATGGAAACCGCCTTCCTTCCCAAACTGTACTGCATTCACAGAGTTTGAACCAATGAATACAGTAAACAATGGGCATTATATTTCTCCGGTTCAGCTAGTCATTTAAGAAGAACCTCAATTTTTATGTCTTTTTGATGACATCCACATATTCCTTCACTGAATGCTGAATTCCTTGTTGCTGAAATTATAGAAACTATTTCAAGTCTTGTATTTCAATAGAATCCATCCTCGACTTGGAGAATATCGAAGTAAACAATGATGCTAGGATTGTTGGTGGAGTGAACGCTGTGAGGAACTCATACCCTCATCAAGTATCCCTCCAATGGCGCATTGGCACTACAAATACCACCCGACACTTTTGTGGGGGAATCATCATCAATTCAGCGTGGATTTTAACAGCCGCCCATTGTGTCGATGCCATACCCGAACTTGGAGGATTGATCGTGCGAGCGGGAAAGCACGTTCTCAATCAAGTCGAACCTGAAGAACAATCCAGACAAGTAGCAGCTGCATATACCCACGAAGCATTTGTTGGGTAAGTTCAATCAGGTTATCCATTAAATTTCCATGAAGCTTGTTATTCTCTGTAAGATTATGATCACGAAGCAACACATTTAGTTTAACGTTTTTCCAAAATACGTTTTTTATCTCGGCATAATCGTTCCACTAAATTCAATAGAAAATATTTGTGGTAAGATAAGCTTGAGCCGGTCGTATGGTGAAGTAGGTAAGGTGCCCGCCTACGGATCTAGAGTTCCTGGGTTCAAGCCCAGATACCGGTGGATTTTTCTGGATTATATTTGATTTAGTCAAATAATGGGCAGAACAAAAGCAAAAAACAGTTCACCCCCAAAAGCTCCAAGACGAGTACCAAAAACTGTTTACAACTGAATGTTCCTACCCTCATTGTGAACGAATAACATCCGTAACTCTGTTATAGAGGACAAAGTCGTGAGCGTCTAACGACTATAATAAGTCCAGAGCCCGCGCTAAGAACCATTGTAGTTGATGCGACGTTAACAAAAAACCGATCAAAAAAAAGATAAGCTTACCGGATTTTCGACATAACGATAGTGTTCTTTCTGCTCTAGTTACAATGAGAGAAGTGTCCCGTTGGGAAGTTGGGACAGTGTCAATAGAAAATTAAGACATTGTCGAAACTAGAACTTCTCTAAAACGTCTCAAATGTATGAATAAATCTCATATAGGGGTAGAGCGTAACATAATGATCAGAGCGATATACCACGTATTCTCAGTATACTGATATGACAATGATTTGAGGCAGGGATGTCGCACCTTTTGACATAGCGCTTCTCAGACTATCATCTCCTCTATCCTGGACCACAGCAGTCCAACCAATGGATCTCCCGTCAACGGGGGCCATTCCAACGGGAATCGTTACAGTAACAGGATGGGGAGCGACTAGTCCCAATGGTGGAAATATTGGTGATACTCTTCAGACTGTCGACATTCCTCTGATAGACTTGCCAACATGCAGAAACGCTCTTGTAGCGTTTGGAGGAGCCAGTTCGCTTCATGAAACAAATATCTGCACAGGACCGTTGGCTGGCGGTTCTTCTCCTTGCAACGTAAGTTATGTGAAAAAAAATGAGGAAAAACCGACACTAGACTTAGTGTGTTTCTTTATGACCAAATGTGGAGCTTAATGGTGTTGACCTAATGTTGTTGTTGCATAATCCTCTCTTTTCACGCTTTTCATTCAAACTGTTATGCCACAGAGTTTGCACTATTAAGCTCTCGAATGAGCATAATGTGTTGTCCATTAACCTCTTTGAACTGGAGATATGATTTTTCGATGTTCTGAGGATTTCACATGTGCAGTGTCACTTTTTTTTTACAAATCAACGGCTCGACTGCTTTTCAAGTCAAAAAAGGTTTAGGCTGGAACCGGGACAATAAACACGGTGATATACAACCAAATCGTTCAACCAGTTTCTGTCCTAGGAATAATTTCTGAACGTTCATAAATATGGGAACTTGCATGTTTTTTTCTTTTTTCCGCAAATATGCATTCCACAATGTTGACACAATAAAAACAAAAGAATACGGATCGCGGTTTTCATTGAATTATCCGATATTCAGGGCCAGTTCTTGATTAGTGAGCGCCACATTTAATTTTGACATTAAGGCTTCTGATTGGTCAAAAATTTAATTCCGACCAATCACAACGCTCAATTTTAACTTTAACAGAGATTATCTTAATAGAGAACTGGCCCTCAAGACGGCTGTGTTTCTAATAACCTGAAAACAGTTGGGTAGATCACGACAGTGCCGCTACGGGCGGCAACCAATCACAGGCCGTCTTTAACTTGACACGAGCGGACGTACCCAACAGGAAACATAGAAACGCCAAGGCAACTCTTTTGACATCAGGAATGATAAATTTTCGGTTTGAAATGGACGTTTTTATTGTTGATTTAAAAACAGTGAGGATGGATACGATTAATTTTCTGTAGAGCAGCACTTGATGGGTTGTAATGAAGCTATTAATAGGGTTATTTCAGAAATCTGGGCTGCATGCAAGTTTCCTAGTCTGTTTCTGGGACCGAGCGACTGAATGGAACGGCCAACGAGTGGGAAGACGCGCGACTGTACATTGTCGAAGGTTTGGGTTCAGCCGGCGCGTCAAATTTTCAGAGAGACTGCCATCCAACAACAACCTTAAGGATGTTCGACCGCTATTCGTCATTGTTTTCAATCTTTTGACGATTTACTCCAACTTTTTGGTTTTCTTGGCGGAAAAAATGTACAATTTGTGCATAACATTATTATTTATGGACTCTCAAAATTTTATCACCGTAAACTTATTTTAGAGTTTTTTCTCTACGCTTGTATGAAAATTCATAAAACTTTAGACAAAATGCTGAAAAATGAGTTTGGGACAATGAAATTTTAGGAGTCGATAGAGAATAAAGCTACAGAAAAATTGTACATTTTTTCCTGCCTATCAAACCAATAATTTGGGATAAATTAGCAAAAAATTGACAAAAGCGAGAAATAGCGGTCGAACATCCTTACGTTTTTGTCGTCGTTTACGCACAGACAACGCAGCACTTTGCACCATAAAATCGAACTGCCGAGGCCTAGAATTATTCGAAATGAGACGAAAAAACTAAACAAAAAAAAAGAAGAGGGTGGGCCATAATGGGACGGAGAGCGTGACGGGACATGAGTATTCCATTATTCGCCACTCTCGCCTATAAACATTGAGACCAATTCTATTTTCCTATTTCCAATATTTGATTTACATGACAAATATGTAAATTATGGTATAAAACACTGCGACTCAAAATGGTTTCCTATAGAGCTTCGAATATTGCTTTATCACTATTTTTCATTCGCCTCTGTATTTTAATTTTTAGCAAATGCCAAAATTTTCGATCTCCATAATTTAGTCTTGGATTTTCAACCGGTTCATCTTCTCTTTTATATAATCAAGTGTTTTCTATTTAGGGCGACTCTGGAGGCCCATTAATTCGAAGAAACGGGACGAATTCGGAAGTAGTGGGAATTGTTTCATGGGGAGTAGTTCCCTGTGGATTACGAGGCTCTCCTTCTGTCTACGTACGAGTCTCAGCATTTATTGATTGGATTCAAACAATGATATCTCGAAATTCATGATTGGTCATCGGTGAAAAATAAACGACACACTGCAAATGAATAGGACGTAACAATGATTTATTTTCATAATCATTTATCATACAACAGGTTCTTGCCTTTTCCTCCTTTTACGTGTACGAATTCTGGACTCAAGTGGAAAATCAAGATAAGTCAATTTCGTTCAGTATCTGATAAAAATCCCAAAAATTTAAGAACCACACAGAATTTTTTTTAATTTAAAAGTTTTAGTTTACAATAATTTTAGTTTCTAAAAATTTCCATAATTTTGAACATATCTTACCAAAATTTTTGTTAAGAATTAAATTTATCCGAATTTACCACTTCATTCCAAAATAGAGGTATATTAACATCTCAGCCGCAGTTTTCACTACAATCATGACAAAGAAATGCAAATTCACTAATTGTAAAAACATTCATAACTATTTCCAGATATTTCAATAGTAAAAATTATAAAAATTGTCTGGTACATTTAATTTACTTTAAAATGCAGAAATTAAGACAGACAATTAAAAAATAATAAGGACGAAATAAAATACTTTTCTTCGAGACACCGTTTTCTATTTCACGCTCGAAATTCTGAAAGTTTTCATGTTTTTTCGTAATCTCTAAATTATCAGAGATGGGATAGACAACAATTAAATTAATAAACCTGAATTTATGGTACAATAAATTACCTAGCCGACACTATATAAATAATAATGCACAAATGCGTATTCTTGGACTAAAAAATTACAAGTCTTAATTGTCAATTTAGGCACTAGTCTCTTGGCGTGTTTGATTTGATATCGATATAGTGGAATTTGACATTAATCGACATTTGCATCGATTTTCTGCATGTCGATATATTAGATTCAATCTATTAATCCCAGTATCGATTTTCGGCCTACCAAAAGTTGATGTCCGTCTATTGACAATCGATTTTCTGTGATCCGATAATTCGATATATATCGATACTTGGTTCAAACATACTACCTATACTATAACATATTATAACTGTTCGATTCAACCTCGACTGATCGAGACATCAAAATTTAACGATTCGATAATCGATATATTTATCGATAACAAAATAGTTTTCCACTTATCGATTTTTTCGATTTTAATATATCGGCATATCGATGATACGATATCAATGTCGAACACACCTACTAGTCACTCCTTACCAAATTATCTCCATTGTCTTCATTTACATCATTCATACACCTGAACAATCTCCAACGTATTTCGAACATATTGAGACCAATCGTACAATTTGCTGTCGGTCACGGTATTAATATACTCGGTCCACTCGCTTCGCTATAGGTGGGTCTGAAAGGGTTGAAATGAAGAAAAAATGAGCATGAAAGATGTTGGACAGGGTGTAGAATTACGCGAAAGTAGTGAAACTTCAATTGACATTTTGATCATTTTCCTAGTTCAATATTTGTCTTTAGTTTTTCACATTTTTAAATGTTTTTCCAATTACAAACTTTTCAACATTTCTATTATTTTTCAATTATCCAATTTTTCGTTTCTGACTAAATAATGATAACAATTTCAGCAAGCATTTCAAACTTAAAAATTGTAAAATAGTTGGGATTCTCGAATTTTTTTGAATATAAATATACAACATTTGAACGACTCAGAATTTCGTTAAAGTCATTCGTAGATCCACAAGCTATTGAAATCTATAAGTTAGAAAAAAATCGAACTTAAATAACGTTTTCGACTCTTTCGTTTTAATTCCGTAATTTAGAGGAAATACCGAAATTTTGACAAAGTTTCACAAGCTCTTCGAACACTTTATACATAAAGAATTTGAGATTTGTAACATAATTCAAATCTTCAAAAATTTTCAATTCTATCAAAACTGTGAATTCCCGAGATTATCTGAATCGTTAGAATTTTTGTAATTGGAACCATCAAAGATATTTCTCCTGTATTTTTCGTCAATTCTAAAAATTGATTTGCCTAAACTGCGTCAGTAGGAGTTTCACTTTGAAAGCGGAAAAATTTTCAAAGAAAAAAAAAACCGATCAATTTCTCACGTCTAACAATTAACGAGCGTATAACAAAAACGATGCCTCGATCATAATACAACTGGAGCGGCATATCGTTACATTTTCAGTAACTATCAATAATTATGTTCAATTATAATCAATTACTGGGACCATTGCATAGCCATTTTAGGAATAATTAATTACTTATTTAGTTCCAAGTAATCTGAACTTTGTCATTAAAGGGGAGACTGCTATAAATTTCCATCGTCTGGGAATAGTCTCGGATTGCTTCGGATTGTGACCGGAATTTTGGAAGTCATAGTAGTTGCCCCTCAATAATGCCTGTATCATCCTTTTGTAATAAATGAACCAACGCTGTGAAAGCCTCGCTCCTAAGCAAGTTGTACAAATCCTTAAGGTAGCTCAATGCTATAAGTGAATTATCATTTTCCAAAATTCAAATTTCAAATAATTTTTTCTATAGAAGGTGGTTCCATAGAAACTTCCTAACATAATTTGTGCTCGATTAGCAGTTAAAATAAGAGCCCATGAGGAAATAACTAATTAGGAAAAGCCTGGTGAGATAAACCTAGGTGAGATATACCGGGTCCGACGGTACTGTCGGAATTGAAAATGTTTGGAATGATTAAAACTGTTGGAATTTTCGAAGTTATCATAAAACTTCCGAAAATTTCAAAATTGTGGCAGAATTAAGAATGTTCTCAATTTGCAACGTTTTGGAACTCTGTACAGTGGCTGGACATCACAAAATGTTAGAACAATTTTCTGAATTGTGGAATTGGTGCAGGTTTTCAAATTTTGGAAATTAAAAGATTTTTCTTTTCAATTTGGGAACATTTTGGACATTTAAATCCTGATTTTTCAAACTAAATATTTTGAAAAACTGAAACAATCATTAAATCGAGCAAAAATTTGCGATTCGGAAGCCAATGGCATCTTCCGGAAACTGTTTGTATTTTTGGAAAATCTTCAAATTTTACGGAGCTTTTGAGCTACTTTAATTTCTCTTTCGCACACCATTCGCGTGATTGCAAGCAATAATCGCACATTTTATTGTTCTATTGTTTGTCCCTCATACAATAAGTACTGCGCCCATTTCACTTAGCTCCAAATGAGAGAGCATAACTCGAAAATGGTCAACAAATTAACCACCTCATTTTGTATATATTTGTTCAACGCTGTAGCCCATTACTTGCTATTAACGTCATCCCGTGCATATTTGAATACGTTACAGGGACGTATTATACAGTGTGATGCAATTAGCTTGGAATACTGTGAGTCAGTTTTGTGATGGAATGAAACTTCTTTTACAATACCTGCAAAATAAACATTTTGGCAGTTATGGAAATTTCATAATATTGGACAACTTTGAGATTTTGGAAAATTTGGGAGACGTTGGAGGTTTTAGGAAAGTTGGAAATGCTGAAAATTTTGAATTTTTTCTTTTGTATTTTGACAATTCTGGAAACAACGTTTTTTTCCATTCTACAAATTCCAAAAATTATAAGACTTCCGAAAACGTGGAAAAATTAGAAGCCAATACATTGAAATATTTTGTTTCTCTTATTCTAATAACTTCAAGAATTCCATTTTTTTTGTACATTTCGAAAATTCCAATGAATGCAAAAAACTCCACAGAATTCAGAACATCTGTAAGAATGCAAAGACACAAAAATCCCCGACATTTCCAAAATTTCTGAAATGTCTCAAATTTAGAATGAAAAGAATTTTTCCATCAATCTGAAACATTAACATCATCCTAGGGATAGTCCGTTGCAAGCAAGACATCTCGAAGTTTAATTTCACTCACACATCTATATAACGCTCACACTTTACTTCGTAAATTTCGCCGATTTCCAAGTCTGAGTATTTTAAATTCACCTCTTACAATAGTTAGACCGCTCGAAAGTCTACGTATGCAGCGTGTAACACTAATACCATTCCTTCGTAACTGTATTTACTCGTATATCATTTCCAATAATTTATTGAAATGATTTGAGGGTGAGTATTAAAAATAAAACTGGAGGCTAAATATGTCCGACAGTTCATGTTCATCATTCAAAATTGAATGAATTCATAATTCGACTCATAAAAACTTTCGCGCTAAATACATTCATTACCACAATTTTTTGATTTACCACAATGCCCTTACAAAATATTTCAACAATTCCCAAATTTTAAAAACCAAGATTTTGCAAATATTTTGAAAATGTTTGAAGTTTCAGAACTTTCGAATTTTTCTATTATCAATAAACAAAAATCAAAACCATTAAATTTTTCAGAATTTTGAAAATTTGGAATTTTAAAGTTTCTATTTATAGTGAGCATTTCGAAGATATCTTTAATCCAATATTCTGAAATCCTTCATTGAAAAAGGTGAAATCTTCAAAATTGCAGGAATTTTGAAATACTAGAAAAATTTTTTTTTACTTCAAATTTGGAAAATTCTCCATTTTTTATCGTCCACAAATTTCACGAATTATAATTGCGAAGGTTTCGAAAATGGGAAGGTTAAGAATTTCCAAAGTTTTCCAAGTTACGAAAATTTTTAAAAACCCGTAAAACTGAGAAAAATTAGCCACATTTTTACAACTCCGCTACTGAATTTTTCACCAACTAAATAGATCATCTAATCTACACAACCTTCAGTCTCTCAATTCAGTAAAAAATATAACATCTCTCAATTATCAATTCCACGATCTTGATTAACGAATCAAACTATTGAAAGTAATTTATCTACTTTAGCAACGAGATATGTTCAGAGGTCTGCATAAGTAACCAATTGACATGAAACTTTCAATGAAAAATAGCAAGACGATTTATTTCTTCAATAATTTGATTGACACGTTATTGTAGAATCAGTTAAACGGTCAGAAGTGTTTTCCCGCATTAATTATTGAAACTTTAAGGGCGTAATGGAAATTTCCTCTGACTATGGACAGAATACTTTTCGAGCTTGACAGAACATAATACCAAATGGCAGAAAAAACGAAAAACAAAAAAATAATCTCAAAAACCTATGTTATGTATTTTGAAATCTTGAAATTTTAGGCATTTATAGGGAATGCCAATCTCCTTCAGATTTTTGGAATATTACAGTTTCTAAGAATTTTTCCACTATCCGTGAAATTATTCCACCGCAATTTCGAAACAATTCGAATCATTTCAGAATCTCCAAATTTTCCAGATCGTTCCAATTTAGAAAAATTCAGAAATTTGGCCGAGTCAGTGGTCGCAGTCAAAAAATTGCCACAGTTAACAAAAAATCGGAAATTCAATCACTTTTAGCACTTTTATCAATTTTAACCATCGGCTTTTGAAAAATTGAAGCAACATTGTGAGTTCCCTAAATTTCTTCAATGTTAAGATTTTGCAATATCCTTGAGCTCCCACGATTTGGTATCTATTTCTTTGGGATTTCAAAAAATTTCAAACTGCTAAGAAATTTTTGAATTTTTGAAAAATGGTAGGAGTTCCAAATCCTTGAAGATGCAATTCCGGAATTCCCCAAATTCTCAAAAAAATTAAAACTTTTTAAAAAGTTCAAAAATTGCCCAACATTTGTAAAAAGCAGGAAATTTCAACAATTACAAGAATTCAAGAAGAATCGTGAATTTCGAAAATGGTAGCAATTAAAGAAAAAATCGGCAATTTTTAAAACTGGCACAAATTGTAGCAATCCGGGAAATTTTATCCAATTTCAGCATTGACAATTTTTTTACGACTCAACATGTTCATGGATTGTAAAAATTGCAGCGATATCGAAAAGGTGCAAAGGACCAGAAGGTAAACTAAAAATCAAATTCACAGGGAGCTGAAGCATTGAAAATGTTCAAAATTTGCGAAATTTCCCAAAGTTTCAAGAACTTCAAAAAATTCCAAAACTTTTGGAAAAATTAACAGTTTTGAAAAGTAGTAATAATTCCTTCAATTTCGCACTCATCATGCACTCCGGAATTTCAAAAAGAAAGTCATTAGATCCGTTAGACGAAAAAAAAATACCGTATGAAGATTACAAAGTGATCTTATTTTGTTCCATTACATCCTTAATATATGGGTAAATGGAGGTTAATTCACCGGCGTCGAGGCTTCCTCTGTTTCCTCTCGCGCTCGGGTTCTAAATTACATGAACTGCTATCTTCCGAGCCGGATCCATTCTGCCAATCAGTTATCTTTGTTCCATCCAATTTCCCATGTGATCCACTGCTCTGTTTCTGTTTCTACATTTTTTCATCTTTAATTATTGACTTAGAGATCATGGATTGGCCCAACATGTACATATTAAAGTACCAGCACAGAAAAAGCAAGCACAGTGATTATGAGAATTAATGAATGAATTTGGTAATTGAAGTAGATCCGCCATCATCGCTAAATCGCGATTCCTTTTCTAATCTCAACTGAGTATTTAATTGCAATCAAAGAACTAAATTACAACAGTTTGGGAATTATTAACATTAGGAATTTTTACGACAAAATTTTGAACTTTAGAAAATTTTGACATCTCAAAATTTTAGAGAATTTCGAAAATCTCTAAAACTTTCCAAGTTACCATACTTTCAAAACTCGAAGATTACCGAAAAATAGGAAATGGCGAAAATTGAAATTCAACAATTTTGCAAATTTAGCCGCTTTCGATAATTCGTAAATTTCCAAAAATTACGAACAATGAAAAAAGACTTCGAGAGATTTCAAAAGATGTGAAAATCTGTAAATTTTGAAAACTGAGGATGTCAAAATTGCATTTTCATTCGAAATAAAAAAAAATAAAAATGCATCAAATTGTTTTTTAATTCCAACGATATTAAAAAATTGAAGTTCTGTAGATGGTGATTTAAGTACTTCCATTGACAAATCAATGTTCATTAGTATAATTAGAGAACAGATATTGACGATTCTATAGCATCGAACAACTTCACTGCTGAAGCATAAAATTGATGATCCCCCGAAAAATTCTCCTGCATGAGTAAAAAAATCATCATGTATACAGTCATGCCAATTTATACCACGATATTGGCATAGTGTTTGAGTAAACTAAAACAATTTTCCAAGCGTCGAAAGCGAAAGCAGTGTTCAAAATTCATAACCCGGCTGTTGTCGCGTTATGAGTCTTTCTCACACCAACATCTTGACATTATCGAGGACATCTTAAATATCGAAATATTTCAGCGAAACTTTTCCAATGCCTCAAGTAATCCTTTCAGTTAATTTAGGAAGAGATAAAAATCATTGATGGCACAGTTTGATTGATGGGAATTATATTCTTCGACTCAATCAGAATTCTCGTGTATTGTGCGCGTTGTTAGGATCGGAATCGCGCCAGCTATGAAGAAATTCTGCGACATCAACCGAAAGCATTTTTAGCAGATATCTTCAAAACTGAAAATATCAATTAATGTTCATAAAAAGTTTTATTGCAGCTCCCAGTGTGGTCTACAGAAAAACCCCTTTATGAAAATTAGACTCCTCCATATTTCGACGTATAATTGCAAAACAAATTGTAAAAGATTCTCGCAATGCGCGCCTGAAGAACGATGAATAAATGGCGCGACCGCTGACGGGTTACGTGAAACTTCTTATGGCACCTTTCAAGATTTATATGGTTTTCTTGAAAAATTCGGAAAATACTTCAAAGATTGGAAATCTTCGACAAATTTTGAAAATTTCACCAAAAATGAAAATTTAAAAAATTATTAACAATTCCAAAAAATAGGGTATCTGGAATATCAATAATGTCGAGAGCATAGAAAATTTTCAAAATTCCCAAGTTTTTGAAAGTTTTAAGTCTTTACCCCAAATATAGCAACTTCAAAAATTCCAGAAACTTGAAAATTCCAAATATTTAAAAAATCAGGAGTTTCACGGAATTTCAAACTTTTGCCGATATCGAACTCGGAAAATGACCAAATTTTGAGCTTTGAACGATTATACGGAATTGGAACCATAATTAGCTTCTAAATGTTTTACGATATTCTTTAAAAGGTCTAAATTTCAATATATTTATAAATATTTTTGAAAAATTGACCATTTTATCACTTCCCAAGACTCCAGAAAAATTCAAAGAATTCCAAATTCTATTTTTCATATTTAAAAACTCGAAAATTTACTTAGTTTTGAAAATACTCAATAATTTGCAAAAATCAAAAACTACGAAGTATCACCAAAATTTACCCCAGAAGTTCCACTTGTATTTCATATTCCCCGGCATTGTCCCTATATACCCACGGATAGTAAGTACATCGGGCAAATAATCCCTAAAGCCTTCAATGGCTCTCATGGACAATACCAGATAACTTAGTTATTTAATAATAAACATTGCTGAACAACATTTTGGTTTTAAAACCGTTGACTGACAAACGTTTTGGTTTTCATTTGTTTAATCAACAACGCGCAAAGTGGCACATTTAAAATCCTGAATCATTAAAAAATGTGTTATCAGTTTCATTTGTCGTTGAATTTTTATAATATGTCAATAATTACTTCATCCAGGAGACGAAATGGATCCACTTCGTATAAGGCATTCTGGATCTCTCTACAATAGACTGATTCACATACACAATTCAACTAATCATTTTATCATGTCATTTTAATATAGAGTACACGGACACGTCGATATATTTATAGTTACAGACACAGATACTGAATTATAGGAATTAAGGGGAGACTAGTGTTAGTTTAAACATACTCCACCGTAAGATAGCACGGGAGGGGAAAAAAGCTATCAAAATGTGAAAACCTCCAGTTCAAATATGCTCTGTTCAAACCATACAGAAAAGTATGCAAGAAGCTTCGAAAAACATTATTCCTTTCACATCTAAGGAATGAAATTACCTGACAGTGGTGTGAATAGTACGAATAAGAAAAAATATATCAATATGGAAGGTTGACAGGTGTGGGCACTGCCATCTTGGTGATACCCCTCGCATTTTCCAAGACCTGTTAATAATCTATGCTCGATTTTTCGATTGTCTTCATTTTCGGTATATCTTCTTATTATATTAAATAAAAACAAGCGTTTCTAGCACTCTTTATCATTGACAAAACCAATGAGAAAATTGTTTAGTAAAAAAAAAGATTGAATCCTTTCGTGGAAGATCGACGAAATTTTCTTTACACCCATATTCCAATTTTACATTAAAATATTCGAAAATTTGGGAAACTCACACGAGTCTCTTCTTAACTGTTTTGATAAGTGACTTAAGACAAGATTGGGTGATAACTTATGACGTAATTATTATGTACAAATCTAAGTTCTCATCGAATTAACACTTTGCATTGTCTTGTTTGAGAAGAGAGCAAGGGATTTAAAAAAAATGAGTAATTTAAAAAATTTTGACAATTTTGAAACGTTGAGGAGTTCATAAGTTTCTTGGAAAGCTAGTGGTTGAGAATCCTGCAAACTTAGAACGAATCAAAGTGCGAAAGAAAAAAATGATAAAAGTAGAATAAATGTTCCAACTTTATGCACCACTTAAATGTCAGTAATTTACTTTGTATTTTCTTCAATTTCGAGAAATGAAAGAAGCATTAATATAGCTGCAGAAATCAAAAACTTTTAAAGCAGAAAAGCTTCAAAACTCTGGAAAATGTTGTTTCGGAAAATATAAAAGAGTATCTGTAACTTCCTAACATTTCTAAAAACAAATCTATTCACATTAATCATGAACACGTATTTCTCATCAGGTGTTAACTTTCCGCTCTCTTAACTACATTGAAACAAATTAAGGAGTACTGAGAACATTTACAGTTCTTTTCCTGCAAAACGGTTTTATACCATTATAAACTGTTTTGGTTTATATGAAGTTGGATGAAAGATTTGTAAGTTTTAGAAAATTCTCTATGCCGAATTTCATAATCTCAAAACTTCAAAAATTTCTAAAATATTAGGATTTTTGAAAATTGCAATTTTGCATAATTTCGTAAATAATAACGTCGAGAACTGAATTTCAATTAAAAGGTCAAAAAAGCTCAAACCTTTGGACATTTATATTTGTTTTACTTTGGGAAATTAATAAATAGTTTTCTTTTCAAAATTTTCAATTACATTCTTAAGTATTCCACATTGTCAAGGCTTTCAATATTTGAAAAAATGCATTTTTCGTACTGCCTTGTGCTTTTTCTCGTTCGGGGATTGGGATTACCCCGAACTCGGAAAAGTAAAAGTCACTACGGAAAAATGCCGTCCAGGCTGTCGTTCTGGGGATTTTTGGCCCGGGCCTTTACGTACTCTCGGCTTAGGGCCACTTCTCTATTAGGTTAATCTCGATTAACTCTCTATTAAAATTAAATTAAGTTCCCCCACAATGCTACCTACGTGAGGGGAATCACTTCCCCTACACCCCTGAGGGGCCCGATTCCCCTCACGTAGGTAGCATGGTGGGGGAACTTAATTTAATTTTAATAGAGTTAATAGAGATTAACTTAATAGAGAACTGGCCCTTAGCCTCGAATGCAAACTCTGCGCGAGCGAAAATGGTCAGGACAGCCTGGAAATATACTATAGTCACGAATAAGGAAACTTTTGATTATAAAAATGCATTTTTATTGCAAAAAAAAACAGATTTTCGCAATGTTTGCGGCTCGTCTCAATACAGACAACACCAAATTTAGTGGATCGTCCAGTTGAATCGAGGCGATAAAATGCGACTTTAATATAATCACTGATCAAGGCACGATAACACGATGATGCCCGAGAATAATATTACAAAATTACAAATTTCCGATTAATCGATCGTCCACTCCGTTGTGTTCTAATACTTTTTGTGGAATGTCAAAATTTCCAGTAATTTTAATATTTCAAAAACTTCGAATTAAAAAATACAATCAAACTCTTCTAGTGGAGTCAATTTCATATCTGAATGAAAATGGTAAGATTGACAATTTTAAGACTGTCAAAATTTTTCGAAATTTGAAAATTTTGGAATATTCCAAAATTTCCCAAATCAGCCAAATTATCCAAATTTTATAGATTATATAAATTTTACAAATTTTCAAAATCTTTAAAAAAATTCAAATGTACAACATTGAGAATTTTGAAAATTTGTAGATTTAAAAAAATTGTAGATTTCGAAAGTTTGTAGATTCTTTTCATGTACAACTTCAAAATTGTTTACGATTTTACAATTTTCTGAATTCTGTAAACTTACAAAATTTCCATCTTTTGGTTAATAGTTTCAAAATTTGAATTTTTTTGATTGGTTTCAAAATTGGCAACCTTTTTTAGAAACCATAACAAATAAACGATCGAATACAATAATTAAGTACAATAAGGGGAAAATCGTATACAATCCAAATTCATTTTTGAATCATTTTTCGGATGCTCTTCATCTTGATTTTCAACTCATATCTTCTGACAAATCTGGCAGATATTGCTGAAGATAAGGCGATAGCTGATGTGCATTTTCCATTGCTGATTATTATTGACCAAGTGCAGTTCATTCCCGTTGCAGTATCTCCTAATTTGTGCATTAACAAACATTTTGTTGTTTCGTAACGAATTTTGTCGTTAGCAATTTTTTCATATTTTTTTCTATTCTTTTTTAACGGTGTAATGACGATGTTATGACAAATTTTTTAGGTGGCTTAAAAATTCATCCAAACTTCAGAATTTATACGGAATCATGAGAATGGCAAAACTTCCAAGACTTAGAAACAAATAAAGTCCTGGAAATAGTGAAAATTTCGCCAATTTTTCCTATTTGAAAACAAAATAAAAGAACCATACAATATTCCGGAATCCTGAAAATTTTCAAATGTCCTAAAGTTTGAATACATTTTTTTTATCTTTCAAAATACCAAAAAAATTGGAAATCCCGAAAACGCAAATTTGGGTCATTAATGTGTGTACATTTTCAAACGACTCCCAAAAACTTGGTAAACATCTTTGGCCTCATCTTTGTGGTTTTAGAAAGAATCTCGATGAGTGATTTTAGAAATTACTATTAGGTAATAGTACTTCAAGGACTAATTTGAAACTATTTAACTGACCCAGTCAATCCATAACTTTTCTTTTATTCTGACAGAATAGGATATTAATAGAAATATTTGAAATTGCCAAAGCTTTATCCAACTCCCAAAACTTCAAACGATTCAATAAAGGTTAGCAATTCTAATCGTTTAATCATTTCGAAGGTCAACAAGTAAAATTATTTTTTTTCAGAAATTTCCAAAGACTGGAAATTTGTGATGTTTCAAACTCTGAAGATTTAACAAATAGAAAATATAAAAAACATTGAAAGTGTAAGATTTCTACAGGCTCGAACAAATTAATTTCAAAATTTCAATTTTTTTTTCAACTTTCCAAATATTTTAAGCTTCAAAATATCAAAAACTCAAAAAAATTCATAAATTTGAATAATGTCAAAAATTTCCAAAATTTCCAAAATTTTACATCTATTGGTTGGATACAGCCAGGTGTATCCCTATTTTTTCAATTAATTATTAGAATAAATAATTGGCCCCCTTCCGATTTTTACAAAACCATGTACATCGATCGATATGTGTAAAAACCATTTCGATTCATCATTCAACACCACAATCATTTATGTGTTTCTAATAATATGCGCTTCATTACATTAAATTATGAGCAACTAACAAGCAACAAAGTGGGACCAATGGCCGAATCCCTGGAAACCACTGGATGAAAACTAATAACAAAAAACGCTACAATGTTCAATTATTGCTCAAGCGCCGGAGGAATTAGTGATTAATCAGTGTTTTCCCATTCAAACAACTTGCGATTACTGCGTTGATCGTTAACCCTAAATTGGTCACCGTATTTCCGAATAATTTTCTCATAAATCAGTATTAAATAATGAGAGAGAGAGAGATAGAGAGAGAGAGACAGAGAGAGAGAGAGAGAGAGAGAGGGAGAGAGAGAGAGAGAGAGAGAGAGAGAAAATTGAAAATATTCAAATATTTTTGAATAGTCAGATTAAAGATTAAAAAAATTGATTTTCTTCCTCCCCGACCCGAAAGTACGCTCTCCACCGTGGTCTGAAACGCCAGAAACAACGGCTTTTCTGGAGTTTCTCGACGGAGAATCGTTGTGATAGGCCACAAAACATGTCGCCAGTGCTCCTGTGGAACAAAATTTCTTTAAATTATGCATCAATTTCTTTAGTGGATAAAATAATATTGGATAAAACGAGTTGATTTTGAAAAAGTAGAGTGAATTAAAACTGTCCCCCGCCGGCGAATGAAGAGACTGACCTAACCTGAAAAATGAGCGATTCTTCATCGCGATGTTTAGAAATTTCGACAGAGAGGTCAAACTTGGAAGGAAAATATGCTTATAAAAAGTGATTTCGCCATTCTAATTTTTTTTTCGACGTTTTTATGTTTTTTCATGCATTTTTACTTTTTGCCCGCCCCGACCAGCAAAAACCTCGGCTTCGCCTTGGTTTTGCAAAAGTCGGGCGGGCATGTAGTTCGCAAGGTGACCGATGAGAGGCGTGCGCGGGCAGGCCACAAAAGTATTCATCGTTGGATTGATCGTCAACATTTCAAAATTGATACATTTATTATTGAACGTACTTTCGGGTGGGGAGAAGGAAAAATAGCATACGACACACGGCCAGAAAGTTTGATTTCTTGCCTTGGGTCGTAATATACTATAAACCATTCAGGGTTTGAAAATCTTCGAAAAGCAATCAGAAAGGTTAGAAATCTTAACCATGGATGTTTCGATCGCTTCACAAATTGAAAATCTTTGAATTCCGAAATGGGACAAGAATGAAAAATTTCCAAAATTTCCAAAATTCCCAAAAGAAATTCTACTAATCAAAATTTCGAAAATTTTACTTCCAGAAATTTATTAGCTAGTAAATAATGTTTATTACACCTGACTTATTCTAAATATTTTTCTCTGCCTTCAAAGAGATTGAAACAAAACTTGCTTAGTCTATCCAAGCACCCAAAAACAAATTCATTTTTCGAATTTTCAAATCGAATCGTTTGTAACTATTGGAACAGGTGGTCAATTTGGGGTTAAGTTATGAATAATGGTAAATATACAGCACATGTGACTTGGATCCAATTTATATTTAGCAAAACGTGTCGCCTAAGGTATCCAGAGGGCAAATACATTTTTAAGGCATGTCCAGATGGACTAACTAGCACACATTACCTCCTCGTAATGAGTTTTCCTATCTCTAAAACTGAGAGAAAATCGTTTTGGGACAAATTAGGAAAAAAAATTGAAAGAGTGCAAATTTCTTTTTTTTAATGTCAATTGTCTACCTACTACATAAGCATACTATAATTGGCCCACTGAACTGCATTCTTCCTTACCAAAACAAATCACTCGGGACGTCCTTACGTGAGACATCCTGAGCTGAACTTGATGGTACTCTCAAAGAGTTACCTTCTCTTGATAAGTTCTATATAATACTATGGCAGTAAGAAACATTTTCCAAGAAATTGTTTTTTTGAAAATTTAAGGTAAACATATTTTGGAAAAATTCGATAATTTTTTTTTTTTTTCAATAGAACACCTTTTCGTTTTGTTACACATGGCACTAATACCGGCTCCAGAGTACATCCCGGCCTGCAAAAAAAGACGTGAGAACGTCCTGAGGACACGCAAATTTGTAACATCTGTCCAGAGGACTTCTAGCCTTAATAAGAGCTACCACGTCGTGGTGACTTCTGAGTAGCATAAAAAATCGTTTTATGGGCATTCGTGTTTAAAACTTTTGTGAAAAATGAAAGAAAAGTGAAAGATATAGTTTTTTTTCATTAATTCAAATCCGATTTTCGTCTTCCTGGTTTTTATTAGAACCGGATAATTGGCAAAGTCATGTGTTCTATGCATTTACCTGAGTAGTATAAATTAATTAAAGGAATGCGCAGCGCATGATTTGTGGTGATAATGTTTAGTGCATCTGCCATTTAACGTTTCTCATACTTTTTTTTGGAGTTGAACTCACCATTTCCGTTGTTAGACTAGCAAGTGCCTCTTCAACAGTTGCGGCAACTCTACCCCCAACATCATTACGATGATTACGTTTGGTTGGCGTTGTTGGACAACCTGAAATCATTTCCCAAACAATTCTGACGTGGAACTTAGTGAGCTGTCAATGACAATTGACGTAGGTTAGCATAGGTCTATGAATATCGGGGAATAGGAGAGAGTGAGGTATCTAAAAATTGATACATTCCAAATTTTTGAGTAATTCCGCACATTTTTAAACTTTGAAAGTGTCACTAAACAGCGTGAAAAACATTTCTTGTAATTGCCAAAAATGAACAAAAGATGAAGAACTCTGATTATCAAAAAATTAGAATTTTTTTGTAATGAAAAACATGGTAATTTCTGTCACTCTCAAAATTTCATAAAAATTCAAAACCTCTAAAGACCAGTTCAAAAACTCTCAATAGTCAAGTATTTTTATAAAACTTAAGAATTCGATAAAAAATCCAAATCTGAGCGTTCTCACAATTTTCCAAAAAAATCACATAAAGGGTCTAGCCGGATAAGCATGGTAAATCTGCCCCCATGGAATTCCGTGGTGCCAATTTTTTACTACGTTTGGCACCTAAAAAAAATTTTTGTGCAAACTTTCAAGTCATTATCTCCATGCCCTGATTTGTAATGAATAAAAACCCGTTTTTCTTCAAGTTAATTTAAGTTTTTATAATTGAAATAGGTTTAAAAATCTGAAAAAATTCTATAACATTAAAAACGGTCCAGAATTTAAGAAACAATTTTTTTTTTCCTATCGCAATTTCAATTTTTTACTGCATATTGATGTTTTCAACATGTATTTTAATATGTACTATTATAGCCACTACTCTGCAAAAATTTCCATAGATTCTATTTCCATCTAGCTTCAAACACATTAAAACAAAGATAAAAACTGAAAACTTGCATTTTCTGCTATTTATGTTTTTGCAAATTTCGTTGAAGTCGAGTTCTGGGGACTAATTACATATTATATATCTATCTCATATATATTTACATCCTCCGACTGATTAAATATTATTTTTCAACGTTATTTGGAGCCTCAGTGGCAATTACTTGTGTGTAGTAGCACTGTCGGTAAAACAGTACCGCTCAAGCGACATTGCCTGGTTGTATATGGGCTTACTGGCAGAGATGATATTTGACTCTCGTAGACATTCGCAAATTTTACATGGTACAATTATTCATACGGCTGCCACCGAACTTATGATGGGAAGATGCGACACGCCGCTCCCTTTGATTGAAAAATATAGCCCCATGTCCCGTGTAATGTTGAAGTATTGACAGCAACTGAAATTTCTGAATTGAAAGACAAGAGAGCTACTAGAGAATTTCAATTCTATTTTTAAATTTTGAGAAAATTCGTCCGCAACTTGTGAATCGCAAAAGCGAACTTGCAAGAATATATTTTACATTAGGATTTCTCTAATTTCGAATCGATGTATTTCGAAGGGTAAACTCACAAATGCGTTGAATATGTGGATTGGAAAAGTTGTGATGATCAATGTTTCGTCAGCTAATAAGAATGGCTGCAATATAATGTTGAATACTTGGTATTTCTTAAGGACCTTTCCGTGAGCACTCGTGAACTTTAACATGGTAAAATTTTGAGAAGGAAATATTTATTATTTTCTAATCCGTAATTGGCAAATTCATTTTTATACCACTGGAGTGAGGTAAAACAGTGGGTAGGAGAGGCATTTTTAGACATTCAATTCTGATAACCATATTTTTAGAGTAGTTGATGCGAATATTTTTGTGAGGTTTTTGTTCATAGCGTGCCTGTTAACGGGTTAAATATTCAAACTTTTATTTTTATTCGAATTGTATCTAATTTTTTGGGTATTTCCCAATTTCAAGAGTTTCATATTTTGTGTAAAACGTCGATAATTAATATTTTGGGCTTGTTTGCTTTTCAATTCAGAAATTTCAGTTGCTGTCAATACTCAAACATTACACGGGACATGGGACTATACTTTTTAATCAAAGGGAACGGCGTGTCGCATCTTCCCATTATATCACCGTACTGTTTGTTAATTTTGAATTCGCAAAAAATAACTCTCCGGAGCGTTAGAAATTAGAGAGATCCTACTAAATTAGAAACTTCGACATTGCTGATTGTTTTTCCCACTCCTTTTCAAAAACGAGATCACAATAATCGAGTACTCACCTAGCTTTGATAATTAGTCCCAAAAAGTTGTATATATGTATATACATGGAATAGTCATGGGTTACGAATAGGTTGTGCGATCCGAATCACATTTTAGATAATTGCCCAGTGAGAATCAATTGACTGAATTGAAGCTTGAGTATAATTGGGCAGTATAAATAGACTCAATATATATGAAATAATTGCGTTGAAAACATAGTTTGAATGTGGAATAGCGATTTGTTATCATCCACTTGATAATTTTGAATTAAAATTTCGGTGCCTGCCATATGAATGATTGAACTATATAAAATTTGCGAACGACTACGACAGAGATTATAGAGACGAGAGTCAAATATCATCTGTGCCAGTAAGCTTATATACAACCAGGCAATGGCAAAATGAGCGGTACTGTTTCACCGACAGTGCTGCCACACGCAAGTAATTGCCACTGAGACTCCAAATAACGTTGAAAAATAATATTTAATCAGTCGGAGGATGTAAATATATATGACATAGATATATAATATGTAATTAGTCCCCAGAACTCGACTTCAACCAAATTTGCAACAACACAAATACAAGAAAATGCAACTTTTCAGCTTTCATTTTTTTTTAATGTGTTGCAGGCGGAATTTATAAACTTTTTTTTCAATTTGAAGCTAGATGGAACTAGAATCAATGGAAATTTTTGCAGAGTAGTGGCTATAGTAGTACATATTAAAATACATGTTGAAGAACATAAATATGCAGTAAAAAATTGAAATTGCGATAGAAAAAAAAATTGTTTCTTAAGTTTGGACTGTTTTCAATGTTATAGAATTTTTTCAGATTTTTAAACCTATTTCAATTATAAAAACTTAAATTAAATTGAAAAAGTTTTTAAAAAACGGGGTTTTATTCATTAAAAATCAGGGCATGGAGATAATAACTTGAAATTTTGCACAAAAATTTTTTTTTAGGTGCCAAACATAGTAAAAAATTGGCACCACGGAATTCCATGGGGGCAGATTTACCATGCTTATCCGGCGAGACCCTTTGAATGGACGAAAAATTGTAAAATAATTTCACAAAGGTACGCAATGCAGTTTTTCAGCTATTTAACAACTTGATAACAACAAAGATTCTCCGGAAATTCTTAAGAAATTTTCCAATTTCACATGTTCACAGACTCTCTCCTACAAAAGATCAGGACCTCTATATGCCTGAGGTGAACGACATAGATGAAATACTCTAGCGCGGATATAAGCTCTGCAGAATTTAATTTGCATCATGAAAGTTTGAAATATGATTTGATAACAAATAACACAAATTCGTATGAAACTGTCTGTGTGATGGGTAAGCGTGACAATCTGCTAGGCATTGTGTTTTGAATATTAATACCTTTATAATGTTTCAATAAAAGGCCGTGTCTATTCACACGGTACACAGCGATTTTTACTGTGAGTCCTACAGGAGGATAGTTTTAGCGTGGATATCAACAGTCTTTCCCATGGATATAAAGGGCGTGAGGACTGCATATAAGAAAATATAATCAAATGGCATACGTTCGTTAATACCTAAGTTCTTAATTGCGGAAAGGCCATTTATTGACTTCGACTCAGAAAATTGGATTTTCACTGCATTAAATTTGAGGATACTAAAATGATCCACAATTAATTTCGAGAACATGTGTGTGGGTGAGCTCATGTGTGCGTACTTGTATGTTTGCAACGCCATTCGTCATAAACGATTACTCACGAACATGTGGTCGTGATCAAGAAAAAACTCCGCGGGAATTAGACTTGGAATACATGCGCTCCAGTGTTGCTATGGGTATAATAATATGAAATGTTCATAACGGCATGTCTCAAGAACAGCTACAGACACGGAAAACTATAGAACCAAAATGTTCTTCGCGTAAAAGTGCGCAGTTCCGAAATTTGATTTTCTGAAATTGCCTAAATGTCCTAGGTAAAAGTCTCTAGATTCACGGTAAATCCCGTTACATCCGTGGTGAACCTTCATAGATACTTCACAAACTCCCGTAGAATTCCTGAGCTCTACGGTGAAAATTACCATGGACCATATCACCCCCATTTCTCACATACACAGTTCTTCAGATCCACGATAAAATTCATCACATACACGGTAAAATTCCTCAGATCAACAGTAAAATACCTTAGATCTACGGTAAATCTCCTCAATTCCCCGGTAAAGATGGTCGGGGACCGTGTGAATAGACATTGGCTGAATAAAATTATTAAAACTGAAGACTGAACTTATCTCGAGGCTCGCCGGTCCTAAGCCACTGTAGACTTGAAAATTGAGTATTCATGAAATGTGGAATCTTCTTGTTTCACATGGAAGTTGGTCGAAAAGTTTATGTTGAATGCATAAGGGATTTTTTTTAATTAAATGAGTGAAGATTGAATGATCAAAATGGTACGTGTATCAATTTATGGATTTTATTGTCTCAATAATTCAAAATTGCTTCATTCATTTGAATCACTACACAAAGCTATATTTTTATTCCATTCCATGAATCGTTGAACTTGAATGATTTTTTTACACAATCTTCGCAGTAGCAATTATACTTCACGAAAGATTTCGCTTTATTTTACGGAGAACAAACTCAATTGTTTAACAGAACATATAGCGTCGTTATTAACAACGAATGCTTTCGCGTAACAGTCTCCCCAATTCGCTTAAGACATTATTCTCTCGAAAATAATCGAGGTTTAAAAATTTCTAACATTCTCAATGTGAAGAAAGTTTTACGATTTTGCAACATTCGTACAATTTTACGAATTGCAAACATTTTGAACATTGTAAATATTTTATAAATTTCAAAATTTTAGAAGATTTCAGAACAATTGAAATTTTCTAAAATTCCACACAATAAATTCGCATACGTTAAACAAAAACACAATACTAGACACAATTCTAAAAATTTAAAAATCGTTGGAAATTCTAACAAACAAAAAGTATTGATAATTAGCCGCAGTACCTGGAACATTACGTATAGCTTACGAAAGAATTCGCTTTCCATCAAAACTAATAACTCACTTGTCCAACAGAACATGTTACAATTTTTTAAACAACGAACGCTTTCGCGTAACACATAATACTCCAATGAATTGGTTGAAAGCTGAACAATAATCGTAGAGAAACAACAGACACAAATAGCAGTCTTTCCTTCTCACTAATTTCAATAGTGAGAAATTATAAAACAGTATGGTATATATACTGATAACAGTTGAACATTTCGATGAATTAGAAAATTTTAAATTTCCAAAATGTTAAGATTTCCAAAAATATGAAAAAAAAACATAACTATACATGTCACAAACAAAGGAAGAGATCTAACTGTTTCAAGAAATCTACAAACTTAAGAAGGGCCATCAAAAATCTCGATGCCAAAGGTAAACAAATTTGAATTCAAAAACATTGAAAATTGGAAAACCTACAAAATTTCCAATTTCAGATTTGCAAAAATTTTATATTCTCACCTAACACAATGTTTTATCACGTCTCTGAGGAATGAGGGCAATTGAGAGTTCCGAAGTTGAACAATCATATCATAAAAAGACCAGACCTCAAACTTTGATTCTACAACAATTATCAACAAATAACGATGGGCGATTGAACATTTTCATTGACTGAAAATTTTCAAAATTTCCAAATTCTCAAACACTCCGGAAATCCAACAATTCCAATTTTGTTTTAATTGTAAATTTTCCAAATTTGAAAGGAGATGAAGATGGGAGAATTGTTGATAACTTCGCAGAATTAAAGAAAGTAAAACTGTCCAAAGTTTCAGAAATTACGGAAATTAATACACAGAAATTGGATAATTTGGAAACATTAAAAAATTACAAAATTACAAATTTCCCATCAATGAATGTTCCCGCAAAATTTACAATTTTCCGACATGCTTACATCATTTCTCCTTTTATTCTCAGCGCTTTTCTAACGATGTATTTATTAATGATGACTATGCACGACCGAAAACACTTGACGATTGAACATCTCGGTGTACTGGAAGAGCGTCTCTTTAAGACTCGAAGTAGAGGTTGAGAGCTATAACGAACTTACCCATATCGCCGCTGCTCGAGCTCTCCGTAAACGACGGAGTCCCCTCAGTCCAGGTTGGTGTAGAGCCTTCGGCACTTCCAGCAGGTGGGGTCCAGGTCAACCCTCCCCCGCGACTGCTACCCCCACTTTCAACACTCAAGGAAGATTTTGTCTCGCGACCACCACTGCCACCGCTTGCGCTGCTCTCGAGATGCACATCTGATATGCTAAATGAGAACGAACGATAATACATTTCCGGGCTGACCTACAAGAACCCCTGCCGGGAGTCTATTCTGAACTTTCACCGATCGAGGTGTTCTTTACGAGTTGAGTTGCGTCAACAAAACTGGATTCGTCAAAATCGAGAATAGAACTCCACTTACTGTCTGCGATAACCACGAGTTAGAGCACCGGCCGTCGGCACACGAGATCCAAAAATATAGGATTCTTCTCCCTTTGTTATGATAGTGTGGAATTATTCAGAATCTAATGCATACGAATTCATCGTTGAACGGAAAATTCGTAAAACAAACGGCTGTACAAATTGACGTACCCCATGGTTTCCCTTCGATTACTGTATAAACCAAAAAACATAAGGCCCAGTGGGCTTTGTATGCATTGGTTTGGACTGAGGGAATGCTGTACAGAAAAGGTTCGTTGGGAAAGACTCCGTTTCAATCGGTACCGCCGGGAGGGGTCGCGATATATCGTCAGTTGCATCGAAAAAAATTCCCCCAGGTACGAAATTGGCTGGGCTGCCCATGGGATAATAAGTACATAGGAAGGGGAATTCTATTAGTGTAGGGCGAAAACGGTATTTTTTTAGTCGAGGACTTCGAAAATAGCCTGGTGAATGGTGGATGCCAAACTCGTAACCAACATTTCTTTCAATTTCGTATTTGTTCCTGCCCATTCCTTATACCAACTTCAAGTACAACCGTCTTTCTCTTTCGAGTAATTCTATCTTTAGTGCGGGGAAATCTCATTTTCAGGTCTTGTCACTTTTCCCTCGAAACTATCTAATAAAGAAGAGTGGCTTTTGGTTTATGATCATGAATATCTACGAGAATCGCCACAATCGACAGAAAGGTACTAAGCGCCGGCATCAAATCACAGTACGAATGTAGAAAAGTAAATAATTTGTGAGTAATTTTCCATAAATACAGAGTATCAATCAGGCAACCATCAAGGAACTTCTCTCCAAGACTCTTCGCTTTGCTCAAGTTTCTGAAATTGACAGCTTATTGAAACCTCTTGAAACGTATAAAAATTGGAAATTATTCACAATTAAGAATTCGCAATTTGTAGCCGATCGTGCATAGAATGTGATATATACGTATGTTTATAATAGCTGAAAAATCAATGACTCGAGACGTGAAAAGCAGGCGATGCTTCGATTTCATTCAAGATCCTCATAAATACAATCCTCTGTCCTAATTAGTGGATGTAGTCAAAAAATAAATGGACCACAATGACAGGTGAAGTGAACTTCATCGGTATTCTTGGAATTTCTGTTTCAATAGCGACATTTTTAAAATTTCCAATTCACATTCATCAAATAATATTTACACCGGATAAGGCAATTCGTAATTTTGGACAAATCTTATATTTACCTGACAGAGTCGTGGTACATTTTAGTACTGAGTGAGACATGATGAACACTTTTATTGTGCTTCGCATGACTGGTCAGTACCGTTGTCCCTTGAAGTTGTCCACCCGACGCCAATGTTTGGTCGTTAGATCTCACAGCGTCGTCGAAAGGTGGGGGTGGGGTGGAACAGGTTGATGGGAGGGTGCCACCTACAAGAAGCGCACTACAATTAGCCCTAGATCAACTGAACAGCTCGATAATGACAATAAAAAATATGCACGTAGAGAAAAATCATCAGATTATCAATAAACCCTTATTTGTACCAAACAAATAATTAGTGGAATCTTATCAACCAAAAAATATTCAGGTCGAATAGCCCAGATTTAATGTAATGCACATCGCTAATCACACTTGGTCGTATTGCGTTTCCGAGATATTGGTGTTTTTCGCTTCAGTCCATGATATATACTATACTCACTACCAACCAAGTTGGGCGGTTTTCACGTGGACATATATATGCCGTCCCGCGAATGAGCAGCCGAAATTTGGGGGTGGGCAAAGGGTGCAAAGTTCCTTTTGCAATTTTCTATCCAAGGCCCCCAGCTCAGTTATTCCACTTTTAACTGGCCCTATCACAGCGTAGCTCCACCCCATATCAACCATTCTCAATTGAATAAATTAAATTGAGGAAAACTAAGATGTAACGCCGCTAGGTTACAGAACGGTTTCAGATGTGGGTTGCGCATGGTGCCTAAACTCCCAGTTTTTTTTCGAATTGGAAACGAATAAATTGAGAACCATTGGTCGATGGGACGGACTTACAGTTTCATGGGATAATTTGAAAATTAAATAGCTCGCGGGGGGGGGCGGAGGCTCATACATAATTAGTTATTTTGGAAGAAACAGCATTTTCGTTTAACCAAGAAACTCTAGAGATAGTACACATATATCTACACCTGTCTTAAGAAGTAGTTTTTTGGACAACCAAACACCAAGTTTTCAGTTCTAATTCAGTAAAATGTTAATACTTTCCGCTGGTCAATACTTGAAAACAAGCTACTTTTTAATGGTTTTCCAGATGTTACAGGGAAATATACAATTTTGAGAACACCCAAAAATGTGTTTCTGTTCAATGATGTTCATCACAGAGAAAATGCTGAGACATTCACTGTAAGACATTTTTCAGGTGACACAATTCAACTAACGATACGATTTCTCTCCACGTATAGTTATTCAGATGATCAATATAAATAGCCAATAGTCTATCTATCTGAAAACAATGCGAACTGTAGCGAGTATTCAGGGAAAGGGGGGATTCTACAACCGACACTACCAAAACAATTTTCGCATTTTCGACAATCAAGCATGCAAACAAAACGCTACCTACCTTCCACAAAGAGTCTGTAATAAAATTGGGAAATGAGATAAGTCAATAGCTCGTAATATTCAAAGATGCAAAAAATACCCTTTTTTACACCTCATCCGTCTGTGGGCTTTCCTAAAGTTTGAGATCCTCCTGGAAAAGACCATTACTATTTTTACGTTTTTGTTTTATTTTTCATTTTTATAAATTCCGAAAATTTCAAAAGTTGATGATATTTTTCTCATTATGAAACTGTAAATATGACAAAAATATGTTCAAACCCTCCAATATTCGTTTTGTTTACCTTTTGAAGATTTTTTCAACCCGTAATTCGGAGGAAACTCTACAATTGTAGAAGTTTGAAACATATCTTCGAAAAAATCGACCATTGAACAAATTTAACCATCTTCCCGAAATATTCGGAGGATCATGAACGATACCGTCTGAATATAAGTTGAGTCATCTCATTTTGCCAATTAGCCACAAAACAAAAATACGATACCAATCTGAATGACATACAAAGGTCTCTAAATACTAAACATAATGACCGTGTAAATTACACGGTGTAATGAATGATGAGCGAACAGTTCATTGGTACCATATAAGGTAGCTCAATCGCCCTCTATAATTTGCTACTAACCTCACCGTAAATTTTATGGTGAATATATTTGTCAACACAATCGGTCAACATATTCCATCTAGCAAAATAGGATAAAGAATCTAGTGGAGGACCCCGAAAATTGAGCTACCTTAGCATTCAATAATTGTAGCCATGCAGGAAGGAAGTGTTCCTCGCAGTAGAGGGATACCCCCAGTTCGATGAATCGGTTAAGTAACTTCTATATTCCTCATCCGACATACGAGACTTATGCGTATCCGGAAGTATTTCCCCTTCAACCCTCACATTTGGCGAAGAAACTCTTAAATTTACACACGAAAATTCCCGAGTTTCCATCACAAACAACTTCTCTGGTTTGCACCCATTTTTGCCAAATCGGTTGATACTATTCGACCGTGTGATCATCAAACGATTCAGACTTGTGTGGACGGAAGTGTTTTTCAGACTGAACAGCGAATCAAACACTCGGGTTTTCAAAGACTTCGGGGCAAGTTGTGTCTGCTGCATTATTGTAGAAGCTTGCACTTTCGTAAATCTCTGGTCCAAATGGTCTCCAGAAGCACCGATCAGGCTCAAAGGCTTGATGATCATAGAACTATTCAGGTTCTTCTTATCAAAACCAGAGGTATCGGTTGCCTTTAGTCTTTTCGATTCACTGTTTCGCTTCATTCGTTCAGCGTAAGTCTCCGAGTGCTTTTTGTCTTTCCTAGACATAACGTAACTGCCATTATACTTCACGGACCTCAATCTATTCTGTTGAATCCTTGAATCATTAGGATTCGATGCTTCTAATAGCTGGGAAGACAAGTCCGAGTTTCTTTGTTTAAGTCTCTCAGCGTAAGTCTCTGAAAGCTTTTTATCCTTCCTCGACATGACATAACCTTCATTAGGCTTCACCGACTTCAACCTATTCAGTTGTTGAATTCCCGAGTTATTAGACTGCAATTCTCTCGAAGGTTTCCAAACTTGGTCGTGTATTGGTTGCTTGCGTCTTTCAGGTCTTATCGGACAAGGACTAGTTTTAATCACATAAGAGTTATTCGTCTTCTCTACACAAACGAACTCGTCCTCTTCTAACGTTGCTAGGTAAGCATGCGGATAATTAGACATTCCGTAATTGGATACATCCAAATATTCAACAGGTAGAAATTGTGGCTGACTAGGGCGAGGAGGGGGTACATGCGATGGATTGGACGAATTTGTTTTACGCTCAGCAAAACGTTCATGCAAACATAACGCGACATGGACATCACCTCGACCGGATGTCGACGAGGATGAAGAGATATTTCCCCGTTGAGCATCGTCAATGCTAGGTCGTTTGCCAGTTCCACGGGGTGGTACAGGGGGTGGTACCTTGCCCGAAGGAACTAAATTTGGATTTGGTGGACTTGCTGCACTTCTGCCCTTCAGGACAGCTGGGTAACTGGCCCGTACTTGGGAGGAGTTGACAGAAAGTGGAGGTGGGCCTGAAGTGATTTCCATGCTCGAGGTAGCCAAACCCGTCGACGGAACATTAACAGGGGTCGAAGTGGCGATCGGTACGGATGTTGGTGATATTAGGACGCCTGGGGCCACTGTTCCTCTTTCGGGACTCGTTGGACTCACTGGTAAGGTGGTGGGAGAGAGTGGAGGAAAGATTTTTCATGATAGATTAGTGAAAGTAGGGGTCAAGTGAGTATAAGGACGGAGAGGGTTTGAGATGGAGTTTTCGGGCTGATATCACTGCAACTACATTACTTCGTATATAGTAAAGTGCCTGGTTCAGATCATTTTGTTAACTTCAGACTCATCGACTCAGAAATCGTAGATTTCACCAATTGCAAACTACTCTCTACCGAAATGTCCGGCTGAAAGTTCCTTTAGGTCAAACTGAAGTATTTTCCTAATTGATTCAAGTTATCAGTATTCAATCTGATTCAAGTAGATTCGCGGCTTGACCTAAACCCCTCCTTGCTCAATCCGAATACATCTACTGTAAGATAGTAGGCTTCAATTAAAACATGTCTATTTATTTTGACTCAAGTCAAAAGGAATTACTTAACATTGCATTCTTGAACCAGACCTTTTTGTGTGAAAGTAGCTCAATTACGACCTACATTTCGATGATGACAATAATAACTTCTAAATTTGTAGAATAACTATATTTTCAACTAATTTCCAGAATCAAAATTTCGAAACAATGATTCCCGATTAGTATCATTTAATTTTCATTGTACTTATCAAAGTTGTTCTCTAAGATTCCTCGAAGTTTTGAAATACTGATTTGTCTCTTACAAAACATGTCAATCATTTTTGATCAATTACTGGTAATCCGATATTTTTGTCCTTTCATTTTCCGTGGCAAAAAATGTTCGCTTCCAATGTTTCTTCACATCATAGAATTTCGTAATCGATTATATTTTTGAAAACATCATCATGAGTTCGAAAATAGAAAATAAAACTACCATGTGAAATCTACTCGACTTCCCTGATACTTATTTCCGGGTCGCGTGAGTATTTGAATGTAGAAGATGATTGAGCTACCTTAATAACCTTCTGATGTGAAATTCGTAGTAATTGGTACCTTGCCGCCCAGAGAGGGGATGGTCAAATCGGAGCGCGCTGAATACATGTGAAAAAATAACAGTAAAATCAAGCAGACTAACACTTATCACCAAAAAAAAACGCCAGAACGCTAATTAAACGTAAATCTTCCCATCTTTAATATACGTTATATGCTTGAATTCAATCTACGATCTATAAAACCGGAGAATTATAGCAAAACGGAATTCTGTGCAATCTTGATCTCGCTCTCGGATATTAAAAAAAAAGAAATGTCCTATGTACTGAATCTTTGACTCACGGTTTTCTAGCCAAACTTTTGAAATCATGATGTTTAAAATGACAACTATCAGCTACTTTATCAAGATTTGATTTTGCACATAATAAATTTGGTTATTTATTTATTTCTCCATTAGAAGAACAACCGATCTAACTTAAAAGATGTGCTGAAATCAGAAAGAGTCGAAAAAAGAGAAAAAAAAAACTGTTGGTTTTTCTGACCATGTCTTATTGTAACTCAACGAGCATGTACAGCCCTCAGCGCAACGTGATTCAAGCTTCCCGCCTTGGCCCCGTCGCTTGGCATGTGACCATAGCCGTCCGGGGGGGGGGGGGGGCGAATTTCACATCCGAGGATTAAGAAATAATAACAAGACACATTTTAAGAGGAATTTTGAAACTGCTGAAAAAAAACTATAAACTTCCATAGAAATTGGTGTTTTTATAACTAATGTACAAAATGTTGTGCACTTTACTTTGTCGAGAGATCTTTAACGAAAGTTGTGCAATAGAAAAAACAATAAGCAAGTATGAAAAGTTCTGGGATAACATAGACAAAATGTCCGATGACAATACATTCCATGCTTACAAAAAGAACAGAACAGGGAAATTATTTTTAGAAATTCAATTTGTTTTTTCAACGTTCCAAAACCCATATCCTTCACAATACCGCAATATTGAACAGTATGTATAATGGTCAGCAGATGAATATCTCCATTATCTCCTCGCCGTGTAGAAAAATCTTTCTTGTTATTTAGCAGTTGCAGAGATAGTCGGAAAAAATGGATGATAGGATTGATCGTTCTGGGAAGACTACAGTGTGAATAATATGATTAATGACATGTTGCAGATGACTCACCAGCTTTTGTGGGTGATGTTGCATGCATCGTACTTCCAACCGCCGTCGCCACTAAACCATCACACACCAATTACCATATCTTTCATATAATGCAAGATACTTCCTGATGTAAACTCTTCATTAAGAAATATGTAAAAAATGTAATAACTGACGAAGGACATGAGACTTGAATTATACGTGTTTTCTGTTAGAGTTGGAGAGTCAGCTCTTAAATCCAGAAAACTATTAATCAAGCCTTCCTTTGAGAACTACTTATGATTTGTAAAAATCATTCACATCAATGCAAATTTTTTTTAGAAAAATTTAGGAATATGCTAGAGTATTATGAAAGTAGCCCTAGTTGAAAAAATTCAGAATGTTATCATCTTTCATAAATATTAATTTCATAACCAATTCATCTCATTTGGCCGCAAAACGGAATTACTCATAAATACGTAAATTACGTTATTGATAATGAAATTGATTTAGACGAATAAATATTTTCTATATTTGACTCAAATTTACCTAAGCTCGACTTTCAACAATTTGACATGAAGCCCAGGAATAAAATTCGGTTCTGTTCAAAACGATGTGATATTATTAGCATGTTGAGTACCCACAACATTGGCAAAACAAATATTGTGGTATCCGGGCTAAATTTCTCCCGCCAAAATTTCTCCTCCCGAAATTTCTCTTCCAAAAAATTCTCCTTTTTTTCAAAATTGAATAAATGTGTACTACCGCGCCCGAATGTGGGCGCCCGGAGGAAAGGGTCAGAGGAGCTCACCATCCTAAAATGTGTACTACCGCACCCGAATGTGGGACCCGAAATTGGAGAGAGACCGAGGTGGTCACCACATGAAAATGTGTACTACCGCACCCGGATGTGGGGCCCGAAGGAGGAAAGTGTCCGAAGAGGTCACCACCCTAAAATGTCTACTACAGTAGAGCTCCCTTAGTTTCCGCTTCCTTTATTTTCGCTGTACTCCCCTCACGACTTGTCACCCCTCAAAAACCTTCTCCCACTCCCCGTACTTTGTCTATCCTTGTTTTCGACGTCATGCGCTCCAGACTGCGCAGCGTCTCAATAGTGGGACCGAGCATTCATGAAACATAACCTATTTACTTGATACATAGTCCGTTTACTTCTGCACTTATTTCCCCTTCCGTTTTCGACAACCCCCACCACGCCAACCAACCAGTGGATAGAGTGGGGGGGGCTTCCTTAATTTTTTTTCCACGAAATTGCTTCAAGGTCACCCCTCGAGCTCGGAAAATAAAGGGAGCTCTACTGTACCGCACCCGAGTATTGGGCCCAAAGGGGGGCGAAGTCCGCGGGGTTTACCTCCCCAAAATGTGTTATTTTAGTTTGGAGAAATTTTGGAGAAGTAATTTAGCCCTAGAACCAAATATTGTGGCACATACGCATTTCAAAACGAATGAATGTTCCTTGTTTAATAAAATTTGTGATCTGGAATATCGGAATTTTCTAATAGTAAGGAATATATCATATTTCATTCGATTTAGGAGCTAATAGAAAAATGAGAGGTAACACATGACTTTGATTATTTGGTGGAATTTGTACAACACTCCTGATGTAAAGGAGAAACGAACCCTACTGTTAATAAGTAAATCCTTCGCGGAAGCAATGCCAGATGAATTGTCCATACAATTATGAGCGGTGCGTAACGGAGCGATCCGAGCTCGAGTCTCTGTTACGGTCAGCAATATTTTTCCTCTTCAAATTCAAAGAAGTATTGTTCTACTCCCCGTTTTTGTTCAGTTTTGAACACCATATAACAGAAAATACAATACAAGTTCTAAAATTCTAAGAGTCATTTTGTTGACCACGAAGAGTTTGCTGAGGAAGTACCTTAATTTGCGGATTTTTCTTATTTTGTTCAATGGATAATGGACAATGGGCAATAATGGGAATTCTGAGACCTTCTAAAGCTCCTGTGTCTCGAAACTGGGGTTTGGAGAGGCCGAAGTTGTCGCAATTGATGGCTCAATAGCCGCACATTTATTTCGAATGCATTTGGATCTTCGCTTGCCTTTTCATAGAAAATTAAACCATGAGGTATTCTTCATGATTCATATTGTTATCATTGTGGAAGGGTGCTTGTTATTTAATATGTGAAAACTTTTCCAAATTTTTTAACTTACCCGTTGAGTCAAAATCACCGTCTAACGGCCGCAGCGGCCGCGTGATGCTTTTCCGCTTCGATGGAGAATGTTTCAGGGCTGAAACACAAATTTAGACGAGTCGTAATAGTTTGGCGAATCATTCAACATACTAATGGCAGTTGTCATGTGACGAACCTATGACAGAATGCTTGAAGAGAGACTATACTTGACAGAATAAAATTCTCCGTCGAAAGATAAAAACCATTATATTTTTATTAATTTTTCTTTTGTCCCACGGAAATCAAATTCTTGAGCCACCTCAAATGCAAAATTTGAAATCTTTAAAATCGAAAAATCTTTACGACACATCTTTGTGGCACATTTCGGAATATGATCACCTACTTTTGTTTCTCTATTACGAAAAAAGAACATTCTAAAACTCACAACAGAGAGATAATATTATTAGCATTTTTCAAGACGTTTTTTTTGTTGAATTATTTGTATAAATACTATATGAAAAAATTGATAGTGAGGTCCGAAGAAGGGCAATAATTCGTATTTTAGTGGAAGAAGTGTGCCATCTGGAACATCCAAAAGACACTTTTTACCTATTATCCATAGAAGAAAAACCACGACGACATATACATGGAACACACATAAAAAATCTAATAAAATTAACCTTTCACGGGTCGGGCTATGGTTTCAGTTCCGCCGTTTTGCAATTTTTTAAATTATTGATCAAACTAACGATGAAAAATGCCAAAGAAATTGTATTCCTATTTTAAACTAGAGGAGGAGTAACCAATACGATGGGAATTGCATATATTTATTCAACTTCCGAGATGTAGGAATGTTGTGGATTCACGATAGGGAACTTGCATGTTGTTTTTCATCAATAGTATATCGTCTCCGATGAGAAAAAATACTAATAAATTATTTTTTTTATTACCAAAAAAATGAAATTGAGTGATCATTTTCAGAAGTGTTCGACGCAAACTCGTGCCTCGGCGATTATCAATACGTCAATCTTTCGATTTTCAAACTTCAATGTCCGTGCTTGACAGAAATTTTAACCTGAAAAGTGCTGACAAATACTGGTGCAAAACATAATTTTTTTCGCTTGTAAAACCGAGTTCTGGGCATATCCTCCCATTCATAAATTCATTTATTTAATCAGTTCCATGGTGATCACTAAATCTAGGGAAAATATTTAGTAATGATAGAACAACCAGGCGGAAAGCAGTCAACTAAAGCATTAAAAAAAAAATTATCATTCTGTGGCGACACGAAGAATGCCAATTCCGCTTACAAGTCGTCGAGAGTACCCAAAATTCATCCTATAAGACCCTAAGGCTGTGTGCATATAATCGATCTAAACGCCTTGCTCATCGGGTCAAGATATTTCTGATAAAAAATAATAAAATCAATACATGCACTACAATTTCAAACATCCTTACAATCCTAAAGAAAAAGATGGAAAAAATAACATCGAAAAATCAGACAAAAAGCGAAGAAACGGAATACACCCAAAAAATGACAATTAATTTGGGATTTCGAAAAGCCTAATTCAGAATTCTTAATCAGGTTTGTCCGACTGAGTCTGAGAAACGGAGGAATGCGTTCAAAAGTGTTTTCAAAAAAAAAATTTTTTTGAAAATGAATTTTTTTTTTGGCGAGTATTCCTTTAAAAAATTGATGTATTCTTTCTCTCAAAAATTACGTGAATATAATTTCTTGAATTATCAATGTGTCTCCCTTGAATTCTATTCTTTTCAAGATTCTGTTCGGGTTAGTTTTTTTTCTGTCAAACATCCTTAAGAATCAAAATTGGACATTTCAAGTTTCAGTTTTTGAATTCTTCACATTTTCAAATTGGATTTTTCAATCTCAATGTACAAATTTTGAAATGTTCTAATTATATACACATTTTTTTTAGTTTGAGCCTTATTTTTGACTACCCTTTAAGAAAATGTAATATTATGGCCATTTCATTGGAAAGATAAAATCAAGTCTCAAAGAAAGAGATGTAAATGAATTTCCCAATTTTTGGATCATACATTTCTTTGGGTGCATAAAATATTATCGACTACATCAATTTACGGATAATAATAAGCGCAATAATAAACGGGCAATAATGAACGGTCATGCAATTAGTCAGTGAACGTCAAACCACACTGATAATACGAGGATTTGACGAAAAACGAACAGCGTGTGTCCAGAGCTGAACGACTCAGTTAAAATTGATTAATTAATTAAATTATTTATTTATTATTCGTATTTAGTTATTCATTTATTGATTTATCAGATTTCGCATTTTCGTTATCTTTCATTACAATCATTTAAAATGTTCATTTTGTAGAATCTTTTCAAGTAGTAGGAAAGTCTTTTAAGTCTGAATAATTTTGATTCATTCAACATTGTTGACGTTTTCATTTTTTTTAATGCCTGAATCTTTTTTACGAGTTTAACATCTTGAAATTCTCCAAATTTACCATTTTTTTTTTAACTGTGCCCTTGTGTACTTGGCCAATTTTCAGTTTCATTTTTCAGTTTATGTTCAATTTTTAATCTTTCAAAATTACTAATTGATAATTTCGGAAATTTGTCAGATTTTAACGTAGTAAACGGCTTATTTTTTGCAAATTATACATGTTTTAAAATCTATTAAACCTTGAATTTGTTAAAGTTTTGATTTTTTTTTAATCTGGCCGGTTTCAAAATTACACATTTGTGGTTCCTCGAAATAATTTACATGTTTCTTAGGTTCTAATAATTTCTACAACGTCTCGAAACATTGTTAAGCATAGAAAAACCGTACATGAAAATTTTTGAAAAAAATTAGCCTTGTTCTAGGAAGTTGAATTTCCCACTTTTTACCATGATTCACCGATGATGCAGAGCTTGAACAATCCAGTGTTGAATTTTCTAATGCTATCAAAACTCTTCCCGTTTTCCGATTTTATAAATCACTAGAATTTTCAATTTGTTAATTACCAGAATCTCTGACTGTTTTTTTAAGGCTTTAGGGATACTTACGAATTTCCAAAATTTTCAGTCTTCAACATATTTTAAAAGTTCATGATTTGACAACTTCCCACTATTATTCATTGTTTTCTTTAATTTCCCATATTTCTTTCATCTATTATGTTTGGTACTATCCATTTGTCTCCAATTTATTGTTTGGAATTTTATTTTTTTTTTAATTTTTGAATTTTTTGATTTCATTTTTGTTCCAGTTTCGTTTCAGTTTTTTAACGTTCGATTCGTTTTCGGATTTCCAAGTTTCGGAAGATTCCCAATTTATTTTATCAATTTTTTTCTAATATTCATCGCTTTTATTTGTACTTTTCGTTTCTCTTGTGTTCATTTGAAGTTTCAATTTGTTTTAAATTTGAATTTTTTCGAATGAGTCATAGTCTAATTTTTAGATCCCGGCTAGGGGGTCTGGTGAAATTCGCGCTCCAGAAATGAGAAGGGCTGAGTTCAACAAAAAACAAACAAATCACGTGATTAAAAAATGCACACCAACAGAAAGAAAACTAGGAGAAGACAGAGAAAGTTTACCTATGTAGCTGGTGACGAGGTTACGGAATTTACGATGATTCCCCTTAATCTCAGGCAGGTCCACTGTACGTATTTTAATTCGAGTATTTTCGGAGTGATTTGGTGAAGGTAGACAGGTTGATATCAGATCAGGAGGGTTGACACGGAAAATGCACGGACACAGAAACACCAAATATATTCATCTAGATTTCATAAATTATAATACTCAAACACTCATAGTCGAGCTAATCGTTAAATAAACGAAAACCGCCGATAACACAAAAAATTGGGGATCCATTGACTTCAACAAACGCCAAATTATTTGGCTTTCATTTGATAATATTCGAATTTACTCGCAAATTCCGTCCATACGGGGACTAAGTGTTCACAGATAAACAAGTAAAAAAATGCATAAGAAAAAATTAACGGTAATTATTAAGGGCCCAATACTTTTGGTCCAAGACCATTCATAGCAATGACTTTCGTTCCAAAACTTATTGGTACAGCCCTGATTTTTCGTCGATTTGAACCGTCACTCAATTTACTCCATTTCTCTATCCCACCAGTGATCGCGTTATTCTCCCAACGTCCTTTAAACGCACGTTGAATCTCTCGCATATTGTTTTGAAATAGCATAATTTGCATGAGAATGTTTTTTGTAGCGCATACTGAGAGTTATACGTGAGAATCCTGATCGAGTCGAAAAATATAATTCCCATCAACTTAAGTGGGTGGTATAAATGCTTTTTATCTCTACCAAAAGAAACTAGAAAAGTTACTTAAGATATTACAAAAATGTCACCCGAGAGAAAGTTTTTACTTATCCTTTGATTTAGTACGACAAACTTAAACACATTCATATTTGTTCAATCCTTTCAAAAGAATCATTCCTTTTTTTAATATGTATATATTTCTACACCAAAGCGCTCAGGAAAACTGGCCAAAATGAAGAAAATATTGATTCTCTTTCTTTCATATGTTTTTGAGATGCTCAACCAATGAGTGTCATTTGATTCCTCTGTGCTTTTGGATAGCGGCCTAAAATTGTTCAGAACGATTTTGACCAGAAAATATTGGAGCCTTTATGGAAGGATAAGAGTGAGATTTGTTGAATCGTCTGGGTAAAGACATGAATGAACAAATGATATGAATTGGTAAATAGCGAAATTATGTTTATTATGAAATATAATTTATTCACATTGGTGTCCACTTTCAGCAACCAGTTGATTATGCATCATGAATAAAAAAATAAATTCCTATCTACATTTTACTTGCTATTACTTGGCAATATTCTCCTTTCCTTATCATTTTACTCGAAGTAATTCCTACATTTACAATTTTCTCGGGATATATGGAAATTGAGTACTTCGTAGGGTCAAACTGCACTATAAAAATATGTGTGCCATTGTCCTAAATTATTATTGCGTATATGTTCGCTCAATTGGATATCTATAATACCCAGGCTACGTCTGTGGACACCAATCGCCTGTGCAAATTGAATACTTGAGAGAGAAAACTTGGAAAGTTTTGAAAAAATTGGAAAAAAAAATTAATTGCAATGACTTAGTCGAACCACAAGTTCTCAATAATCGTAGAAAATTAAATGCCTCAGGTTGAGTGAAGCAGTCCGTTGTTAGCAACAATTTGCATCGATGAGGGTACTATTAAAGTAGTATGAGTGGAAATTGAAGTACAAGATTAAAATCCCAGATAATTTTGCGTGAAACTAAGCATCAATACGAACCTACTCTTCCTCGAACTAATACAAATGAATTAGTCAAAAATTAACGCAGTCTTACGTGCAACTTACATTTCTGGCTGGTTGTTTCATGAGCTGCAAAATTAAAATATAAAAAAACAGCACGAAATTTTATTGATACGTGATGTAAAAATATCGACTTATTTTTTAAACTATTTTAGGCTTAACAATTAATTCAATTTATTTTTTACATTATTTTTCATCCATTTCGTGGTATTTTTTGATAGGTTCATCTAGAGTTTAATACAACAAGCATACCAAAAATGTAATTGGGTGTGAAAGTGAGTTACTTGGTAATCCATTCGTATGAAATCTGCTAGAGGGTCATTTTACTGCAGATTCAGTGCAGAGGTTTGTATTGGCGCTTAGCTTTAAATTAATATTTCGATCTTGGAAATCAATTCCCACTAACCCTACTTTAAAAATTTTTGAGAATTTGGAAAAAGGCGAGAATTTCAAGCCCCAAATGGCAAAGAGCAATTCGCCAGCACGAAAAATTCATAAATTTTGAAAACGCGTTTGAATCTTTTGGATACAAATTACTTTTTTTTCTTGCGGTCTACTTTTTTTTCTACTGAAGATATTTACAATTTTGTGGGACAGAAAATGCTGAAATTTCTGAACTTTTTGACATTCATGAAATTTGAGATACTTAACTTTTTTTGAAATTTTGGCATATTGCACGTTTCAGAAATTTTAAAGGTTGTCGAATTTTGAAATTACCATAATTTACAATGTTTAATATTTTTCGCAATATTTGAAAGCATTTGGAATCCAATTCCAAGAATTTGTATGAAGCGACTCAAAAGTTTGTAAATTATAAAAATCTTCCAAATCTAATCTTTTTTTTCAATTTCCTCAATTTCGAACTGTTTGAAACTTCGGAATATCTGATAGCTTTGAAAGTTCCAAGATATTCATATCTCCATAAATTATTCTATACTTTGAACGTTGTAATTTTCAAAAATTCCAAAATAAAAACAAAAATTAATGTTTTCCACAACGTGCACACCATAATTCTGCGACAGTTTAAAGAATTCCAGCAATTTAAGATTGCAAGAAAAGACTTTCAACAATTTCTGAAAGAAATACAAAACTATCAACTTTGAAAACGCTCAAATTTGTAAACTGAGAATTTCTCAAACTTCAGAAATTTTCAAAATTTTAATTGTTGGAAAAGTTTAAAAATGTGTTTTCGAGAGTGTCAGAAGTTCCAGAATTGAAAAATAATCAACAATTTCGAAACTTACGAAATTAAAAATGTTCAATTTTTGATAACCTCCGCATACTTTTACGGGCATTTTGAAATTTTCTCATAACATTTCTAATATTCTTGTTAATTCTTTGGCTCTCAATGTTCCTTGGCCAATATAATTGGCCTATAAAAACACTAATAATTGTTATAATGCATCTACATTCTTGAATTGAATATGTCTGTTTTTCTCAAAACGGAGTAATCATTCTAGACTTTGAGCAATAATTGAATCAACTTTCAATCGAATGTCACAATCGGCAGCTGGTATTCATAGTTTGCTACTTTATATAATTAATCTCCACATTGCTCAATTCCTCTAGCTTAAAGGCGCACCACATACTTCAAAGATGTAATGGAATTGTTTATTTTCAAACTTAGAAATTTTCCGCATTTGTCCAATTTCTTAAAACATTGAATTTTTTTATCGTAACTGTCTTATCTTGAAAAATGAAGAATTTTTTTTCGCATTGTTGAACAGCTTTTAAATTTTCCAAGCAGTTCTGTTTTCCCGACATTTGGAAAAATTTAAAAAATTGGGAAATTTATAATTTTGACTGTTCAAACTTAATTTTGACACTTGGATTTCCTTGAACCGGAAAAATAATTGATTTTCTAAAGCCGACGGGAGTGGCCGTGCGGTTAGAGTGCTAGACTAGTATGACAAATATCCCGGGCTCAATCCTGGGTATCGGCGGTCAAAATTTGTAGCGCTCTAATCTCACAGCTTCATTACCGAGCGGTAATCTCGTAAAAGAGACGACTATACCTGCGGGCAGGTTTTTCCCTCGAGTGAGGTTTTTCCTCGTCCCTCGGCGAATGTGGTACAGGAGGTTTAGACGCGGAAAAGGGGTTGGGATGGGAATAAATCGTAAAGACCCGAAAGGGTATGCGAGAAAGTGAAAATTTTTTTTTAATTGATTTCTTGAATTGAATATTGACACTTTCACAAATTCTTACCCCCAAAAAATTAAGTAGTTGCGGAATCGTTAAAATTTATGATCTTTTTAATTCTGGAAATTCTCGAAGTCTGAGTAACAAATTTCAAAACTTCTGAATTTTTCAAGATTTTTAAAATTTCCATAATTGCGCGAAATTGTCAAATTGTCAGTTTTTTTCCATTTTTTATAAGAAATCTATTACATCCTTCGTAGTAGTGTGTACCTAGCAAGTGCCCACTCACTAAAGTGAAAACACGCAATTTCCTTGAATACGTTATTATGTAATCACAGATATACTGGAGTTATCTCAAAAATAAATGACAAAATGATTTAAAAAAATGAAAAAAATGAAGGTTTGAATCTATCAACTTTCCGAAACTGTACCGATTGCATTTTGTGTTACAATCTAGGAATGTGCCTTATTAATCGTTAGCATCGACGTCAGATTCGTTAGGAGAGGCTGATGCGGATGGTACTTACGTGATGGTATTTTCTTAAATACAGTCTTCGCCATGAAGTCCTGGAAGCGCTGAGCGTAAAAGCCTGGGCGATGCACAGATACAGTGTCCTTGAATAAATTATGGTAATGAGAAAAGATAATTGGATTGAAATGGAACTAAATAGAAAACTTGCATTTTTACAATTTTCTTGTAAATCCACGAATGGTTCGAAAACTGTGTAAATTTTTGCGAATTCGCAATTTTTTCGAAGTACAATAATACTTAAAATTTCGAAAATTCCTGAAACATTCTGTTTTTTTTTTAAAAGTTGTTGAATTTTTTAGCCATTTTTTAAACGTTTGAACTTCTGGGTCTTGCGAGAATGGAACATATTTAAATAAAAAAAATGTTGGCCATTTCAGTGTTGTAACCATATAAATTTTCAATTTTTGGAGTTTTTAGAATTTCCGTTTTCTTTTTTCGAATTTTTACAATGTTTGAAATTGGGAGTCTCCCAAACATTGTGAACTGTTTGAAATTTACACCTTTTCTCAATTCCGCGAATGTTTTTGCATTTTTAAGTCTTGAAATATGACAAACTGTTGACATTTTAAGTATATTGGTTAATTACCCCATCGTGTATCATCGATTTCCATGTGTGCTCGAGTTTTTTCTTTAATCGGTAGCTCTGAAGAATGTCAATTATACCGAGGAATAGCAAAAGACGCTCGCCTCGTGCATTCCTCGCTGGAATACCCCCAGGACTGCTAGGAACAAGAAGAAAAAAATGATAATTATTGATGACACATTATTCGAATGGTTTGTACCGTAGCGGATGTAGAATAAAAAAAAAGAAAGAAGGGAATTTTGCTGCTTTCGAATATTCATGTAGATAAAAGTTCTCGATTGTGTAAAATTTCTGTTTTCATTTTATTTTTGCTCTGAATTTATAAAACTGTTGAAATTTTAGTGAATTTAGAAAATTTTGAACATTTTGCAAATTTTGAAAGTTTTGAAAACATGTTTTTTTTTTCAATTTGAGCTCGAAACTTATACAAGCTTACGTTGCTTATAATTAGTTTGGTGGTATATGTACTTATACATCCTGTTATACACATTCCTCTAAAAAGAGGTATAAAAGTTAGGTTTTCTTAAGTTATCATGTTTGCCATAGATTTTATGAGGAACATTGAAAAACATAGTTAATATTAGATCCCTGACACTTTCAATTAGCTGGAATCCTGTCAAACAGGCACTTCTGATGTTCCAATTAGATATCTAATTTACATCGATTGAGGAAATTTGTGATAATCCGAATACATTGAATATCTAAATTCTTAAGGATGGAACGGGTATCAAAGGGGGGAAAGACTCCAATGCCCGCAAGTTGAACCAACATGATAGGTGTGATCTGGTCATACAGGGGGCAGTACCAGAGGGTATGATCAAGGGTCTCATCCGGGAAACCATATCCATTCAGCAGAATCAACAAAAATTTTCTTTTAAGACTGGACGAAAGCTGATTGTGGTTCGCTCGAGCCCTGTTAACCCATACAACAGCCCCTCTGGACAATTTCTTCCCTTCAAACCAAGGTTTCCGTTTATGCTGGAAATAGTGTGCAAAGTACGTTCTTCCTTTTTCAAGACTTTCCCTAAAGCAAATTCCGTTAGAAGTCTCAAACGCATTTCGCCGAATTTGTTCTCTTGTTACGTTCCAGAAGGGGTTACCAATTTAAGAGTTCGTAAAGATGATGTAAATTTGGGTAACCTTCTTCGTTGCGTAAATCCTGGTGTAGATGGAGCTCAGGTTTAGGGTAGGTTCATATCCAATCAACTACTAAACGCAGGTGATCAATCAGAACGCACTATCGAAAGATTTGAGTTAAAGATTTATTCAAGACACAACACTTAACTGTTCTATTGTTCACAAAGGTTCACTATTGACAATGTTCTAGTTCCTCTTCTCTGTATTCTTCTGTTGAAATCTTACGGTTAAATTTATATGGTAAATTGTCTAGGGTAATTGCACTTCAGTTGACCGTAATTATTGCGATGGTAGTTCACTTGTCGTAACTTCAAGATTTAGGTTGTTTGTTAATGTTTGTGAATGATTGTTATTTATCATGTAACCGTTAATGGGTTTGTCACAACGTTTGTTATTTATGTTTAATGTTTTTTATTAATGAATTTTAGTTGGTCCCGAACACTTTGATTTAGGGAGTTTGTGAATGGATTTTGGTAGAATTTGTTATTCGGTTCAAGAGTGTTTTCTGGGATTTGAAAGTTAGTAATTTATGAGTTTACTTTGACTTTCGAATTAGAATAAAGTTAATTTAATTCATAAGTTAACGAGTGAATCTAGTGAGTACGTAACACTCTAAAATCTGTGAAGGGAGCCCTTAAAGATGGATCCGGGGGCAATCGGGTGGCTACTCCTGCAAGTCTCTCTGCCTCATCGTTCCCGGCTATTCCACTGTGGGAGGGAACCCACTTAAATTTTATATAATTTTCCCCGTTATTAATTTCTTTAAATCTCAAATAATTTCATTTGGCTTCAATAATGAATGGGTTCTCTCCCACTGTGGATGAGGGGCACGCGAGTGCGTTAAGGGCGCTCAACGAATCAGTAACAATTTGGTAGTTATTATTAGGAGAATCAAGGGCAATTTTGATGGCTTTATTGATAGCCAAGCTTTCTGCTGTGGAAATAGAAGCATGAAGGTTGAGACCAAAGGTTAAAGAGATCGGAAGCGCCAACCGATAGACCATCGGACCTCTTGCTACCATCTGTATAGATCTTAATAGCATCCGGAATCATATGTTCACTCCTAAGATCAATTCCCCAGGATCCTTCTTTAATAGCGGGGGTAGCCATAATCGTTTCAAAAGAGTTCTGAAAAAATATCAAAGTTGGGGCTTTGGCGTACTTGAGATATCATAGGTGTGACCTCGAAAATGCTCCTGTAAAATAACCGATTTCTATGATGCAAACAGTCATCCCCATTCATGATTCTGGAGATCGAAGAATAAATGAGGGAGGACTGGTTTGATAATATTTTTAAAAAGTAGGTTTAACACAAGAATTCGGTTCTCTGCTGGATAAACGGAAGTTTACTTCCGGCGATAAGAATATTGGTGGGAGTTGAACACCGACATCCCATGCTGTACCGGATGGCGGCATATTGAAGTCATTCAAGCTTGAGTATGAGGGAGTCTCTACGGGGAAATAGATGAAGGAACCGTAGTCAACACGGGATCGAACAAAGGATTTGTAAAGAATTAAAAGTGTTTCGGGGTGGGCTCCCCACCAAACTGCCCTAAGAAATTTGACCATGTTAAGGGCTCTAAAACCTTGACTGATGGTTTTGTCAAAGTCGGGTTTAAAGGAAAGTTTGGGATCAGAAATAACACCCAACAATCTTACTTCAGGGGAACACACTATTCTATCATATTCATTTGTTTCATAAATTTTAACCATAATTGAGGTATTGGGATTTTTCCTTTTTCTATGGAAGTGCATCAATTTCGTTTTCTGAGGTGCCAAGGTAAGACCGATGGCCTTTAATTTATCATAAATGCAGTGAATAGTGGTTTCTATGAGGGATTGACTGGTCAGTAAAGAAGGTGAACTGGTGTACACAGCGATGTCATCTGCGAATTGGGATATATGATGTTGGGAGGGAGATCATAATAAATTGTGTATAGAAGCGGTGACAGGACCCCGCCTTGTGAGACTCCTTTGAACACTCTCCGGTAGGTTGAGTTATAGGGGGAGATGATATTCCTCTGATATGTGAGGAACTTAACAAAATTAATAACTGGTAGTGGGCATCCAATCTTGGCCAGTTTATGGAGCAAGCTGATAGTTGACCTCATCAAAGGCGGATTTCACATCAAGAAAAGCAGCGAGAGTATCCTGTCCCCGAAACAAGTGTGTATCAATATGCAGGAGGAGATGGCTAAGGTTTTCGTAGCAAGATCTCCTCTTCCGAAAACGACTCTGAGTCAAAGGCAGCAAACCAACGCATTCAACCCACCATTGCATGCGATTTTTGACCATTAGCTCCATCAACTTGCCAAGGCAGGACGTAAGGGCAATGGGTCTAACCCCATTACCTGCAGGTTTGGGAATGAAGTGAAGGTGGTGATTATTCCAGTCCGAGGGAAAGGAATTGGCCAGGAACATTTCATTATAAATGTCGGAAAGGAGCAGATGGTACTTAACAGGTAATTGTTTCAGAGTTAGATAATCAATCCCATCAACTCTCGGTGAGGACTTCCCCCCCCCCCCCCGAGAGTTTAAGGCTAAATTAAACTTTGCATAGGTGAAGGGATTGCTTAGCTCGGGATTCTGGGAACAGCGAGGAGAAATGCAAGGATCGGTGGGACACCACGAAGGACTGATGGAGTTGAGAGATTTTGCAACTTCATCAGCTAATGGAGTATTTTCTGTTTTATTCATAGGCGTAACATTGACCCAGCTGTTTTTAAAAATTTTACACGTATTCCAAACGTATGTACTACTTTGCCTAATATCAATACTTTCAGCGAACAACCGAAAGCTGTTTTTTTTTCTTTTTGATAAATAGCTGGGTGGCGTGAGTCACGGCTTTCTGATACTCCGAATGATCTTCTGGATCGCCGGTAGTGCGCCATAGGGCATAGGCGGAGATTCGTTCATCTCTGGCACGCGCGCATTCATGGTTCCACCAATGAACAGGATTTCGGTGGATGGATGGATGGACCCGTTTTCTTGTAGGAGTGTATTTTTTAATGGTTTCAGAGACATGTTGGATAAATAACCGATACTTTTCTACAGGGGTGAGAGCGTCATAGGAAGGATCAAGGAAATTGGATGGGAAGGATGTTTCTAGAGCTTTTGTGAGAGGCTTCCAGTCGGTTCGGACGGACGTTAATTTGTAGGACTCCTCAACATAAATATACTTCTTAATGGGAAGTCGAGTTAATACAGGAAGATGATCAGAACCACGCCCATCCGTATCATCGACGGTGACTGTAATGAGATCAGCGAGAGATGGGGATGAGATCACCAAATCAATATTTGATTTGCTAATCCCATCCCTACGGGTGATCGTATCCACATTGTGAACAACGAGATCAAACCTATCAATTGAACTGCATAACTTTTCGCCATTTGGCTTATTATGAGTGCAATTCCAGGAAAAATGATGAGCATTAAAGTCTCCCATGATGATGGCTTTTTTGGGGAAAGATGAGAGAGCGCAAATCTCGTCCCACTGACTAGAGGAAAGTTTGGATTGAGGAGGTTTGTAATACGCATAAATTTTGAATGACGGAGTGGAATTTAAGATTTGAAGTCCAATTCCTTCAATGAGTTCAATGGGAATATCAGGAGTGTTAACAATCTTATAGCTGATGTTTTTTCTTATAACTAATAAGAGACCCCCCCCCCCCCCGCTATCATATTCCGTATCTTTTTGGATGACAGAGAATCCCGGAAACGAGTATTGTCTTGTCATCTGAGGAGTGAGACGAGTTTCGGCACGTACCAAAATGTCCACATCTTTAAGTATCACTAAAAGTTCGAGGTACCTGCTTTCAAGACTGCGGATATTTCCAGTACATAATCCTGAGATCATGCTGTATGGATCGGTCCACTGGTCATTGCCTGGGGTTGTGGAGGTTCTGCTGAATGCTGGTGGCGGAATGTTGTTGCGAGTGAGTCATCAGTGCGTTCAATTTCCTTCTCCCTCGTGACTCATAGATGAAGCCGTCAGATAGCCGTCTTCTTCCGAATCGGTGACCATGGATTCAAGTTTCCCAATCACCATAGTGAGCCTTCTTTTGAATGAAGGATCAGCGATGAATTTGTACATCCTTTTACAAGAAGTGATCAGGCTGGGGAGTTCAAGTTTTCTCTCCGTAGTCATCTTGCGAAGGGCTTTAACAGTGTAAATTTCATTCATGAAGTTAACGGAGAAGTTAATGTTATGGTCATATCTTCTGGGGGATCATTGATTTCGTTGGTCGTTGTGGTGTTCCCTAGTTCCTCTTCGACCTGTTGGGTAATCTCCCGGTTTTCAGATTGTGTTGAAGGCCGTGTTGGCATAGCGGGGAAAGCGGACCGTAGGTCGTGTAGACGCAGGACCCCTCGTTGATTTTTAGAGTTATTCAAAGGGCAATTCTTAGATATATGGCCTATTGATTGACATCTGTAACACCCGGCTCGATCGATGTTGGTCGAAATGGAAAATTGAAGATTGCCATGAGCAACTTGGATTACCTCTGGGATTTTGTGTATGTCTTCCTCATTTATCACCACTTGTCTCCTAGTACTAACCACGGTATTTCTCTTCCCCAATGAAAAGATTAAGTCTGGAAATCTCGGATACGGGATGAATATCATTTTTTTTTCAATATTTCCATGATTGCTTGGTTGGGTATCTTAAGCGAAACATTCGTAAAGGAAACTTTTCTAGTTTTTGCTTGCTTTGGGAGTATTTTCAGCTTGTTGTTGTCTATAAATATCTTAGTGGTCTCGTGGCAAAGTTTGTCAACAAACTCGGTCGACGATACGGACATCACAATTTTCCCCGGAATTCTTTCTGCTCCTTTAACATGTGCTTTGCCAATAAAGTTGCCAATGGCGAGCACATAATCTTTAATTTGGTACCTTGGATTGCATTAATGACAACTCGTAGGTCTTCGGAAAACGAGTCATCTTCGGATACTGGTGCACTAATTGTTGTTGCCTGGGCAAAAGTGCGCTGGGTTTCGGTATATCTAGTTTCCCTTTCAGTGGACATCTCTTCTAGTTGCATAGTTTTTTCAAGTGAAGAATCTTCCATTGTTACAGGAGGAGTGTATGATATGCCGAAGTATGAGTGACCCCTAAAGGGCTTTACTTTCTAAATTTGTAAATTTCAGGTAATAACACCACAGTGATAGCGAGGAGCAAAACAAAACCGATATACGTCTATTCACCGCGACGGACGAAACCAAACTGTTGTGAAAACATTGAAAAGTGGATAGTTTTAGGAAATTTGGAAAAGTTAAATTAAAAATTAAAATATGGCAATTTCAACAATTTTTAAAACTTACCACGAATCTTCAAATTGTTTTGAATATTCAAGTTTTTGTAATTTTCCCTTTTTTCTAATTTTTTAAGAGACAATAGGAAAAAATTGAAATTTCAAAATCTGAGACAATGTGACATATTTTGAAACTTCCAAGACCTTGAGACTTTTATTATTTTCTTACGTCTAGATCTTTCTAAAAATTACGTAAAAGACAGTCTTCTTCGTTTTTCGACTTAAGAAGTATTGGACTGAAGAACAATGATCTGGAACTACTCACGGTACGTCATCTTCCTCGTCTATTGGCTCACTTTCAGCTTGAATGCTCTCCATAGCAGTACTATGAGCTACCAACCTCTGGCGATTAATACTACGCGACCTATTGAGGGCTGCAGCACCTATTCTATCCTCTCGTTCCTTATCACGTTCCACTTGAACAAAACTTCCACTGTCGTAACCAACCTCTCCTGGTTCTTCCTCTACAGTCGTCGATAACCTTAGCTCCTGAATCAGAAATTTTTAAAAATGTGGAGCGTTTCACAGAAAAGTTTGCAAAATTCACAAATCTTCAAAAAAAAAACAAAATTAAAAATGCTTAAAAAATTCTAAATACTAAAAGGGGAAGAAATTTCCGAAAAATTCAAATATTTTTATACTTCTAAAAGATTTAATGAATATTTCACACAACAAATGTCCCGACAACTTCAAAATTTCCAAAAATGCTAAATATCGAAAAAAAATTAAAAATGTGAATAACTCACCGTTTTCTCTCTCGCCGCCTGATCCAAATTATGAATTCCAACCAATAACGAGTAGTCCATAATTTTGAAGCTTTCCAGTACTCGACAATCCCTCTGGATAGTTTTCACAAGAGCACCATAAGTGTCGGCCTCCAGAAAAATTCCTTCAGGATGATGTTCCATAAAATCCAGATCTTTGTAGGTAGGTGATTTTTTAGATCTCTCACTTCTGGACGCCTACATTTTCAAATCGAATTGATTAATTCAAACATTTGGTTAATGCATCTACTAAATGGGTACTTAATTTCAAAATGTAACTTTTTAAATTCCAAAGAATTGGTTTGAGAAATCGAATTTCCTACAGGAAATATCCTATATGATTAATATGCATATGTATAATACAATACGGAATATGGAAAAAGCACTATCATAGCTTCGCTCGTGATACAACGATTTCTATTATGCTCGAGCAATGGCCCCTATAGGCAAGCCAGTATGAATTAATTCAAGTACTTACTTTTCTTTTGTACGTTGACCCCTTCAAATCATATTTTTGATGCAACTTAACTGCCGAGGGCAACAGATTATTCATAGCAATCAATCTAACATTTTTGCTGTTGCACCGATAGCAGTATAAACCAAAGAATTTTGGTAATAGTGTCCTTGGATTTTGATTGAGGTTCATGTAATAACCAGGTAACAGAGTCTGAAGAAATTCACCCTCTTTATGCTGTACAGTCTTAATAATAAATTCATCGTCCTCTGTTAAATAAAAGATGCTTCCACTTGCACCAGGATTGGATAATTCACGCAGTGGTGCACTGCACATAGACATCTGGGCGAAAAAGAATATGAGTAGATAGTTTTTCCTCTGTTTCATTAATTCAAACTGAACGTATATAAAAGTGGGACTCTATGACCAGAAAGCTATTTTCAAAATTTTTAGAATTTAAAAATCTCAAATATTTTTACTATTCCACAAATGGTCTTCTCTTAACATATATAAAAACATCTGAAATATTCATATTCTTCGAATTCGTAAATGCAATCATTTCCATTTTTTCTTATTTCAGATCTCGTTACTACTTTCTTTTCATAATTTTCAACAAATTTTGACAATTCAGATACTCTCAAAATTTTGAGCATCCATTTGGTGTTCAAATTTCTGGAAATTTGTTAACAATATAAGTCAATGAAACAACGATTATAACCTAAACTGATTAAATTATGAATATGATTCGAACTTACCAAAAAATCATCGGGCTGTATGCCAAAAAGATCTCTAAAATATCTAAATGCAATTGGAGCATAATTCTTAAATTTGAATTCGGAAAAATGATGGGCTGGTGTATGATTAGATCCCTCACTCGGAAAGTTCGTTGTCTCCACTGTCATAAAATCCTGCATCAACAAATCTCTCTCTGGTTTGCTAGCTAGACCACCGACAGCGTGTTGAATGCCCAGTTGTATCGAACCCATAATCTGGGTCGATTGAATCTGAACGAAAAAAATTATAACCACATGATTTTTAAGGACAAATAGGATGTTAATGGTCCAATTTGGACGCTGCCCACATAGGATTTGAAAAGCCCGACTCCCAATCTTCCTAATAAATTGAATATTGAATATTTTTTTTCTGATTATTTTAATTTGAATTTGCGATCTTGTCACTTGGGATTTGAGAAGCAGCTTTGGAAGCTTCTAAATTGGAATTTTAATAGTTCAACTTGGAAGCTTCCGAATTTGCATTTTCATATGACCTATTAGAAGCTTTCAAATTGAAATCACATTGATCTGACAAATTATGATATCGAATTTTCCCGATGAGGATTTTAACAGTAAAATTTCAAAATTTTAGAAATACGATTAGAATAACCCTATTGCGAACCTTCAAATCCCATTGGAGTAAGTTCATTTGTAAGTAAATTGGGACTTGAAAGGTCTACTTTATATCTCAGAACAATTTCAGAAACTTTTTTAAAAAAATCTCAGATTTTTCAGCCATGCATGGGTATTGTTAGCTTCTGTTATTGTGAACCTATTACAATTAATTAACAGATTTACTTACTTTTTTGTATGTGATTTCTCCACCCACCCCCACTCTTCGGTGCCCAATTTTTCTCTCCCTCTCGGACTTGTTTCTCGACATTCCTGAGGGAGTTTTGGCCCCACCACTTCCATGTTGTCCAGCTGAACTCTAAAAAAAAGCAATCTCTATTATTTGCGTTGTCAAATTAAATTGATGAAGTTTTTGTTAATTTTTATACTTGATTACTGGTTAAACTAGAACTGCAGCTAGTGGTACTCGGGGGCTCGGTCTTGACCCACATCACGGTCGACTAGATTTACGATAAAAATAATATAAAATGAACATTGCTACTGAATGAAATAAACAATGTTTACTCATGAATGTACGCTCGCGAGAGATAATGCAGCCGATTTTATCTCGCGATAAATGTGGAATGTACGACCTAAATATATGGAGATCGTGTTTTTTAATGGAGGACAATATCAAATTGACAATAAATCACAAAATTTCAATAGCCTTGAAATATTCCAAAATGAAGAACGAAAATGTAGTTTCTTTCTAAGTGGAAGTTTTGAAAACCTTGATAATTCTGCAGATCCCAAAAATTCACGCGCTTCGCAAGTTTAGAAAATTGAAAGCTTTTGCTAAGTTTCCAAACTTTTAGAAACTACAATTTTCTAACTATTTTTTTTTAATTCAAGATTAGGAATCTGTAAATTCCATAGACTCCAACTATTTTGGATAAATTAGAACAATTTTGGATATTTCGATCATTATGGCTGTTTTCGGCGCTAAATTTTGGTTTTCTTTTATTTTAAAGTGGATTTATTATGCTAGGTTTTGACCATTTTTACTATTTTGTAAATTCTTCGAAAATCTTTCAAGAAAAACTGTTTTTCAAAAAATTAAACTTTGCCGCAGAACTTCAATTTTTCTCCAATTTCGACCAATTTCCACCCTTTTACAACTGTCCAATTTATGGAAAATTTGGAAATTTCATAACATCTGAAAAGTTTTCGAAATTCACAAAAAAACCATTTTCTTGTAGATGTCTAATATTTGTTCGATGCTCATTGTCCTTTTTAATTTCCAACTACAATTCTTAAGATTCCCATTTTTAATGTCAAGAAAATTTCAAGGGAAATTTAAGAAATTTGAAAACTTGCATTTTAAAAACATGACCAAATAGAAAAAAAAACTATTCGAATTTTGATACATTGAAAATTCCAAGAGTGTGGAAAATTTAGAAAATGTCGAAATTTTCGTAATCATTAAACGTTTATCCAATTATCCCTATTTCTTCTTCCAAATTTTCCAATATTAACGAACCCTATAATTTGGTAATATCAGAATTTTGGCAAATTTCCTATTTTTGCTCTAATTGTAGGAATAATATGTATTCTCTAAATTATGAAACTTTCCACAATGTTACAATTTATTGCCTTTTTCAAAAAGGAAATGTGAAAATAACCACTCATAAATGAAACAAGCGCTCGAAGAATTGAAAAGCGAGTTTATAAATACTTCATGAATACTCACGTCAAAGGTAACCCTTTCACCAGTTGTGGACTTATCTGTAATACAATGATATCAGAATTTAAATTTTCTGAGTTCATCAGTGACACAAATACAATCATACGAGACCCATTAATGTTTCAATCGATAAAGTTACTCCGCAATTCAGGACATGAAATCAATTTTATGCAAATTCTCGGAAACCTCACTCGTGAATTTAGGTTGATGACTAATCAAGACTTTAAATCGATAATAGAAAATATTTCATAACATATTGATTAGAAGGAACAGTTGTTTTTGTTTTTATCACTTTTACGGAAAGGTTTATGATTATTGTCTTCGTCACATCAATTATTAACGTGTGTGATATTTTATTTTCTTTTTACAATTTCTGAAGAGTTAATACGAGATTAATCTCAATTTTAACAATATTGGTAATAACATCATCAAAGTCTTTATGAGTTTCACGTTTTTATTTGTTATAAATGACAATAGTTAATGCCGCTAAATTTTTCAGCTCGGATATTCAGTATTCTAAATCAATTCTTACTGGGCTTGACGTTTGGAACATTTATTGTGATGAGCCATTAAAACTAACTGGAGCAAATATTAACCGATGTCAATAAAAAAAATCTCTAGTATGAATAAATAAAGTTAATTATGAATTTTCATGTGTTGAAATTTCATTCACAAATAGGCAGTAAGAATTTAGTAACAACAAATCTGGTTCACAAATTATGTAAAAAAACTATGACATTGAAGTTAGCTGATTTCAAATTGAGGAAAAACTTTGCTACAGGATATCTCATAACACACAGGTGGCATTTGAACGCATGACCATTCAGATGATTCAGGATCAATTTATTTCTTCGCGATGAGTCCTAAATTTGATCACGTTGACCTCAAAATACCTATACGTGAAGTGCATGCCTCCGAAGAACCAGTAAAAACTCATACCACAGGATATTTCACTATATAATGAGCGTATTGAAAAAAAAATTATATTCACGTTTGAAGCTTGACAATATCTGGTCGTGATAGATCTCCCATTTTTCCAAATTTTTTAGAACAATAAGATATCCGTTGGAGTATAGTGGAATTTTGTGAGGTTGTGAAACACACATAATTGAGCTTATCGAGAATTGAAAGACAATCACGGTTGAAAAAGTTGAAGACCTTCTCGTAATATATATATATTTTTTTTTTTAGAAAATTTCATTAACAATTTATCCGGTGGTGAATTTTAGATTAATCATTAGCTTCAGATATCTTCATTGCAAATCATGTAGTTTGTGTTTATAACAATACCTTTTTTGAATGTCAACGAAATCTAATTGTGACTATAAGTTAAAATTGATTTCGATTTTTTTAGTTACCATAATTACCATAATCCACAAAATGTACATGTGATTGCAATTCTGAAATGATTTCAATCTGTTCCGTACATATGATTAATAGAATCTGAAAACCCAACACATAACAACCAGCAGCTGTTCTAATTTCCACGTTACAGTATCCCCTTTACGAAACACCCTTTTCAATCATTTTCATACATAAAGATTCATTTCTAAAATATATGGGGCATTCCACGTGAAATCGTCGGACTGGGAACCCGATGGTCTCGGATTTGCATAAAAATGCACATATCTGTTCCTTTCTCTTCTCACTATTTTAAAACTGAATACGTCAAATTAACAAAACAAAAACCATATTCACATTTAATCAGCTGTCAAAGTTCACACTTGTCGTCAAGCATCGAAAATTTTCTACAAATGATGAAAAAAGTGTGTGAACTAATTGAAAATTCGGGTTATATTCAGAATGCAATTAACACTTGTGACTCAGGCAAATCGACAAAAAGAATACTGACTAAACATTGACGTTTTGAAGTAAGTAAAACTGACAAGCTCAATTTCGCTGACATTGTAGGTTATGAATTGAAAGCAAAATTTTTTTAAACAAAATTTATGTAATAAAATCTTACCATCTTCATCTCCGGAATCATTGAGTCTATCCGATAAATCATCACCGCTATGCCCACCCCCAAAACTCGTTTCAACAACTTCAATCACATCCACATTATCGCCCGAAGCCATTTTGTTCCTCAAATCGACGAAAAGTAAATTCCTGACTCAGCCGCGATCTTGACAGTTTGACGGCTCATACAGAATGCCAATTGATTGCATTTTCACATCGCCAACCATCATTATTATCCGCAATAAGTGTACACTAAATTGTAAACTGGTGTGATGTACGATCCATCGTTGAGGGATACCGAGTCACTGGGTGATCGACTCGTGATTGTTATTCAAATTTTGAGATTTGAGGCTGTTTGCTCACTAGAGTGGGGGAAAAATGTTTTATACGCATTCAAAACTTGGTCCATTTGTGACAATCTAATTTCTGTTATAACAAAATTTTAGAGTTTGTTCTCAAATTGTTATTATTATTATGAAGCCATTCAAAATTTTTTTTTACCATTTTGACGTTTTAACCATTTTGAATTGATTAATTCGCAAGTTTGCGTAATTCCGTTTCATTCAAACAGTATCAGTATGATGACAAAATATGAAGGAATTTCCAAGTTTCATAAATTTAGTTACCATTTTTACAATAATAATATTGAGGAAAATAATAATACTCATCATTTTGATTTAATCTCTCACGACACATTGAAAACATAAATTTTGTTGTAACTCTTATAACAAGATGACAAGGGTTGTCACAATTCTGAGATATTGGAATTTAAGAATGTTTGTTCGTCAGGGGGGGGGGGGAGACAATAACATAATTGTTATTCTGTTGAATTTGTTATTAACAATTTTGCATTAATCCAAAAAAAAAATCATATCTTTTTTATTCAAGCCGCTTTTATGTGACATGGAAAAAGACTTCCCGACCTTAATGAATTTTGGAGTTTCCATGAGAAAATCACAGTTATTGTTTGTAGATTTTTTTATATTCTTAGGATTTAGAAACTTAAGCGTATTTACTCCAGACGGGAAAAATTCAATCCAGATATAAATTCATCAAGATCTCAGAATTTGTCATTAACATTTTTTCATTAATCAATTCGGAAAAGTGAAAACTAAATTCCATCGCTCGTAAATTTTACTATACTCATAACAAAATGACTGTCACACTTTCCGAAATTCGGTCACTTTGTTTACGTGGTGAACAGACATTCTTAATGAAATTCGTTGAGTAAAATGTTACTCTTTCCGTCGAGATCCCAATTCTTGTTATTAAAACGAAATTTTAGCATTTGTTATTGACAATTTTTGATTAATTTCTTGGGAAAAATTCCGTACATTCCTTTCTATTGAAATCATACCCAGATAGCAAAATTCGAAGATTTGCCGAAAATTATCCGCAAACTGCCGTTATTTGCCGCAGTTTTTCAGCTCAGTGTTTTCTGTGTATTTTTGTTGCCCATACAAAAAATGAAATTTCAAACTTTCACATTAACATTGTGTTTTCCCCTCACATCTTGTTTACCCGGAAAACCGATATTAGAGTTTGCAAAATACTCAAGCATAATTATCCTAATTGATTTAAAATGTTTGGGGTGAATTTTTGATGCAAACTCTTTGCCCTTGATTGTTGTCACTTTTTAAGGTAGTGAATAAACAGTCTTACGAGTATTTGTTCACTAGGGCGGCCCCAGAAAATTCGAAAATCACACTCAATATAAACATTTCACTTGTTTTATATTAAAAGATCAAAATTTTATGAAACCAGCTGACGTGTACCCCGAGCCCCATTACCATACAAAACTTTCCAATTAGCATTAACAATTTTAAACTAATTAATTGAATCGAGTTTCGTAAACTACTAAAACAATTACAACGTCAAAAAATATAAATTACCGTTACAAATGTTCATCGATTTTTTATGGTTTCTGTGACAACTTCTTCCCATAAAAACAAGCCCATGTCAAATTTTGAAAATTGAAGTTGGATAATGGCACACGGTTTTGTCAATCGATTTAAAATTTCCTTGGTGTAGGTTCAAGAAGCGAACCTGAACTTGGTATGATTGTCACAATCCTCTATCACTATGCTTAAAGTAGTGAACAAACACCCTTAAGCAAGTGAATTGTTTTTACGGAAAAAAATCGGACCCAATAATCCGGGGACGGGGACGTCCACGGTATGAGGAACACTAATACTAATACAAACAGGGTTTCACCTCCTCGCCTTGCTATTGACCGGGCGCCATATTGAAAGTCACGGGTTGATGACATGATGGTAAAGAGTAGGGGAAACCAGCGCGATTTGAACTTTAACTCTCCAGTTTCAAAAAATTATTTTTGAGAACGATAAAAAAATATCAGCGGAGCAACACCGCGTCAAAATTATCAGAAGTGGCAAAACTAAAAAATAAAAAAAAAAAATCATTGTCCTCTAGTCGAACCAATCACTTTCCGATAGAACGAAATGAATAATACCGTAAGATTTCTTCAATAAATGAAATATCTCTTCTATCAGTTGAAGACATCACAGTCACGACACTGGAGAATTTTGAAAAATGAACAACAATAACCACAGTGTTAATAATATTCGTCCTTTATTCAAATTCAACAGTCAGAGCTAATTACCAGATCGAAAGAATATATATATTCTATACATATATATTAGAATTATATAATGGTATAAAACTTCAACAATAAAAATACGTATAATTGTAATAGTTATATTAGTTTATTTTGTTCGACTTAATTGCCGAATTGAAGAACGGGGCGCATTAAGGTATTTCGGGCGTGAAATGTATGATTTTTTGAAGTTCAGCAGCCAATTTTCTAAATTTTTTTGTATGCATTCTATAAATTATCCCGAAGCAGTGTGCAAATTTTCAGACTCATGAAGAGCATAGTTTTAAAATCAATTTCTTGGGTTTTAAACCTTTCCATCGATTTCAAAAATTTTAATAATTAATTTTAAAAAACTGTGCTCTTCAGGATTCCCAAAATTAGCACACAACTTCTGAACATTGTAGAGAATGCATACAAAAAAAAATTTGAAAAGTTGGCTGCTGAACTTCATTTCACGTCATTTCACGCCCGAAATACCTTAAATCAGATGCTTTTATAGTGCATATGACCATTTGTGTTAATTTTCTTAATCTTGAAGATATCCGCCACGGATTCTTTAACTTGATCCCGCTAAATTTTTGAGTGGTACCCGAACAAGGTTCACATTGCAAATAGAACAAATTCTGCTAGTTCTCAAACCAATGAAGAGAATTAACGCCTGAAAATAGTGAAAATATGAATCGGACGTGGAAAATAAAGCAAAATTTTCAGCAGGAAAGACACTTTGTAGAACTAGATAAACACCACACGAAAATTTTCAATTGATTTCATTTATAGCAAAATGTTTATACATACTGTTATCACATACCATAAGGAGCGAATGATATACAGCTTACATATGTGATTTATGTAGGAATGCTATGGGAAAATGAAACATTTCCTATAGGATTTTTTCTCCACGGAAATTTCCCGAATATTTTTTTCCAATCACATTGAATTGAAAAAAAGCATCATTATTTAGATTCGAATTGATATCAATTGAGTCCAGATACACTTGCACCTTCCGTCACGGACTAAGTATTTACAGATATATAATATATAAAACTATTTAAGAAGAAGTATAAAAGAAAATAATAGTAATAAGGACCTCATATTTCGGATCCAAGAACGTTCAGGGAACGAACTGCCTTTCCAAAATCTATTGCTCCTAATGATTTTCTTCGTTGCTTTTATATTGCTGCCCAATCTACTAAATGTCTTTGACTCATTACTGGTCGTGCCATACTTCAAAACTGTTTGAAGCACGCATTGAATGAATCTCTAACCTTTTATTTCGGGATCAGATGTCTAAATACAGGAAGAGCAGAAATACAGCTTCATTCCGATTCCAACAGCACGCGCAACACATGAGAATTCTAATTGAGTCAAATGATATAATTCCTGTCAACTCAATGATGTGCTATAAGTAATGTTTATCTCCACTTAAATAAATTGAAAAAGACCTGAGCAATTGAATTTGAGGAATTTTAAGAGAATCGCTCAAAAATTTGACTTTTCGAAAACATTTGCCATAGTCTAAAAATGGTCATAGTCTCAAACGTGTCATTCAAAAAAAAAGGTCCCAGTAAAACTTTTGATTTTCTTCCAATTTTCAGGTACAGGGAGTCAATGAAAAATCTCCAGCTCATAAGAAAAACAAAAAAGCGCTTTTGACGAAAACATTCTTGCGAAAGAAGGACTTTGAGATCTCACGTAGTCTCCCATTGAGCCCTAATATCAAGATGAGCCTTTTTTCCAAGTAAACACGTATTTTTAAGCGGCTTCGTTCACTGGAGTGAGAGCCCAAAAAATGTATAATCCTCGTTCGAAATTTAGCTTTTTTATCTAGTACTTACAGCTTGCTAAAGATGTCATGACATGTACTTCAATTTTTGTTATTACGACCAACTTTTCAAATTTATTCTAGACAGTTTTTCCATTAATGACAGAAACTATTCTCAGTTTTATGGATAGTTGAACCTGTATAGATAAATAATTCTATGATTTTTTTTTTTAAGTGAGCAGGTGGCCTCAGATTACCATTTCACTGTGGTAGCAATATTCGTATTGACAGGTTTGTGAGAAAATTACTTGAAAACTGTTTTAATACATAATCTCCGTCGTAATTGGCTTTCGTCTGACATGTAGTTACAGTAGAGCTCCCTTAATTTTCCGCTTCCTTTATTTTCGCTGTACTCCCCTCACGACTTGTCACCCCTCAAAAACCTTCTCCCACTCCCCGTACTTTGTCTATCCTTGTTTTCGACGTCATGCGCTCCAGACTGCGCAGCGCCTCAATAGTGGGACCGAGCATTCATGAAACATAACCTATTTACTTGATACATAGTCCGTTTACTTCTGCACTTATTTCCCCTTCCGCTTCCGACAACCCCCACCACGCCAACCGACCAGTGGGTAGAGTGGGGGGCTTCCTTAATTTTTTTTTCCACGAAATTGCTTCAAGGTCACCCCCCGAGCTCGGAAAATAAAGGGAGCTCTACTGTATTACAATGTCAAGTTCTGGACCCACTGAAGTTCTTAGATAATATGTGTGCGCCTGTGTGTGTGTTTGGTTTTTCTGTCTTCGTCTTTCGCATTCCTTCAAGGGAAGTACTGGATACCCACCCATGCGGTTGGGCCCGACTTTCGCTGTTTTAGGCTATCGTATTTCTAAACACAAAGTAAACTTCCAGAAACCATGGCGGGCCCCCATGATGGACCCCTCCCTCCCCTTCGTTGGGTTAGATGGGAATCGCCGGCCGTGCGGTTTCATTTTAAGGGTACCGCCGCTAGCACACATCGAACGTTCCTACATCAGTCGGAATACACGAGAAAGGATTTTTGAAAAAGTATTCTCCGACGGCCGGGCGTGAACCTAGGACCGTTGACGTCGTAGGCAGATACTCTACCCACTACGCCAAACCCCCACTGTGTGTGTGTGTGTGTGTGTGTGTGTGTGTGTGTGTGTGTGTGTGTGTGTGTGTGTGTGTGTGTGGAAGATAACGTAATAACTTATCACTTTTGTCAACAGTCGAAGCCGAAGGCTGTACTAATTGGCAAACTTAAAAATACCCATTTCTATTTTTCATATAAACCAAGTTAACGACCGAAAACAAAAACCCTCAATGGGGGAAAAAGTCTGAGAATACGTTGAGATAATCTCGTAAGTCTTGGCTTTAAGGACGTTCAAACCAGAAGAACGTAAATATCAGCAATCAATCGATGAAGGGCATCGACTTGAGCTACCTCAAGCTGCGGGCCATTTCCTATGGAAGTGTAAGATGGTGTTGTCTTAAGATGGTAAACCGCAACGTAAAGGGTAGTAGATACAACCTTAAGCTTTCGTTCCTCATACTCGGTCCCGAGAATGCTACAGATGTTCTGTAAAATTTCCGTTACCCTGGCTTTGGAATGCTTTGCGGTCATATCCAATGATTCGTAATAAACATGGAACTGTTCAATTACTTCGGCATTGAAAACATTCTTGAAGACTTCATGATAATTAGCTATTGAAATGTTCTTGGCGTCGTCAATGATCTGTACGCGGCGCTTATGAAGTTTTGAATAATTTTCTGTCGCTCTTTGAGTAGCTATAGCGAGAAGAGGATCCTCGGATACTTTTAATCTATTCACATCAATGGTCAGATCTTGTGCAGAAATTTCACTTTCACCGATGGAATTGTTCAGCGAAGACAGTAGCATGTCTCTATCATCTAGTATTCCAGTCGTTCTCAAGAGGTTTCTCATTTCACCAGCAGCCACCTGCTTAGCCTGCTTTTTCGTCAGCGCACTTCCACGCACTGTGCAATCACGAATTCTGCATTCAACCGTGAATTCAGGCTTGTGATTTGGCCCACTGATGTTTATATCTCGATACTCAGGCTGTTGGATTTGTTTAGATGCGCAGAATTCCTGGAAACATATTAATTTCAAATTTGAGAGACATCCGAACAGACATCTCTGTCTCTAGGAATGAACATTCTAACGAATTATTCGCCGCTTCTACAAATAAAAAAACCTATTTTCCTCAATACCTCTGTGGTTAAAATCTAAATAATTAGAAATGAAAAATGAAATTCTACAAGCTGAAATATTCAATAAGTTTCTTGTATTCCGGGTTAGGTTCTCATCTAGCGAATTTGTTTCAATAAATATTTCATATACCAATGAGAGGGCGAGGATTCTTGCAGGATGAATGAATCAGAACATACTTGTAACTTTCCAATATGATTGATGAGAGCTCTACAAGTGGGGTTGGCCTCAGTCGTTATAATGTTATCAAGAGGAGAAGCGGTTTCTTCTTGCAATGCACGAATTTGGACCTTCTTCTTTTCTCTGAGCAGCCGTATCATCGATCCAGCCGCACGATGCTTCGCCATCTTCTTCGTTGAACCTTCTCCATCAGCTGTAAGACCCATACATGTGCATCTGATTTGAAAGGTTCCATCAGGTAAGGGAATTTCGGTATAGTATGGTGGAGATTTGTGACAACCCTGAAGAAACTCCTGAAGAATCGATATCGTACTCATTGCCATCCTGTAAATCCATTTTTACATATATTGGTCATGCACATTGATTTCTACAGCTTTGCTTCACAAACAATTGGAAGAGCAAATGGAAAGTCATGAAATTCGGTTTCGTTGATGTCAATGAAAACTTTTTGTGTGATACCTAGTACAAAAATAAATGGGACGTGAGTGTGACCCTTGACGGGTCGCATCCATAACTTCCCGATAGTGTGTCTGTATGTTTGTGTGTGACGATACACGTATGATGTCAAGTTGTAAAGCCGTTACGCAAATTCGCCTATTGATCGATTATTACGATTTGTTATCGATATCTCGTAAAATATGATGTCTAGCAAAAACAGTAATACAACATGAAATATGTAGTTTTAGGAGAGCAACAACCTTTGTACAACACTTTTCCTCGTATCTGTGATTGTTCTAGAGATACCGCGTTATAAACAATTAAAATTAAACAATAACGATTGAAGGAACCGTTTTTCAACATTGACACTCCTTTCCGCCTTGGACCACAATCAGGGGTAATTTTGTGTCAAAGGAGAAACAAATAGATCAAGCCGTTTACCGGGAACCGTTCTCAAAGAATCACTTACAATCCACCACATACATACACGCAGAACCCTCATCTCTTTGGATTTGTCAGAATGACGTCGAGAAAAGTGAAAATTTTCGATTTCTGAGATACTTCCTTATCGGGGTGATTACAATAACTTCCCTAAATCGGAAAGTTAAAAAAATTGAAAAATTTTCAATAAATTTTGAAAAATGTTGGAAATGTTTGGAAAATTTAGAAAAATTGGAAAAATCTGGAAAAAATTTTGGATACAATTTGTGTAATTTTGGAAAAATTTCGAAAAAGTATGAAAAATTTACAGCAAACTTACAGAGAAATTTACAACGAAATTGGAAATTTTTTGTAAGAATTCAAGACAATTTTGAAATAACTTGTCAAGATCGAGAAGTTCATTGACTAAGCGATATCTCCTAAATTAGCGCAATTATGTAAAAAAGTCATTAGACATAAAACATGTATCTTCATGTGGAGAACAACTTTCGTTGGAAAATTTTTCCTCTATCTCCCATGGTTTTTCTAATACAACGTTTTAAACAATTGAAGGAATTGTTATTTCAGTTTACCATTCCTTTCAGGCCTAGAAACAAAAAAATATGAAATTGCCCCATTGGTTCCTGAGAAACCGTGAACACAAAAGTTTGCTCACACACACACTCACGAACATATTGCAAAAAACGTATCAGGATGGTGTCAAACATCGAGAAAAATGAAAATTTCATGAAAATTCCAATATTGATTATCAGGGTGATTACAATAACTTCCCCTAGATCGGGAAGTTACAAAAGGGAAAAGCCCTTTCACCATGTAGTTAGTCGAGTGGTGGAAATACAAAAGAATGTGCTGAGTTCTACTATTTTGACCATTGCTGCCAAAGTAATTCCTCAAACATCAGTGAACAAAGCACTATCTGATGTACAATTGCAGGTAATCACTGTTAGTAAACTAGTGGGATGGAAATGTGTTTGCCCTCGTTGGGAGCATAACCAAAACTTGCGAATTTGTAATTTCTGTTTGCCGTTCCTAGATATTGCGACACGTCAATTAAATGTTTAAAGACTGGTTCTAGATCAAGAAATAGGAAACGTGACATTTGGAATACTGGAATATGACAGATGTGGCTACATGCGAATGTGCCATGTGACGCACTGACCAATCACCCTGAGCACTGCGCAATTTAAAAACTCAGTATTGATAACTTGTTACGCCAATATTTCCGGAAATCTCGACAAAATTGGGATATAAACAGGATCTCAATCGCATAATTTGATAGTGCGAAATCGCTGGAGAAAGAATGAGTCATGCCTACACCGTCACATACACACACACATACATACACATCTTGTTAAAAATTGCCGGAAATGGTAGATGTCATGAATGGTAGAGATATACTAAAAAATCAATTTTTTGGAATCGCAGGCATTTCAATAACATTCCCGATCGGGAAGTTAAAAAAGATTTTTTGAATTATTGTGCAAATGGGGATAATCTACGAAGAAATTACAAACCATTTTTTATTTTGCCAAATCAAATTCTCAATTAAAAAAAAACTCCTTTTTTACAGGTATCAAAAGCTAGCACGGCCAAAGTATCACACCCGAATTTGGTAAATAGGAATCGAAAGTGCTACCTTTTCAATAATTTTTTCTGCAAAAAAAAATTTTTTCAACCCTTTTTTTTGTTTTTTTTTATGGCCGTGTCAGGATTTTATTAAGCTGGCACGGCCATCGATAAAAGAGGTTAATGAGTCTTTTTATCATTATATAAAGGGTGTGTAAATTCAGGAGCATCGAGAAGGATTTTGCTCACCCATCAAAACTTCCGTTAATCATTAATTAACAATTTACGCATAATTAACCAAAAATAATCCTCCAGGAGAGTAACGATTTCAACCCTAGCATTCAGACATCTCAAAAACTTCCGGGACATCTTCAGAATACTCCTCTGGGATTTTCTCACTCCCTTCCCCCCATTTAAAAATAATTGAGTAACAATTTATTATTAATTAGTCTATGAACTAATAATGGAATTGTTTGATTACTTGGGCCCCGAAACTGAGCAAATTCTAAAACGGCAGGGACATCTCCAGCATACTCTTCTGGAATTTTCTCACCCCCTCCCCAACTCTTTTTTTTTTGTTTTTTTCATGGCCGTGTCAGGATTTTATTAAGCTGGCACGGCCATCGATTAAAGAGAGTAATGAGTCTTCTCATCATTATATAAAGGATGTGTAAATTCAGGAGCATCCAGAAAGATTTTCCTCACCCATCAAAACCTGCATTAATCATCAATTAACAATGTGCGTATACTTAACCAAAAATAATAATCCAGGAAAGTAACGATCCTAACCCTGACATCCAGACATCTCTCAAATTTCAGGGAGATCTCCAGAATGCTCTCCTAGAATTTTCTCACCCTCTCCCCTCCAATTTCAAAATAATTAATCAACAATTTATTATCAATTAGTCTATGAACTAATTATGAAATAGCTTGATTACTTGGGCCCAGACGATGAGCAAATTCTAAAACGCCAGCAGTCCCACCAGAATACTCTCCTGGAATTTCCTCACCCCCCGAAATTACGAAATAATCAATCAGCAATTTATTAATAATGCGTCTATGAACTAATTATGAACCAGCTTGATTACTTGGGCTCTGAAGATGCGCAAATTCTAAAACTCCACGCACTGCTCTAGAATACTCTCCCGGAATTTTCTCACTCCTCCCTCCCCCCCAATTTCAAAATAATTAATCAACTATCTATGATTAATGAGTCGATGAACTGATTATGAAATAGCTTGATTACTTGGGCTCCGAAGATGAGCAAATTTCGAAACTCCACGCACTGCTCCAGAATACTCTCCTGGAATTTCCTCACCCCCCCCCCCCGGAATTACGAAATAATCAATCAGCAATTTATTAATAATTAGTCTATGAACTAATTATGAACCAGCTTGATTACTTGGGCTCCGAAGATGAGCAAATTCTGAAACTCCACGCACTGCTCCAGAATACTCTCCCGGAATTTTCTCACTCCTCCCTCCCCCCAATTTCAAAATAATTAATCAACTATCTATGATTAATGAGTCTATGAACTAATTATGAACCAGCTTGATTACTTGGGCTCCGAAGATGAGCAAATTCTAAAACTCCAGGGACTGCTCCAGGATACTCTAGAATTCACTCACCTTCCTCCCCCCGGCCTGAATTGCAGGAGAGGTCCCTGGAGTTTTGAAATTTGCGCATCTTCGGAGCCCAAGTAATCAAGCTATTTCATAATATCTTCATAGACTAATTATTAATAAATTGCTGATTGATTATTTCGTAATTCCGAGGGGTGAGGAAATTCCAGGAGAGTATTCTGGAGAGATTCCTGAAGTTTGAGAATTCGTTCATCTTCTGGGCCCAAGGAATCAAGCTATTTTCCAATTAGTTCATAGACTCATCAATCATGGATGGTTGATTAATTATTTTGAAATTGGGGGGAGGGAGGAGTGAGAAAATTCCGGGAGAGTATTCTGGAGCAGTACGTGGAGTTTTAGAATTTGCTCATCTTCGGAGCCCAAGTAATCAAGCTGGTTCATAATTAGTTCATAGACTAATTCTTAATAAATTTCTGATTGATTATTTCGTAATTCCGGGGGGTGAGGAAATTCCAGGAGAGTATTCTGGTGGGACTGCTGGCGTTTTAGAATTTGCTCATCTTCTGGGCCCAACTAATCAAGCTATTTCATAATTAGTTCATAGACTAATTGATAATAAATTGTTGATTAATTATTTTGAAATTGGAGGGGAGAGGGTGAGAAAATTCTAGGGGAGCATTCTGGAGATCTCCCTGAAATTTGAGAGATGTCTGGATGTCAGGGTTAGGATCGTTACTTTCCTGGATTATTATTTTTGGTTAAGTATACGCAAATTGTTAATTGATGATTAATGCAGGTTTTGATGGGTGAGGAAAATCGTTCTCGGGGGTTGAAAAAGGGTTGAAAAATTTTTTTTTTGCAGAAAAAATTATTGAAAAAGTAGCACTTTCGATTCCTATATACCAAATTTGGGTGTGATACTTTGGCCGTGCCAGCTTTTGATACCTCTTTTTTATCCTTTTCTTCAATGTCGTACCCAACAGTCTTACAAACCGAATCTTAATTGCTCTCCGATACGGAGAGTTATATATTGGTTCTGAATGCAAGCTTTGTAATCGCTCGATTTTTATTGACCATTTTTCGGTGTTTCGGCCCCCAAATCGAAGCCTTGGATTTAATTCAATTGCATTTTTCGCTCTTTTCCAGACGTAGCCCTACGATTCTTTCAAAAAAATGGTAATTTTAACCCTGAAAGCCACGTTGGCTAGTTAGAAGCCACAGTTTTTGGGCCTTGTCCGTATGTATGTATGAGTGTGTGTATGTGACTCAACATTTTAGTTATTTCAAGGGATGTAGAGTTTCATAAGCTCTACTATTTGGCGACAATTAGACTTCGATCGGTCGTCTCATTTGAAAAATATTGAAGTTTTTTGAAATTCCGTTTTTCGACGATTACTCAAAAACTAATTGTCCGAATTCATTCAATAGGCGCTTAAAAGATGCGTCTCAATGCCATCTTGACCGAGTTCGGTGATGGTGACGATTGCATCATTCGTCCTCGGGTTATACCCCTTCAAAAATCAACTTTAAGCAGAACATGTGATTATTGTTAACTTTTGGTAATTTTCTCCTCAACTCTCCCATCGAATTTTGTGATGTTTCCAGGGAATATAGAGTTCAGAAAGCCATATCATTTGGCGTTAATTAAATTTCGATCGGTGGTATACTTCTGAAGATATTGATTTTTTAAAAATCCCGATTTGTTTGACAATTACTCAAAAGCTACTGATTGGGGAACTGTATTCATTAGGGTTAAAAAGCTTCGTCTCAATGCCATCTTCACCGAGTTTGCTAATAGTGACGATTGCCTTATTCGTTGGTGCATTATAGCCCGGAAAAAATTGATTTTAGACCAGATGATTTGTGACGTGGTTTTTCGTCATTTTCTCATTAAATAATTCATGGAATATCATGATTCCTGCAGGAAATTTAGAGTGCAAAGAGCACTATCGTTTGACGTCAATTAAATGTCGATGGGTGGTATAGTTCTGACGATATTAATTGTTTAAAAATGCCGATTCGTTCGACAATTACTCAGAAGCGATGGAAAATAACAAAGAAGAGAATTGGTACAGTAGAGCTCCCTTAATTTTCCGCTTCCTTTATTTTCGCTGTACTCCCCTCACAACTTGTGTCCCCTCAAAAACCTTCTCCCACTCCCCGTACTTTGTCTATCCTTGTTTTCGACGTCATGCGCTCCAGACTGCGCAGCATCTCAATAGTGGGACCGAGCATTTATGAAACATAACCTATTTACTTTTGATATATAGTCCGTTTACTTCTGCTCTTGTTTCCCCGTCCGCCCCCGACAACCCCCACCACGCCAACCAACGAGTGGGCAGAGTGGGGGGCTTCCTTAATTTTTTTTTCCACGAAATTGCTTCAAGGTCACCCCCCGAGCTCGGAAAATAAAGGGAGCTCTACTGTACTGCTTCGACATAGTTCCATGGTCTTGGTCTTGATAGGTCTTGGGTAGGTTAGTTAATTATCCGGGAAAGGTAGGAGCTCCATCAGTTTCCTGAAATAGAAAGTCAAAAATCGGGCGGAAATATGTGGTATCGAGGGTTAGGAAATATCCTGTGAATTTGTATTTAAAAAATTTCATTATAATGAAATTGGAAATTTGAAATCATGTGAAATATTTTTTAAATTAATGATAAATTTAAATTAATTTAATGTTGACATTCATGAAAAATGTTATTCCTCCCCCCCCCTCCCCCTTAGTATGGGCTGAAAGAACGAATAATTTTCTTTTCAATTATAAAAAAATTTAAATGTTCATGAAACGCTTTTTTCCAATGATTTTGACGGCACCGTAAATGTGCTTGTTTTATATTTTATATTACGATGGTGACGATCATGCCAATTATTTCTAGGATTGTGATTCCCACTTGAACTTTGAGATTATAGTGTATGAGTTATTTCACATAAATACATAAATGAGGATTAATTCGATGAGATGCTTCTACGTCAAGAATTCTATCAGGACATAAATCGTCAGTTATTCTCCATTTCTCTCCATGGAATATGAGCTCCGTCAAGTTAGGCATCCAAAGTCATCGGATGACCTTGAAAATATTTGGGAATTACCAGCTTTTTATAAGCTAATTTTCTGAAAAAAACAATTCTGCAAGAATAGTTTTCCGAAAAATGCGATTTTTCCGATTTGGGGCATCAAGCTAGGTGCCCAAAGGTCCCTACTACATGAAATGAACATTGAGCATGGAAGCTTGATTTATAAGCTAATTTTCTGAAAAAATATTTTTTTTTTTTTATTATTTTTGAGAAAACCAAATATAGCACATTGGAGGTAGTCAATGCATACGTTGCATTTCCGAAAAAATGGTAAAGAGGACCATGAATCATAATCTGCTTTGCACCATCACTCATTGAAAATTTTCTGCTCAATCATTAATTGGTTAATTCCTCATTAATGATAATTAACTTTAATGAACAAATTTGCACTCACCCCCACGACCTGGACAATGAGTGCAAATATCTCCCAGAATTATCTGCTTTACACTTCCACCCATCAAAAATTTTCTGCTTAATCATTAATTGGTTGATTGCTCATTAATGATAACCAACCTTAATGACCCACTTTCCAATCACCCCCACGACCTCTACAATGAATGCAAATATCTCCGAGAATTATCTGCTTTTGGCTTCCACCCATCAAAAATTTTCTGCTCAATCATTAATTGACCCATTGCTCATGAACGATAATTACCTCTAATGACCCACTTTGCATTCACCCCCACGACCTCTACAATGAGTGCAAATATCTCTCAGAATTATCTGCTTTACACTTCCACCCATGAAAAGTTTTCTGCTCAATCATTAATTGGTTGATTGCTCATTAACGATAATGAACCTTAATGACCCACTTTGCACTCACCCCCACGACCTGTACAATGAGTGCAAATATCTCCTAGCATTATCTGCTTTACAGTTCCACCCATCAAAAATTTTCTGCTTAATCGGAAAAGAAAAATGTTTCACCCTGAATTGTGAATCGTCGGAGATCAGTATTTGTAACAGAGTTTTCGTTGATGTACCTACTTTCCTGAAAGTGACAGCCTGTGAAAATAACTGTCCAGCAACAAATGAGACGTTTGTTTATGCTGACGTATCACTTGCGAAGCTACGGGACGGCCCGACATCAATCGAATCATTACTATCTGCAGATAGTATCGACTGTCAGTCAATGATCGATATACACCACTGTCACGATCGCTCCATCTCAAGACGTATGCAAAGTTAACAGTAAAAATGAGCAGAATCCATCTTTTTTTATTGCATCAGTTACAGCTTATTTAGAGTTGATTTTGAGTGAAAAAAAAAATTTCCTGGAAAAAACCAGGGTGTAGCTCTGGTTGCGTACTTTCCCATGTAGCAGAAAATTTGTGATTGGTGTCAAATGGAAGCTCGTAATTCCCTGAGTCACTCTAGCACCCTTGAATGCACTTATTTACCAATGGGGGTAGTTGTTAAACTACCCGTCGTGTGTAGCTCTGGTTGAGTAGTTTCGCATGTTGCAGACAATTCGTGGTTGGCTTCAAACAAAAGCTCGTAATTCCCTGAGTCGCCATGGGACACTTAAATTGATCTATTCACCAATGGGAGTAGGTGTTGAACTACCCGTTGTGTGTAGCTCTGGTTGAGTAGTTTCCCATGTTGCAGAAAATTCGTGGTTGGCCTCAAATAGAAGCTCGTAATTCCCTGAGTCGCCCTAGCACCCTTGAATGCACTTATTTACCAATGGGGGTAGTTGTTGAACTACCCTTGGGGTGTAGCTCTGGTCGCGTAGTTTCCCGTGTTGTAGAAAATTCGTGGTTGGTGTTAACTGAAAGCTCATTATTTCTGAAGTGCAAAACATTCAAAATTGGTATTTTTTTTGATAATTCATCTTCATGAAAAAAAATAAAAAAATAGATCGTAAATCATAGATCACTTTTCTCAGCTGGCAGATCCCATTGGCATATACTGCCCGCCTACCTTGACGGTCAATTTCGAAAAATCGATTTTCTGGCTAAACTATTTGTACAGAAAAATTTTCGTTTGCGCAGAAAAAAAGCTCGTAATTTGAGGATTTTTTTGATGTCGATCCGCCAACCATGCCCGCCTAGCTTGACGGAGCTATAGTAATGGATAAAATCAATTCTTCGGCAAATCGCTGCTTTCAGACCTGGACACCAGCAAGACGCGTCGACCAGAAACAAAAAGATAAATCGGTCCAGTGGTCCCGCCGGAAACGTTAAACAAAGTTTTGACCACACACACACACACACACACACACACATACACATATATATATATATATATATATATATATATATATATATATATATATATATATATATATATATATATTGAATATATATATATATATATATATGGGGCATTCCAGGCCAAATTTACCATTTTGAAACCTGACCTTGTCTAATTCAGTTCCTATATTTTTTTCTGGATGCTAGATGACGAAAAATGTATCCTAATTTTTTTTTAGATTTTTTTGTTAATTAACGTTTTTTAAATATTTTTTTTTAGCCAATTTCCACCTGCCATAATGTAAAAATCTGAAAAAATTCACAAAAATTGACAATTCAAAAATAAAATTTTTGAGCCATATTAAAAAATGGCGTTCGACATAGATCATCTGTTATGGCCAAAAAACCATTTTTTGTATATTTTTCACCAAGAAGTGTCATAGAAATAAACAAGTTCTTATGATGACATGATATTTTTAAGATACCTGATGATGAATCTTGCAATTATTTTTGCAATAAAACGATCCTTACACTTCTCATTAGCAATCCTAATTGTCTATAGTACTTTATCGCAAGAACGATTATAGACAGAAAAAAGTCTTTAACGGATGTTGTTCCTTATGTAAAAATACACAGTTTATATATTTCCTTTCTAGTTGTGATATTCTAGAAGATATTGCGGATCGAAGCTCAGCAGATAGCGAAATCTAATTATTGATTAGATTAGAATCAAAGTATTTGAAAGAAAATAGCAAAGATACCCAATTTGTGCTTCAATTCCTACGTGTCACATTTCCTTCTTTACCGACGCACACAAGAAAATCCGGTAATGCCCGCCAGAGGGTTACCGTTGCGGAAATACAATAACCAGTTCCACCTTATTAATCGTTTCCCCCTTCCATCGCAGTGCTCCAAAACTCAACAAAATGGACGCATGTGCTCCCCTCGGAAAATAAAAAAATTGAATTGAATCAATTAAGGTGTTCAATAACTAAAAGAGGTTTACATAGTTCCTGAGTTACGACGAAATAACAAAGTGAAATTCGTGGAGGCGGCCTACGTTATATACTTCTCGATTTTAGAAATTTTTGTCAAAAGACACAACGGACGCAGTTTTTCGGGAGATTTTCAGTGGTAAGCCACCAAATTCAACAACATGCTTTCCCATCATAACACTCAATGTTCCCTTAAAAATACAATGTCAATATTTTTTCCGTTTGTGTCGTTGCACTGTTGATAGACATAACATGGGCCCCGTGAAACATGGTGATCGTTGCTGCAATCCATTAAACAAGCCGAATCACACCAAGAAAAAAGGGTTGCGGCCACCTTCAAAAAGATTGTGCACGACCTGGAATTTGGGAAATATGGATAGGCTATGTGTGGATTGCAGGATGGAGTTACTATACGCAGAACCACCATCAACGTCTGTTTCAAATGCCGATGATGAACTCGCAAACACAGATCCACCACCAGCGCCTGCTGCAAATAGCGACGATGAACATGAAGAAGCGCAGATTGACAATGATATGAATGTTGAGGAACTGTATCCTCAAGAAATTCTAAAATCGTTTGCGAGCAGTGGACCGTCGAATGTTTTGAGTTCATTAAGTAAGATCTTGAAATTTCCATATTTTCTCTTATACTCTTATAACCAGCGCCAGGAAGTTGATTTAATTGAAAAATTAATACTAAAAAAATTATTAGTACGATTATTTGACATGCCTATGAAGGGTCGGAATTTAGTATTTGAAAAAGAATAAAAGAAAGTGAAATTTAATGGAAATTATAGAAATTCCAGATAGTTTAATAGGGAGAGCGCCAGACCGGCAATCTGGAGATATAGATTCGACTCTTACTCTGGCACATTTCCCTAATTTTTTCTGAAATTCTCTTATTTACAAAATACAAAATTTAGAGGAAGGATTTTTAAATAGATCAACTTCCGGGCCTTGCTTATAACTGACTCTATATCAATTTCTATGATTTAGGTTCAGGAGCTACTTCATCAGAAACTCTACATGCAACTCCATTGAGTATTAATACGCGACTACCTGCAATGAATGACGCTCTGGGAATATTAGATCAGTCTCCAATTCCAAAGAAAAAATTGAGCGATGAATCATGGATACATAAGAAGGTGGAGAAAATAGCTACCAACTTGAGATCATCATTGGGCGTCGATTGTGATGCAATGGCCAACAGTAGTACTCGTGATCTTCAAGATATCCTTGACAGATTAATGAAAAAATATCATGATGCGGCGACTACGAATTCTGAAAAAATTCAAATCCTCACAATTTTACCATCACATTGGAGTGCAGGAGAAATGGCAAAGGCAATGGGTGCGACGAAATATATGGCAAAGAAAGCGAAGGAGCTTGCTGAATGTAGGGGAGTTTTGGCTATGCCAGATAAAAAACTAGGTAATGAAGTGCTATAAGAATAGAGGCTGAAAGACTCATGAAATGTATAGTATTTTTAATTTATCATTTTCATATTGATTTTTTTTTCAGTATGAATATTATCTCATTATAATTAGAACATTCCATGCCAAATTTAGTGTTTTAAACACTGACCTTCTCGGAATGGTTTTACTTTTTTTTCTATGACTGTATGATGAATGTCCAGAATTTTTTCTAGATTTTTTTCAGAAAATACTGAAAAAAATCACAAAAATTCAACGTCAGAGCTTTTTTCAGCATAGAGAGTCATACAAAAGAAAATCAAACCATTCCGAAAAGGTCAGGCATTAAAACAACAAATTTGGCATGGAATGTCCCTATATTATTCTATTATGTCATCATTTCAATGATGATCACTGCAGGTCGAGCTGTCTCTGAAAATACGAGGACCATGGTACTGGCATTCTATAATGACGATCGAGGGACTACGCTTATGCCAGGCATGAAAGATTTTGTGTCGGTTAGAACTGAGGAGAACACACGTATCCATGTGCAGAAACGGCTAATTTTATCCAGTTTGAAGGAGTTTTATGAGGACTACCGCACGCAATATCCCGAGGCTAAAGTTGGCTTCTCCATTTTTGCTTCACTAAGACCCAAACATTGTGTTTTGGCAGGTGGAAGTGGCACACATACGGTGTGTGTGTGTTCTATTCACCAAAATGTGAAGCTTATGATGATAGGTGATTTAAATTTCTCCCTTTTAAATTAAAATCCCTCAAATCAAGATTGTGTCTCACCAACCTTTTATTTTACAATTTTTGTTCTTTTCTGGTTTTTTTAGGAGCTAATTTGAAAGGGTTGTCGGAAGATGCACCTCACCCTCTGGATGATTATCGTGACTGTATTAAGTTAGTCGTATGTTCCAATCCATCACCAAACTGTTATCTTGGTCAATGTCCTGATTGTCCTGGTACATCAGTTTTGCATGATTTACTGGAGACCATTTTTGAGGAGAATAACATTTCGAATGTAGTCTATAAGAATTGGGTATCCACTACGCGTGCTAATCTAGAAGAATTCATCAAGAAATCTGATGACTTTATCGACACTTTTTGCGAAACGATTCAAAATCTTGTGCCTCACAATTTTATCGCTAAGCAACAGGCATCCTTCATGAAGGAGACAAAAGAGTCACTTCAAGCCAATGAATTCTTGGCTGTTTGTGACTATGCAGAAAACTATGCATTCGTAGTGCAAGAAGCTGCACCAGGATTTCATTGGAATAATGATGCAGCCACAGTCTATCCAGTTGTGCTCTATTTTAGGGAAAACGAGGTGATTAATCATCGAAGTTTGGTAATTATATCCAATTGCTTGAATCACGATGCAACTGCAGTGTATGCTTTTTCAAAAGTTGTAATTGATTTTATGAGAACTCTCAACAAGAACGCCACGAAGGTTCACTATTTCTCCGACGGAGCACCACAACAGTTCAAAAACTGGAAATATCTTCTAAACTTGTATCATCACAAAGATGATTACGGGATTGATGCTGAACATCACTACTTCGCCACTGCACATGGTAAAGGGCCCTGCGATGGAGTCGGAGGAACATTGAAGAGAGAAGCAGCACGAGCTAGTTTACAACTTCCTCTTGATTGCCAGATAACAAAACCAGAGCAACTATTCGAATGGGCCGATCACCCTAACCACCTGCCAAACATTACTGTGAAATATTGTCCTCAAGAACAGCACGATGCAGCAAAAGAATTTCTGAAAAGTCGCTTTGAACTAGGAAAGACGATTCCAGGCACACAAAAAATTCATTCCGTGATTCCTAATGTGGATGGTCGACTATGTGTGAAACCTTATTCTAGTTCTAATAATTGTACTTATCCGAGTATTGTGAAGAAAAAGAAACTATAAAAATCGAACCACAGGAGTATCCTTCGTTTCTTGATCCTTCGCAGCTTTAATTGGCAATATCTTTTAGATTATCACAGCTAGAAAAAAAATTCATACCACATAAAATGTGTATTTTTACATAAGGAATAACATCCGTTTAAGACTTTTTTTCTGCCTATAACCGTTCTTGCCATAAAGTGCTATAAACCATTAGAATTGCTAATGAGAATTGTAAGGATCATTTTATTCCAAAGATAATTGCAAGAATCATCATCAGAAATCTCAAAAATATCATGTCATCATGCAAACTTGTTCATTTCTCTGGGACTTCATGGAGAAAAATATACAAAAAACGGTTTTTTGGCCATAACGGATGATCTATGTCGAACGCCATTTTTTAATATGGCTCAAAAATTTTATTTTTGAATTGTCAATTTTTGTGAATTTTTTCAGATTTTTACATTATGGCAGGTGGAAATTGGCTAAAAAAAATTATTTAAAAAACGTTAATTAACAAAAAAATCTAAAAAAAAATTAGAGTACATTTTTCATCGTCTAGCATCCAGAAAAAAATATATGAACTGAATTAGACAAGGTCAGGTTTCAAAATGGTAAATTTGGCCTGGAATGCCCCATATATATATTGAATATATATATATATTGAAAAGGCGACTTTTCATTTTCCGGGTGATTACAATAATTTCCCTCTGAGATCGGGAAGCTAAAAATATCGATTCTGACGTTTCGAAAATTTCAATCAGCTTAGATATATTAAAACATTTAACTCTATTGAATTATGAAAATTCAGAAAAGTATCTGAATTCTCTGAAAGTTTCGGAATTTTATTTGAATACTTATTGTATTTTGTAACTTTCTAAAATCTACAAAATTTTCATTTTATAATTACATACTGCTTAAGAACTCAGCCAATCATTGTCCAGCATGGTAAACCAATCATAGTGGCAAAAATATTTAGATTCTAATTTTGCTCCAATGAAAAAATCAAACTACACATTTGATGGTATTTATAACATGAAACAAAAACGGTGACAATAGAAAGAATAAGCAAATGGAAATCGACTGTCAAAATTGTTGACTCTTTGTTATCATGACCAAAACTTTCCGAAATTGCAATGATTTCCAAAAATTTGAGAAGTATTCAATATCATATGTTGAATATTGTAGAATGCTGTTATTCTGAGTTCTGAGCTTTGGATTATCAAAAATATCAGTTTTGAAGTTTTCGAAAGGTCCAAACATTGTAGAAATTCATATTTCCAATTCATCGAGTGACGAGAATTTCGAACATCCTGAAGAGCTAGTATTGAGAAATTATGAAAATTCCAAAAATTTAGCAAAAGGTGAAACTTCATTAAGTTTGTATTTTCTACGAAACAAATTACAAACGTCAAAAATGAAGCACTTTTCTAACCTTATGATTTAGAATCCTGTGTGATGACTGACTACGGTGCACAGTATGATGACTTTGATAAGGGAGCCCGATACGACCCAAATTTCCGATATTAGAAGACTGAGGTAACAATTTTTGGCGAGAACTCAATACCACTTAATACCCAGGTTTCCTATTGCCAGACCTGAAGCGCGACTGGACCCGCAAGAACTGAACAACTGCAGCAAAGAGGATAGACCCCTATAGAGGCCCGGATCCCGGGGTTTTCGTGACTCCAAAAAACTTTAGTGCCCACCTCATGGCAGAGATGGTGGGCAAGGGGGATTCGAGGTAACTCGGCGCTCTGCGCGTGGGTAACACGCCAGTCAAGTTCCGGCTAACTACACATCTAATTAGTTTTTTTAAATTAATAATTGTTCTATGGACTCTTAGACGATAAAAAAATTTATTACAATCACCTGCTAACGAATTACAATCGATGCATGATGTCAGTTCATGTGTACAATATTAGTTTTCGGGTAGTCTTCTACTGCTGCGCGTGTAATTGTTACGGCTGATTAAATAATTAAAAAATAATGTACAAACGAAACAATGCTGAAATTCGTAATCTACTAACGATTTCTAGTAAAATTCATGGATTAGGGACCTTGAAAACCTAATCCTATAATTTTTGTCGGCTAACATCATGTCAAAATTTCATTATTTTTTTATAAATAATTGGAGCATGTACAAAAAAAATTAAATTATGTATAATCATGTACTAACGATGTACAATTGGGTACATACTGTACTTTTTGTACTTAGGGTACTTTTCGGCTAAGTACCTAGGGGTCCTCTATCCTCCATGATGGCAGATTTCAATTCCGTGCTCACCACTTCAAATTTACACATTTTCAGCATTGCCATGCACAAGTGGTGTCCATAGATGCCACCACTGAGCGCTGAACATTTCAAATGAGCCGCATATCTGTTCACATTCTCTGCTCACTTCGATAGAACAAACACACACTATTCCTTGCACTTGGGATTTCTTTACTCCCATTTACTCCGCGCCATGACAAAAATTTCTTCGTGGAGTAGGACTATTGTAGCTGTGACAGGTCGATCGTCCAACAGCGAGATTACCTAATAATCCGCGATCAATAGACAATATTACAATCTCAATTTCACCAACATATATCACACTTTAATTAACTGCCAATCATTGTTTACATTGAGCAAAAGAATGACCCTTCGCTGAATTTGACAGTCCAAGTGAAAACTTATTTTTTATTTATTTATGCAAAGTGCTGGACTATTTTGTGATACATCGTCCCAAGTTAAACAATTAATTTTTACAGTGATTTTTCACTGCACAATCAGTTGGCTATCATGGAGGTAATGCAAAGTTTTCGTTATTATTTCTGTGAATTGAAATGTTATTTATAGTGACTTAACCTCATTTTTGGATTCACCTTTTCTCAGACTTTTGTTTCCTTGAGGAATTATTATTTTTATGGTAATTATTCTGTTATGTAATTGTTTTTTATCTGAATAGGCGAGAGGGGGAGTCTGAGTTAACTAATTATTTAGTTTTTGGTCAGTTCTGTTAATAATCTAGGGAATTGGAATCTTTTGATGATAGGGTTTGACTTGTTTCAGGATTTTTTAAGCCCCAATGAGAAATATTTCGAGCGCAATTTACGCGATCGTATTTTTAATAAATGTAAACACAGGCCAGAAGACTTGATAATTAAATTACGTCCCATATAATGTATGAAGCATAGTCGCTATTCTCTTCGATCAGAATAGCACCTTATTTCAGATTCGAAAGTGATTCACAGGTTGGTTTTCGCCGTTCTATAGATTGCGACATTTTCAGTAGTTGAGGGGTTCTCGCCAAATGCTATGAGATAAATCTGAGATCGAAATCGTATAGTGATTTTCGGATTTCGAGCGTTTTTTTAAATTTTTTGATTGGAAGTTCAATCCCTAAAACTTTTGTCAGTTTTTGGAAAGTTTCAAAAACGTATTCTAAAAATCATTTCAGTTTGTAACGTTGAAACTTCGGAGAACTTTTATGAATGTTTGAGATGTTTAGAATTTGTTTTTGGTGATCGGATGATTAGGAAATGTTGAAGTTTTTAAAAGTTTTGAATTTTTCAATTTTTGGAAATGATGGTTTCGAAATGTTTAAAATTATTGACAGTCTCATTTCTGGAATACCTGCAATTAAAATAAGAATCGGAGGCTTAGAATCCAAATTCAAGAAATTTTCAAATATTTCTGAGATTTGTCACTATTTCCGAAATTTATCCAATTGTAAAAACCTCAAATATTTATGCTCCAAATTTCGAAAATATGATGAAAACTTTTGAAAAAAAGACGAAACGAGTGGAATTATGGACATTTTCTAAATTTTCAAGAATCTTAAAAATTTCGGAGGTTGAAAACTAATCGAAGAGTTTTTCAAATTTTTAATATCCCAGGAAACTTCTCAATTCTTTTCCAAATTTCTAGAATATTTGCATTCCATATTGTAATTTTGAATTTTCTCGAATTAAAAAAGTATTTATGTCGCTTCTGAATTTCTGGAATTAAGAAAGTATTCATGTTTCTTCTGAATTTCCAAGAATGTTTAGGAATAGTTTGAGGATTGTTGCAAAATGTTGCCAATCTTCAAAACTGTTGAGAATGCAAAAATTAATATTTGTTTTTTTAATCATATTGATTTTTGGAGCAATCAATACTCAACTAGTTGGCTCATTACTTGAATACACAGATTGACGAGTGTTCGGCCGCTGGTGATTCTGCAGCTGAAGAAGAAGATGAAGAATCCATGCATGGGTCCAGAACTGCGAGTAGTAGCAGTATGTCCAATGGTGGAACTTCCAGTTCCGAAAGTGCTGAAGATAGTGGAGATGATGATACTGGCTCTGAACCACAAAGTTCCGAGGATGAGGATAGGGATAATGATAATTCGGAGATGATGGACCAGCAAGATTGTGTTGATGAAATTGTATGCTCATTTTTTGTATTCATTGAAATTTTAAGGATTGCCAAAAATTTTTGAAATGGGATCTTGAAAACTCATAAGATTTTTTTAAATCCTTTTTTGTTAAACTTTCGAAATTTGCATTTTCTAGTGGTCTTCACCAGTTTAAAGTCTTCTAATTTTGGAAATAAAAAAACAATAGGTAGAAGGAAACATAATTTGAAGAATTGCAAAATGTTATGAAAATTTTGAAATTTTACAAAGTTCCGACATTTCTCACTAGATTTTATTTATTGATAGCTGTGCCTGGTACACGGTACCAACTTTACAGGAGGCTTCCAAAATACAATATATAAGTCATATAATGTATAGTACACATCAAATAGGATGCAATGTTACCAACGGTTGCATAAGATTTCAATCCATAACGCCATAAATGGAAAAAAAAACAATACAAAACAGACAAAAGCACAAGATTGCCTAAGCATTGAGTCGTAAAAAGAGGCATTTGAACAAATGACATTGGAAACAATTCAAAAAAAAAAATGAAATAAAAATGTTTTAAACTTTTCACAGAAGCCGGCCGTATGGTGAAGTAGGTAAGGTGCCCGCCTACGGATCTGGAGTTCCTGGGTTCAAGCCCAGGTACCGGTGGATTTTTTCTGGATTATTTGATTTAGTCAAATAATGGGCACCACAAAAAGTACAAAACAGTTCACCCCCAAAAGTTATAAGACGAGTACCAAATACTGTTTACAACTGAATGTTCCTACTCTCATTGTGAACGAATAACATCCGTAACTGTGTTACAAAGGAAAAAGTCGTGAGCGTCTAACGACTATAATAAGTCCGGAGCCGGCGCTAAGAACCATTGTAGTTGATGCGTCGATAACAACAAACCGATCAAACTTTTCACAGAACACAGTCAACGTTTTAAAATTCGAACTGTTGGAATATAATACCTTTTTCCTCCGATCATTCCATATATTAAATCAAATTTTTCAAACTTGCAATTCCTCAGTTTCTCAATTTCTCTCTTTTTTCTCTTTCACTATTTTTTTTTATTTCACATTTTTGCCATGTTTTTTATTATACTTTTAAACAATATTTTTCAACATAAATAGATAAGGTTTCGAATAAATTCGCAGTTTTCGTATTCGGTTGATTGAGTAATTTTTGAATAGCATTCATTAATTCCAGAGATGGGAAACTTGTGCTGCTGGTGGAACTAAAGTCAAATTACCTCAGGATTTGTGTGAGCATCCCTCTATTCTTCAGGAAATGTTGAATCCACGTTTGTGGCAAGACTGGTTGACCGAGGAACACCGGCAATCACTCTCCCAATATTTGCCACAATTTTCCAAAGACTGTGACATTGCTGGTGAACGTGAGAAATCATTACACTTGCTTTTCCAAAGACAGAACCAAAGGTATTCACAAATTTTAACAAGTTGTAGAATTTTTTCATGAGGTTTTTTTTTTGTAGAGAACACTGAGAGCTGCTATAAAGCGCCCCATAAAAGTTCGTTAATATTCTTAGTTGTGAAGATATTTGCAAACAATGGTACCCGTTGATCCATAGAATTTTCCCATAGATGACGTATTTCCGATTCTAATGAGACGCGTAACGTTTGAGAATTCATTGTATAAATGATTTTTATTACCCCAATTAGTCTCAAACTCTCAGAAAGAAAATCTCAACGAAACTACAGGCTTTGAAAATTTGGGTGATAATTTTGATAACCGTAACGATAATAATGACCCCTAATGAATTTTTCACCCTTCGGGTATACGTCATAAGAAAAATTTCTCCGTTTTCCTATTATGAATTAGTCTTTAGACAAGTTCGTTTTTCAGACAGAAAACTCAAAGGTTCAAATTTACCATCCTTGATTTCAGGTTTGGGGTGGCCCCGTTGGTCACCTTTGCGTCACACCTTTCGTCGGGCCACTACCGTCCGGACATTCGTAGAATGCGTGGATTGGTGCGCAAAGCTCAGCAAAGAAGGCTTTTATTCGATGAGCGAAAGCGCTCTTATGAGTTGGCCGAGCATCTCCTGAAGTCCCGGGAGAGCCTGTTAACAGCCTCCTACAAGCAGGGCTTCAGTAATCCCTCCCACAACCCTTCCAAACTGCACTGGCGCAAGCCGAAACCTTACTCAATAGAAGAACGCGCCCAATCGCGTTACCTCGAGGAACTAACTGCCCTAAGGACCGAACTTGGCAGCGCCAGACTGGGCGACACAACTTCCGAGAACGAAGAAAATTGTCCCCAGTTTCAGCCGCAGTCGAAGCAAAAGCGTAAACAAAAAGGACAAATGTCCACTCAAACCCAGATTCGATCAACCCAATTGTTCGAGGACGAAGACACAAGACCTGTTTTCTCAACCCTCCAAAGAACAGAATGTCCCGCAAATATAAACTTTACTAACCCTTCATTACTGTCTCGAGAGATAACTGAAGACACCTATCGACATATGCTAATAGCTCACAAAAAGCGGAGGTCTAGGGGCGATATTCATCCCGAGCTGAACACTCAGGGAATAGCCCTAGCTGACTTGACCCAACGAGCCCAGATCGGACAGAAGCATAAGCTACCTGTTACTGCAAAACTAATCTCAAAAAAACGGATAAAACTAGAGCCTACACTTCCCCCACTGCAAGCTTCACCCGTGAAGCTCCCCCATATCAAGTCTGAGTTAGATGGAGAAGAAGACGCTGAAATCTCCCGAAATTCAGCTCTCAGGGAGGATAAGGACTTGCCCAATTATCCCTCAGTCAAATCTGAACCTATAGACACCTACGAAGGTGCTTCCGTAATAAAGAAATCTCCAATACCAAGAATAATGAAACCAGTAATTTTGCCAGAGATCAATCAGTTTAGTCAGACCAGTCAAATGAATCAATTCAATCAATTCAGCCAATTGAACCAAATCAGCCAACTTAATCAGTCAGAGATAAAGAAGGAGGTAGAAGAGTACATAGAGCCAGAAGAGAAAGTTCCTGACTATATTCTGGAGGGTCATAGGGTTGATCATAGAATCGACAGTGAAATAGACGAAGATTTATCGCACAAAAAGCTCGACCTTGAGAATATCGATATGCTCCAGATTCCCATTCAATTGGATGATGGAATGGACATATTGGAGGATGTCAAATGCGAGGATCCCTCCATTTCAATGTCCGAACGTGAAGTATCGATAGAGCCAGACGATATTACGATGAATGGGACTGATTTGATGCAAGAGACACACAGTTGCTTCTTTTCTCTCCTCCGGGACGCTTTTATGTCTAAAGGAGAATACAGGATGAGCACGTTCGAGGCCAAAGAGGCTGTGACTCAATGGCAAAGCAATCCAATATCTCCATTAAACGACTGGTATTCTCGGTCCACATCCTGGGCGAATTTAGTACCCTCAGTTCTAGGTTTTCTTGCTGGAGAGCTTACGTATTCCCAGGAACTCGATGTGGAGCGAGAAGAGTTCGTTCCTTACCTGGAGAATAAGGGAAGAGGGATTTACGCTTGGATCGGAGCGGGAAGAGACTCCGATTCAAAATTATCAGATCTGTGCACAAAATTCCTTCTCTACGAAGAATCGTTAGCACCACATTCAGCTCTGCCCTCGATAATTCCAATCAAATCGATTGTCAGTGCCCAGCCAAGTTCCAATGGAGTTACTGTACAAAACTTGCAGACTATGCAGAATTTGCAGAGTATACAGAACTTTCAAAATCTACAGAATATGCAGAGTCAGATATCGAGTCCAGTGGAGGAGTCCTTGACTGATGGAGGAAATTTGACAGCAATTGTAGAGAGTGAACCACCTCAGGCATTGTGCCCAACTGATTGGAAAGTTAGATTATCGTCTCCTGAAGAAAGGGAGGAGTTTAGAAGACAAGAAAGACTTCGTTATGCAGCTCCACATAGGGCTTTTACCTACAGAATGCATGGATATACTTCAGTAGTTGGTCCCGTAAAAGGAATCTATCAGCATAATCCTGGAGCTGGCTTAACCAAAGCTAGAGGACACTCTCTATTGGTACCAGATCGCCCCAATTTCGTTACGATTTTAGCACTTGTAAGAGATGCTACCGCAAGGCTGCCAAATGGAGAGGGAACTCGAGCCGATATCTGTATGTTGCTGAAGGATTCCCAGTATATCAAAGACCACAGTGATCAGGTTTGTAATGACAAGGATAATTACTTGAATTCTGTTGTGTCCGGAGCTTTGGACAGATTGCATTACGAGACGGATCCCTGCGTGAGATATTACCCTAAGAAGAAAGAATGGCTGTATTTGCATCGAGCTAGATCAGAATCAGAATTCGAGATGTTCCATCAACAATTGCAGGGCGTTGTCAAGACTAAGAAGAACTCTGGAGGATCATCCAGGAATAAGTCAACTCAGTCCAGTCCTAAATTACTCAATGGAAAGGAACAATCACCATCTTGTAGAGAGACAACTCCCAAGAAGGAGAGGAAGGTCAATATTCAGAGTCACATCAACCAAGTGAATCAGGTCAATCAGATCATCAAGAAGGACAGGATAGAAGAGAAAAGTATTGAGCAAACACTACCTGAGCCAAACCCAGTGTCCACAGTTGTAACAATATCTCAACCAATTATATCAACATCTACTGCTGTGGTTACACAGAGCCTACCGTCAACAATTTTGCCTAATCCAGTGCACACCCCAGTTGTTGAACGAGAAAGTGTGATTCCTCTTGAAATAAAGCCAATTACGCCTGGTCCATCAAGTCCCATATGTACTTTACCAGGTTCTATACAAACACCTTTACAAGCCTTACCACAGCCTTTACAACAGCCCTTACAAACTCCCATAAAAAAAGTGGCAAGTATAGGGGCAAAGCCGGTGGCAGTTGTCAAAACAAATCCAGCTCAGAGTCTGCTGCAATCCAATCAACACTTCCCTCAACACCAAATTCAAGTTTCAACGTCTGCAGGGTTGCAGACAATCAGGTTGTCAGGTCATTCTGTTCTTCATTCTGCACAGCCAGTAGCAACGTCTGGAAATATTACTCCGACTAGTGTCGCTACTATGTTTCCTACAGCTAAAATTGCGGGACAAACTCAGCAAGCAATTAGTAATCAGGGAAAGAGTATTTTGCAGACTACAAGTGTCAAGGCACCTGTTCAAGTTTCACAACAAGCGCAACACGTACTACCTGGAAAAACATTGCTCGCTTCGCAGATTAAATTGGTCAGTTCTGGGCAGATTAAGTCACTTTTAACTGGACATGGACTTCAGGGGCAGACAATTTTTATTAAACAATCGACACCTTCGACAAGTCATCCGCCACATATTCAACATGTGCAGCAGATTAAACAACCTGCTGCAAATCAGGTTCAGGGACAAGCACAAGCCATCTCGGGGCCTGGAATGCAAAGGATCATTGCTCAAATTGGAGGGAAACCTATTGCTGTTCAAATTCAGCAATCTCCACAGCAACAGACGCAGCAGCAGAAGATTCTTGCGAAAGTACTAACTGGAGCGAGTGGTGGTCAGTTGATTTCTGTGGAGAGTTTGCTTGCGCAAAAGGGGCTCAAACTAGCAGCCACTACTACTAATAGTGGGCAGATTAATCGGCAGGGGAAACCGGTCATCCAGACACAATATCAGGTGACTAAATAGTTGGAAAGAACATTGAGTAACTGCCTGGAGAAAAGAATTCATGAGATGCGAAGTATTATTAAGGGGTTCTCGCTGGTTTTCAAAGAGATTCATGTTTCAGGGAAACTGTGTTTGTAATTTTCCGTAACTTCAAATGTGATCCTATTGAAGAAAATGCACATAAATGAACATCGTTAGAGTCGAAATATCTCGAAAATCGAGACATGATTTGTTATTCATTTATTGCTTGATCAGATTAGTCAGATAACATCGTGAAGTTGCTTGGCGTTTACATCGATAAACATCAATATTTGGGATATCGATTCGGGTTTAGATTTCAAAAGAATGACAATTATTCAAGTTGTCATAGCTTATGTAGTTATTGGAAATCATATACACAGAATATTTTTTGACGTTCTATTAATTTCTTACGTTTCGAGTGTTCTACAGTTCAGTATTGAAAATTTTATATGGACGTGATAATTACAGAAAAAAAAACAAGATTGCTTGCACCACCCTGGAAAATTGGGAGCTCTCATCTTTTCAGAGTCAATGATTAACAGTATCTTCGACTTCGGGAAAGATATTGTTGCTTCAACTATCAAATTGTAATTCAGCGGACATTCAAATTTCCAAATTTTCAAAATTTCAAATTTCAAATTTCAAATTTTCAAATTTCAAATTTTCAAATTTCAAATTTTCAAATTTCAAATTTTCAAATTTCAAATTTTCAAATTTCAAATTTTCAAATTTCAAATTTTCAAATTTCAAATTTGAAAATTTGAAATTTTCAAATTTCAAATTTTCAAATTTCAAATTTTCAAATTTCAAATTTTCAAATTTCAAATTTTCAAATTTCAAATTTTCAAATTTCAAATTTTCAAATTTCAAATTTTCAAATTTCAAATTTTCAAATTTCAAATTTTCAAATTTCAAATTTCAAATTTTCAAATTTCAAATTTTCAAATTTCAAATTTTCAAATTTCAAATTTTCAAATTTCAAATTTTCAAATTTCAAATTTTCAAATTTCAAATTTTCAAATTTCAAATTTTCAAATTTCAAATTTTCAAATTTCAAATTTTCAAATTTCAAATTTTCAAATTTCAAATTTTCAAATTTCAAATTTTCAAATTTCAAATTTTCAAATTTCAAATTTTCAAATTTCAAATTTTCAAATTTCAAATTTTCAAATTTCAAATTTTCAAATTTTCAAATTTCAAATTTCAAATTTCAAATTTTCAAATTTTCAAATTTCAAATTTTCAAATTTCAAATTTTCAAATTTCAAATTTTCAAATTTTCAAATTTCAAATTTTCAAATTTCAAATTTTCAAATTTCAAATTTTCAAATTTCAAATTTTCAAATTTCAAATTTTCAAATTTCAAATTTTCAAATTTCAAATTTTCAAATTTCAAATTTTCAAATTTCAAATTTTCAAATTTCAAATTTTCAAATTTCAAATTTTCAAATTTCAAATTTTCAAATTTCAAATTTTCAAATTTCAAATTTTCAAATTTCAAATTTTCAAATTTCAAATTTTCAAATTTCAAATTTTCAAATTTCAAATTTTCAAATTTTCAAATTTCAAATTTTCGAATTTCAAATTTTCAAATTTCAAATTTTCAAATTTCAAATTTTCAAATTTTCAAATTTTCAAATTTCAAATTTTCAAATTTCAAATTTTCAAATTTCAAATTTTCAAATTTCAAATTTTCAAATTTCAAATTTTCAAATTTCAAATTTTCAAATTTCAAATTTTCAAATTTCAAATTTTCAAATTTCAAATTTTCAAATTTTCAAATTTCAAATTTTCAAATTTCAAATTTTCAAATTTCAAATTTTCAAATTTCAAATTTCAAATTTTCAAATTTCAAATTTTCAAATTTCAAATTTTCAAATTTCAAATTTTCAAATTTCAAATTTCAAATTTCAAATTTCAAATTTTCAAATTTCAAATTTTCAAATTTCAAATTTTCAAATTTCAAATTTTCAAATTTCAAATTTTCAAATTTCAAATTTTCAAATTTCAAATTTTCAAATTTCAAATTTTCAAATTTCAAATTTTCAAATTTCAAATTTTCAAATTTCAAATTTTCAAATTTCAAATTTTCAAATTTCAAATTTTCAAATTTCAAATTTTCAAATTTCAAATTTTCAAATTTCAAATTTTCAAATTTCAAATTTTCAAATTTCAAATTTTCAAATTTCAAATTTTCAAATTTCAAATTTTCAAATTTCAAATTTTCAAATTTCAAATTTTCAAATTTCAAATTTTCAAATTTCAAATTTTCAAATTTCAAATTTCAAATTTTCAAATTTCAAATTTCAAATTTTCAAATTTCAAATTTTCAAATTTCAAATTTTCAAATTTCAAATTTCAAATTTTCAAATTTCAAATTTTCAAATTTCAAATTTCAAATTTTCAAATTTCAAATTTCAAATTTCAAATTTTCAAATTTCAAATTTTCAAATTTTCAAATTTCAAATTTTCAAATTTCAAATTTTCAAATTTCAAATTTTCAAATTTCGAATTTTCAAATTTCAAATTTTCAAATTTCAAATTTTCAAATTTCAAATTTTCAAATTTCAAATTTCAAATTTTCAAATTTCAAATTTCAAATTTTCAAATTTCAAATTTTCAAATTTCAAATTTTCAAATTTCAAATTTTCAAATTTCAAATTTCAAATTTCAAATTTTCAAATTTCAAATTTTCAAATTTCAAATTTTGAAATTTTCAAATTTCAAATTTTGAAATTTTCAAATTTCAAATTTTTTCATATTATAGATTCCGACCGAAGCAGGAACGTTCCGTATCCCTGCTATCGGCCGTATCATAAAATGAGACCGCACGGCCGGGCGGGAACCTAACCCGACACAGGGGGGGGGGGGTTCCATCGTAGGCGCCTGCCATCGTAGCACAAGGGTTTCTTGAGCTTTGCCCTGTGTTTAAGAATACGATGGCCTACAAAATGGTGAAAGTCGGTCCCAGCCGCATGTGTGGGTGTCCGGCACGCCCCCTGAAGGGATGCTCAGACACAGTTACCCGAGGCGTATAAATGAGAAGGACGGAGACAAAAAACACAAACCTGTAGATGCCTGAATGACTCAATGTTACGTGGGACAAACATTCCTATTTCTCAGCAAATGCATTGATTCAAAGGGTCTAGCCGTATAAGCATGGTAAATCTGCCCCCATGGAATCCCGTGGTGCCAATTTTTTACTATGTTTGGCACCTAAAAATTTCACGTCATTATCTCCATGCCCTGATTTTGGAATTTAATGGAGTACTCGCCTAGCTTTGATAATTAGTCCCAAAAAAAGCTGTATATATGTATATACATGGAATAGTCATGCGTCAACGAATAGGTTGTGTGATCCGAATTCCATTTTCGATAATTGCCCAGTGAGAATCAATTGACTGAATTGAAGCTTGAGAATAATTGGGCAGTATAAATAGACTTAATATATATGAAATAATTACTTTGAAAACATAGTTCGATCCACTTGATCATTTTGAATTAAAGGTTCGGTGGCAGCCGTATGAATGATTGAACTATATAAAATTTGCGAATGTTGCGAGAGTCAAATATCATCTGTGCCAGTAAGCCCATATACAACCATTTAATGTCACTTGAGCGGTACTGTTTTACCGACAGTGCTTGACTTGAAAATTGTTTATTAACATTTGTCATATATACATACTATATACAGTATTGATATCTTAAGTGCTACGCTCTAGATCACCAGCCGTTGGCTTTATATCTAATTTGAGCAAAGTTGAACCTAATTTTTCATTATTATAGATATTAATGATTTTTTTACATGATAACTCGATATAAGGAAAAATGACTTCTAAAAAACCTTATAATTAATGGGTGCATGAGGGGAGGGGACGAGCGGGATGTACGGAAAGGTGGGACAAAACAGGTGGTCAGCGAGACCAATTCGATTTCTTGTCAATGTTGATGTTTTGGAGCTGGGGATTAGGATGGGATTGAAGCTTGAATTTAAATGTCTCGTTTATACTATCGATGAAATCGCCTATGGTTGCCATGCCCAGCGTATCGTGAATTTCTAAAATAGTCGTTCTTCTTTTGAAATTTCCTATTATTCGCAGAAATTTATTTTGAATCACTTGAAGATGAGTCAAGTGGATTTTCGCTGCATTGTGCCAGGCGGGACAACCATAGGTGATTATAGGTCTGATCAATCCTTTGTACAAAGTGAGTTTTAGGGATTTGCTAAGCGCAGGAGATTTTAGCAGATTATATGATGTTACTAGAATAATTTTTGTTTTCAGCGTAACTTCATCTATGTGTTTTTTCCACAGGAGTTTGGAATCAATATGTAAACCTAAGTATTTACCAGAGTTTACAGGAGTGATATTATCGCTACGAATAGTCAAGGTGTGAATGGCCTTGGAGCTAGTAAATAAGATTGCTTCTGTTTTGGCAGTAGTTACTTGAATTTTCCATTTCATGAGCTCACTGATTGTAAGAGCAGCTGCGTTTTCGACTCTTCTAACAGCTTTATTTATCGATTTGCTAGCTGAGTACAGAGCGATGTCATCAGCATATCCAGCGATAGATACATTTCTAGGAATTCTGCTAAAAACAGAAGCAATGTACAGGTTAAATAGTACGGGGGAGAGGATAGACTCTTGTGGGACCCCGCGACTATTTCAATTTTATCCGAAAGCGAAGTTTCGACTCGAACTCGAATATATCTATTTGAAAGATATGATAGTAAAATTTTACATAAATACTTAGGTAGATTTAAGCTGTCGAGTTTATAAATAAGGCCTGTGGGCCAAACAGAATCAAAGGCCTTCTTTGATCTGCTGTGAACGGTATCTTCTTTCCGATCTTTCGCGGATTTTATGTCGTTTGTAATTCTGACCAGCTGGTGGCAGGTCGAGTGTTCTGAGTGGAATCCAAATTGATTCTCAGGCATTAATTGTAACTCTTCTATAGGTTTTTTGAGACGCGCTAAAATTATTCGCTCAAAAAGTTTGGCCAATACTGACAAAAGGCTAATCGGCCTGTAGCTCATCGGATACGAGGCGGGCTTGGCAGGCTTGAGAATCGGTATGACCACCGCTCCTTTCCAGAGTTCCGGGAAATATTGTTTGAGGAGGCATGCATTATATATCTTTGTTAGTAGGCTTATTGCTTTAATCGGGAGGTTTTTTAGTGCTATGTTGGGAATGTTATCCACACCCGGGGCTGATTTGTTTTTTAGTGTTTTGATGGAGGAAATGATTTCACGGGGATTTGTGAGGAATTTAATGGGAGTTTCGATAGGGGCTTTGAGGATAGTTTTTCTCACATGACCTGTGACTTATTCAAAAGGTTTGTTTCCTCGGGAGGCCGATAGTTCGTGGATATTTGCGTAGTGGTTGCAAAGTGTATTAGCCTTATCATGGTCTTCTGTGTGGAGTGTGTCGTTTGACTTTAGTGTGGGGATTTTACTTTTACCGGTGTTATTGAAATATTTTGCTATGCGCCAAATAGAGTGGCGTCTTTTAAGTTAGAGTGATCTTTTAAGTTTGTTGTCCCAAGATGATTGTTTCCATTCGGTTAATTTAAGTCTGATTTCTTTTAAGAGCTGATTGAGTTCGGCTTTAAGGTAGCGATTCCGCGTTTTTTGCCATCTTGACCTAATGTAATTTTTTAGTTTTATTAAGGAGGCTATTTCGGGTGGGATGGGAGTGTGGGTGGATTTGATTGAGCGGATGGGAGTGGAGGAATCCAGGGCTGTTTGAATGACTTGAGTGAAATGTGTTATGTGTTGATCTATTGCTTCAGTGTTGTTACAAGTAGGGTTTGGTGTAGAAATCTCATCATTTAAGATATCCTTGAACTTATTCCTGTCGGTTTTTGCGTAGTTTAAAATTCTTGATGATTCTGGGGAGGTTGGTTTGCCAAATAGGGAGAAAAACAGTGGTAGGTGATCGGATGGGGATTCGGAGAGTGTGGTGAAATTATTAATGATAGAGAGGTCGTTTGTTAATAGGAGGTCAATAGTGCTAGGAGTGTTAGAATTTTGAGCGTAGTGTGTAGGAACGTCTGGAAAGAGTAGATTAATTTTTTGTTCTGTCAAAAAATTTGAGAGAATCTTACCTGATTCGTTCGGCCTTGCAGAAGTCCAAGCGGTGTCCTTCGCATTAAAGTCTCCAACAATAATGCCTCCATAGATTTGTATCTAGTGAGACATCCGGTGGATTATAAATCGAGTAGATCCTCGTTGTTCTGTTGTCTACTTGGACCTCTACTCCCACGTATTCGGTGAGCGATAGGAGATCATGCGGAAGAGTTTTATGCCGTAAGCTCTTGTGGATCGCCACACCACCACCTGCTTTGGCCGTTCTGTCTTCCCTGGTCAGCGAGAAGTCTGGAAAGTTAATTTTCTTCGTTTTGCTGTTCAGTTTAGTCTCTGAAATCAGACAAATTTTAATGTTATTATTATGTACGATGTGTAATAACTCGTCCAGATTGGGTTTGAGCGCAAAAATATTAATTGCTAATATGTTGGTTATGTTTGCGGGACAATCGTAGGTGTGTCTGAGGAGGATGAGAGCAGGTGGACATAGGATGCGATGATTGTGATCCTATCAATTGGTGTAAGAGCTGTTTGGAGTTTAGAGCTCATCTCTTTAGGCTCTGAAAGGATTTCGGGAATTCTAAGGGTTTTTAGCTCGTCAAGGACTTGCTTCGCTGTAATTATATAGTTTTTAGTGCTACTTAAATAAGATTCCGGAACAAGTGTTTCCATTGGGATGGTCCTAGGTTCAGCAGTGGGTGCCGCAACGTTCCTTCTCAAGGTTTCCACCGATGGCAAGAACAAAGCGTAGGTGGGCCTGGACGTGTTGGCAGTGGAGATAGGGGTTTGCTCAGGGACTGCAGGAGACTGGAGGAACTGGATGTTCCTTTCCAGATTCTGGATCGTCGCCGAATGAGGTGTTGAGGGCAATTCCATCTCGGCTCTCCGTGGTGGTGGTGGTTGGGCTCTTTTATTTTGTGCCTTCACAAATTTGGTTCGTGGGGCGCACTCACGATAGCTCGCTGTGTGAGCTAGACCACAGTTTGCACACTTGACAGAGGTGCACGTGCAGGCTTTAATGTCGTGATTGCCTGCACATTTCACGCATCTGCAGTGCTGACTGGCGTGTCCAAATCTTTGGCACCGGAAGCACGGTGTTGGTTGCTTCGTTTTGATGAATTTCTTTATCTTATATGTATGATAGAAAATGGTTTTAATAGCAGCGAAGCTGCTCAAGGTTACATCGGGCCGAACCGTTATTGCAAACACCGGTAGTGGCCTATTTTCCTTGCTGTCTCCATCCTTGTTTGTTTTCACAAACTGCCGGACTGATAATACCTTTATGCCGCGTTTGGATATTTCGGCTTCAAATTCGTGCTCCCTAAAACTGGCGGGAAGGGCTTTTATGATAAATTCCTTCGGACGCTCACTTTTCCGACTGAAGGTGTAAAAATTGTAATTTTGCCTTTTCAGGATACTGGCAATTTTATTGTAGTCCTCCGTCGTTTGCAGATGGACGATCGTTGTGTTTCCGTTAAACTTCATCCTGAAGTTTTTATCGGAGGCGTTGACTTGCAGGATGTTGATTAATTTTTTGGTCTCCAGTTTGTCATTTTCAATGACTATTGGAGGCACTGCGGTTCGTTTTTGAGCCTCTTGAGGCCCGTCAGGAGTGTTCGGAGGCTTGATGAGGCGAGCGGGGTCAGAGCTCGCGCTGATTGACGGTTTGATAACGGTTTTCTTCGTTTTTTTTGGGTCTTCCAAAGGAGGACTCATCTTGGCTTTCCTTTATGGAGCCAAAGGAAGTTTGAGAGATTTTATGTTCGACACTTTGGTGCCAGAACTTTAACAAGGCTTTAAAAATTCACTGTGCTATAATCGCCGTACGTTGGAATTTATATATCCTAGAGAGCGGTAGACATGCGTCCGCATGGTACCGACTCAAAACAAATACTGACCGACAGTGCTACTACACACCAGTAATTGCCACTGAGACTCCAAATAAAGTTGAAGAATAATATTTAATCAGTCAGAGGAAGTAAATATATATGAGATAGATATATAATATGTAATTAGTCCCCAGAACTCGACTTCAACAAAATTTGCAAAAACATAAAAACAAGAAAATGCAACTTTTCAGTTTTTATTTTTGTTTTAATGTTGCAGGCGGAATTTATAAACTTTTTTTTTCAATTTGAAGCTAGATGGAAATAGAATCTATGGAAATTTTTGCAGAGTAGTGGCTATAATAGGATATATTAAAATACATGTTGAAAAACATAAATATGCAGTAAAAAATTGAAATTGCGATATAAAAAAAAATGTTTATAGAATATTTTCCGATTTTTAAACCTCTTTCAATTATACAAATTTAAATTAAATTGAAAAAGTTGAAAAAAACGGGTTTTTATTCATTAAATATCAGGGCACGGAGATAATGACTTGAAATTTTGCACAAAAATTTTTTTTTAGGTGCCAAACATACTAAACAATTGGCACCACGGAATTCCATGGGGGCAGATTTACCATGCTTATCCGACTAGACCCTTTCACACCAGATTTATTTTTCCAAAGCGCATATACCTTCATAACAGATAACCATACAGGGTGAAAGCAAATTGTGTTCAAAATCAACGATCTAGTGGATTCTTCATTGAAATAACATTGTTTTGATTTATAGACTTACTTATTTCTGGTGGTATACTTGAGGGAATGTTGAGGTATGAGACAGTCGTGGTGAGCATAATATTGATCTTACGGTTAATCGGGCAAAATAATTATTGCGAGGTAGATGTAAAACATTTGGCATTTTTTCCTGTTTCTGGATTACTGAACTATGATTAAAGTCACATTAGCGTCAATAATTCCAAGATGAAAATGCAAATGATTTCGCACGAAACTAAGCATCGGTGGAAACTGCTTCTCAGAATTTGCAAGTCATTGGCCACTTCTTCAGGGGTATAATCGCTTTTTGAGGAAAATCTTCAGAAGCAACTTTCAATTTGTATAGAGACGTTATTGGTGTAACCCATCAAGGGTCACACTCACGCCCCGTTTATTAAAATTTCTCTTTCTCGTATACCGTCTCCGGTCTTTACGATTTCCCATCCCAACCCTTTTTCCGCCCCCTGAACCCCGGTACCACATTCGCCGAGGGACGAGGGAAAAACCTGCCCCGGTAGAGTCGTCCCTTTTACGAGACTACCGCTTGACAGTATAATTGTGAGATTAGAGCGCTACACACTTTTGACCACCGATACCCAGGATCGAACCCGAGACCCTTGGTATGCTAGTCTAGCACTCTAACCGCACGGCCACTCCCGTCGGTTACCCCGTTTATTATTTGTTCGTATTCATTTTTTTTCTTCATACATTACATATTTAAGTTGAGCCGGATATAAGTGATGGGATACTGGTTTTGATGCACGCAGCTCCCGTTGTTGATTCAATGATGTAAAAGAACAAATGACTTTATCTATTTGGTTCATTTTTTGCATCATTTTGATGTGAAAATACGATGAGTAAACGTCCACGGGAAGAAAAAAAATATAAGTATTAGACCCTTGGTGACTAATCTGAGGACGAAATTTCCGTGAGTTCAAAAATTCGTCCCAGTGAGTATAAAAAGTATCCCGACACAACAGAAAAAGTCGGCCCAATGCGACTGGATTTTAGACTATATAATAGCAGTCTAAGTTTTTGGACTCACGGAAATTTGGCCCTCAGATTAGTCACCAGATGTCTACTAATTATGTTTTTTGCTTCTGAATGGAAGCATTGCAATCGTTCAATTTTCACTTTCGCTAATTATGCTTGTAACCGATATATAGTGGTCTGAAACGTAAAAATACGAAGTTTGAGCATAGTGTCTGTATGTATCAATTTTTTTCGAAAATCTTCACTTACAAAATTCAGCATAAAAAGGACAAAATTTTCAGAATAAAATCTGAAAAAATTGTCAGTTATTGGTATTGAGTGTAGCTAGCTGTGGGCGCAATTTCAGTGAAATCTGCCGGTAAGTTTCTTAGAAATCCACTTTTTTTGTTTTTTCTTCGATCGTTCATATCTCTGAAACTGATGAATATTTTTTAATTTCTTTTTTATCAAAATGTGCGTCTCAACGAGCTCCAAAGAATGGTTGAATAACATCTAGTGCGTTGCTTACAAGAAATTGAAGATATTTCAATTTTTCTGTTTTTTTCGCCTTTTGCTATTGTACGCACTCTAGCGTGTCGAAAAATTGAGATAAAAACTTGAAATTTGAAGCAACGATTCCTTTCATTGTGGTGAAGAACCCTGTTGAATAGCGATTTGATCATATCATTAGTTTTCTGGATTTGAATTTTTTCGTTTTTAAGGTTTTTATTTTATTTCTCGATAATTATTCAACCGATTTTTTTGTTTTTTTTTTCAAAGTGTGTGCCTTAACGAGATCTATAATATGGTTACAAAACATTCAGTCACTTAGTTTGGGTACAATGAGATATTCCTATTTTTTAACTTTTGACTTTGGTTTTACTTTTTGTGTTTGTTCGCACTCTAGCGTCCGCAAAAATTGAAATAAGAATTTGAAATTTGGAACAAAGGTTCCTTCTGTTGTCGTGAAGAACCCTATTGAATGGCGATTTAATCGCATCATTAGTTTTCTAGATTTTAATTTTTTCGTATTCACGGTTTTTATTTTATCTCTCGATAATTATTCAAACGATTTTGTTGTTTTTTTTCAAAATGTGTCCCTTAACGAGATCTATGGTATTGTTGAAAAGCATTGAGTCAATTAGGTTGGGTAATATGAGATATTCCTGTTTTATAACTTTTGACTTTGGTTTTACTTTCTGTTTTTGTTCGCACTCTAGCGACCGCAAAAATTGGGATAAAAACTTGAAATTTGGAACAGAGGTTCCTTTTATTATGGTGAAGAACCCTATTGCATAGCGATTCAATCGCATCATTAATTTTATAGATTTAATTTTTTTTATTTTTACGGTTGTTTCATTACTTTATTTCTCGATAAGTATTCATCCCATTTTTTTTCCAAAATGTGAGCTTTAACATTATCTATGAACTGGTCGAATAACATTGAGTCAATTACTTTGGGTAATATGAGCTATTCCTGTTTTTGATTCCGTCCGCCTGGAAAAAGCTTTTTCAATACTGGAACATTTTTATTTTGTGTGCAATTGGACCATTCGGAAGCTTACCACCAATGAAAGTGGGGGAAATAAAAAAAAACAGTGACATATTTGACACAGTCGAATGGGGGGACCCGAGGACCGCCTGCTTGTTTTTCTTTCCGTGTAGTAAAAAAATGACATTCTTTTGTTATACGTATCCAGTAAGCAGTAAAAATGAGCAGAATCCATCGTTTTTTATTGCATCATTTAGCGCTCATTTAGAGTTAATTTTGAGTAAAAAAAAAATTTTTGAGTTGAATTCTAACTATTAAAAAAATGCATTACTGCCAGCTTTTTTCAAACATTAGCAGTAACTTCTTGAAAAATGGGCAGAATTTATTCTTTTCCATCGCATCATTTAGAGCTAATTTTCGGTGACGGCAAACAAATTTTCATTGCCTTTTAACAATTGACAACTTGAATTACTGCTAGTTTTCTTCCAAAGCGAGTAGTAACATTTCGAGAAATAAGGAAAATCGGACGTATTTCTCATTGATTCATCTATAATGAATTTAGGGCTTATTTTGGGTGCCAGAAAACAAATTATTTCATTCTGATGAGTAATAAATTGAATTACTGCTAGCTTTTCTCGAGAGTTGGCAGTAACATTTGCATAAAAAAATAAAATTAATTGTTATTTCCATTGCATCATTTGAAGCTCATTCAGAGATAATTTTGAGTGACATGAAAAAGAATAATGCAATATATAACAATGAAATATGTTAATTATTACAAGCGTTTTACCAGACATAGGAGTACTATTCCAAAAAAAACGAGCACAATCCTTTTTTTTGTTGCTTCATTTGAAAAACATTTTGAGTTTAACTTTAACGCCTCACGTACGGGATCGATGCCAGACATCGACCCACAAGCCTGTCTCTCCGGCCGCGGTCGATGCCAGGCATCGACTCTTTCCGCCGAAAGAAAAAAATTTGTTTACTCAAGTACTCATTGACATATCAAAATTCTGAAAAATGATTCGCAAAAATTATGGAAGTACCTCTCATATGACAGGCTTTTATTTTTTACTCAAGATTGGAATATTTTATCTTTATTGATAAACGTTGTAAAGCAAAAAGTCGCATGTGCATGGTCGTCGTAAGCCCCCCGGCCGGTGGGACAAAATGTGGCGCTGGGCCGCCGTACGTGAGGGGTTAACTATTAAAAGAATGCCTTTACTGCCAGCTTTTTTCAAAAATTAGCAGTAACTTCTTGAAAAATGGACAGAGTTTGTTTTTTTTCTATCATTTAGAGCTAATTTTCGGTGACTGCAAAAAAATTTTCATTGCATTTTAACAATTGAAAACTTGAATTACTGCTAGCTTTCTTCCAAAGCGAGCAGTAACATTTCGAGAAACAGGGAAAATCGGACGTATTTTTCATCGAATCATCTATTATGAATTTAGAGCTTATTTTGGGTGCCATAAAAAAAATTATTTCATTTCGATGAGTAAAGAATTGAATTACTGCTAGCTTTTCTTGAGAGTTCGCAGTAACATTCTAATAAAAAACTAAAATTAATTGTGTTAGTTAAAGCTCGTTTAGAGCCAATTTTATTCTCCTCAATAATAATAGGCAAAACCTGTGTTTCTTTCATTGTGTCATTTTCGTTACTCAGTGCGTGAGGTAGCGTTTCACGCACGCTTCGCGTGCAAAACCAAGCTTCGCCCAAGCTTTGTGGGCATCTTAAGCTGGCAAGGCCAAAGTAGCGAAACCAAATTTGGTCAATTGCATTGTAATCTCTTAGTTTTTCGTGAATTTTTTTTCGAAAATTTCCAATTTTTCTTATCATTTTTTTGTTCTTTTTAGGGCTTTGCCAAGATTTCATGAAGCTGGCAAGGCCACCAGAAAAAAGCTTATATTATTGTTTTTAGACACATTTAGGGGATTTGCAAAGTCGGGTATGCCCTGCTGCAGTTTGCAAAACTCACAGATATTGAAAAAAAAATTAATTAACAATTTATATATTATGAACCTTAATTAATCTCTTAATTATATCATAAGCATTGAAAAATACGAAATCACCATAACTCGACCTCCGGGAATTTGCAAAAGTCCCAAACCCCATCCAAAATGTAATTAACATAACTTAATTAATTAATCAAGAGCGTGTACGGCTAGTACTCCAGCGGTCATTTTGGTCCAAAAAAAACTCTGTAAATCACGGGACAGCATCAGCTCGTCCTCCCAGACTTTGCAAAAGTCTCAAAAGTCATCCCAAAGATAATTAACATGAGTCAATTAGATAATTAATGAGGCGCGTGTGTGGCCTGTACTTCAGCGGTCATTTTTACCTGCAAAAATCTCTCCAAGTCAGGGCAGAGCCTCAGCTCATCCTTCCCTTTACGGCTCAAGATGGCCCCTGGAGTACCTGCCGTACACGCGATTAATTAATTAACTAATTAGATGTGTGATTAGGTGTTGATGACATTTGAGATGGGCTTTGGGACTTTTGCAAAGTCTGGAGCGATGCTCTGAACCTATTCCCTGATTTACCAAGATGGCCCCTGGAGTCCTGGCCATACACGCGCCTAATTAATTAATTAATTAATTAATTGAGTCATGTTAGTTATCCTTGGGATGGGTTTTGGGACTATTGCAAAGTCTGAAAGGACGAGCTGAGTCTATATCCTCATTTACAGAGTTTTTTTCGGACCAAGATGGCCGCTGGAACCTTGGCCATGCACGCGTCTAATTAATTAACTAATTAAGTCATGGTAATTATCCTTGGAATCGGTTTTGGGACTTTTGCGAAGTCTGGAAGGAGGAGCTGAGTCTATATCTTCATTTACAAAAATTTTTTCGGACCAAGATGGCCGCTGGAGTACTAACCGTACACGCGCTTAATCAATTAATTAATTAAGGGATGTTGATTGTATTTTGGATGGGGTCCGGAACTTTTGCAAACTCGAGGAGGTTGAGTTATGATGATGTCGTATTTTTCAATGCTTATGATATACTTAAGAGATGAATTATGGTTCAAAACCCCTAAATGTATGAAAAAACAATTATATAGGCTTTTTTCTGGTGGCCTTGCAAGCTTGACAAAGCCCTAAAAAACAAAAAAAAAATAATAAGAAAAATTTTAAATTTTCGAAAAAAAATCACGAAAAACTAAGAGATTACAACGCAATTAACCAAATTTGGTTTTGCTAATTTGGTTATCTTAGCGGAACATGAGAATGTAACGCCAATCCAAGCTTCGACACCAACCTACATCGAAGCTTAGTGATGGAGCTTCGTTCAGGCTTGGTCATCATGCTCTATCCAAGCTTGGTCATGCATATCCGAATTATCTTATTAATTAATGAAATTCCTAATTACTCGCTCAATTTAGTTTTTGGAACATCACCATCGATATGCGAAATGTCAAGTATGCTCCAAAAATGATTTGAGAAAAGAAAAAGGGTCGACCCAAGAACCATTCAACTCGGTGCTATTCATTGGTCACCCATCCTGTTACTAACCCAACCCGCCGCTGCTTAGCCTCAGTGATCGCCGAACGTGCGGGAATCTTCTTCTATCGAAGACTTGACTTGACTTGACTTGAAAATTGTTTATTAACATTTGTCATATATACATACTATATACAGTATTAATATCTTAAGTGCTACGTTCTAGATCACCAGCCGTTGGCTTTATATCTAATTTGAAAGAAGTGTAACCTAATTTTTCATTATTACAGATATTTGTGATTATTTACATGATGACTCGATATAAGGAAAAATGACTTCTAAAAAACCTTATAAGTAATGGGTGCATGAGGGGCGGGAGAGAAAAGGATATATGGAAAGGTGGGACAAAACAGGTGGTCAGCGGGACCAATTGGATTTTATGTCAATATTGATGTTTTGGAGCTGGGGATTAGGATGGGATTGTAGCTTAAATTTAAATGTTTCATTTATTCTATCGATAAATTCGCCTATGGTTGTCATGCCGATCGTTTCGTGTATTTCCACAATAGTCGTTCTTCTTTTAAAATTTCCTATTATTCGTAGGAATTTATTTTGAATCACTTGAAGATGATTCAAGTGCATTTTCGCTGCATTATGCCAGGCAGGACAACCATAGGTAATAATGGGCCTAATTAACCCTTTGTAGAGAGGAAGTTTGAGGGATTGACTGAGCGCGGGTGATTTTAGCAAATTATACAATCTTACTAGGATAACTTTAGTCTTAACCTTGATTTCAGATATATGCTTTTTCCACAGGAGTTTGGAATCGATGTGTAAGCCTAAATACTTTACGGAGTCTGTTGGTGTGATCTTATCGCTACGAATAGTTAAAGTCGACTTGGCCTTGGAGCTAGTAAATAAGATTGCTTCTGTTGTAGCAGCATTCACTTGAATTTTCCATTTCGTTAATTCACTGCTTGTGAGAGAAGCAGCATTTTCTATTCTTCTAATAGCTTTGTTGATCGATTTGCTAGCTGAGTACAAAGCAATGTCATCAGCATAGCCTGCAATGGATACATTTCTCGGAATTCTGCTAAAAACAGAAGCAATGTACAAGTTGAATAAAACAGGCGAGAGGATAGACCCTTGTGGGACTCCCGCGACAATTTCTATTTTATCCGAAAGAGAAGTTTCGACTCGAACTCGGATATATCTATTTGAGAGATATGATAGTAGAATTTTACATAGATATTTAGGGACATTTAATCCTTCGAGTTTATATATAAGGCCTGTGGGCCAAACAGAATCAAAGGCCTTCTCGCTGTCCAGGAGAAGAAGAACGGTATCTTCTTTCCGGTCTTTTGCGGATTTTATATCATTCGTAATTCTAACCAGCTGGTGGCAGGTCGAGTGCTCTGATCGAAAACCAAATTGATTGATAGGCATTAGTTGTAACTCTTCTATGGGTTTTTTGAGACGAGCTAAAATTATTCGCTCAAAAAGTTTAGCCAATACCGGTAGGAGGCTACTAGGCCTATAGCTCACCGGATGCGAAGGGGGCTTACCGGGCTTTAGAATCGGAATGACCACCGCTTCTTTCCAGAGTTCCGGGAAATATTGTCTGAGGAGGCATGCATTGTATATCTTTGTTAGTAAACTTATTGCTTTAATTGGGAGGTTTTTTAGTGCTATATTGGGAATGTTATCCATACCCGGGGCTGATTTATTTTTTAGTTTTTTGATAGCGGAAGTGATTTCACGGGGATTCGTAAGGAATTTAATGGGAGTTTCGATAGGGGCTGAGGATAGTGTTTCTCACATGACCTGTGACTTGTTGTTCAAAAGATGTGTTACCTCGGGAGGACGATAATTCGTGTATTTTTGCGTAGTGTTTGCAGAGTGTATTTGCCTTGTCGTGGTCTTCTGTGTGGAGTGTGTTGTTTGACTTTAGTGTCGGGATTTTCCTTTTCCCGGTGGTATTAAAATATTTTGCTACGCGCCAAATAGAGTGATCTTTTAAGTTTATGTTTCTGAGTTTGTTGTCCCAAGATGATTGTTTCCATTCGGTTAATTTAAGTCTGATTTCTTTTATCAGCTGATTGAGTTCGGATTTAAGGTAGCGATTTCGCGTTTTTTGCCATCTTGACCTAATGTAATTTTTTAGCTTTATTAATGAGGCTATTTCGGGTGGGATAGGAGTATGGGTGGATTTGGTTGAGCGGATGGGAGTGGAGGAATCCAGGGCTGTTTGAATGACTTGGGTGAAATGCGTTATGTGTTGATCTATTGCTTCAGTGTTGTTACAAGTAGGGTTTGGTGTAGAAATCTCATCATTGAAGATATCCTTGAACTTATTCCAGTCGGTTTTTGCGTAGTTTAAATTTTTTGATGATTCTGGGGAGGTTGGTCTGCCAAATAGGGAGAAAAACAATGGTAGGTGATCGGATGGGGATTCGGAAAGTATGGTGAAATTATTAATGATAGAGATGTTGTTAGTTAATAAAAGGTCAATAGTACTAGGAGTGTTTGAATTATGAGGGTAGTGTGTAGGAACGTCTGGAAAGAGCAGATTAATTTTTTGTTCCGTCAAAAAATTTGAGAGAATCTTACCTGATTCGTTTGGCCTAGCAGAGGTCCAAGCAGTGTCCTTCGCATTGAAGTCTCCAACAATAATTGTTGGAGTACTATCGGAAAGTAGGTGCCTCAATAGGTTTGTATCTATTGAGACATCCGGTGGATTGTAGATCGAGTAGATCTTCGTTTTTTTGTTGTTTACTTGGACCTCTACTCCCACGTATTCGGTGAGTGACAGGAGATCATGCGGAAGAGTTCTATGTGACAAGGGTTTGTGGATCGCCACCGCAACACTACCACCGGCTTTGGCCGTTCTGTCTTCCCTGATCAGCGAGAAGTCTGGGAAGTTAATTTTCTTCGTTTTGCTGTTCAGTTTAGTCTCTAAAATCAGACAAATTTGAATGTTACTATTATGTACGATGTGTAACAACTCGTCCAGATTGGGTTGAGCGCAAAAATATTAATTGCTAATATGTTGGTTATGTTTGCTGGGGCATCGTAGGTGTGTCTGAGGAGGGTGAGAACAGGTGGACATAGGATGCGATGATTGTGATCCTATCAATTGGTGTAAGGGCTGTTTGGAGTTTAGAGCTCATCTCTTTAAGCTCTGAAAAGATTTCGGGAATTCTAAGGGTTTTTAGCTCGTCAAGGACTTGCTTCGCTGTAAGTATACAGTTTTTAGTTCTACTTAAATAAGATTCGGGAACATGTGTTTCCATTGGGATGGTCCTAGGATTCAGCAGTGGGTGCGATAAGATTCCTTCTCGAGGTTTCCACCGTCGGAAAGAAGGAAGCGTAGGTGGGCCTGGACGTGCTGGCAGTAGAACTCGGAGTTGGCACTGGGACTGCAGGAGGCTGGAGGAACTGGATGTTCCTTTCCAGATTCTGGATCGTGGCCGAGTGAGGTGCGGCAGGCAAGAGAGGTGTAGCGGGCAATTCCAATGGCGCTATGCTGGGCCTGGCCGACTGTGCTCGTTTTTTTTGGGTTTCCATGAATTTTAGGCGCATGGAACACTCTCTGTAACTGGCCCTGTGGGCTAGTCCGCAGTTCGCGCACTTGAGAGTTTTCGAAGTGCAGGCTTTGGCGTCATGGTTTGCCGCACACTTTACACATCTGGGGTTCAGGTTGCAGTGTTGGCTTGCATGGCCGAACCGTTGGCACCTGAAACACTGGGTCGGTTGCTCGGATTTCACAAATTTTTCTATCTTGTATGTGTGATAGAAAATAGTTTTAATAGCAGCAAAGGTGCTCAAGGTTACTTCAGGGCCAACCGTGATTGCGAAGATCGGGAGAGGCCTGTTTTCTTTAATATTTCCGTCTTTATTTACTTTCATGAACTGGCGAACGGAAAGTACGTTAATGCCGTGATTTGATAATTCGGCTTCCGAGCAACTGCTGGGAAGCCCTTTCAAAATAAATTTCTTCGGTCTTTCACTTTTAAGGCCGTAGGTGAAAAAATTAAAATTTTGCCTTTTCAGGATACTTGCGATTTTGTTGTAATCCTCGGTCGTTTGTAGGTGGACCGTGGTACTTCCATTAAACTTCATCCTGAAGTTTTTATCCGAGGCATTGACTTGCAGGAAATTTATTAACTTTTTGGTCTCCAGTTTGTCATTTTCAATGATGATTGGAGGCACTGAGGTTTTTTTTTGAGCGTCTTGAGGCCCATCAGAAGAGTTCGGAGGATTGTTGAGGCGAGCTGGTTCAGAGCTCGCGCTGTTTGACCGTTTCATAACGGTTTTTTTTGTTTTTTTTTTTGGGTCCTCCATCGGAGGACTCGTTTTGGCTTTCCTTTTGGGAGCCAAGGGAATTTTGAGGTTTTTTAGATTTGACACTTTTGTGCCAAAACTTTTACTCGATTTATAATTTCAATGTACTAGGAACACGGTACGTTTGAAATTTGTAATTCGTAGGGAGCGGTAGACATGCGTCCGCACGACACCGACTCAAAACAAATACTGACTAAGCTACCGGCTTGACTTGACTTGAAAATTGTTCATTAACATTTGTCATATATACATACTATATACAGTATTAATATCTTAATTGCTACTCTCTAGATCACCAGCCATTGGCTTTATATCTAATTTGAGTAAAGTTTAAGCTAATTTTTCATTATTATAAATGTTTATGAACACAATCCTAATACGCTACCGGGTGTATTCGGACTTTCCATTCTCGAATTCGTCATATGCCACCTCCTTCCTTCCTGTGCATACGAAGAAGTTTTGTTGCAGATAAAAATTCCAGGCTTGAACATGAAAAGTGAAATTAAGCTTAGTCTCATGATCACAGCTTGGAATTCCCCGCCAGGGCAGTGACATAACGCTTGGGTGGACCCTGTGGGTCAAAGGTACGGAGGCCAAGCTTGAAACAAGTTTGGTACAACCTTGGTACTGAGCCTTAGATTTGAATGGTATTACCAAGCTTAGATTTATCTCGGTATTCAATATTGGGCAGAGTTTGAATGAAGCCAGCGGATCACAGTTAGGAAGGTTAAGCTTCAACCAAACTTCGTGTAACCTTGGTACCAAAGCTTGAATTTTAATGATATCACTAAGCAGAGCTTATCTTAAGCCCGCGGATGAAAGGTAGGAAGGTGAAGCTTTGATCAAGCTTCGTGCAACCTTGCTACCGAAGCTTAAATTTGGATGGTATCACCAGTCTTGGTTTCCTCTAGGTATCCACTATTGGGTAGAGCTTGGCTCAAGCCTGTGGATCAAAGATGGGAAGGTTAAGCTTGCACCAAGCTTGGTACCACCTTGGATACCAAAGCTTGGATTGTCTTGATATAACCAAGCTTGGTTTTAGATGAATTTATGCATGGGATGAAGCTTCGTCGAAGATAAGAATTCCAAGCTTTGGCATCGAAGGTTATACCAAGCTTGGTCTCATGGTTGAAGCTTCGAACTCCCCACCTGGGCCCCCGCCCTTCGTAACAAAAAATAGTGTTCGTGACTCAGCGTAAACAATTTTTCTGGCGATTTCGATTGCATTCTTCGGCTTCGCCTCGCACTGCAACCTCTTAATCACCACAAAAATTCTTTACGCCCTTGTTACGAAAAGTACCATTAGAGGACATTTAGAGCCGTTTTGAGGGCCATAAAAAAATTAGTTTATGTTGATAATTAAGAAAGTTAATCATTGCTAACTTTTCTCAAGAGTTAGCACTGACACCTAGGAAAAAAAGCAAACTCAATCAATTTTCCAATTGGATCATTCAGAGCTAATTTCGGGTGCCAAAAAAAAATCAACTTAATGGTCAACAATGAAATATGTTAATTATTGCAAACTTTTTCCCAGAGGTAGGAGTAATAGGTCCAAAAACAAGCAAAACCCTTTTTTTCCAGTGCATCATTCACAGGACCTTTAGACCGGATTTTGAGTGCGATAGAACTAAAAAAAAAAGAAGAAAGGAGTGCAATTTTGATGATTAAAAAATCAAATTATTGCTAGCTTTTCTCAAGAGTTAGCAGTACGACCAAAAAGAAAAGGAAACTCGGTCATTTTTTTTAATTTGAGCATTCAGAGATCATGGAGAGCTAAAAAACAAGCAGGCGGTCCTCGGGTCCCCCCATTCGAATGTGCCAAATATGTCACCGTTTTTTTTATTTCCCCCAATTTCATTGGTGGTAGGCTTCCGAATGGTCCAATTGCACACAAAATAAAAATGTTCCAGTATTGAAAAAGCTTTTTCCAGGCGAACGGAATCAAAAACAGGAATAGCTCATATTACCCAAAGTAATTGACTCAATGTTATTCGACCAGTTCATAGATAACGTTAAAGCTCACATTTTGGAAAAAAAATGGGATGAATACTTATCGAGAAATGAAGTAATGAAACATCCGTAAAACTGAAAAAATTGAAATCTATAAAATTAATGATGCGATTGAATCGCTATTCAATAGGGTTCTTCGCCATAATAAAAGGAACCTGTTCCAAATTTCAAGTTTTTATGTCAATTGTTGCGGTCGCTAGAGTGCGAACAACGACAGAAAGTAAAACCAAACTCAAAAGTTAAAAAACAGGAATATCTTATATTACCCAACATAATTGACTCAATGCTTTTCAACCATATCATAGATTTCGTTAAGGCACACATTTTGAAAAAAAAACAACAAAATCGATTGAATAATTATCGAGAAATAAAATAAAAACCGTGAATACAAAAAAATTAAAATCTAGAAAACTAATGATGCGACTAAATCGCTATTCAATAGGGTTCTTCACCACAACAAAAGGAACCTTTGTTCCAAATTTCAAGTTCTTATTTCAATTTTTGCGGACGCTAGAGTGCGAACAAACACAAAAAGTAAAACCAAAGTCAAAAGTTAAAAAATAAGAATATCTCATGGTACCCAAACTAAGTCGCTGAATGTTTTGCAACCATATTATGGATCTCGTTAAGGCACACGCTTTGAAAAAAAAAACAACAAAATCGGTTAAATAATTATCGAGAAATAAAATAAAAACCGTAAAAACGAAAAAAATCAAATCTAGAAAACTAATGATATGATCAAATCGCCACTCAACAGGGTTCTTCGGCACAACCAAAGGAATCTTTGTTCCAAAATTCAGGTTTTTATCTCACTTTTTCGACAAGCTAGAGTGCGTACAAAAGCAAAAAGCGAAAAAAACAGAAGAATTGAAATATCTTCAATTTCTTGTGAGCAACGTACTAGATGTTATTCGACCATTCTTTGGAGCTCGTTGAGACGCACATTTTGATGAAAAAGAAATTGAAAAATATTCATTAATTTCAGAGATATGAACGATCGAAGAAAAAAAAAAGTGGATTTCTAAGAAACTTACCGGCAGATTTCACTAAAATTGCGCCCACAGGTAGCTACACTCAATACCAATAACTGACAATTTTTTCAGATTTTATTCTCAAAATTTAGTCCTTTGTATGTTGAATTTTGTAAGTGAAGATTTTCGAAAAAAAAATTGATACATACAGACACTATGCTCAAACTTGGTATTTTTACGTTTCATACCACTATACAGGGTGTCCCGCAACTGCGCACTCTAAATTTGAGGGTGGGAAGAGGGCAAAATTTGGAGTCGAAAGTTTCCTTTCCACTTTTCTCTCCGAGCCCCCCCCCCCCCCCGAGTTACTCAATTTTTAAATGAGCGAATCAGAGCTTAGCTCCGCGATGGTTATAGCCACGTCATCTGCAAACGCCACGAGCTTTGCCCCCGTCGGCAGTGCCAGTTTCAGAAATTCGTCGTACACGATATTCCACAGAAGGGGCCCCAACACTGAGCCTTGAGGTACACCCCCAGTCACCTTATATGTTTTGGGGCCTACTTCTGTGTCATACTTGAGAACTCTGTCGGTGAAATAGTTACCTACCATCTTTTGGAGATATGCCGCCAAAATGGAATCCCACCGTACTGAGTTGAAAGCGTTCTTGACGTCCAGAGTAACAACCAAACAGTATTGTTTCGTACCTCCTTTCCATCGTCCGCCCTCAATCGCTCTCTTCGCTGTTTTAACCACCAGGTCTATAGCATCCAACGTAGATCGTCGTCGTCTGAAGCCGTATTGGGCTTCGGCCAATAGGGGTTCCACCACTGCCTCAATTCTCTGATGTATAATACGCTCCAGGATCTTGCCCGCAGTATCCAGCATACAGAGTGGACGATATGATGACGGTTCGTCCGGAGGCTTTTTTCCCTTAGGAAGCAGTACGAGTCTCTGTTGCTTCCATCTGCTGGGGAAGATACCTTCCTGAATGCAAGCATTGTACATATCGAAAAGATTCCAGGTACTGCATTAATGGCGGACTTCAGTGCTATGTTTGGCACACCATCGAGACCAGGGGCCTTGTTGTTGCCCACTCTACTACAGGCCTGCAATAGTTCAGCTGTAATCGGTGGAATTTCGTCGTTGATATCATTCTTCACATACGTCCCAGTAATATTCGATTGTTGGGGAAATAAGACAGACACAATCCTCTCCAAGAGCTCGGGGCAGGTCGGTGATGGCATCGGTTGACTCTTAAGTCGCGCCATAACCACCTTGTACGGTCTGCCCCAAGGATCCTTATCCACTTCCTCCAAAAGCTCGTTCCAATAGTCTCGTTTGCGAAGCTTTATGGCCTTGGTGAGTTTACGCTTAGCCGCTTTATACTTCACGTCCACGCTTTCAGGATTGGACTTCATCCTTGCGCGTTGCCAGGATCTTCGCGCTGCGAAACATTCCCTCCGGAGGACCGCGATTTCATCGCTCCACCAATACACTGGTGGCCGTCGGTTTCCACTAAATTTCCTAAGCATAGTGGCATCGCAGGCGTCGGTGACTCTCCGCATGACTCCGTCTACTTTTTCTGCGGTATTGCTACCGTTTATGGGGTCAGTCTTCAGTGCTATAAGGAAGGTGGTAATGTCGAATTTTCTCACATTCCAGCCGACTCCGTTTGTTCTTTCTGATGTGGGCGCGGATCTCCGGTCAACAGACACCTCCCAGAGTACCGCTCTATGATCACTGGCAGTATAAATCTCAGATACCTCCCATGCACAATTTCCTTTGAGCAGGCTACTGCTGACAAAGGTGAGATCTATAATTGAGCTCGCTTGTCCTCTGCGAAATGTTGGTTCACTTCCATCGTTCAATAGGACAACATCCAAAGTCGAGAAGGCTTCTAGTAAAGCACGTCCTCGCTGATTCGTCTCCTTGCTACCCGAGTCGACTGCCAAGGAATTGAAATCTCCCGCAATGGCCACCGGGAAATGCTGTTGCGCATCCATCACGAGTCTATCTAGAAATGCTGTGAAGTCTTCATAACAAAGGCTTGGTGGTGCATAGCAGCTATAGAAATAGATACCATTCACCTTGGTCACAACAAATCCAGACTGTCCGACACCATCGTATGCTTCAAACGGTAAACCACCGCAAGACCAAATGACGGGTTTATTGCTAGTATCGGTCACCCAGTTTTGGGAATGTAGATTCCTGTAAGGTTCGGAAATGACGGCAACATCAATCTTCAGGTCTCGAAGCGTCTGCGTCGGCAGATCGTGTGCTGTTGTGCAGTGAGCAAGGTTCACCTGTAACACTCGCGCTATGGCTGTGTACGGATCTTCGGGAGTGCACCCTGGTAGACTGGACATTTGATGCTACCAATTACATGGGCATGGTCTTTCGTGGGCTCCAGTTCTACGCACAAAACGCATTTCAGAGTCGCTTTACAATCGGAGCTTCTGTGTCCTTTTTCGCCGCATTTATAAGACAGGTCTGATCGGTCAATGGAGCTCTTGCAATTAACGGCAAGATGCTCGTACTGCCAACACTTGAAGCACTTCATGGGCCTTACCACTGTCACAATACGGGCATATACTAGGCTTATTCCTATTTTACTGCCCTTACTCAATACTTTCCTTGCCGTAGCTGTAGGAAGTATTACTGTAGCTGTTTGTGTTCGTTTGTATGACTTCCGAAGTCTCCTGATGGCACTCAGTGGGACGTCACTATCCGCGCCGTCAGCTCTTCTCAAGGCATCGAGAATATCCTCTTTGGTTGTGACCTCATCGCGGTCTCTTATTTCTAGTTTTTCTTGTGGTCCTTTATTGAGGAGTTTTGCGTCATTTTTGAGGGCTCCAACCAGGGCCTTCTCCAGCTCAATGGTTTGCTCTTTCTTTTCTCTGGCAAGAATTAACAGAACATCTCCTGCGGCTGTTTTGCGTATTTTGTCCACGCATGCGCTAGCCGCATAGACACTCTGGTCTTTCTTTATTCGGCCCAAAATTTCCGAGTACATCTCCGTACTGGTTGGACGAATCATCAGCACATCCGGTCGGATAGCTGTTTTCTTCTTCGGCTTAGGTTTACTCTGCGTAACTCCTGGGGGGTTTTGGGACGGCCTCCGTTTTTTCCTTCGTCTCTTGCTCTTCTTCCAAACACTTTCATCATCTTCCATCTCCGGATTGGATACTTCGTCCGTGGCCCTGTTTCCACTTGGTGAAGTCTCATTACTCACCAGCTCCTCCACATTTATGGGTACTGTTAGAGCACTTTTGAGCTTCTTTCCTGCTGTGTCATTGGGCGGCGTTCTCTCCTTTCTTTTATCCCGTCTTGTTGGCGTAGCTTGGGATGTTCCCGGTCTTTCGATGGGATCATGGCCGCTCCGTTAATTTGCCTGGAACAATCTGGCACCTGGGGGTATCAGCCATGCCGCTGCTGGCAAGGGTGTTTTGAATCCTCCACTTTCCGTCATGGCTCTTATCCGCTTCGCGGATATTTCGATCTTCCGAGCAAGATTTCGGATCTCTTCGTTGATCGTTCTTCCATTTTTATCGGTAAGAAAATTCACCAGCGTTGCCAGATCATTTTCCAGCTGATCCCATGTCGTCTTCATCGTAGTTTGTAATCCTTTTGTAGCATTTGGGGCCAAGTGGGCCACCCGGGGGCAATCAAGTAATGGTCGGCTCTTCCAACAATCCGACGAGCCATCGCCGGCCACCAGAGCTTTCACCTGATCGGAACCGACTGCGTAATTTCCCTTTTGGGGGTTGTCCGCGTGGGATACAATTGTGTTATCATCACTGTTCATGTTTGCTTCATAGGCTGTTATAGGGAGCCCACCCTTGGCACCCTTGGTTTCGGGAGTTAGGTTTCTCCCCATGTGTATGTGTATGTGTACATGTATGTGTACATGTATGTGTATGAGTTTTTTTTTTTTTTTTTTTTTTTTTTAAAAAAAAAAAAAAAAAAAAAAAAAACTCATACACATACATGTACACATACATGTACACATACACATACATGTACATGGGAGAAACCTAACTCCCGAAACCAAGGGTGCCAAGGGTGGGCTCCCTATAACAGCCTACATATTAAAGAAGAAACCATGGCCAGTACAACCATTGGAAAAATGACTACGGTGTAGGGGAGGGATACCCCAGTACCGGCGGGTGAGAGTGCCGAAGCAGGCTCGAGCTCGTCGAGATCCGACTACTGCAGCCCTCAAGAGGTGGACCACTTGGCCTCTGATGGGTCTACTACCCCAAGTGAAGAACTTCTGAAGAAAAGGCAAGCTGAAATGGTTAAGATTGATAACCTTTTAAAAGACTTGCTGGAGTATATCACTCCGAAGGCAAACGTTCATAAGCACATTAAGTTGCAGGTCAATAAGATGAAAAGCAGTTATGACCGTTTCGTGGCACTTGACAAAAAAGTGATCCCACAACCAATGGTGCAGACTGCTGACGCCCAAACTTCACCTCACCTAAGTGGGCAGCCGAAGAGAAAAGATATCTCACCTCTGGAGGAGAGAAAACTTCCACGACAGGTGAAAAGAAGGAAGGAAATGACCTTGGAGAACTCTGAGACTGCAAACTCAACCGAGGCCACGGAGAATGACCGAGTAGTTCGAAACCCTACTATCCAGAACGTTACCTCGGATACGGGCGAAAGTTCCAGTTGGACAAAGGTCCAAAGGCAGGGAAAAGTGGCGAAGACACACCAGAATCAGCCTCGGACGAAGAAGAAAGCAGTAATCCGCCCTGATGCGCTAATTATTCGTCCCACGGGGAAGGATACGTACGCTGAAATATTAGGACGTCTAAAGAAGGACCAAGGTGTCTACGCGGCTAGCTCATGCGTGGACAAAATCCGTAAAACAGCCTCCGGAGATGTTCTTTTAATTCTAGCGAGAGGAAAGAAGGACGAAGGTGTTGAGCTGGAGAAGGCACTAGTTGGAGTCCTCCAAAACGAAGCTAAGGTGTTCAATAAGGGACCTCAACAGGAACTCGAAATCAAAGACCTCGATGACGTCACTACCAAAGAAGACATACTTGATGCCCTGAGGAAAGCTGATGGCGCAGATAGTGATATCTCATTGAGTGCCATCAAGTCTCTTCGCAAGGCCTACAGAGGAACACAATCTGCTACGGTGGTACTCCCTGACGCTACTGCAAGAAATATACTGAGTAAGGGTAGTAAAATACGAATAAGCCTGGTATATGCTCGCATCGTGACAGTGGTAAGGCCCATCAAATGCTTCAAGTGTTGGCACTACGAGCATCTTGCCGTCAATTGCAAGAGCTCCATTGACCGATCAGATCTGTGTTACAAATGCGGCGAAAAAGGGCACAGAAGCGCCGATTGTAAAGCGTCTCCAAAATGCGTTCTATGCGTAGAACTGGAGCCCACGAAAGACAATGCCCATGTAACTGGTAGTATCAAATGTCCAGTCTACCAGGGTGCACTCCAGAAGATCCGTACACAGTCATAGTGCGGGTGTTACAGGTGAACCTGGCTCACTGCACCACAGCACACGATCTGCTGACGCAGACGGTTCGAGACCTGAAAATTGATGTTGCCGTCATTTCGGAACCTTACAGGAACCTATATACCCAAAACTGGGTTACTGATACTAGCAATAAAGCCATCATTTGGTCCTGCGGTGCTCTGCCGCTTGAAGCATATGACGGAGACCAACAGTCTGGATTCGTTGTGGCCAGGGTGAATGGTATCTATCTTTATAGCTGCTATGCACCACCAAGCCTTTGCTATGAAGACTTCACAGCATTCCTAGATAGACTCGTCGTGGATGCAAAACAGCATTCCCCAGTGGCAATTGCGGGAGACTTCAACTCTTGGGCAGTCGACTGGGGCAGCAAGGAGACGAATCAACGAGGACGGGCTTTACTGGAAGCCATGTCGACCCTGGATGTTGTCCTATTGAACGATGGAAATAAACCGACATTTCGCAAAGGACAAGCGAGCTCATGTATAGATCTCACCTTCGTCAGCAGCAGCCTGATGAAAGGAAACTGTGCATGGGAAGTATCCGAGATCTACACTGCCAGTGATCATCAGGCAGTACTCTGGGAGGTGTCGGTTGATTGGAGATCCGCACCCACACCGGAAAGAACAAATGGAGTCGGCTGGAATGTGCGAAAATTTGACATTGCCACCTTCCTTATGGCACTGAAGACTGCCCGATTAGACAGTAAGAATGCCACAGGAAAAGTAGACGAAACCATGCGGAGAGTCACCGACGCCTGCGATGCCACTATGCCCAGGAAATTTAGTGGAAACCGACGGCCACCGGTGTATTGGTGGAGCGGTGAAATCGCGACCCTCCGCAGGGAACGTTTTGCAGCGAGGAGAGCTTGGCAACGCGCAAGGAAGAAGTCCAACCCCGAAAGTCTCGAAGTGGAGTTTAAAGCCGCTAAGCGTAAGCTTACTAAGGCCATAAAGCTTCGCAAACGAGACTGCTGGAACGAACTGTTGGAGGAAGTGGAGAAGGATCCTTGGGGCAGACCGTACAAGGTGGTTATGACGCGGCTCAAGAGCCAGCCGATGCCATCACCAACCTGTCCTAGGCTCCTGGAGAGAATTGTCTCAGTCTTATTCCCCCAGCAAATGAGTGTGACTGAAAAGCAGGTGGAGGGTGCTATTATCGACGGAATACCGCCGATTACAGCTGAGGAACTATTGCAGGCCTGTAGTAGAGTGGGCAACAACAAGGCCCCCGGTCTGGATGGTGTGCCAAATACAGCGTTGAAAGCCGCCATCAATGCAGCACCCGGCATGTTCCTCGAAATGTATAATACATGCATCCAGGAAGGTATTTTCCCCAGCAGATGGAAGCAACAGAGACTCGTGCTTATCGCCAAGGGGAAAAAGCCACCGGACGAGCCATCATCATATCGTCCACTCTGTATGCTGGATACGGCGGGCAAGATCCTGGAACGCATTATACATCAGAGAATTGAGGCAGTGGTGGAACCCCTATTGGCCGAAGCTCAATACGGTTTCAGACGACGACGATCCACGTTGGATGCTATAGACCTGGTGGTCAAAACAGCAAAAAAAGCAATCGATGGCAGGCGATGGAAAGGAGGTACGAAGCAGTATTGCTTGGTTGTTACCCTGGACATCAAAAATGCCTTCAACTCGGTACGGTGGGATCCCATCCTCGCGGCATTGTCGAAGCTGCAAGTACCGGCATATTTGCAAAAGATCGTAGGTAATTACTTTACCGACAGAGTACTCAGATATGACACAGAGGTTGGTCCTAAAACATATAGGGTGACTGGGGGGGTACCTCAAGGCTCAGTGTTGGGTCCTCTTTTGGAATATCGTATATGACGACTTGCTCAAAATACCATTACCGGCGGGGGCCAAACTCGTAGCTTTTGCGGATGACGTAGCCATAGTCATCGTGGGCAAACACCTTTCCACGCTCCAGCTCATTTTCGAGAATGTTTTTAACAAGATACGACAATGGATGGACTCGATTGGGTTACAACTTGCGGAGCATAAGACTGAGGCACTCCTCATTACGAGCCGGAAGAAAATAGAGACAATTACACTGCAAGTCGGTGAGCACGAAATAATTTCCCAGCCCTACATACGGTACCTGGGAATTACGATTGATGCCCGACTTAGTTTTAGACAGCAAGCTCAACATGCAAGCAGTAAGGCAGGAGCAGTGAAGACTGCTCTTGCAAGACTTATGCCAAATATTGGAGGGCCAAAACAGAGGAGAAGGCTCCTGCTATCATCAGTTGTCACGTCGGTATTAACATATGGTATTCCTATATGGAGTGATGCATTACGAAGCCAAGCATCTCGGCGGCAAATTGTTCCAGTCTACAGGCTGAGTGCCCTTAGAGTGGCCAGCGCATACCGCACAGTATCGAACGATGCTGTGTGTGTCATTGCTGGGATGCTACCTTTTGAAGTGCTAGCGGAAGAGCGTAGGCGACTCTACACACGCAAAACATCAACTGAGCTGAGCTCAGTGGAACTGAGGACAGAAGAACGAAACCACAGCATCCAGCGATAGCAGCTGCAGTGGGACGCCTCGAGCAAAGGCCGGTGGACTCACCGACTTATTCCGAAGCTAAATGTTTGGCTTGACCGATCATATGGACAAGTCAATTACTACCTAACCCAGATGCTCTCAGGACACGGGTGCTTTCGGGAATATCTTCACAAATTTAAGCATGAGGATTCTCCGGATTGCCCAAAGTGTCCGAGAATGAAGGAAAACGCGGAACATGTTCTCTTTACGTGTCCGCGTTTCGACGTCCAACGAGCTGTATGGGAAAATAGCGCAGGCAAACCCATCAACGGTGGAAATCTTGTGGAAGTTATGCTGTCATCAGAGGCGGCATGGAACGCGACAAGCGACTTCGCAATGGAGGTTTTGCAGGAGCTGCGCCACGAGGAGCAGTTGCGGAAAAATCCAGAGTAAACGGAGGATCTTCTTACCGTTAACGAGCGGAAAGGATTCGCTACTGAGGAAGCCAAGGCTATCATCCCCTACACAACGAAGTATTGCTCAGCAGATGTTCCGTCGTGGTCTGGGGACCAACCGAACTGTATTGTATGTGACAAGGGGTATTGTCCTTTGCACATTATGTTTTATTTGTTAATTTTGTAAGTTTGTCCAATAAAGGAAAAAGTAAGAAAAAGAGGAAGGAAAGAGAAAGAAGGAAGTGTGAGGAAGGAGGTTGACTTCCTTCTTTCTCTTTTTCTTTAACAAAAAAAAAAAAAAAAAAAAAACACATACATGTACACATACACATACACATACACATACATGTACACATACTCATACACACATGGGACATGTGACGTGGAACATGTGAAAACTAATTCATAAGTATTCAATGGAGAACCACTGGTCAAGGGGGCGGAGCTACGCTCTGATTCGCTCATTTAAAAATTGGGGGAGGGGGGGGGCTCGGAGAGAAAAGTGGAAAAGAAACTTTCGACTCTAAATTTTGCCCTCTTCCCACCCTCAAATTTAGAGTGCGCAGTTGCGGGACACCCTGTATATCGTTTACAAGCATAATTAGCGAAAGTGAAAATCGACCGATTACAATGCTTCCATCCGGATGCAAAAAGGATTGTGCTCATTTTTTTGGAATAGTACTCCTATGCCTGATAAAACGCTTGTGATAATTAACATATTTTATTGTTATATATTGCATTTTTTTTTCATGTCACTCAAAAGTAACTCTGAATGAGCTTCAAATGATGCAATGGAAATAACAATTAATTTTATTTTTTTATGCAAATGTTACTGCCAACTCTCGAGAAAAGCTAGCAGTAATTCAATTTATTACTCATCAGAATGAAATAATTTTTTTTATGGCACCCAAAATAAGCTCTAAATTCATTATAGATGAATCAATGAGAAATACGTCCGATTTTCCTTATTTCTCGAAACGTTACTGCTCGCTTTAGAAGAAAGATAGCAGTAATTCAAGTTTTCAATTGTTAAAATGCAATGAAAATTTTTTTGCAGTCACCGAAAATTAGCTCTAAATGATGCGATGGAAAAGAATAAATTCTGTCTATTTTTCAAGAAGTTACTGCTAACTTTTGAAAAAAGCTGGCAGTAATGCATTTCTTTAATGGTTAGAATTCAACTCAAAATTTTTTTTTTTTCACTCAAAATTAACTCTAAATGAGCTCTAAATGATGCAATCAAAAAAGATGGATTTTGCTCATTTTTAGTGCTAACTTTGCATATGTTTTTGTTATTAAGGAACAATCAAAATTTTATGGATAACCTAGTGGTCTAGTAAGGAGGACATAATTTTACGGGTCCTGAGATATTTCGAATTTAACGATCGACCCAAGGAGCACAACTGTTGAAATTATTTTGTGAGTTAGTATGGAGGATAGTCTAATCGTTTATCCCCGGTTGTCTGCTAACCCTGAGTCATCTAGACAACTTTCAGATAACTCATCAAGCAATCGTGTCCAAATGACGACCCTCAAAAATTTTCAAAATGTTAAAAAATTTCACCAATTTTAAAAATGTTCAATATGTAAAAAAATTCAAAAAAATGAAAACTTGCAAATGTTGCCAAAATTCTCGCAAGAAGATCTCCTCACTTGAAGATACCCTTGCAACTTCTAAAAAAAATCGCGAATGAAGAAAAGTCACTAAAATCTGGTCACAATTTAATTTTTTTTTCATCCATATTTTTAAAGACCTGAAGAAACATGAAAATTTGCGAATTTCAAATCGATACAAATTTCAAACCATGGAAAATTTAAAACATTTCGCTGTTTCTGGTAATTTGCAAAAACATGAAAGATATTTCGCACATTTTCAAAATGTTTTAAATCTTGGTGTACTAATCGCTATTTTGTCTTATCCCAAAACGTTAAAAATGTGCTGTACCCTTCAAAATTACAAAAATTCTAGTTTTTTTCGAAAATTTCACGAAATTTTCAGAAACAGTTTTCATCGTAATTCTCAATTTTTTTGTAGACAAAATCCAAATTAAAAAAATCCCAAATTTCAAATTGAGGTGAATTTAAAAATTGAAAAGTTGTCTAAATTGCAGGAATATCAAAAATATTAAAAATTCATCAAATTTTCATGATGGGTTTCTTAAATAAAAAGGCCTCGTTTACCGTTCTTAGATTTGGCTCATTAGCTTAAACAACTTCAACACTGGTTAGGCGTCTACACGTGTTACACGGGAAGTGCATAATGCCCGTGGGTCGGTGGCCCAAGTTAAATGCGTGAAAAGGGAGAGGGGAGACCTCGAGGTGGCGCCCTGTATCATAATTCCAACATTCCAATATGTTCAGAATTTAATAATATACTAAGTGCTGATTTGTCCCACTCCAGGTGGTATCGCAGGCGCAGGCGTCTCCGGGTCAATCGAAGATAATCTCGACAACGCAGCAAGCAGGTGGGGCAGGTCAAACTGTGAGGATGGTGGCAGCCCAATTGGCGGGTAAACCAATAGTTCTGGCGAGTGGTAACAAAAGTGTGGGAGTTGGCATAAGTAGTTCAGGAGGAATGGTACTTGGCAAGCAGAACGTACAACAATCAGGTCAACAGCCAATCATTTTGCCCAGCCAATTGCTCAACATAAAAACTCTTCATGGTCTTAAAGTAATCCCAACACCTGCGGGGCTCAAAACAGGAGCAGCCGTTTATGCTAGGGTCATTGCCCCAACCACGCCGGCAGCAACGCAATCAACGAATACTCAACAAGCGAATCTCCAGGCACAACCTCCAAAAAATACCTTCAACACCCCCTGAATCAGAAAATTAAAAAAATCTCTTGGGAAATATTAGGAGAAAAATCACGTAGCGCAAACGCAAAAAAAAATCGAGAGAAATTCGATCGTCGGCTATTGACTTCTCGCAATCTATGGAGTTTTGTAAATTCTTAAAAATTTAAAGGGCATAATTTTGTTTCCGAATTTCCCTGAATCTTTCTACAGTTTGGGAATTTCTTTTAAAAAATTTCAAATATTCCTTGAAAATTCTTGCAAATTCTGTTTTTGGAACCGGATGTTTTCAGAATGTTGAAGTTTTAAAATGTTAAAATTTTGTCCATTTTTGCAAATTGGAATTTTGGAATTTTGTCAAATTCTCGGACAAATTCGTTGAAATTTCACAATTGTTCAGTTTTGTTGTCAATCTCACATTCCTAAAAATTTCACCAACTATGTTCTACGAAAGAACTTCTCATAAAGATTTTCCTGTCACTCCTAGAGTCTGCGATATTTATTGAAAACTCGTCTCACGCTGTCACTACATAATTTCAGTAGTGAAGTCTTAGCTCGCGTTTATTTATGAACGAGCCCGGTGGCGCGTGCCGGGCACGCGCATTTCGGTTTTCCGCCCATCGAACTGGTGGCGTGTCGATTTCGGTCTTACGGTTTTCGATAATTTCGATAGGTTCTTTTGTCCCTGCTTTTTACTATAGGATATCGCGAAAATGGAGATAGCACAGTTCTGTTCAGGAAGAGAATCATGTTCTACAAAAAAAATGACGATTTTTCATCGAAAACTAACTTGTTTTGCGATTTCATGACCCACTTGCTATCTCAGGATTTTCAGTCAATTTTTTTTCTCACAAATTTTGTTACTCGTGAACCAACTGGATATCAATCTCGTGTTCCGAATCAAAAATGGAAGAAAAAATTTAAAAAAGGTGGAAATAATGGTTTGTGTGGAAAGTGTGGAACAGGAACGAGTTTTCTAATCGTAAGAAAGTGGAATAGTGTCTTTTGGTTCGTTCTCAATTATTAATGAAATGACAATTTATTTACAAACGTGTGAATTTGCTTTGTGAATACAAAATAGTGTCTCCTGTCGAGAGACATGCCGCAATGTTATATCGAAAAAAAAACAGAAACGTATAAATAAACTCTTATATATAAGTAGTTAAATTAAATTAATAAAATTTGATGAAGTAGAGATATAATGAAATCTTGAGTCTTGTCATTATTTTTCTCCGAAAATACCAATGACGATATTTAATACAAAAATTAGGTACACCACAAAAAATTTTCGTTACAATTTTTTGGGATTTTCTGAATACGTTTTAGTTGACTCATAACGAGTTATTGGTAATTACTGGGCAGTTAGTGCTACCGCGTCTTTGGCTTCTCGTTTATTTCTAATTTTAAAAAAAAGTTACATCCAACAAAAAAAAAATTATCTTGGGGAGCAAAATGATTTTCGGGTACAAATGATTTTCTGAAAAAAAGTTATTTTGGGGACATTATTCGAGGGGCAACGTAAAATTTTGAGAAAATAAATTTTGTGGCATACTGAAAATTCTCCGAGTACAAATTTTTGTGACACGATTTGTAATGTGATCAATTTTCTTTAAAATATTCGAAAACTGAAATTTCTAGAAACTTTCAAATAATCGCAACTTTTCACTCTTTGAAGTTTTTAAATTTATCGGGATTGCTGCCATTTTTGTAATTTTTCAAATATTTGAATTTACGCAATGCTAAAAAAATCATGCTTTTTCAAATGTCAAAATTCTGAAACTATTTCTAATATTACATCTTTTACATTTTATGATTCCTTACAATCGTCTGTAACTTTTTGAGGTTTCATGGTTCCATTATTTAGAAACTTTGAATGAATCACGAAAGAAAGTCCCAAATTTTTAGAAAATTTACAGTTTCAAAACTTTCCTTTTTTTGTAAGTAACTCTATCGAAAATTTCATTTTTTCAAAATTGACGCTCAAAAATCCAATTCAGAAAAGATTCAAATAATAAAAAAGCAGTTTTTTCAACAAGGTCGAAACCTCTAATATTTTAAACTCTTTAAAAATGTTGGATGTCCCAAGACTTCGGATTTTTTCACTAAATCAGTGTTTTACGAAGAGAAATGAAATTTAAGTTTGGTAATGAGCGTGGAAATGCATGTCTCCCATTTTCTAAAATTAATAATGCCACGCAAAATAAAAAATTGAAAATTCGTGAACATTCATAAGTATCACAAAAATTTGCACTCCAAATTTTACCCAGATTCGAAATTTCGACTGCAAGAAAAATTTCAGATTCAGAATTTTGGAAAATTGAATTGCTTTCAGCTCAACATATTTGTCTTTCTTTTTTGTGGATGTAACATTTTCTTCATTACAACTAATTTAATGAACTAACTCAGAATCTCTGTCACCCCGGGGGGGGGGGGGGAGGTAAGTGGGTGAAGAAGCTTCATGAACTATTCATCTATCGAACTACTGAGTTTACGTATTCTCAATTTGACACTATTTGCTGACTCATCCAACAAATGCAAATCATTGAAAAATTTTCGATCGAACTAACGAGTTTACGCACTCTCAATTTTACATATTACAGGTGATAAAACGTAACAACGCTTTTTCCAGTCTTAGTGAATATTAATCTGTGGATTTTATTTTGCCTAAAATGGAGACAGTTGGGAAACAATTACTCTCAACATATTGAATAACTTAACGTAGCTCAATTACGCTCGTCACAAATTTCGAGATTCGGCGAATTTCCTTAACCAAATTTTCATTCAATTTTTAAAATTGTAGAATTGGAACAAGGACAAATGGGAGGATCCAGCTTTGTCCTCACCCATCTAGCGGACGTCTCTCTCATCAATGAATCATAATTTTAAAAAAAAGTTCGGCCTGTACTAGAATATTGAATAATTCCACCTATTCAAATTTTTCAATCCAAAATTTTAATATTGATTACCATTTCGCATTTTTTGTTCATATTACCTACAACACTGACCTAACTATGCATTTTGAAATTTCCAATCATCGACTTTTAACACTGAATTATCTAAGAAAAATTTGTAAAATTCATACGTAGTGAACTTTCTCCAATTTATATGTGCTAACATGTAAACTATTTTGTAATAATTTCCTCAAAAAGTAAAAACACAAGAAGGATCATTTTGCAATGCCTACTGCAAAAATCACTGAATCTTGCAAATAAACCGACTAAACGATTTTTCAACGATTTTGAAGAACTTCAAAAATCCCATATCTGACGACAATTTCGTCTTTAAAAAAGAAAAAACAATTTCTAGACAATTGAGCCACATTAAGTCAACCATTAGGTCACATTACATTTTACCACTCCACTAACGCCATCTGTCATATCAAATCTATGTACACTTATTTACACACCATATAACATTTCCGTTACATTAGAAGCACATTTGTTTATAATCACGTCTGTTGGTTTCTAATATCCTCAAAGATATCGATGATGTTATTTACACCAATGAGATATCCATCCTCGTGATTGCCCACTTGCCAATCTACGTCGTGCCTTATGCCACTTAGATCGGAGGGTACAGGAAGTGTTTTCGCAAAATCAATCATCCAAATTCCTGCACTTTTGGAGTCATGAACGAACAGAAGACTGGAGCCAACGACTTCGTGAGTAGCGAAGAATGGGCTTGACTTGAGTGTCGCCCTGATGACCTTGAGTCTCTGTAGATAATTATGTACACAGTCTGGGCGGGATTCAACGAATTTTCTGAGTGCCTCAGTCACTTGTTCCCGTGTTTTGGTAGTTTTGAAGTCTTTGGAGGAGACAACATTGCTGAGTTTGATTCCTTCCACCCGGAAGCCCAATGTTGCAGTGCTAGATATTGTCTCGCGCCATACCATATATCTGGGCTTCGTCACACCCTGAAGACGACGCTCCTCGGGGCTTGGGGCTGATGGGTCAACTTGGATCATTTTCTCATACATGTCCTTGCGTAGCTTGGGTCGCTCCTTCGCTTTTGACAACTCAGACTCGAGGTACGTTCTAACGCCGATCTTGCAGTCCATCACACACGGCTCATCAAAGTCCAGGAGAAGATCCTGTAATTGGAGATAGGAAGAGATGACTCGAGCCTGATTAGCATCGTCCGAATCCTTCGAAGATGGTTCTGTGGGCGCTTCTTCCTCCGATTCTCGGATGGACAGAACTCCTTTGAACTCGGGAACGTACGGTCGGAGGACGTCCTGCATCAATAGACGGAAGCAGGATTCTTCTTGCGGACATAGCTTTTTCAAAATTGTACCTGGAGTTGGACCCGCTCGGAAGTTACCTTGATGACCCGCTAGTTGAACCTGGGAGGTTTATCAATAATTGAGCGATGATACATTATCGAACAAATTTAGGGATGAAATTGTTAGATGTATGTTCACTGAAAGAAAAAAATCGTATTTGGGCAGTCGTTAAGGGCACAGTCACGGGAAAGAATTATATTATTAAAATTGTCGTTTCTATTCGACTGGTTTAACATTTCTGGAGTGATTCTCTATTCAGAATTTACCAGTATAAAGTATGCTAGGACATCCGCAATGATTATTAGGGCAAATTGCGGTTCATTTGAATAATTTGAAATTTTTTGTAGTTATCAAATCTACGAGGATTTTTCCAAAAGTCTAGCTTCAAAAATTTGAAAAACATCAATTTTCCCAGTATTGCTTGAATCACAAAGAATTGAAGAAGGTTCAAATTTTAAAAGTACCAAAAATAGAAATTTCAGAAATTACCAAATTTTTACCATTTCAACAATTGCACAGAAGCCATTATTATTTTAATCGCTTTACCAATAATCTTACTATTTCAATTAAAGTAAAGGTGAATGGCAGCAAATTATTCTTTTTAACTAAGTGTATCTTTAAAACCAATAAAGAAATTATGCTCACGATAACTTATCCTTGAAAATTGAGACACTGACATTTGAGTCCAATAAAAATTGTTTATACAAATTTTTTGTGTTAGTGTACATGAGATCTATGACAACTATCATATTTAGGTTATGACATATGATAGTATATTGTACCCCTAGGGAGTAAAGGTACTTGCTCGACAAATGTGAATTACACCCGAGGCGAAGCCAAGGGTAGTAATGACATTTGGCGAGCAAGTACCTTTACTCTCAAGGAGTACACGATATTTTATGCATCGAGGGAGCAAAATGCGATTCCATCGAGCGAAGCGAGGTTAGAATCACGCACTTTGCTCCCTAGATGCATAAAAGCAGTTTTTCTGCACTAGAGTTATCGTTGTAGAATACAGAGAACATTCTGAATGGCTAGAATATGTTTTGCAATTTTTTTTTCTTATCTACATTTTTATGATTCTGGGAGACTAACACAAATCAATTTAATAGAATTTTTTTTGCATAAAAACTTTGAGCAATTATTCACCAAAAATATAGAGGAAAGGAAAAATCATTTTGATGATATTCATTGAAACCGCATTAATTGCGATTTTCTTAATTCGCTTCTGCAATCAACACCCAGCGTTTCGAATACTACGTCTGTCTCTTCAGATTTTTAATTCCAATTTCTTCCTGTGAATATAAACATTGAATGACATTCTACAAAAATTCCCAAATTCAATGACTTCTCATTATTAGCCTTAACAATTCCTGACTCTACTATAGAATTTTCCTCATTATTAATGTTCGAATAACTATCCGATAACAAAAGTTGAAAAATAGACGGCAAAGAAAATAAAAACAAGGACACAATCACAATATTTGGTATAAAAATCTTATAAGAATTCAACAAAACTACACATTTAAAATCCGAAAAATGTTTCTATATTTTTAAAATCTATGTTTCAACTTTTGTTTGTAGGATATGCATTTCAACATCCATAATGAGTCGAGTACTACAGTAGAGTCAGGAATTATTAATGGTAATCATTGAAACTCTGAGTAGTTGTCAATCATGGTCTTTAAAGTTTAAATTCATAAGGACAGATTGAAAATATAGTTCTGAAGAGGAACACATTGAGGGCTCGAAACGTTGGTTAGTATGTATTAGAGACTCTAATTGGATATCACAACAATGGCGGTATTTGAAGAAAAGAGCGAAATCATTCGAACATCGAGAATATCTTGTTCGAAAGGAGTAAGACTTAGCAGCTTAGTGATTTTTTTTCTGTGTATCCGGAAAAATTAAAACGTAAAATATATTTTCGTACATTTTACACGGCAATTTTTCTTCATACACATAATTCACTGAAGACAATAAACTTTTTTTGTGGTTTAGAGGGCGGTTGTGTTACTTCTATAAAAAGGGAACTTTTGGGTTAGATTAATTACCCATGGATAACGATGTTTTTTGTATGTTTGGAAAAATGGGGTCCACTGCACAATGTTCCGTAGTTTTCTCCAGCCAGAACTCTGTAACAATAAATTTCGAAAATATTAGTTTATAAGTGTTGAACATTTTCTAAACAAGAGATACTGAATCGAGGTCCGAATTTTTACTAATATTGAAAATTCTGTGGATGTTCATAAAAATAAGAAAATAATCGGATTAAGAGCTCTTAACCTATTTTCCCTAGCAACTAGGAATTGCTGACGGGACGATTTTTCATGAATTGACCACATTATTAATAGATGCAAGGATTATCCAGAAACTACCATAAGTTTTCGAAAAGTGCGAAATTTTTATTTTATGCTGTTTCACGAAAGTTTTGTAATTTTCGACATCTTTAAAATTGTGATATTCTCATTATGTTTTAAAACTTTGATATTTTTAATTTTGAAAATTTTCAATACTCCTGAATTTTTGAACATATTGAATTTATTGAAATACATGGATATTTCCAATTGATTGAAGATTTCCAGAATGTTAAACCTTCTTAAACAAAACTTAAGATGTTTTAAATTGCGTGCAATTGTTACAACATTTAAAAACATATATATAATATATTGAAGTATATAAAATTCAGGAAATTTTGAACCATTAAAAATTTCAAAGACTTAAAAAAATTTGGAAACTTTCAAAATTCACATCTGCAACGTATTGACAATAAATTAAAATTTATGCTATTTCCAATTGTTCCCACTTCTTCATTTTGTGAATCACGAAACCGACTGACTCAATGTCGCGAGCTACCGAATTCGCGCCCACGACGTCACGATGGAAAATTTTTTTTTTTTTTTTAAACCCGTTCTATACCTTAGGCAAGCACCCGTCACAGACGGTGGGACTGATTTTCCCATCATTTTGATCGGACTCCCACTCTGAGCTCAGGTCATCACCACTGGGCTCACCCCATTCGATAGTCGATACAATTCTCGGTACATCTAAAAGTTGCGCATACTGTCCATATCCCGACCAACTGTTCTCCCTATTTCTCTTATTTCTCGTCAAATGTCCATCGTTCGTTGCCTTATTTTTATGCGCCTTGTGTCCGTCAATTTTTTCGGAACTATGAGGAATAGGCGACGAACTTTTAGATGACGATGAAGAATGTCCGTCAACACTAATAGATAGCCTTCTAGAGTTTCTCCGAATCCTAGGCCTAGTCAGTCTCCTATGCTTAGTTGATTTCTTATCACTCGCACTATCATCCTGACTTCCACAATCACTAAAACTCGCTTTCGTGCAGATAATAGTGGGAATCATCATTCCCGTTTGTTGCATATTACAATCTTTGCTTAATTTTGTTTCACAATGTGCTCAACCACGTACAAATTGGCCTGGATAAACCGTGTCCGTGCACAAGCGCTCATAAACTGGACTGAAGATCTAAGCCACCCAACTTAAACTGACGAGTCGCTTCCCTCTCTTCCTCATACGATCGAGACAATCTGCCGTTTACAATAGGGACTATATCACTCACGTCATAACGCCTCAGGGGCACTGCAAGTCCAACTGTTTATCAACATATAATTTGGGTGTTGACATTGCCCTGTATGTCAGAATGATAGGAATTATGATTTGCCGATTTATAGTTCTGCTAAGAAGATCATTCGTGGATTTTTACGCTAGACTCATCAACATTTGAAGGTGCCTCCCTGTTTCGCATTGGTCCAACCGTTTATTTGAATTTTCATGTTAAACCGAGCAACAATCCGATTTGGCTTTTTAAGTTAAACTAACCGAAATTGATTGGGCATCTCCGTCCAGAATATCGGATTAATCGAAATCAATCTGTATGTTTGCGTTTGGTACGGCAAAGATCTTGGTCTTGAATTTTTAAGATGGGCTTATCACGATTTGCAGGTAGCTTCCTGTTTTGAATTCGCCCAAACGTTGATTCGGATCTTCATGGTAGACCGAGTTATTTTTTATATCGGTTTGATCGAAACCGATCTTCCAGCCCCGAGTGTCAAATTACTCAAAACTGACCTGTATTTTTACGTTAGTATGGTAAACACTTTTGGACTTTATTTAGACTGGTGATTGATGGGTTTCTGTTCTGAAGTGGTCCAAACGTGGATTTGGATCTTTATGTTAAACTAGTGAACCTTCTGATTTCAATTCTTAAGCTAGACCGGTGGAAACTAAACGCACATTTGAATCTAGGATTTCAAACTAACGGAAGCTATTGAAATGAAATTTCAATTTTGCATTTCACGTTCTAGACTACTTAAAACTTTTAGATGGCTTTCTGCTTCAAACTGTCCAAATGTTGACGTCAGATTGATAAATGCTGTAATTCAGTTTGCTACGATACACCAGTCAATTTAAACCCAACACATTAATCTGATCGACACTCAATTGCCTGATCATTGAAATCTTTATTCTGGCTTCGGACGTTAGACAGATAAAGGTTTGGAATTGTGAATTTGCCTCGTTATATTGATCTGATCAACACTTCGATTTGGCTTCCTATGTCAACCTCATCAATACTTTGATTTACCTTTTTACGGTAACCTGATCAACACTTTGATTCGGTTTTTTACGGTCATGAAAACTCAATTGACATTTAGGCCTGGGATATGAAACTGATGAAGATGGATTTCTCTTTTCCTGGTAGTTTGATTCAACCTGCTGCTAGTTTTCATTCGACCGATTAACACTTTGATTTATCTTTTTACGTTGATGTGATCGAAATTAAACTGTCTTTTGAGCCTAAGATTCGCCTGAATCTTTTGTCGGTCTTTTACGTTCAACTTATCAACACTTTTGATTTCTATGTTAGATGGATGCAAATGCGTCAGACACTCAGATGGTTCAATCTCTCCACTATTATATCACTGAAAAATTAGAATAATTCCGGCGCAATTTTGCGAATGGAAAATAGTTTATTCCCCTTTTGATTATTGCCTCGAATAACCCAACACTGTCCGTTGTATCGCTTGTACACCCGTTATAAGCTCAAATGAACACAGTCAAGTGCGATTCCTTGGGATTACGTAAAACCGGAGATTCTCACACATACGGTTATCACCGTACGCTATGTTATACTTAATAGTTTGGGTAAAGTCGATTATAACGAGATAAAATTCAAGTGGATAAGAAGAGTTTTTACGCTTGGAATGATGAACTAACTGGCGCAAGTTTGCACGTTACACGTTGTCATATATTTCTGTGTCATACCCCGTTAACCGACAACTCGTGCCTCGTGATGACGTAGATAACAGAGAGAGATGGAATAAAGGGAATACGATTACTTCTCCGGAATAGCCGATGGATACCATAGGTGAAACACTTATGACGGAACGGGTTAGTCATTATTACCTGACAATTACTTACATTATTCCTCATATTCATGGAAATACACCACGGCTTTTTTTCATTTTTCAGGGGATATTTGGGTTTATGTGAAACTACTATTGACGCATTAGTTGGTAATTTGGGAGCGATGATTGTGACGGAAATATGATTCATTATCTAATTTCCAACAGTTTCGGACTTTCATGGTGTGCAATTCTCCTTTCGACAATTTTAGGGAAGCTCGCACATTTGAGAAATTACAATTTACTTGTAATTTTACTGACGATTTTCGAATTTAACTTGTTTATAGCACAATTTTTTTTGAGTCCAAGACTATAAACATGAAAAGGTGAAATATTTTCAATAAATTCGGTTTTTTTACGATGCCAGATGAAGTGATTAGTATTTCTCAGATATTTTTGTTACGCCACTTTTTAAATACAACTGTGGGCGAAAAATTGATGTGATGGAGATGCGTTTACAAAAATGACTGACGTATTATGCCATATACGATACAAGTCAAAAGTAATGAGAATTTCAAAAATCACAAAAAACTCAGATGTTGACAAATTTCATTGATAATTAAATTGATAAACAAATGATAATTATGAAGTAAATTTAAAATTCCAAAATTCCGTGAATTTACGAATTTCTAGCTTTGTGAAAAAAACTCAAAATTGTTAGAGATATTTCTATTATTGAATTTTAACATTCAATAACTTATAAAAGGAATGCCTTCAATTTTTCTAATAAAATAAATCCATTTGAATTTTGGACTTTCATGAATTTTATGAATTTTGACAATGTTGAAGATTTTCAAAATTTTGACGAAAAAATTTAACAAATCAAGATTCTGCAATTTCAAATAATGGGAGAATCGATCAAAATCAGTCCAAAATTTTTGAACTTTTTAGAATAAGAACAAATTGAGAACCTTCTAAAATTTAATTATTAATATTTTTTCGTGGAAGTGTTTTCGCAAAGCTGTGTGGGCAACATTCGCGTGATGCGGCCCATGTTTCCGAGAATAGATGACATATGCCAGTCATGTATATTGAACATTGGTACCCTGGCGATTGAACTTCCACGCAACATCCACGCTACCATTCACAGTGGGATAAACGAATTCTTGTAATGGATGATGAATGAGTGACTAATGGCTATAAATTACTCAAATAGTTCATTTTCAAATGTTTAGTAACTACTGAAAGGTTATTTTTTACCTATTTTTAACAGAAAGTAGACATCCACGTAATATCATGGATCCCAAATCGTCAGGTATTAACAGCGCGAGGGTTAATTACTGTTTTTGGTTCAACAAAAGTGGAAAATGACCTCATCAATTCTATTCACAGAATTTTTTTTCGGGCAACTGTCACTTGGGTCACACGTGATTACGATTGTGTAATTATTTACTGAACGAGTTGGTGGCGCTTAACTACTTTATTTGGGAACTAGCGAACGGTCGCTTCGCGCCCGTCGCTAGATTATATTACTTCAAATTATTTTACTTTACTCTCTTTTTCACCACCATTGTTCTTCGCAGTTATTTTTCAGTCCAGTACGATGAAATGATGTACATCCAAAAGTTATGGAACCATAAAAATGAAAGATGAAACATCTTAACAATATCATTTTAAAATTCTCACATTCAACTTTTTCGTATTTTTAAAAAGTTTTTTTACTTAAAATATGGGGAAAGTACCAACATATTGAATCATTTTCTGTATCATTCGATAGAATGCATCGAAAAAATATGAAAAAAGCCCAATCCAACGTGAAATAAAGATGGTCATTTTTATCGGATTGATATATGTGTGACGTCCACAAGGAAATTGAAAACTGTTTTCGGTCTAAAAAACTGCGAAAACCCCCTTATATTGATTTTTAAAAACTGAAGTACGATACAATTGATGGAAAAATTATGATAGAATTGAAAAAAATAGTGAAAGTAACTTGGCAGGGAAGGAATAAATTTAATTTTTTTATGTCCTCAACAAACGTTGAAATTAGCATTTTTTGGCAAAATGCTGGTAAAATCCCGGAATATTGGATCCATTTCATTGCAGTTTGATATAATAGATCGGAAAAATATGAAAAATTTCAAAACTTCGGGGAAATAACTCCATAGGAAAACAATATAATTAATTTTCCAATGTCATTTTAAAACTCAAAAATTCAACTTTTTTCTAGAATACGTGGAAAATACCCATATATTGATGTTTTTTCACTGCAGTCCGATAGAATGGACCAGAAAAATACGAAAGAATGAAAATGAGAGGTGGAAATTTTTTTCGAAATGTCGTTCGGAGAGCATTTCAAAAAAATTTTAAATTCTGTTTTCCGTCTAAAAAACTACGAAACTCCCCATATATTGATTTTCAAAAACTGAAGTACGATAAAATTGATGAAATAAGTATGATAGAATTGAAAAAAATAGTAAAAGTAACTTGGCAGGAAAGGAATAAATTTATTTTTTTTATGTCCTCAAAAAACGTTGAAATTAGCATTTTTTTCCAAAATGCTGGTAAAATCCTGGAATATTGGATCCATTCAATTGCAGTTCGATATAATGGATCGGAAAAATATGAAAAGATTCAAAACTTCGTGGAAATAACTCTATAGGAAAACAATATAATTAATTTTCCAATGTCATTTTAAAACTCTAAAATTCAACTTTCTTCTATAATACGGGGAAAATACCCACATATTTATGTCCTCCAGTGCAGTCCGATAGAATGGACCAGAAAATACGAAAGAATGAAAATCATGGTGGAAATTTTTTTCGAAATGTCATTTGGAAAGCATTTCAAAATTTTTTTTTTTGACCTAAAATATGGGGAAAATACCCAAGTATTGAATCATTTTCTCTATCATTCGATAAAATGTATCGAAAAAATATGCATAAAGCCAAATTCAACGTGAAATAAAGATGGCCATTTTTATCGGATTAATGTATATAATGTTTTACACTTGATTCATTCGCCGGCGCAAATCCACTGGACGAGTTGAGGACGTTGTTAGTGAATTTACTGGAAGACGTAACTGCGTCATTGGAGTGCGCGCGTAACTGCCTAATTAACCGAAGCATATAGATCAGTGGGATGCGCATGAATGTTTGTTCGAGTTACTCGATGTGTTCGAAGAGAAATTTAGGAATTTAGAAAATTGAAAAAAATTTGATTGGATTTGGAGGAAAATTTAGAGAATTGGCATTACCAAGGACCCCGGTGCTCTTGTGTAGCAGAAAGCCGAACAAATCATATTCTGTGGCATTGCTCTGAATATGTTGAGCAGAGAGCTAAACTAATGAGCAACCGTCCAAATCAAATTGTACCAAGCCATACAACACAAAAAAATTTGCTGATGCCACTGATATTGAATTTATAAAAGAGATGTGTACATATCAAAAACACTGTAACCTACAAATTTAAAATGGTGAATACCATGTCAAATGTAAATAGAGCGACAGTATAAATGATCGCATCTTTTTAAATGAATACATAGAAAACGCCCATTCGACGGGTTTTTTTCGCTCACAGTAATATGCTTGGCGAATGGGCCATAACTGAAACATCATTAATCCAAATTTTGAATTTTTTATTGTAGCGTTATGTTGACGACGCCGCTAAATTCCTGAAGACCTTTCACCTACCCGAATCCAGAGGTTTGCATTTCGTTTTCCATCCAAATTTGCAAATTTGATAAATGGGAAAAATGCCTAGCAAACTCCTTGCTCCCCAATCCCCTCAACCCAAGGCATTCCCTCTCGCTCGGCCATATATTGCTTGATATTTGATACGATTTTATCGTATCTAAAACTTCGGCGGTACGTCATTATACCTCACGGTTTTAGTTACAAAATTAACTACTGATAAGATAGGTGACGATACAGGATTCTAATTAGGTTGTTGAAGAATGCAATAATTAACGGATATATGAAAAAAAAAAATAATTCTTATAGAATTGAGAAAATTCGATCTTGTGGAATTCTAAAATGTCAATGAAGTGAAAAAAAAATTCAATGAATGCAGATTTCAGAAACGTTAAAAATTGGAAAACCAGCGTTACAACTTTCAGAAATGTCAAAAAATCTCAGAAATTTTAAAGAAAAAGTAGAATATTAAAAAAAATTTTAAAGAATTCGAAAACGTCAACACCGCATGTTTCGCAAAGCCTTCCTTCGCACACTTCCAAGCCGCGCTTGAATCGATAATCGATAACATTATGAATGCGTTGTATACATAGCACCCGACCTACGTCATTGCCTAATGGTTTTAGGTAAAATTAGCCACTGATAAAAAGTCCCGCGATAGGGTAATGTTGAGGACATATTAAGCATCATGATCGACTTGTCAATCGTATGACAGTGTGTACTTCAGTGCTCTGCTCTATCTTCTTACCACTAATCGATTGACCCATGATAGAAACTTATGCGATGTATGTGCAAGCCTCCATATCCCACAAATAACACGTACTAATGTCTATATATTACTTGTTTATTTCCAGCTAGTGCGATACTTTTTTCTTTATGGCGATCTTGAAAATAGTGTTGCGCCGCAGGTACGTCATAATTATTCTCGGTAATCGTAAGTGTCGCTGACACCTCCAGTCCATAAAGATATAATATAATCGCGGATCTATCGATTACTCCTTGATTGCGGCTGAGAGATGAACAATTTGTGCGTACGGCTGATCATTAGGTGATCGCTACTTGACTGCTTATTCCATCAACCTTCATGAAGAATTGATCGACAGTTGAGGGCGACTTGGCAAGCAAACATTTCCACCGAAAAAAATGAAAAAAAAAAAACAAAAAAACATGAAGAAGTCATATATATTGAGAATCTCGAAATAAATAACTTTGTGACCCACATATATATTTTCTCAGTGGACCAGCGATCAAGTAGTGATCAAGTGCGCGCACAAGTTGATCCCCCAAATCAAGTTGCAATCAACGGGTCCATCAGGGGAGTCAATTATAGTGGCAGGGACTTCACTGAATCTTCATGTTTGAATTTGTGAAGATATTACCGAAAACACCTCTATCTTGAGAGCATCTGCGTTAACTAGTCATTGCAATGACTTGTCCATGTGAGCGGTTGAGCCAAATATTCAACTTCGGTTTTGTTGCATGAGTTCATCGGCCTTTGCTTGAGGTGCTCCCCATATCTGCCGTTGCTCAATACTGTGATTTCATTCTTATCTCCTCACTTCCACCAAGTTCCGGTTGGTTGCCCGTCCGCAGGTATAGAGAGACCTACGCTCCTCCTATTTCGATAGATTGCATGCCAGCAATAATACACAGAGTCATTAGACACTGTCCGGTGTGCGTTAGTTACTCTAAAGGTACTCAGCCTGTAGACTAGAATAGCTCTCCGTCGTGTTTGAATTTGTAACGCATAGACCATGACGGGATACCATACGTTAATACCGACAAAACAACTGACGCTAACAGAAGCCTTCTCCTCTGTTTTGGATCTCCAATGTTGGGCATGAGTCTTGAAACGGCAGTTTGAAACGCATCTGTTTTACTATTTGCATGTTAGGCATGCTGTCTGAAACTACATCAGGCATCGATTATGATTCATAGGTATTGTATGTGTTACTGGGAAATTATTTCGTTCTGGCCGACTTGCAGTGTGTCTCATTTTCCGTCGGCTAGTAATAAGTACTACCTCGGTCTTATGATCCGCGAGTTGCGAACCAATCGCGTTCATCTATTCTATATCTAGAAAAACGTCGGAAATGAGCTGGGGCGTTAATAGGCGTTTTTCCACAATGATCGTGGTGAGGAGCTTTGCCCCTGCCGCAAATGCCAGTTTGAGCAGCTCGTCATACACCGTATTTCGCAAAAGAGGCTCCAATACCGGGCCTTGGCGTGCGCCCCCAGACACCTTTAATGTGTTAGAACCTATCTATTTGGTGTCTGTGCAAAAGGCGCTCGGGAGTACACGCTGATTACCGCGAAGAATTCGCGACACCCGCGCAGTTTTAACCAGTTCTTCTTCTCCACACGAAAGTACGTTCAACAATAAATTTATTAATATTAATTAAATGGTAATAAGTTCAACGTGAATACTTGTGTCACACTCGGGCCGAGTCTATGCTGAAGGAGGAGTGGGGGTAAGGCCAAGTGAGAGGCGGGAATCGGAGAATGTGCTCGAGCTACTGAGGTTAGCTGTCAAAATCAACTCCAAATTTTGAGTTTGATACTCTAAGGAACAAATACCATATTGACGTTCACATCCGAGATAACGTTGGACCATTTTTACAAATTCAATGGAATATACCCGCGGAAGGAGGAGAGGAAATCATGATTAGTTAATTAATAATTTTAATCGTTATCTGAGCTGATAGTGGCCTGCCTGAATATGACAGAACTTAGAAAAAATGGATCGACCTTCAAAAGACCACTCTCGAGTTTTGTCACAACTTAGAAGTGCACGAAAGTTAATTACTAAATCATGACTAATTAATTACCAATTTTAATTGTTATCTGAGGTGATGGTAGCATTTCTGAATGTGATGAAGCTTGGAAAACAGGTAGACCTTCAGAAGGGCTCTCTAAAGTTTTGTCACCACCTACAAGTGCACAAAATTAATTATAGAAAATCATGATTAGTTAATGAACAATTTTAATTGGTATCTGAGGTGATGGTGGGCTTTCTGAATGTGGCAAAACTTGTAACAAACGGGTGAGCCTTCAGAAGACCACTCTGGAGTTTTGTTACCACCTAGAAGCGCATAAAAATTAATTAACAAATCAGGATTAATTAATGAACCATTTCAATCATCATCTGAGATAATGATGGTCTTTTTGAATGTGACAAAACTTGGAAAAATTGGTGACCCTTCAGAAGAATCATCATTTGTCTGATAGAAGACATCAAGTGAGGGCAAATGGTTATGTTTGTGAAGAGTTTGAAGTCACATCTGGTGTTTCTCGCATGCTGATGATGTGAAAATCTATCGGGAAATTGCAAGAGAAGAAGATGGCCATATATTGCAATCAGACCTGAATGAGCTGCATAATTGGTGCTTATCGACTAGTCTTAATCGGACCGTCCATGAATGTGCCAGTATGTGTTTCTCGCTATGTCGATCTTCCAGGCCTGCTGAGACACTTTGAAGTATCTCTGGAGATTCGATCAGTCCGTTTACCACTCTGTAGAAAAACAACAGAACATTCAGTAGATGTCGTCAACTCAGGCTATTCAGTTGAAGACCATGAATCAATTCTCCCTTAGATCACTTTTGTCCTCGTAAACGAAGCCACGATAACAGACAATCTCCGAATTTGTTCTGTACTTTCTCCAGTCTCTTGACAAATACAGCAGTATACGGACATCACACAATCGTGCAATATTCCAAGATCGGTCCAACGAAGGTCGAGTACACGTGAACTAGTGTATGGGGATTGGTTCACTCTCTTCACGAGCGAAAAACTAGGCCAAGTATACGAAACGCTTTAGTCTTATCAATATATTCAGCGAATTTGAGTTTGTTCTTTATAACAATCCCCCAATCTTTGATCGTCTCAACAATTAGAAGAGGTTGGTCTTCTAAGACCTGGAAGCTAAGACGGTCAGCAGGCCTGAAAGATCGAGATGGCAAGAAACACATACTGGCACATTTATGGATGGTCAGATTAAGACTAGTCGATAAGCACCAATTATGCAGCTCATTCAGGTCTGATTGCAATATATGGCCATCTTCTTCTCTTGCAATTTCCCGATAGATTTTCACATCATCAGCATACATGAGGGAATTAGATGTTAGTTTGGTGTCAATATCATTTACAACTAGTGGTGTGCAAATGTGTGTGCCCCATACGGGGCACAAAAAAAACTTCCCGATTTGGTATTTCAGCACAGCATAAGCATGCAACCATGGTGATGAGCAAACTCAACAGTGATATCAATAATTCAACTTGTGACTAATAATTACTGCACGCGATCGATTTAGTTTGATTTTTAAGCCGCATAAAAATATTCAACTGGAATTCGTCCGACTAGTTACCCTCTCTACCTCTGTACGTTCCTAATTATCCCGCTCTTTGACATCCTTCCCGCAATTGTCGACATATTCATTCGCTACGTATATTCTAGTTCAACTCGCGATATGTTTTAACCTATATCGAAAAAAGTCATACTGAATGTGTACGACCCTGGTGATATGCATTGTTCCCGTAGTTCCCGTATTTCAAATGGCTCGGACGACCATACCTCCTTAATTATGCAAATTATGGAAAAAAGACATTTGAACATGTATTTTCATATCAGAAATAGTTTTCTTGAGATAGGTTTCCCGCTAACTTCAATATTTTACCCAGTGGAATCGTATAAACAATTGCAATTGTTAATAACATTGCATGTAGAGCACGAATGCCATCCAAAATGTAATCCGCTCCATTCTGAACAGAAAGGTTTCGATTGAGAACTTCATGACAGCGCTGGGTTCATTCATTTACTTATTACATACATAATTGTTGAGACGGCCATACCCCCTTAATTATGCAAATTATGGAAAAAAGTAATTCTACATAAAATGTATATTTTCATATAAGGAATAGTTTTCTTCAGATAAGTTTCCCGCTAACTTTAATATTTTACCCAGTGGGACCGTATGAACAATTGCAATTGTTAATAACATTGCATATATACTCCACGAATGTCATCCAAAATGCAATCCGCTCGATTCTGAACGGAAAGGTTTCGCTTGAGAACTTCATGACAGCGCTGGGTTCGTTCATTTACTTGTTACATAGATAATTGTTGAGACGGCCATACCCCCTTAATTATGCAAATTATGGAAAAAAGTCATTCTACATAAAATGTGTATTTTCATATAAGGAATAGTTTTCTTCAGATAAGTTTCCCGCTAACTTTAATATTTTACCCAGTGGAACCCTATGAACAATTGCAATTGTTAATAACATTGCATATATACTCCACGAATGTCATCCAAAATGCAATCCGCTCGATTCTGAACGGAAATGCTTCGATTGAGACCCTCATGACAGCGCTGTGTTCATTCGTTCACACATTACATACATAATTGTTGAGACGGTCATACCTCCTTAATTATGCAAATTTGCGAAAAAAGTCATTCTACATAAAATACGCATTTTTATATGGGGAACAATTTTTCTCATATGAATTTTGCGTTAACTCTAATAGTTTATGCAATAGAACGTGATAAACAACTAAAAATGTTAATAACAATATACATACTACACCAATTTCACCTAAAATCTAATCCCCTCTAAGTTACATGAAAATGCTTCGATTCCAATATTGACGGTCTCGATAGCTTCATTCGTTAGTGAGAAACCTAGGATCAAAATTTCGGAAACACACATCGATTCAAAATTTGTTGGGCATCATTTTGGTGTACTTAAAACCCCAGTCACAGGATGAAAGGAAAAATATCCATTTCAGGGTCATTACAATAACTTCCCGAATAATCGGGAAGTTAAAAATGTTTAAAAGTATTTGGGGATACTGAGATATAAAAGGTTGTCCTTCTACTAGTTTAGGCCAAGGGGTATTGTCCCTTGTTTTTTTCTTTATTTTGTCCTTTTAATTTGTAATTTTTTTGGTTTATTTTCAATAAAGATTAAACAAAACACACACACACACACACACACACACTATCGGAAAGTTATAGATGCGACCCATCGAGGGTCACACTCACGTCCCATTTATTCAATTGGGTATTATATTGTCATGTTCGACAACAGGTGATTTCTTAATTTTTTTGGTAATTCCCTGACGGATTTATCGATTACTCCTTGATTGCGGATATGAGAGGAACAATTTGTGCGTACGGTTGACCATTAGTTGATCGCTACTTGACTGCTTATTCGATCAACCTTCATGAAGAATTGATCGACAGTTGAGCGCGACTTGACATGCGAACATTTCCGCCGAAAAAAAGCAAAAAACATCAAAAAGTCATATATATGGAGAATCCCGAAATAAATGACTTTTCGACCCACATATATATTTTCTCAGTGGACCAGCGATCAAGTAGTGATCAAGTGCGCGCACAAGTTGATCCCCCGAATCAAGTGGCAATCAATGGGTCCATCAGGGTTTCCAGAATGTTAAAATCTCAATAAAGTTGAAGTTTTCAAAGTTTCTATTTCTACTCTTCAAATTAAAAAAATGTAATTATTGAATTCTCGCACTTTTCTAAATTTCCAAAATTTGAGGAAAAAAAACGAACTTCGTGACAGTTTTGAAATTCCAAGATTTTTCACAAGTTTACAAATTCACGAGACCATTCCTTTTTACAAAAATTGAGAATTTGTGTACGCTAGGAGATAGACAAAACGAGTTTGTTCATTGAACTCGTATAAGCTGTTTTTTGCACGCACTTTTCGATTAAATTACCGATACCCGGAATGGGGTTTTTCGCCAGTTATTCCTGACATCGTCGACATGAGTCAGCCACTAATGACAAAATTTGAACAGAGACTCCCTAACGGAACTTGGCGAGAGGTTAGCCAGAGGTTGTCTAGACTTGATTTTTTCCATTTTGCTAGAAAAAGTCTAGAGCTAGTCCAGGGATGGCGCTCTGTACTATCCTCTGGACTCCCTCTAGACATATAGCCATAGTCTAGAGCCTGGGCGGGCTCTGTACTATCCTCTGGACTCCCTCTAGACATATAGACATAGTCTAGAACCCGAGCAGGCTCTGCACTATCCTCTTGACTGCCTCTAGACATATAGACATAGTCTAGAGCCCGAGTGGGATCTGTACCATCCTCCGGACTCCCTCTAGACATATAGACATAGTCTAGAGCCCGAGCGGGCTCTGCACTATCCTCTTGACTGCCTCTAGACATATAGACATAGTCTAGAGCTCGAGCGGGCTCTGTACTATCCTCTGGACTCCCTCTAGACATATAGACATAGTCTAGCGCCCAAGCGGCCTCTGTACTATCCTCTTTACTCCCTCTAGACATATAGACATAGTCTAGAGCCCAAGTCTAGAGGAAGTCCAGAGAATAGTACAGAGCCCGCTTGGGCTCGGGACTATGCCTAAATGTCTATAGGGAGTCCAGAGGATAGTACAGAGGCCGCTTGGGCTCTGGACTATGCGTAAAAGTCTAGAAGGAGTCTAGGGGATAGTACAGAGCCCTCTTGGGCTTTCGAGTATACCTATAAGTCTCCGTTTGGGCTCTGGACTATGCCTAAAGGTCTAGAGGGAGTCCAGAGGATAGTACAGAGCCCGCTTCGGCTCTGGACTATGCCTAAATGTCTAGAGGGAGTCTAGAGGATAGTACAGAGCCCGCTTGGGCTCTCGAGTATACCTATATGTCTAGAGGAAGTCCAGAGGATAGTACAGAGCCCTCTTGGGCACTGGCGTATACCTATAAGTCTCCGTTTGGGCTCTGGACTATGCCTAAATGTTTAGAGGGAGTCTATAGGATAGTACAGAGCCCGCTTGAGCTCTCGAGTATACCTATAAGTCTAGAGGGAGTCCAGAGGATAGTACAGAGCCCGCTTCGGCTCTGGACTATGCCTAAATGTCTAGAGGAAAACCAGAGGAGAGTACAGAGCGCCATCTCTAGACTACCTCTGAACTTTCTCTCGCAACATGGAAAAAATCGACAGGCGGAGCTCTTGCCAAGTTCCGCTAGGGCTATAATGAGCGCAACTAGATTTCGATGTGATAAATTATTCCTTGAAGGCATCAATAGCAGTACCAATAGTCAGTATTTTCTCCTGCACTTTTTATTGACTCATTCTTTTCACTTATTAGCTCCGTGACTACCGCAATTGTCATATATTACAGATTCTCGAATGTAGGAGTTTCTTTCAATTAAACAAAAATTGATATTTGACAAATTGTTGGCAGCCTTGCATCTTTCAATGTTTTTTCAAATTTCAAACCATTCGAAAAATTCCCATTTGTGAATGTTTCCAAATTTTTAAAAATTAATATTTGACACTTCCTTTTAAATGGTTGAAACTCAAAATGAAACAATATGATTCTCTTTTTTCGAATTTCTTATCATTCTCTTTGTGGTGTTTGAACTTTTGTCGAATTCCTGTTTTCTTTTCTGTAATGGTTAATTACGCTTGAAAAGTTTCTAAACATTGCAAAAATATGAAAGACCTGACCAAATTTTTAATTTCATAAATAAAAAAAAACAATCAGGGACCATTCGATATATGATTATTATGATCATTATTATTTTCTATGCACTTACAACAAGCATTGTCAGCCATTTCCAAGAAAATTTTAACCACCTCCATCCATGCTTATGTAATACTTGAAAGGCTCCTCAAAAATTCGAAAATCAACAAGATGAAGATTTTCAATGTCTTACAATATTAAAAGATTTTCAAAATTTTGGACATTTTCCACCCTTTCATATAATTAAATTTGATACTAAATTCTATTTTTTGAAGGCTTTCGGTGTCACACACGATTTACCAATACCAAGTACTTAACTTGTAACAAATCTTAAGTTTGTCCATTTTTGGACGAGGAATATCCCTTAATTAATACAAGTGCAATCTCAATGTGAATTATGTACTTTTATCCGCACGAGAATTACGACAATTAGTGGGACGATTCATTTGGTGGATAGACATTAGGTAACACTAGGTATTAAAGGATTGAGTCACTGGCTAATTGAATTCACGATTGGGAAATCACATGAGACAAATAAAATTAATGGAAAAAAGATATCTGAACAGTTTCTCGCACCGCAGAAAACTGCATGCAATTCAGGAACCCAAGCGGCAGGGCAAAGACTGCGCGGTTAGTCCACTCGGCTATTTGACTTCACTTGACTTGAAAATTGTTTATTAACATTTGTCATACATACATACTATATACTGTACACTGAGGAAACAAATTACTAGCATTCAGGAAATGAATCGTTTTGTAACCAAAATGCATTCATCCAATTGCAAGTTTTCTCAAATCAAGAAAATTTTCTCAAATGAAAAAAGAATTGTCTTGATTTGAGTAAACATGCGATTGGATGAATGCATTTTGGTCACAAAAGCATCCAATTGCTGAATGCTAGTAATTTTTTTTCTGAGTGTATTAATATCTTAAATGCTACGCTCTAGATCACCAGCCATTGGCTTTATATCTAATTTGATCAAAGTTTAACCTAATTTTTCATTATTACAAATATTTGTGATTATTTACAGGATATTATTTACAGGTACATTTAAGCTGTTGAGTTTATATATAAGGCCTGTGGGCCAAACAATCAAAGGCCTTCGCGCTGTCCAGCAGAAAAAGAATGGTGTCTTCTTTCCGATCTTTCGCGGATTTTATGTCATTTGTAATTCTGACCAGCTGGTGGCAGGTCGAGTGTTCTGAGCGGAATCCAAATTGATTCTCAGGCATTAATTGTAACTCTTCTATAGGTTTTTTCAGACGAGCTAAAATTATTCGCTCAAATATTTTAGCCAATACTGGTAGGAGGTTAATAGGCCTGTAGCTCACCGGATACGAGGGGGGCTTGCCAGGCTTGAGAATCGGTATGACCACCGCTCCTTTCCAGAATTCCGGGAAATAGTGTTCAAGGGGGCATGCATTATATATCTTCGTCAGTAGGCTTATTGCTTTAATCAGGAGGTTTTTTAGTGCTATGTTGGGAATGTTATCCACACCCGCGGCTGATTTGTTTTTGAGTGTTTTGATGTTGGAAATGATTTCGCGGGGATTTGCGAGGAATTTAATGGGAGTTTCAATAGGTGCTTTGAGGATAGCTTTTTTCACATGACCCATGACTTGTTGTTCAAAAGATTTGTTTCCTCGGGAAGCCGATAATTTGTGGATATTTGCGTAGTGTTTACAAAGTGTATTAGCCTTTTCATGGTCTTCCGTGTAGATCGGGTTATTGAATTTGAGTGTGGGACTTTTGCTTTTGCCGGTGTTATTAAAATATTTTGCTACGCGCCAAATAGAGTGATCTTTTAAGTTTATGTTTCTAAGTTTGTTGTCCCAAGATGATTGTTTCCATTTGGTTAAATTAAGTCTGATTTTTTTGATCAGCTGATTGAGTTCGGATTTAAGGTAGCGATTCCGCGTTTTTTGCCATCTTGACCTGATATAATTTTTGAGTTTTATTAAGGAGGCTATTTCGGGTGGGAGAGGGGTATGGGTGGATTTGAATGAGTGGATGGGAATGGAGGAATCCAGGGCTGTTTGAATAATTTGGGTGAAATTTGTTATGTGTTTATCGATTGCTTCAGTGTTGTTACAAGTCGGGTTTGGTGTGGAAATCTTATCATTTAAGATGTCCCGGAACTTTTTCCACTCGGTTTTCGCGTAGTTTAATATTTTAGATGATTCTGGTGAGGTTGGTTTGCCAAATAGAAAAATGAGAAAAACAGTGGCAGGTGATCTGAGGGGGTTCGGAAAGTGTGGTGGGATTATTAATGATAGATATTGTTAGTGATTAATGATAGATGTTGTTAGTTAATAAAAGGTCAATAGTACTAGGAGTGTTAGAATTATAAGGGTAGTGTGTAGGAACGTCTGGAAAGAGCAGATTTATTTTTTGTTCCGTCAAAAAATCTGAGAGAATTTTACCTGATTTGTTCGGCCTAGCAGAGGTCCAAGCAGTGTCCTTCGCATTGAAGTCTCCAACAACAATTGTTGGAGTACTATCGGAGAGTAGGTGCCTCAATAGATTTGTATCTAGTGAGACATCTGGTGGATTTTATATCGAGTAGATCCTCATTATTCTATTGTCTACTTGGACCTCTACTCCCACATATTCGGTGAGCGACAGGAGATCGTGCGGAAGAGTTTTATGTCTTAACCTCTTGTGGATCGCCACCGCAACACCACCACCTTCTTTGGCCGTTCTGTCTTCCCTGATCAGCGAGAAGTTTGGAAAGTTTATTTTCTTCGTTTTGTTGTTTAGCTTAGTCTCTGAAATCAGACAAATTTTAATGTTATTGCTATGGACAATGTGTAATAACTCGTCCAGATTGGGCTTGAGTGCAAAAATATTAATTGCTAATATGTTGGTTATGTTTGAGGGGAATCGTAGGTATTTCTGAAGAGGGTGAGAATAGGTGAGCATAGGATGCGCTGATTGTGATCCCATCAATGGGGGTGTCAGCTCTCTGGAGTTTAGAGATCATATCTTTGAGCTCTGAGAGGATGTCGGGAATTCTGAGGGTTTTTAGCTCTTCAAGGACTTGCTTCGCTGTATTAATATAATTTTTAGTGGTACTTAAATATGATTCTGGAACATGTGTCTCCATTGGGATGATCCTATGTTCAGCAGTGGGTTCGGCAACGTTCCTTCTCGAGGTTTCCACCGTTGGGAAGAACGAAGCCTAAGTGGGCCTAGACAGGTTAGCGATAGAGGTTGGAGTTGGTTCAGGGACTGCAGGAGACTGGAGGAACTGGATGTTCCTTTCCAGATTCTGGATCTTGGCCGAATGAGGTGTAGAGGGCAATTCCATTTCCGCTCTCCTTGGTGGTGGTGGTGGTTGGACTCTTTTTTTTTGTGCCTCCACAAATTCGGTTCGCGCGGCGCACTCTCTATAGCTCGCTGTGTGAGCTAGACCGCGGTTTGTACACTTGCTGGTGCACAGTTGCTGGTGCAGGCTTTAATGTCGTGATTGCCTGCACAGTTCACGCATCTGGGGTTTCAGTTGCAGTGCTGACTGGCGTGTCCAAATTTTTGCCACTGGAAGCACTGTGCTGGTTGCTGGGTTTTAATGTATTTTTCTATCTTATATGTATGATAGAAAATGGTTTTAATAGCAGCGAAGCTGCTCAAGGTTACATGGGGCCCAACCGTTATTGCAAACACCGGCAGTGGCCTATTTTCCTTGCTGTCTCCATCCTTGTTTGTTTTCACAAACTGCCGGACTGATAATACCTTGATGCCGTGTTTGGATATTTCGGCTTCAATTTCGTGCTCACTAAAACTGGCGGGGAGACCTTTTATGATAAATTTCTTCGGACGCTCACTTTTCAGACCGAAGGTGTAAAAATTATAATTTTGCCTTTTCAGGATACTTCCAATTTTATTGTAATCCTTCATCGTTTGCAGATGGACGATCGTGGTGTTTCCATTAAACTTCATCCTGAAGTTTTTGTCGGAAGCGTTGATTGCAGGAAATTGATTAATTTTTTGGTCTCCAGTTTGTCATTTTCAATGACTATTGGAGGCACTACAGTTCGTTTTTGAGCCTCTTGAGGCCCGTCAGGAGTGTTCGGAGGATTGTTGAGGCGAGCGGGGTCAGAGCTCGCGCTGAATAACGGTTTGATAACGGTTTTCTTGGTTTTTTTCGGGTCTTCCAAAGGAGGACTCATCTTGGCTTTCCTTTTTGGAGCGAAAGGAAGTTTGAGAGATTTTATGTTCGACATTTTGGTGCCAGAACTTTAACAAGACTTGAAAAATTCACTGTACTATAATCGCCGTACGTTGGAATTTATATATCGTAGAGAGCGGTAGACATGCGTCCGCACGGTACCGACTCAAAACAAATACTGCCACTCGGCTATTCTGACGTCGGTCAATTCTATATTGAGTGGAAATTAAGTTGACGAAAGAATAAATAGTAGAAATTTTGTGCCTCAACTTTTTCAATGCGACTTCCAATTACCTCATTATTCATTGAAAAGATTATATTTTTAATCACTTTATTATTGAAGGGAGCTCAACCATCTAAACGAGTTGGTATTTTGAGCAGTTTGGAATTTTCAGGATTTTTAGGACTTAACAATTTAAACTTTTTTTCGACATTGCTACTACGCTCAGCTCGTGCCGAAAAGTAACTATTTCGGCACTCGTAGAACGTACCATCATTCTACGAAACTATCATTCGACACACGTGCGATGGGGTGTTTCAGCTCGTGCGATGGGCAGCGCTCGGCTTCGCCTAGCGCCGCCAACTTCATACTCGTGAACACCCCATCGCACTTGTATCGAAATATACTATGAATTCCATCAATTTTCTCAACGCTCAACTTTATTTGCATTTTTTGACAATTTTTAATAAGTTTTTTGTTTATTTATTAACGCCGAAAACTGAAAATTGTCCATAATTGAAATTGACTTTGACAGGTGGAGTTTAAAAAATTCTGAATTTTTTCCAAATTTGGATTATTCGAAATCTTTCTCAGCATCTTTTCGATTTGACAAATTTTTGAAGTGTCAATGGTTCAGTATTCGCACCTCTTTTGTCGCATGATGAGCGCTATACCGGACCATCTTTAAAACAGATGGTCGATTGTCAATCCATAATATTCCAAAATGTGGTTTTTCTCCAACATTCGCATAAATTTTCCGCCTTTTACTGCCTTTCACACAATATTCCAACATCCAAGGATCATCATCATATATTTGCATTTAATCAAGCTCGGCTATTGCCGACAATGAGGAACTTGTATAAAGCGCAACTTCAATAAACTTCTCCATAAATTGGTCCATCGCGGTTTATAATGAAGTATGAAACAAAAGTAAACATCGAAAAGTGATTAAAGTAATTTATTATCAATAATTAAAAATGCATCATTTTTGGAAGGTCATTTTTCGGGTTGTGACGTCATGGGACCCGTCTCTGGGCGGCCATCGTGAGCGCTACTGTGTAAATTTCAGTAGATAGGAGATACGCCGGAGAAAAATCGGCAGATGTAGAAAATAGCCATTTTCGCTTGAAATAAGGTGGCAGCGGTGGATCGAGATAAGGCTCGCATTGATATATATAGGAATGGGTTTTACCGGCGTTTTGGCTGCAAAAGGCAGCACCAATCAGTAATCGTACCCACATTTAGTAGATCTCTATTGAAATTAAAGATACTCTACGGACTACAACGGTGAGATCGGCAGATGTGGGTACGATTGCGAATTGATGCCACTATCTTCAACCAAAACACGGCCAAATCATATTACTATATATGAATACGAGACCTCTTCTATTCCTGAATTATAGTTGAATATGGCGATTCTCTTCTTGTTCTGCCGACCCCTTCCTACAGTATGTTTCTGTAAATTTCAGCCACCTAACGCGTGGAACATCTAATCAAAACAAATGAGGGGGTCAGAAATTATGCTTCGTTCATAAACACAGAGAATAAAAACTGTGAAAATGCGTAATTTGTACGGAATACGGGGTTGCGCAATGCCTCCTTGCCTAATATACTACAAGTAGACGCGACCAAATCAATAGTTTGTCGAGTTTAAACTTCAAAGTAAAACGGGTGCTGTGACGTCGGAAGGCGATTCAAAAAAGGCAGTATATAATCGTGAATTATAAATTATCGGGCAACTTTTAACGTATTTTATCAAATATATCTTATCCAAACCATATACTTTCAGAAAAAAAAAATCTAATCACCTAAGTTTCCTATTCTTAACAAATTTTGTTTACGGAAACCATGCATATTTTGAGGTTGAACATAGGACCGTCCCATAAGAATCACTTTCAAAATGAAATAGATTTTGAACCGCGCGACTTCAAGCAAAACGGAAATGCTCAATTCTTTCTGCATAGTTTAGAGTATAAGTACAAGTATTTTTCAGATTTTTATTGTCTTTATTTTGCTCACTAACTGAAAAATTCGGAAGATGACTGTGCTAACACCATAGTGTGACATCTCGGGCTAGCAGTAGTCTAGCCCCGCAAAGCCCCCCCCCCCCCCCCGCCACCTTCTAATTCTTTTCATGTTACAACAGGAGTCAGATTTGATAAGTCAACAGTATAATTGTAGACAGTTGAACCTAAGATTTTTTTCTTTCAGTTTTAATTGACACATTCGCTGCAATTTCTTGCGAAACTAACCAGTGTTCACAGACCCGCTCGGAAAAATACATAATATGCAAAAAATATATAAGAAATATATAGAAGTGCTACTTTATATTTTACATGAAGAGTCTGCCAATTCAGTATATCACATCCATAAGATATATTTTTAGAATATATATGTTTCTATGTGGGGAGTTCAGCCTTTGTAAGGTTTGATGATAATAAAGATTTCACATTTCGTTGTATTTTCGTCTTTGGACCTTCTGTATTTTTTTACTTTTACCCATGATACCGAGCCCCCCCCCCCCCAAAGCTAAAACCATAGGTTCATATTGCTCATTGGAGGAGATAATATCTCGATGATTTAGTATGAAATGACCGCGTGAATTGACCCGCAGTTAGAGCCTCACAAAGAAAACTTTCCACTGGTAAATCAAAGATCAAACAAGTGAGGTGATATACGAGTGTCATTCACGTTGAGAATGTACGATAAAAATTCCAGGGGCCGCTGTGTGCACACGGTTATTTGCACAGAATCATTTACCCCCCCCCCCCCCCCCCCCCCGCTTCCTAGAAAACAAAAGTTATTTTGAATGTATTGCCTCTGATCCTATTCAAGGAAGCGCATACACATAAGTGAACATCGTTAGAGTCGAAATATCTCGAAAATCGTGACATGATTTATTTTTCAATCGTCATTCATTTATTGCTTGATCAGATTAGTCAGATAACATCGTTAAGTTGGTTGGTAATCGCACTTGCATCGATAAATATCGATATTTGGGATATCGGTTCGGCTTTAGTTTCCAAAGTATGACAATTGTTCAAGTTCTCATAGCTTATGTAGTTATTGAAAATCATATACACAGAATATTTTTTGACATTCTGTTAATTTATTTCGAGTGTTTTACATATTCTGTCCAGTGTTGACAAATTTTATATGTACGCGAGAATGACAGAAAAAACAAAAGATGCTTGCACCAAATTGGAAAATTGAAAGCTCTCATTTTTTCGGAGCCAATGATTAACAGTATCTTCAGATTAGGAAAATATATTGATACTACAAACACCGAATTGTAATTCAGTGCGCAAAACGCGCATTCGAGCTTTTTAATCAGAAATCAGATTTTGGGTGCCATTCTAAATTAAAAATTCGGAGTTTCTAATTTCCCGATCCCAGACAGGAGTTATTGTAATCACTCCGAAAATGAAAAGTCGAATTTTCAAGAATTTTTCACTTTTGAAGTGCGGCTGGGGCCGCCTTTCGCCATCTTAGATTTCTAAACGCAGATTAAACCTCCAGAAACCCCTGTGCTACGATGGCCGGCTCCTATGATGGAACCCACCCTCCCGCCCCGGCATCGGGTTAGGTTCCCGCTTAGCTGGGCGATCTCATTTCATGGGTATCGCCGATAGCATACACGGAACGTTTCTGTATCAGTCGGATATCCATGAGAAAATATTTTTGAAAAATATTCTCCGGCGGCCGGGCGCGAACCTAGGACCTTTGGAGTAGTAGGCAGATACTCTACCACTACGCCAAAGCCCCGACAAAGAAGTGTCTGTATGTATGTGTGTGTGTGTGTGGTCAAAACGTTGGTCTCCAAGTCCGAAAGGAGCGATTTGTCGAAAAACTGATTCTTTCAATGGTTATTAACAAATCGCATTCTTTGTGTCGCTCTATTGGAAGAACGGTTCGAGATGCGAAATTTTTTCTTAGCACGCATAGTTAATTAATGAATGAATGACTTAATTAATTATCTCACACAAATATCAAACTTGAACTTTTCATTTTTTCATTTTGTCTTCATCGTAAGAACGAAGAGATACGATAGAAAGTGTCAATGAAAATTGTTTTCCACATAAAAATACACATTGAGACCGGGAAGTTATTGGTTTGACCCCTAGAGTGTCACACTCTCATCCTGTTCATTGAAGTATTTGCACTGTTAAAAATTTTCTGTGAATTTTTACAAAAAAATTGATGCAGCAAAAAAATCAATATTCAATGCGGTACAAATACTCAATAAAATGGCCGTAAAAATACTACGGGCTTGTAAATGTACCAACTGTATATTACTTTACTGACACAAGCGCTTTGCAAGTTGTCCAACGATTCCGTAGTAAATTTACAAACCGTTTGTAATCTCAAAAACTTCGTTTGTACTTTTACAGACTACTCTTTCGGTAAACCTACAGTAGAACCCCGGTTATCCGACCTTCGATTATCCGGGCTACTGAATGGGTTCGGATAATACGGAAAAATTCGGATAAAACGGAAGGAGACGAATATGCCTGTCACAACATGTTTTTTTGCGGGAATATGCTTGTTGTTCGCGTTTTTCTTTTGTTTCGAACTCCAAATCGACAGTTCGACTTCAACAATCAATGAGAGAACATCGCCATGTCGCAAAAAAGGAAAAAAACCGCAGTGAGGCTAGAAAAAAAATTGGAAGCATTAAGGAGGATAAAGGAGAGATTATTCGACATGTCGCGGCTGATTATGGTGTTGGAGAATTGACAGTGAGCGATTGGCGAAAAAATCGATCGAATCTAGAACAATTTTGGTCAAAGTCTGGTGCTGCAGGGCCAACCCGTAAAACAATGAAGTGCGCGGAGTTTGATCAAATTGATAAGGGTTTATTCCTCTGGTTCACCCAAATGAGAGAAAAGGGACTGCCGGTATCAGGTACGTACGATTGTTTTTCATTAGAATTTTATCGTCAAATCGAAGATTGATGGAAATTCGACAAAGTTTGAAATATAAATTTTCTGAAATTTTGTTTTTCTACTCTCTCTCTCTTTCAGGGCCCATTTTACAAGCAAAAGCTATGGTGCTTGCAAAACAACTCCCTGATGAATGCGAGATTTTCATAGCAAGTACCGGATGGCTGGACCGGTGGAAAAAAAGACACGGTATTCGCCAGTTGAAAATCTGCGATGAAAAAATGTCAGCTGATGAGGATGGATTAACGAAATTTAAAAAAGAATTTGAGAAACTTGTCGCTGAAGAAAAGGAATCGCGAGACCAAATCTATAACTGTGACGAAACAGGTTTAAATTTTAGAATGATGCCCTCTAAGACACTAGCAGCACGAGAAGAGGCGGTAGCGCCAGGATACAAGAAGAATAAAGACAGGGTTACCATTTTAGCATGCAGTAACGCCTCTGGAACACACAAACTTCCGCTAATGTGTATCGGAAAATCAGCGAAACCCAGAGCAATTAAGCACATCAAACCTGAGGCTTTACCAGTGTACTACGGACATCAAAAAAGTGCGTGGATGAGTCGTCAATTATTTAAACAATGGTTTTTCAAACAATTCGTACTTTCGGTCGAGAGCTTTTCAAAAGAAAAGGGTCTCCCGAGAAAAGCCATTCCGTTACTTGACAATGCTCCATCGCATCCAAATGAATCCATTCTCAGAAGTGAAGACATCATTGTCCAATTTTTTCCACCAAACGTGACTTCTATTGGACAACCAATGGAGCAAAGAGTACTCGAAACACTCAAACATCATTATCGACGTTTTTTGCTTCAAGAAATTCTGGAGAAAAGTACTACCGAAAGTAGCCTTAAGGAGTGTTTGCTGGCGGTTAATATGACAAGGGTCATTTACTGGTCAGCACAAGCTTGGGATGCTGTCACTAGTTGCAATCTCGAGAGATCATGGGCAAAAATCTTATCTTCAACAAATGAAACAGTCGATGCTGGAGATAATGTAGATTTGTACAACTTTATCACGCAAATTCCTGGTTGCGAGGACGTCAATCAAAACGATGTTGATAAATGGGCTGGTGGTGATGATCGCGAAGAAGAATTGACTGACGATGAGATTCTCGGCCATCTCGTGAATTTTGAAGAAGAAATTGAGGAGGACGTAGAAGACGAAAAAACTAGAGAATCGCCGCAAGTCAGCCATGAACAAAGACTAAATGGGCTTCAATTAGTCCTTAAGTATGTTGAGGAGCAGCCAGAAAGCACTGCAAGTGATCTCCTCTTAATCAAGCGATGGCGAGATATTGCAGCTAAAACGCGAATAAGCAATTTGAGGCAGAGGTCAATTACAGATTTTCTTAAACCTCATCAGTGGCCTGCACTTTATATTCAGCCATGTTTTGTATACCAAATATTAGACTATGTCAATACATTTCCTATTTTGTATACCTCTACGACTAAATTTGAGTTCACCATTCAAAATACGTAGAAAACAATTGAAATTTTTTAAATCCTTTATGTCTTCCGTGTTATCCGAATTTTCGATTATCCGAGGCACCCCTTCCCCACATTGCCTCGGATGAACGGGGTTCAACTGTATAAACTTGACTATGCTCTGATTGTAATGGTACAAATAATTTGTAAAATAACGAGTTTCTGTCACTGAAATCCTAATTGAAAAATATCCTTCGCAAATATACAGTCAATTGAAACTCCGCTACACCGTTTAGTTGTAAGTGTTCCGCGGATTCGTAAATTTACTAAAGTGAAAAATTAACTGTAAATTACAGATATATTCACTGTAGAAATGTGTAGAAGTTGGTGTTGATGGAATCGTCATTTGTAAATTCACACAATTATAGCAACGTGTTTGAGTTTACAAATAGAATTTGTAGATTTGCAGGGAAGAACGTTCGTAATTTGGCTTACGTATAGTGATGCATTCAATTCACAGCAATTCTAAACGGTAAATAAGATTTATGCCGAGAAATGTGTAGTTTTACCCTATTTCTTTGCGTACACTCAATAATAATACGAAATTTGGTATTTATACACATTATTTTTACATGGAATTCAAAATGAGTAGGGCTTTGTGAAATTTCACGTATCGTAATACACTGAAATTACAAACTTTTTTAACAGTCTGGGGTATGTTTCCGAATGTAATCAAATCTCTGAAATTTTTGCGTGCAAACAAAATTGTAGGATTGTTGCGTTTTGAAATTTCGGATTTTTATTCGAATCTAAATAAATGTCAATGTTCTTCATCTTTTTCATTTCCAGTTATCCATGTCGCGTCAAAATCTGAACTAATTGTGCAAAACATGGACTTTTCTTTCTTCCGCTGCTACTGTCAGAAAACATTTCATGCAAACCAAGTATTATTAACTTGTTAATCTTTGAGTCAGCAACGATTTTACAGTAAACTGAATGATGAACTTTGTGAAATGCCACAAATTTTCAAAATTCTTGAAATTTTTTAAGTGTGTCAAATTCCTCAGATTTTTAACTGGCAATTTTTTGACTTTTTACACTGTTCTTTTCAGAAACCTTCTTTATTTTTTCCCCCCTCGTATACCCTTTCGGGTCTTCACGATTTGCTCCCATCCCAACCCCCTGTACCGCATTCATGTAGACGAGGGAAAACCTCACTCGAGGGAAAAACCTGCCCAGTCGTCTTTTTTGCGAGATTACTGCTCGACAGTGAAATTGTAAGATTAGAGCGCTACAATTTTTGACTCCGGATACCCAGGATTGAACCCGGGACACTTGGCATGCTAAAATTGTTTATTTTAGTTAATTAACATTTGTCATATATGCATACTATATACAGTAATGATATCTTAAAATCGTTAGTACTAGATCACGGCCACTCCCGTCGGTAGGAACCTTCTCTATTTTTAAAATGAATTGAATATTTCCAGAATAACTTTCTAAAATTTTTGAATTCCTGAAGTTTGTTTTGAATTATTGAAAACATTCCAGGAAAATTTGAAAGAAATTTTTCCAATTCGGGAAATTTTCATATTTGTATTTTTGTTTATTTTAGTTCTCTGCACGAAAATACATCATGAATATCTGTTCACTTTACTGCAACCAATGAGAGGTTCTTGGCGCTAACGCTTGCATACTCTTATATATACACACTTGTAGTCAACATTATTTACAGGAAAATCAAACTGTTTGATCTTTGACATTTTACACATGTTTTTTGTCTCAGTTTTTCCATGGTTCAAAAATTTTGAAGTTTTCAAATTTTTGAAATTGTAAAAAATTCCTAATTTCGAAAATTTCTCTCACTTCTCAAAGCTTAGAATTTTGAAAGCAGAATTCCGAGAATTCGTTTTTTTCTCAAGTCCCTGACTTTTTCCCATTAAAATGTTGTTTTTTACCTTTTCCAAATGAATTCATAATGAATATTAGTTTACCTTTTTGCCACCAATGGGAGATGCCTGGCGCTGATATTTGTCAACGATACCCAATAAGCAATCATCGCACTTGCAGTATCGATTAGTTACGGAATCGATTGATTGAACTGAACTGAATGTACTCGTCTGACTGTCCATTGAGTCCGTTCGCAATAGAGCACTTTTTTTTGATGAACTATTAGCGTTATCAGGCCGCTTATTATCAGAGATACTGTGGCGCTCCATCTTTGCGAGCAACAATTGCTCCATCAGGTTTAACGTTGGTGACGTTGGTGTTGTTGGTTGAGAGATCCGACCACATCGCGTTGGTGCCGATTGCATTTTTTGATCGTTATCATCCATTCTTATGCTCAATTGGTGATGTCCAATTACTATTTTTTCGATGGAAACAATTAAAAATGTTTAAAATTTCGAAAATTTTAAAAATTGTGCAGTTTTAAAAAATACGAATTTTTTTTTATCGATTCCACTTAGAAACGAGTCAGACTCCGGGTAAATCGACTTTCCCAAAAAGCCTCATTTATTTCTCCTTGACTGCATGAATCAGACTCATTAGTGAGTAATTTAATTAATCTCAATGACACCTAATAAACCGTTGGACAATAATGGTTTTATGTACGTGATTGATTCACGAAAAATGATTATTATGGGTGCAGTTGCTTTATAAACATTGGGTTATAAACCATTGTTCACATTTCCTGAGAAGTTACGGTCTCCATAATTTATGGCACATCAACACGTTTCTGTGCGTGACTATCGTGACGACTTTTTACTCTCCAGTGCGGCGAAATTCTTACGTGTTCAGAATTTGCGATTTGTTGGAACGATAGTCCAAAAGAGCATCTTGACAATGTAATGGATGAAACTAGAAAATATCACAACACCCATCGAGATCACACAAAATAAATTTATGAGTTGTAATTCTCGCCAAGGATAATTTTTTTCACACCTTCTTCAAAAGTCAAAAGTCTCGTAAAGAATTCTTAAGATTCCAATTAGTAAGAACTCCAAATTTTCCTCTTCAGAGGCTTTTGAAATGTTCGGTACATTCGAACTTGTATATTTTTCTTATTCTCATAATGTTTGAAATTTGTGATTTTTCTTAGAGATTTCGTGGCAATTGTGCGTTTTGAAAATTCCTAATTTTATCATTTTTAAGTGTTAAAAATTCTTGAATTCTTAAGATCTCAAATTTAAAATATGCGTTTTTTTAGAGTTGGGAATTTTTAGGACTTTTTACTGTAAATTATTCATTCGCTTAAATATTTTACGATTTTGGAAATTTTAAATCTGCGAAATTCTATTTTGAAAATTTTACAAATTTTTCTAACGTTTAAAAATCTTTCCTAGTTTTTAAATTTTCCGAATATTTCAGATTCATGTAAGTTTTCTACCTTTTTTTATTTTTATATTCTCAAACTCAAATTGTCAAGTTTTAAAAACTTTTCAGAAATGTTCTCATTGACAACTAATGTTTCTTAACTCGGGTTTTGGTTCGTAGTGAAGTCGGGAATAAATGGCGAACAACATAGAGCTGATATTTGCAACGAGTTTCGAGTACTAGTGTACATTTATGCAAGTCGATGCAATGCCCCCGGGGCTCGGTACAGATGGGTGTAATGGATATTAAATTGAATGTTGCGCTGCCGATGGATGCATCCGGTAGTATTTTTCGTTCAGTTTGAAATTCCGAAGAAGCTGAAGCTTGAGCTACTATCAAAGTGGAAAGCTTCGGCTGATGTGTTTGAATTTCGACACTTCAGAGAAAGAAAATCGTAGAATGTTGTGGTAAAGATTATCACGAAATTAGTTACCCTTAGTGCGCATCCAAGTCCGCCATTCCCTTAGCATAATTATCCGTAGTTAGTGCCCATTCATTCATCTTATCGGCATTTATAATGAAAAAAGCAGCCGTGTGGATGAAACATAACGGTCATAATTTGTAATATCTTGCACAAATCCTCTTAATCAGCAATACTTAAACGAGAATTTTGACTTTTGTTGCACTTCTTGGTTACTGATATTTTCCGAAGACGGTTCAGTAAAATTCTTGAAAACCGAGTTTTCGAAAATTTTGCAGCTTATTGAAATTTTTGAAAACGCCACACAATGTATCAATTATCCGAGTTGTGAATTCCGGAATCTTGACCTGTTTCCAAATTGTCAAAGCTCTGATGGTTCGAAGAACCGAGATGAAACGAATTTGAAATTCCCCAAATTGTCTCTTTCCAATTTTCCGAATCTTGAAACATTTACAAACTATTTTCACAATTTCAAAGATATTCAAAATATATTATAATAGTAATTCAATTTTTTTAATCGAGAATATGAAAAAAAAAAGAAATTGAGCTTGAAGTCTTTGACACCTTAAAATGTCGGAATTTACCAAACTATTGAATTTTTGAAGTTTCGGAATCACCTAAATTTTTGATCATCACCAATATTTTTGATCATCACCAATTTTGCAATTTCAATATTTTAAAAATATTAGAGTTTTCAAAATTTTCCTCTTTCCTAAAATTAGAAAATTTCCCAAATTTGGATTTTATAAAACATTTAGAAATTTTGGAAGCTTTGAGTTGCTCAAAAATTTGGACATCTCTGAAAAAAATGGACATTTTGAAAGACTGAACTACCTTAAAAACCATCCTACGACTCCGCAGCAATTACCCGACGAATTACCGACTTTATTTCCAGTCATCCACTGACGCAAATTCTTCGGACTCATACTTCCGCCCCCTCCGCTATTTTCACTCTTCAATTTGCGCCAACTTTCACAATGGCCACTTGTTTACCAGAAGGCCCAGTTTATCGTTCAAACTCCAAATGTAGAAATCGTAGAATGCCAATTGTTAGCTGTGATTATGTCCCTATTGACCTCCGTAATAAAGGGGTACAAACCACGGTAACTTTGCATACTTTCCTTCTTGTTTTTTACGAAATATCTCAAAAGCTTTGCAATTGCGTAAGCATATTTTTGGATTTTGGATTTTGAGTTAATTCTAAAAAAATCAGCCTAAAGACAAATGCACTTCCACCGTTTTACCATTCCACTACAGTAATTGATTCTCAAATGAAGACACGCAATTTTTTTCCCACCAACATCAAAATTGTCATAAAAAATTGATAGGAAAGATAAAAATTTTTGCAAACGTGAAATTGAAAAGTTTTGAAATAGAAATTTTTAGAATATGTTTTTTTTTAAATTCATCTAATTTAAAGATCGTAGGGTTAAAATCCTCTTCGAAAATTACCGAAAACGAAAATTTTGTACCAAAACTATCTTTAAACTGAAATTTCTGATCTGAAATTCCTCTTTACTTTCGAAAATTTCAGGACGTTCTACGATCCCAGAACGTTCAAAATTGCCAAGAATTCCAGAACTAAAAAAAAAACATTTCAACAATTTCGACTTTGAAAAAACCTCATTTTGAAGAGAATTTCCAGATTAAAAAGATTACGAAAAAAAAATGGTCGACCAGCGGTATTGTAACGAGAGGCTCTGGCAGGAGAAATGGTGATAAGACAAATATAACCGAAATACCATAATCTGACTGAAATGTAGCAAGTTTCATTTACAGAAAATTTCTGTGATATCACGAGCGACTCAACGTTTTCAAAACCAAATTCTATCGTTTAGTGGCACTTTTTGTCTGAAATTTAACGTATAGAAACCGAGGATTTCGCGTCGATGTTTTCACTCCGGCCACCTGACCAAGACTGGCCATGGCTATTTATTTTTCTTCTCATCCCCGAGGCATTTTTAACTTCATGGTGTTGGGGAATCGTGGGGGAAACTGAGTGGATGTGTGTTATATTGTGAGAGTAAGATCTCAACCGCGGTGCATAAAAACTACCATTTCGAAAGTTTCGAAAATGGAAAAAAAAATTAAATATCAACATTTTTGAAAGCTGAAGAAAGCTAAACAAATTCACAATTTTTTTTAATTCACGAACATTTTCAAAACCTCCAATTTGTATTGAATTTCAAACTACGAAAAAATGTTTTCAAAATTTCATATATTATGAAGAAGATCGGAAATTTCACAATTCTCTTTCGTCAAATATACATTCAAAACACCGTTCAAAGAAATGAAAAGAATATCAAGAACATTAAAAAATGGAGAAAGTTGAAGCATTTCGCAATTTTGTTTTACCCGTCAACGAATCTGAACAATTTAAAATCTGTCTTGCAATTTAAAAAATCTCAATCTTGTACACATTTTCATTTTACGCAAGATTTGGTTTTTTTTAAACATTTCAGGTGTTAAATTTTTTTGAAATTTATAAAAAGTTTTCTCTTTACCTTCTCAATTTTTCGAAGAATTTAAACATCAAGAAAGAGGTTAAAAATTATATACACGATTGATATTTTTTAATTTTCAATTGCAAGACATCAAATAATTTGATTTTGTTTCTGAAAATCAGTATCAAGCTTTTTTACTTTTAAAAATTGTAAATTGTTTTAGATATTCATAATTTCGGCAATTTGGATCAGTTTATGACTGGAAATAAAGTTGTAATTCGTCGCGTAAGCGGGTTAGACTTCTGGAATGTTTTTTTACGTACTCCTAAAACATACCATACTTCCAATTTTGTTTCCAAATTTATGGATTTTTAAAAGCTTCAAAACTTTCAAATACTAGATCTGGATTTCTATCGAACCCCTTACCTTCACATCATCAGGTACAAAAAAACTGTCGCGAAGAATTGCAACAAAATTCAATATTTTCCTTGAAGTATTGTTGATCAAAAGCATTCAGGGAATCTTTATAAAATATTACAAATCATAGCAGTTATGGTTAATGATAGACGCCACTCCGTTTTTCAGCAATAATTTCAATAAGATGAATAAATATGCACTAAACGTGGTTAACTATGCTAAGTGGACGACTGGCTTCGATGCGCACTGAGGGCAACTGATTTTCTGATAATCTTTACCGTAACATTCTATGATTTTCGTTCGCTACGCAGGTGAAATTCAAACACACAGGTCTAGGCTTTTCACACTGATAGTAGTGCATTCATCTGCAGGAAAAGGAGGCAACGCAACATCCAATTTCATAGCCATTACTTTTCTCTCCGATCGGAAATTTCAGGCTATTTCCAAGTCATATAAGCGCGTAGACTTGACTGAAAGGTAGGCCCTACTGTTCAGATAATGTACAAATGTTACGAAGTAACTGCTTCAGCGGGAAAACCTAAGATTTTCCCATTTTGCATTTACCTTATATACCCAGAGTTATCTTTTTCCATTTTCTCGGGTTTTTAACGTTTATTGTCTGCTCGCATTGTAAGGAAATCATATTCAACAGACGATTGTCAATGGAGAATGGGGAACTTGTATGATTAATTTTTTTTTCTCCCAGTTTGTAACCTCAATATTATACCCGAGAAGTACAAATCATTCAGAAGTTGGACAGTAATTCTGCAGCGAAATGGTGAGAAAAACGTAAGCGCATTTATCATTAACCGCGGTTCTTCATAAATACCTCAAGGTCTAGGCGAAGTCAGATCATTTTCATGAGAGCTTTTCTAGAACGTAACTGTGTTCATGAAAAGTTTCTCATGCAGTTGTACTCATCTCTCCTTACTCTTGAGATATGAGCATAAAAACAAGATAGAAAGTTCACTTTACTAAAGAATTGTCCATACACTTTTGGACATTTAGAAATTTAGAAATTATTGGCACTCAAAAACTTGAAATCTTTGAAACAAAAGTTAATGGTTCAAAAATTTTGCGTATTTGAAAATTTCAAAGAATTCAGAATTATTAAAATCATTACAAGAGACACCAGTCATGAATGTATTAATCAAAAAAGTCTTCCATTAAAGTATTTTATCATTAAAGTTAATAAAAAATTAATTTATATATCATTAAAGTGACGAGTGAAATTTTCTACGAAAACAGTTCCCCATAACTTCTTCCTAAGACAACTCATTCTCAGCGTAATTAGAGGGCTACAACACAATTAAAAAAAATACAAATTTCATTATAGGGCTAATTAGGCGCAAAAAAGGAATAATGTAGTGAACTTTTTCTTGTCTTTTCTTTCCTATAGAGTTACAGATACCAATCATAATGAGTTCTGTACTACTAATTCTTAAGCAAACTGTTGTCAAGGGGAAATATGGGAAGGGTACAAAATGTCAAAACCCGAGAGGGTATACATCTGGAAATAAAATATAAATATATACAGATGTCATCATATTTCTGTTCATAATAGCTTTATTCATCAGTTTCCAGGCCTTGAAAACTAGCGCTGTCTAGAGTATATCCTCTGACGCAATATCTACACATAGGAAGGCATTTGTCTGCATTTGTTTCTCCGTTTTCAACATATGCACATGAATATGCTCTAAATTTAAGTGTAACGCGAGACCCATCGTTCGATGACGCCAAATGACGATGCGCTTTCACGAGTGTGAAAAAAAACAGGAAAAGAGAGAATTGATGTACCGTTTATCGATTTCTTCCGTCGTTTTTTCGTGGTTTGTTATTATGCCTCCGGGGCTTTTTTATTCCGACCATCGAGGCTAGTTTTTTAAGCCAAATTATCGGTCGTTTCGGTTGATAAAAAAAGATCGCATTTCTTTCAATTTTAAAGAAATGAGCCTAATTTTGCTTCATGGATTTTTGAAACTAAAACTGAAATTCCTTTGAAAAACGAAAATGATCAGAATTCTGTAGGGTTTCACTCAAATTAAAAAAAAATGGAAGTCATTCTTTTTTTCGATTTTCGAAATGTTTAAAAACGTGAAAAACAATCGACATGAAATTAAATTACAATTGATTCGTCAAGATTATAATTGAACGAGCTTTTAATTCATCAGATTATTGAAATAGTATATTTCGATACAAGTGCGATGGGGTGATCACGACTGCGAAGTTGGCGGCGCGAGGCGAAGCCGAGCGCTGCTAATCGCACGAGCTGAAACACCCCATCGCAAGTGTGTCGAAGGATAGTTTTTGACAGTGATGTTACGTTCTACGAGTGCCGAAATAGTTACTTTTCGGCACGAGCTGAACGTAGCAGCAATGTCGAAAATCATATTAACTTTGAATGCTCTTAAAAATTCATGATTTCCTTCAAAATGTGCAGCTTTACAAAAAAAAAAGTTCCTTAAAGTTTAAAGTCTGCAAAAATTGAGAATTTTTTTGAAAATTCAATTTTTTTTTATGGCGTTATTTAAGAGGCTATGTTACTTCTGCCGCTCGCGTCGCGCGCGAGCCCAATTTTCAATCCAATTACTTTTTAGGGTGTCCTCAATTTGCACCCACAAAAAAAAAGTTGTGAGTGCGAAATGCAATAATCTAGTCACTCTGAATTTGCTTTTTGTAAAATAATGAAAAAAAAGTAGATTTGCTTACCAGTAGAAATCTGCACTGGAAAAAAAAATTAATAGATATTATTTCCTCATCTTTATCCGCCAAACGCAAATTCAGAATGTCTGCAGGAGGGAAAAATACAACTGATTAATGATTAAAAATTAGTTTTTATCATTAACACCCTTGAAAGTTTTGGGATGGAAAAAAATGACGGTACTGATGGTAATAGACAATTTGCCCCTCCCCCCTCCCCTTTGGCTCCTTTGCCGGACAATGGCTGCCGATCGCGCACCAGTGCAGTGTACATAAACAACAAAATAAAAGTAAATTATGAATTTTAACCGTTTCTCCTATTATTATATAGACAAAACAGATTTTTTACCTCATCTCAAATAGCCAAAATAGGCTTAGAATTGAAAAATCCCTGTGTTTAAACTAGGAAACCTCCAAAAATCACGCGTTGTCCGGGTAAATTGGCACAGATTTTTTCCGATTTTCCATAACCTCAACTGTCAAATATTTTTTATTATAAGTTGAGTAAATCATGACTTGGATAGAAATAGGTTCAGTTCACTTTATTCTTGCTTCCCCTTAGGGTTACATGGGCTTCCGCTTCCTTACAAGATTACACCTTTTGTCTTTACATCATACCTTATACTAAAGAAAGTTTTTCCTTAGACCTAAACCTAATATCAAAGTTTCTCCTTAATCCTACTTATTCCTATGCTTTCCGCCAAATGAGAGAGCAATCGAGGACTTCCGGTTCCGGCTTCCGATGGGAGCCTCTTCTTTTTGCTTCCGTGTTAGACAAAAAATATTCCCACCCTCTTTGCGACACACCTTCTCTCCTCACTCACTTTCTCTCCTTTCCAATTTCTCCCATTCTATCACCCATTTTTCTCCTGCACCATCCTCATTCAGTATCTCGCTCACTTTCTCCCACACATTTTTCTCTTCATCCACATCATCGACACATTCTTCCAAAACATCTCTCCATGTTCCCTTCCTACCTCCACACCTTGGACACCTCATATCCTCTTCCCTTTTTCCTCTTATCTCTCCCTTCATCCCTTCCCCTAGCCTGAACCTTGCCATTCTATTCCACCTTTTTTCCCCCCAAACACTTTTCCAAATATGAAGGTATTCTTTCTACCGCTATCCCTGGATACCATCTACTCAATCCTGATTTATTATATATCTCCCATCTCTCCTTAACCTGTCTTTCTCTCTCTATCCTTAATACTTCCTCAAACTTTTCCTTTTCCTCCAACCCTCCTGCCCTTTCTTCTCCCTTTCTGTCCAGACCCCTAACTATCCTGAAATTTCTTCTACTTTCTTCCCACTTTGACACTCTCCCCGTAGCCTCCCTTCTTTCTATTTCCCTAAGGCACACCCTTGCTATTTCACTTCCCTGACCCCTTCTCAATTTTTCTTCGTATTTCCAAGCTCTTTTTGCTGCCTTTGCAATGAGCTTATCTCTTTTTATCTCCTCCCTTACCATATATCCCGGCGTCCTTCTACCCAACCCTAAAACCCATTTCATATACCTTTCCTGCATCTTCTCCACCCCATCCCACTCTTCCCACCCCCAGATCTCCGACCCATAACTCAGCACTGGCCAAATCAGCAAGTCAAAAAGCCACAATCTCTTCTTCCAATCCTTTTTCCTACACCCCACACTGGACCCATTAGCCTCCCTGCTTTCCGCAATCTTTCCCTTACCTGACTCCCTTGCCCTCGTGTAGTCTTGAACCAATATCCTAGGTAGCAGAACTCCTTCACTTCCTCCACCGCCTTTCCAACCATTTTCCATTTATATCTTTTTTCCTCCTTCTTACCCTTTTTACTGAACACCATTACCTTTGATTTCCCGACATTTATTACTAGATCCTTCTGTCTAATGTATTCCATCATATGCCTCATCATAATCTTCATTCCTTCCTCATCCTCCGCCATCACCACCATGTCATCCGCATATGCCAGTGAGAAAATTTTCGTATTCCCGAGTTCCACTCCTCCTTTCCAATGTTGTCTCATGTACTGTTCTAAATCCGAAATCAGTATATTGAACAGGATGGGGCTTAACGGACAACCTTGCCGCACTCCTCTCGCTGTCCAAAACCTTTCTGAGACTTTTTCCCTTACCCTCACTTTGCTTATTGTTTCCTCGTATATTTCCTTTACTCTTTCCACTAATCCCCCTGTTATCCCTCTCCTCTGCATAACCTCCCACAGTACTCCCCTATTTATTGAATCAAACGCCGCCTTCAAGTCTATAAATAGCGCCACCAGTTTGCCTTTATCTTTGGCTAATTGTTTGCTTACTAAATAATTCAGCACGCATATATTATCTATGGTACCCAATCATTTCCTAAAACCAGTTTGATTGTGCGGAACAATCTTCTTCCTTTCCACTTCTTGCTCCAATCTTCTCGTTATTGCTGTTATATATACTTTGTACAGTGTGCTCAGCAGAGTTACTCCTCTGTAATCCTCCACTTTTTTTCCTTCTCCCTTTTTCCTTATCGGTATCACCACCCCCTCCTTCCAACTCTCTGGCCAACCTTCTCCCCTCCACACTTTATTGCAAACTCTCCAGGCCTGTATTGTAATACCCTCTCCCCAAATTTCATTTTCTATTTCGTCTTCTCCTGCTGCCTTCCTTTCTTTCATTCTCTCGATAGCCTCTGCTGTTTCTTTCCTTGATATTTCATCTTTCTGTGAGACTGGGGCTCTCCTCTGCCCTTCTACTCGACCTTCCACCCCCCCCCCCCCCTAGTAAGTTCATAAAGAATTGTTTCCATTCTTCCATTTCTATATCTTCGTTTATTCCCGACCATACCTTTCTTTCCCTATTTATCACCTCCCAGACTTTTCCTTCTTCCAGTGCGGTTTCCACTTCTTTCTCAAAACGTTCCACCTCCTCTGCTCTTGTTTCTTCACATAACTTTTTATAGCTTATTTACTACAATCTATAATCCTCTCTCCGTAAGAGTCCTCTTCTGGCTTTCCTCAACACCCGCCGCAGCTCCTTCTTTGCCTCCTTGCACTCTTCATCCCATCATTCCCCCCCCCCCCATCTTCTTCCCCCTTTCTTCTGGCCTTGGTCCACTTCCTTCTTAATTTCCCTCACTTTTGTTCTAATTTCTTCTATCATGTCATTCACATTCTCCTTCTCTTTCCACTGTACCTCCTCTAATTTTCTCCTTAAATCCTCCTTTTTCCTTCTCTCCCACCTCCCTACTCTTGTCAGCTTATTGTCCTTCTTTCTCTTTCCTTGCACCTTTTGTTCGTTCCCTCCGCTCAACTCCAATACCAGACGGAAATGGTCCGAGTCGCATCTGTCCTCCACTTCTAGTCTACTCACTTCTTTCCTTCCTATTTCCCCCGTGATCACATAGTCAATGACTCTGCTACCTGCCTCCCATCCCCTTCTCCTAGTTGCATTCTCTTGATCACCATGTTTTTTCTTCTTCTCTGTCTTTCATTTCTCTCCTCTTTCTATTCCAATTCCCACAGTCTACCCTCAATTGCCCTTTGTCCCACCGCTTCCCTTGCATAACCTCCTTTGCTTTTTGCATTTTGCTGTTCCAGGACAGCAATCCTATTTTTCACCTCCTCCTCCTCATTTATTTTCTGTACCTCGCTCTTCTTTCTTTCCGTTTCCATTCTCTCTAGTTTCTCCCATATTTGCCTTTTCTCTTCTTCCCATTTTTTCTCCCTTGCTTCCCATTTTTCATTCGATTTAACTATTTCCTCACGGGTCAGGTCTCCGACCAATTTTACCTCCTTTACCGCATTATTCAGAGCATCATACATCTCCTTTGAGAATCTCTCCAACATCAGGTCCACGGCGCCCACTATCCTGCTTCCCTCCTCCGTTGCCGTCTCCTCTCTCCTCTTCTTGATTCCTTCTTCCATTTTATCTCCTTCCTGTTTTCTCCTCTTCCCCCGTTTTCCTTTTTTCTCCCTCCGAATCTGATCTTTCCTGTCCCTCCTTCTCCCACAATTTCTTAATCGACGTATCTCTAATTCCCTGTCTATCCCTCTCCAGCTTTTCTCTCAGCAGTCTCTGTGGCCACGGAAGCCACCCTCTTTTTCCGCAAACCGTTGGTTCCACTCTCCCCGCTTAACGTTTCCCCTTCTGATGTACCCGATGTTCCAGACGATTCATACACCCCCCGTCCCTCACATTCCCATTCTCCCCCGCCTCTATCTTTGATCCCTCCCTTTCCCTCTCTATATTGCTATCCTCGCTATTCTTTACTATAGTGCTATCCCAATAATTCCCTGTTGACATCCTCTCTCCTCCTAACTTCTTTCCTCCCTCCCTGACTCACAATAATTTACCCCCAGAGCACGAAATTCCCCCTTCCAAATTCTATATTTCTGAACTTCAGTTCTAATCGCCACCCCCGGTTCCACTTCCAGGTATAAACCCCGATCCCTCAATTCCAATCCAGCACTTTTATCTAAACTCGACCTTCCAGATTTCAATTCCCAGCTCCTTTACAACATTCAGAGCGTGTCGCATACAATCTCAAGCCTTATTGATATTTGTAATTCACCTATTCAATAATTCGGACCACCGCTTATTCTAAATCTCTGCATTGGTTGTAAAACTCATGCCTCTGAAATCCTCAACTCGCACCCTCAGCAAACCTTTCTCTACTACTAACCGACTGTCGCTTTTACCGCGACCATGCAAGAAGTTTCCCTCCCCCCCCCCTGCTGCAGGCCAGCTACCTATTCCCCCACTTCTTCACTCGCTATTCCGCTCCTCTACCGTGATCTCCCTTACCGACCTCACACATGTACTCCTTACCTAACCTCACTCTTTGCCACGCACCAGTTTCCTCACACCTTCTATACTTTTTAACTTCCGAGTCACTCTCACCATTCACTCTTTACTCTTTCCACTTCCACTCACCCTCCCCTTCCCGCATTAACTGATTTTCAATTTTTCCACTGTATAACACCAATTTATTACGCGCTCAAAATCTCCGTCAGTCACCTCGCAAACCGGAAGCGGAAGTCGGACAGAAATAGGTAATGATAACAAATGTTATAAGGAAAAAATCCAGACTTTTCTCGTTTAATTTTTTAATACGCGAAATAAGCTAAATTTAAGTTTTTGAGTGACCTAAATGCATTTTTAAGTAAAACAGCCATTGATTTTTTATTTACAAATTTTTCAATTCAAATAGAAATTTTTTGGAGTTGATTCTATCCATTTTGAATATTCAAGTTTGTAATTATAAATTTCGCATTCTGAATGTTGAAATCATTTTTCGATTTTGAATTTTAAATTATTAACTTGAGTTGTTTTTTATATCCATTGCAAAGAGCAACCTTACTCACATCTGCTCAAATTCTTGGAGAATTGTTTTCTTAATTAAAAAGAAATCAGTACATGATTAGAGGGGAGCGGAGCAAAAATCTCGATTTTTCACCGGAAGTTACTTGCCTATAAAAAAGCCAAACGTTCAATCTGCTGAAAAAAAAACATGCCAATAGGAAGAATAATCTTTCATCTATGTCTCATTGAAGAATTGACTCAATTTGCCTAGGAATTAGTTATGATAACCGTTCGCGAATGTTTGTCGAATCATTGAATTGAGAAGTGGCATGGGGGTTCATATCTGTCAGAACAGTGCGAGTTGTGGAATTCAAAGTTTAAGGTAACGACGAGGTTGCACTGTTGTAATTTTCCAAACCACCGAGAGTTTTTCTAAGTCGTTCAAGCTGGAATTTTTCAATAAATGCCCCATTCAAACGCAATCTTTCCGTCGTTGCGCCATTGTTGAGGTTATGTATTCATAAATATCGCCATGTTCACGCGTTATGTTGATTGGCCTAGTGCCAACTAGGGTCTTCAAAATACTTTCCATATAAACAATTCATAATAAAAAAAATTTTGAATAAGAGCGTAAATGTATCGCCACAGTCGTTACATTATTTTTTTTATTTAATTTGCCTGGCAAAAAATTCTCCTTAGATAGTATTAAAAAAAAAGGGTAATTAGAAAATGGGTGTGCGATGTGTTCACCCTTATTTGCAATTGAAAATAAAGCAACAGCAATTGGAATAAACGGGATGTGGGTCTGACCCTCTACGGGTCGAACCAATAACTTCCCGATCGTTGGCCCGTATAGGTTATATGCAAAATTTCGGTTCATATCTGAAGTTATGGACGTTTTAAGCTTTTCAAAATTTCCAAATATTGAAAAATTTTATAATTCTCAATATGTAATGGTTAGATAAATAATGCAATTTTGTAATAACAATCAACTATGGGTGTTATAAAAAAAAAGTCATAAAACGTAGAATGTGGATTTTTACGGGTGGAACGACTTTTAGTAAGCACTTTGTTTTATATCCCCAACCGTTTTTGCCATAGAGCCATCTGAAGAATGGCATTTGTTAATAATTATTAATGATCGGTGTTAGAAAACAAAAGTTATACAACATCAAATATGTATCTTCCTGTGTAGAACAACTTTCATTAAACAATTTGTTTCGTATCTTTAACCGTTCTCACGATGCAACGATATAAACTACTCAATTTCTGAGAAATCGTTCGACAAATTTTTGCTCACATACGCACACACACACAGACAAACAGCGCGCTAAAATAGGTCGGAAACGTTGCTAAGGGCCATGAAACGTGGAGGTCAGGTAAAATTTCCGATTTCCATTTTCGGACCCAAAACAATAACTTCCCTCAAAATCGAGAAGTTAAAAAAGGGTGAACGACCATAGCACACCTATTTCCCAATTGTACTTTTTTTTAAAAATAATATCTAAGAAGAATTTTTGCGCCAGGGTTGATTGTTCAAAAACGTATTTAGCAGCAAAAAAAAATCTTAAATCGTGAACCTGACTTGAGGCCTACTTCCGGAACGAAGCTTAATTAGAAAGTACCTTAAAGTTGGGTCTTATTAATATTAGATGTTTGGTATTTAAATCAATAAATTTTCAATTTTTTTCTTTTCATTTTTTCCAGATTTTCCATGTTCACTTCTGCAATTCACGATTTTCCAATCATTTTACTTTCAATTTCATCTATTTCAATTTTTAATGAAGAAAGATATGTTTGCACTGACCGCCACGACGCCATATTGTGCCGATATTGGGGCATTCGACGATTATCTTGACGTACAAAATTGAACATGAAAAGGACAAAATTTTTAGAATAAAATCTGAAAAAATTGTCAAATATTAGTATCAGGTACATATAGCTGTGGGCGCAATTTTAGTGAAATGTGTCGGTAAGTTTCTTAGAAATCGACTTTTTTTCTTCGATCGTTCATATCCCCGAATCAAATCAATATTTTTGATTATTTTTCATCAAAATGTGTGTCTCAACAAGTCCCAGGGAATGGTCGAAGAACATCTTGCAGGTTACTCCCAAGAGATTGGAGATATTTCAATTTTTCTGTTTTTTACAGTTTTTTGAAATAGAAACTTGAAATTTTGAACAAAGGTTCCTTTTCTTGTGAAGAACCCTATTAAATGGTGATTTGAACGTATCATTGGTTTTCCAGATTCAATTTTTTTCTTTTTCACGGTTTGTATTGAATTTTTTGATAATTATTCAACCGATTTTCTTTGTTTTTTGTTTCAAAATGTGCGCCTCAACGAGATTGATCATGAGGTTGAAAAATATTGAGTCAATTAGTTTGGGTAATATGAGAGATTCCTGTTTTTTACTTTTTTCCTTTGGTTTTACTTTTTGTGTTTGTACCTCTTTCTACAGGTTTTTTATCTGCAATTTCCTGGCTGGCAGAGGAATATATGATAATGGTTGCTCCCGAAATAAAAAATTAACTTTTCATCAGATCTCCACGTTTCATGGTATTTCTGACGATGTCTGGATGGCATTTGTGCAGTATTTGCAATGTTATTAATCACTGCAATTATTTATAGTATTCCACTGGATAAAATATTAGAGTTAGCGGCAAACTTACCAGAAGAAAATTATTCTTTACCTGAAAATACACATTTTATGTGGCATGCTTTTTCCATAATTTGCATAATTAAGGAGATATAGCCGTCTCAACAATTATGTATGGAATAAGTGAATAAATGAACCCAGCGCTGTCATGAAGGTCTCAAACGAAGTATTTCCGTGCAGAATCGAGCGGATTGGATTTTGAATGATATTCGTGTAGTATATGAAATGTCTTCCCTGGCGGACGGAACGATTACAAAATCGACTTGTGCAGTATGTCGATTAATTTTCGAGTACAAGTCGATTCTGATTTGGAATAATCGACCCAGGGTCGACTAAGTACCGGGTCGATTGCCGGGCGACTAGAATTTATTTTAGATTGCGATCCGTCTAACACCAAGTAATCGACGTTTTGTCCAAAAACAAAGAGAAAAAGAAGATAGATTTTTTTTTTAAATTAAGACCAGTCGTCCGGCAACCGACTCAGTATTTAGTCGATCATTGCAGAAATCTGGATCGATCTGTACTCGAAACGTGATCGACATACTTCACAAGTCGATTACACTAATTACACTAATTACACTAATAGTCGATTACACGATCGACAGAGGCTCGAATGACAATCGAGCGGTCCGCCAGGGTTACTTTGCAAATTTCATATTTGCCACGTATAACGTTATTTTTCAATTCTGATTTCTGTGCTTAGAATGGATGCCAGGAAAAGAGGTAAACGGAGAAAATATATTTAACACCTTGAATGATATTCATTTATTCATTACGTTTTTTCGGGAACATGGGAACGAATCATAATAAAACAAATTTTATAAGCTCATAAATTTATCATTACTCAAAATGTATAGGATTGGAGCAACGTGTATGGGTTTAACGAGCTCTCCTGCCGTAACAACCCTTCAACAGGTGGGTAGTTTTTTCTAATATCACATCACGTATGCTTTGACCATACGATCAATGAGTTACTGTTGTAATTCCCCTGTCGAAATTGTCGTCTGATGACGATTCCATTTAAAACAACATATTAAACAGTAATCCATACTATTAATGAGTTGTTTTAAGCATGGAAGTTCATTGGCCATCAAAGAGGTTAGAACACTATACATGCTAAAATCCTCAAATTGTATGTCTTGTGAATATAATTTTCACGACCTGTATATACGCTGCTTGCTTTATCTTTGTAGAATTGATAACTCACTAAATATGTATTGCATGCATTAACTAGTGTTGCAACTATGCTTTAATTGCATGTAATTGAGTAGTTCATATGTAGATGCTAGAAATGTTCAGTTAAACTGAGACCTATCAGTTTTCCTGATACAAATCAGGCAGGTGACAGGTTCATTCAATGACAGCTCATGGTCGTATATCTCAACAGTATCAGAATTTTACCTAGGCACTGTCAAAGGGATGAAAATGGAACTCTTCAGTTTATACCATACGCTACTGTATGTTTTGCAATCGCTGACTATTTTGTAATTTTATCTCTGACGAAACCTGTCGATAGAGGTGAAACTGTCGAAAATTTCCACGGATCGATTGTTAGTCGAGAGTCCCAAGTATGCTTTTGCCCTCAATTATCAAGTCATAGCTTGCCCCCCTTCCCTTGGCCTCTCATTTTTGAAACTCTCGATGATCTGTTGACTAACTCTCGATTCTTGGGAATTTTCGATTTTCAGAAATCGCCGAACTATCGACGCTCCATCGAATGGTAACGTTCGTGATGAATCATACTTTTGCCGTCTTCTGCATGGAAACGAAAAGTGAGAAAAACATGATTAAAAGAAAAACTAAGTCTAGTCGACCGACCACCGACTCGGTATTTGGTCGATGGTGGATCGATTATTTTAAAATGATGATCGATCTGTCTTTACCGGCTTGTCTTCGACATTATCTGTCCAAAAAGACGTAGAAAAAATGTCAGTTTCTGTCGAAAGTCGACATTTTTTGTCATTCTAAGATTTGACATAAAATTATGTATTTCGTCAGGAAATCATGCAATATTTATGGGAGTCAAACATATTATGTCATAATTTGTACAAATTTGCCAAAAAATGGCGAAATTCGACATTCATTGCCATTCCATGATCTGACATAATATGATATATTTTGTTAGAAAACAGGATAGAGAACTGCTCAGAATAGGTCGGACTATGTCATAATCTGTACCAATTTACGAAAAAAGTCGAAATTTGACATTTTGTGGGCTTACAAAATATTATGTATTTTGTCGGGCAATGACATCAAAAAATTCGTCAAAATCGATCTGTATCATAATCGGTCGAAATTTGTCAGGATCTCTGAAATTTATCATTTCATGTCATTATTCGTCATTTGATGACATTTTTCGACATAATCTGTCGGTCGAATTTTCACGAGGGCATCTTCTCCCTTCCACCACAACATATTTTTTGCTCATGCAAATGTACCCTGTCTACCTGAAAAACACAAGTTTAAGCGAATTTCGATTGGCCTTGATAGAAAAAAAAAAATAAAGGATTGATTTTTGTAATCAAAAACTCACTAGACACCGATCCCAGGATAGTCTAGTATTTTTTCCTGAAAGGGAACTATGAAAAAAATAGACCCGTATTTTTTGTTTTTCAAATTGCATGCACCACTCGTATGTTATAATTTTTTAAAGATTTTTTCTTCAATATCGATTATCTCGAGAAGTATCGATAGTAACGGTCGATGGAGGAATTTTTTTTTAAATGGGCATATGCCTCCTTTACCGACCTAAATTTTACCGGCTGGTCAATAATGAGTCGACTCTCGACTCATAGATGGCGTTTTCAGTCCCGCCATCTCGGAGAACTGAAGCGTGCTAGAGGGGATTTAGAAGTACCATAGCCTCTTAACGTCGCTGTGGGACTACCAGGGTCATAAGCGACGGCTCTGGGCTGATTATAGTCGTTAGATGCTCACGACTTTTTCCTGTGTAACTCAAAGTTACGGATGTCATTTGTTTACATTGAGGGTAGGATCATTCGATTGTAAACTGTTTTTGTACCCTTATTGTAGGACTCTTGGGATGCACTTTGTTTTTCACTCTTACTGTTCACTTTCTCGGTTCATGGGTTCGACTCGAGCGACGTGGCGAAAATTCTTTTTTGAAAAAATTTTCGCTCAAAGCCGGATTCGAACCCATGATCCTAGGATCGATTTGGAGTAGGCAGAGCACTTTAGCCCACTACACCAAACCGGGCCCAAACTCAAGTTTGTTCATTTATCAATCTGTCGAATTTTTGGAATGATAGAAAAAGTTAAAGATTTATTTTCCGTTGTATTTCCCACTTTTGTCTTACATTCGCAAGATGTCAAATATTTGACAAATTCTCCAATACCTATTTTTCTCAATCACACAAAATCGGTTCAATATAAAAACCGATTTGAAAAACAACCAGAACTTTCAAAGATTTCGGAATTCGGAAATTGTTGTTTTTTTGTTATTAACTTCCCGATCTAGGGAAGTTATTGTAATCACCCCGAAAATTGAAAATTGGGTTCCACCATATCTCCACGTTTCAAAGTCTCCCCAATCGTTCTGGACCACTTTTGGAAAAATGTCTGCATGTATGTGTGTGAAAATTTCCCGTTAACGATTTCTTGAAAAGTACTGGTCCCGATTCGATTAATTTTTTTTTGATCGATGCGTCTTCATGTCACTTAGTGCTGATTAGATTCTGGAAGGAATTCATTCAGCAGTTTTCAATAATTTCCAGGGGCACAAACAAAACTTCCCGATTTGGTATTTCAGTACAGCATAAACACGCAATCACTGTGATGACCAAACTCACCAGTGATATCAATAATTGAAATTGCGACTAATAATTACTGCACACGATCACTTTAGTTTGATTTTTAAGCCCATAAAACTATTCAACTGGAATTCGTCCGCCTAGTTACCCCCTCTACCTCTGTACTTAGGAATCCCGCTCTTTGACATTTTTCCAGCAATTGTCGACATATTTACTCGCCAAGTATATTCTAGTTTAACTCGCGATATGTTCTACCTTATATTGAAAAAAAACATATTGAATGTACATTTTTGTATAAGAAACAATGTGGGTGATATGCATTGTGCCCATCTTTCAAATTGCTCAGACGACCATACGTCCTTAATTATGCAAATTATGGAAACAAATCATTACACATAAAAGGTGTATTTTCATATAAGGAATAATTCTCTTCTGAGAAGTTTCCCGATAACTCATTCGTTCACTCATTACATACATAATTGTTGAGACGGTCATATCCCTTTAATGATGCAAAATATCGAAAAAACCCACTCTGAATAAAATACGTGTTTTCACATGGGGAATAACTTTTCTTATATAAATTTTACGCTATCTCTAATAGTTTATGCAATAGAACATTATGAACAATTGAAATTGTTAATAACAATATCTATACGGCACCAATTTCATCCAAAATCTGATCAGTTCTAAGTTACAGGGAACCGCTTCGAACGCGACCTTGAAATCTTCCATAACTTCATTTGTTCATGAGAAATCGTTGCGCGAAATTTTGTACACATTCAGACATACACACACACAGACGCCAACTCAGAATTTGACGGTGATCATTTTGGTATACTTAAAACTCGAGTTAGATAATGATATAACAAATTTCGTTTTTGGGGGCATTACAATAACTTCCCGAAAAATCGGGAAGTGAAAAATCGAAAGGCCAAAAATCGCAAATTGGGCTAATTAACGATCATCCATAAACTATTAGAGTTAGCACAAAATTTATATAAGAAAAGTTGTTCCTCATATAAAAATACGTATTTTATGTGGAACGGCTTTTTCCGATAATTTGCATAATTAAGGAGGTATGGCAGTCTCAACAGTTATGTATGTAATAAGTGAATGAATGAACCCAGCGCTGTAATGAAGGTTGCAATCGCAACATTTCCGTTCAGAATCGAGCGAATTACATTTTGGAGGGCATTCGTGGAGTATATGCAAAATCATTAACAGTTGCAATTCTTTGTACTGTTCCACGGGGTAAAATATTAAAGTTATCGTCTTTATTGCGGCCGCACTCCTAGCAGCGTCTCACTCCCACTCAAGTAACGTCGATAAGTCTCATCCTCATGCTCACCATGCATCTACTCAAATCATCATTATCTGCTCCATTAATGACTCAGTTTAGAATTCTCAAATCTGCAAGTTTTCAGTATGACACTTCTGATTAACCGGGGACTATTGAAGAAGAATAACTTCAGTACGCTGTGCGAAAATACTAAATCGGTAAGTTTTGTTTGTGCCCCGAGTGGGGCGCACACCACTAGTTTTTTTTTATTCCCGCAATCGTTGAAATTCTTAGTGTTGAACATTCTGAAATTCAGAGAGTTTATTAGCTGAGGAACTTCTCAAATTCAGTTTTTTATTACAAAATAACGAAAAACTTGAAGACTTTGAAAACTGAAAATAATAAAATTATCGGAGAACGGTTTCAGGATATCTCTAAATTGAATCGATGATTGAATAAAGATCAAAGCATAATTGATACAAATCGTAGACCCGTTGGTGATAGTGATCGAAGTTAACAAATAACTAGAGCTGACTATACATCTTTATGTGATTAAAGGCATGATTAGATGGTTCGTTGTAACAATAGCGCAGAATATTGTATCCCAAAAGTTTCGAACTTGAAAAAACTTGATGTTTTTTTAACTTCCCGATTTCGGAAAGTTATTGTAATGACCCCGATAATGAAGAGTCTGTAGGGAACTTTTTCCTCTCAATATTAATTAATTTATTATTTTCTCGCAACATTCTAAATTTTCCTCAAATACTCAGCTACCAGGGTCACGGAATTTAGTGTTGCTAAATTTTGTCCATTCAATTTTAATATTTATTTCTTACAACATTCTTTATCTTATCAAATTTTGTTCTTCGGTTATTCTTTGCAAATGTTAAATTATCCAAATTTAACGACGATTTGAAGAAAGCATCCGGTAACAGGCGTTTTTCTAATCTTCGGTCTCGCAAGGGCCTAATCAACCGCTATCGCTCAAATCCTAACACCAAAATTGTTATATCTATTTCTTATTAAAATTTAAAAAACATCTCACCGCTCGACACTCGGCAAATTATAACCTCAAATCTTTTCTAAGACGGTATCGACTCAAATTTTCTCCTTCGCTATCCAACGAAAGATACTCATTTTCATTTCGGTATTTCAGTTATTAACAGTAAAGCGTTAATTTCTAAGTCAATGAAAGAGAAACAACCATTAGATATAGGGAAGTCGCCTTAGGGACTGGTAGGGTTACCAACACGGCGATTTTCCGACACTACCCATGGCGTGTCAATTTCTCATTACGAAGCAGAAAATCACTTAGTATTTGCAGAGAACTAACAGTCCTTGCCGTTGCGTCATCGTAATTTTGCCACCTTCTTTTCCTTTATTTTTCAACATAAACAAATACATACATTAATTTTCGATAATTTAGTGAAACACGTTCCTATAATATGATAATACCCATTCTCATTTCAATTTGCCATTCAAATAACACTAGGTCCGAGCCGTAATCTATCAGACTTCCGTGGTCGCTAAAAATGGCGGGACGGTTTGCTCGACCCTCACGGCTACGTCTGATCGGTAACTACTGGTACCGATAATGTATCGGCGTTCGGGGTCGTGAGAAAATGAATATCCCCACCCCAGAATCTGTTATATCCTGCTAAGCATATATCTAGTAACTCCAGAGTCCCTAGATGTTTCATAATTATCACTAGAATAAACGGGGAAGAATTCAAACCCAAGGCGTAAATCTGAGTGGGGAGAAATAGATGAATTGAGGAATGATGATTATAACGTTTATTTTTAGGGGAGCACACCCTTCATCGGACCTGGGTGGCTCCCAACCTACTCCACGATTCCCATCCCCTATATATAACTACTCTGGGGCGCCAGGTGAATCTTTGATTCCCAGTTATCACCGGACTGGGCTGACCCCCAGGCTTGCGCCCTTCGGGGTGGGACGGCAATTCTAACTAAACTTAACTTATCTTACAGACTATTAGACCAGGTCTGTGCTGGCGCATTGACGGTGCTCTAATCTCGGTACTTTGTTGACCCAGATCCGTTACTGGGGTGGGCTGAGATATCAGTATCTCTAATCCCACGTGGTCCTACTCTTCAGGGATGCAGGGGCTGTAGGTTTTGGTAGAGAGGGCGGGGTTCAGGTGGTCCTCTTAACGGGATGGTAACTCTACTTCCACGTGTTATAATTACAGTGTCAGGATGGCTCCTAAGAGGGAGGGTACTCACGTGATAAGATGTCTTTCGTAGATGATGGGGCGATACCCTTGGGGCGGCCCTCTGGCTCGGCCACGTCCGGTCACGATTTCCTCTTGGGCTCACACAGAGGTCCAAGGACACTCGGTGAGCCGCCATTAATCCATTCGCTACGGCTCTCCTAAGTCGTCGGCTGGATGGGGAATATCTGATGGTCCTGGTGCGTTCCGGTGATCAATCGGGGATAGCAAGGTGATATCCCACGATGCGGTTCCGAGTGACACACAAGGGGGTGGTGTGCGACTCTACTCACCCTTGGGTCATACTCTGCGAACTCACATGGTGGCCTCGTTCCACTCGCGTGCACACTCCTAGCTCTCACTCGAGTAACGGCACTCACCCAACTCTCGAGAGCATCACTCTCTCACTCAACTGTCCTCGCTCGACACTCCCAACTCGACTACTCTCGTCCCACGCTCCAGTTTGACTCTCCTCGCTAGACTCCCGTTCTTCGTTTCCGTCCTGAGAAGCGAGGTAGCGCTCACGTCGCCACACTTTCCAGGTCACTCTTTTTCGGCTCGGGCGGGGGCAATCACCGCGGGATTTCCTTCGGAATGCCAAATCCTTAACTTAACCCGGGTACCCTCGGTGCGAATTACCAAACCTCCCGAGGCATCCCGTATTCCGGCATCCCTGTAGGTGAAGGTGCGAATTGTCATTCCGTCTTATCCCACAGCTCTCTCTCCCTCAGATCCAGGTCTGGTCTGCTTCGTCGTCGCCACTCGCACTCCGATTTCTCCAGTTCTAGTCTGGAGTCGGGTTATTCTTGGGCTGGGCTGGCTCCCGCAGATTCCCTAACCTAAGCCCTCTTCCTCTGGGTGGTCAGAGACCCTGAACGGTCGTCTCCCCTCTCCTCCTAATCCTAATGCTAAGTGACGGAATTATTTCACGTCACATGATTTAGAAATAGTTCATTAGAGTGTATAAGGAGTAAAACTGCAATCATAATTTGGGAATATTATTAGTTATATTATCTTAAGGGGTATTCTAAGGAAAAGAAGGATTTATGAGGTTCCATTGTTTAGTATTTTTCCGGCAGCTGCAAATTTGTACGATCTTTCTGTCTCGAGTAAACGATTGCCCTGTCATTTAAGGATAATTGCTATAAAGTACTTATATTTTTGGGTATTTCACGTCTGAAACACTCCATCGCTTCGAGAGAGAGAGAGAGTAGTTTCCTGCTGTGTTCATCATTTTACAACCAGACCCATCAAGTCACCCACGTGAGGGTCACTTGGAAATTTGGGGACACTTGCACCTGGAAAACGTTCCCCGGCACATGGAAACCCAACACCCCCCTCTCCATCATCGACACTAGTTGCCGTCCTCTGACGATTTCGGTAGTTTTGGAAAACAAAAGTGTATTTGTGTTGCAAACGTCAAGTTGAAGTGGAATAAAACTATAAATCTGACTTTTCTTAAATTTTCCCGATACATTATTCGATCGACAAACCCTTCCATTAATTCAATAAATTGAATAATTGATTGAACATCGATGAACTGCTCATCCGAGCTTCAGCGGCTAACGATCCCACACTTGAAATTGGTGCTAACAACTTAACTAGCGCCACTATGCATCTGGTAACATCGATAGGCCATAACACATCCTTCTCGGATAAAAAGTCAGTGCTTCGAACGGCGACTTCTTCTGGAGGCTTTCAACAACAATTTTGAAGTTTATCTCTTTGAAAGATTACCTTTGGTCCAGCCCCCCCCCCCCCCTCCAACTCACCCCTACTCCTATATAAGAATTGAGGCTTCTTAATGATGCCGCGGCGCCCCAATCTTCCATGCGGCGACAGTAGTACTTGTAGGCGAAAATGGCGGGAATAGATAGGCGCGCGCCTTTTCAATCACATCTATTTTCACCAGTATGGGCTACCGTAGTTGTGCAGGCTCAACCGTCAAATGTTAATGAAGGAAAAATTAGAATAAATGAAAACATTAAAATTTGTTATGCCTCTTGAAGCATGCTTACAACGTGCATTGTTCCTTTGTGCAAGTCGGGGTATAGAACAAATTCAGAAAAAGTGTCTTTCTTTTCTTTTCCAAGAGAAGAAAATTTGCGGAGTAAGTGGACAGAGGCAATCGGTAGGGAGGGTGAGATAAAACCTCATCAGAGAGTGCGTTCTAAGCATTTTGACGAATGTGACGTCCTGTGGATTAAAAAATTTACAACTCAAGATGGAAAACTCTGTGCTCTTGTAAGTTTGAACATTTACTTAATAATTGTCAAGTCGATTTCTGTACGTGTCAAAAAAATTGGAATCTTTTGAGGGAAACCATCAGTGTCAAATTTTTAAATACAAGATTTTCTTGAAGTGTAAAAAAAGATCTTCTCCGGATTTTTTTCATACTTACAAAATATGCCATTGTCTAAAAAATACTGGGAATGTTTTTATAGTCTCACCTTGGTAAGCCTCAACGAGGCCATGGAGCAGTGCCTAAGATATTCCCAAATTGTCCAGAGAAGTCCGAAGAATCGTCTTCTCGGAACTATCCATCAGAGGATTTGATTGTACAACTATCTGGAGAAGAAAGAGACAAAGACGAGTCGATGGTTACTGATAATCACGAAGTGGACAATGAAATTCCTGATCTGCCTTATGCTGATTCTCAAGTTCCAATTATTGATCTGACCAATTTACCCAACACATCCCACGTAAACCTCTGGTCAATGAAATTCTTCAAACCAATTTATCTCTACCAGTAGGCTGGTGCAGAGAGAATTTCAATCGTCAAGGGTCTGAAGTCATTATCTTCTCTCAAACTGAACTGCGAAATATTCATAGACTTCTGGGAGCAATCCGGGTGAAAGAAATTATCATGAACTCCATATCAGGAATCCCAGTAAAAGTTTATCACTATCCAGTGAATTTGAAAAGTTTGGGAATCCATGAATTCATAGTTAGTCTTGATAAGCTGCAGGAACTGTTACTGTTTATCATTAATTTGAGAGTGTGTTATGGCTGTGCCGTATCTGAAGAATTAAAACAAGTGGAAAGGGGTGTAAAAAAGTGGAGTTTGTTGGACCTCTTAAGACACAAAAATTGCAGTTGGTTGACTGAAGCTGCTCAATGCATATTTTGTCGCCAAGGGAAACGAACGCTGACGAGGCAACAAGATCAGCCAGAACCAAAAAGAATACGTTTGGGAGTTTCTCCATCTGTGAAGATACATATGCAACGAAAAAATTGCAAAATTACAAATTTCAAGAAGGTTATTGGGAAGCTGAGAGAATCAAATAGAGGTTCAAGAGAACGGTTGGAAGATTGTCAAAAAGAGATGAGAACCATGAAGGAACAGACATTGGAACCATCCTTGCAGAAAAATCCCTTAGCGAAGCATCATCAAAGTTGTATGGGAAATTTTCAATGCAGCCAACCGTAAGGGACGAAGGTGTAATCGGTATGGAGAAGATTGGCTAATCCTTCGTATATTACTACACATGAGATCTCCAAGCACGTACAGATTTATCTACGAGAACAACATCTTACCCCTTTTCAGCGTTAGCACGATTAAAAGGTAAGGTGTTGAAGTAGAAATCCCTGGAAAATGCTAGGACTTTGAACATATTTTTTTTTCAGAAACTTATCAATGATTAAAAGCAAGTGTGGTTTTGATCCTGAGTTTTTTAAGTTTTTAAGGCATTCCTAGCTAAGAAAAAAAATGAAGAAAAACATGGATTCATACTTCTTCATGAAATAAGCACAAGCAATCGCTATACGGCAATAATATTCAACCAGTGCGGCATTTGCATCAAAAGATCCAACAACTGGAGTCATGCCCGCCAAGCTCATCATCAAGTACATAATATTGCGGTAACAAGCAGGTGGTACGATACATAGAGTTACAAGTGATGGTGCATCTACCAATTGAGCCTGTTGGGAACAATTGGGAATTAACGTCACGAAGAAAGACTTGAAAACTTGGTTTCCTCCCCCTGGTGATGGCCAACGTAAGAGGTTTGTCTTCTCAGATACCAAACACTTGATAAAAACTGCCAGGAATCGATTATACAACAATCAAACACTGCAGGTGAGAATTTTAGATACATAAGAACCGTTTTTAGAATTTACGTGTTGATGGGAAAAATCGCAATTTTCTCTCTCTTTATAGAGGAATGTGGATGAAGCTCCAATCAAATTGGAACAATTTCAAATTTTGTACGGAATAGATGGGCAGTATCCAGGTTGTAATAGGACAAGGGGTGTCATCTCCCGGTAATAATTGAAAATTGTGCTTACCGAGCAGTGGGAATTCTCGAATTTCGGGTGTAATAGCCCACTATCATTCCCACCGATCTCTCTCTTACTTGCAGGACTCCGGCCGATCAACACACGTTCTTGTTTGGTTCCGAAGGAGCCACCTTTTTCATTGACCACGTTTTTTTTCGCATTTCTTAAACTCACGTTTGCTAATTGAAATTTCGTAAACAAGACAATTAAATGTAACATTTGATTTAGCATTAATATTAGTGTGGATCGTCACCCCAGGAACCACTGCAACACGTTAATTCTTTGTCAGTAAATAAAACATGTGTGCGTATGCGTATGAAAGAAGGCAAGCTCCAATCGATATATATAATATGAATGAGAATTTATTTATTTTTTTATTTATTTATTTCAAGCACCTGCTCCACAGGGAACTCCCTATAGCAGGGGGGGGGGGGTACATATCATACAATCATATACATATTGAGCAAGCATGGCTTGCATTGATCGGCTTCATTAATTCCATATATTGTCAGGGACTATCAAACAACTAATTGTAAACTATATATACACACACGAATATTTCGGGGTTATTTCGGGGTTATCCGGCGTATCACAAGGCTTAGCAGACTAACAGTCGCCTTCAAGATCGAGTACAAATTTCCTGAGCTTTAGTGCGTTTATAAGAAAGCAATATAGTGCCTTTGAGTTGCAACTATTTTCTTCACATAAAAACTGGGAAAAATGATCGTGTAAAGTAATGGGGTCCTCCGCTCTGGCATCCCAGAGCACTGGTAGCCAGTGACTCCTCAGACTATTATACATTGGGCATTTCAGTATCAAATGAGCCACAGTGTCCTCCTCATTCAAATTACAAATCGTGCAGGGTGAGATGGGGGAGAATTGGTGGGCAACTCCTCCCAACAAAAATCTATGAAACCTAAGGTTGGCTAGTCTGGTCTGGATCATCGCACACGCGTGTGACCATTTACAGCGTTTAGCAAGATAATTTGGCACGGGGTCATCTATTCCACGAATAAGTCGGATCTGGGTACTGGTCGAATTGTCTAAAGCGATTAGGTCGCAATTTCTCAGATGAGAGGTTAATTTTTTTATTAGAGAGTCCTTCCGAGCCTCCCAAAGGTCAGCCCGCATGTGAGACCACATCTCCTCCTCACCAATTTTACTGAGAAACATGTTGAACTGAGACACCCAGTTGAAATAATGCAGCCTACGAGCATGTTTAGCAGTGGGGTTAAAATCCCTGTAAAGGAACAGATGCAGGTCACGCAACAGACAGACCCTAGGTAGACGGGAGTCACTCATTTTCAAGACTTTTATGATCCAGTTCAGACATTGCGAAAAAATTTTGACCTCCAAAGGGACAAGGCAGAGTTCCAGTCTAATCAAATATCCTGGGGTATTTCTGGGGAGTCGGTATAGCTTCTTAAAATAATAAAGCTGAACTGATTCAAGCATAGTAATATATCTTAGAGACCAGATCGGGGCACCATAAAGCACAATAGAGGAAACAATGGCATCAAAAATCTTTAAATTGCTTGGCCAAGAGTCCGATCTGACACTTGTTAGGATTTGGAGGGCAGAACTGCAAGCTACTCTAGCCCTGTGGGTTGCTGCTTTGGTAGCAGCAAGCCATAGGGCAGAACTAGAAATTACGATGCCCAAGTATGTATAGGCTTTTACAGTCTGAATTTTTTCACCGCCCAAGGTAATCTGAATCGGTTTCGTCGCACTTCTGCCTTGTTTGCATACCAGTAGCTGAGACTTCAGTATGTTTACAGTTAGGCCCTTATAGTTTACATAATCATTAAGAATATTAGCTATTTTTTGTGCCTGAATCACATTTTCACTAAGAAAAACAAGGTCATCTGCGTACATCAGCGCTAGCACCTCCTCGTGAGCGTCCAAAGGAATACCTCTCGCCCCTCTTTCAAAAAAGTACTGCTCAAGGTCTGATAAGAATAATATAAATAGCAGGGGACTCAATATCTCCCCCTGGAGGACTCCTTCAGAGATTGCAACGTGTTCGGAGATCTCACCCCCCTGCCTCACCCTCAACTTTGCCAGGTCATATAGATTCTTCAGCAGTCTAATCATTTTAGCACTAACTCCTAGATCATGAAGGAAAGTCCATAATTTGAGATGAGGAACAGAGTCAAAAGCGCGCTTAAAGTCAATAAAAAGAGCAAGCACCTTTCTGTTCTCGAGTCTTAGCTGTTGATTTATAGCACAATTCAAAACAAAAATATTATCTAAGCAGCCCTTTTCTCTGACGAACCCGGCCTGGCATTCTGGAATAATATTGAGACTGATAGCCCAAGCTTCAAGTCTGTGCTTCAAAATTGCCGTGAAAATTTTTACAATAGAGTTTATGAGGGCTATGCCTCTATAATTGGCAGGATCAGTTTTATCCCCTTTTTTGAACAACATTGACATCAAAACATTAGCCCATGCTTCAGGAAACTTTTCCTCAACGAGAATTTTGTTAAATAAGCAGGTTAAGTACAAAATCCAGTTATACGGCAGATTTTTTAGAAATTCATTGGTTATACCATCAACTCCCGGTGCCTTATTTGACTTGGTTTCCTTTAAACATCTAATTACCTCCTCAGTGGTGATTTCATCATCGAGTAAAGGGTGAGAAACGCCATAGAATGTGTATGACTCGGGGCCTCTCGGTGAGTACACGGAACGAAAGAATTCTTCCCATTGAACCATAGTCACAGAGAAAATCCGAGGGGTAAACCCCCTACAAAGCTTAACCACCCCCCAGAATTCTGTGGGGTTTCTCACCCGTGAAAACTTGTCAGTTATGCCGTCGAAAAAGGCCTGTTTTTTCAATTTCAGTAAATTATTGTGCTGCTTCCTAAGATCTACATACTCAATTCTCGCTTCTTGTTCATAGTTTGCCTCTTTGAGCGACGCCCCTTTGGCAGTTAATTTACGCTCAGAAACATGACATTCATCGTCAAACCATACCTTATTTTTGTGCTTTTTCTCGACAAACGTTTTGACAGTTTTTGTTAAGTTTAGGGTGCCAGCACTTTCTCGGATTGCAAGGCAAAGGTTATTGTAGATCGATTCAATCGGGTCACTAACAAAGTCAGCAGCAACCCTGTCAGAGCACTCCATGAGCCGCTGATAAGGGACAATCTTATCAGCGGACCACCTGAGAACTGTTGCACTACCGCCAGAGGTTACTTCCGTTCTGGGATGACAAACGAACCGAGTACTAAGTGTAATTGGATAATGATCAGACAAGGCCACCGCCGTATCAACCCTCAAATTCGTCGCGAGATGAGAATGAGAGGAATTAATCCAAACTAAGTCCACAGTGCTGACGCCCTTTTTTGATACATAAGTAATATTCCCTGGGTGATCCTCGCCCAACCTGCCATTAAGAAGCAGAAAATCATTCGATTCCATCATTTCAAGAAGCTTAAGACCTCGCGCATTCTGCTTCTTATGGAGGGAGCACCTTAGTGGATGGAGCAATGGACCTAAAGGTGCTTCCTCCGGCCAGGAATTCAGTTCAGCCACCCAGGCATTAAAGTCGCCTCCTATTACAATGAGGTCATTCGGAAATTTCGACATTACAATTTCTACTGCTCTTTCTAAGGAGTCTATCACAAAATTCGAGTCTTCATCTGGGCTAAAATATACTCAGCCGATTATAGCTACTGAATCACTCGTCGAAATTTTACAAAAAATCCACCAAGTGGACACCATCAACACTTCACATTCACAGGCACTAATCTCCGCCAGGGTGACCAGGCCACCTCTTTGTCTCCCGGCAGCGTCGGGTTTCACAGCAGCAGACCAGATCTGGTGATAACTACTCCAGGCAGTCGTTCGATAGGCTGGCGCCTCGCTAATCCACGTCTCATTGAGGCACAGGACCTCACTAGATGCGGCGTCCACGAAGCTCCGCAAACGACCAGGCCCCCTCGCATTCCAAAACGTAATCGCAAAGTCTTTAGGTTGCTGCTGCTCCTTGGCTTTAGGATGAGTTATTTGGCAGGCTGAGAAAAAGCCGAGGATTAGGCTGAACTGAATTACGTGGGCGTTTCAGGTAGGGGGTCAGACCAGCGTTGAATTCATCCCAGACATACCATATGTCGTTTATCTGGATTCTCTGAAACCCAAGCCTAACCTTCTTTTTTTTGTCCTCCTTCTCCTTTTTCGCGATGCCCCTCAGCTCATTAGCTATTTTTCGCTCTCTATCAGTAAGATCGGGGTCAATGAAAATCTTCGTCCCAGCCAACGCCTTCATCTTACCTCTCAGCAATTTCTGCTTAGCATCCCAGCTGGGAAGGGAAGCAAAAGCCATGGGAGGTTGGACAGAAGCTGAGACATCTGTGAAGGATACATTCTCCTGGTATTTTTCAGATAAAAAAGGTGCAATCGAATCAGGAGCTTGTAGGAGATCAGTGGGAAGACCCCTAATGATTACTTTAAGTCTTTTCAGGTTTCTTTCTTGAGCATCCATCGCCTCCAGAGCTTTGTTCACTTTTTCTGGCCAATCTACACCAAATTTATCAAGAGGTGCAGCCTGGTCAGTCGAAATTCTCTGTGTTACTTGACGCTGGATTTCGTCTTTCCATTCTTGGCGAATTTCTTCCAAGATTACACCCCCTGGGAGCTCTTTATGGGTTTTCTCGAGTTCTTCTAGTCTTTCATCAATTGATTTAAAGCGCTCCTCGTGTTTTGATTCTTTGTTTCTGAATTCTTGCCTCAGATCATTATACAAAGACTTGAGCTGTGCTTGTTCCTCAACGACTATCTTCATGTCCCCCTGGATCACTACTAATTTTTGGTCGATAGAACCGACCGTCCTCAGGACCTTCTGAATATCTGTCAATTCTTCATCATTTCCATTTTTGGTTTTCATGGTTAGAGATTCGCAGATGGATTGGTTGGCCGGGAAAAACCTTTTCAGAGGCGAGAACATATAGCCTATTGAATTAGCCTTGCCTGCTCTCTTTGTGGGTTTACCGACTTTGGGCTTTTTTAGCTTTGATTGAGTTGCCTTTAGTTTGAGTTTATCCCCAGATCTTTTCACCCCTCTCCCATGCTGGATGACCAAGGAGGTACCAGGTCCACTGTTCTGGAAATCAGGGAATTTCCCTTCTCCCACAGATCTCAATCTCCTCTTTGCAGTGGTGTCAGGATGTAAAGCTATTTTGTCATCAACTTCGATCACAGTGGAGTCCAAACTAGAATCGCATGAGATAAGCTCGTCGCTTGAGTAGTTCTCTGGATGTTCAGAGGTAGATGTAAGAGCAGGGGCAGAAAGAGATATTGGCGTCAATGCATTGAGAATAGCTGACGACCCAGCCACATTCACTGTTTTGGACACCTGGCCAACACCAACTCCACAATTAAGTTCCGACATAACCCATCGATGTCCCTTACAATGCCCCTTACCATGTGGTAGATGACGAAAGTTTAATGATAGTGATAATCTATAAAGGCAGTAAATCGACTCCAAACGCTCGAGAAATTGTTCCAACAGTCATCAAAATATCCCACCAATCATAATTATCTCCAATATCATCGTAAATGAAAACTGCGTATTTAACATCCAACACATAACCTCAAAGTTCAGGCGTGCATCTCCTCTTTATCGAAACTGCACGAAACGTATATAGGCTCGCCGGCGAATGAGTAAGGTCAACAATGAATCACTCCACCAGAGAACAAACCACGAAAAACACCGGTAATGTCAAATTGATACCACATTAAAACACTCAGTAGGTGGACAAACAAAACCAGCAATGCTCACACTCCAACCGTCACGTGATCCCCTAATATGAATGAGAATCTAGAAATATAATATTCTCCCAAAATCGTTACTAACAATTCGTATAAAGGCAGAAATAACGTTTATTGGTTGACCTCGAGTTTAGTCAGCAACCACGGGTACATTGGAGTTAATATGACGTACCATACTAGAGTTAGTATAGCCTAATTATAAAGAATTTAATTGTTGACGGTTTAAAAGTATAATTGATTTCAGTTAATGTTGGTGTATTTTTTTTTAGTATTGCTTTAAATATATTGATTTTTCCCGGTAACCCGGAATTCGTTGTTTTGATTTTTTTCGGTTTGTTCTTCTATAGTTCGTGGACATCTTGGAAAGGTAAATTTCGCTTGTTACCCATTTGATAAAATCCATATGAAATTTACTCAAATTCAAATCCTACAAGGAATAAATCATTATCATTTACTATAGAGGGATTATTAAACAACAAAATAGTCATATCGTCTATTCAAAATTTAATATGACATTCAAAATGACGAGATCTGTATAAGGTCCTTTGGGTATTTGTTCCAAGCTCACAAAACATCACTTAGTGCTGAACAGCTCATTTCGAATGAGAGTTCGACTGGCAGTTCAGGTATTTTTTTTCTCAATTTCAGTCAGTAGCTGATGGCTTAAAGTTCTAGCGAAGTAGGAAAGTTGCTGGATTGGAAAATTGTCAAAGTACGATACAATTTCGTGAATTCTCGATTTGATGCACTAAATGAAAAAGTGAATAGAGTCAAACCTGACGATGATCACTTCACCGTACGTTTCATTTACAACTGTATATCGTTTCTTCTCCATGGCTACATTGTATTTTTTTAATTTTTCAGTGCCTTGAGAAATCGTTGCAATGGCTGGCGGAGTGGGAAACGAAAATTAAGACAAATGTTTTGCCAAAATCCGCGGACCTGACCAGAGAAACTGCAGACGGTCTTTGAGTTTCATTAAGATCAATTACTAATTTAATCACCCAATTAACAAGTTATGGGTTTGAAAGCATTCGTACTGGGACAAAAAATCAAGATCCTCTGGAGGTTTGGTCAATAATTCTTATTTCTTCTCTGTTTGGCAATGGAGACAGCTAGTCATTTAAAGTAGTTCAAAATCCTTCTACAATATTTTCTATCAAAATCTTTGTGAGATGCCCTGGGTGGAGGCTTTCTTCCAAGTTTTCAATCTCCATTCAACTATTACCACTTCTTGGGAAGAACTCTGTGAGGTATGCAAACAGGACAGTTCTAATTATTTTCATATTTTAACACAGATGCCATATTTAATTTTTTTCCTCAGCAATTTTTTGGAAGAGTGAGAGCAGCTGGTGGATGTAATGATCATCCCTCAACATCTACTTTTCTACAGGTCTATCGTCTCCTTTCTTCGTCTAGTATTTTGAAACCTCCTAAAACTGGGAACTATACAGTATTGGAAAATCATGAACCTCTCATTTCACTATCTAATCTGAAAGAAATTTATGCACCCAAACGAGACCTGACTACTATTGCTTTGCGCAAACAAAAATTATCTATGGCTGTTACAACTGAAGATTGGACAGTGGAGAACAGTCTGACAGATTACGATTACACAGAACATAACTATGGCCCAATTGAATTTGTGCTTTATAACATCACTGAATGCATCTGTGAGAAAATAATTAAAGCTAATGATTGTGAGCTATGCTTGAGCTCTATACAGAAGTTTTCTCCTTCTACTCATAATGCACCTACTTATATTGGTGAATTCAGATCCAAAGGAGATTTTATTCACCCCAATACTAAATTCATTAATTTAGTTTGCGAACTTGAAGGCATATTTGTCCGAAAAATACAGTACCAGCAGTCCACACCTTTCATTTAGGGAGAAGTCATTTCTGAAGTTATTAATAACTGTACGTTGAGCTTTCCATGTGAAAATCATGCATCGGAACTGATTACTTCTATTGTGTGTTATTATGTAAGATTAAGGATGCATAAGTATGCAAATCAAGGTAACCAAGAGCGTATCAAACAAAATCAATTGAAGAAGAAATGGGCAAAATTCAGGTCCCATCGATGTTCCGTACTTAATTAGAAATATATGCATTGTTAAAAGGGATGGCTTATTTCCAACCACACTGTTTGTACTGACCACACAATAACTAACCCTTATAACAGTAAAATTAATACAAAAAGATAGCCAAACCGTACGAGAAAATTCATTCTAATAGTTAGTTAATGTGTTTATTGCGCCCCTCGGGGTTACAATGTACTTCCTTTCCGCCACCCTCTCGTTTACATTCTTTTGCCTTTCTTCCATCCTCTTTACATTTCCATTCCCAATCCTTACATCCATCCTTTCCCATCCATCCATTTACATGTTATTTACCTAAACTATATCAAGTACCTTATCCTAAGAGCCTATACCTATATATACAAAACATAATTCACCAAAAGCGTACTGAATTATATCGTAACCAAAGTGTGAGTGGGACTTCGGTTTCCGGTCTTGGGGACATTTCTCAAAACTCTTTTTCCCGCCCTGCAAATCTCCCTACCACTTACCCGCCATCCCATTCCTTTCTTTCTTCCACCTTTCTCCCCTGCTTTTCCCATTCCACCATCCATTTTTCCCCGGAGCCATCCTCTCATCCCGGAGCCTTTCTCTCATCCCTTCTCCTAATCTAAATCTCGCAACTCTGTTCCATCTCTCTTCCCCCCATTCATTCTCCAAATACTTCGGTATCCTTTCTGACACTACCCCCTTATACCAACTGTTCTTTGCCTCCATTATCCTCTTCCATCTTTCTCCACTCTGCCTTTCCAATTCCATTTTTTCCACTTCTTCAAACTTTTCTAGCTCTCTCCCCCCTCCCTCTCTTTCTTCACCCTTCCTCTCTAGACCCCTCTTCTCTCTGAACACCCTCCTCCCCTCTTCCCACCTCGACACCTCCTTTCTACCCTCCCGCCCTTCAATTTCTCTCAGGCACTCTCTTGCTATCTTACTCCCTTTTCCCCTTCTCGATTTTACCTCAAACATCCACGCTCTTTTCACCGCTTTCAGCCATAATGTATTCCTTTTCAGCTCTTCTCTTATCAGATACCTCGGTGTCCCCCTTCCTACTCCCAATACCCATTTCAAGTACCTTTCCTGTATCTTCTATACTCTTTCCCACTCGTCCCACCCCCATATCTCTGCTCCATAGCTCATCACCGACCAAATCAGGGTGTCAAAAAGCCATACTCTCCTCTTCCAGTCCTTCCTGAATCTTCTTTTGCCGATACCCCACACCTGACCCATTACCCTTGCTGCCCTCCCTACACGTTCTCTTACTTGTCTTCCTTGACTTCCATTTTCCTGAAACCAGTACCCCAAGTAGCAAAATTCTTGGACTACCTCCACCGTTCTCCCTGCTATCTTCCATACTCTTTCCTTTTTGAATGCCCTGCCTCTATTTTTAAAAACCATCAACTTCGTCTTCTCTACATTTATAACCAGATCTTTTTCCCGCATATACTTTTCTATAAAATCCATCATCATCCCCATCGCTGCTCCATCCCTAGCCATCAACACCATGTCGACTGCATAGGCCAACGAAAAAATTTTCGTCGGTCCTAACTCGATTCCTCCTTTCCATTTTTCCCCCAGCTTCTCCTCTAGATCCGAAAGTAAAATGTTAAATAGTATCGGGCTTAGTGGGCACCCCTGCCTCACTCCCCTCGCTGACCAAAATTTCTCCGATATCTTCTCCCCTATCCTAACCTTGCTAGCGGTTTCCTTGTAAATTTCCTTTACCCTTTCCGTGATACCCTTCGACACTCCTCTTTTCTCCATCACTTCCCACAGTACTTTCCTGTTGACTGAGTCAAAAGCTGCTCTCAAATCGACGAAACACTCGTACAGCTTTCCTCCTTTTTCCGCCAGCTGCTTGTTGACCAGATAGTTCAGTACATATATATTGTCTATCGTCCCCATCCCCCTCCTAAACCCCGTTTGGTTTTCCGGCACAATCTCTTTCTCCTCTACCTCCTTCTCCAGTCTCCTTATCACCACTGATGCATACACCTTGTATAAAGTCTGCATCAGGGTTACCCCTTTGTACTCCTCTACCTTCTTACCATTCCCTTTCTTCACTATTGGTGCTAGCAACCCTTCCTTCCATTTCTCTGGCCATCCTTCCCCTCTCCATACTTTATCACAAACTTTCCAAGCTACCAACTTCATTCCCTCCCCCCCTTCTTTCCATATCTCATTTTGCACTCCATCTTCCCCTGCCGCTTTTCCACCTTTCATCCTCACTATTGCTTCATTTACCTCCTTCTGCGTCAATCCCTGTCCCTCACTTGTCATTTCCGAATCTCTTCCCCCTCCGACCACCCTGCTTTCCACACCTCCTAGCAGCTTCATAAAATATTCCTTCCATTCCTTCATATCAATTTCCTCATTTATTCCTTTCCACGTCTTCCTCTCTTTGTTTATAACCTCCCACACTTTTCCTTCCTCAGTTGCTTTTTCCACTTCTTTCTCAAAATTCCTCAATTCTTGACCTTTTTTCATTTCACACAGCTTATTATACTCCCTTTTTTCGTCTTTGTACTCTCCCCAAACCTTTCTACCCTGCCTTGTGGCCCGCAGTGTCCTTCTAACCTCCTTCTTCTTTTGCCTACACTCCTCGTCCCACCAGTCCCCCCATCTTTTCCTTTTCACCTTCTTCCTTCTTTGTATATCCCCCTTTACTTCCTCCACTTTTTTCCTTATTTCTTCTACCAATGCATCCACTGATTCCTCCTGCGCCCACCTATGCCCCTCCAATTGCCTCTTCAATTCATTTCTTTCTTCCGCATCCCAAAATGCTATTCGCTTCACTTTGCGTCCCTCCTTTTTCCTTTCCTTCTCCTCGATTTTTCCTTCTGTCAATGCGGTTACCATTACCGGGAAATGATCCGAATCACACTTATCCCCTACCTTAAACCTCTCCACCTCCCTTCTTCCTCTGTCGTTCGTTATTACGTAATCAATCACCGTCCTACTTTTCCCCCCAAAGGTGAATTCCCCCATTTCATCTCCTTCACAGTTCCCATTCAGTATCGACCATCCTGTCTCTTCCACCACCTGTATCAATCGCTTCCCTCCTCTATTCACCTTTTTGTCTCTTGATGCTCTATAACCTTCATTTTTCCCTTCTGCCCCCTCTGTCCATCCCCCTTTCGTTCCAGTTCTTACATTGAAATCTCCTCCAATGAACATTGGTTCATCCCCTCCTGTCCCCATCGCTTCCTTCATTCTCTCCAGCTTTATATCCAGGTCCTCATTTACATACACTCCCACAATTCTCCATTCTTTGTCTCCCATGTTCATTCTTCCCACTATCCATCCTTCCATATCCTCTTCCGTTCCTCCCTCGTCACCCCAATTTGCCTTACACCTGCTTTTTTTCACCCCCATCATCATCCCTCCCATGCATCGTCCTTTCTTATTTCGTTTCGATGCAAATTGTACCTTCCACCTGAAATCCTTCGGTATCTTGTGTTTTATATTCTCCCATCCCTTTTCATCCATCCATGTCTCCATTAATACCACAGCGTCCCATTTACCTATGGTTTCCCAAAAATTTTTATCCTTCTTTCTTACTCCCGCCACGTTCCAAAACACTAATTTTACTTCCTCCTGTTCTATTCCTCCTCTCTCTCTTTGTACTGTTTTCCTCTGCGTATCTGATACTTCCTCTCCTTCTCCCACTTCCTTTACAAATGAGTCCCCGCTACCTCCTTCTTTATCTCTTCCCTCCTATATGCTCTGTTTCCCTCCTCCCTGCCTTCTCGCCTATCGCCATTTTCCTCTTCCCACCTCACTCCTCCTCCGTCAACCAGGTTCCCATTTTTCTCGTCCCATATCCACAGCTTCCTATCTATCCAAATCCTCCCTCTGCCCACTCTAGTTAGCTTGTTCCTTTCCATTTCCATCTTTGCCACCCTTTCCAGCTCCCACTGTATTCTTCTTTCCCTCCACGTCAAATCATTCTCCAACCTTTCTCTCCTATCCTTCAATCTCCCTCTGTTCATCATCACCGTTGCCTTTTGTTCCTCATTTTCAAAGCCTATAACCACTGCCTCCCTCCCCTCCCTGTCTTTTCTACCAACTTTCCTCACCCACTTAACCTCTGCTTCCGTACCAATGTAATCCTTTATCCATCTTTGCACTTCCTCCTTCCCATCTCCCTCTCCTAGTTGGCTTCTTCTTATCACCATATTTTTCCTCCTTCTCTGTCTCTCTTCTTTCCATTCCAACTCCCATATTCTCTCCTCCAGTCCACTCCCCCTCCCTTGTTCCAATGCCGTAAGTCTCCCCTCTACCTTATTATTCTCCTCCTTTCTTTCTACCTCCTTCTTTTCTACTTCACTTTTCATCTCATTTACTGTTTCCAATATTTCCTTCTTTTCTTTCTCCCATTTCTCCCAAATTTCTCTTGTCCTTGCTATATCGCCCCTGGTGAACTCTCCCTCCTTCTTTACAACTCCAATTGTCTCTTCTAATGTTTTTTTCATGTCCCTTTGAAACTTTTCTATCATTAGTTCTACGCAGCTCACTATCTTTTTACCCTCCTCACTCGATACATCCTCTTTCCTTTTCTTTATCTCCTCCTCGTCCCTCATCTCTTCATCCATTTCCCTCTTCCTCTTCTCCTCCTTTCTACTTTCTCCGTCTGTATTTTCCCCCCTCCGCAATCTTTATTCCACAGGTCCTGTACTGTGTTACTTCTTTTTCCTTTTCTCTCTCTCTCCAATCTTTCTCTTATGAGCTTTTGCGGACCCGGCAACCTTCCTCTTTTCTTCCTTCCCAGCAAACTATTCACACTACCTCCACTCGTCCCTCCCGTCTCTCCTTCCGATACTCCCGTAGCTTCCGAAAATTCACCACCCGGCGACTCATACACAGTGTCCTTCTGCCGTCCCTCATCAGCCACCGTCCCCCTCTCCCTACTACCCTCCTCCTCCTCAGTGTTCCCCTGCCCTACTTTTGATACCGTACTCTGCCAATAATTCCCTTTACTCATCCTCTCTTCTTTACCCTCACTCTTTTACCCTTTTCCTTGCCAACCCTTACTTTCTCCACCCTTTACCCTCCAAATTACCACCTTTGCTACACATACGTCTCCTAAAAACACTCGAAATCACTCCGCGCCACAAAACTACTTGTATCTCCTATCAGACCGGAAACGAAAGTCCAAAAATTCATTCTAATAATTAACTAATATGAAAACAAATCAAATTAAAATGAATTCTCCAGAACAGCCGATAAATTACGGTCAAAGTGGATACGAAGATGTGTCAGATGAGATTTTCGATGAAGCAACCAAATACGTGGAACATTTACTGCCTGATAAATCTAGAGAGAAGTCTCTTATTGCATAGTAACATTTCAAAAACTGGCAAACTCAAAGCAATGTAAGAGCAAGTTTCGATGAATCAGTTATGCTCACATACATTGGCGATCAATCTACACGATTGAAACTCAACTTTGTAGAATTTGTATTCAAAATTAAAATTATGTTTGAAAATATTTCACAATGTTGACATTGGTGAGTACCATCTGCTCGTGGCTCTTATGAAAAAAAACTCAGTTTTAGACTTAGGCTGAAAAAATAAAAAACTCTAACAGCAGCTGAAGTATCTGATTTTTTCGCTCACGCGCCGGATTTGATTTACGTGGGGAAAAACATGAGTTTGATGAAATATGTACATATTTTTACTAATAAAAGAATCAATGGAGAACCCGCGGTTATTTTAACAAATTTCGTCGAATTTCCCCCAAAACTATGTAGAAACCTCATGAAGAAATTTCAAACTGCCTGAAACTTTTGAAATTTTGAAGTTTTGAAATTTCCAAGTTCTATTTGTTCTTAACTTTTCAAATTTGCAAGTATTGATTTTTTTGTCTTAACGAATGTGACATTTTTGACGTTCGTGAAAATTTGATATATCTTCAAGTCTCAAAATTTATATAAAAAACAACAAACTAAATAAATAAAATAAAAAAAATATTTGTATTCAAAAGAAGCATACATATACAATAAATTATGAATGTGGAATGAATTTTAATTTTCAATGCATTTTTTGAATGGTGGGCAATTCTGAAATTTTGAAATTCAAGGTTTTTTTGGAGTTTCGGAATTTCTAACGTTTTGCAATTTTTCATTTTTCCAAAATCTTTGTTTTTTTTTCACTTCAATGTTCTGACATGCGTTGAAATTTTTAATTCATTAGAGTCGTTTAAATTGGCATTTCTAATTTCAGAATTTTCTAAATTTTTTGAAGATTTTAAAAATTTTCAAAAGTATGTGAATGTATAATATTTCTAAGTATTGAAAAGTATCGAAAATGATAGAACCGTTTGATATTTATGGAATAATTATAAGAATTTTATTAATGGTAATAATGGTAAATATTTTAGAAATTGCAAAATGATAACGATACCAAATAAACGGGATGTGCGTGTGACCCTCGACGGGTCGCATCATTAACTTCCCGATATGTGTGTGTGTGTGTGTGTGTGTACTCGAAATATGCCCGAAGTATGGGAGAAGAACGCGCGCCACCCGCACGGCTTGAACCACTCACATTTCCTTAATTATGACAGTTACGGAAAATAGTCATAAAACACTAAATGTGTATTTTTACCTAAGGAACAACATTTGTTGGAAACTTTTTTCCCTCATCTCCAACAGTGCTCGCAATAGAGCGTTATAAACAATTAAAATTGTTAATAACAATTGAAAGAATTATTTTTTTGAGCTGACACTCCTTTCCTGCCTGGACACTGGCAAAACGCAATTTTTGAAAAAAAAAAAAAAATTCAATTTGGTCGAACCATTCATGAGAAACCGTTCACCAAAAAATCACTCACACACACACACACACATACAGAACCCTTATCAAAAACGTGTCAGGATGATGTGAAACGTCGAGAAAAGTGAAAATGTCATGATTCCGACACTTTTCATTTTCGGGGTAATTACAATAACTTCCCTAGATCGGGAAGTTAAAAATCATTTTTTTCTAATTTTTCGTTCCTCGAATATTTCATTTCTCAATCAACTTGAATTTTGTCTCTTTGGAAAAACGCTGGAATTTCATATTGATTGTTTTAACGCATTGCGTTTATGAACGGCCACTTAAGTTTGTAGTTTCTATTGTGATTTCAGACTATTTTGGTTTTGGTAGTGCGGGCTGCCTTCGCAAAGATGAACTCATCAGAATCACCACGGATATGATTCGCGACACAGGCTCAGAACACCTAGTACATTCCGAAAACCAAAACCCATGTGGCCAAAAAATTCATCGTAGATGGTGAATTCTATGACATCTCAGAGAAATACATGGCGGCACGCCCAATCTATACCGACAGTAACAGGTTCTTTCTACGATACGAGCACGGAAAAGGTCACAATCAAGTTATTGGCCTTTATGCATTCGGAGAAGTTCCGCAGGTCATCGCAGCTTATTTGGGTTTGCCAGGACCACAATTGTACACTAGCCTGCCCAGATTTGAACGAAAGTTCGGATTTTATTACTGCCATATTAAAAAGCGGTAATGGTATACATGAAAAAACGATGGGATTTTTTGCGATTTTTAGAAAGATTTTAAAAGGTTCCCAAAATGATTTGAAATTTCACCAAAATAGCTGACCTAGTGGCAGTTCGTCACTAAGGAGGTTGGTGAGAAGTCAAATGACTTTATGGCTTTATGGCGGTCCTTCTTCAGGTAGCGTAGGTATGACTACCTGAGCTGAATTTTTGAAAATATTCTGCACCCATCAAAATAGTGAATATGAATTTATTTATGTGAGGAAAAATTTTGAGACGGTTATTTGAGATTAGGTAATGAAACAAATTATATTAACAATTTCCAATTTTTAACTTCCAGATTTTTCGGGAAGTTATTGTAATGCCCCCAAAATCCAAATATGTAATTTCATTATGTAACTAGGGCTTTAAGTATACCAAAATGATCCCCGTCAAATTCTAAGTTGGTGTCTCTATGTGTGCGTATGTGTACAAAATTTTGCGCAACGGTTGCTCATGGACGAATGAAGTTATGGAAGTTCTCAAGGTCGCATTCGAAGCGTTTCCATGGAACTTAGAGCTGATTAGATTTTGGGTAAAATTGGAGCAATATATATATTGTCATTAACAATTTCAATTGTTTATAATGCTCGATTGCATAAACTATTAGAGTTAGCGCAAAATTTGTATAACCAAACTTGTTCCCCCTATAAAAAAAAACGTATTTTATGTAGAATGACTTTTTTCGACAATTTGCATAATTAAGGTATGACCCTCTCAACAATTATGTCTGTAACAAGTGAACAAATGAACACGGCGCTATCATGACGGTCCCAATCGAGACGTTTCCGTGCAAAATCGAGGGGATTACACTTTGGACGGGATTCGTGCAGTATATGCAATGTTATTAACAATTGTAATTGTTTATACTGTTCCACTGGGTAAAATATTAAAGTTATCGGGGAACTTCTTAGGAGAGAATTATCTCTTATATGAAAATACACCTTTTATATGTAATGACTTTTTTCCATAATTTGCATAACCAAGGAGGTATGGTCGTGTGAGCAATTTAACGTACGGGAACAATGCATATCACCAGGGTTGTTCCTTATACAAAAATGCACATTCAATGTGACATTTTTCAATAGAGGCTAGAACAGATCGCGAGTTGAACTAGAATATACTTGGCGAATGTATATGCCGACAATTGCGGGAATGATGTCAAAGAGCGTCTTAATTGAGAAAGTACAGCGGTAGGAAGGGTAACTATGCGGACGAATTCCAGTTGAATATTTGTATGGGGCTTAGACATCAAACTAAATCGATCGCATGCAGTAATTATTAGTTGCCAGTTCAATTATTGATATCACTGTTGGGTTGCCTCATCACCATGGTTGCGTTCTTATGCTGTGCTGAAATACCAAATCGGGAAGTTTTGTTTGTGCCCCGTACGGGGTACACCCATTTGCATACAACTAGTTTTTCTATTATCTAGTTATAACTATGGATCATAACAGCAGTTGAATATAGGGATGAAGATGTGAGATGATTGTTGTTCCTTATGTGAAAAAAATGGTGTGTCATGAAGACACGCGATAGAAGTGAAACTGAATGATTGGATCGGCAAGGATTATTTAATTTCCTATGTTTACAGGGAGAGGAATCATTTTAATCACGTGTCAAATACTTCTTGATAGTAAATATTAATTTATTCATCATAATAATTATACTTTTTTCAAGATACAATAATATTAGTATGAATATGATGAATTGAATCTCAATCAGCTTCACCTTCATTCTCTGGTAGACTCTTCATGAACGAAATGATAGGTTTGTGGTAACTAAAATAGGTAATGAAGACTCTTGACTCCAGATTTTCGATGTAACGTGAGAAAACTGCATCGATCGTGGTACCATGGCGTGTAGTCGATTCAATTGGTGAATTGTTCATTTCCAATGACAATTTCTGTTGCAAGAACTGAATTAATGGCTTGGAATCCTCTGAAGCAAAATTAACATTAAAATCTCCACCTAGAATCATAGGTATTTTGTCCAGCTCTACTCCAACTTCTGCAGCCCCCACTGGAGTATACGGCAGCAAGTGAAGGTGAATAAACTCTATTATTTTCGCCATCTTCTGATTTGGTGAAATATAGAGTGCTGTAAGCCTAATCCGCTGTCCGCTTCCTGTGCGACATTCAGCTGCACACATTTCTCCAACAGATGACAACCCAATTGAAAGCAATTCTAGTTGTTTCAAGTTCAGGTCCATATTGGGTGTCATGATGTTCGTTCCATGAGCAGTATTGCATGTTGATAATCTTCTAAATTCTGATTGTAGCTTGTCCATTGATTGAGCTTTTTTCCGTCCATGATAAAATTTGTTCTTTCCATCCTTCGCAACGATGTACAATCCCTGTATACTTGTGACACGGGACAAGGCTACGTGAAGGAGTTGTTGTGAATGTGTCTTTTCCTATTCATAGACGATTTGATTAAACGTACCACCTTGAGACTTGTGGATAGTAATAGCACACGCTGATACCAATGGCAGATGATTTCTTTTGACGAAAATCGTTTTATTATTGTTCATATATATCGTAGAAGTTCTTCGTGCAATGGGAACTGCCGTGTGGCTGATGTTGTTTGCTTGGATGAACGCAGAAGCTTTTCTCCGGATCTTCTGCTCCGTCTTTGGTGAATCTGGAAATTCCAGCCACACACGAGTTACTGCCCCTGCCTCATCAGTTTCGATACGAACTAGTTTACCAACTGCGCCGTTTGCTAAACCATCCGAGACATCCAGATTGGTTGTTATTATATACCATTTCTCTAACACCAGTATTATCTCGTAGGGCAGACCTCCAGTGTCTATTACCGTTTTTTTATGCAATTTTTGTCGTACAAATGATTGTTGCTCAGCATTATGGCAGCCGGTAAATACATCAGTAGCTATTGAGACTGTTTTATTCTCTGCAGAATTAAGAATTGTCAAATTGTATTCGTTTACAGCATTATTTGTCAAATATAGCCGAATTCCATGTGGACAAAGACGATCTGCTTCCTCTCCTGTATAAAAACGAGATTCGATTAGGTGTATCTGTTCTTGATCCAATTCTTCGCCATTTCCAATTTTAGTTAATAAGGAGGAGAAATCAGCATTCGCTTGTCTCATGACTTTATCCAATTCATAGAACTTCAAGTCACGCCAAAGTGTTGGTGCTGCTATGCGTCGTTTTGTTGCTTGATAGATGGGTGTAGCACGCACTGGAGGTAACTGACGCAAATCACCTATGAAAATGATATCCATTCCTCCAAAATTATCTTGGAAATTTCCTGTTATTTGTTTTAACCGTGCGTCAATTTGAGACAGCAATTCCGCTCCTACCATACTGACCTCATCGATGAGTATAACTTGGACGTATTTGAAGAGCATTCTGTACTGTTGAGCCACTTCAATTGATAATGGTAATAGTTTGGAAAGGGATATTTTCAATGCAGTGTGGATTGCCGTACCATCAATTGCTACTGCAGCCTTTCCTGTTGATGCACATGCGATGTAAGCATTGCAAAAACCATCATTATCTGTGAAGCGGTTGTAAATTTCCATGAGGAGTCTAATGAGGAATGTCTTCCCACATCCTGCTGGCCCAGTGAAGAAAACTTGGAGTGGTGATCGGTTTGATGAGAGGAGATTAGCAATCACATGCATCAGGAGTGCTTTCTGCCTCTGATTGGCCATTCTCATTAGTTCATAAAATTGTTCATTAGACATTAAATTATCCCTCTTCTTTGCGATAGCACCCAGTTTGTTAAGTGTTGCTAACCGTAGATCGTCGTTCATTATGTGGTCAGCGTTATACAATTCTTGAAAAGGATTTGCTTCAGGAAAAAGGCGACCTACGTTGTCTCCTTCAGCATCATCATCTTGATTTAATTCATCTTCACGACACAACTCTCGGCATATCTCGATGGTTTTCTGGATATCTAAATTCGATGAGAATTCTTTATGTCGCTCCAAAATCAATATTTCGTTGTCGTCGTAAATCTGTATGAATTTAGTTTCTGCAAGAATTTAATTTTCTTCGTCTCGGAACGGAATATACAAAGTCACCATTTCCCGTTTGTATTCATTGAAATCATCAGCCATGTCGTAGTTTCTCTACCGAATAATCCGAGGTTCTTTCCTTCGTGTCCAATTCCCCTGATTATTCAGTGTGTAATGAGCAACAAACTGGGCCAAATTGACATCTTCTAGCTCTTCAGGTCTCTTTTCGTACTTGTCAAACCAATTTTCTTTCCATATGTTTGTTGCATCATCATCAGCATCCATTTCATTGAGTTCTTTCTGAGTTTTTCGAATTCTTTGTCTTTCGATCGGCCATATTGTTGAAATATAGGTAACAACTGAAGAAGACTTTGACATCGGTTCACGCAGAAGGTACCATGCAGCTTCCTGACTGGTAATTTCGACAGTATTTAGCATGTCAACGCTCATTTTCCTAGTAATTTCGACAATATCGAACTCTGGATGTTCATCCATTATTTCAGTCATGTTACGTTGGAGATTGCAAATTCCACGGTTCGTTTTATTGACGTATTCCACTACGTATGCAGCACATGAGTATTCTTCGGTGATAAATTGCACATCCATGTTTGATTTCAAAATATTGAAAATGAATGGGTTGAATGGATTATGCCACTTTTCCATGGGTTGACGTTTAAGAAATACTCTGGGACGATTGATGCCAGCTCGAAGCACATTCATGTAGTAATCATCTGATAGTATTCCATTTCCCCGATAGAAACTATCAATATCAACATAGTCATTGTTCTCTAAGTTTGTTCTTATCGTGTTGTAATGTTGTTTATACGTGTGGAATCCTGGTTCTTCTTTCTGCATTGGTGTCAGTATAGTTGTGTATCTGCATGGCATGAATGGAGCTTCAAATCTGCATTTTTGATGAGCGTTCGCAGCTATTTTTTTGTAACATGTGAACGTGTGCTTATGTGTCTGTAGTTTGATGTTCCCCGACGATTCTGGAGTGGCCACTGATATCAATGTATCAACTAGTTCAATAGCTTTTAGTCGGTCAGCACCTAGTGGATCCGCTGGAGCATTCTCAAGCCATAGCAGAATGTGTGCATGGGGGCTCCCACGATGCTGGAATTCAATTCTTTTAAAATAATGGACAACACGATATTTCCCGAAGGGAGAAGACTTTTTGGACTGAAGTATGTTCATTATAACATTGATGAGCTTATTAGAATAGATGGCACATGTTACAGCATCTTCATTGATGAGTGTGCTCTTTTCAATATAATGGAGTTCCTGAACATCTTGTTCTGTAATTTCTGCTCCATTATTCTTCAATTTATATAATAATTGTAATAATGAGGGCCAACCAACTTCATTAGCACTCATAGTTCGGAATAACGTGGGTTTTCCGAGTTGTCTGATCATTGCGAATAAGTCTCTCTTTCTCTCAGCCCAATACCAAGTCGAGTTAGGGATACAACGTAGAAAAGCCAAGTTGCTTTCTATACAATGATTTATATACTCCTCTGATTGAATTTGTTCACGTGTAATTTTTGTGTCTTTACCTACGTGTTTAAAAGCAATGGATAGACTGTCACGGACTCTAAACCTCATAATTTTCATTGCCATCTAGAGTAAATGATGAGGTGTAACCCCACGTCGATCAGATCTCCTTAGCTCACTGGTAGCCATCATGAATGGAATTGAGATCTTCACTAAAGCGCCGGAATTTTCCGAGATAGATAGTAGGGAAAGATAACGCTTCTGCATGCTCATCAAATAATAGACTGTGAGGGACATTCATTTCTCCAGGAGCAATCCTCAAATATTTATGGTCATTCCAGAGTAATGTGTGTTGCTGAGCGAACAGGCTCTCCTCCATCGGGATGTCTTCACTCAGTTCATCTATAGGTATCTGATGAACGACACAATCCTCATTAAAGAAAGATTCATCAACTTTGATGTCGTACAGTTGATACAATGGACTCGGTACTAAGCATCGTAGCCATATTTTAATATTTCTCTTGTTTATTAAACATGTCAAGTAGCTTGATCGATGAATTTTTTTTCTCTTGATATGAACGTAAACACAGTGATCGTCGTCAATGTTCCTGGGCAAGTGATTGACCATTGTATTGACATCCACTGGAACATTGATCACCTGCCCCAAAATTCCAAATTGTCCGTGCACATGACGCAATCTGCGAATTTGCATAAATGGAATTCTAGGAGAAATGAGTCTCTCGGACACTAAATCTAACTTCGGAAGATGTGCAGGGATCGGGGGATATACAAAGCCATTCAATTTCGACAATGTTGGAATTTTGTCTCTCCTCAAAGCCTGGCGACAGCTGGTGCATGCCAGCTCATTATTACTTCTGCATTCTGGAAATTTTTGTTGAATACGAATTTCATTTTCAACGGATAGAGTCTTCAAGTCATTTTTAAACCATAATCTATCACATACACAACACGTAAAACCGAATGGATTATTTATAAAATCACGGTGAAAGTTCTTATGTGCAGTTTTAAACTTATTAAAGTCTGAATATTGTAATCGATCACCACTATGTACATCACAATCAGGAGGACGATGAGTCGAAGTCGTTGCTAATAGTTCATTCTATGGATTATTTGCACTATCGTCCACACTGTCACGCAAGAGGTTAGCACGTGTTTGCCTCCGTTCCCTGCTATCTCGTTCAATTTCAGTTCTACTTTTTTTCTGTTTTCTATTCTGATCAATTCCTTCACTCGCCCGTTTTTTCTCCCGCCACGTTTTTGTCCTTTCTGCACCCGACTTCGGCATATTTGCACAAAACTCTCGATTTAAGTAATGAAGACACGCACAAAAAAAAAATACAAATACGGGAAGGGGGGGGGGTGACTTGAAAGACAGAAAGTCTTCCGTCTCATTCTCGCACGATACACGAAGGCCTCTCACTGTCGCCCGATAGACGAGACGTAAGGTAGTCCGTCTCACTCTCGCTCGATTCCCGGAGGCCTCTCACTCTTACTTACTACGTTAGAGCGAGCGTCACCAAAAAGGTTGCCGATCGAGATTTCAAAACCCTCCCATAAGAAGTTTCACTTCAATAAAAATTTTATATTCTTAGATTCTTTAAGGACATTTTACCGTTTATACGAAGCATAGTAAACTAGTACTATATAGATTTTCTCAGAACGATGTTTGCAATTGTCGATGGGAAATTATTTATGGTTTACCTAATTTCATTACTAATGCGTCACGGAGGTAACGGCAATTCTGCAAAGCATTTATGGCGCAAAAGGCCAAATATTTCGTTCTTTACTCGCACAGGTAGGCAGTCCGAACCTCATTTAGTCACAATAAGCCATCTTCAAAGATATTCACAGAATCCTCGTGTACGTAGTCAAAGTCATATAGTGGTAGTCAGTCGAAGCAAAACTTCCCAACAGTGACCATCATCTACATGGCACTTACTTCTTCCTCGTGAATTGAATAACCAAGAATCTCAAAGTATCGCTATGCCGATGACGCGACTAGATACAGCAATTCCATTGATTGGTCATGCGATTCCTGAAATTTGTGGTAACCAATTATCTTCGAAAAAGCAAGTTTTGGAATGCTATTTCTATTATACAAGACATAGTAAACCGAAACTCACAGCGATCGAAGCCCGTAGGTGTGTTGTGCAAAAGTGTGCTATGTTCTGGACTCTATGCAAAAATACCATTCATAAAGAAATCTCATGCGATGGATTCCTTAAAACGGCTGGTAGAAAAGTACACAAATGTACGTAGACACAGCGGTATGACGGCAAAATATGAGAGTTGTCAATTAGAACCGGATAATTTTCAATGTGAGTTAGACGATTTATTCGACATAGCCCATAAGAAGAAGGTGAGAGCTTTCAATACTGATTCAGCGGTGGCGATCTTACTGGAACTCCAGCGTCAGTCAGGCCGGAAAAGGTGCTTGAATGAAATCATCGATACAGCAATTTGCACTCTCGATAGTTTACAGGAAGAAAAGGAAACCCTGGATTCACCAAAACAAGGTATGTTGTTGCAATTACCCTTATGGTGTTAACGCAAAACTAAGAAAGATCCATGCTGTGATAACGAGATGAACAGCTGAATGATTGAAAAATAAATGATTCGCGAGAATTCCGCCGCTTATAGGCTGAGACGGCCAGTTTTCGGACTTCTAAGCCAAGAATCATTTCTATTGGTCATTTGAAAATATAATCAAATAAAAAAATGATTTGGGCGTAATTTGAACTTCACTTTACATCCCAATACATCACAAAAACAAATATTATGAATCTCAATCGACGAGACAGTCATTAATAGTAATTCGGAGCAAAATGCTTTCCCATAGCAAAATGCAATTAGGACAACGTTAACAAAAAGTTTTCTTTCATCGGTGTAAATACATAAATTGGTGTTAACATATACAACAATATATTATATACTACATTGGTGTTAATATACACAAATGTGTGAATACCTTACGACGGTTTCAATTTTTGTGTATGTAGCTATCTCTATATTTCTCTATAGCCTTTCATTCATTTATGTTCTAGAAAAAGTGTGAATTAGTCTGATTTTTGGGGGCGGTCTGATCACGGGCCAGTTCGCCGTATTTCTTGATTATTCCGTCTGGTTTCTCCCTGATCTTAGTTTGTTTATTGAATTTTCCAGCGGAATCATGCAGACTTGTCATTAATTATGCAAATTATGGGTTCGAGGATGCGGAAAACATCGCTGAACTATTCGAAAATTATGAGACTGATAGTGAGGAACGGGATGGCACTTTTCAATTGAAGTTATACCGCAAAAAACCAAAGCGACTCAGGCTTATGAATCCAAATATAACAGCGATTCTTGATAGAGGAAAAATCAGTAGTCGTGATGCAGCACGTCTATTGGCAGCAGCATTAATTGAAGCCGAAAAGTCACTGAAAGATGTACATTTGAGCCGTGAAACTGTTCGTATGAAGCGATTAAAACATCGAGAGTTACTGAATAATACTATTCCTAATAATGCCAAGATCAGACCGTCTCAGATTTTGACTGTTCACTGGGGCGGCAAACAACTACCGTCACCGGACAATAAATACATCCACGTTGATCGTCTTCCAGTTCTTGTATCTGGTTATCAATGGTATCAACTGCTCGGTGTCCCTAAATTGGAGCGAGGAACTAGGGAATTACAAGCAGATGCGATTTATCAATTATTAAAGGAATGGCATTTCACGAATGATGTCTGCGCTATGGTTTTCGATACCACAGCGAGCAACATAGGTCATATAAGTGGTGCCTGCACTCGTCTCGAAAAACTTCTTGGAAGAGACCTTCTATATGTAGCGTGTCGTCATCATATCTTTGAGCTTTTACTAAGGACAGCATTCGAAACATCAATGGGGTATACTTCTGGCCCTGAGGTGGCACTTGTCAAACGATTCATAAAAGAATGGGAGAAAATCGATAAGACGAAATTCAAAGCCGGGATACACGATGGAACAGTACAACAAATGCTAGGTCGCGAATCAAAGAATATCCTGTATCTTGCAGAGGCACAGTTGAAGGTGAGCCATGATTGGTATATGGACATGATTTTTGCAGATTTATCATGTCCTTCACTTTATTGTTTTCGTTCATTTTACAGGATACAACCATGCGAAGGGATTACAAAGAGTTCTTGGAATTGGTTGTAATTTCCCTGGACGGAAAATTGAGGACACAAAATTGGTTTCGAGCTTTGGGTCCAATACATCATGCTCGATGGATGTCTAAAGCAATTTACTCACTCAAGATTTTTCTCTTTCGCGATCGAGTCCATTTGTCGCGCAAGGAAAGAGAAGGTTTGGGTCAGACATCCGTTTTCATCGTCCTTTTGTATCAAAAAGCTTGGTTTACAGCAACAGACCCAGTTAAAGCTCCAAATAATGATCTAACGCTACTAAAACAGCTAGCTGCGCGAGGTAATGATTCTAGCCAGCCACCGTCAATTATTTGGAAGGCTATATTTGACAATTTCAAAACTCACTTATGGTATTTATCCGAAGAGTTAATTGGGTTAGCTTCCTTTGATGATTCAGTCAGTATAATATGTAAAAAAAAATGTGCCAAGCCATCAAATCTCGGTCTGCCTCCGATAATAATAAAACGTTGAGAAAACTAGAGATAAAAGATTTCAAAGCGATGGAAGAGCTGACGATAGATTCATTAGTAACTAAAAACACCATCAAATTCTCCGAAATACTGAAACAAGATTGTGATTTTTTGAATGCAGAGCCTACAACATGGAAAGACAGAGATGATTTTGCAAGAACATTCAAAGTTGTCAAATCCCTCCTGGTCACTAACGATATTGCCGAAAGAAGTGTCGCTCTCATGAGCGAATACAATGATTTACTCACAAAAGATGAATCAGGTAAACAAAATCTATTGTTAATTGTGCAAAAATTTCGTGAGTTATCAACAGGTTGTGACAGGGGAGATTTAGAGTTTTCATTAGAAAAATTTTTGGACAATGAATCTGTTACACATACAGTAAAGTAAGATAGTATTATCTGTTGAGGTTATTTTATTGGTTTTCTAAAAACGTTCCTCTCCAGTAACTAGCACATCTGTTAAAAAAATACTCGAGTGAAAGTTTGGGTACAAGTATACAATAGGATTTGTTTTTTTAAATTTGACGCAGGTTGATTGGGTGACTGCACGATCTTCTTTAAATATATTCACTATAATAATTAAGATGTGGAATCTATTTATTAACTTCCCGATTTTCGGGAAGTTATTGTAATGACCCCGAACTCGATATTTTTCCTTTCATCCTATGACTAGGGTTTTAAGTATACCAAAATGATGCCCAACAAATTTTGAATCGATGTCTGTGTGTGTGTGTGTGTGTGTGACCGAAATTTTGATCCTAAGTTTCTCACGAGCGAATGAAGCTGTCGAAAACGTCAATATTCGAATCGAAGCATTTTCACGTAACTTAGAGGGGATGAGATTTCGGGTGAAATTGGTGTAGTACTTATATTGTTATGAACAATTTCAATTGTTCATACCGCTCTATTGCTAAAACGGTTGAAGTTAGCGGATAATTTACGAAACCAAAAATGTTGCTGATGGAAAAATACACATTTAATCTTCAATGACTTTTTGTCATAATTTGCGTAATTAAGGCGATATGGTCGTTTAAAAAATCATATACATCATACTTCAGTAAATGACAAACAAATAGAAAACTGAATTTGCAAAAACACCGTATATGTGTGTGGGTGTATGTGTTTTTTTCGCCCACTCTTTTCTATTTGTATTCACCCACGTAACCGCTCTTAGGCATTACTTCGTGGGCAATACTACGGATCAGAGTACCCACCCATTGCGGCTGGGGCCGACTTCGCCATTTTGAGTCTTCGTATTTCTAATCACAGGGTAAACCTCCAGAAACCCCTGTGATACGATGGCGGGCGTCTACGATGGAACCCTCCCTCCCCCCCCCCCTCGCCCGGCGGGTCGCGTTCGGTCCCGGCTCACGGTCTCACTTCATGGATACCGCCGATAGCACACACGGAATGTTCCTGCCATCGGTCGGAGTCCGTGAGAAAATATTTTTCAGAAAAAATATTTGCAGTGAGCGGGAATCGAACGCGGGACCTTTAGAATAGTAGACAGACACTCTACCCAGATTACAACATTTTTGTGTGAATGAACGTTCATTATCTTATTTTCGATTTTTGCTCAACATGCATTTCTCAAAAACAGGGGAACTACTCGATGGATTCGATCAAAAGTCTGATGAGCTCTAAGTTATATGGAGACGCAACGATTGAAAAAAAAATTAATGGAATCGCAGGATCCGTTTCCGAGAAAACGTAAACGAAAAATTTGGCCGCATACGGACAAACACACACACACACATACATAAGTCGGTGACGGGGCTTCAAAACACCCTTGCCAGCAGCGGCATGGCTGACACCCCCAGGTGCCAGATTGTTCCAGGCAAATTAACGGAGCGGCCATGATCCCATCGAAAGACCGGGAACATCCCAAGCTACGCCAACAAGACGGGATAAAAGAAAGGAGAGAACGCTGCCCAATGACACAGCAGGAAAGAAGCTCAAAAGTGCTCTAACAGTACCCATGACTGTGGAAGAGCTGGTGAGTAATGAGACTTCACCAAGTGGAAACAGGGCCACGGACGAAGTATTCAATCCGGAGATGGAAGATGATGAAAGTGTTTGGGAGAAGTGCAAGAGGCGAAGGAAAAAACGGAGGCCGTCCCAAAACCCCCCAGGAGTTACGCAGAGTATACCTAAGCCGAAGAAGAAAACAGCTATCCGACCGGATGCGCTGATGATTCGTCCAACCGGTACGGAGATGTACTCGGAAATTTTGGGCCGAATAAAGAAAGACCAAAGTGTCTATGCGGCTAGCGCACGCGTGGACAAAATACGCAAAACAGCCGCAGGAGACTTCGGAAGTCATACAGACGAACACAAACAGCTACAGTAATACTTCCTACAGCTACGGCAAGGAAAGTATTGAGCAAGGGCAGTAAAATAGGAATAAGCCTAGTATATGCCCGTATTGTGACAGTGGTAAGGCCCATGAAGTGCTTCAAGTGTTGGCAGTACGAGCATCTTGCCGTTAATTGCAAGAGCTCCATTGACCGATCAGACCTGTCTTATAAATGCGGCGAAAAAGGACACAGAAGCTCCGATTGTAAAGCGACTCTGAAATGCGTTTTGTGCGTAGAACTGGAGCCCACGAAAGACCATGCCCATGTAATTGGTAGCATCAAATGTCCAGTCTACCAGGGTGCACTCCCGAAGATCCGTACACAGCCATAGCGCGAGTGTTACAGGTGAACCTTGCTCACTGCACAACAGCACACGATCTGCCGACGCAGACGCTTCGAGACCTGAAGATTGATGTTGCCGTCATTTCCGAACCTTACAGGAATCTACATTCCCAAAACTGGGTGACCGATACTAGCAATAAACCCGTCATTTGGTCTTGCGGTGGTTTACCGTTTGAAGCATACGATGGTGTCGGACAGTCTGGATTTGTTGTGACCAAGGTGAATGGTATCTATTTCTATAGCTGCTATGCACCACCAAGCCTTTGTTATGAAGACTTCACAGCATTTCTAGATAGACTCGTGATGGATGCGCAACAGCATTTCCCGGTGGCCATTGCGGGAGATTTCAATTCCTTGGCAGTCGACTCGGGTAGCAAGGAGACGAATCAGCGAGGACGTGCTTTACTAGAAGCCTTCTCGACTTTGGATGTTGTCCTATTGAACGATGGAAGTGAACCAACATTTCGCAGAGGACAAGCGAGCTCAATTATAGATCTCACCTTTGTCAGCAGTAGCCTGCTCAAAGGAAATTGTGCATGGGAGGTATCTGAGATTTATACTGCCAGTGATCATAGAGCGGTACTCTGGGAGGTGTCTGTTGACCGGAGATCCGCGCCCACATCAGAAAGAACAAACGGAGTCGGCTGGAATGTGAGAAAATTCGACATTACCACCTTCCTTATAGCACTGAAGACTGACCCCATAAACGGTAGCAATACCGCAGAAAAAGTAGACGGAGTCATGCGGAGAGTCACCGACGCCTGCGATGCCACTATGCTTAGGAAATTTAGTGGAAACCGACGGCCACCAGTGTATTGGTGGAGCGATGAAATCGCGGTCCTCCGGAGGGAATGTTTCGCAGCGCGAAGATCCTGGCAACGCGCAAGGATGAAGTCCAATCCTGAAAGCGTGGACGTGAAGTATAAAGCGGCTAAGCGTAAACTCACCAAGGCCATAAAGCTTCGCAAACGAGACTATTGGAACGAGCTTTTGGAGGAAGTGGATAAGGATCCTTGGGGCAGACCGTACAAGGTGGTTATGGCGCGACTTAAGAGTCAACCGATGCCATCACCGACCTGCCCCGAGCTCTTGGAGAGGATTGTGTCTGTCTTATTTCCCCAACAATCGAATATTACTGGGACGTATGTGAAGAATGATATCAACGACGAAATTCCACCGATTACAGCTGAACTATTGCAGGCCTGTAGTAGAGTGGGCAACAACAAGGCCCCTGGTCTCGATGGTGTGCCAAACATAGCACTGAAGTCCGCCATTAATGCAGTACCTGGAATCTTTTCGATATGTACAATGCTTGCATTCAGGAAGGTATCTTCCCCAGCAGATGGAAGCAACAGAGACTCGTACTGCTTCCTAAGGGAAAAAAGCCTCCGGACGAACCGTCATCATATCGTCCACTCTGTATGCTGGATACTGCGGGCAAGATCCTGGAGCGTATTATACATCAGAGAATTGAGGCAGTGGTGGAACCCCTATTGGCCGAAGCCCAATACGGCTTCAGACGACGACGATCTACGTTGGATGCTATAGACCTGGTGGTTAAAACAGCGAAGAGAGCGATTGAGGGCGGACGATGGAAAGGAGGTACGAAACAATACTGTTTGGTTGTTACTCTGGACGTCAAGAACGATTTCAACTCGGTAGGGTGGGATTCCATTTTGGCGGCATATCTCCAAAAGATGGTAGGTAACTATTTCACCGACAGAGTTCTCAAGTATGACACAGAAGTAGGCCCCAAAACATATAAGGTGACTGGGGGTGTACCTCAAGGCTCAGTGTTGGGGCCCCTTCTGTGGAATATCGTGTACGACGAATTGCTGAAACTGGCACTGCCGACGGGGGCAAAGCTCGTGGCTTTTGCGGATGACGTGGCTATAACCATCGTGGAAAAACATCTATTCACGCTTCAGCTAATTTTCGATAATGTTTTTAACAAGATATGGAAATGGACTTGCAGAGCATAAGACTGAGGTACTACTCATGACAAGCCGAAAGAAATTGGAGACAATCACGCTGCAAGTCGGTGAGCACAAAACAACTTCCCAGCCCTATATACGGTACCTAGGAAGTATGATTGATGCCCGACTCAGTTTTAGACAACAAGCCCAACATGCAAGCAGTAAGGCGGGTGCAGTGAGGACTGCCCTTGCAAGACTTATGCCGAACATTGGAGGGCCAAAACAGAGGAGAAGACTCTTATTATCATCAGTTGTCACATCGGTATTAACATATGGTATCCCCATATGGACAGATGTCCTACGAAGTCAAGCAGCACGACGGCAAGTTGTTCCAGTCTACAGGCTGAGCGCCCTGAGGGTGGCTGGCGCATACCGGACAGTATCCAACGAAGCAGTGTGCGTCATTGCTGGGATGATACCTATCGAAGTTCTAGCGGAGGAGCGTAGGCGACTCTACACATGCAAAACATCAACTGAGCTGAGCCCAGTAGAACTGAGGAGAGTAGAACATAACCACAGCATCCAGCGATGGCAGCTACAGTGGGACGCCTCGAGCAAAGGTGGACTCATCGACTTATTCCGGAGTTGAATGTTTGGCTTGACCGATCACATGGACAAGTCAATTACTACCTAACCCACATGCTCTCAGGACACGGGTGCTTTCGGGAATATCTTCACAAATTCAAGCATGAAGATTCCCCGGATTGCCCAAAGTGTCAGGGAATTCAGGAAAACGCGGAACATGTTCTCTTCGCATCTCCGCGTTTCGACGTCCAACGGTCTATATGGGCAAATAGCGTACGCAAACCCATTAATGTTGGAAATCTTGTGGAAGCTATGCTATCATCAGAGGCAGCATGGAACGCGACAAGCGATTTCGCAATGGAGGTTCTGCAGGAGCTGCGCCGCGAGGAGCATCTTCTTACCGTGAACGACCGGAAAGGATTCGCTACTGAGGAAGCCGCGGCTGTCGTCCCCAACGCAACGAAGTATTGCTCCGCAGATGTTCCGTCGTGATTTGGGGATACTGGGATATAGAAGGTTGTCCTTCTACTAGTGTAGGCTAAGGGGTATTGTCCCTTGTTTTTGTTTTTTTTCTGTATTTGTACTTTTAATTTGTAAGTTTTGTTGGTTTGTTTTCAATAAAGATTGTTTAAAAAAAGGGAGGAAAGAGGAAGAAGGGAGCGTGAGGAAGGAGGTTGGCTGGCTTCTTTCTCTTTTTTCTTAGAAAAAAAAACACACACACATACACATACACATACACATACATGTACACATACTCATACACACATGGGACATGTGACGTGGAACATCTGAAAACTAATTCATAACTATTCAATGGAGAACCACTGGTCAAGGGGCGGAGCTACGCTCTGATTCGCTTATTTAAAAATTGAGTAACTCGATGGGGGGGCCTCGGAGAGAAAAATGGAAAAGGAACTTTCAACTCCAAATTTTGCCCTCTTCCCACCCTCAAATTTAGAGTGCGCAGTTGCGGGACACCCTGTATAGCCTTCATAATAGTGCCACATAATGTAAGCACTTGTTACTCTTGAAAAATTGGGGAATTTTCGTTCGCATTTTCCTTCGGTTAAATATGCGACAAAATACTTGCTGTTTTCTCAGAAAATGAAGAGATAGTTGAAGAATCACATGTAGTATTTCCGCAAAGGATTTCACTATATACTGACTCAGCTAAATGCACTCAAATATCTTGAATTTAAGGGAAAATGCGACTTTCTTATTGAACAAAAACCGGTCGAAGGTACGCGGTTCGACTTCTTTTCTATTCATCACCCATGTACTTCCACATCTCCAAAGTTTCTAATAAAATTATTTTTTTTGAAGTGAAACTTCTTATGGGAGGGTTTTGAAATCTCGATCGGCAACCTTTTTGGTGACGCTCGCTCTAACGTAGTAAGTAAGAGTGAGAGGCCTCCGGAAATCGAGCGAGAGTGAGACGGACTACCTTACGTCTCGTCTATCGGGCGACAGTGAGAGGCCTTCGTGTATCGTGCGAGAATGAGACGGAAGACTTTCTGTCTTTCAAGTCACCCCCCCCCTTCCCGCTTTACTCGGCCCATCATTTTTCAAACTCTCAAGCCGTGAAAAATTTCGATTTTCAAAAATCGACGAACTATTGACGCTCCGTCGAACGGCTCCGTTGGAGCACTGCGGCAGAGAAGACGATGATTGTTTAGATAAAGAATTTTCGTCGCGTAGCTTGAAGCGAACTATGGGCCCATAACCAGTATTGGTCAGATTCGGAAGACAACTTCAGAAATGCATCCGAGGAGTGTAAAATGACGTAAAAAAGAAGGATATAGCCCAACGGTGTGAGGTCATTGGTAATCGAGATTTTCCCTTCGACTTTCGAGTTTTCGAATTCGATAATCGATTTATTTTCCTGGTCGAAGCCCACAATTATTATAGACTAGTTCCTTGCCGGTGGCCGCTACGCAGCCACATGCACTTCCCAATGCCATTTCGATGTCAATTTTCATCATGGTATCGATAATCGACATTTTGTCTTCTCGCACAGAAAGCGGATCATGCTTATAGCACTCTATATTTCACCAAATCAGAAGATGGCGAAAATAATAGAGTTTATTCACCTTCACTTGCTGCCGTATACTCCAGTGGGGGCTGCAGAAGTTGGAGTAGAGCTGGACAAAATACCGATGATTCTAGGTGGAGATTTTAATGTTAATTTTGCTTCAGAGGATTCCAAGCCATTAATTCAGTTCTTGCAACGGAAATCGTCATTGGAAATGAACAATTCACCAATTGAATCGACTACACGCCATGGTACCACGATCGATGCAGTTTTCTCACGTTACATCGAAAATTTGGAGTCAAGAGTCTTCATTACCTATTTTAGTTACCACAAACCTATCATTTCGTTCATGAAGAGTCTACCAGAGAATGAAGGTGAAGCTGATTGAGATTTAATTCATCATATTCATACTAATATTATTGGATCTTGAAAAGAGTATAATTATTATGATGAATAAATTAATATTTACTATCAAGAAGTGTTTGACACGTGATTAAAATGATTCCTCTCCCTCTAAACATAGAAAATTAAATAATCCTTGCCGATCCAATCATTCAGTTTCACTTCTATCGCGTGTCTTCATGACACACCATTTGTTTTTTCGTAATGAAATCATACATATTAAGTTTCATACCTCGCGTCGCGGCTATAATCCCATAAGAATTTCTAAAGCTTTTGGTAACCTTTAAAAATGGTGGAAAAAATCGCAAAAAAATCCCACGGTCTTTTCATGTATTCCACCATCAATTTTTGACATGGCAGTAATAAAATTCGAACTTTCGTTCAAATCTGGGCAAGCTATTGTACACTGGTCATATGTTTCGTCGCACATCAGCAATTATGTTGGCGGAAGCTGGAGGTACCGTCTAGGAACTAAAAAAACATGGGGGCTGGAAGTCCACTGCAGTCGCCGAAGGCTATATAGATGACTCGATCTATTGTGTCTATTGATACGCCAAACGTAAAATCAGCTAAAAAATAATACAACTTATCAGAAAGTTGTCCACTCAGCAGAAGAAGAACAATCCGTCATTTATATGTACATTAGAAAATTCGTCCGAAAAAGAGAATAATCCGCTCCTAACTCAACATACAGTTCTTCGTCCAAATTGCTTAATCCCGCCGCCACTGCTGAAAGAACTCATGAGAAACTTATCCAGTCCACAGAAGAATAACAATCCTTAATCTACATGCATATCAGGACAGTCGTCATACCAACAGAATTTGCCACTTCCATCGCAACATACATCTATTCATTCAAATTCCTCAATCTCTACTTCGCCCCCATCAAAAAAGCCAAAGCAAACACCAGCAAACCATACTCAAATAGACGAGCCGACACCTTGAAACGGATGCCCGAATCCCGGAAGAATTCTTACAGTGCCGTTCTATCACCGTTAACAATTATGGCAATATTCGGATTTACCCGTGCAACACAGAGAATCACTTAATAAAAACATTACTTTCAGTTGAATATAAAAAAATCAGATTTAGTACTCACGTTATTACGTAATATAGGGGGGAACATTTTCTCATGGGGAGAAAATGTCCGCACCTTCGCCCTGCCTTCCCTATTTTCCCTAGATCTTCCTCCTAATTTGATTGGGGGCCAGTAACATTTTTTACGTAAAATCTACAAAACCGAGAGCTTCAACGCAACTTGAGTTAACCTACGAGCGACTTCTTTAACGCGACGTAATCTTACTAACTATGCATGTAACTTATCGATAAAACGGAAGGGGGATGGCCGGGTGATGAAACGGAGTAGGGAAGGAGGAGCGGCATGCCCCACGCGGCTCAGGATGCGGGTTGTGATAGAGAGGGTCGGGTTCCAGGTTGGGGACTGCAATCCCGCCTGGGGCGAAAGCACGTGGGGCTCAAAAATTACGCACTTCATTTAGAAACTTGATTAAATTTATTAACTAAACCTAAGATAACAACAACTAACTAAATTGCCCATTAAGGCCAGCCGCCGGTGAAGGTGAGAGAGGATCCAATGAAAAAAACTACTGAGCACGCCCCAAAAACGAACGAGGGTTACTGTAGGTGGCCTAAACTCGATTGGTACATCGAATCCTCCATCGAAAGTTAAAAAAAAAACAAAACGCAGTACACCATCCCGAGGCGAGGTCCGCAATTGTGCGTCGACTGTTAGGTCGGAGACTAGCTTGATAGTTTTTTAGTGTCGCAATCGGGTTCTCTTCTTTAACCCAAAAACCGAGAATTAATCTCTGAATCATTCCTTAAACTACACGTAACAATATGTTCGAAAACAGAGGAATAACCTCCGATATAATTTCTAAAACCACGCGTAATGATATGCGGGATGGAGAATTACTCTCCGCAATTTCATTGAAAATCACGCGTTATAATATGTCCGAGGACACAGGAATAACCACCGACATATTCCTAAAATAAAGCGTTATAATGTCCGAAAACGGAGGAATAATCCCCGAAATATTCTCTAAAACCGCACAATAACATTCGAGAAACAGAGTAATATTCCTGGGATCACGCGTAATAAAATCTGAAACCGAGAAATATTCTCCGGAATATTCCTCAAATCAAGCGTAATAAAATCTGAAACAGGGGCCGGTTTGGCGTGCGAGGGCTAAAGTGCTCTGCCTACTCCAAATCGATCCTAGGATCATGGTTTCGAATCCGGCTTCGAGAGAAAATTTTTTCAAAAAAGAATTTTCGTCACGTCGCTCGAGTCGAACCCATGAACCGAAAAAGTTAACAGTAAGAGTAAACGAAGTGCATCCCAAAAGTCAAATAAGAGTGCAAAAAACAGTTTACAATCGAATGATCCTACCCTCAATGTGAACAAATAAAATCCGTAACTTTGAGTTACCCAGGAAAAGTCGTGAGCATCTGACGACTATAATAAGTTCAGAGCCGTCGCTTATGATAGTTCCACGGCGACGTTAAATAACATCTTTAAAAAAAAAAATAATAATAATAATATGAAACAGAGACATATTATTCGAAATATTCCTCAATTACGCGTAATAATAGGCTTGAGGAAAGAAAAATCAACCCCGAAATATTATCGAAACCCACGCGTTATAAGGGTATGCACGAAAAACCGAGACATAATACTCGGAGCATTTTCCTAAAATTGCCGCGACGGGTGACATCATTCCGAATCGAAAAAACAATCGCGAACAAGCGAGACAACCGGCATTGTCTCGAGAGTCACGTCATTATCTCAGCATGCTCAGAATACGCGGGTATTCGCAAATTAACTGGACTGTCCCGACTGTCCCTTTTTTGTTTCGTTCAAGGACGAAAACTACACGTACTAGAATATGCGAATAACGGGCAATTAATCTCCGAATTACCTATCTCAATTCTTCCACGGCGGGTAACAGCAGCCCGAATTAAACAAAACACACGCGAGCAGGCGAGACCACCGGCGTTGTCTCCATTGCACGTGCTCTCCCCGTGAGGGAATCCTTGAATTCCTTGTAGGAAGAACATGGCGCCGATGAGCCGATCTTGTCTTCACATGCTTCACGAAGTTTCGTGCTGAGTCTTTGAGAAACCGTATGCGCGATGACCTGATCCCATTGGGAGTTTGGAGGACCACGAGCCTCCAGAGCATTAAGCGCGTCGGAGGTAGTGGTGAGCAGGACATTGAGATCTTCAGCGCTGTGAGAATTCATGGCTGGAGGATTGAAAAGCTGTTCGAGATGAGCCGAGATGAGCAGTCGTTTATTCTCATAGCGAGACAGGAGCAAAGCCCAGGCAATCGAAAAGGACTCATCTGAGATCGTCGGATTGGTGATTCGCTGAGCTGGCTCCCTTGAAAGGCTAGTACGCAGATAGTGCATCTTCCCCACGTTGGACAGATCCGTATTTGAGCCGACTAGAGACGCGAAAAGATCATGGAATGGCCGCCAGTTCGCGTAAGCCCCTCCGAATTTGGGCATAGAAATCTCGGAGAGATAGAGTTTTGAACAGGTGGGCTGTGCCGCACCAGATGCGAGTGATCGCCGAGTTGTGCCTGAGACCCTCCTACTATCAATGAGCTGACTGAGGATACCCCGAGCATCATGATAATGCCCGATAGTGGCATCAAAACATTTGTCCTCGAAATATGGCAATTCGAGGACATCTTCAACCGTGCCACTACTGACAACGAGCTTCTCATGGGTGCTCTCAAACTTCTCGCACTATGTCTCTAGGATTTCAAGTTCACCCTGGAGATTTGAGATAGTCAGTGTTTTCGCCACATCCTTGAGCAGCTCCGTGTGTATGCGCTCGATGAACGCCACCCGAGATTTGTTCAGTCTAATGGTTGCCTCGAATGACGCCATAATTATGTTTGTTATGTGCAAAAAAAACGACAACGAATGAAAACAATAATCAAGGCAAAGCAGTGAGTAGTTCCGTTCAGCCGGCGCGAGAATTTAGCAAAATTCAAAAAAAAATCCAAATGAACAAACCCAATGACGGGGAGAATTTTAATGCGCGAAAAAATTGAACAACAAGCGCAAAAAAAAACGAGTTGAGCGAAGCCGTGAGCTTTGACAAAAAAATAAGCTCAATCAAAAAGAAAAATTCCGAGAGCGGCCACAATAAATTAAATAAATCCAAGAACCAAGAAAAGGTTAGCTAATTCTACTTTGCCAATTTGATCAGTTTGAGCTGGCCTCGTGCGCGAACGATGCTGTTGAGAATTCCACGGATCCGGAGATGAGAAGTTCCAATTGTTTGTTTTCACGGTCCGATGCAGCAAGTTTGTGGTGTTCCCCTTGCGATGAGTTGAGCCGACGAGCTGTTCTTGCACAATTGAGCTGCCCTGATGAACACTTCACTCCCCTTAACGCCCGAAAAAAAGTCAAAAATATCCCACAAATCCGGCTCGAAGGACCAAAATTGTTTGTTGAGCTGTCTGGATCTGCGGGGATATTTGATGGATGGGTGCACGGGAGGTATATTTTTAGGGGATTAGAAGAGAGGGTCCACAAAATGAGTTCACACAGTAGTCAATTCACTTCAAATAAAACGGCTATATTTCACAATTAAAAATATTGTGCACAACTTTAATTAGAGCCGAACAAACTTGAGTAACACGAGCGGAACACAGTTGTTTAAGAAATGGGGATTCTTCGCAAAAAGAAGAAGAGCCACGTGCGAGAAATTCAAGAGAAAAAACACAGGAGTTACGCATGTGTTAATAGGATAACCGCCCGGAAGAGAGTGAAAAGTGGGTCGCAGTACATCGAAAAGCCAAGATGCGACCCCGTTATCGAGTGAGTATATCCGGTGAGCCATCAATAAGGTAGGCGCTCACGACTGGCGCCTCAAGTGAGGACAAAAATACAAACTTCCCGATTTGGTAACTCGAGTTTTCGAAATCATGTGTTTCAAAAATTTACGATTTACTTCTCACTTCCGTATTTACTGATTTTTTCATTTCTCTATATGTCGCTGCCTTTTGTGATTTTTTTCATAATCAAGAGATAACTCCCGCTTCCACGTGAAGACCATTTATTTCTCATTGAAGCTTTCGAGTCTCATTGAAGCATTTTTAAACCATGAATATACAACAAATACATTGAAGAAGTTCAATAAGTTCGTATCTCCGGCTTCACTCGACAACACGTTTCTGGCAGCATTGATACACAAAAATGACATACAAGTATTATATTCTGAGTCGGTTCATGTCTACTGTAGAGACCAATTTTTGCGATCGCACGACGCCATCTAGCCTCCATTCATGCACTCATCACATGAATTATTTTTTTCTGGCGGCTCTACCACCTTAATTGTGCACATTATAGGAAAAAGTTTCACTTTTCTCGATGTTTGACGACATGCTGATAAGTTTTCTGAAACATTTTCGTATGTGTGTGTGTGTGTCTGTCCGTCTGTGCACATAGAAACTTTGTCGAACGTTTCTGGAAGAACCAATGGACCAATTTGGGGTCTTTTTTGATCGATGCGTCTCCATGGTGCCGAGACCGAAAAGGACTGTCAAAGTGAAATAACAAGTGTTTCTATTGTTATTAATCATTTCAATTGTTTATAACGCTGTATCGCACGAAATATTATAGGTACCCAAAGAAGTACCCAGTAAATGTTGTTTCTTATAAAAAAATACATATTTTGTGTCTCTCAACTTTTTTCCTATCTTTAACCGTTTCGGCGTTAGAACGTTATGAACAATTGAAATGATTTAAAACGAGAAAAGTGAGAGATTGGAAAGCTATTAGTATCTAATCAAGGTTGTTCCTTGCATAAAAAAGGTGTCTAATGTCAGATTTGTGTTTCATATCTCAAACGGTGCAGGAGATAAAGTGTTAAATTTAACAAAGTGACCGTTTAGGAGATAAAGTATTAATATGACGCAAACCCACACACACGCCTAGGTTCGCGCCCTGCCGCCGAAGAATACTTTTCAAACAGTTTCTCATGGATTCCGACCGATGCAGGAATGTTCCGTGTGTGCAATCGGCGGTACCCATAAACTGAGATCGCCCGACCGAGCGGGGACCTAACCCGACGCAGGGGGTGGGTTCCATCATATGCGCCGGCCATCGTAGCACAGGGGTTTCTGGAGGTTTACCCTGTGTTTAGAAATACGATGGCCTAAAATGGCGAAAGTCGGCCCCAGCCGCATGGGTGGGTGTCCGATACGCCCCCTGAAAGAATGCTTATACGGCCGCCCTCCGGGGCGTACAAATGAGAGGGACGAAGACAAAGCAACAAAAAAAATACACACACACACACAGACATACAGCAGGCAGTTATGCTTTTGGTGCGCAGAGGGCCAAACCCACATTCCATTTTTTTTAGTTCGATCTGGAATTGGGCTTTTAAGTATACCAAAATTCTGCCCGTAAGATTCTGAACAGATGCCTATATGTGTGTGATTTTGATAAAATGAATTCATGCGATATTTATGTTGTTATGAACCATTTCAATTGTTCATGACGCTCTATCACGAACACCGTCGGAGAGAAAGTTGTTCCCCACGTCAAAATACACATTTTATATTGTATGACTTTTTTTTTTGCATAATTTACATAATTAAGGAGGTATGGTCGTCTGAGGGGTCATTCATGTTACCGTATCGCGGTCGAAGTATTTCCACGTAAAATAGGGGGTTAAATCCTTTGAATGAAATGGGAGCAGTGTATACATTGTTATTATCAATTGAATTGTTTACAACACAAAAACGGTGAAAGATACAGCCGAAAGTATGAAATGGAACTTGAGCGGTGAGTGGAAATGCACATGATAACAGTGGGACCTAATGGAGAGGCAAACTTAAGTGTTTAATATCCCGATTTAGGGAAGTGATTGTATTCACCCCGATAATGAAGAGTTTTAGAAATCGAAAATTTTCACTTTTCTCGACGTTTGACATCATTCTGACAAATTTTAGATGAAGGTTCTCTGTGTGTGTGTTCGTATATGAGTGATTCTTTGAGAAACGGTGAACGGTAAACGGCTTATTCTATTTGTTTCTTCTTACAAAATGACACAAAATTACCTCTGACTGTCCAGAGCGGAAAGGAGTGTCAATATTGAAAAACAATTTCTTCAATTGTTGTTAACAATTTCAATTGTTTATAACGCTGTATTTGGAGAACGGTGACAGATACGAGAAAAAGTGTCAAACAAAAGTTGTTCCCGCCGGTCGTATGGTGAAGACATTTGTTTTGAGTCGGTGTCGTGCGGACGCATGTCTACCGCTCCCTGCGAAATATAAAGTCCAAACTTACCGCGTTTATAGCACAGTTAAATTATAAATCGAATACAAGTTTTGGCGCAAAAGTGTCAAACTTGAAAAACCTTAAAATTCCCTTGGACCCAAAAAGGAAAGCTAAAATGAGTCCTCCGATGGAAAACTCAAAGAAAACCGTTACGAAACCTTCGACCAATGCGAGCTCAGTTCCCGCTCGCCTCGCCAAACCTTCCAACACTACTGATGGACCTCAAGAGGTTCAAACACAAACTTCTGTGGCTCCAATAATCATCGAGAATGAAAAACTGGAGACCAAAAATTGATCAATTTTCTGCAAATCAACGCCGCAAATAACAATGTCAGCATGAAATTTAATGGAAGTACCACGATCGTCCCTCTACGAACGACCGAGGACTACAACACAATTGCAAGTATCCTGAAAAGGCAAAATTTCAATTTTTTCACTCTCGGTCTTAAAAGTAAGCAAACTAAAAAAAATATTTTGAAAGGGCTTCCCAGTAGCTTTTCAGAAGACGAAATTCAAGATGAGGTAGCAAAACACAGCATTAACGTACTTTCTAATCGCCAATTTATGAACGTAAACAAAGACGGAGAAACAAGTGAAACCAGACCACTACCGATCTTTGCAATCACTGTTGGCACGGAAATAACCTTGAGCAACTTCGCTGATATTAAAACTATTTTCTATCAGACGTACAAGATCGAAAAGTACGTGAAATCCGAGCAACCGACCCAATGTTTCAGGTGCCAAAGATTTGGCCATGCAGGCCAGCACTGCAACCTGAACCCCAGATGCGTCAAGTGTGCGTCAAAGCGTGCACTTCCAAAATACTTCGGACAAGCACATACCGCCAGTTATGGAGAGTGTACCAAGAGTTTCCATGAAAACTCAAAAACAAGCAGGCGGTCCTCGGGTTCCCCCATTCGAATGTGTCAAATATGCCACCATGTTTTGCTTCCGTATGTAAACATTACAATCGGTCAATTTTCACTTTCGCTAATTATGCTTGTAAACAAATCCGAAGTTTGAGCATAGTGTCTGCATGTATCAATTTTTTTCGAAAATCTTCACGTACAAAATTTCACATAAAACGGACTAAATTTTGAGAATAAAATCTGGAAAAATTATCAATTATTGGGATTGAGTACATATAGCTGTGGGCGCAATTTCAGTGAAATCTGTCCGTAAATTTCTTAGAAATCGACTTTTTTTGTTTTTTCTTCGATCGCTCATATCTCAGAAACTAATGGATATTTTTTAATTTCTTTTTTATCAAAATGTGCATCTCAACGAGATCCAGGGAATGGTGGAAGAACATCTAGTAGGTTGCTCACACGAAATTGGAGATATTCCAATTTTTCAGTTTTATACAGTTTTCTTTGCTTTTTGTTTTTGTACGCACGCTAGCGTCCGCAAAAATTGAGATAAAAATTTGAAATTTGGAACAAAGGTTCCGTTTGTTGTGGTGAAGAACCCTATTGAATAGCGATTTGATCGTATCATTAGTTTTCGAGATTTCATTTTTTTTTTGTCTTCAGGGGTTTTATTTCATTTCTCGATAATTATTCAACCGATTTTGTTGTTTTTTTGTTCAAAATGTGCGCCTTGACGAGATCTATGATACGGTTGAAAAACATTCAGTCAACTAGTTCGGGTAATATAAGATATTCATATCTTTTAACTTTTGACTTTGGTTTTACTTTTTATGTTTGTTCGCACTCTAGCGTCCGCAAAAATGGTGATAAAAACTTGACATTTGGAAAAGAGGTTCGTTTTGTTATGGCGAAGAACCCTATTGAATGGCGATTCAATCGCATCGTTAATTTTCTAGATTTCAATTATTTCATTTTTACGGTTTTTTCATTACTTCATTTCTCGATACGTATTCATCCCATCTTCTTGCAAAATATGAGCCTTAACGAGATCTATGAACGTTCAACGGCATTGAGAGAATTATTGTGGGTAATATGGGATATTCCTGTTTTTGCTTCCGTTCGCCTAAAAAAGATTTTTCAATACTGGAACATTTCCATTTTGTGTGCAATCGGACCATTCGGAAGCTTACCACCAATGAAATCGGGGGGAATAAAAAAAACAGTGCCATATTTGACACATTCGAATTGGGGGGGGGGGGGCGAAGACGACCTGCTTGTTTTCATTTCCCCCAATTTCATTGGTAGTAAGCTTCCGAATGGTCTGATTGCACACAAAATGAAAATGTTTCAGTATTGAAAAACCTTTTTTCAGGCGAACGGAAACAAAAACAGGAATATCTCATATTACCCAAAGTAATGGACTCAATGTTGTTCAACTAGTTGATAGATCTCGTTGAGGATCATATTTTGGAAAAAGATGGGATGAATACTTATCGAGAAATGAAGTAATAAAAAACCGTAAAAATGAAATAATTGAAATCTACAAAATTAATGATGCGATTGAATCGCCATTCAATAGGGTTCTTCGCCATAACAAAACGAACCTCTTTTCCAAATGTCAAGTTTTTATCACCATTTTTGCGGACGCTAGAGTGCGAACAAACATAAAAAGTAAAACCAAAGTCAAAAGTTAAAAGATATGAATATCTTATATTACCCGAACTAATTGACTGAATGTTTTTCAACCATATCATAGATCTCGTCAAGGCACACATTTTGAAAAAAAAAACAACAAAATCGGTTGAATAATTATCGAGACATAAAATAAAAACCGTGAAAACGAAAAAATTCAAATCTAGAAAACTAATGATACGATCAAATCGCCATTCAATAGGGTTCTTCACCACAACAAAAGGAACCTTTGTTCTAAATTTCACGTTATCTCAATTTTTGCGGACGCTAGCGTGCGTACAACAGCAAAAAGCAAAGAAGACTGTAAAGAACAGAAAATTTGAAATATCTCCAATTTCTTGTGAGCAACCTACTAGATGTTCTCCAACCATCTCGTTGAGACGCACATTTTGATAAAAAAAAAATGTTTAAATATGCATTAGTTTCTGAGATATGAACAATCGAAGAAAACACAAAAAAAAGTCGATTTCTAAGAAACTTACCAACAGATTTCCCTGGAATTGCGCCCACAGCTAGATGTACTCAATACCAATAACTGACAATTTTTTCAGATTTTATTCTCAAAATGTAGTCCTTTTTGCTTCCGACTGGAAGCTTCGTAATCGCTCGATTTTTTTTGTCCATTTTTCGGTGTTTCGGCCCCCAAATCGAAGCATTGGATTTAATTCAATTGCATTTTTCGCGCTTTTCCAGGCGCAGCACTAGGATTCCTTCAAAAAATGGCAATTTGAACCTTGAAAGTCACGTTGGCTAGTTAGAAACCACAGTTTTTAGGCTTTGTCCATATGTATGTATGTGACTCGACATTGTAGTTATTTCCTGAATAACCGTTCGATCAAATTTCATGATTTTTTCAAAGGATGTAGAGTTTCATGAGCGCTATGATTTGGCGACAATTAAACTTTGATCGGTCGTCTCATTTGGAAGATATTGAGGTTTTTTGAAATTCTGTTTTTCGACGATTACTCAAAAACTAATTGTCCGAATTTCAGACGGGGAGGCGGATGTTACTGATCGAATTTGAGAATGGAAAGTCTCTATATGCCCGGTAGCTTAGTTGGAAAAGTGCCCGGCGCGATACTGGGAGTCTCGGGTTCGCATCCCGACTGGGACTATCGGGATTTTTTTCTCTCAAATTTTCGATCTATCTTCAATTTAATTTAATAAATGCCTTCAGACGGGGAGGCGGTGGTTACTGATCGAATTTGAAAATGGAAATTCTCTATATGCCCGGTAGCTTAGTTAGAAAAGTGCCCGGCGTGATACTGGGAATCTCGGGTTCAAATCCCGACTGGAACTATCGGGATTTTTTTCTCTTAAATTTTCGATCTATCTTCAAAGGGGAGGGATCCCTCAGAACTCCCGAAATCCTCTCGGAGCTTAAAGACATGATCTCTAAACTCCAGGAAGCTGATACCCCCATTGATAGGATCACAATCATCGCATCCTACGCATACCTTTTCCTACCCACCTCTGCACCACCCACGATCCCCCTACAAACATAATCAAAATCTTAGCCATGAATATTTTTGCTCTTAAACCTAATCGGGATTAATTGTTACACATTGTCCATAGTAATAACATCAAAACTTTTCTCATTTCAGAAACTAAGCTAAACAGCAAAACGGAAAAAATTAACATACCAGACTTCTCGCTCATCAGGGAAGACAGAACGGCCAAAGCAGGTGGTGGTGTTGCCGTGGTAATCCACAACACATTGAAATATAAAACTCTTCCGCACGATCTCCTGTCGCTCACCGAATACGTGGGAGTGGAGGTCCAAGTAGACAATAAAAAAATGAGAATCTATTCGTTATACAATCCACCTGATGTCTCACTGGATACTAACCTATTGAGACACATCTTTTCTGATAATACTCCAACAATTATCGCTGGAGACTTCAATGCAAAGGATACTGCTTGGACCTCCGATAGGCCAAACGAATCAGGTAAAATTCTCACAAATTTTTTGACGGCACAAAAAAACTATATGCTCTTTCCAGACATTCCAACACACTACCCCCATAATTCTATCACTCCTAGTACTATTGATCTCCCATTAACAAACAACTTCTCTATCATTAATCATTTCACCACTCTTTTCGAATCCCCCTCAGACCACCTGCCGCTGCTTTTCTCCCTGTTTGGCAAACCAACCTCACCAGAACCATCAAAAATATTAAACTACGCGAAAACCGACTGGGAAAATTTCAAGGACATCGTAAATGATGAGATTTCTACACCAAACTCGACATGTAATAACACTGAAGCAATAGATAAACACACAACAAATTTCACTGTAATTATTTAAACATCCTTGGATTCCTGCACTTCCATCCGCTCAACCAAATCCACCCATACTCATCTCCCACCCGAAATAGCCTCCTTAATAAAACTCGAAAACTATATTAGGTCAAGATGGCAAAAAACACGAAATCACTTTTTTAAATCCGAACTCAATCAGCTCATTAAAGAAATCAGACTTAAAATAACCGAATGGAAACAAACAACTTGGGAGAACAAACTCAGAAACATCGACCTCAAGGATCACTCAATATGGCGCGTAGCAAAATATTTTAACAACACCGGCAAAAGTAAAATTCCCACACTAAAGTCCGATAATACGATCCACACAGAAGGCCATGACAAGGCAAATACACTTTGTACACACTACGCGAATATCCATGAATTATCGGCGTCTCGAGGAAATAAGTCATTTGAACAAGTCATAGCTCATGTAAAAAAATATTCTCAATGCATCGATTGAAATCCCCACAAAACTCTTGACAAATCCTCGTGAAATCATCTGCGCCATCAAAAAACTAAAAAATAAGTCAGCCCCGGGTGTGGACAATATTGCCAACATAACGCTAAAAAACCTCCCGATTAAAGCAATAAGTTTACTAACAAAGATATATAATGCATGCTTCCTCAAACAATGTTTTCCGGAACTCTGGAAAGGAGCGGTGGTCATACCGATTCTCAAGCCTGGCAAGCCCCCTTCGTATCCGGTGAGCGACCGGCCTATTAGCCTCCTACCGGTATTGACTAAACCCTTTGAGCGAATAATTTTAGCTCGTCTCAAAAAACCCATTGAAGAGTTACAATTAATGCCTACGAATCAATTTGAATTCCGATCAGGACACTCGACATACCACCAGCTGGTCAGAATTACCAATGATATAAAATCCGCGAAAGACCGGAAAGAAGACACCGTTCTTCTTCTCCTGGACAGCGAGAAGGCCTTTGATTCTGTTTGGCCCACAGGCCTTATATATAATCTCGACAGCTTAAAGTATATTGATAGGTTCAGGGTCCACGAGCTTGACCCTATATTGTGGTTAAAAAAAAAAAAAAAAAATTAAATTGAAGATAGATCGAAAATTTGAGAGAAACAAATCACCGACGGCTATGACCGAGTGGTTAGAGCCCTGGCCTTTGGCACACGAGGTCCACGGATCGAGTTCCCGCTTGGGGACTCTCCGATTGGTATAGTAGAGTGGAATTGTCCAGCGTTCGAGTTCATAGGGATACATAGTCGAACGGGAGTTTCGTCAAAGAAACGGCTGTACAAATTGGGGTTTTCCGTGGTTTTCCTTCAATTGTAGATTGACCCAAGCGATGTAAAGTCTGGTAGGCATTGCATTTATTGGGTCAAACTAAGTGAATGCTGTACAGTTTGGGAAGAATTCGGTTTCCATCGGCACCGTGGGAGGGTCGCCACATATGCATAATCGCATCGAAGCGTAAATAAAAAAAAAAAAAAAAGAGAAACAAATCCCGATAGTCCCAGTCAGGATTCGAACCCGAGAATCCCAGTATCGCGCCGGGCACTTTTCCAACTAAGCTACCGGGCATATAGAGAATTTCCATTCTCAAATTCGATCAGTAACCACCGCCTCCCCGTCTGAAGACATTTATTAAATCAAATTGAAGATAGATCGAAAATTTGAGAGAAAAAAATACCACAGTAATCATTTATCACAGTATATTCATTTGGAAGAGTATTTTTGTCTCTATATTGAGGATTTTTTTGTACAGATCTGTAAGTTTAATGAAGCAGATATAATTAATTGAAAATCACATAATGCAAGAGTAAAAATGTCTCAAATCGAGAAATTTTACTGGAAGTGTGGCATTTATGCGAAAAATTCACGAGCTTCCCCACAAAAAAAACACTATATAGAACAAGCTTTCAGCTACATCTTCTGAAAGTTCCAGCTTGATCCTAAGTTCGAGGATTTAATGAAACAATGAATGAAAAACTCTGATTTATCGTCGCTGGTTCGTGAGTGTCATGGTGGCTGGATCTGGTGATTTTTTTCCCCTAGTATCTGAAAGTGTAATGGCCGGTGCTAGCTGTCAAAACATTGCCGCCAGCGTACAATAATAATCGTGAAAGGATATTAATATTTTAGCCAAAGCCTGTATCGATTTTCGACGTCGATCGTAATGCTTTTTTTTTATGAACTGTCCACCCCACTTCAGTTGGTTCATTGTAGTGATTTGCACAACTGTCACAATTCCCGCGCATCGACCTCGTGGATTAGGTTAGGTTATCGGTGAGGCTACTACACTGAAATAGAATTATACTATTAGTATAATTCTATTTCAGTGGGATACTAAAGTCTACGGATAAGCCAATGACTTTCCGTATAAATAATTTTTATAGAATACATGTTCATTCAGTATTAATATCGGCTGCAACAATTTTAATATTATTTTTAAAATTAACTGAGAGAGTTTCCACGCTGTAAATATATACTCTAGGAATCCAAAAATGAACATGAATTTTGACTAGGGTGTACTTCCGACCTCAACCTATCAATATACCTTAAACGTATCTAAATACTTGTGTAAAATCCTCCTATCATATCTCACAAATAGATATATTAAAGTTCCAGTCGGAACATCGCTTCCGGATAAAATTGAAATAATTGCGGCGGTCCCACAAGGGTATCTCCTCTCCCCCGTAGTATTTAATCTGTACATTGCTTCTGTTTTTAGCAGAATTCCTAGAAATATATCTATCGCTGGGTATGCTGATGACATCGCTCTGTACTCAGCTAGCAAATCGGTAAATGAAGCTGTCAGAAGAATCGAAAACGCAGCTGCTCTTACAATCAGTGAGCTTATGAAATGCAAAATTCAAGTGAATACTGCCAAAACAGAAGCAATCATATTTACTAGCTCCAAGGCCAATCGCATCTTAACTATTCGTAGCGATAAAATCACCTCAACTCTGTTAAGTAAGATTGTATAATTTGCTAAAATCACCCGCGCTTAGTCAATCCCTTAAACTTACTTCATACAAAGGCTTAATATCAGACCTTTTATCACTTATGGTTATCCCGCCTGGCACAATGCAGCGAAAATGCACTTGAATCATCTTCAAGTTACCCAAAACAAATTTTTGCAAATAATAGGTCACTTTAGAAGAACCACGATTTTGGAAATGCACAAGACGTTGGGCATGACAACCATAGATGAATTTATCGATAAAATCAAGCTACAATCCCATTCTAACCCTCACCTCCAAAACATCAATATTGACAAGAAATTCAATTGGTCTCGCTGACCAACCGCTCTCCCTCTCCTCACTCGCACCCATTAATTGTAAGGTTTTTTTGAAGTCATTTTTTTTTATATCGAGTCCTACTGTAAATAATCACAATTATACGGAATAATGAAAAATTAGGTTAAACTTTGTTCAAATTAGATATAAAGCCAATGGCTGGTGATCTAGGGCTAATCATTTAAGATATTAATACTGTATATAGTGTTACACATGACAAATGTTTAATAAACAATTTTCAAGTCAAAGAGTGACGGGCGGTGAGAGTGCTAGAATAGCATGCCAAGTGTCCCGGGTTCAATCCTGGGTATCGGCGGTCAAAATTTGTAGTGCTCTAATCCCACAGTTTCACTGTCGATAGTCTCGTAAAAGAGAGGACTATACCTGAGCAGGTTTTTCCCTCGTCCCTCGTCGAATGTGGTACAGGGGGTTTAGAAGGCATCTTAAGCTGGCAAGGCCAAAGTAGCGAAACCAAATTTGGTCAATTGCATTGCAATCTCTTAGTTTTTCGTGAATTTTTTTCGAAAATTTTAAATTTTTCTTATCATTTTTTTTTGTTTTTTAGGGTTTTGCCAAGATTTTATCGAGCTGGCAAGGCCACCAGAAAAAAGCTTAAATTATTGTTTTTTGATACATTTAGGGGTTTTGCAAACTCGGGTATGCCATGCTGCAGTTTGCAAAACTCACAGATATTGAAAAAAAAAATTAATTAACAATTTATATATTATGAACCTTAATTAATCTCTTAATTATATCATAAGCATTCAAAAATACGAAATCATCATAACTCGACCTCCTCGAGTTTGCAAAAGTTTCGGACCCCATCCAAAATGTAATTAACATCACTTAATTAATTAATTAATTAAGCGCGTGTAGGCCTAGTACTCCAGCGGCCATCTTGGTCCGAAAAAAACCGTGTAAATGAGGATATAGATGCAGCTCGTCCTTCCAGACTTTGCAATAGTTCCAAAACCCATCCCAAGGATAATTAACATGACTTAATTAGTTAATTAATTAGACGCGTGTGTGGCCTGTACTCCAGCGCTCATTTGTACCTGCAAAAATCTCTCCAAGTCAGGGGAGAGCCTCAGCTCATCCTTCCCTTTACGGCTCAAGATGGCCCCTGGAGTACCTGCCGTACACGTGATTAAGTAATTAACTAATTAGATGTGTGATTAGGTGTTGATGACATTTGGGATGGGTTTTGGGACTATTGCAAAGTCTGGAGCGATGCTCTGAACTTATCCCCTGATTCACAGAATTATTCTCGGACCAAGATGGCCGCCGGAGCCCTCCGCCATGCACGTGCCTAATTAATTAACTAATTAAGTCATGGTAATTATTCTTGGGATGAGTTTTGGGACTATTGCAAAGTCTGGAAGGACGAGCTGAGTCTATATCCTCATTTACAGAATTTTTCTCGGCCCAAGATGGCCGCCGGAGCCCTGGCCATGCACGCGCCTAATTAATTAATTAATTAAGTCATGTTAATTACATTTTGGATGGGGCCCGGGACTTTTGCAAACTCGGGGAGGTCGTGTTATGATGATTTCCTATTTTTGAATGCTTATGATATACTTAAGAGATTAATTAAGGTTCATAATATATAAATTGTTAATTAATTTTTTTTTCGATATCTGTGAGTTTTGCAAACTGCAGCATGGCATACCCGACTTTGCGAAACCCCTAAATGTATCAAAAAACAATAATTCAAGCTTTTTTCTGGTGGCCTTGCCAGCTTGATAAAATCTTGGCAAAGCCCTAAAAAACAAAAAAAAAAATGATAAGAAAAATTTTAAATTTTCGAAAAAAATTCACGAAAAACTAAGAGATTGCGATGCTATTGACCAAATTTGGTTTCGCTGCTTAGGCCTTGCCAGCTTAAGATGCCTTGGTTTAGAGGCGGAAAAGGGGTTGGGATGGGAACAAAAGGGTATACGAGAAAGAGAAAAAAAATTGTTTACATTATCTCGTGCGCGTTCTTTACGCATTCTCGAAGCTGTATATCCGCATTAAAAAAATACAGTGTTTATTCGCATAAGAATCGGTTGAAATTGTTCTTAGAAATTTTTGATTACTCAATTTCTTATCTAGTATATTCAGCTAAGTTTAGGTTTAAATTAATGGCCCCTGCGGCCATTGTGGCTGTTTCCAAAAATAGATAAACTAATGCAATCAACTTTTCGTTCTTTACTCGACGTTTCGGTCAACCATCCATAACCATCCTTAGGGACTCATCTTTTTTTGAAATTGTTTAGAATGAAATGGCATGTACAATATACCATTTCTCAATTTTTTCCCCATCGTATTAACATGTACAACTGTATATTGTTTTTTTTATGTACTTTTATCTATTATTATCTTCATGTATATTTATTTCATGCCTTTTTTTGTAATCCATGGTATGTATATAGCATTGATTAACCATTTTTTTTTACTTTAATTTTTCCTTACCCAAACATGATTTATTCATCGTAGGAAAATGAAAGATTGAGTACTTACAAGTTTGAATAATTTCTTTTTAATTTCATTATTACTTGAGAGATTCGTTCTGTTGTTAGCAAAATCCTTAATAAAACATGACAATTTTTCCTCACCTGTGGCTTGCGACATGAGTGGGGTTCGATGATCTCGAAAGCGTCATCACTGCTGAGACTAGAAGAGGTCGAGCAATTTGATATTTTTCGCACCAACGGCAATGCAAGGAGTTCCAGGTTGATCCTTAAATCATCCCAGTTATTGCCGCTTTTGCCACATAACGAGATAGGTGAGTCTGAGTTTAATGAGTATGGACTTGCTGTCTCCAGGCACGAGTTTCTTCTTGATGTGCTCGCAGATGTATCGCTGCAATGAGAATTTCAGAACATGAAATGACGGAAAAAATCAGTTATCTGAAACTTTTTCTTCCACGAAAGTCGAAAACAATTTCTACAACTTCAGAAACCAATACCTATTTTTTCCAATTTTAAGATGCATAAAATTACAAAAATTTGACACTTTTGTAAACGCAAACGTTTTAACGTCTTTAGAATAGCCAAAAATTTGAGCAAAAAGTATGAATTCATACATGTTAAATCTACTTCGGAATTTTCGTATAATTTTTTCTGTATCATTTATTTTTTGGTTTGTCTCAAAATTTTGAAAACGATTGAATTTTGAAGGATTACAAAGTATAGAAATTCCAAAACTGTGAAAAATTCACAAAATCACGAAAATTGATTATGAGCTTTTACAGTTTCTAAAATTTCAAAAATTTGACACCTTAATTTTTTTTTTAACGTCAAGATTTTGCAAAACTTTCAGAATTTCTAAAACTTCATAACGAAAGAATGAAGCCGTTGAAAATATCTGAAATGTCCTAGAAGTTGAAATATGCAGAAATCTCAGAAATTCCAAACAATTCTAAAATATTTAAGAAATTCGATAACTCTGATAGTTTCGACAATATGAAAAACGTTAAAAATTCCCAAGACCTTGAAGAACGGGCACAATATTACAAATTTTGATTAATTTCAAGGATTGTCAAAAAAAAAATTAAACCATGCAGCTTTTAGGAGTTTCTATGATTTAAAAAAATTTCAATAAGTTAAAGCAAAAAAGGAAATTTTCTAGACCAAACATTTCAATAAATGGAGGCTAAAAACACTTTTCTCACCCATTTTTGATGCTCAAGCCTGGTAAATGAGTGCAGCAAGAGTCTGAATGACGTCTTTGGGTGAATACCTGAAGATGTGAGTTGTGAACTGAGAAAGAATTTGTGCCCTCGAAGTCTCGCAAATCACCACAATCTAAGCAGGAACAACTGCTTCCTGGACTTACAGAGCTACACTCGAATTTGTCCAGAGAATTTCTGTCATTTTTCTCATCTTGATAGCAATGATCAGAGTAATCACTGATTATGACACTCGGTGTTCGCCAATAAGATCGGGGGTCAGTCGGGTCAAACTCTAGGCGATCGTTGACTGTGAAATTATCCCAGCCTGAAGACAATAAAAGAACCATTGATGTTAAAACGAATCTCATTTGGAAACTTCCAAATTTTTTATGTTGTTTTCTTTGTGACGTTAAACTTTGTAGATTTTTTGACACACTTAATACTAGATTTTTTTTCATTTCCAGAATTTTCTTTTAGATTTCTGACATTTTTACAATGTCCTAAATACTGGAAATTTTGGAAATTTTCAGAATTGTTGAAATTTTAAAATTTTTTGAAAATTTTGAAACATTGGAAATTTTAGGAATTATCGCAGTTCTTAAAAACGTTAAAAGAGGGGAAATTCGTGAATTTTTTCCAATTCTTCAGGTTCCATTTGTCAATCTTTGATGTCTCAGTCATAGCGATATAAATTATGGGAAGTTTTGCAATCGAAGTCTCAAAGAAAACCATTAAGATTAAGCATGTACGGGTTATTACCGATTCTTTTATAATTAATAGAATGACATAACTAATGTCAATTTAAACCAATACAATGGCATGACAACTTTTTTCTTATTTTTCTTATTAGTTATACTGAGGTAATCGGATATTCAAGTTGAAAATGGTATCGAGTACTAACATTCGATATTAAGAGGACAAAATGTCAGTTTTAAACGGATCATGAACAACTTGTAATGATTAAAAAAAAAGCAATTGCAAAAAATAATATTACACATTTTACAAATTAACAATGTTTTGGAAAGTTTTTCCACAACTTTTCAAGTATATTAACATTCCATTTAATTCGATCCGTCATTTATCTTCATTCTTTCCAAATTTTGCTATTTTTCAGCCTTAAACAATGTGTTTAGAATTTCCAAAAAATTTCGACTGAAAAACGCAAACTTCGAATATAGACTGTTGAAATATCTGCAAAAATAGATTCATTCAATTTACTCTCTCCACTAGAAGTATTTTAGGCGAGACAAAACACGTCCAGGTAGAAGGTCATTTACACCTCAGGTAGATAAAGGTGCACCCCTTAACATATGTTTGGTCCTAAGTACATTTAGTGACCAACTGGATCGTTAGAGAGAGAGAGAGAGAGAGAGAAAAATATCCGTCCTCTTTCGACCATCTTTAAGTAATGAGAATTTTTAGTGAGTTAGCTGTGTGCAGGCAAAGTGTAAAGATATCCTCTCCGTATATAGATAGAATCGAGTCGTTACTAAAAATAATTAACGGAATTTCCGCTGTGTTGTCAAGTTCTCGTCAAATTTAACAATGGTAACTTCGTGTTAAATCATCATATCTCTCAACCAAATTATTTACAGAATCTACAAGAAACCATAACATGGTTTTTCGAATGTAACGACAATGTGCAAAATTTTGAGAATTGGTCGGAAGGAGCCGAAATGGGTGGTCCAGTTGACGGGGGATCTCCCATATCCATTTTTTCATGTGGGATAATGTGGGACCTTCCTAATGCAAGCCTTCGACTGTGAATACTTATTGACTACTGATTTACTTCAATTTTACCTTTCGTTTGCTCATCGTCACCACTGACAACAGCACTGTCTGAGCTATGGGATCTGATGACCCTAGTTTTTCCCCTTCTCTCCCCGGCCACATTTCCCTCGACCTCATCTCGAGCAGGAAAGTCAATATTCCAGCATTTTCCAACGGCATTTTTCTTCGCGTCATCGGTCTCAATGCCCTCATCACTGGGTCGCCTGGTTAGACCACTTGAAATAGGTACCATTATAGTATCGAATTTGTCACACTTTTCATTGGCCTCAATGGAGTCCACATTGGACTCGGTCCTACTTCCTTCTCCCTTTTTCTTCATTTCACCAAATTAACGAATGTCTCAGCTCCCGCGCTAATTTACAATTTGCTAGGGTTGGGCCAATTCAGCAGCTGTCAAAAGTTAGCTTTGCTGTTATATTCTTTGATACACTCGTGAAATCATGTAATGGTTCGTTGTTGCAATTCTTCATCCAAAACTAATGACTTTTACTACCGATGGGACCAATACCTGTAACATGTAGTGGCAGACCAGTATAGCGTGTATGTAGATTTGACTGATTTCGTCATATGCATGACAATCTCATGAGTTAATTTCTTTGGTCACCTTTTTCAACCTCCCAACATTTTTTATAATGCATCCAATTGCTCGGTTGTTCAATAGTTCATCCAGGATCGGTGACCTCAAGAACCAATGGCCAATCCGAATAGTGTGTACTTAAATTTTACTGATGTTCTTAATATGAATGAAAACTTCATTGGTATTCAATTCAAAAATTTTGCAACTTAATTTTGGTAAATGCTTCTACACTTTTGCAACTTAATCTTGGTAAATGGTTCAACCATTTTGAAAATCCATCTAATAGTAGTTTGTGAAACTATTCATAGAGGATGAATGACTTCAACAACCAATCAAATTAATGTAATAAAAAGTTTCCAACAAAACTATATCATTTCAATTACGAGTTATTCTTCATTAACTTCACAAAATGTAACACTAACTTTGCACAATCCACGGCTTCGCTGCAGACTTTCAATGACCCTAATTCTAATTAGCATAATGTTCTAGAAATGTACAAAAGTCTCGAATGTGTTTAAACGACAAAGTGAATTACCTGCTCATGGAAATGCTCCAATTGTCGGGTGACGGACGTCATTCCTCGAATTTTTCGAATAATATCCATCACCGACCATTCAATTGTACCAAATTCACGTGAAGTCGACGTCAGTAATTTCTCAAAGCCACCAATGACAGCCATTGCACAGCATTTTTATTACTTGGAGCAACCCTGAAATGATCAATTCATATTTCTTGATTAAAAAATGAGAAATGTTACAAAATTCTATAGATTTTTTTCGCTCTGGGTGACTAAAACTCGCGTACAGTTTCCCCATATTAATGCTCAAGCCTAGAAACGTCTCACACTTTTAGCGCATTGGCATATAATTTATATTTATTAAGAACTTGAGCGGCTTTTCATACATATGTCACAGATTTTCTCATGATTCTTCAGAATATTTTCTACGTTGATGACCGAAATGATTTTCTCTCTAGATTTCTGACATGCCAACGAAAGTCTGGTTTGTTGAAATGTGTTATTAGAAACTTTCATATTGCCCCGTTGATGGTTCAATTTTATATATTTATTTGTTTTTTTTTTTTCATGAAATCATTCACACAATCACTAGTTATATGCACAATGATTTTTAAACCCTAAAATTTAAACACTTTACACGTTTTGGATATTATACCATTCAATAGTTGATGGTTGATCATGGAATTTTATTGTACAACATTTGAAACACTGAAATATCCATACTTTTGGCAGAATTTTGACTTTTACCAATTGTGTCTGGAGTCATAATGAAATTCAGGGAAACACTTGCGGCTTTTTCGTAATCGACTGGCTTTTTTCCGCAGCATTCAAACACTTGATTGCGGTTTCATCACAATATTTTCCAAAAAACAGCAGTTCGCGAAATATTGCAATATCATGTTTATTTTTAATCGATTGATATTTTTTATGCACATTTTATGGTACTCCAGATTGGTTGCACTATTAGTTTTCAGCTATGTTTCCGAACCTACGTAATCATGCGCACAGAAATTACTTTGAAATTGCCGCCAACTTCGAACACTTCACACATATTCGGTTTTCACGTTGTTCTTTTTTCACAATGTCTCTTCAAAAACAGCTGCGAAATCTTGAATAATTCACTCCTTCCCTTTGGACAGTTTTCTCGCACTTGTTTAAACCTTGTTATTTTCGAAAGGTTAAAACAAATGAAACCAAAGTCTCATTTATATTTTACCAACGTCCCGAGCACCAAATATACTTCTTTTAGGGGCTTTACTTATCCATAAATTCATATTTTCATCATTTTTAGACCATTGCCATTATTATTTACAATGCTCAGATCACTTGCATATTTAAACTTGTTTGTTGTTTACCTGTGGATTTTTTCTCAATAAAAAATTTCATTCAATGAAACAAGACATTTTGCGAAATAGGTCGGCGTTTAAAATTAAATATATGTATCATTATAGCTGTATATATTTGTACGAGACACGTTTCTTGTAATTTCAATTAGGGTATCAAATCTAATCCTTCATGTTGTCAAATAATACCGATGAATTAACTGCGAATAACAAAATATGTCGAATTCATCACAAGGCGTCTTCGTGTCAACTAAAACGTATTTTGAATTCAGTATATGACGCTCTCAATTTGACACGGAAAAATTTTACATTGATTTTCAAATGGATTTTTCCGAAATCCAATAACTTTGGGAAATAGCCATGATGAAATTTTTTAATGCTTGGAATTCCCCAAATGTTGACAATCGTGGAAAGTGGGTTAAGTCTGGAAATTGGCCATTTTAATGAGTCCATCAAATTTTGCAAACTTTGACATGCAACTCAGAGATTTTTCTCAAGTTCTTCGCCAAATTCAAGTTCAATTTCGCCAAATATAAAAAGCTGAAAAATCTGTGGGCCTAATTAGATAAAGATTTGAAAAAATAGGTTTTTAAAAATGTCAACGATTGAAAAAAAACAAGGTTATGATTCACGAAATTATTAAAAATACCACTAAATTTTGAAACTTTCAGATTTTTTTTTCAATTACAGAAACATGTCAAATTAGGAAAAGGTGTGTATTCACTTTTTTTTTTAAATCTTTCAATTCAGTAATTTTTACATCTTACCAGGATCTCAAAATATTTAGTCAGCAAGATACAACTAAACTCGGAATATCAAGGTACCAGTGTAATTGGAAAATTTCATCTCAATTGCGTGGTTTTTCAAGTTTGTCAAGTCTTCAACGTTTTAAAGAGTTCAAAAACCACAAAATCTTATCAAATTTGCGATTTTGGAGAATTTTAAGATGTTAAAATGTTCAAATTATTGAAAGATCACTGAATTTTTAAAGTTCATAAAATTCGAACTGGTATTTCACGAATTTCCGCAAATTCTTCCAACAAAGCGGCTTTCTAAATCCAAAATACGATACTTCAAATATAACACGGAAAGTTCCACTTGTTGGAGTGATTCACTGATTTTAAATTACCATTTAAATTGTTCGATACACAAATATAACTGTAGCAAAATTTTAAAAATAGAGGAAACAGAATATCAGGAATGGCCAATTCATTCTGGAGATTACTAAATTTTAAATAAAAATTCAAAACGTCAAAAAGTTCACAAATTCCCCTGAAAATAAAAGTGAGAAACGAGAAACTTCATAATTACTAAACATTCGCTTAAATTCGACACCTATGATAGAAACGATTCAATGGAACACATTTTTAAAACATTCTTAGTTTTTATTTCTTTTTCGCATAAAATATTTAGGGTTTAATTAATGAAAATTTGTTGCTCACAATGAGAAATCGGTTTTGTGAAATTATCACGATTTACCAGCGGAATTGGGAACTAACCTTCAAAAGATCTACGCGAACCCCCACTCAACGATAACCATGTGGGATTCGTGAGTTATCTTTTTATTTTTATTTAAATAATTACATTTATTTGGAGGGGGCAAGATCGTGACGGGTGAACTAGTGAGAAGACACTGTTTAGTCGACTGTGTCGAGAGACAAGCGGTACACTTTTGTACTATACAAGTCACATCCGGATAGAAGTGGCTTCGGTTTTCGGCCGAATCCCCCCTCCCGTATTCACAATTGGTACGTACCGCGGCCACATGCCTTCGCTCATTTGTATTCTCGTGCGATCTCGCTTGTGGCATCGATAATCGAAATTTTTTCTTCGACTTTTGAGTTTTCGAATTAGATAATCGATTTATTTTCCTGGTCGAAGCTCTTAATTATTTATTTACTAGTTCCTTGCCGGTGGCCGCTACGCGGCCACATGCATTTCCAAATGCGATTTCGATTTCAATTTTTATCATGGCATCGATAATCGAGATTTTTCTTCGATAATCGAGTTTTTCTTCGATAATCGAGTTTTTTCTTCGATAATCGATTTATTGCGATACTCATTCGATTCCTGGTCGAAGCTCTCAATTATATATAAGGACTAGTTCCATGCCGGTCCCCGCTACGCGGCCACACGCGTTTCCAAATGCGATTTCGATTTCATTTTTTATCATGGCATAGATGATCGAGTTTTTTCTTCGATAATCGAGTTTTTTCTTCGATAATCGATTTATTGCCATTCTCATTCGATTTGTGGTCGGAGCTCTCAATTATATATAAGAAAGAGATAACTCTTCACATTAACTGTTTTTCTTATTCAACTGATTTGGAATCTGAACTGAAATGTGAAATATTTTGATTTTAAATTTTTGTAACAGTTAAATTCGAGTTTGATTTTGTTTTTTTTTTTAAATTCAATTTAAAAATAGATATAAACATTTGCATTGGAATTAGCATTTGAATTAAATTTGAATTTCAAAAAACAATTTCAACGTGAAATTGAACATTAGGATTGGGAAAATGAAATTGTATTTCTTTTGAATTTAAAATATGAGCCCACGCGGACAGCAACATGGCCACGTACATTTCAAAACCAATCAGACCTTATATTGGATTGAAATGTTCAATTCTAAAAATCCAGGAAATCTGAAGAATTCGAATTTTTTTCTTAATTCCAACGGTTTGAAGTTTTTGGGTTTTTTTCATTGGTTTTAGTTTCTCTTCCAAACAAAGGATGTTAGTCTAACAATTCTAAATGCAAAGAGTAAGAATAAAAATTTAAAATTAAAATCGGCAACTCTGCGAAATATACAAGATTCTTAATGTTTCAAAAATTTGTAGACTTCCCACAAGCTTCAAAATTGGAAAAATTGGCAAGAATTTAAAAAATGTAAAAATACACTTAATGGTTTCTAGCAATCCAAATATTTCAAAGAAATTTCTAAAAATTGAAATCAGCCTGAAAACGTTTAGGCCTTAAATGCAGAGGATAAGCCGGTCTAGTGCGGAGTGCGGAGTATTCGAGCGATGAGATCAACCAGATGTCAGTAAGGCCGGAAGAAAGGAAGTAGAAAATAATTATCTGGGTGAAGAAACCGGTAAATTAGGCGTTGAAGAATATTTGTCATGAAAATTTCAAACTTTTATAAATGAAAAAAATTTGGAATTTTTTTAAAAATTTGTTAATATTATAATATATAGGCTATGGTTAAATGTAAATGAATAAAACAGTAGATAACTTCTAAATTCTTTATAAAGATGAAGTGTACTGAGAGAAAGATCTTTACAGGGTTAATAGGCACAAAACTGATCTAAACATATCTTCTAGAGGTATCTATAAGGAACAGTCTTAAGGCCGCCATACACCTACGAACTTTTGACGAACGGTCCGGACAAACTTTGTTCGTCAGCGAAAGGTCTCCTGCCGCTAAAGCCCCTACACGAGTCCAACATATGTCGCATGGTTTCGATACTTTGACAAAATGAGAAGGGCCTCAAGCCCACCATACACGAGTGAACTTTGAGCGAACCTTTCGCACGAACATGAGGAAAAGAAGCCACCAACGAACGTAGTTCGCTCGTGTGTGGAGACAGCGAACCTGGTTCGACGAACCAAGTTCGCCGTTCGCCCGTTTTCAAGGCTGCTTGAAAACGCCGTTCATCGAGTACCATGTTCGCTGCATAGTTCGCCCGTGTATGAAGGCTGCGAACATAATTCGGTGAACCTTCATGATCTGCGAATGCGCAATCGGAAAACTGGATTGGGTGAATCTACTAAATAGATTATTTTTCATCATTTTATTGACCATAATGATGTTGGTATTTATGATGGAGATTGAGCACTCATGTGAATTAATAGAAAACGATGGTTTTTCCTTTTCAATAATGCCCTAATAATGTCGATTAGATACTCACCATGCAAATACATGACCCACATCTTTATATAATCCACGTAAAAAATCAATTTTTCTTTGACTGCAGATATAATGAAGACTTAAGGCAATAAAATTTTCCTAGCAATCGTTTCAAATCTCGCAAAAATGTTTTTTTTAGTTCAAATTTTTTAAATTCAGTGTGGATGCAGAAGAAATCATCGTTAACTAACAGTACAAATGACAGATGGAAATCATCGGCAAAACACCTTCATTTCTTTTTTGCCAACGTAAATCGCACAGGTGCAATTGACATAATCTACTCAAAATACATGAAGAGTGATTTGCTATTTTTTAATCTTGTGGAACAATGTAAACATTCAATGCTATTTCGTTAATTTCGGCTCCTGCTCATGCTTATCATTAATATCGAAGCCGCCCAGACGAGCCATAAATTGAAGATTATCGAACACTCACTTACTGCACAGAGTAATTCATAATGGTAACTATGTGTAATGCAGTAAGCTACCGTTTCAAAATTTTAATATTACAGAAAGCTATATAAATCATAAGCTTTGGTCCGTTTGAAAAAAAAAGGAATATTACTGTAATATATAGGGTAACGACACCTAGCGCGAAAATTGGCATGCGTTCGCACACTCGTTCTTGACTTCCTTCCTTTTCCAACCATTGGAACGAGTGCACGTGTAGTAAGTCTTTCCTGATTCAACTTAGGTATCTCCACTTGAGGACTCCTTTATTTTATTACCTAAAACTCTCCTGTATCTGCCTACAACATACATTACAATTACAGAAAATCGACTATTGAGCAGATACGTAACACATCCTCAATACATGTATGGGCGAACTAGGGTAAGGCGGGCTAATTTCGCAATTTCTTAACAAAATGTGTGGAGTTAGGCCTTTCTTATTTTGTTTTCTTGGTGTTTCTGCTCACCGTAGAATTCATGAATTGTTGCACCTGGCCTAACTTGCACCATTCCATAGGGTTCTCTGCTGATAGTTTTGATAGAATTGGAATGATCGCGCGGTTCATCCGTTCCACTTGACCATTCGCTCGTGGCACACCTGTAGTAATGAGCACATGCTCAATATTCTTTGTTTTGCAAGAGTCCTCGAATGCATTCGGCGTAAATGCAGTGCCTCGATCGGAAACAATTCGCCTGGGATTTCCGAAGGTAACCTGCATCTTGAGTTTGTTGATTGTCTCCTCTGCTGTCGTCGCCTTCGTTCGATACAGCCTCACAAATTTAGTAAAGCCATCGACAACAGCAAATAAATGATTGTATGCTTTCCTCGTTGATGGCATTGGACCCAAATGATCAATATGATACGTGTCCAACGGCAAAGCGCCCTTCTCGATGGAATTCAAATAGCCGTCACTTTTCCCATGCTTCTTTTCAGCTAATAAACATTTTACGCAGTTCTCACATACCTTCTGAATTTTTTGTTGCATGTTGGCAAACCAATACTCATGTTTCAGCATGAATTCCACTTTGTTCCATCCGAAATGTCCTTGCTCGTGAGCCTGCTTGATGACGTCGAACTGCATTGTCTTTGGAACTACCATAAGTTCATGTTCGTTATTTTCTAGATATAAAACGCGTTTCTTCATCGTGAATTCATCATTTCGTCCATCTCGAAGTGAATCAACTATTTTTTTCAACTCTGGGTCATCCTGTTGAGCCTTCATAATTGTCTCAATAAAATCGTCTCGGTCTACCTGCACTAATAAAATCTCGACAGGGTTTCTGCTTAATGCGTCGACGTGACGCATCGATGTGCCTGGTCGATGTTCAACTGTGTAATTGAACTGATCGATCAGCAATGCCCAATGTGCCACTCTTAACCACATGTCTTTCTTTTTCATCGTCAACACAAATGCTTTGCAGTCTGTCATAATTTTAAAATCGATGTTTAGCAAATAAACCCGAAATTTCTTCAACGCTTTCACTACTGCTAATATTTCCAACTCGTAGCTGGTGTACTTCTCTTCAGCAGGTGATGTCTTCCAGCTTGTGTTGTACAGAGGGTGTAACTTACCATCTTCAGAGTCTTTTTGAAGCAACACAGCACCTAATCCACCCATACAATTGTAACTGTGTCAATTGTAACTGGTGCGTAACTCAGTCACTGCACCAACACGATACAAATTGAGCACTGGTCCTTCTGTCAATGCCGACTTTAATTTCTCGAATGACGCCTTCTGTTTATCACCAAAATCGAATTTGACATTGTCTCTTAGCAATTGGGATAAAGGTCTTGCATGTACCGCGAATTGTGGGATAAATGCGAAAATACCCCGCTAATCCAAGAAAACTCTGCACTTGCTTCACTGTCTTTGGATTAGGGAATTTAGCGACCGTGAATGTCTTTGTATTGGAGGCTTGAATTTGTCCAGCCTCCACAATGTATCTCAAATATTCCACTTGTTTCACTAGCAATTCGTACTTTTTCCAGTTTATCACCAAACTGTACTCACTCGCCGTTTTCAACACAGTTTTCAGTTTTTCCAGATTCTCTCTCGCGTTTTTAGCAGGAATTATTAAGTCATCAAGGTAAAAGAACACTACACCACTTGTCATTAGCGAACGAAGAACTGCTCTGACATGTCTCTGGAAAACTGCAGAAGAGTTGCACAACCCGAACGGAACTTTGAGGAATTCGTAGTATTATGGCATAACACATTATTGAGCCGACGGGCGGTTTACATAGACGGCGAGTGTTGCTCGTCGCTCGGAGCGCCCGGTTGGTGAGAATATCGCGTCAGGCATCAGTTTATTGTGTTGAACCGCCATTAGAGCATGTGCAGTAGTGACAGTGAACCCAACAATATAAATCCAAGTTTTTTACCCTCCATCGTACTGAATATTTGAGTAAATCCGATCAAATATTCATCCCGATAGCATCCGAATAATATTTCGGCCAATATTTTTGGGCTTATCCTACCGATTGAGCAAATCTACAACCGACGCAAAATCAAACGATTTTGCGCAACGTGGCAGTGACGCCACCCTATCGATTGTGTAATTGAACGGATTACACAATATCCAACCGCATCAACCTGCTGCATGATTCAACGAACATCAACCCAAAGTTTTACCAATAAATAGTTCTAGTGTCAAGTATAAATATATGTATAGATAGAACCACATCCATACACCGTCATTCGCAGTTTTATAAGTAAAATCGCATAAACCGTTGTATATAGTTCAATAAAGTGGGTTTTTTATGCCGTAAGGCTTTTTCCATAAATTGTGTCTTAGTTCATTAACCAACCAAGTCATAACTGTTTTATCAAAAAATAATACAACTGTCATACCACCTAGGGTACGACAGTCCAAAACAATGCACGTAGTGCCCATGTGGCACAACAAAAGCCGTATACTTCACGCTCTCGTCCTCTATTGGCACATGGAAAAATCTGTCTTTTAAATCCAATGTAAGTATACTCGAGCATCCTGTGGTCGATCCAATTGGTCTACAATCAATGGCAATGGATTTCTGTCTTTAATGACTTTTTTATTCAACGACCGATAATCAACACAGAGTCTCTTTTGTCCATTCTTCTTCTCGACCAACACTATTCGACTGGCATAATCGGATACACTCGGTCTCACAACACCTTCGTCGATCCACGTCTCGATTATTCCGTTCACTTGCTTTTTCTGCTCAGCTGAGAGTCATCGTAGGTTCTGAAACACGGGCACATCGTTCTGTAGTAGAATGCGCATCTTTACTCCTGTGTTTTTCTCCTTCGTTGTCTTATAGTTCTCCACTAATTCCCGTACTTCATTCTTGATCTCTGGATCAGTAAGATGTTGAATCGAAACATCATAGTCATTGTCTGACACTTCACACATATTAATGGTCAGCACTTCTTTTCAACCAGGGTCATCTGATTTCACTTTAATGATCATCACTGATTTCACTTTCTGAACTACTGTCATCTTCACTCAGGGCCGTCTTGAGTCGTGCGAGCAAGTCCGCCTTTTTGCCTGAAGTCTTTAATCCCAATCCAGTGAGTCGCGACTTCAAATCTTTGGTCTTCAATTTTGAGAGATCTTCTTCGTCAGGTAGATCTTCATCACTTTTGCCGGCATCTTTTCTGTCACTTGTATCACTTCTCACCGACGAGTCTGCTGATCTTACGCGTTCGATTAATGCGGCCTTTTTACCTGTCACTTGGAGCTTTAATGCACGTAACCGATCCTTAAGTTCGCCAACTTTCAGAGTATCCAAGTCGTCTTCATGGTCACTTTCTTCTTCTTCGTCATCATCGCTGGTTTTTTGAGCGTTTATGCCTGATCTTTCACCCGTAGATAGAACTCTCTTTAATCGCTCGATTAACTGAGTCTTGGACCGATTCATCGACTGTCCAAGTACTTGCAGTTTACTTCGTAAATCGTCAATGTCCAACGCTTCGTACGCAGCATCTGTCACGGAATCCGGCATTTTAACACCTTATGTACGTTACATAAAAAATCGTCGAGTGGCCGTCTGCCTATTGTATACCGCACGCACTTTTTACCGAATCCGTTCGAGTGCTTTGTCACCGTAAATTTTACCACTTCATTTAACCGTATTAAAATATCCGTTGAACTGACATGATCCCGGACGAGCCCCCAATTTGTAGGATCATAATCATGTAGACAGAAATATTTAATTTAACAGAATAAAATGAATAGTATATTTCAGAAATTGTAAAAATACATCGAATGAGCTGAGTCGCTCTTGATTTCAACTCGTCACCAAACTTCGTAAGGTTAACTTAATTTTCACTCTCTCATCTCATGCATAATCATTTTTCTTCTCTTTCCCCAAACACATTTTCTCACTCTCGCACAATGCACTCTTGATTCTAAACTGACCGCGCAATGGTGACGCACAAGCCACCCTCCGTCTACCAAGAAAACCAAAACCCTAAACAAGAACCCTAATAAAACTGTCACACCATGCAAACACTTTTCCAGTCACACCTTAAACGAATATGCTCTTGAACAAGACTCTCTTTCATTTATTCACTTTAGAAAACTAACGTCTCTAGTATTCAGTCTGTAATTTGAATCTTATTTTAAATCTTAGGCGACACAGCGCCGTCTCACTTCTTAATAATATTAACTCACGTAAACATTGCTACACTAACACTAACATTCACCGATTCCACATTACTCTGAGTATGTGAGTATGTGAGTTTTTGATAATGGCCCCTTTGGTCGGCTTCGATATTAATGATTCTGATTGATATTGTCAGGGGATTATTTAAAAGAAAACAAACGGGATGTAGGTCTGACCCTCTACGGGTCGAACCAATAACTTCCCGATCGTTGCCCCGTATGTGTTATATCCAAAATTTCGGTTCATATCTCAAATTATGAAGTATTTCAACGTTTCAAAATTTCCAAATATTTAAAAATTATTTATAATTCTTAATATGTAGTAGTTCGATAAACAATACAATTTGTTAATAACAAGTAACTATGCGGGTTGGCAAAAAAAGTCATGGAACCTCAAATGTGTATTTTTACGTATGAAACCGTTCTTGCGATAGAGCGATCTAAACAATTGAATTTGTTCATAACTAAAAAATCGAATAAGTATAAGAAAAGCCCAATCGAAAACTTGTTCAAGAGCAATCGTTCTACAAAATGTTGCTCACATACGCACGCACATACACACAGACAAACATCGCGCTAAAAATGGTCGGACACGTTTCTGAGGGTCATGAAATGTGGAGATCAGGTAAAATTTCTGATTTCGATTTTCGGGCCAAAACAATAACTTCCCTCAAGATCGGGAAGGTAAAAACATAGTTTTCCATTAATTCACATACGTGCTCAATCTCCATCATTATGTTCAATCAAATGATGAAAAATACGTCATTTAATAGATTCACCCAATCCAGTTTCCCAATTGCGCATGCGCAAACGGTGTAGGTTCACCACATTATGTTCACAGCCTCCATAGGCGGGTGAACTATGCAGCAAAGATAGTACTCGACGAACGCCCTGGTCAAGCCGTCTTGAAAAACGGCGAACGGCGAACAAACAGAAAAAAAGTGCTACGAAATTTTCAATTTTTTTGAAATGGAGCAGTTTATCAAGCGGAAATGTGCCTGTTCTTCAGCAAAGACACCTTAGAAACGATTCCATGAAAGCACCCGAGCACCTAACACTACTCGTCAAGTAGTGTCATGAAAAAGAGCGGCTGTTTAGAGCCCTGCCGAGAGTTCCAAAATTTTTTAAATTTTAGAACTCGAGATTTTAATTAACAAACTTTTTTGCTTCAACCATCTGTGAAGTTTCATAAATTCGGGAAAAAATGGAAGTTTTCCGGAAAACCGAAAAATTATATTCAAAAGGTCATAACGTGTCGATTATCCCATCCATCAGCATGACATCTCGGAAATGAGCCCATGGGGACAACTGATAGCCCGAGCCCGACTTTTGAAATGCCATATCGCGAAAGAGAGCGGCTTCTTCCCCTCCCCCCTGCCCCAAAAGATTGACGTCACAAGTGCGTCAGAAGGAGAGCGAAGAAACAAGAAACTTTCGATTGAATGATGGTTCCCCTGGTTAACCGGAGGCAGTGTCCAACATGACCGTAATCTCTCGACGGTTCATGTATCAATTCTGGTGCATATAAATATGCTTTACCTCTTGTATCCAATGTGTACAATGCTTCGACCATTATCTCGTCAAGTAAAGAGTCACTTGAGCTAATCATCTTTTTCTATCTCTTGAATCATGTATCCATAATGGAAAAAGCTAACGATCTTAATTGAAATTTTATGAAGTACGAAAATTAAGGTTGATAAATTCCTAAAATTTAAGACATAAAAACCTCAATAGAAAGTATGAATAACTTAATGCCTTCGAAAGCCCTTATTAACTTCCCGATATAGGGAAGTTATTGTAATGACCCCGTAAATGAAAAGTGCCAGATCGATGAAATTTTCACGTTTCTCGACGTTTTGCATCATCCTGAAGTGATTTCAGAGAAGTGTCTGTATGTGTGTGTGTGTGTGTGTGTTCGTCCGTATGTGGCCAAATTTTTAGTTTACGTTTTCTCAGAAACGGATCGTGCGATTCGATTAATTTTTTTTTCAATCGTCGCGTCTCCGTGTAACTTAGAGCTGAGTAGATTTTTGATCGAATATATCGAGTAGTTCCCCTGTTTTTGAGAAATTCATGTTGAGCAAAAATCGAAAATAGTGATAATGAACGTTCATTCACGCAAAAATGTTGTAATCCAGGTACTCAATGCCACAGTTGAAAGATATACCATATTTTATAATTTGATTATACACCTTATATTTTATAAACAATATATATATTATTATTAACAATGTCACTTGTTTATAATGTTCTACTACATAAACTATTAGAGTTAGCGCAAGATTCATATAAGAAAAGTTGTTTGCCATATAAAAATACGTATTTTATCTGGAATGCCTTTTTTCGATAATTTGCATAATTAAGGAGGTATAGCAGTCTCCACAATTATGTATGTAATAAGTGAACGAATGGACCCAGCGCTGTCATGACGGTCCCAATCGAAGCGTTTTCATGCAAAATCGAGTGGATCACATTTTGGATGGCATTTGTGCAGTATATGTAATGTTATTAGCAATTGCAATTCTTTATACTGTTCCACTGGGTAAAATATTAAAGTTTTTGGTCTGCAGCCGCATCCTTATTGGCGTCTCACTCTCACTCAAGTAACACGCATAAGTCTCATCCTCATGCTCACCATGCGTCTGCTCAAGTATTCATAATTATCTGCTTCATAAATAAGTCAGTTTGGAATTCTCAAATAGGCATGGTTCCGTTATGATAATAACAGGAGTCGCACTGATTAACCGTAGGATATTGGAGAAGAATAAATTTAGTAGGTTGTGCTGAAAAACCAAATCGGGAAGTTTTGTTTGTGCCCCGAGTGGGGCACACACCACTAGTTTTCGTGATTTTCGTAAAGCCGAGTAGCCGACCAACAATTTTTAAATCTTTGATACTGTTTCGCAAATTCCGAAAGTAGTATTTTCTAAGACTTTAGAACCTTGTAGAGTCGTGTGAAATTTAAAGTCGTCTCAATTTTCAATTGTGAAACGGTGTGATTCACTTTTATAAAGCCCATGTCGAAAGTGTTATTGGGACAATGTCTCGTTCACCGGCCCAATGTATTAGGGAATCATTTGCCACTCTTCAATTCAAACAGTATGACATCTCTGTTTATTCTGATGATTCCCCACTTTTCAGTTTCCTGATTTGAAATTGAGACAGAGTATCAATTCTGAATTCAGACAGCCCCCCAATTTCCGATTGCGGCGGCGTCCCAATTCCGAATTGAGACAGTGCCCCAATTATCAATTGAAAAGTTCCCAGTTTCCAATTGAGACAGCGTCCTAATTCCTAATTGAGAGGTGTCCCCGAATCGCAACTAGGACACTGCCCTAATTCGAAGTAGAAACGAAGTCCTAATTAGTAATTTAAACAATGCCCCAACCATCAATTTAAATAGTGTCCCAATCATCGAGTCAATTACCAATGGAGACATCGTCCTTATTTTGGATTGAGGCAGAATCTCAATTCCGCAGTGAGATATCGGACTTGTTTCCCATAGGAAAAATTCGTACTATTTATTTTGAAGGGGACCTAATTTCAAAAATGTAGCCAAAATGTGCGCTTCGCGCGCTGAATTCCAATTTGGAATTTGAAGTAACAATATATTTTCCGAAGTTGAAGATACTGTTAATCATTGACTCCGAAAAAATGAGAGCTTCCAATTTTCCAATTTGGTGCAAGTATACCTAATATTTTGTTAATCTTAGTTTGACATGAATTAGTCTCTATCGATGTCCGCGAGACATTTCACCGTCCTAACTAATGTCCTGAAGACTTGAGACTGTCCCGTGCGGTGTCCCGAGGACTCAAGAGTATCCGTTACTCTGCCCTTGAGATATTCCAATGTCCTCTTACAGGTCTTGCGAACTTCCTCGGTCGAAAGATAATATCCAGAGGACGCCCCGTGACCGTTATACAAATTGGGGTGTCCTTCTCAGCGTCCTGACGACCAGGCAATGTCTTCCATGGTGTCCCGAGAATATTCGACGTTCTCATGCATGTCTTGAGGATATCTACAACTTGCCCTACGGACGTTCTCATCTCTTCCACACGTTGCATGCGTCCTCAGTGAAGTCCTGAGGACTCGCCGGACGTCTCGGGCATGTCCACAACATGCCCTCAGGATATCCCATGTCCATTTATAGGATGTCCGAACGATGTCCGCGGAACGTCCTGGTCATGTCCTCAGAAGGTCTTTACGAAGTCCCATGGCTATTTATAGGATGTCCTGTAACGAGATTTTCTCGTTAGGGTTGAAACCCCCATAAATAGGACATTCAGAACTTCAAAGTACGAATGAAGTGCGATCTGGTGACAGCTGAAATAAGGCTGTGGGAAGATGCTAAGACCAAAGAAGGACGCGGATAAGCGGGTCTGGGTGAGATAGCGCCCCATCGTCTGGAGGACGTTATTAGATGATCGCCATATGTGGATTCCGCTCTGTTGGCGGAGAGTTAAAGGCCGACGTACAGGCATCCCAACCTAGCGGATACACAGGCCATGGCGGGGTAGACTAGAGACCGAGGGCTAGGTGAGACGACTAGCGCCCCCGTGATCCCGTCGGGTTGATTAGCCGTGGTGGGGTAACGTAGTTCCCACCCCCGCCGAGATATCCACACTAGGGGGAGAAAGGCTCTAGGAGATCTCGTGAGAGTCGGACGCGGACGCTTGAGCCGAGTGGTTGCAAATCTCGGTGAGAGCGGGCTTAGTGGCACTGGCTTGCATAAGGCCAGGAAAATGGCGTCCCTTCGAGTATATCGATCGTGGCGAGTATAGGGAGATGCATCTGCATTTCCCGATTAGAGAAAACGGATTCTTTGAGACGAGAGATACAAACCTCTCGCTTCTGAGAGTTATCTTAGCCCCCATTGAACCCCTGAGTGAGCCGTGATTCGGTCGACGGGAATAAGGAGATTCTGGCAGTCAGAACACGTATCACCAGGTTAGTAATAAGGGCAAGTGACTCGCGTTGCTAGTGCGGTAATTGGTGGTCATGAGTGGGGGTGGTCGTAAGGAGGTTTGGAGATAACCCCTTGGTCAGATCAGCCTCTTGACGTCCCAAGCCCTGAGGGGTCCCGAAGGATACGCAAGTGATCCGGACCTTCTCCTAGAGTCGAGCTACCTAGGAGAAGAAAGAACCATCCTAGAGATAGAAATATCTCTAATGGGAAGCCCGGGTAATACCTGTAAAAAAGGCTATTATACGTTGTTGCTATGCCACGTCCTGAAAAGGCGCGTGGATAATTTTCCCCAGAGGCCGGTTTCTGTCTAACTCCTGAAAAGTTGGACTGACGCCCAACTATGTGCATTAGAGACGGCACAAAGTAGTTCGGTGGATTGTCCTGATGGAACACCCGGGAAAATCCCCATACAGTCCCAATGCTGTCCACCGGACGTCTCGGGCATGTCCACAGCATGTTCTCAGGACATCCCATGACCAAAATGACCTGAGGACGTCCCGGTCATGTCCACAAAGTGTCCTGAGGACGTCCCATCGCCATTCATAGGGTGTCCCAACTATATCTGCGGGACGTCTTGGTCATGTCCACAGAATGTCCTCAGGACGTTCCATGGCTATTTATGGGATGCCCCAACGATGTCCGACATGACCGGGACATCCTAAAAATGGGCATGGGACGTCGTGAAAACATTCTGTGGACACGACCAGGGCGTCCCGCAGACATCGTTGGGACATCTTCAGGAAATTCTGTGGATATAACTGGGACGTTCCGCGGACATCATTCGGATACCCTATAAGTGCCCTGGCGATTAAACTTCCACGCAACATCCACGCTACCATGCACTGTGGGATAACCGAATCCTTGTAATGGATGATAAATAAGTGACTAATGGCTATGAATTACTCAAATAGTTCATTGTCAAATGTTTAGTAAGTACTAAAAGGTTATTTTTTACCTATTTTTAACAGAAAATAGACATACACACAACATACACGCAATATCGTGGATCCCAAATCGTCAGGGTGGCGATGGGACGTCCTGAGGACATTCTGCCGACGTAACCCGGACGCCCCGCGGACATCGTCGAAGCATCCTATAAATGACCATGGGACGTCGTGAAGACATTCTGTGGACATGACCAGGACGTCCCGCAAACATCCTCAAGACGTTGGAAACTATGATCGGTCTCGAGGAGGTCTTCAAATTACACACCACGACGTTCTCACTTTCGCCCTTAACATGTCCCGGGGGCTATACATTATATTTCATAAAAAGTTTTCACTGATTTTCCGTTTTTAATGGCCTATACCTATCAGTTTTACCACATTTAAAACATTGTAAAATTTCATCTAAATATACAAACGAATAGCTTCAATGTGTATCACAAAAGAACTACTTGTTGAATTCCCGTAAATAAATGCACGAACACAGAATATACTTTAAAATAAAACTGATATTTAATTGGGAAATAACTGTAACTCTGAAGCAGTGTGACGAACTCTGATTTTTAGTTGTTAATTCGAAGAGATATTGGTATAGAGGTTCTGATGGCAATTAGCTAACACTCTCTAGGTGATATCTGAAGTAATAATGATTATACAAATTGTCCAAATCCTTCCTTTTATTTTCCTGGGGGTATGAGGAAGAGTGGAGGGGACGAAGGGATGCACAGCCATACTTGGGTATGAGGACGTTGGTACTGAAGTCAGAGGCGATTTTGGGGTTTGTGGTGCCAATGGGAAAAATCGAGAAACCTTAGTGTCGGCAGAATAAGAATAGGTCAGACGGAATTGGGGAGGAATTTAGGCTAGTTTCTAGAAAGCCTGAGGGATGGTTTCATGAGGAGGAAATGGGAGGAGTACGGAGTTACAATGAGTGTTTAAGATGTCCTTCGAGTGGTAATTTGGGACTTGGAGACAATATTATGGAGGATTAAGATAATAAAAGTGATAGAACATTAAATACTAATTATAGCAATAATACGAAATATTGAGGTATACAACACTTCCCTGTTTAAGATTGGAAATATCATTTTCAATCATAAGAAATATTAGTTAGGTTCAATTACATATATGCTGAGAGTTCGTTATGACTTTATCTAGGTTATAATGATCAATAATTGTTCAAATCGGGAATTCGTCATTGATTGTTAAACTGATTTATATATTTTCATTTATATACAAAATATACTTTCGTTTATATATAAAAAAAAATAATTAAAAGGGAATCAAAACGAATAGATGTTGAATCTATAATGGGGTAGTGCTTCTTTTGAATTTAATACGATTAAAGCCTTAGCTGGGGAGTAATCTCGTACTCGGTCTCATCGAGGTGTTTTGAAGTTTTCTCGACTAGAGGAGGTAATGATCTACCACGATTGAGGGTATCTTCTGGTGTTATGTCCAAAAATTCATAAAAATTAGGCCATAAAAATTATTCCATTATTCCATAATTTTTAATTTTGAAATCATTTTGAAAGAATAATAAATCCAACAAAGCAATACTAAAGAATGCGGAAACTGATGAGCTCGCATTACAGTTGCACCAGGACAGTACTGCGAAATCGCTACGCCAAAAGTGCTGACATGTAATGTGAGCATATGAGTAAATTTCAACAGATAAATGTAGGTCGATCACACCAGAGTTTTCCACCAATGAAATTAAGTTTTGTGGAGCCTCAAAAAGTTTACCTCTATGGTAAACTTGACAGAAAAAGTCAGTTTGGACATACCCGGAAAGTTGATAAGATCTTGGTGAAACTCGCTCGTGGAATCGCTCGACCCTATTGTTTCTCCGTTAGTAATAGCTCGCAAAAGTCGATATTACATTTGGTGACTAATCTAATAATAGTAGATTAGTGATCGGATCAATCCGTGTAGAGACAACCGTCCTTAAATTGAAAGTAGCGTCAGTTCTTACATTGTAAGAGATTTTACATATGTTTATCTGGGTGTGAACATTCTCAGAAGACCATAGAACATATATATATATATAAACAACTTATTAAGTGGGTGAACGTGAACGGATGAAAAGCATCCATAATAGTATAAATACTGATGGGGAAAAATAGTCCGCTCTGCTGAGGGACCCACACACCTACCGAAATCTAGCAATAATCTACTGAAAATTGAGAAATTTCCTACAACTAAGTGAGTCACACAATTTACTAAATAACTCCATAAGTCAAAAGAAGCATTCCAGGGAAATCTAATCAGTCAATTTTCATATTTATAATTATTTCAAAAACCTGCAATGAATAGAAAAATTTATTATTAATTAGAAACCTAAAATTGGGAAAAATTGATTATCATTTAAAAAATCTAAAACTGTGGAAAAAAGGAAAATATAAATTATCTGTTTGGGACCAAATAATATTAGTAAATGAATTATTGACTCGAAATCTTATAACCTTCTCCTTTTCCATCTATGAAATTCAATCCTTCTTAAATTACGTCACCTGCATCTCAAAATTCATAAAGGTAAGAGCAAAGAAAATTACTTAGCCTGGTCCAAAATTAGGAGTAGAATTCAATTAATGCAAACATTCATTCAATTTTACTTATACAATTCTTCCTGGCTCAGAAGTTAAGATTAAAATTATAACACCAGCCAATGACGCAAAAGGCGTTCTCTGGTCATAACACTGGTGACGAGGGTAGAAGAGGTTCTATATAAACTTCGGAGTCCACGTTGCAGTTCACGTAGTTTTTGATGACTGGCACAAGACATTCTGTCCGTGAATTTGTGATAGTTGAACAGAATCTTTTGAAGATTTGGAGGCAATTACAGCATCGGCAACAGCAGTCAATGACGATCAGGAATGATATGGGACTCAAGAGACCCAAGATGATGCTGAGCCAGGATGTTGGTGAACTGGTTGGCGATTGATTTGCTCGGGATGATAGAATATTGTTGGTGTCATTCAACTTTGTGTTTGTGATTGTGATCTCGTTGATATCAATATTGTTGAATTGCAACGATTTCAAGTGGATTGGAACTGGATGATCTTCTTCGTTTTCTTCACAGTCCAGGGTGGGAAGACGATTAGACTTGAGTGTCTGGATGATATTTTCGGTGTGTTGACTACTTGTTTCAAGAATGTAGGTGTTGGTAGAACCCTTACAATTCACGTGCAGTTGGATAATTCCAGGTTTATGTAGAACAAGGTCTCCAATTTGGCATTGAGGTTCGTCGTCACAGATGAGAGTCGCAGTCATGGGTTTTTGGAGGATGTAGATCCATTGGCTGTTATCCAGGTAGCGCCAATATTCATCAGTTATTTTGGTCATCGTGGTGTCACAAGAACTCGGGTTAACATGACTGAAGAGGAGTTGGACTTCACAGCTGGGTTGATCTGATGTCTCGATGATATGTTATTCATAGCAGATGTACCTTCTACTGAGATGCTCTTTCCATTCCGAAAGAGATGGAAAGTTCAGGAATTGGGACTTTGCTTGAGATATAAGGACAAAGGGATTCATTCACAATTGGCAACATAATCATCTGATAAATGGTAAAAACATGATTTGTGACTAACGGAACATATAAATTTAAAATTATATCATTTTCTGTTAATGATATTTGAATGGTTAAAATATTGTAGAAGAGTGCAATATTCTGAGGGTCTGCTTTCATCATGAATACTAATCGCTTCGCGTGTTTATGTAATCCTTCGTAAAATATTTGACAGGTAATAATCGATGGTGGAATGATATTGTTTAATGCTAGTTTGATGGCTTCGGTATACAAATTAGATTCTGTTAAAAATATTGTACATAAAGCAAACAATCTTGAGATTTGGTCGTTGATGGTGGTCTCCAGATTTAAGACAAAAAGTCGGAAATTCGTTTGCACTGAAAATTCATCAATTTTTTTCAAATTGTTATTCATTGTAACTTCTTGGTGTTTGATAAGATTGAATGAATCATTGAAATTTTTCATTGTATTAGTGATAATTTGAAATTGTAACTTGATAGCATTTTGCGTCTTATGATCATTATTAAGTAATTGTTCAATATTATCACGGGTAGTGTTATGGTCCTCGAAAATTTATACATGTGAGAGATTGCTTTCAGATTAATTCTAGGCTGCGTTCGCAATTGATTGTAATGTTTGACAATATCTTTCTGTAGATATCGCCTGTTTTGTTAATATTTGTTAGTATGATACTACGGTTTTCTTGCCTACTTCTACGTCTACTGTATGATTATTATAAACTTTAGTTATTTTAAAAGGTCCTTTGAATTGTTTTGATAGTTTTTTACTTAATCCGATTTTACTCTGTTGATTGCGAATACATACGAGGTCATTGACGTTAAAATTTTCAGGGTGCTGACTACGATCGCAGTATTCTTTACTTTTCTCTTTAGAATTGATAAGATTTTGAATGAAGCATTGAGTCCGAATTGTAATGATTTAATATACCCATCATAGGAATAATGGAATTCAGGCTCTTGGGAGATTGACGATGGGAGATATGCCTTACTTCCGAATAACAATTCATAGGGAGTAAAGTTGGTCGATTTGTGTACTGACGAGTTGTACGCTAGTATCGCGAATGGAAGATATTCATCCCAGTATGTTTGAGTGGGTTTGATGTAATGTTTCAAGTAATCTTTGAGTGTTAAGGGGGATCTTTCAAACACGCCATTCGTTTGAGGGTGGTAAGGAGTCGTGGTGAGATGCTTTGTTTTAAATAAATTGGTCAACTCTTTCATAAGATTTGACATGAAGTCTGCGCCTTGATTACTGAGAATAATTTTGGGGATTCCGAATGTAGTAAATATTTGGATGAGGATCTGAGAGACTGTTTTAGCTTCATGATTTGTGGCTGCATAGGCAAACGAATATTTTGTTAAATCATTTTGTGCAGTGAGGATAAATTTATTACCCGATTGAGATAGGGGTAAGGGGCCTACAATATCGATGGCTAGACGTTGGAACGGTTTGTCTCATGTCGTGGTAATTGCCATGGGCTGTTTAATAGGGTTGAAATTCGTCTTGTTTAATTGGCAGGAGTGGCTCAATTTCACGAATCTACGAATATCATTCTTCATAGTGGTCCAGTAATAGCGTTCCTTGATTTTTGCATATGTCTTATTAAAACCATAATGTCCTGCTAATTTACTGCAGTGATTCTCTTCGAGAATAATTTCAATTTCGTCTTTTGCCTTGGGAGTGATTTTACTAACGTTAAACAATTTAATGTCTGATGGTAGAAATATAAATTTTAACATTTCGTTCAAGAGTTGAGTTTGGATGTTAGGGCTGGGGGAATGAAAACAAATGGTTTATTATACAATGATTTCTTCAGATTTTTTAAACATTCGAAAATATCTCCATATTTAAATTTATCATGATGGAAGTTCTTTGCATAAAGTAGATAAAACGCTTGATCATTACTCTTGAGTTTGTTAATTTCATTGATACCAGGTTTCAATTCTCTTGTATCGAAATTGTTAGAAACCTAATCAGAGTACGGGTTACTTTCATCAAGATCTTGGGACCAGAGTAAGACAACTGGAATTTTGATCTGGGTTAAAGGGCTATTATCTTTTGGGAATTCAATGAGATCTTGATTCGTATAATGAAATTTAATAAGATCATTGTAATTGAACTCGAGCTTGGATGTGAGATTGATCTGAACTAAGTTTGATTCTATCGGATCCTCAGAAACTTCAGTGTTAGGGAAGAGTCAAGGAACTCCATCAACATTAGAATTAACTCTTCCTGGTTTATATTTAACTTCATAATCGTATTCATTCAGGGCAAGTCTCCAGCGAATTAGTTTAGAGGAATGTTTTAACATTAAAAAGCCATTGTAATGCGCGATGATCTGTGTAAACAGTGAATTTGCGACCAGAGAGGTAGGATCGAAAGTTCTCGATGGAATTCAAAATTGCTAAACATTCTTTTTGTGTTGTTGTAAGACCCTGTTCTCTGGGTTTAAGGGTTCGTGAATAATAACAAACGGGCAAATCTGCACCGTCTTTGAGTTGGGATAGACCTCCGCCAACTCCTACGTTTGAAGCATCGCAAGTAACAATGAAGGGTTCTGAAAATCTGGGATACTGCGAAATAGGATTTTCTGTGATGATTTTTTTCTAAAGTATTTAAGGCATCCATTTGGGAATCTGTCCAAACAAAGGATACGTCATTTTTTAATAGGAAGGTTAAGGGTTTTGCAATTGTGGCAAAATCGCGAATAAATTCTTTATAGTAACCTATCGTGCCTAGGAATATTTTATTTTGCTTGACGTTGTTAGGGGGTCGAATGTTGTTGATTGCTTGAATTTTCGTGGGATTGGCTCTTACACCTTCATTTGAGATGACCAAGGTATTCACATGCTTGTTTAAGAAACTCGCATTTGTCGGGTTGGAGCTTAAGATTATTGTTGCGTAATCTCGAGAAAATATTCATTAACTTGGAATTGTGGTCCGCGGCGAGAGATGAGCCATAGATCACGACATCAGCCAAATAAAGAAAACATCGGGTATTATTTAACCCCATCAAAACATTATTCATCATACGTTGGAACGTTGCAGGAGCGGTTTTTAAACCGAATGGCATTCTCGTGAACAGACAGTATCCTGTAGGGGTTGAGAAAGCAGTTTTTTCAGCGTCTTTGGGATTTAAGGGGATTTGGTGGTAGCCACTGGCTAGATCCAGGGTTGTGAAATAATGGGCGTGGCCTAACTGATCGAGGATATCCTTAATATTGGGAAGTGGATATGCATCACCGAAAAAAAAAAAAATTAAAGATGGATCGAAAATTTAAGAGAAAAAAATCCCGATAGTCCCAGTCGGGATTCGAACCCGAGACTCCCAGTTACGCGCCGGGCACTTTTCCAACTAAGCTACCGGGCATGTAGAGACTTTCCATTCTCAAATTCGATCAGTAACCACCACCTCCCCGTCTGAAGGCATTTATTAGAGTGAAGGAGTTTCGGAATTTTTTGTCTTCTCGTTCAATTTTCGATAATCATTTACGATTCGCCATTTACGTTCTCCTGACGCATCTAATTTTTTCGGTACAATCCAAAGGGGGCTTGACCATGGACTCATCGAATGTTGAATAATTCCCTGATCTAACATTTTACTCATTTGTGTATTTACTTCGGCTTTGTGAATTTCTGGATAACGATATGACTTTGCATACATCAGTGGTTTTAATTGTATGAGCAACAGCTGTGGTTTTAGTTAATAGATCAGTGAGCAAGTGAAAAACATCATTAAAATCTATACATATCGCTTCGATTGATTTCTTTTCTTGAGAATTTAAGTGATCAAGTCGGAAGGTTTCTTTCAAAATTTTAATACAATTTTCGGAGAATTTTCACTGGATTCTGGAGAGAGTTTAAAGATTGTAATGTTATTGGACATCGGTTGTACATCGAGTTGAGCAACTTGTACAGTTGTTAACTCATTTGATAAATTAATAATCGTAATGAGAGCCGGATCGTCTGTTATCTTGACAACTGCATTGGGAATGATAAGATTTGGGTTGTTCACAATTTTCTGAGAAAGGATTATTACTTCTTGTTACCCTTGAGATTTAAAAATATTTAATCTCGCGATCATCTCAGCTCTTGCACCAATAGTGATCATGGACTGATTCTTACGCTGAGGCACATTTTGAAACAATGGAATAGGTCCAGTGATAGAGGCAATTTTGACATTAGAATTCGCATAATCAATTTTATATTTATGTTGCATGAAAAAGTCAAATCCTAATAATCCGTCGAATGGAATATTAGTGGAAGAATCAAGTAAATGGAATTTGGAATTGAGTTTCTTTTGATTGTAGAATAATCGGAGGTTTGTTCCCCCGATCGTCGCGATAGGAGCATTGAGCGTGATACCGTTGAGTGTAATAATTTCAGGGTCTGTGATAATGAAGTTATTCAATGCAGATGTTTTAAGAAGCGAAAAGGCTGCACCTGTATCTAGTAAGAGTTTCAGAGTTTTATTCTCGGCTTTAGCTTCGGAGTATTTCAATAATACGTACGTTAATTTATTTGAATTTACGGGAATATTCATCTGAAGGAAATTATTAAATTCACGACTAATGTGACGAATATCGTTGGACTGATAAGACGCGGAATTACCGTCATTCAATGATTCTTCATTAGTAGGGAAGTTATTAGCTTGGAATTGACGCGCATTTTCACATTCATAATGTTGATAATTAACAGGGGCATTACGATTGCCCTGATTTGGAGGGCGATTTGAGGGATGTTGAGTTCGTGAATTCTGATTAGGATTGAAAGAGGGTCTGGGGTTACTTTCAGTATTATCTCTTTGACTATTCACCCATATTCGTTTTCTAGAATCATCAATAACTTGTCCATTCTTTTTGCAATAGTGGCATTGGACATTGATCTGATTTATTGTGGCTTGGGCTCTTCTTGGTTGAAGACCGTTTTTTTTTACCCTTCTTTAATCCTTAACGCCGTCGATCCATTATGGATATGTGGGCTTGTGGACCATACGCTACACCGCATTCGCATGATAAGACACAGGAAACTACAGAAAACCTGTGTCGGTACGGGCGGCTACTCTATGAGCAACCTCCCGCTCATCAGACATTCCGAAAAAATTCTCGCCCTATGGGGGATTTGAACCAAGAAACCAAGTGGCAGCGCTAAAACTGCGCGCTTAGTCCACTCGGCTATTCTTGACTTGACTTGAAAATTGTTTATTAACATTTGTCATATATACATACTATATACAGTATTAATATCTTAAGTGCTACGCTCTAGATCACCAGCCATTGGCTTTATATCTAATATGATTAAAGTTTAACCTAATTTTTCATTTTTATAATGTTTGTGAATTTTTACATGATGACTCGATATAAGGAAAAATGACTTCTAAAAAACCTTATATTATCCATACCATTTTATTATCCATACAAATTTATTTTGGACAAATTGAGGATGATTTAAGTGGGTTTGTGCTGCATCGTGCCAGGCAGGACAACCATAAGAGATAGGTCTGATTAACCCTTTGTATAAAGTAAGTTTCAGAGATTGACTGAGCGTTGGAGATTTCAGCAAATTATACAATCGTACTAGAATAATTTTAGTCTTGACCTTGATATCAGATATAAGTTTTTTCCACAGGAGGTTGGAATCAAGGTGTAAACCTAAATATTTCACAGAAACGGTTGAGGTAATCTTATTGCTACGCAAAGTTAAAGTCGGTTTGGCCTTGGAGCTAGTAAATAAGGTTGCTACTGATTTAGTAGCATTCACTTGAATTTTCCGTTTATTTAAATCGCTGATTTTAAGAGAAGCAGAATTTTCTATTCTTCTAACAGCTTTATTGATCGATTTGCTAGGTAAGTACAGAGCAATGTGATCAGCAATGAATACATTTCTAGGTATTCTGTTAAAAACAGAAGCGATGTATAGGTTGAATAGTACACGGGAGAGGATATCCCCTTGCGGGACTCCCGCGACAATTTGAGTTTTAACGGAAAGTAGTGATTTGACTCTAACCTGAATATATCTATTTGAATTGCTGATTCTGACCAATTCGTGGCGGGTCGAGTGTTCTGAACGGAAACCGAATTGGTTTGTAGGTATTAAGTGTAGCTCATCGATAGATTTTATGAGACGTATTAGAATTATTCGCTCAAAGTGTTTTGCGGGTACCGGTATCAGACTGAGTTTGAGCGCAAAAATGTTAATGGCTAAGATATTTATTATGTTTGTAGGAGGATCGTGGGTGGTTCAGCGGTGGATTCGAACAGGTATGCATAGGATGCGATGATTGTGATTTTATCAAGGGGGGTGTCAGCTCTTTGGATTTTAGAGATCATGTTCTTAATCTCTGAGAGGTTTTCGAGAATTCTAAGGGATTTTAGGTCATCAAGGACTTGTGTCACTGTATTAATAAAGTTTTTACTTGTACTTAAATGTAATGGCGGATCGTCAGTCTCCATCGGAATGGTCCTAGGTTCAGCGGTGGGTGCGTCAACATTCGTTCTTAAGGTTTCCATCGTTGGAAAACAAGAAGCGTAGGATGGCCTGGACATCTTCGTGGCAGTAGAGATTGGCGTAGGCTCGAGGACTGGAGGAGACTGGAGAAAATGGATGTTGCTTTCCAGGTTTTGCATCGTAGCCGAGTGTGGGGTAGCGGGCAGTTCCCGCTCTGCTCTTTTTGGTGCTGGTGGTTGGACTCTTTTTTCATGAGTCTCCACAAATTTGGTTCGTGAGGCGCACTCACGATAGCTCGCTGTGTGAGCTAGACCACAATTTGCGCACTTCAGGGAGTTACTGGTGCAGGTTTTGATGTCGTGATTGCCTGCGCATTTCACACATCTGGGATTTACATTACAGTGCTGACTTGCGTGTCCAAATTTTTGGCACCGGTAGCACTGTGTTGGTTGTTGGGTTTTGATATATTTTTCTATCTTAAATGTATGATAGAAAATGGTTTTAATAGCAGTGAGGCTGCTCAAGGTTACATCAGGCCCAACCGTAATTGCAAACACCGGTAGTGGCCTACTCTCTTTGCTGTCTCCGTCCTTGTTTGTTTTCACAAACTGCCGGACTGATAATACCTTTATGCCGTGTTTGGATATTTCCGCTTCAATCTCCTGCTCAGTAAAACTGGCGGGAAGACCTTTTATGATAAATTTCTTCGGACGCTCACTTTTTAGACCGAAGGTGTAAAAATGTAAATTTTGCCTTTTCAGGATACTTGCGATTTTATTATAATCCTCCGTCGATTGTAGATGGACGATGGTGGTACTACCATTGAATTTCATCCTGAAGTTTTTGTCCGAGGCGTTGACTTGCAGGAAGTTGATTAATTTTTTGGTCTCCAATTTGTCATTTTCAATAACTATTGGAGGCACTGATGTTTGTTTTTGAGCCTGTTGTGGCCCGACAGGAGTGTTTGAAGGTTTGTTGAGGCGAGCGGGTTTACAGCTCGCACTAGTTGACGGTTTAATAACGGTTTTTTTAGTTATTTTTGGGTCTTCCACAGGAGGAGTCATTTTGGCTTTCCTTTTGGGAGCCAGAGGAAGTTTGAGATTTTTGAAGTTTGACACTTTAGTGCCAAAACTTTGACAAGATTTATAAATTCACTGTACTGTAAGCTCGGTACGTTTGGAATTTATATTTTGTAGAGAGCGGTAGACATGCGTCCGCACGACACCGACTCAAAACAAATACTGTCGGCTATTCTGACGTCGGATTTGAAGACCGTTTGAATTGGAATACGAGGCTCTGGGATTTGAGGAGTTTTGACGATTAAAATTTTGAAAATTGACAGGTTGCATCCTGTTCATTCGGTAAGCATTATTTTCTGGACGAGTTTTGAGTGCGCAATCACGAGCAAAATGATCTGTTCTGAGACAGATGTTGTAACTTTGTGGGTTTTGATTAAATTTAAGAGGTCTCAATGCTTTTTCTTCAGCAAGTGCGGCTGCGAACGCTTCATTCATTGATCGAAATTCGCGACATCTTAGCATTTGAGAAATCCCGGGTAGTGTGTGATGAACAAAACGATTACCCGCCATGTCATTAATCATTGCGATACGACCGCGAAAAGTAGGGTCGTCTTCCTCATTAATTGCATGAATAGCAGCAAGGACTCGAGAAGAATATTCTTCTAATCTCTGGTAAAATTGAGATACGGTCTCTGTACGACCTTGAGGAATATGGCTTAACTCTTCTAGCAATTGATCCATATATTTTCTGTCTTGAAAAAGTCGTAATAATAAAGTCGTAAGTTTGTTGGGAAGATTATCGTTGAGCATTTTGAGGATTAGAGACTTTTAGAGGTTAGAGGATTTTTCTGCTTCCGAATGGAAGCTTTGTCAAGGGTCGATTTTCACTTTTCTAATTCCTGGTGGAAATGATCTAGAATGGTCCGAAACGTAAAAATACAAAATTTTGAGGCCGCCGTCTGTCTGTGATCATGTCATTTTTGGCACCTCGATTTACTATTTTGAACATTTACACGGGTAAAATTGGTTTATAAAATCTCAAATTCTCTCCAATAGTTGGTATTGAGTCCCTCTTGCACCATACCAAATTTCAGCTCGATCGAAGCATAAGTTTTTGAGAGAACTTGATTCATTTTATTTTGGTTTTTGCTCCATATCTCCTTCAATATTGAACCGATTCATTTCTTTTTTTTTTGAAATCTTCCTCATCATGCCATCTATAAGAGGAAACCAAAAAACACATATGCGTTTGTAGAAAGTTTTCGAGTTATTTGAACTTTTATGTTTTCATCTTAAAATTTTTGTTCGCGCATCTCCTCCTACAGTTGTGGTCATAGTGACTTGACATTTTACATAAATGTTCCATTTGGTATCTATATGTGCAAGTGGTTGGCATTTTTGAAAATTTTCATGATTTTCTGAGATATTCAATTTTTACTAGAAATTCATTTGATTCAATATCTCAAAAACTAATGAACGGATTTTGATTTTTTTTTCAAAACATTCAGCTGAATAGTGTTTATGGAATGTAATTAAGAACTATCTTCCCTTACCGAAAAAGATTCGAGTTACTTCAAAATACTAAAACAATGTCTAAAACAAAATCTTCACAATTACGTATTATGTAAATTATGTATCGATGTCCATTTGAGAAATATATCAATGAACATGGACATATGAAATGATGACACCAATTTCATTGGTGGTATGCTTCTGAAAATAACAACGTTAAACGAAATAAAAACTAGTGGTGTGTGCATGTGTGTGCCCCACTCGGGGCACAAACAAAACTTCCCGATTTGGTTTTTCAGCTCAACCTACTAAATTTATTCTTCTCCAATATACTACGGTTAATCAGTGTGATCCCTGTTATTATCATAACGAAAACATGCCTATTTGAGAATTCCCAACTGACTCATTTATGAAGCAGATAATTATGAATACTTGAATAAACGCATGGTGAGTATGAGGATGAGACTTATGCGTGTTACTTGAGTGCAAAACAATAATTGTAATATTTTACCCAGTGGAACAGTATGAAGAATTGCAATTGCTAATAACATTGCATACACTGCACAAATGCCATCCAAAATGTGATCCGCTCGATTTTGGACGAAAACGCTTCGATTGGGACCGTCATGACTGCGCTGGGTCCATTGGTTCACTTACTATATACATAATTGTGGAGACTGCTATACGTCCTTAATTATGCAAATTATCGAAAAAAGGCATTCTACATAAAATACGTATTTTTTATATGACAAACAACTTTTCTTTTATGAATTTCGCGCTGACTTTAATAGTTTATGATGTAGAACATTATAAACAATTGACATTGTTAATAACAATATAAGTACTGGACCACTTTTACTCAAAATTCAATCAGTTATAAAATATGCTCATATCTTTCAACTGTGACATTGAGTACCCGCATTACAACGCAACGATTGAAAAAAAATCAATCGAATGGTACGGTTCGTTTCCGAGAAAACGTAAACGAAAAATTTTGCCACATACGGACGAACACACACACACACATACAGACACTTCTCTGAAATCACTCCGGGATGATGCAAAACGTCGAGAAACGTGAAAATTTCATCGATCTGGCACTTTTCATTTTCGGGGTCATTACAATAACTTCCCAAGATCGGAACTTCCAAAAATCTGTGGATAGCGTAAGTTGATGTATAACATCGTAAACAGGAACTAGAACTGAATACGGAAACTTAGTTGATTCAACAATATTGATCTTTTTCATTGATTCATATTGAAATAGGCGTTTCATCAGCGATTCGTGAACGCATAGCATGCTAGATACGAAACCTGCATCCTTATGAGCGGTTAAAAGGAAGGAAAATATTGGAAGAGTATGATGTACGTGAAATTTATAATACAGTGATGGTAATGAGTCCAGCGAGCGAGCACTGAGCGCGAACTCGTCGACGACTGAACTGGCCGCATGCGGCTGGGACACTTTCTCTATACAATATTGCCAATTACCGTTTTGAGGAAAATTTGTTCAAGCTATAAACTATAACACGCTTTTATCACAATTCGAACACTAAAAATTTCGTCGCTGAGTTTTTTCATTTGAAAACTGAAGAACGCTAACTCTATCACGCGCGATTAATATTCAAATTTTGTCGGAACTGAAAGCGATGAAACAGTTTTTCTAACATCATTGACTTCGCGTAAGATTCAGGATTGCAATGCTTTTTGGAGTATCGCGATCGAGTAAAAATTGATTAAGTTACAACGAGTTGAACCCTAAAGAGAAGGTGATTTCCACATAATCGAAAAAGCCACTTTTCATTTTTTCCTGAAAAAACTAGACGTCTTAGAGTGAATCTAACTGGACCTTAATTGTGTAGAATAGAGTATTCTATGATGAGATATTTTCTGTTGTCGACCTTTTCAAAAAAAAAAAATGAACGGGATGTGGGTATGACCCTCTACGGGTCGAATCAATGACTTCCCGATCGTTCCACCGTATATGTTATATCCACAATTTCCGTTCATGTCTCAAATTATGGACTTTATAAAGCTTTCAGAATTTCTAAATATTTAAAAAAATTATAATTCTCAATATCAAGTAGTTAGTTCAATTTGTTAATAACAACTAATTATGCGTGTTAGCAGAAAAAGCTATACAACATGAAATATGTATTTTTGTGTGTGGAGCAACTCTCATTAACTAATTTGTTTCGTATCTTTAACCGTTTTCATGATGCAGGGATATAAACAATCCTTTTTGTTACTACCAATTAACTACGGGTGTTATAAAAAAAGTCATAAAACCGTCAAATGTGTATTTCGTGGCGGGGAACAACTTTGATTCAACACTTTTTTTCGTACCTCCAACCGTTTTTGCGATGGAGCGATATAAATAATTGAATTTGCTAATAACACTTGAACGAATCATTTCTCGCATAAATCGGTCCTTTTGGACCTGGAGAATAGTATGTTAGCGTCGATGAAAAGAAAAAAAAGTAAATCGCTACGTTGGTTTCTTCGGAAACGTTAAACAAAGTTTTTCTTCACACACACACACACACACACACACAGACATACCGTTAGACGGGGCTTTGGTGTAGTGGGTAGAGCGTCTGCTTACTATTGTAAAGGTCCCGCGTTCGATTCCCGCTCACTGCAAATATTTTTTCTGAAAAATATTTTCTCACGGACTCCGACCGATGGCAGGAACATTCCGTGTGTGCTATCGGCGGTATCCATGAAGTGAGACCGTGAGCCGGGACCGAACGCGACCCGTCGCGCGGGGGGGGGGAGGGTTCCATCGTAGACGCCCGCCATCGTATCACAGGGGTTTCTGGAGGTTTACCCTGTGATTAGAAATACGATGGGCTTAAATGGCGAAGTCGGCCCCAGCCGCAAAGGGTGGGTACTCTGATCCGTAGTATTACCCATGAAGTAATGCCTACCAGTGGTTACGTGGGTGAATACGAATAGAGAAAGAGTAGAAAAAAAAAAAAACAGACATACCGACACTATTCCGCAAACGACTCAGGATGATGTGAAACATCGAGAAAGGTCAAAATATCTTGGAAATTTCACTTTTGAATTTCAGGGTAATTACAATAACTTCCCTAGATTGGGAAGTTAGAAAATGGAGAAAAAAGTGAAAAGTTCGTAAAATTTCACGGTTAATGTTTTCTGTGATCTCTTTGATGAATTATGAGTGCTAATGAAAAAAGTAATGAGACACCAAATGTGTATTTTTATGTGCTAATAACTTGAGTTTAACACTTTTTTGTACGTTCAACCGTTTCTGGGATAGAGCCATATAAACATTTCAATTTGTTTATAACAAGTGAACGAATAATTAACTTCCCGATAGGGGAAGTTATTGTTTTGCCCCCGAAAATGACAAATCGATTTTCCATCAGATCTCCACGTTTCATGGTATTCCTGGCCATTCTAGACTATTTAAAACAAAAGGTCCGTGTGTGTGTGACGATGTATGTATGTGGACCAAATTTTTGGTCAACGATTTCTTGTGAACGAATCATTCGATCGAGGTTGTTAATGACTCAAACGGAAGAGTTTCATGTAATTTAGGCTGGATTAGATTTTGGGTGGAAACGGTCTAGTCCTTATATTGTTGTTAACAATTTCAACTGTTTATAACGGTATAGTCCATGAATTATTGGTGTTAGCAGAAAATGTATATAACAAAGTTATTCCCCATGCAAAAATGCACTTTTATGTTACATGCGTTTTTTGTGGAATTTGCATAATTACGGAGATACGGCCATTTGAAAAATAATCTATTTATAAAGTACACGAATGAAGCAATTGACGTCATCATTACCAGAATTGTGGGTTTTCATGTGTGTGTGCGAGCGTGCGTGTCTGCATGTGCGTGACGATGCATGCATGTAGTCAAAATTTTCGGTCAACGATTTCTTGCTAAGGAATCATTCGATCGAAGTTGTTCAAGACTCAAACGGAAGAGTTTCATGTAACTTAGACCGGATTAGATTTTGGATGGAATTGGTCCAGTACTTATATTGTTATTAACAATTTGAATCGTTTATAATGTTCTCTGGAATGAACAATTAGAGTTAGCACAAAATTCATATTAGAAAAGTTGTTCCCCATACAAAAATACGTATTTTATGTAGAATAACTTTTTCCGAAAATTTGCATAATTAAGGAGCTATGGCCTTCTCAACAATTATGTATGTAATAAGTGAATGAATGAACCCAGCGCTGTCATGCAGGCCTCCATCGAAGCATTTTCGTGCAGAATCGAGCGGATTACATTTTGGATGGCATTCGTGCAGTATATGCAATGTTATTAACAATTGCAATTGTTTATACTGTTCCGCTGGGTAACATATTAAAGTCATCGTTTGTATTGCGGCCGCATCTCTATTGGCGACTCACTCCCTCTCAAGTGACGCGCATAAGTCGCATTCTCATGCTCACCATGCGTCTACTCAAAAATTCATAATTGTCTGCTTCATAAATGAGTCAGGTTAGAATTGTCAAATTTGGAACTGTTCATTATGACACTGATTAACCAAGGTATATTGGAGAAGAATCAATTTAGTACGCTGTGCTGAAATACCGAATCGGGAAGTTTTTTTTGTGCCCCGAATGGGGCACACACATGCTCACACCACTAGTTTGTTGAGAAAATCACTCCTTTCTGACCTGGACACCACTGAAACGCGTCAATCAAAAAAAGAAAGATTATGTGCGTGCAGTCCCTACGCGCGGAAGAAGTAAAACTTCTTTGCGACATCTCAAGAAATGCATATCAGTTCGTATGCAAGAAAAATAGCGAGAGCCCTGGCGGACCGGTCGATTGTGGAATTGAGTCGTTCAGTATGTCGATTGAGTTTCGTGTGGCGGTCGATTGTGATTTTGATTTTTTTTCCATGCAATCGACCCCTGACTCTGAATAGACTTAGGCCTTGGTTGATTGGGGTCGATTCCATGAAAAAAATCAAAATGAGAATCGACCGCCACTCGAAACTCAATCGACATACTGAGGGACTCGAGTCCACAATCGAAACTGGATCGAAACCCAATCGACCGGTCCGCCAGGGAGGGAAAGGATAAAAATATGGTGGAGTGCCTAATACTTTCTAAAATTCGCATTTTATGAATGTATTATAAAGCAAAGTTCAAATCAATTATCCTCTCCTGGTTCTAACGGATTGATATCTATAATATTTACAATTAGATGATGATAACTGAAGTACGATATGAAATGTATTACGTCTATTATATCTATATTTCTCGCGAATACCGCATCAATAGCCGTACCTCCTTTTGTCGTAGGATCATTTCTAATGAAAATTTCCCTCTCAGGAATGCTAGTAAGGGTTCAGCTTCTGGCCATGAGAAATTTACACGAAAATCTCCCGCAACCAGTACCGGTTGTTCGTTATACTCTACCGGTTCTCCGATAATATCTGCGATAGCTTGCGAACCTGCAGTTGACAACGGTAATAAGGCTTTATCGATGAACAATTTTATATCTCTCATCGATGAATTTGGTGATATATAAATGGCAATTAAAGGGTCTAGCCGGATAAGTACGGTAAACCTGCCTCCGGCGAATTTCAAGGTGCCAATCAGGGATGGGCATTTACGACAAATTCGCGTTTTTTACCGGTATATGGTAGAAAACCGGTAATTTACCTCTAAATGGTAAAAAAAGGTGAGGTCAAAAATCGCCAGTTTGGCGATAAATCCCTGGTCTCCACACTGTAAAACATAACCCCTGTCTTTCGAACCCGCCAAAATACAGCAATCACTTTCCGCAACGGAAGATGGCGCCACAGACGGTAGAAAACCTCCTCGGTAAAATACAGTATTTTACCTACTTTCTGCATGCAAAAAACTCAATATTCTACCTACAAAAAATTGAATCGTATTTCCTAATCAATTGGGAGATAAACCGTTGTGTGCTTTGAATGACTCCGCGTGCCATAATTACTTTGTCTGTTAAATATTGTGAAAAGTGAACCATTTTCGAGTTCTTTACTATAGACTTCAGTTTTTACACTATTTAAAAACGTGAAATGGATTAAATCTTATATATTTAGTCTTGTGTATTTAAAAAGGCAGACTTCGATGACAGTCGATTCAAATTAAGGTATTTCGAGCGTGATATGAGGGTAATAAAGTTCAGCAGCCAATTTTTTGAAATTTTTATAATACATTCTGTAAATTATTCTAAAGTCGTATGCAAATCTTCAGAGTCCTGGGGAGCATAGCTTTTTCACTTCCCGATAGGGGAAGTTATTGTTTTGCCCCCGAAAATGAAAAATTGATTGTCATCAGATCTCCACGTTTCATGGTATTTCTGGCCATTCTAGACTATTTAAAGCGAAAGGTCCGTATGTGTGTGTGTGTGTGTGTGACGATGTATGTATGTGGTCAAAATTTATGATTAACGACATTTCGTGAACGAATCATTCGATCGAAGCTGTTGATGACTCAATCGAAAGGGTTTTATGTAACTTAGACCGGATCAGATTTTGGGTGGAAATGGTCCAGTACTTATATTGTTATTAACAATTTCGATTGTTTATAACGCTATAGCGCATGAATTATTGGTGTTAGTAGAAAATGTATATAATAAAAGTTATTGCCCATGCAAAAATACACATTTTATGTTGTGTGCATTTTTTATGTAATTTGCATAATTAAGGAGGTACGGCCATTGGAAAATAATCTGTTCATAACGTACACGAATGAAGCCATTGACGTCATCAATCCCGGAATTGTGGGTTTTCATGTGTGTGTGTGGATGGGTGTGTGTGCGTGTGCGTATTCGTGATGATGTATGTACAGGGTGTCCCATTTGAAAAGTTGCACCTCAATATCTTTCAACAGAGCTATGTAACAAAAAAATGTTTCTAACAAAAATTGTCGGGTTCTGAGGGGGACATCCGATTGGCTCATTATTTCGAGCTTTCAAGTTCGCACTTGGAAGCTGGAAGCACAAACAGCTTTTTTTTAAATGGCAACCCCATTTTTCACCCCGATGGAAATTGTTCATTTCGATGAGTTGTTCTGAGAACCCTACGCATATTCAATTTCATGTCATTTTTTTATGCAGAAAATATAATGAAAAGCGTTTTATGGCCAAAATCGAAGTTTCAGACTTTTTTAGCGTAACCCAGGATGCACCACGTGAAGGTAAAGTCTGCGTCGCATCCCATGCGCAAAAAAAGGAAAAAAAATGCGCGAAAATGTGAGGAAGTTTCTGACCGTTTACAAAAGGTGTTCAATATTCCCACCGTTCACTTCCAAGCATAACTCAACTCGTTTGCGGAAATTTCCAACAACTCTACGGATAACTTGTGGACTGATGCGTGCAATTGCTTCTTTGATTCGTTCCTGTAAATTCATCGGGGTAGTCGGTCGATTTGTGCAAACAACGTCTTTGATATAGCCCCACAGATAGAAGTCGAGGGGCGTAAGATCCGGTGAACGTGGAGGCCACACGATGTAACCACCCCAACCAGTCCAGCGATTCGGGAAGGAAGCGTTGAAATGATTTCTCACAACTCGTGTGAAGTGAGGTGGAGCACCATCCTGCTGGAACCACATTCTCTGCCTAGTTTGCAAGTTCACATTCTCCATGAGGAATGGTAGTTAAAAGCGTAAAAAATCCAGGTATTTTTGTCCATTGACAGTACCACCAAAGAAATAGGGGCCTATCACTTGCCCATCAATCATACCGCACCAAACGTTTAATTTCCAACGATGCTGATGATCAATCTGCTGCGTCCAGTGAGGATTTTCCCTTGACCAATAATGACAATTGTGTCGATTTAATGATCCAGTACTCTGGGATGTCGCTTCGTCACTGAAGAGAATATATTGGAAAAAATTTGGATCTTGATTCAGTTTCTGCAAGGCCCACACACAAAAATCAATACGATTTTGTCTGCTTGTGCAGATAATCCCTGAGTCAAGGTTATGTGATACGGATGATAACGGCCAGATCGTAAAATTCTCTGTGCTGTACTCCGCGGTATCCCGAAATCCCATTCAACTTCTCTCAAACTGACATGAGGGTTCATGTGAATCATAGCTAATATTGCAACAGTTCGGGGATCATCAGGATTGACACCTTGTTGCACTTGTTGTTCTCTTTCTCGAAACATTCTTCCTCGTCTACAACGCGGGTCGATCATCCTGATAACAGAATCTGCAGGATAATGTTGTCGATTGCGGTACCGCTCGCGAGAGGTTCGAGCAGCAGCTCGATACACTCCCCTACACTCTCCTAAAACAAGTAAAATATCGACAATTTCACTAGCTGAATACATTGTGATATGTTCGATGAAATATCAAGTGATACTAACTTGGTACAGGTTGAATTGGCACCAATTCAAATGAAATAATCATCAATGAGTTTGTTTACACTACGCAACTGGACGTAATTCTTCCATTGATCTGTTTACGCGCTGGAATGATCAAATGTAAACAATAATCGAAACATTTGCCTACAAATGGTGGGAATATTGAACACCCTTTGTAAACGCTCAGGGACTTCCTCACATTTTCGCGCATTTTTTTCCTTTTTTTGCGCGTGAGATGCAACGCAGACTTTACCTCCACGTGGTGCATCCTGGGTTACGCTGTGGGGATATGTTGGTTGGTTTGAACAATTAACTATTCCACACTTATAGAAATATTCTTTAATGCTTGCCAGGTTTATGATTTTGGCACGTGAGTATTACAGGGTATCTGCCGGGCGAGTGAGAGTGAGACTGAGGAGTAAATGTGGCTCCTCAATTCCGTATTGGCGGAAATACCCGATTTTTGCCGAGTCGGAAACTGTGCGGATATCAATCATAGGAAAATGTGATCGTATCCGTACCCTCGACTTTGTGTGCGGCAACAGTCGCCACAACGCTAAAAAAGTCTGAAACTTCGATTTTGGCCATAAAACGCTTTTCATGATATTTTTTGCATAAAAAAATGACATGAAATTGAATATGCGTAGGGTTCTGAGAACAACTCAACGAAATGAACAATTTTCATAGGGGTGAAAAATGGGGTTGCCATTTAAAAAAAAGCTGTTTGTGCTTGCAGCTTGGAAGCGCGAACTTGAAAGCTCGAAATAATGAGCAAATCGGATGTCCCCCTCAGAACCCTACAATTTTTGTTAGAAACATTTTTTTATTACATGGCCCTGTTGAAAGACATTGAGGTGCAACTTTTCAAATGGGACACCCTGTATATGGTCAAAATTTTTGGCCAACGATTTCTTGTGAATGAATCATTCGATCGAGGTTGTTGATGACTCAAACCGAAGAATTTCATGTAATTCAGACCGGATTAGATTTTGGATGGAATTGGTCCAGTACTTATATTGTTATTAACAATTTCGATTGTTTATAACGCTATAGTGCAGAAGTTATTGGTGCTAGCAGAAGATGTCGGAAATCTTACTTATTGTCCAGACAACAATACAAATTTTATGTTATATGCGTTTTTTGTGTAATTTGTATAATTAAGGAGGTGCGGCCATTTGAACAATAATCTGTTTGTAAAGTGCACGCATGAAGCCATTGACGTTATCATTGCCGGAATTGTGGGTTTTTATGTGTGTGTGTGTGTGTGTGTGACTATGTCACTGGATAAAATATTAAAGTCATCGTTTGTATTGCGGCCACATCTCTATTGGCAACTTACTCCCACTCAAGTGACCCGCATAAGTCGCATCCTCATGCTCACGATGCGTCTACTCAAATATTCATGATTATGGGCTTCAGAAATGAGCCAGTTTAGAATTGTCAAATCTGCAACTGTTCATTATGACACCAAAAGGAGTCACATTGATGCACCAGGATATATATTGGGGTAGAATAAATTTAGTACGCTGCGCTGAAATACCCAATCGGGAAGTTTTTTTTTGTGCCCCGAATCGGGCACACACATGCTCACACCACTAGTTTTTATGCGGTTTTGTAAAATACGTGATTTAACCCGTGTTGTTATGAGAATTGAGGAAAAGGGTGATAAAACTAAAAAATCCAGCAGCCAAAGTGACGAAATTTTTTTATCACATTCAATAATTGGAAATCATCCTTTGCCTACAAACCATATAGCTCCAGAGCTTGGTTTATGAACAATTATTGAAAAACTAAAAAAAAAATAGGATTTCGGCGCGCGCCGCCCGAATACAAGACAATGTCGCAGCTACGGCTATCGCGGTTGATTCCAATGGCTCTGGACGTAAACAGATCCATGAACCTAATATAATCACAATTAGCAAAGTGAGACTAAAGAATTTAACATTAATGGTATATTTTAAAAAAGTTATTACAGTTGCATGTATTCATGAATATACTTGTATTGAGGTAAAAAGAGAGTTGGGAAACATTTTCACGTTTATCCTTTTCCAAAGTCGGTGAAAATAAAGAATTCAATAACAAATCAAGATATTTTGTTTTTTGTACAATCATTATCACTCATTACAGCCGTTCTTCTCAGCAATGATGGGAGGTTGCAGATTTACAAGTACACAGCAAACATCAACGATATCGTCAATGGAATGAAATAAATTTTCAGGAATTTTGTTTAAAATTTGATATATTCTCAATCTTTGCATAATCCTTTCAACATGAATTCGCACTCTTGGTACGTTGTAAGTTTCTCCCGTCTCTTCTTTTGTGAATTCATCCTTTTTTTCTAAAAACGGTGGCATAACAAGCAATACTTTTTTTCCTGCATCATCAAGAGCTCGAGTGATTTGGGGGAAACCTTTGTCTGCTAAAACAACATCTCCCTGTTCCAACAAATCTATCAATCCAGATTCAACAGTAATCTGTGAATCAGTCTTCCGAGCACCAGCTAGTTTCGATTTGAAGCTAATAAAGCCTCCAGGCGTTATTCCTACCAAGAGTTTACCCGTGAAACTTTTTTTATAATGAGAATAGGTGAAAACACGATTATCCACACTTGTTGGGACTTCAATTCTAAATTCAGTACAGTCAATAATGACTCGAGTGTCTTTGTACTCTGGATAAAAACACGATGGCATTGTTGCTTGAACGATATCTTTTTCAGGCCAAAAAACTAAACTGGCCGTAGTATTGGCTAATTCGCGCAGTACTGAAGAAAAAATTCTGGAAACTGTGGTTCTATGTAGACTGAATAGAACACTTATAGCGGAAAAGGTTAATCCTGTCTTCATTTTCATTAGTAATATAAGTAATCTATTTTCTTTTGACATCTTAGAGTGGTTTAAAGTCGTGTCATGAAACTTTTCCAAAAAAAAGTCGAAGGTATTAAAGGTTACTCTCGCCAAATCCACGATTTGTTCTATTGTAGTGATTGATAGACATCCTGAGAAACCACTCGTGACGTTGACTTTTTCATTTTCATTGCTAGGCCCAACTGCTTTGTCGACAAATTTTGTATCATCCGTGCCAGATTTATGACTGTATTTCTTCCGATTGAATATTGTATTTTCATGCAGACGTTCAACAATTATTATGTCCGTTTGGGTTTCACCATCACATATTCTATCATTTGTTATATATCTATTACAGGTAAATGATTTCTCCGGATCCTGACTATTGATTACAAAATTCACTTCTGTTCCGTTGTCAACATACTTCGGATTTGCCAATTACATTTCCACTTCGTCAATCATATAGGTTTCTGCCATTTTCTCATCTTGATGGTTTTGCGTCACTTTCGTGAGTTTCACATTTTTCGAACCCATTCGGCGTTTCATAAAACGAGTATGCCTGCAACAAAAAAAAACTAATAATGATTTGTAGGCTTTTCGAGCTGGGCGTACATTGTTTACTAGTTCATACCTGTCTAATACTGCTTTTTCATTTATTTTTTTTACTTCAACATTTGAGAAAATGGAAGGAATATGTGCAGGACTTGTTTCTTCATGCGATTTTTGTTGTCCAACAAAGTGACGTGAGCATATTCTGTGAAATTCCCTTGGCTGCCACTACGGAGAACTAAAAGATTATCAATTATTTCTCATGTATTGAAAGGAAGCTTCATTTGAATGTATATCATTTGAAGGATGCAATAATGAATCTTGACGGTACAAGATTAGGTTATGTACTTACTTGACTTTCTGTACAGCTGTAATCCATTTCTCTCGCTGTTCCACTTTGTAACGTGCAGTAGGAAATGAAGAGAATTTGCAGGTGCTATTAAATGGAAAAAATCACATTCAAATAAGCAAAACGATATGCACGACTGACACAAAAGTTGTCCGTTTCTGTCACCCCGAGCGCGGTAGTAGTTTCGCTTATCCCCTCCAACCAAACGCACGGAGCGAATACACGTCTCCTCCATGTCTCCGAAGTCAACAAACAAATTCTTGAGACGTCGCCGATATGTCCTAAAGACATTCCGTGGACATGGTTAAGACGTTTACCGGATGCCCTTCAATTGTCTCATGGGGACGTTGGTTGTCCTTAGGACGTCCTAAAATGACACACCAGAACGTCCTGAATATGTTCCGGGGGGCCATCAGGGTTCCCTGAATCTTTTATTAGGATTTAATTACCTTAATCCCTGAAACTCCGAAATCGTCTAAATCGTTTCAGTGCCCTTCGGTATTTTCTATTCCTCGAAGTTTTAATGTGGGGTTTGCCCCATTTCTACGAAACCTTACTTTTCTCACTAGTCTATTGCTCCCCCCATCAAGTCATACCTCTCCTCAACATCCTAAGTCCAGCCCTCTAAGTACATCCCTCTCTTCAAGTTACCAATCGTTGTCCCTGGGCCTTACTCTCACCTATCTCTCTAATCCCTCTTATCAACCCTCGGAGGACTCCATCTCAAAAACCCTCAACGAACAGTTAGAACAGAATTAATCGAGAAGTCGAGGCCGTAATGTGCCTTACTCAGGAAGATATCCAAAATATCCTAACCAGTATTTGTATTTAGTCTTTAAATAAAGATTTCGTGTTAAGTCGAAGTAAACGTATTTTTCTTCAATCCGGAATCCGACACTATATATAATATAAGCTGTAGAATTTAATAATATCAATATTTTGACCACCCATTTAAGTCGCTTTTTATGTTTTTCGATAAATAAATAATAGAACTCGGCAATTGTATCGTTAAATGCCCAGTAATGGAAAAATCGATAATACATAGGCTATATTCTAATACATATGGGGCATTCCAGGCCAAATTTACCATTTTGAAACCTGACCTTGTCTAATTCAGTTCCTATATTTTTTTCTGGATGCTAGATGACGAAAAATGTATCCTAATTTTTTTTCAGATTTTTTTGTTAATTAACGTTTTTTAAATATTTTTTTTTAGCCAATTTCCACCTGCCATAATGTAAAAATCTGAAAAAATTCACAAAAATTGACAATTCAAAAATAAAATTTTTGAGCCATATTAAAAAATGGCGTTCGACATAGATCATCTGTTATGGCCAAAAAAACATTTTTTGTATATTTTTCACCAAGAAGTGTCATAGAAATAAACAAGTTCTTATGATGACATGATATTTTTAAGATACCTGATGATGAATCTTGCAATTATTTTTGCAATAAAACGATCCTTACACTTCTCATTAGCAATCCTAATTGTCTATAGTACTTTATCGCAAGAACGATTATAGACAGAAAAAAGTCTTTAACGGATGTTGTTCCTTATGTAAAAATACACAGTTTATATATTTCCTTTCTAGTTGTGATATTCTAGAAGATATTGCGGATCGAAGCTCAGCAGATAGCGAAATCTAATTATTGATTAGATTAGAATCAAAGTATTTGAAAAAAAATAGCAAAGATACCCAATTTGTGCTTCAATTCCTACGTGTCACATTTCCTTCTTTACCGACGCACACAAGAAAATCCGGTAATGCCCGCCAGAGGGTTACCGTTGCGGAAATACAATAACCAGTTCCACCTTATTAATCGTTTCCCCCTTCCATCGCAGTGCTCCAAAACTCAACAAAATGGACGCATGTGCTCCCCTCGGAAAATAAAAAAATTGAATTGAATCAATTAAGGTGTTCAATAACTAAAAGAGGTTTACATAGTTCCTGAGTTACGACGAAATAACAAAGTGAAATTCGTGGAGGCGGCCTACGTTATATACTTCTCGATTTTAGAAATTTTTGTCAAAAGACACAACGGACGCAGTTTTTCGGGAGATTTTCAGTGGTAAGCCACCAAATTCAACAACATGCTTTCCCATCATAACACTCAATGTTCCCTTAAAAATACAATGTCAATATTTTTTCCGGTTGTGTCGTTGCACTGTTGATAGACATAACATGGGCCCCGTGAAACATGGTGATCGTTGCTGCAATCCATTAAACAAGCCGAATCACACCAAGAAAAAAGGGTTGCGGCCACCTTCAAAAAGATTGTGCACGACCTGGAATTTGGGAAATATGGATAGGCTATGTGTGGATTGCAGGATGGAGTTACTATACGCAGAACCACCATCAACGTCTGTTTCAAATGCCGATGATGAACTCGCAAACACAGATCCACCACCAGCGCCTGCTGCAAATAGCGACGATGAACATGAAGAAGCGCAGATTGACAATGATATGAATGTTGAGGAACTGTATCCTCAAGAAATTCTAAAATCGTTTGCGAGCAGTGGACCGTCGAATGTTTTGAGTTCATTAAGTAAGATCTTGAAATTTCCATATTTTCTCTTATACTCTTATAACCAGCGCCAGGAAGTTGATTTAATTGAAAAATTAATACTAAAAAAATTATTAGTACGATTATTTGACATGCCTATGAAGGGTCGGAATTTAGTATTTGAAAAAGAATAAAAGAAAGTGAAATTTAATGGAAATTATAGAAATTCCAGATAGTTTAATAGGGAGAGCGCCAGACCGGCAATCTGGAGATATAGATTCGACTCTTACTCTGGCACATTTCCCTAATTTTTTCTGAAATTCTCTTATTTACAAAATACAAAATTTAGAGGAAGGATTTTTAAATAGATCAACTTCCGGGCCTTGCTTATAACTGACTCTATATCAATTTCTATGATTTAGGTTCAGGAGCTACTTCATCAGAAACTCTACATGCAACTCCATTGAGTATTAATACGCGACTACCTGCAATGAATGACGCTCTGGGAATATTAGATCAGTCTCCAATTCCAAAGAAAAAATTGAGCGATGAATCATGGATACATAAGAAGGTGGAGAAAATAGCTACCAACTTGAGATCATCATTGGGCGTCGATTGTGATGCAATGGCCAACAGTAGTACTCGTGATCTTCAAGATATCCTTGACAGATTAATGAAAAAATATCATGATGCGGCGACTACGAATTCTGAAAAAATTCAAATCCTCACAATTTTACCATCACATTGGAGTGCAGGAGAAATGGCAAAGGCAATGGGTGCGACGAAATATATGGCAAAGAAAGCGAAGGAGCTTGCTGAATGTAGGGGAGTTTTGGCTATGCCAGATAAAAAACTAGGTAATGAAGTGCTATAAGAATAGAGGCTGAAAGACTCATGAAATGTATAGTATTTTTAATTTATCATTTTCATATTGATTTTTTTTTCAGTATGAATATTATCTCATTATAATTAGAACATTCCATGCCAAATTTAGTGTTTTAAACACTGACCTTCTCGGAATGGTTTTACTTTTTTTTCTATGACTGTATGATGAATGTCCAGAATTTTTTCTAGATTTTTTTCAGAAAATACTGAAAAAAATCACAAAAATTCAACGTCAGAGCTTTTTTCAGCATAGAGAGTCATACAAAAGAAAATCAAACCATTCCGAAAAGGTCAGGCATTAAAACAACAAATTTGGCATGGAATGTCCCTATATTATTCTATTATGTCATCATTTCAATGATGATCACTGCAGGTCGAGCTGTCTCTGAAAATACGAGGACCATGGTACTGGCATTCTATAATGACGATCGAGGGACTACGCTTATGCCAGGCATGAAAGATTTTGTGTCGGTTAGAACTGAGGAGAACACACGTATCCATGTGCAGAAACGGCTAATTTTATCCAGTTTGAAGGAGTTTTATGAGGACTACCGCACGCAATATCCCGAGGCTAAAGTTGGCTTCTCCATTTTTGCTTCACTAAGACCCAAACATTGTGTTTTGGCAGGTGGAAGTGGCACACATACGGTGTGTGTGTGTTCTATTCACCAAAATGTGAAGCTTATGATGATAGGTGATTTAAATTTCTCCCTTTTAAATTAAAATCCCTCAAATCAAGATTGTGTCTCACCAACCTTTTATTTTACAATTTTTGTTCTTTTCTGGTTTTTTTAGGAGCTAATTTGAAAGGGTTGTCGGAAGATGCACCTCACCCTCTGGATGATTATCGTGACTGTATTAAGTTAGTCGTATGTTCCAATCCATCACCAAACTGTTATCTTGGTCAATGTCCTGATTGTCCTGGTACATCAGTTTTGCATGATTTACTGGAGACCATTTTTGAGGAGAATAACATTTCGAATGTAGTCTATAAGAATTGGGTATCCACTACGCGTGCTAATCTAGAAGAATTCATCAAGAAATCTGATGACTTTATCGACACTTTTTGCGAAACGATTCAAAATCTTGTGCCTCACAATTTTATCGCTAAGCAACAGGCATCCTTCATGAAGGAGACAAAAGAGTCACTTCAAGCCAATGAATTCTTGGCTGTTTGTGACTATGCAGAAAACTATGCATTCGTAGTGCAAGAAGCTGCACCAGGATTTCATTGGAATAATGATGCAGCCACAGTCTATCCAGTTGTGCTCTATTTTAGGGAAAACGAGGTGATTAATCATCGAAGTTTGGTAATTATATCCAATTGCTTGAATCACGATGCAACTGCAGTGTATGCTTTTTCAAAAGTTGTAATTGATTTTATGAGAACTCTCAACAAGAACGCCACGAAGGTTCACTATTTCTCCGACGGAGCACCACAACAGTTCAAAAACTGGAAATATCTTCTAAACTTGTATCATCACAAAGATGATTACGGGATTGATGCTGAACATCACTACTTCGCCACTGCACATGGTAAAGGGCCCTGCGATGGAGTCGGAGGAACATTGAAGAGAGAAGCAGCACGAGCTAGTTTACAACTTCCTCTTGATTGCCAGATAACAAAACCAGAGCAACTATTCGAATGGGCCGATCACCCTAACCACCTGCCAAACATTACTGTGAAATATTGTCCTCAAGAACAGTACGATGCAGCAAAAGAATTTCTGAAAAGTCGCTTTGAACTAGGAAAGACGATTCCAGGCACACAAAAAATTCATTCCGTGATTCCTAATGTGGATGGTCGACTATGTGTGAAACCTTATTCTAGTTCTAATAATTGTACTTATCCGAGTATTGTGAAGAAAAAGAAACTATAAAAATCGAACCACAGGAGTATCCTTCGTTTCTTGATCCTTCGCAGCTTTAATTGGCAATATCTTTTAGATTATCACAGCTAGAAAAAAAATTCATACCACATAAAATGTGTATTTTTACATAAGGAATAACATCCGTTTAAGACTTTTTTTCTGCCTATAACCGTTCTTGCCATAAAGTGCTATAAACCATTAGAATTGCTAATGAGAATTGTAAGGATCATTTTATTCCAAAGATAATTGCAAGAATCATCATCAGAAATCTCAAAAATATCATGTCATCATGCAAACTTGTTCATTTCTCTGGGACTTCATGGAGAAAAATATACAAAAAACGGTTTTTTGGCCATAACGGATGATCTATGTCGAACGCCATTTTTTAATATGGCTCAAAAATTTTATTTTTGAATTGTCAATTTTTGTGAATTTTTTCAGATTTTTACATTATGGCAGGTGGAAATTGGCTAAAAAAAATTATTTAAAAAACGTTAATTAACAAAAAAATCTAAAAAAAAATTAGAGTACATTTTTCATCGTCTAGCATCCAGAAAAAAATATATGAACTGAATTAGACAAGGTCAGGTTTCAAAATGGTAAATTTGGCCTGGAATGCCCCATATACAATATAATATATAATATAGGTAATTGTGGAATATAATCATATAAATAAATGGGATGTGAGTGTGACCCTCGACGCGTCGCATCTATAACTTCCCGATAGTGGGTGTGTGTATGACGATACACGTATGAAGTCAAGTTGTATATCAGTAACGCAAATTCAACTATTAATCGATTATTACGATTTTTTATCGATATCTCGTAAAATATGATGCCTAGCAAACAAAGTAATACAACGTCAAATATGTAGTTTCGCGAGCGGAACAACTTTTGTTTATTACTTTTTCTCTTATCTATCATCGTTCTCCAAATACAGCGTTATAAACAATGAAAATTGTTAATTACGCGATATCTCGTGAATTAGCGCAATTATAGAAAAAAGTCATAAAACATAAAATATGTATTTTCATGTGGGGAACAACATTCGTTGGAAACTTTTTTTTCTATCTCCCACGGTTCTTGTACTACAGCGTCTTAAACAATTGAAATTATCAATAACAATTGAAGGAATTGTGTATTACACTTGTCACTCCTTTCCGCTCTCCGCAATGGCTAGATGTAACTTTTGAAAAAAAAAACTTCAAATCGGTCCAGTTGTTCTGAAGACACAGTGTCACAAAACAAATGCTCACTTTTCATTTTCGGGGTCATTACAATAACTTTCCCTATCGGGAAGTTAATATTTTGACCACTACAACTGAATTTCAAACAGGGATCGAGTTTGGACCGCATAGCGGGGGGTACGCTTAAGGTACTTTCTAAGCCTCGTCCCTTTTCCTAAAAAAAGTTCGATTTCGGGGTGATGACAATAACTTCTCCTATCGGGAAGGTAATTATGGAAAAAAGTTACTATACATAAAAGGTGTATTTTCATATAAGGAATAGTTTTACTTAGATAAGTTTAAAGCTAACTTTAATATTTTCATCAGTGGAACAGTATAAATAATTGCAATTTTTAATAACATTGCATATACTGCACGAATCCCAACTAAAGTGTAATCCGCTCGATTTTGCACGGAAACGCTTCGACTGGGACCGCCATGACAGCGCTGAGTTCATTCGGTCACTCATTACATACATAATTGTTGAGACGGTCATACCTCCTTAAGAGAGGAAAATTATCGAAAAAAGTCATCCCACATAAAATACGTATTTTTATATGCGGAACAACTTTTCTTACATAAATTTTACTAATTAAACTCTAATAGTTTAGGCGATAGAACATTATAAACAATTGAAATTATTAATAACAATATATATACGGCACCAATTTAATCCAAAATCTAATCAGTACTAAGTTACATGGAAACGCTTCGATTCCGACCTCAATAATCTCGATGGCAGCATTCGTTCGTGAGAAACTTAGGATCCAAATTCGGCGACACACGTACGTACACTAGGTCCTGGGTTCACGTCCAGCCGCCGGAGAATATTTTTCAAAAATATTTTCTCAGGGATTCCGACCGATGCAGAAACGTTTCGTCTGTGCTATCGGTGGTACACATAAAATGAGACCGCCCGGCCGAGCGGGAACCTAACTCGACGCAAGGGCAGGGGGAGGGTGGGTTCCATCATAGGCGCCGGCCCTACAGGGGTTTCTGGAGGTTTACCCTGTGCTTAGAAATACGATGGCCTAAAATCGCGAAGGTCGGCCCCATGGGTGGGTGTCCAGTACGCCCCCTGAAGGAATGCTTAAGCGGCTGCTACCCGGGGCGTACAATTGAAGGGACGGAGACAAAAAAAAACACACACACACTTCGACTGAAAATTCCGTGGGTGTCATCCTGATATACTTGAACACCAGTCACAGGACGAAACAAAAAACCTCGATTTTGGTGTCATTATTATAACTTCCCGAAAATTGGGAAATTAAAAATTAAGACCAGTCTACCGGCGACCGACTCGGTATTTAGTCGATTGTGGGTCGATCATTCCAGAAATCTGGATCGATCGGTACTCAAAATTGACAATTGACAATCGGCCGATCCACCAGGGAAGTAAATACGTTACTTATTTTCTGGTAGGTACCCGGGTACCCTGTCGCCCCCCCCCCCGCAGTACGACTTTTTTCAAACAGCTCAATTTTCATTAACAAAAAAATTTTTTTATGCATCTCCTAAAGTCAACAGCTTCTGAAAACGTTAAATCGTGGAAATATGAAGCCTTGGATTGTAATAGTATATTATGGCATGAGGTTCAAAAAAGATTTTTCGGCGAATTTGAGTCGAATGACCTACATTTTATGTCGTTCGGCCCGTAAAAGGGGTCATAACCGAGCAAGGCGAGGTTAAAATCACCGTTTGCGAGGCCTAATGACATGAAAAAAAAATTTCAGCGAGTAATCTATAAAAATGTAACGCGGTGGGTACCCGGGTACCCGGTTGCTCACGTAAAAGTGCTTTCAAAGTGGCAGTAAATTGACGAAAGTATTAACATTCAAGTGATACCCAAGACAAGGATGATACCGACGTAGCAATGTCTGGATACTGTTCACTGTGGAGACAGCAGTAATCATATATATCATTACAAAACTTACTTGCAAAAGACTATATAGGCGTGGTAAGGAAGATTAGTGAGGATTAATGGAAGACAAACCATTTTGATTAAGAAAGTTGATACACAATGAAAGGGCACAAAAATTCACACCATCAATTCACCTATTATGGTCTGTATAAATGGCAAAAGTGTACATACTTGGATTTGAATCCTCAAAATACATTCTGCATTCCATGCATTCAATTAAATTTTTTACTTAATGCCTCTAATGTAAAAGATTTTGAATTTAAAAAATGTTCGTATACTTGTGGGGTATGGTCGATAATTGCTGTGAGAGAATTTATTCGAATCAATTGTTCTTACTTTATAAATCCGTAGATATTACGGCGGAAAACTCATGGACTTATGAAACATGAGACATATACATAGAAACCACTCGCGATCATCAAACACGGATATTCATTTTGTTCCGTAATTTTAAATCAGGCCCATTTTCTCAGTGCCTCTCAGCGCGGCTTAGCGTCATTTTGATGCCTTTTTGACTGATACTGCGGGGTAGCCACCAAACTATTTATCGCTGTAACGGTTTAGCATGGGTGACTCCAAAGATGGGCAGACTCTACGGGTATCGCATGGAACCAATGAAATTAGAGGGCAGCACTGTAATGTTTCGCAACAGTCCACGCTGTTTCTTCATCCAGTTTCGAACGACTGAACTACAGAACTCTACGTTTGTATCAGTTATACGGTATTTGTATCAGTTTCCTCATAAGAGACAGTTAATGCGCATGTGAATTTTCAATTTGTACTAACCTGACGGTAGACAAGTGAACTGTTGATGCAGTAAAGAAAATATTCATTACTTCATTGCAGATCTCCATTGTGTAAGTGTCCATTATGATTATTAATCGAGTTTTCCTTTATGTCATCTCTTCTCTGTATTCGTACACGTTGTTTCCCGCCCATATGAAATTTGTTTGATAAATGTTTAACACTCTAACCAAAAAATTTGGTATTTATATTGAGTTCTTGGCAGTTCTGTGGAAAGGAATAATCTATTGCACGCGGAAATTTGATTGCCATTGTTATCGATAATTCGAGAGTGAACTAAATTAAACATTTTTATTCTGATTTCCTATTTAGATTGAAAAATCATGTGCGAGGGAGCTGGTAGAAGTAGTTCTGGGCTGTTTCATCATGAGCTGTTTCCAAAAATACGCACTCAAGGCGTAAAGTTTATTAAGTACCGTAGAATATCAGTGACAACATTCGACTACATTTTGAAGAAAATTGAAAGCTCGTTGACAAAACGATGGTGTAATTTACACACCCGTCCTATTCTCCAAGAAGAACGACTGGTCATCACCTTAAGATTTCTTGCGACAGGTCAGAGGTATGGGTGTCGGGCATTCGCCTTTAGTATTGGATTATCAACCGTTGCCACCATTATTCAGGAGTGCATCTGGAATACTCTTCAACCTCTACACATGCCTTGTCCGACCAACGAAGATTTTTTGGAAATTGCTGAATCTTTTTCCGAGAAAAAGAGATTTCCCAATTGCTTGGGCGCCATAGACGGTCGGCAGTTCAGGATTCAAAAACCAGCGGGTTCTCGAACAGCATATTATAATTATAAAAAATTCTATTCAATGGTACTCCAGGCCCATGTCATATATGCAAATATGGGTCCCAAAGTGATTTCAGTATTTTTGGGTATTCCAAGCTCAAACGAGCTATTGACAACAGATTATTCGAGATACCAGAGGCTCGACAACTGCCATCATCCATGGTGGTAGCCCCGTATTATTTTATTGGTGACGGGGCATTTCCTTTACTGCCAATATCAATGGAACAATTCAGAGGGCTCAATTTAACAGAAGAGAAAAAAAAATTCAACCAGCGGTTATCTAGTGCTCGAATTGTGGCTGAAAATACATTTGAAAAACTGAGACTAGACTTTGAATTACAGGAGGGTATCATTGCAAATCCACCGCAATGCGATGACAGAGACGACATCAGTCCCAATAAGACATTCAGCAAAGGTGAGGAGATTAGGAGAACATTAGTTGAGTATTTCTGCAACCATTAAATTTATTTGCGAGACGTGGAAATTCAGCATTCTTGATAATCTAACTTACTTTGTATACTCATACTACTTCATGATTCCAAAATTACTTAAAAATTAATAGAATGGAACTAGCAAGCATATGTTTATCAGTAAATTGAATTGTTTTTTTGCCAACTTGTGTCACCACAAGGGTTAATTTTGAACTTTTTTTATTTGGAAATATAGCAAATTCAAAAAATTTTTGCTGCTCGATCGTGCAGGTAAGAAATGTCAACGATCTCTGTGAATTTTTCTCTACACTCAACAGTTGAAACAAAGAACTAAATAGGGTTTGAAGAATCTTGGACGAAAAAATTTCGTTGAACTACGATCATTTTGTAAATAAAGAGTCGAGCATGAGGAATATTTTGGATTTGATGGCTTTGGAAATTGAAAAGATGGAAATCAGGGGCAAGCAGAGACACAGAGGGTAGAAATAAAATTTTCCATGTACTGGAGTACAAAAGTATCAACTGTTTTTAGCAGCCTTGATACAAAAATGTTGCTTCATCAATTCACAAAAAATACACTAGTTCTCCAGTGATTTTGAACAAAATTTCCAAAACCTTTTTTCCACAGGACAGTTTTTTTTTCTGAACACAATAGAGCAGTAGAATTTTTTGGAGTTACTATAGCTCCGAATATAAAAGATGAAAATCAGATTGAGAGACGGATATAGGCTGGAAAGCTAAATTTCCCACTTACTGAAGAACCAGTAGCTTTGGGTGAAATTGTCAAGAGTTCTTCCATTGTTATCAGACTTTTTTCTCCTGTTGTCGTGAATCATATTAATTAGTAATATATACACCGGCGGTTGTGGCCGTGCGGGTTAAAGCACTGGCATTGAGGGGGAGCGATTGAGATCTGAAATCGCTGGTTCAAAACCGGCAGGGGCGCTATTTGATTTTTTTTCAGGCTTTAACTCACACGGCACAACCGAGCGGGAGTTTCGTAAAAGAAACGAGCTGTACAAATCTGAGGTTTTTTCCAACGGTTTTCCCTCGATTCCAGTGACAAACTGGGCAAATGCTGTGCAGCGGGGTTAAAGGGGGGTGGGATGGGAACAAATCGTAAAAACCCGAAAGGGTATACGAATAGGGTGGAATTTTTAGTAATATATACAACAGCCATACTATAAATGTGCACCCTCGCATGAAAAACGTCTGCCTGATAAGAGAAATTTACTATATCTTCCCAAAACTTAGCATTACATAATACATTTTTGGAATTTTACATGAAGTCACAAGGCATATGTTCCTTGTGCTTAGCTTATTTCATGTTATATTCCTTTATTAGATTCATCTTCTTAAGAGCTGGTATCCATTTCTTTACATTTCTCCTGTGTATCTGTTGGTGTGGATGCATTAGCTGAAGGGGCCGTCGACATGGGCCTAGAGCCGAAGTTGCATAAATTCTGCAGCATTTGGAGTTGCTGTTGTTGCTGAAGCAGCATCTGCTGGAAGAGTTTCTGCGACTGGTCCATTTGCGGTGATTGTGGAGAATCATCAGGCAAACCACTTCCGGTTCACCAATGAGTTTTGAAATGTATCTCCTCCCACATTTTTTATGATAAAAACGCGAAAATATGCCAGTATATTCAGAACTATGTTACAGAACAAATTATTACCTGGCAATTTGCGTCCACTTCACACAAATCTAGTTACTAAATTTTCAATGATATTCTAGAGATTTGTAAGGGTAGAACCACGCCGCCAACAAAAACTTTGTTATTTTTCGAGAGGAAGAGATCATAGAAGGACTATTCGCGTCATTCTAAGCTGCGATTTACCTCCCCTTTAAAAAATTTTAATAGACTTGAAAATTTTATAACTATAGCTAAATGAAATTTACTCAGAAAATTGAGGAAAATTTTGTTTCTTTACAGCATTTTTATTGATTTTCGATTTGTGACCACGAAAATTTGTGACCATATTCAGAAATATGTTATAAAAAAAATCAGATGTCCAAGGCAAAATCATGCATGGAGCCACTTTTTAAGTTTTTTTTCCTCGAAAAACCCAGAACTTTTTTTCTGCCTTTATCCTCCCCTTAAACGTTTTGAACTAGTAATATGAACAAATGTCGTTACAGTCATAGGTTGTAGGTGTAATTCGATTATTATCTAGTGTATTCGAAATGAACGTTTTTTTTTCATAGGGGAGATTGTGCAGAGTTCGTGGGATTCAATCAGAGCCAATACAACAGCGACAAAAACAAGGTCGCAGAGGCAGCGAGTAGAAAAGAACTGCAGATCCCTACGTGGAACCATGACTCTTCATTGGAATTTTTGGAGGAATCCTATTTGCCACAGAACACAGTAAGCAACTTGGACAGCTTATTTACAGATAACCAAAACACTGCAGACGCCATGGACCAGCCTACTTTAGAGTTGATACATAGTCTTCTGTCACCTCGCAAACGAGCAAGCTCAGGCGGCTCAAGAAGTCAGGACAATCACCTTGGTACTCGTACCACTTTTAATAATGCCGATTTAATTTTTTTCAATTCCCTCTTGGACCATGTGAGCAAGGTATGGGACGACAAAAAATTGGAAATGCGGAATGAGATTCTAAATATCGTCATGAAATATGCTTCCGCAAAATCGGTAGAGACTGCATGCTGTTGCACTGGACTTAATTGTCCAATAATGACTCATACACATGCAACAGCAAATATCCCAGTGCACAACACACAGCACACCCCTGCGACAATAAAGCGAGAGAAAGTCACTCAGAAAGTAAAACTTGAAGTTAATTATCATTCTGATGATTCGGGTAAGTACTTTTGAATATAATAACTAATGTTGTTATTGTTGTTCAATGTATGTTGTATATTGTAAAACAAAAAAAAATTTGTGATTTCATTGCAGATTGTGAATATGCTGAACATGCGGTACCCGTGAAGAAAATTATTCCAAGAGAGTTGAGAAAGAAAACTTCCAGGAAGCAAAGTAATCCAGGTGATTTTAGCAAATTCGTGATATATTCATTGTGTCTTTTGATTTTCAATTGAACAACCCAATATTTCTCGTTTAATTTCAAGCTTTGCCTGATGATTCTCCACAATCACCGCAAATGGACCAGTCGCAGAAACTCTTCCAGCAGGTGCTGCTTCAGTAACAACAGCAACTCCAAATGATGCAGAATTTATGCAACTTCGGCTCTAGGCCTATGTCGACGGCCCCTTCAGCTAATGCATCTACACCAACCGATACACAGGAGAAATCTAAAGAAATGGATACTAGCTCTTAAGAAGATGAAGCTGATAAAGGAATATAACATGAAATAAGCTAAGCACAAGCAAGATATGCCTTGTGACCTCATGTAAAACTCCAAAAATGGATTATGTAATGCTAAGTTTTGGGAAGATATAGTAAATTTCTCTTATCAGGCAAACGTTTTTCATGTGAGCGTGCACATTTAGAGTATGGCTGTTGTATATATTACTAAAAATTCCACTCTATTCGTATACCCTTTCGGGTTTTCACCATTTGTTCCCATCCCACCCCTTTTTAACCCCACTACACAGCATTTGCCCAGTTTGTCACTGGAATCGAGAGGAAACCATTGGAAAAAACTTCAGATTTGTACAGCTCTTTTCTTTTACGAAACTCCCGGTCGGTTGTGCCGCGTGAGTTAAAGCCTGAAAAAAAATCAAATAGCGCCCCTGCCGGTTTTGAACCAGCGATCTCAGATCTCAATCGCCCCCCCCCTCCCAATTCGAGTGCTTTAACCCGCACGGCCACAACCGTCGGTGTATATATTACTAATTAATATAATTCACGACAACAGGAGGAAAAAGTCTGATAACAATGGAAGAACTCTTGACAATTTCACCCAAAGCCACTGGTTCTTCAGTAAGGGAAATTTAGCTTTCTAGCCTATATCCGTCGCTGAATCTGATTTTCAACTTTTACATTTGGAGCTCTATTGTGTTGAGAAAACAAACGGTCTTGTGGAAAAAACGTTTTGGAAATTTTGTTCAAAGTCACTGGAGAACTAGTGTGTTTTTTGTGAATGCATGAAGCAACATTGTTTATCAAGGCTGTGAAAAACAGTTCATAGTTTTGTACTCCAGTACATGGAAAATTTTATTTCTACCCTCTGTGTCTCTGCTTGCCCCTGATTTCCATCTTTTCAATTTCCAAAGACATCAAATCTAAAATATTCCCCATGCTCGACTCTTTATTTACAACATAATCGTAGTTAAAGGAAATTTTTTCGTCCAAGATTCTTCAAACCCTATTTAGGTCTTTGTTTCAACTGTTGAGGGTAGAGAAAAATTCACAGAGATCGTTGACATTTCTTACCGCATGATACAGCAGCAGAAATTTTTTAAATTTGCTGTATTTCCAAATAAAAAAAGTTCAAAATTAACTCTTGTGGTGACAGAAGTTTGAAAAAAACAATTCAATTTACTGATAAACATATGCGTGAGAGTTCCAATCTATTAATTTTTTAGTAATTTTGAAATCATGAAGTAGTATGAGTATACAAAGTAAGTTAGGTCATCAAGAATGATGAATTTCCACGTCAATTAAAAAGATTTTTCTTATTGAACCTCACTTAATGATTGAATAGGTTTTGGGATGGGTTTAACAATTCATATGTGTTGAAAAAAATGAATAATTCATTTTTATTATGCATAAATTCCTTTAGTGTATATATAACCTGCCTCACAAATAAATTTAATGGTTGCAGAAATACTCAACTAATGTTCTCCTAATCTCCTCACCTTTGCTGAATGTCTTATTGGGACTGATGTCGTCTCTGTCACCGCATACATCTCCGTCATCTTCTTGCAGTGGATTTGCAATGATACCCTCCTGCAAGTCAAAGTCTAACAGCACATTGTGCAGAATGCACATAGTTTTGACGATTTGCTCAACAGTGTCAGGTTTCTGATTGATCGTTGTGTAAAACATACACCATTTCTGACATGTTTTTGCAAATGCATTTTCAGCCATAATTCGAGCACTAGACAGCCGCTGGTTGAATTCTTTTTCCTCTTCTGTTAAATTGAGCCCTCTGAATTGTTTCATTAAGAGGCCATGGTACTTCTAAATCTCCTCTAGCACTCTTCAGTTCTCCGAGATGGCGCCACTGAAAACGCCATCTATGAGTCGAGAGTCGACTCATTATTGACCAGCCGGTAAAATTTGGGTCGGTAAAGGAGGCATGCATATGCCCATTGAAGAAAACTTTCTTCCATCGACCGTTACTATCGATACTTCTCGAGATAATCCATATTAAACAAAAAATCTTTAAAAAATTCTAACATACGATTGGCGCATGCCATTTGAAAAACAAAAAATACGGGTCTATTTTTTTCATACATGCCTTTCAGGACAAAATACTAGACTATCCTAGGATCGGTATCTAGTGAGTTTTTGATTACAAAAATCAATTTTTTATTCCTTTTCCATCAAGGCTAATCGAAATTCGCTTAAACTTATGTTTTTCAGGTAGGCAAGGTACATTTGCATGAGCAAAAAATATGTTGTGGTAGAAGGGAGAAGATGCCTTCGTGGAAATTCGGCCCACAGATTATGTCGAAACATGTCATTAAATGACGAATAATGACATGAAATGATAAGTTCATCGACCTTCGACAGATTATGATACAGTCTGATTTTGTCGAATCTTTTATGTCATTTTCCGACAATATATGATATTTTGTAAGCCCATGGAGCGACATAAAATGTCAGATTTCGGCATTTCTTGCAAATTCGTACCGGTTTTGACGAATTTTTCATGTAATTTCCCGACAAAATAGATACTATTTGGTAAGCCTATGGAATGACATAAAATGTCAAATTTCGGCATTTTTTTTTAATTCGTACCAAATGACATATGACCGTTTTTGACGATATTTTTCGTGTTATTGCCGGACAAAAGAGATAATATTTTGTAAGCCCATGGAATGACATAAAATGTCAAATTTCGACATTTCTTGCAAATCCGTACCGATTATGACATATAACCGATTTTGACGAATTTTTTCATGTCATTTCACGCCAAAATAGATACTATTTGGTAAGCCCATGGAATGACATAGAATGTCCAATTTCGGCATTTTTTTAAAATTCGTACCGATTATGACATATGACCGATTTTTAGGAATTTTTTCATGTCATAGCCCGATAAAATAGATATTATTTTGTAAGTCCATGGAATGACATAAAATGTCAAATTTTGACATTTCTTGCAAATTCGTACCGATTATGACATATAACCGATTTTGACGAATTTTTTCATGTCATTTCCGAACAAAATAAATACTATTTGGTAAGCCCATGGAATGACATATAATGTCAAATTTCGGCTTCTTTTTTAAAATCGTACCGATTATCACATATGACCGATTTTGACGAATTTTTTCACGTCATTTCCCGACAAAATACATACTATTTGGTAAGCCCATGGAATGACATAGAATGTCAAATTTCGGCATTTTTTTAAAATTCGTACCGATTATGACATATGACCGACTTTTAGGAATTTTTTCATGTCATTGCCCGACAAAATAGATATTATTTTGTAAGTCCATGGAATGACATAAAATGTCAAATTTCGGCATTTTTTTTAATTCGTACCAAATGACATATGACCGATTATGACATATAACCGATTTTGACGAATTTTTTCATGTCATTTCCCGACAAAATAGATACTATTTGGTAAGCCCATGGAATGACATAGAATGTCAAATTTCGGCATTTTTTTAAAATTCGTACCGATTATGACATATGACCGACTTTTAGGAATTTTTTCATGTCATTGCCCGACAAAATAGATATTTTTTGTAAGTCCATGGAATGACATAAAATGTCAAATTTCGACATTTTTTTTTTAATTCGTACCAATTATGACATACAACCGATTTTGACGATTTTTTTCATGTCATTGCCGGACAAAATAGATAATTTTTATATCTATATAAATCTACATACATAATATTCTGTAAGCCCATGGAATGATATAAAATGTCAAATTTCGACATTTCTTGCAAATTCGTACCGATTATGACATATAACCGATTTTGACGAATTTTTTCATGTAATTTCCCGACAAAATAGATACTATTTGGTAAGCCCATGGATGACATAAAATGTCAAATTTCGACATTTTTTGGAAATTCGTACCGACTATGACGTAATATGTTTGACTTCCATAAACATTGCATGATTTCCTGACGAAATATACAATTTTGTGTTAGATCATAGAATTACAAAAAATGTCGCCTTTCGGCAGAAACTGACATTCTTTCTACGTCTTCTTTGGACAGATAATGTCGAAGACCAGCCGGTAAAGACAGATTGGTCGTTCTTTCGGAATGATCGATTCACGATGGACCAAATACAGAGTCGGTTATTGGTCGACTGGACTCATTTTTTTTTTTGTTTTCCACTATTTTTTTCTTTTCCGTGCAGAAGACGGCAAAAGTATGATTTATCACGAACGGAACCATTCGACGGAGCGTCGATAGTTCGTCGATTTCTGAAAATCGAACATCCCCAAAAATCGAGAGTTAGTCGACAGATCATTGAGAGTTTCAAAAATGGGGGCCAAGCTATGACTTGATCATTCTGGGCGAAAGCATTCTTGGGACTCTCGACTAACAATCGATCAGTGAAAATTTTCGGCTGTTACACCTCTATCGACAGGTTTCGTTAGGGATAAAATTACAAAATATTCAGCAATTGCAAAACATACATTAGCGTATGGTATAAACGGATGCGTTCCATTTTCATCCCTCTGACAGTGCCTAGGTAAAATTCTGATACTGTTGAGTATCGATATACAACCGTGAGCTGTCATTGAATGAACCTGTCACCTGTCTGATTTGTATCAGGAAAAGTGATAGGTCTCAGTTTAACTAAACATTTGTAGCATCTACACTATTCAATTACATGCAATTAAAGGATAGTTGCAACACTAGGTAATACATGCAACACATATTTCGTGACTTATAAATTCTACAAAGATAAAGCAAGTAGCGTGTATAGAGATCGTAAAAACTATATTCACAAGACATACTATTTTAAGATTTCAGCATGTATAGTGCACTAACCTCCTTTATAGCCAATGCACTTCCATGCTTAACCCATCCTCGGCCCTGCGGGTCAACGTGACCCGTTGGTTCAGTTTGAACGCTGATATCCCTCTGGAAAATTCAAATAACGGTTCTATGGCCCTTTGGTCAGAATTCGGGAGATCGAACTATAGCTGTGGGTGATTTCCGCACGATTTCGCGCCCTCACGTCGCAAAATAAATAGACTTTTCGACGAGCCCTATAATATAATTTTCTCCCATATTTAGCTATGTTTCAAGAACCTCACTTTCAAATTTTACCTGATATCGAAGATGTGACAAAATACAGATTTTTGGTCCAACTTGATTTTGTAAATAAATGAAAAAATTCACCCATTCTGTTTTAAGCATGTGAATAATTTTTTCGTTCTTGTTTTTTTTTATCATCGGATATCATTTAAGTACGTCCAAAGTTTACGTTAGAATTTTTCCAGAGCGATCAGTGCGTTCATGTCTCAATGGCGAGTGGTCGAAGTTCGTCTGAGGTCACATCGACCCGTAGTGTCGTATTTAATTGGAAAATAAGGTGTGTCGAGGAAGGGTTACAACAATTCATTAATAGTATTAATTATACTGCTCAACACGTCTTTTAAATGGAAGTGTCATCAGACGACAATTTCCACAGTGGAATTACAACAGTAACTCATTGGCCGTATGGTCAAATCATCCGTGATGTGATATGAGAAAAACTACGCACCTGTTTGAGGGTTGATACGGCAGGAGAGCTCGGGTTAACGAGCCCATACACGTTGGTCCGATCCTAAACATTTTGAATAGTGACAAGTTTCTTCAGCTTATAAAATTAGCTTTCCTACGATTCGTTTTCATGTTCCCGAAACAAAACATATAGAGTAAATGAATATCATTCAAGGTCTTAAATATATATTGTCCGTTTACCTCTTTTCCTGGCATGCACTGTAAGCAGGTCCCAAAACCCATCTCAAAAATAACTAGCATGACTCAATTAGTTAATGAATTAGGTGGGGTCAATTGATTAACTAATTACCTGGTGTTAACTATATTTGAGATGTGGTGATTTAATTAATTAAATCTTGTTAATTACATTTTGGATGGGGTCTGGGACTTTTCTACAGTCGGGGAGGTCAAATTACGTTGATTTCGTATTTTTGAATGCTTATGATATACTTAAGAGATTAATTAAGGTTCATAACATATAAATTGCTAATTAATTTTTTTCCAATATCTGTGAGTATTGCAAACTGCAGCATGGCATACCCGACTTTGCAAAACCCCTAAATGTATCTAAAAACAATAATATAAGCTTTTTTCTGGTGACTTTGCCAGCTTGTTAAAATCTTGGCAAAGCCCTAAAAAACAAAAAAAAATGATAAGACAAATTTGAAATTTTCGAAAAAAAATCACGAAGAACTAAGAGATGGCAATGCAATTGACCAAATTTGGTTTCGCTACTTTGGACTTGCCAGCTTAAGATGCCTCAATAACTCCAAATTTTAGCGGGAACGGGTATATGTTTTCTGATTGAAGGAGATAGATGGCATCGAGACGAATATTAAAAAAACTAGTGGTTTGCAAATGTGTGTGCCCCCTACGTGGCACAAGCAAAACTTCCTGATTTGATATTTCAGCACAACATAAGAACGCAACCATGGTGATGAACAAACCCAACAATTAAACTGGCATCTAATAATTACTGCTCGCGATCGATTCAGTTTGATTTTTAAGCCCCATACTAATATTCAACTGGAATTCATCTGCATAGTTACCCTTCCTACCTCTGTACTTTCTTCATAATCCCGCTCTTTGACATCATTCCCGCAATTATCAACATATCCATTTGCCATATATATTCTAGTTCAACTCGCGATAAGTTCTAACCTATATTGAACTAGTGGTGTGCAAATGTGTGTGCCCCATACGGGGCACGAACAAAAAACTTCCCGATTTGGTATTTCAGAGCAGCATAAGCAGGCAACCATGGTGATGTGCGAACTGTACAGTGATAATTGAACTTGAGACTAATAATTATTACACGCGATCGTTTTAGTTTGATTTCTAAGCCCCATAAAAATATTCAACTGGAATTCGTCCGCCTAATTACACTGTCTACCTCTGTACTTTCTTAATTATCTCGCTCTTTGACATCCTTTCCGTAATTGTCGACATCTTCATTCGCCAAGTATACTCTAATTCGACTCGCGATATGTTCTAACCTATATTGAAAATAGTCATACTGCGTGTGCATTTTTCAAATTGCTCAGACGACCATACCTCCTTAATTATGCAAATTACGGAAAAATGTAATTGCACATAAAAAGTGTATTTCCATATAAGGAATAATTCTAGTTTGAGAAGTTTCCCGATAACGTTAATATTTAACCCAGTGGAACAGTATAAACAATTGCAATTGTTAATAACATTGCATATAGTGCACGAATTCCATCCAGAGTGTAATAGGCTCGATTTTGCACGGAAACGCTTCGATTGAGACCTCCACGACAGCTCTGGGTTCATTTATTGACTCATTATATACATAATTGTTGAGACGGTCATACCTCCTTAATTATGCCAATTATCGAAAAAAGCCATTCCACATAAAATACGTATTTTTATATGGGGAACAACTTTTCTGATATAAATTTTACGCTAACTCTAATAATTTATGCAATAGAACATTATAAACAATTGAAATTGTTACAAACTATATATGGGGCATTCCACGTGAAATCGTCGGACTGGGAACCCGATGGTCTCGGATTTGCCTAAAAATGCGCATATCTGTTCTTCAGCACAAAAAAAAAACGTATTTTTTCGTTTTTTTTAACAAAAATTTTAACAACAATTATATAAACAAATAGAGACATCTCAAATACGCCATTTTTGATTTGCTTGAAATTTGAAACATATATTCTGTATTGATTTACGATCATTTTGAAAAAAAGTCGTTATAGGATCTCGTCAGGGGAATTTTTTATGAATTTTTGAAGTTGAAGTCATCAGAGAGTATTATTTTTGACAATTGACCACTGATAATTTTTCAAGTTATTATGGTGGTTTTCAATAGTGTGAACAGAAAAAAGTTAAATCTGCGTATAAATGACCCCGGAAAAGATGTTAATTAAATAAACCAAAGTAAGGTTTTAGTAATTTTTATAAACAAATGATCATAACTCGAATATTATCAATACTATGAAAAAAAATATAATAGACAAAAATGTTGTACGGAAAATTCTGCACAAAAAATGTTAACATGCTTTTTGCGTAAAAATGACGGGTTTTTTTATAGTACCGCAAAGATACTAATAATCAGTTCCTATTCCTCGTATTGGCGTACAAAAATAGTGGTAATATAAAAAAAACAGTAACGTTTTTCTGTTCACATTATTGAAAACCACCAAAATAACTTTAAAAATTATTAGTTGTCAATTGTCACCAATAATCCTCTCTGATGGCTTCAACTTCAAAAATTCATAAATAATTCCCCTGACGAGATCCTATAACAACTTTTCTTCAAAATGATCGTGAATCAATACAGAATATATGTTTCAAATTTCAAGCAAATCAAAAATGGCGTATTTGAGATATCTCTATTTGTTCATATAATTGTTGTTAAAATTTTTATTAAAAAAAAACGAAAAAATACGTGCTTTTTTGTGCTGAGGAATAGATATGTGCATTTTTAGGCAAATCCGAGACCATCGAGTTCCCAGTCCGACGATTTGACGTGGAATGCCCCATATATACTCCACCAATTTCAGCCAAAATCTAACCAGTTCTAAGTTATATAGAAACGCTTCGAACGCGACCTTGAGAACTTCCATAACTTCATTCGTTCATGAGAAATCGTTGCGCAAAATTTTGTACACATACATACATACACACACAGACATTTGATCGGAATTCGATGGGAAGCATTTTGGTATACTTAAAACCCTAGTTACGAATTGAAATAAACAACCTCGATTTAGGGGTCATTACAATAACTTCCCGAAAAATCGGGAAGTTAAAAAATGTTGGGGGTTAACTGGACCGACCTATCAAATGTCAACATCAATTATCAGTAAATTCACTGATGAAAAATCCTGTAAGTTTTCAGGCTATCTATGGACTATGTGGCTCGTTCATTTTTTTTATTTTATTTTATTGCAGAAATGAGAACTACAAATTCTCGTATTTGCATTTCGTAGCCAATATTTTGGTTCTGTTCTGAAACTCAAACAAAAAAATTTAGGTTAAGTTTTTCTTATGAAATACATCCCATAAATATTTAGAACACAGGAATCGAAATGAGTTTTTTTCATGCATCGAGTTGAAACTAAAAATTAATTTTTATTATGTAATCAATTTTTTTAAATTAATATTGTACTTACACATCATTTTTACTGATTTTATCCAATGTTTACGTTTTGATCTCGGGGAATTTATAAAATGTCACTTTCACATCAATTCCATGTTTCTGACGTGATGTATTATTACAGCCATGGAAGCAACAGATTTTTTGCGAAGTTAACATGCCAAGAATGCAAATAGTCTCAATGGATTTTATTAATAATTAATAAAGAATAGATCAAATGTTAAAGGTTAATCAATTATTTCAACTAGTTAAGATAATGTCCACTAGTTGGCGTGAAATTTTAGACGCACGGTCCCTACAGGGTCTATCTCTTTGGTATGCGGCGCAATGGGGGGGGGGGGCAAATTGGCTATTACCATCCGTACCGGCATTTTTTTCCATCCAAAAACTTTCGAGGGTGTCAATGATAAAGACTGATTTTTGATCATTAATCAGTTCCATTTTTCCCTCCCGCAGACACTCTGAATTTGCGTTTGGCGAATAGATGTGAGAAAACAATATCTATTAATTTTTTTCCGAGTGCAGATTTCTACCGGTAGGCAAATCTACTTTTTTTTTTTCATTATTTTACAAAAAGCAAATTCAGAGTGACTAGATTATTGCATTTCGCACTCACAACTTTTTTTTTGTGGGTGTAAAGTGAGGACACCCTAAAAAGTAATTGGATTGAAAATTGAACTCGCGCGCGACGCGAGCGGCAGAAGTACCATGGCCTCTTAATATTGGCAGTAAAGGATATACCCCGTCACCAATAAAATGATACGGGGCTACCAACATGGATGATGGCAGTTTTCGAGCCTCTGGTATCTCCAATAATCTGTTGTCAATAGCTCGTTTGAGCTTGGAATACCCAAAAATACTGGAATCACTTTGGGACCCATATCTGCATATATCTATGGTCACGTATCTGCAGTCTGCATTGACGTGGGCCTGGAGTACCATGGAATAGAATTCTTTATAATTATAATATGCTGTTCCAGAGCCCGCTGGATTTTGAATCCTGATATGCGCCCATATGCATGTCTATGGCGCCCAAGCAATTGGGAAATCTCTTTTTCTCGTAAAAAGATTCATCAATTTTCAAAAAATCTTCTTTGGTCGGACAAGGCATGTGCAGAGGTTGAAGGGTATTCCAGATGACATCGATGCACTCCTGAATAATCGTGGCACCGGTTGATAATCCAATACTAAAGGCGAATGCCAGACACCCATAGCTGGCCTGTCGCAAGAAATCTTAAGGTGATGACCAGTCTTTCTTCTTGGAGAATAGGACGGGTGTGTAAAATACACCATCGTTTTGTCAACGAGCCTTCAATTTTCTTTAAAATGTAGTCGAATGTTGTGACTGACATTCTAAAGTACTTGATAAACTTTACGCCTTGACTGCATATTTTTGGAAACAGTCCAGAACTACATCTACCAGCTCTCTCGCACATGATTTTTCAATCTAAATAGGAAATCAGAATAAAAATCTTTAATTTAGTTCACTCTCGAATTGTCGATAACAGTGGAAATCAAATTTCCGCATGCAATAGATCATTCCTTTCCACAGAACTGCCAAGAACTCAATATAAATACCAAATTTTTGGGTTAGAGTGTAAAACATTTATCAAACAAATTTCATATGGGCGGGAAACAACGTGTACGAATACAGAGAAGAGGTGACATAAAGGAAAACTCGATTAATAATCATAAGGGACACTTGCACAATGGAAATCTGCAATGAAGTACTGGATATTTTCTTTACTGCATCAACGTTTCACTTGTCTATCGTCAGGTTAGTACAAATTGAAAATTTACATGCGCATTAACTGTTTCTTCTGAGGAAACTGATACAAATACCGTATAACTAATACGAACGTAGAGTTCTGTAGTTCAGTCTTTCGAAACTAGATGAAGAAACAGCGTGGAATGTTGCGAAACATTACAGTGCTGCCCTCTAGTTTCAGTGGTTCCATGCGTTCACGCATGCTAAACCGTTACAGCGATAAATACTTTGATGGCTACCACGGAGTATCAGTCAAAATGACGCTAAGCCGCGCTGAGAGGCACTGATAAAATGTGCCTCATTTAAAATTACAGAACAAAATGAATATCCGTGTTTGATGATTGCGAGCGATTTCTATGTATATGTCTCATGTTTCATAAGTCCATGAGTTTTCCGCCGTACTATCTACGGGTTTATAAAGTAAGAACAATTGATTCAAATAAATTCTTTCACAGCAATTATCGACGATACCCCACAAGGATTCGAACATTTTTTAAATTCAAAATCTTTTATATTAGAGGCATTCAGTAAATAATTTAATTGAATAGATCGAATGGAGAATTTAAATCCAAGTATGTACACTTTTGCTATTGATACATACCATAATAGGTGAATTGATGGTGTCAATTTTTGTGCGCTTTCATTGTGTATCAAAATATATGTAATGATATATATGCTTACTGCTATCTCCACAGTGAACAGTATCCAGACATTGCTACGTCGGTATCGTCATTGTCTTTGGTATCACTTGAATGTTAATACTTTCGTCAAGTTACTGCCACTTTGAAGGCACTTTAAGACTTCTTCTACTCGGTTTCTTCGTCACGGTCTTATCGGTATGCTTGGCACACATGTCAACAAATGAAATTCAACGCTATCTGGACATTGAATGTTGTTCTTGAAAAATGTATGAATAGAATGCCGTAAATTATAATTTTTGTTTTTTTTACGCTTTTTGCGTTGAAGCGTTGGAAATTCTTGAGGCGTTGCAAAATTGTTTGCTCAGTTTGGGCGATTGTGTCATTGTGTCAGTTGACAATTTTTAGAGTAATTCCGTCAATATTTGAGTGGTTGGTTGGCAAAATTCACGTGCTCCTTTGGTGTTTACTTGATGATGAGTTAATAGTGCTTAATCAGACGAGCTCATATGATTCATATGAAACGTCACATTGGATTACTACTGGATTCTCATAGAATTTCTATAGAATTATTTTGTAAAACTCTTATAGAATGTTCGAATTCCGAGCTGATCTTCGGCAGGATAGGAATGAAATTTGCGGTCGCGTTTGTATATAGAGTGGACTATATACGAGAGTGTCGCCCGTCGGTACCGATAACTCACACAGTTCTGCGAAAGCGGCAGTTATTGTTTAGCCCACTCCGTGCACACCTTCTGAGAACTTTAAAGGAACTGGGCGATAACAATTGGCAAATAAATATATTTCCTCTCCTTTTTCAACTGGTGAACTATATTATCGTTAGAACTAGTGCTCTCGTGATGCCTTTAGGTCGGGGCCTAGTTTGTGGTGCGTGCCGAGAATGCTCGAGAGTGGGGGATGTTTTGATTCCGCGAAAAGCGCTCGAAGCCTGCAAATTCGTCGAATGGCGACACTTAACGGAAGTCCACTGTAATTATATCCTGCACAATTTATGTACGATTCATATAGAGTACCTATATCATTTGTCTACATGAAGAGAAACGTCGAATAACAATTGCCACAGAACATCCGTAATTCCAGAGCGGAATGGGCCCTATGAAAAATTACGAGAAACTCACACAAAAATGCAGGTTCATTGCGGAATTTTCCAGTGAAGTTACACCAAAATCTCTACCTATATAAATAATTGAGAGCTTGGACCAGGAAAATAAATCGATTACCGAATTCGAAAACTTGAAAGTCGAAGAAAAAATCGCGATTATCGATGCCGCAATCGAAATGGAACACGAAGACGGACGAGCAAAAGCATGTGGCCGCATAGCGGCCACCGGCAAGGAACTAGTTTATATAAATAATTGAGAGCTTCGACCAGGAAAATAGATCGATTATCGAATTCGAAAGCTCGAAAGTCGAAGAACAAAATCTCCATTATCGATCGCACAAACGAAATCGAACTCGAATACAGACAAGTAACGGCGTCCGGCCGCGTAGCGGCCACCGGCAGAACGCTAGTCCTTATATATGCCCCGGTAGCGGCCGTGTAAGCATTCCTTCAGGGGGCGTACCGGACACCCACCCATGCGGCTGGGGCCGACTTTCGCCATTTTTAGGCCATCGTATTTCTAAACACAGGGTAAACCTCCAGAAACCCCTGTGCTACGATGGCCGGCGCCTTGTGATGGAACCCCCCCCCCCTGCGTGGGATTAGGTTCCCGTTCGGCCGGGCGGTCTCATTTTATGGGTACCGCCGATAGCACACACGGAAGTTCCTGCGTCTGTCGGAATCCATGAGAAAATATTTTGAAAAAATATTCTCCGGCAGCCGGGCGCGAACTTAGGACGTTCGGAGTAGTAGGCAGATACTCTATCACTACGCCAAAGCCACGACTAAGTCCTTATATATATGTGTGTTTTTTTTTTCACTCTTTCTCTATTCGTATTTACCCACGTAACCGCTGGTAGGCATTACTTCATGGGCAATACTACGGATCAGAGTACCCACCCATTGCGGCTGGGGCCGACTTCGCCATTTCAGCTCATCGTATTTCTAATCACAGGGTAAACCTCCAGAAACCCCTGTGATACGATGGCGGGCGTCTACGATGAAACCCTCCCTCCCCCCCCCCCGCCCGCGCGACGGGTCGCGTTCGGTCCCAGCTCACGGTCTCACTTCATGGATACCGCCGATAGCACGGAATGTTCCTGCCACCGGTCGGAGTCGACACCCAAACACACGCACACATACGAACATGTTTCAGAAATTGTGTTAGCATGGTGTCAAACGTCGAGAAAAGCGAAAGTTTCGTGAAAATTTCACTTTTTATTTTCGGGGTAATTACAATAACTTCCCCTAGATCGGAAAGTTAGTAATGTGATATTACACCATAGGCGTGTTCAAAACCCTGGCGACTGAATTTCCACTCAACATCCACGCTACCATTCACTGTGGGATAAACGAATCCTTGTAATGAACGATAAATGAGTGACTAATGGCTATAAATTACTGAAATAGTTCATTTTCAAATGTATAGTAAGTACTAAAAGGTTATTTTTTTGCTTATTTTTAACAGAAAATAGACGTCCACGCAATATATCGTAGATACCAAATCGTCAGGGAATATAATTACGTTAGTTCCTCATCCAATCCTTGGAATTGTGCATTATTGGATGAATAAAGTGTGTCGCCTCCATCCCAACATTTAACGAACTCCTTATAGGCTTTCACCGGAGAAGCTCGCCTGGGCGAGCGGGTCAACTTGGCGGTCCGGGGATATCCCCGTCATCGTTGTGGTTTGAGTTCAATGAGTGAACCCTCACAGAGATAGAATTGGCAACAGGTCATACAGCAATTTCACAAATTTCAGAACTTTTTGTGAAACATTTGCAAAAATCGGCAAATTTGCAAAAATCGGGAATGTCGCAAACATTGGAAAATTGCCACAATTCGTCTATTTTCAGCATTAAAACCCAAACTTGAAAACTTGATGCATCATGGTAAGTATTATGTCACCTTAGATTCACGAGTGGGGGGTATAAACGCAATTCTATGTTTACATCACTAAAATTAACAATTCCCAGTGATTGCAAGTGATTGGATTTCCAGGTCTTCAGCGTGAGTTGATGGTAGTGGGTCAGCCACACACAGGTGTGCCCACCTTTTTGAAGTGAAACTTCTTATGGGAGGGTACTGAAATTCGGACCGGCAACCTTTTCTGTGACGGAAGTAGGTTGGGGGGGTAACACGTAGCGTCAAGAGAGTGGGGGCCGTGACTCGCTTGCCTTAGGTACCTGTAGTTAAAATTACAATGTTTATGCGGCGTGACGATCGCCGAACACAGCTGTTGGAGCTCCATGAAGTTAGCCCCTGCTTATTAACTTCCCGACAGGGAAGTTATTGTAATCACCCCGAAATTGAACTTTTTCATTTCGGCCTGTAACTGGCGACTCAAAGGTACCAAAATGATCCCCTAAAAATTCTGAGTCAATGTCTGTGTGTGTGTGTATATATATATGAAAAAAAAAATAATTCATGTGATGAGTGCATGAATGGAGACTAGATGGCGTTGGCCATTGCAAAAATTGGTCTCTACAGTATACATGGACCAACTCAAAATATAATACTTGCATAGATCATTTTTGTAGAGAAATGAAAAAAAAAATCAGTAAACACTCAAGTGAGAAGTCTCGTAAATTTTTGAAACAGACATGATTCCGAAAACTCGAGTTACCAAATCGGGAAGTTTCCATTGTGGCCTCACTGAGGGCACAAATACATGCCACCCACCAACTAAAAATTTATTATTACGACCATCAGAATTCATTGATAGGGGAATGATAGACAATGATTGATTATAAAAACAATTTGATTGACTAAATTTTTTTTTTAATGAATTTTCAACAAATTGGCCCAAAAGATGAGAATTTTCAACAGGATTGGCCCTCCTTTTTTTCTAGAATTTAATGATAGAAACTTCTACTTGAGCTCATTCCACGCAGAATCATTTGATAGAAATTGAGAGACACTTGGCCAAAGTCTCTCAATTCTATAAACTAACGTAAAGTACGAAAAACCTAATGAGGATCATGACTCTGCGGTGGCGAGTCTTATCAGAGCGGCAGGGAAGGGGGCCGGGTGATCCCCCATCGCTGGCCACAAAGAGGATAGACTAAAGTAGAGCTAGAGGCTCAGATCTCCGGGATTGCTTGACGCGACATCCCCTCGATTATTTTTGCGTCTTGAGAAAAGAGTGTAATTATCCCATTGAATAAATGGGAGTATGTTGTGGAAAAATTATTGATTAGTAATTTAAATGGTTTCTCTCCCATCAAACCGAAAAGTCGAATTATTATTTCAGCTACTCCCTATGAAGTTTCACTTCTGTCGTGTGTCTTCATGACACAACGTATTTTTTTATTCCATTGTTTACTTGACATGGCCAAGGAAGTGTGGCGAAAGAATTGCATAACTGTGACTCCCCCCCCCCCCCCATTGTGTAACACGAATCTCGGTCGTAAACTGGGTGTAAACCTTCTTCACCACTTCCTGAATAATGCACTAACAAGTTATTTTTTACCCTATTTCAAACGCCCAAATTATTCAAATTCCTCGCCTTTCACGTTTTCTTAATGAACTCGATAATTAACAGTAATTAAGCCATTGGTTTTCTTTTTAGTCAAACATAATTGGTTTTCCCAATTCATACTTGAAATCAGATCATTCTCATTCGCTGTCTTTACTGTTTTTTCGATCAATTCATTTTTATTCGAATTTCCCGCCTTTTTCGTCATATGTAATAAAAGCAAATAATAATAATAACTTGTTTCAGTTTGGCACTTGTTAATTTTACCGATCGATTTCATAATAAGCGCAAATGAGGTCACTGATTTGATCGGCTGAATGGAAAAACTAATTACGTTTTACCTATTTTAAATCTCAAAAATCGGTTTTTCTTTCGTAAAGATCGATTCCATGATTAGACCAAATCGGATGGATAATTCGATCGTTTGAATAAAAAAAACTGATTACGTTTCACCGATTTCACATCCCGAATTCAGGTATTTCGCATTTAAGTTTCCGACCTTTGATGTTTGCCGGTGCATTACATAATTAGTCTAGCACGAAGTGGGTCATTGATTTGATTGTTTGAGTCCAAGATACTAATTGGCTGCATGAAAGTTTCCGAACTTCCAAACTCAATTGAAGGAAAAAACCACTGAACCATTGAACCACTATTTCCAATTCTAAAATCATGTTTTTTAAGATGTCCAAAAATTTAAGAAAAATCATAATATATTGCATTTGAAATGATATAGTATATTTTCATGATATATTATATTTAAAAATCAAAAAAATGCGAAAATATCAGGAATTTCAAAAATTTGAAAACCTCCGCAGTGGGAATAGCACTCAAGTCAAAAAATTCCCGCCTTCCTCTGTTATCGACGGCTACCCCTAATGAACTAATTGATTCAATTCTTCGAAACGAGAAACCATGCAGAGCGTTAAAAAAGGCGCTAATTAACTAGTGCAATGAATCCTCATAAAACAAGTGAGGACATTTTTAAAATTAAAATGGGTTAGTGTGGCATCCTAGAGCGGAAAACCGCGGAAGTTTGTTTCTTAACGTCACCAGTAAGTATGATTGAAAGTTATCGTAAATATATAGCTCCCACCATTGATACAACTGCATTGATCGTGTTGGAATAATTGCATACGCAAGACTAACAATAATGTTCTTTAGGGTTGTTTTCATTGGTACCGGCCCACAATAATGTTATCTATGCAAGTCTTTGAGCACTTGGAATTTTAAGAGAACGTAATAGTGGGTAATTTATTCTTACCTCTATAATTGAGTGTCAATCTCTTTATGCGGATGAACTACATTTTTCTATTTTTTGTAAATTTGCGATTCTGCAATTGCACACCGATCATAACTTTTATTTTCATTTTTTTTTCGACAAATAAACGAACCGATCCATTGAAAATGGATGTGTAGAAAATGTTTTATGTGCGGAATAATTGAAACTCGTAGTAGGGCACAATAGGGGCCAACTGAAAACAGGATTTGAACTGTTGTATGTTGTTTTTCGATTACTGGGGTTTTCCGCAAAGGGGCGGGTAAGTTGCCCGTGGAGCGCCGAAGGACTCTGCTCGCTGCAAGCGGGAAGCATTGAGATAGAATTTGAGCATAAGAAATTTTTTATGGATTCGATAACTTGGTTTTAATTGGTGTAAAATTTGTGGATTCGGTTTCCAGTTTACAGAGTGTCAAAATTCAATCGCACTCTAATTATTTCTTTAGCTAAGTGATTATTCTAGTTGACAATGTCTTGTTATCGACTCAAGACTTGCAGTAGATCTGACTTCTAATTTTCGTTGTCTACGATTGTCGTCGAAGCATCTATGAGGCGTTAAGTAAATTTGGGGAAGAGGGGGGTCAGTAAATAAGCAAGAATTTGCCAAAATCGTACGGGGGCGGCAACAAGTCCTAGAGGTCGAAAGTGAGAAAAAGGGGGGGGGGCAATACTGACGTCTTCCAAGGCGTGGAAAAAATAGGTGTAAAGGTTCCCCAAGCCGTGAAGTGCTCGGCGCGTGGGTGACCTGGAGCGTCAGATTGTAAAGTAATCAACCCAACAGGGGGCGTACTTTCTTCGAAGGCTGGTCGGGTGGCGAAACTCAACACAACATTTTTATAATAATCCGAGGGTTGAACTAGAGAAGAAAAAAACAAGCGATGAATTATACGGGGCCCCCCATTTGAATGGATTCCTCAGATGTATTCATTATGAAATCATATTTTCAATTCTACCAATGCCATTGGTAGATAGCTTCCGAATGTTTTCCTGAGTTATTAATTGTGAGAGATGGGATGAAGTTTGTCCTTATAGTGGTAATCAGTACACGGAGAAAAATAATTTCGTTAGGCCAGCAAATGCCCATTGGCTACTATCTGATTTGCTGAAGTAACCCAAAATTTGTAATCCCTACCTGAGCATTTGCTACCTGAGGCCCTGACCATTATTTGGGTTGACCTAGGTTTTTATGTTACAATTGATTTGCTAACTTGACGAATTATACGTTAAGTCTATGAAAGTCATTTTGTTGATAGAGCCTTGGTAATTTTGTTGTCATCTCATTTGTAGGCACAACGAAACATTGATTATTTCAACGCTTGTATTATGTTTAGAATAACATAGGAAAATGCTTACAAACTGATTTGTAACTTTAACTGATAGTACGTGATGAGAACTAATTGATTAGCTCGTCATATAATACAAACTTAATTGAGAATGGTGCTCTTATTTTTACCATTACTGAATCCAATCATCACTAAAAGTGATCATCAGTTGACCAACGGTTAAAAAATGGTGACGGCAATTGTTTCAATTTGGTAATTTTTGAAAAAAAATGGTCAAATTAGGATTTTTTCAAATTTTTAACGTTTTTAAATTTTTAGAATTTCTGAACTGCAAGCAATTCATATGTTTCCTTCTTGCAATTTATAAAGATTTCAATTTTTCAAATTTTTTTTCAATTTTTCAAATTTTTTTTGAGAGAAACTTTATCTCTTCTTAAGAGAGAAGCAATAAAATCGGGTCACCCTGCGAGTATGTCCCCGATGCTCTTGGAGTTATAAAAAGCTTAAAATCGGGAAGGGTGTTCAGGTCAAAATTCAAGGGTTTCTGCGTTGGTTCCGTTTGCTGTTAGCGCCCTTTCTCACTCTATTTTATGATTGTTCCCGGGTTTTTCTATCGGAAAAAAGCCAAAACATGTGGGCGAAACAATTATCGGGTAAATTTTTCGGCAGTTCATGGTTGGAAACCATAGTGGACACATCGTATGCTGTGTAAAGAAACGAAAAATTGAGTTCTTCACCGGTTATTTGAGCCGTTATCAGTGATAAAGCGGTGAAAATGAGTGAACCCTCAGTTCCAGACACACTGAGGGAAAAATATACTTCGGCCCAATATTACCATGTTTCAGAGAAATAGATATTTATAAAAAATGAATTTTATTGTTCTAGTGAAACCCAAGTGACATTAATTAACTACCAATGATGTTAATCATATAACTCTACGTGATACTTATGAGACAGAGGATCTTAGGTGAATTTGTACAGTAATAATTAAGAATCCCGAATTAATTAATTTTTTATTTTCAAATTAATAAAAATAATGTTCAACCCAGGTCACTTGTCGTATAATTGTTTGGAGTTAAGCGATTCACATGATTACATTTAATTGTAATTGTCAGAGATTAAATGCAACGACGAAATTTCATTTTTTAGGAATGCTTATTACTCTGAAAAATTGTTGGGCCGAAGTATATTTTTCCCTCAGTGCATTCTGAAGGAGTGGGGATTTAGTGACACTGTTATTCAAAAATTCAGGGGCAAGTATGGTTTAAATTATACATTGAGAAAGAAATTCTGATGTCGAGGATACTAGTCCTGGTTCCCAGAGATATTGCAGTTAGGAACCACAGATTTTGGGAAACAGGACGCCGCGCCCTGGTCTCAAGCGAAAATTTCTTGGTTGCAAGTAAGAAAAAAGTCCTGGTGCCAGTTTTTCGACCACTTAACCATGGTTGAAGAGTGGTTAATGTAACTTCAATAACTTCAACCACTCTTTAATCATGGCCCAGTTAACCAAAATCTGGCTGCTGGTCTATGGCCCGTATATGTTCACATAATGGCTGATGGAGACAAGTATCTAATTTTGCGCAATGAACTATGTATTTAATGTATATAATTAATATAATTATATATAATTATTAATATAATGCATGTGAGAATTAATTAATGATAATGTATGTATTCTTTGATGATTGTGTAAAAATAATGTATCATATTTTCTTGCATCATATACCAAATATACCAATATAATAAAATTATTTTGTAAAATTCATGTATTATTATTGAGTGAATTAATTTTAAGATCAATAGGCCTTTTAATCTATAAAATTCTGTAAGGTTAACAAACTCAATTAATAATCGTAACAAATTATTGAGTTGACGTAACAAATCTAAAGTGAAAACAACTAATGAGTACCATTGATTCAGGGAAAACCCAACGTTAACGTAGCATATTCATTGTTGATATAGCATTTCATTTGTCATTCGGAGAACAGAAAATATAGCTAAAATAGCAAATCACGTGTTGAGATAGCAAGCCGATACAATAGTTATCCTAACATAACCTCGTGCTATTCCAACAAATCAGAATATGGCTAAAATAGCAAATCACGTGTTGAAATAGCTAGTCGATAAAGTAGTTATTCCAGCATTACCTCTTGCTATTCCAACAAATTAAAATATGTCAAAAATAGCAAATCAAGTGTTGAGATAGCAAGTCGATAAAGTAGTTACCGTAGCATAACCTTGTGCTATTCTAGCAAATCAGATCTAACCTAGCGCCGTTTGCTACCGTAGCGCACAGTTTGGCTGACCGTATAGTAACCTACGAATTTTGCTGGGGTAACGTGCGGCGCGCTACCCCAACGGAAATATTTTTCTCCGTGTAAACCTGGTCCATCATTTCATAAACCTACCCAATAGATGTACGGGGTCCAATAGATGTACGAGGTCCAATAGATGTACGGGGTCCAATAGATGTACGGCGTCCAATAGGACGGTCGTCTTTGGAATAGGAAAATACGCGAAGCATGTCATTCAAATGCGGGACTCGAACAATTCACCGCTTCTTCATTTCATTTTCTAAAAATTAATTCTAGAAAATGACCCAGCCGAGGGTTGAACGGACATACATTTTCTACAAACATCATATCTTAACGTTTCAGACCATTCTACATCATTTCCAGGCAAAATTAGAAAATGTAAAAATTGAACGAATTGCATAGCTTCCTTTCGGAAGCAAAAACGTAGAACTCAGAAGTTGTGCACAGCTGAAATGGATTTGAGCTTTTATGATAGTCGAATATCAAGACAGACAAAGTAAAATAGGGGAATTTCGCTTGAGTACAAGAATATTTAGGGAATAGTCCCAAGCCTTCTTGTAGCCAGAATATTCCCGAAAATTAGTCTATTATTTATTTCAGGGATTTCCAAATGACCACGACGGTTTACCGAAGAAGAAAAACATGTTCCAACTTGCAGCTGTTGGGGAAATTCAACCCCATAAATGCTTCTATGCTATGATATTTTGATATCTAAATTAGCTTCGATTCTTTCTAACACTACAAGAATTCTATTCGTATCTTCTGATAATGTTCCCAATAGAAATTACTTCCTTATTCACATAGATTCTATGATGTTCGCAATTATTTTCTCTTACCTTTTATCGCTATATCGAATAATCTCCCGTTTACATTAATATACAAATTCGATTTTCGCGGGCTTATTTTAGTGACATCTGCCTTGAATCTAGGGACTCTAAAATTTACTAGAAGCATACAAGTGCGTACGCAACAAAACTTGACGCACTAGTGACCTCGGTCGCGGCGAAAAGCATTATGAATTTCTGGAAATTTCGGGCAGGTTCTATATGTTTTAAGTTTGTTTTACACCATTTCGTATTTGTATATTTGAATAATTGTGGACTGTTATCATAGCCTAGGTGGTATGATAACGATAATACATTTTCGATAAAAAATAATATATAAGTAAAAAAAAAAGAAAGCACAAAAATTTGTTTTGGGAAAAAGCCTTCTGGCATAAAAAACCCAAGGTTAATTCAATCCGAACGAGTTCACAAAATCTACACTGATTCCTGCGGATGATGCTTACAATAAAGCGCGTTCACAGACATACACACACACACCGATCGTTTGGCGGTTTAAGTTGATCGCCCCCAACGGAACCTGTCGACAGTCAGTCGAGAGTTTGTCGATTTTTCTCTCGACCGGTGGCAATTTTCGAGAGTAACTATCGACAGGTTCCACGAGGGGCATGTACAACACACTAGGTACCCTGCACTTATGGCTACACTTCTTTAGGTTAGTTCTTTTTTGGGGGGAATGTATTGGGATCGTTGGGACAATGGCTGCTATGCCACGTGATGGCACGACACCGTTACGTTTTTGCCGTTGGTTGTTTGGGGGGTTTCTTTCCCAAGATATTGTTTTTAGTTTGTTTCGGATCTCACTAGTGAGAGAGAAAACAAGTTGACCTTCAGTCAATTCGTTTGAAATCGCAAATGCAGTTGCAATACAAAATTGCGGATTTTTGGATAGTTCGATCGATTGAATAGCTGTTTGCCGTTCGGAGGTCTAGATCACACTGCCGGCCGGCAACACGCGCTCAAGAAGGCGGCTAGCGGAAGCATCTTAGTGCTGCCACCAATTGCCACCACAATTCAAACGCGGCTGCAGGGCAGAATGTGTTGCGATGTAACAATATTTTTCCTGCATTGAATCTCTTTGACAAGTTTCAACTTATTGCTATATCCCCGATTAAAAAAGTTGATATTTCACTATATCTCCACAATTTAATGTAATCATGTCATTATATGTCAAAATATGTGAACTCGGTTTTCGTTTTCAAACGTCATCAAATGTTATTTAATAGCACGACACCGTCCGCGCGTGCTACGCACGCGCCTATAGACATCTTACAGGCTATAATAAAAAAAACCTAAAAATCAACATAGGATAACACTCAAAATCTCCGAATTATATTGGATAACAATACATGACCAGGCTATCGCGAAACAGTGTTCCATCTATCATTAAGTGTACAATTCTGTAAATACATAATTTTTTACCAAATTAGACTCCCTTCCATCGCCCAGAAAAATTCGTAGTGATTCCCATGAACGAACTCTCGAAAAAGCAACATATAGTTGTCCATGACTGAAAACATCTTTACGTAGATCAATGCCAATTTTATCAAAAGTTTGCCCTTGACTCTTATTAATCGTCATTGCAAATGCTAGTTTAACTGGGAATTGTCGTCGTTTGAAAGTAAACGGAAAGATACTCTCGCAATACAATGTAATACGATGAATAAATACAATGTCTCCCGATTTGTCTCCAGTCAATATCCGGCATTGTAAGAGATTATTTGAAAGATCCATTATTTGGAGCCTAGTTCCGTTGCATAAGCCTTCGTGAATACTCAAATTTCGAAGTAATATAACAATGGAATCGTTTCTCAATCGTAACTCATGTGGTGGAAAATTTGGAGGATTGAGGGTATGTAAATATTCTGGTAATATTGCATCATTGATATCTACATTATCACAATTTTCTACACTATCAATACCTGTAAAAACGCGTTCTGTTGTTTCATCCAGAAGGTTCATGGCTTTACAATTGATTTCATCAATGTCGACATTTCGGGCAGCCAATACAGCCGTTTTTGCTAAATCTCCAAAGCGACGTTCATCAATGTATTTTTTAAATATAACTTCCACAATATCATCTGAATTTGAAGCCATGCATTGTTCTGGAGGAATCAGATTATTATCATTATCATTCAATTGCCCATCCCCTAGAGATAGAAGATATTTTGCGAAGTCCACTTCTTCTGGTAACGCTCGCATATTTTCGGATAATGAAAATATTGTGAAATTCCACCATAAAGAACTGAATTTGATCGATGAATTAACCAACTCACATCTTGTAGCGCTGGGAGTAACAGGTAATAACTGTCTGAAATCTCCACCTAACAGCATGAGTTTTCCGCCAAATGGTGAGTCATTCTCCGTTAAATCACGTAATGTTCGATCAATCAATATTCCAGTGCAGCTCTAGGGGCCATAGGCGCTTCATCAAAAATGAAAATATCAACATTTCTTAAATATTGAGCGTCTTTCGATTGACTTTTAATGTGAGAAACAGAATCAGGGAATAGTGGAACAGGTATGCCGAAAGTTTTATGCAGCGTTTTTCCTTGAGGGAGTAAGATTGCTGCAATACCTGTAAAAGCCATTGTACAAATCGATTTTCCTCGAGCTTTCAACAAATGGTATAATGTTATCTAAACAAATGTTTTGCCTGAACCTCCTGAACCATCAATGTAGAAACAGGAGGATGATACCTCATCATTTGACATAGCTATATCGACAATTTTGTCAACAATTTCCTTCTGTTTCACATTCAACTGATCGTACTGCTTTTGACCAATATTTACATGGGTTTCGATGGAAACCGGGTCATCCGTGTCATCATCAATATCGTCTTGACATTCAATTAATTGCGGCATTGTCGAAAAGGCGCTAATGCTCGATCTTTCGTTCATAAGAAGTGCATTGATGTTAGCGTATGCTTTCTTGTGAGACTCCGATTCATTATAATTTCGTTGGAAGTCTTCAGAGAGAGGATCTTTGAATTTTTCCCACAACTGTTCTGGATGATTCGGCTGACCATATATCAAAATGCGCACAAACAGATGCCTTAGTTGACGTGGCATCATCCAAATTTCTCCTTCTGTCAATGCACGATCCCATTCTTGATCATCTTCGATAAGGCCTAATGCCAAACACGTAGCCTGATATGTCTCATATGGCACTCCATCGACGGTTCTTAGGTCTTCAAAGCTAGTTGCACCTTTAATTTTTATGAGGAGTAGTCGAAGATGGAATAGTTCGATTTGAGTTGGCCTCACTGAATACATACGGCCAATAACATTGAAATGTGATTTACGCATCTCCCACATATGTTGATTCGAATTCGACTGTTTCTTGAAAACATAATGAGAAGGGATTTCTCCGTACGTGTAATTTCTCGCCTCTGCGTCTCGTTCATTCAAGGCGAAATAATCAACTAACATGCTCGTTTTCTCCAAGGCAGCTCTCATACCGTCTTCATTTTCAACGTCATTGATTACAATGCTTTGTTCATTACGTAGATGAACTGGTAATCGTATGACTGAATGACTCTTGTGCTGTATCTGTCTACCATATATTCGATCACATGCTTCAACTGGAGAAACATATCGTGTATCCACGAAATTTCGAATTTCATCATGATGAATTTCATCATTACTTTCAGCATTGGTTACAATAACGGAGGCTGAGTCGTGGCCTTTGTATATATATTTATACAGGTATTTGACAGATTTGATGCTGGATACTACTTCTACATTGATATGACATCTGACCTTTTTCAATAACTTAGAGCTGTAGGGAACCACGAATGCATTATCAGCCGTCTGTCCATTGGAACGTTCAAAAGTACCTGTATTCCTTCGACGATATGTAGGATACCCATTTTCATCCATCAGGGTACTTTCTTGAAATTTTTTTGGAAATTTTTTCGTACATTTCCCTTTTTCATTCTTGCACCAACTGCCACATGGTCCATGAATCATATCTTTGAGTACTAAATCGTGTAGAGTCGGATCTGTCTGGCGATCAGGAATCTCCGCCGAAATATATTCATCAATAATATTAGTAGTCACCAGTTTACTGTTTTGCTTCAACGTTAATAACAGGTGCATGTGTGGTAACCCAGGTTTTTGATATTCAATTACGTAAACGTAGGCAGCCACCTCGCCAAACAACTTGTTTTTAACAATGTCATTGATGAGTTCGTCTTTCTTTATATCAAAAACTTGTGAAACAATGTCTGGCCTATCAGATGCTGTTTGCCCTGGTAGTAAATTTTCTTGAATTTCAGACCAAAAAGGATTGCAAGTCATAGTAATGAATCCATCTGGTCTACCGTGTACTCTCACAATCGCCATTGAATCTTGATAATTTTGCAACATATTACGGGGGGAGCCTGTGAAGGTTGATGGAAGGATGACCATTTTTCCTATTTGACTATCAGTTTCATTCGCTCGACGCTGTAGGTGATCTTTCAAACCTTGATATGTATCACAGCGAAGAGTTTTTTGATTTTCTCTGCAGTAATTTAACCTATCCTTTTCCATGGAATTAATAAATTGAAGATCTTTTGTTCCTTTATTACCGACTGACAAATAAGATTCAGGAATGTCACCATCAGCGTTTGTAGTGAAAATAGCAGCTACTTCGTTAATTCTCTACACATTATATCACCGCTGGTCAATTCCTGGTTTGAGAGAAAATTTCAGCTGCATTTCAGGTTCCTCATCTGCGTGAGTGTCTCTCATAGTTTGGAGTTCTTCATGCATCATTTGGTAAGACTGAGCATATACATTGGATTGACGTAGGGCAACGTCGATTGCGTTGACTATTTCCCGATTCAATGTAGATATTAAGTTGCATCATATGTCAGTAGCTTCATTTTGATCAATTATAAACAATTGGCCGAATTCTTCGGATACGCCGCATTCTTCTCTCGTTTTTTTCTTTGGAATACTTCTTCTTCTTCTTGAGTACGCTGTATTTTTGGTCTAGGCATTTTTGTGTCAAGAACAATAACAAATTTCGAATGAGAAGACAAACAAATGAAGCTGTGAAAAGAGGTCGATTGGTTTCAAATGAATTCGCAAAACAAAAATTTGTTTTCAACAATATATTTGGTGATATTTCTCCACTATACTACATAAACGGCGATTCTATGATTTTGATAATGATTTTATTCAACGCACATTCAGTTTCGATTATCTTACGCTCGATGGTGTTGCACAATATTCGTCTTTGCAAGATAAAGTCGCGAATTTAATTGAAAAATCAAAGTTGATGATACTCACGAAACGCGAAAAATGCAATTACAGTTTACAAAAAACTCGAATTATTTGAGAATGAGAAAATATGAATTTGGTGCACTTGATTACAAAGAGAAATGAATGGAAAATTATTGACAGTCAATATGTATAGATATTGAAATAGTTCATCACTTATGGATAATTCATAGTTTTATATTTATTAAACAGTAGATTGCTTATGCCGTCACTGATCAATTGTGGTACTTTCTTTGCGGGTGAATTTTGGTAATTTTTTTGTAGTCAGTTTTGGTAATATTTCTCTAGTAAATTGCGGTAAAATTCCTTGGTTGAATTGTGGTAATATTTCTCCGGTAAATTGGGGTAAAATTCCTCGGGTGAATTGTGGTAATATTTCTCTTAGAAATTCCGGTAATATTTTTCACGTAAATTGTAGTTAGATGTTCCTGGTTATTCTGGTAAAGTTCGAAATCGTTTTTGGTATTTGGTATGATTTTGGTATTGGTAATTTGGTAAAATTCGGATTTGTTTTCGGTATCTGGTATGATTTTGGTATTGGTAATTTGGCAAAATTCGGATTTGTTTTGGGTATCTGGTATGAATTTGGTATTGGTTTTTGGTAAAGTTCGGATTTGTTTTCGGTATTTGGTAAGGTTTTGGTATTGGTATTGGGAAATGTTTTTCCCAATCCGCTGTGGAGCCATGGGTATAACAACCCGTGCGCTGCGGAAACGCAGTCTATCTTCCCAAATAGACTGATGGCCAAATATGAAACCGTGGCAGAAGGTCCAAGATCCCAATGACGTCTGTACAGCTTGAATTAACTGAAGTATAATTATGCGCACAATTAACTCTCTGTAGTGTACCTGAAAAGACAAACAATAGTGAATAACTCGATTTAAGGGACAATGATTTCGTCCTTTATTGAGTAAAATACTTACAATTCGAATTGGTTTTTCATTAAATCATTATCAACGCAACCCAATCCGGACGCCGTAATCAAGATGAAGGAAGAGATAACTTAGACTTCTGTAGACGGACGTTCCTGAAAACGAGTAATTTTGCTTACTCATAAATTTGCAGCGAAATTTTCTTCGTAGTTTAACGATTAAAATACATGTAATTAATCTTCGTCAGAATCGGAATTTAAGTTTGAAAATAAAATGAAAGTTCAGAGTTGACTATATTTCAATTCCAATTTCTCGTTTATGAAACACTTTCCTTAAACTCGCGAATTCTGTCGCAATCTATACCCTCCGTTATCAAATCCATGAATTACCCCATTGAATCAACAAAAGACGTGTTTCTTCCCAATTTCTTATTGAGATCAATTTCAATTTTGAGTTATCTACTACAAATACAAAATTTTTCGCCTAACCTATGTTCAGTTAATCAATACTTACGTTTTGGCTCGCAGAAAAAATTTCGCTGATTTCCAAATTTTCAACAATTTCACACTTCAAGTTATCACTTAAAAATATGGGCAACGAAAGCTCATGAGCATAATAACCGCATAAAACTGTTAATGTATTTTTTATGAAGAGATTTCTCGTGAATGTCGATATATCGATAAACAACGGTTAATGTTCATCCCATGCGCATGCGTTGACAATGGCGATGGCGTGAATGAGGGCAGGATTTCACTCATCGGCTGAGCCAATAATCTTTATTTCCGGTAATGGCGAACTGTGATTGGCTTTTCAGCATGAGTGAAAACTCACCATAAAGTTTGCCATTGACGTGGGAAAAATTTAAAATGGAGTGAAGTGGTCTATGAATTGAAATATCAAGAATATTGAATTGAATGAAAAATATTGAATAGTGACTGAAAATCGGAAAAAGTAGTAATACCTATAATACAATCAATAGAAACTGACATGAGATTTTGTTTATTGAAAAATACAATGAAGGATTTGGTCTTAGTAGTTCAGTGGTAATAATATGTCTCATATTTATTCCTCAATTAAACTTTCATCAATTTTTTTCAATTACACATTTTGAAAACATTTTCTAGTCACTTACAATGACATTTTTAAGAATATTCAATACTATCATGTGAATGGAATTTTTCAAACTCCATTTATCAACAACATTGTTCAATGTTGCACTAAAGTCGGTCAACGGACGGACGATATGTAAACAGCAAATTTTGTCAAGTACATATTATCAAATAAAAAAAAACGATCATTTTCCAAAATGATTCGAACTCAATAAGAAATGGAAAAAAAATCAATACAAACTGCAAATTTGGTCATCGCATAAAGATACATTTTTAACATAATTATTTAAGAATCACAGCAGTTTTCAAATACACATATATAGTCCTATATGTACATACTATATACTGTGTTCAGTCTTCTTCATAAGAGAGAATCTATATTAATTAAGATCCTTTTTAATATTAGTTTTTAAGGAAAATACGATGAAAATTTGCAGTTTCATGTTTTTTTTCTGCAGAAAAACGGTGGAAAAAAATGAAAATTGCATATCATCATAATTTAAACAGCAGAATTTTCTTTCGAATCTGCATGGATGCTTTGAACATAAATGAATGGTCTTGAACAATTGTTTGCGTAACATCCAAGTTCTTTAAATTTGAGAAGCAAAGTAATTAATTAAATCATTCGTTGAACTTAAAAAATTACTAAAATTTGCATGCAAGCTATCATACTTCAAAGTTGTAAAGAGTGAACAAAAATCATAAAAGATATGCAATTTTCATGTGGTTAGAAACATTATAATATTGTGAAATGTGAAATCCCAATTTCTTTTCCGAAGAGGCTCTGACTATGGGAACTGGAATTGAAGTTTCGTTTGCAGTTATAATATGAAGATCATCAATCCAGCTTGGGCTTCTGAAATTGAAGAAGGAAAAAAATATTACAATGTTTGGTCTAAGAAAAAAAAGGAAGATTAGACTGCGGTTTCTTTCTTCAACTGAAGAGAAAAAACGAAACCAGGTAAAAACTCAGAAACACAAAGACAACAGAAACAATTACAATTTTAAGGTGCATTCCAATACCTTGGCATCAGACAGCATGGGTACCTCAATGGCTCTTTTGGGAATGAGTGGTGGGGTTCAACTGCTTCATCCATGTAGTCCTCTGTCATATCAGGGGCTCCATGTAGAATCTCAACATTGTCCATACTGATAATGTTGAAGACGAACGCATCATTCCTTCGATCAATTGTTACTTTTACAGCGATTTTCATTCCTTCAATTAAATCGTCTCGGGGAACGAACGTTGAAACATGGACCGACATGCGGTGGACGGCAGTACAGATCATACCGCATCCATGGCTGGAACCGTAGGCCGTAGTATGCTCCTGAACGGTTCCTTAATCCAACCATTGACCTGAACTGGTCAGCGAGCTGTGCAAACATCTTCCATTTCTATGGAGACATAAGAAATGGTAGCTGCCGTTCGCGGTGGATTCGCACCATTGGATGGGTCAAAATTTCCGAGAACTTCCAAGGTGCTTCCACGGCCATACTGAAACTCCTTATCAAGTACATTTTCAGTAGCTGAATGATAAGTGACGTTGACAGCTTTGATAATCCCTCCGGTAATCTTGAGTATCTGTCATTAAAAAAACATGTATATGTTTTCAGCACACATTTAGCTTGTATTTTTTAAATTTAAACACTATCTGATGCGATTGACGAATAAAAAAATTGAAAGCGGAAGAATTTTTAGGCTGAATATCAATTTGACATAATTGTAGAAGCAACTGGAAGAAATATGAAGGATGACACCTTTTTTCTAATGCAAAAAGGTTGATTTATATTGTTTTTTCGAGTTTGTCCCAATTCTGCCATGTCCAGAAGAAATATGTTTACATATTTCTTTGAAAAATTAAAAACGATATAAATAATACCTGATACATCTTGATTTCTTCGTGGAATTTGAGGGCATCGTCACCCCAAAAAAGGAGGCGCACTCTTCCGCCGTCATTATTGTTGACAATGCATTTACAAAGCCACCTCGACTTTGACTTGGGCAATTCCTTCAACCCATCTATTGCGTCCACGTACCCCACAATTTTCCTGGAGGAAATCGAAGAAGAATTAATATTTTTTGTTGCAGAGAAAAATCAATAATTTTTTATTTCAGATTATTGGCGATATATTATTAGAGAAATTATGGTCTACATTTCGAATTTTCGGGGATGCATTGCAGACGAATTTTTTTTTATTGAATTTGGAAATAACAGACATGGCAATGAGAGTTTATAGTGGACTCAATTGGGTAGTTCAATGATACCAAACATGAATATGATTTCAATTAAATTAATGGCATTCACAATCAATAGATCCGTGGCAATGAGCGGTTATGGTGGATCAAAGTGGGTATTTTGGCGCCATCATGCAAAAAAAAATCCTAATCAAATTGAAATATAAATTGATCATTTTCAGTCAAATCTGAATATTATATTTTTCATAGATATTTCATTATTGTTTTCTGGAAAACACGTGGCGATAAGAAGCCATGTGAAATATGGAATGAACTATGTTTTGAATACAATATGAGAAAAAAATTTTGTTGGCATAAAAAAATCAACGAGAAATTGTAAAATGAAATTGAAATTATTTTCAAGTAAAAACTGATTTTTTTCTGTCGAGCAACACATGCCCATAAAATGTTATGGCAAAGACATTTCACGGTGTCTTTTTTACAAAAAAAAAATGAATGAAAATTGAAAAAAAAACAAAGTTCAACTTTCTTCAAAATTTACCATTTTTTACTAACACTATTATGATATTTATTCCGAATATCCCATGAAGGCATGGCTTACATGAGGCACAATTTGAGAGGTTAGGATGAACTAAATATTTCATTTTTCGGTAATATTTTGCATAAATACTCACATCAGTGTGGCCCCAGCATTGAAATGGTCATTTGCCTTCGTGGAGGGGTACTTGATTGATGACGATGGCATTTTTATGTTCAGAATACACTTTCACAATAATCGCGGAAATTGCAGCGATATGCTTGCCACGGGCGTCTCGATGGAAAAGAATGATTGCAGCCGAAGCCACAACGACAGTGCTGGTGCTGGTTTCAGTCTTACGCTTACGGTATTTCGAGGCATATCAAGGCATACCGAGAAATATCGATATCTTATCGTCTTCTTTTTAAGTAAGGATAATAAGACAAATTATGATATTTGATGAGAGATTTTCTCATTTGTTGTCATACCTCAGTACGACATTATTTGCCAAAATCGGTCATTCTTTGACCAATAATGACATATGCCAAAATGATATAGTTTATAGTAGAATATGTAATTTTTTCTCATGCTTGTTATGACAAGCAACAAAACTGATACACAGTTGAATCGTTCCAATCTGTCAATTTATAAATACTATGCGAAGATCAATGATGTTTTATGGAGAAATAAGGACATTGGAGTGATTCACGAACTTTTGCAATTGCCAAATGAAAACAACGAACTTCATGAAATGTTGATGTTCCGAATTCCAGTCAAAACTCATTTTTCTATCAAATTTACAGCTAAGGTTAATCATTTGAAAGAATGTAATTAGGCGAACAAATTATTGTATGCGAACCAAGCGATTTTGAAGCTCCCTGTGTTGTTATGCGAACAGAAAAAGCGCAATATATAGCGACATTACCGGCAGGAGTATTCACTCATTCTTAGTCTAGTTATCGAAATGTATTGAACTGGAATAAAAACGTTGATCAGATACACAGCTCTATCTATCGTTATTTCTCCTCCATTTGGCGACAACACTCATATTGAGAAACTAAACTCCCCCACATTATCAACATTTCACATTTCATATCATTTTATTACTGACGAATAATTCGCCACGTTGGTAGCCGATTCCGTAGAATCTATGGAATTTTTTTGTCAGTGTATGGGGCGAAACACGTCACTAGAGAGACTTGTTTCGAAAAATTTGTTTACAATCGTTTATTAGGTTCTAATGATGTCACTAGCGTGGAGAATAGAGGATCTTCTTCATCGTTACTAGGAAGAAAGTGGCGCTGCTCTAATTATTGCCGCCAATTTTAGAGTGAGATCGTTAGCACCTGACATTCCAATGAGCAATTCATCGATGCCCACTCGAATGTGCAATTAATGTTTATTACTGGAAGGGTGTGCTGATTCAAGAATGTCCCTAGATTATTTACTGAATAGCCAAATCAGCATATTCATTCTTACTTCAACTTGTTGTTTTCACCATCATTACGCTTGTTTGTAATTCTTCGACTTGAAGAGAGAAACCGATTTATTTACTTTTTACCGATTACAAACTCGGAATGAACTATCTCCGTTTGTTGTCTACTTGATTGAACAGAACAAGAACTAACTTTAGTTTCGCCAGTTTACGTTTTTCGTTAACTTTATCGAAGCATCGATGAGGTGTTGATAATTTCAAGGGCAGAGGGGGCTCAGCCAATCCACAAAAAAATTACAAAATTTTTGGAGGGTGGTGCGTACATCCACAGTGGTGAACGAAGGGGCATTTGGGATTTTGGAAGCAAGCGGGGAGAATTAAGTTTCCTAGCAAACCGCCCGAAATTTTAAAGACACCTCACAGGGAAAGAAAAAGAACATAATTATTAGACCCCTGGTGACTAATCTGAGGACGAAATTTCCGTGAGTCGAAAAATTAGACTCCTATAGTCTAAAATTTAGTCGCATTGGGCCGACTTTTTCTGTTGTTTTGGGATAGTTTTTATACTCACTGGGATGAATTTTTGGACTCACGGAAATTTCGTCCTCAGATTAGTCACCAGGGGTCTATTAATTAGGTTTTTTTTCCGTGCATGTGGTCTATCCAAAGAAAAGTGGCTTTATGATTGTTACGGACTAGGAATGAGCTAACTTGAAATATTCACATTTTAACCGTGCTGGGTTCAGACTATTGGGGACCTGACCCATAGTTTAGCCAGTGAGGATTAAAGGAATATTCCCAAACCCCTGGATACAATTGAAATTAGTACGGCACAAATTACAGGATAATAACTTTTACACAGCAAACCACCGCGAATTTGGGACTTCAACTGTCGAACATATTTTGAAAATCTCACCTCATAAATGCTTCTACCGTTACAATATTTTGAACGTCGGGAATACCCCATGATGGAAGCCAGGGGTTTGCTGAAGGCTAGATTCAGAGCTACCAGGGAGGAAGCCGACATGATAGTCAACCTTGAAGAGACAACAATGAATGAGAGAAGGAGAGTTGAAGACGTATCAGAGGCTCTTGTTCCAATTGAAAATGGGCTGTCTCGCTCACCATCATCCATGCATAATCACATCAGACAGAAGTTAGTGGCCCGACTGAGGAAAATTGTACGATCAGACAAACTTACCTGTAGGTGAAGTTCGATCGTGATTATATAAAGAGCATCGTCAAGCGATTTGAACACTTGTAGTAGACCGCTTCCGGCCAGGTGAAGCCCCACGCCTTCAGAGAGTATAGCAAACATTGCGGCGCGTTACCGCAGCTGGGAGGCGCCGCCATCTTTTCATGAATTCAGAGGTGACAAAAAGAGTAGAAAAAATTGGATTGGGTTCGGGAAAGGGAAGGTTTGAATATCTCGACGAGGCTCTTCATATAATCACGATCGAGCTTCACTTACGGGTCAGTTCGTTTGATCGTACAATAATATTGGAGTCTTGTCTTCGAGATCTGGATACTTGGAGATGTTAGAAGCAATCGTCCATTTTTTAAAAATGCGTATCCAGCATTTATTCTTAGATAAAAGGGAACAACAAAAATTGAAATAATGACCAAGCAATCCTATAAAAAGAATTGAACTACTGAAAACGGCTTTGGCAAAAGCATTTTGATCACTCGTGACTGGGCGATTATAGAACCGTACAAAAACGTTGGACTGGTCAGACCAACCGGCCGTACTCCTCATCGTATCAAGGCTCATGTTATTCCTCACAGCGGCAAAGGTTCCTGCGTGCTTCTCACCGTAAGCTGTGAATCTACTTGTGTCAACTCCAGCTTGCTCGAGACAAAATTCGATCCATCTCGCCAAAGTCTGAGTGGATGCATATCTAAATGGCTCCCTTGATGTAATGAACAGCTTTTCAACTTGCTTCCTGAGATCATGGGTTTCGTAATGTAGCAAAGAACTGTGCTAGCTACAGAAGTTATGGCTTTTAGGTAAAAAAGGGAGTGATAGAAGAGGTTGAGGCCTCACCTCTATGAGAAGTCTTGATTCTCTGTGGGAGCTTAATCTATAGATTCGTCGGATTCCCGTGTATATCGTCTAGTTCTATCACTATTACTATATAGAAGAAAGTTCTCAAGTCTGTGTGCCGTACTTAGGGCAAAGGAGTGTCATAGTTTTCTCACTGGGCTGATGAATTGACAAGTCTTCATTAGGTGGCAGAGGCTCCAGGGACGGAAGAATACCTTCAGAGTTCCAGCTGTGAGTATATCGAGCTTGTTAGGTCGCACATTATACACCCCTTTGAAGAAACCTCTGGACCACAGGGGTTTTCCCAATGTTGCCATAAGAAATAACTCCAATTGTTGACCTTGTGGAATTCAAGGAGCCGTACTCTGCTCCCTGGTTGAACTGGTCAGTTAAAAACTCTAGGTGTGTGGAAGTCAGTGCGGCGAAACAGTCAATTTTTCTTTCTGCCAGAATAACCACCACTGCCCAAGCGGTAAATTATGTTGCTTGTGAGTAAACCCAGCCAGGGAGTGGGTCACGATCTGTGCTGTCACTGTGAAAGATAACCCTTTCTGATGTAGGCTTACCTGATACGACTGCTGCTACCAGGGAAATCTGGTGTGGAATGGGATGTATCAATGATCTGCAGGGTGAAAGCAGATCTTCAGAAGGTCTAAACTCAATTGGTTCATCAATTAAATAGGGTAGTAATAGCGGGTAGCAAGGTTGGGCTGCCCAACCAGGAGCGACTAACATAGCAGTCACTTTATCCGTAATGATTCTTCGAATCGTTTATGGAATCATAGAGAAAGGGATAAAGCATTATTCTATCTACATTATTAATTCGAAATTCTCGATCCGCTTCAACAATCAGATGCCCCGCTCTTCACACCACTAACAGATTTCTCGAGCCAAATTATTATCCATCTGATCGAGTGCTGAAACTACTGGAGATAATGAAAGAAACAATTTTAGAGGTTGTGAGGCGGTGAATTATGACACGATTTTTCACATTACTCATACATTACAAAAATTAGTGCTTCCGTTGATTGGTTGTGCTCAACATCAGAAAAAGCTATCGAAGGCAGTGATAAGTTTCGAGATTATAATTCGTGCTGAATTTCTGGCTAAGCGCTGTAATCACAATTTTTATGAGGCCAAACAAGACCCTCGTAAAGAAACAAAAAATGCCAAACTATAAACCTTAGAGATATCATATGTTAATTTTGTTATTTCATAATTATAAAAAATAAATGTTGTTTGTGTATGATGCAATAAAGTCAAGTTTATTATCGTAATGTTGTTTGATTTATTACGTCCATCGCATTATCCAGATGATACAATTACAGCAGTTTGATTTACTTCATGAGAAAGAAGCGTAAATCAAAAATACATGCTAACTTCGAAACGTTTCCACAAGCCCACTATTTTGTAGGGGCGGCTAAATTGTAAATACATGGCTTTGTATGGCAGTCAATGTATACGTATATTCCGTTTTTTCTACAATATCCGATCATCACGTTAATGAACAATTAATTCATATTCAAAGCACATATACATAAAGGGGAACTTATACGTCCTTTCCCACATCACTTCCGTCACGTAGCGCCTCGAAGCACCGCCTATCTAATTATCTCACCACGACTCCGAGTATAGTGTTGGATGTGATACCCCTAGTTTGGCCTCCTAGTCTCTATTCCCCATAATTGTAGCCCAAAGTGTATTTTGCATTAATCACCGGTTGCCACGGTTCTGCCCAATCCAATCAATGACGTGTGCAACCAATCAATAGGGCAATGAGGGATCTAAAGAGGAACTAGTGGGACAAAAGTGTGTGTGCGCTCAGTGAGAACACAAATTAAACTTTCCGATTTATAATTTCTGTTTGCCATTCCTGTATTTTTAACGCATCAATTAAATGTTTAAAGACTGCTTTCAGAAGAAACGTTAAATGGGTAAATCAGTGTGACAGGTGAGAGGTACAAGGAAAACTTGCAGATTTGAGAATTCTAAAGTATCCCATTTATCAAGTAGATAATTATGAACATTAGACTAGGTGCATAGTCAGTGTAAGCACGAGCATTATGCGCATTAGTGGAGTCGGAGCGAGACGCCAATAGGGGTGCCCTCCCTAAGGACCCTCCTTAATTATGATACACGGAAAGAAAAAGCACATAATTATTAGACCCCTGGTGACTAATCTGAGGACGAAATTTCCGTGAGTCGAAAAATTAGACTCCTATAGTTTAAAATTTAGTCGCATTGGGCCGACTTTTTCTGTTGTTTCGGGATAGTTTTTATACTCACTGAGATGAATTTTTGGACTCGGAAATTTCGTCCTCAGATTAGTCACCAGGGGTCTAATAATTATGTTTTTTTTCTTTCCGTGTAATTATACAAAAAAGTAATAAGAAATTAAATATACATTTCCACTTACAGAGCAAGTTCTGCTGAATACTTTCTGCCGTATCTCTTACCTTTTTTGAATTCAGCGTTGTGAACATTCAATTGTTAGTAACAAACTAGTGGTGTGAGCATATGTGGGCCACATTCGGGGCACATACGAAACTTCTCGATTCGGTATTTCAGCACGGCGTACTAAATTTATTCTTGTTCAATATACCACGATTAATTACTGTGACCCCTGTTTGTATCATAACGAAAGATTCGACAATCCTAAACTGACTCATTTATGAAGCAGATATCTATGAATATTTGCGTAGACGCATGGGTGAGCATGAGGATGAGACTTATGCGGGTTACTTGAGTGGGAGTGAGACGTTAATAGGGATGCGGCCGTTCGAGAGTTACAACCGTCATACATTCTTAAACATGATGATCATAGAATGATCATAGAAAAAAGTCATTAGAAATCGAATGTGCATTTCCACGAATAGAACAAGTTCCATTGAAGACTTTATGCCGTGTCTCTCACCGTTTTTGCTATAACCGTTATGGACAATTGAATTTGTTAATAACAATGTGTATACTGCCCCAGTTTCATCTAAAATCGTGGACCCTCCGTTCTTATGGAAATAGTGCGATTACAAGTCTAATGAAGGCTATGACTTCATCCGTTCACTTAATACAATAATGTTTGTTCGAACGACCATACCTCCTTAATTATGCAAATTATGCAAAAAATTAATTCCACATAAAATGTCTATTCTCATATAAGGAATAATTTTTTTCAGATAAGGTTCCCGATTCCTCTAATATTTTACCCAGTGGAACAGTATAAATAATTGTAATTGTTAATAACATCGCATATACGGCACGGATGCCATCCAAAATGTCATGCGCTCGATTTTGCAAGGAAACGCTTCGATTAGGCCCACCATAACAGCGCTGGGTTCATTCGTTCACTTATTATCATACATAATTGTTGAGTCGCCCATACCTATTTAATTATGCAAATTAACGACAAAGTCATTCTACATAAAATACGTATTTTTCTATGGGGAACAACTTTTGTCATATAAATTTTGCGCTAACTCTGATAGTTGATGTAGTAGAACATTATAAACAATTAAAATTGTTCATAGCCATATACAGGGTGACCCAGTTTAAACAGCGCAGCCGAATAATTCGTAACAAAAAAGGGTTGAATGGAAAAATGTTTTGTATGAAAGTTGGAGGGTTTCGAGGGGAACATTCGATATGAGCTTTACTTTAAGCTTGCAAGTTCACACTTACAAGCTGCAAGCACAAAATGCACTTTATCAAATGGCAACCATATGTTTCAACACGTTGAAAATTTTTTCTCTTAACGAGATGTGTTCAGACACCTCGTCATTCATGCTGATTCCCTCTATTTCACTCCAAAACGACGATAAAAACCATTTCCGAGGCCAAATTGGAAGTTTAGACTTTTCACACAGCCTGAGATATGACAGATTAGTTTTTCCATTTGTTGATCAACAAGCTCTGCTCAAATGTAAACAATAAACAGTTCTCAGGTATTTTAAGGATTGTTATTAGAACGGATCATTTATTTTCACCTTCTCAATCCTATCAGTTCTGGGCGAGTGTAGACATAATTACAGGGCAGCTTCTCGATTGTATTCCCAATGGTATCGTCATCGTATTGGTCGCCCTCCAGATCGAGTTATTCAGCAACTTGAAAGAAATTGGCGAAGAGGTCCATTCCCGCAGAGACGACAATCTCGTGTCGGGTCGGAAGATTCTCGCGTTCTCACCGTCCTGCCTATTGCACATATGAATTCCCACATTAGCGTACGACAGATACCGCAAGGCTCAGGAGTACCGTTAGAAACAGCAAGACTAATTTTGAAAACGAGACGATATCACTCGTATCACATCGTGCTGACACACTCATTATGCAGCATTCCTCAGCCCCCAAGAAAACAATTCTTAGGGGTTAAGGAAGGAGCAGGAGGCTTTGACTGGCACAGTGTTGATCGTGAAAACCAAAATCGAACGAGGGTCCAGCGGCTGCTGCATGAGCCAGCCAGTAAGTCGGAGGAAGATCCGATGAATGCGGATCTCTTAGAGCAGGAAGTCTCTCCGGCCCTTCGGAACCTGAATAACCGTAAAGCGCCGGCTGGAGATAAAGTCATTAAAGAGTGCCTCATCAGTCTCCCCCCGCACGGCTTAGGCGAACTGATACTGCTGCTAAGTTAAATTTGGTGTACAGGAAGCATGGTGGAGGAGTGAAATAAGGCTAGGATTTTTCCGATCCATAAAACGGGCGACGAAAACGATGCTAGAAATTACAGAGGTATAGCACTGTTAGTAGGACGTTTGTTATAAAATTCTCACAAGGATAATGGCGGATGGGCTCTACAAGTGGGCAGAGGTCGAGCAGATACTGCGTGAGGGCCAGGCAGCTTTCAGACCTAGGCGAGGAACCAGAGACCACATCTTTATCCTCAGCGCGCTTAGAACCAACTGTGAGTGTGGTCGACAGGACAGCAAGATATATGGCAGAGATTCTGGGGATGGGCCCAGACTAGACATTGACGATCACCAATGCGTCAATTGACCGAATGAAAAAAAATGACGGCAATCACAAATAGGCCCCTCTAGCGGTGAAAAATGGCATTTTCGTTGTTTGCAGCGGTGCCGGTGATTAAAATAATAAACTCACCTCTTTTTGCTAAACTGCAAATTCCGTTCATCTGCGGTAAGTTTCTTTTAATTCAATTATGATTTATAATTTATTATTAATTACGGAGGACTTTGAAATATCATCGAATAAATGTTTTATTGCTTTGCAGGTTCGTTTATGATATCAATTTCAATTATCAATTTCAATTATCAATTTCAATTATCAATTTCAATTATCAATTTCAATTATCAATTTCAATTATCAATGTCAATTATCAATTTCAATTATCAATTTCAATTATCAATTTCCATTATCAATTTCAATTATCAATTTCAATTATCAATTTCAATTATCAATTTCAATTATCAATTTCAATTATCAATTTCAATTATCAATTTCAATTATCAATTTCAATTATCAATTTCAATTATCAATTTCAATTATCAATTTCAATTATCAATTTCAATTATCAATTTCAATTATCAATTTCAATTATCAATTTCAATTATCAATTTCAATTATCAATTTCAATTATCAATTTCAATTATCAATTTCAATTATCAATTTCAATTATCAATTTCAATTATCAATTTCAATTATCAATTTCAATTATCAATTTCAATTATCAATTTCAATTATCAATTTCAATTATCAATTTCAATTATCAATTTCAATTATCAATTTCAATTATCAATTTCAATTATCAATTTCAATTATCAATTTCAATTATCAATTTCAATTATCAATTTCAATTATCAATTTCAATTATCAATTTCAATTATCAATTTCAATTATCAATTTCAATTATCAATTTCAATTATCAATTTCAATTATCAATTTCAATTATCAATTTCAATTATCAATTTCAATTATCAATTTCAATTATCAATTTCAATTATCAATTTCAATTATCAATTTCAATTATCAATTTCAATTATCAATTTCAATTATCAATTTCAATTATCAATTTCAATTATCAATTTCAATTATCAATTTCAATTATCAATTTCAATTATCAATTTCAATTATCAATTTCAATTATCAATTTCAATTATCAATTTCAATTATCAATTTCAATTATCAATTTCAATTATCAATTTCAATTATCAATTTCAATTATCAATTTCAATTATCAATTTCAATTATCAATTTCAATTATCAATTTCAATTATCAATTTCAATTATCAATTTCAATTATCAATTTCAATTATCAATTTCAATTATCAATTTCAATTATCAATTTCAATTATCAATTTCAATTATCAATTTCAATTATCAATTTCAATTATCAATTTCAATTATCAATTTCAATTATCAATTTCAATTATCAATTTCAATTATCAATTTCAATTATCAATTTCAATTATCAATTTCAATTATCAATTTCAATTATCAATTTCAATTATCAATTTCAATTATCAATTTCAATTATCAATTTCAATTATCAATTTCAATTATCAATTTCAATTATCAATTTCAATTATCAATTTCAATTATCAATTTCAATTATCAATTTCAATTATCAATTTCAATTATCAATTTCAATTATCAATTTCAATTATCAATTTCAATTATCAATTTCAATTATCAATTTCAATTATCAATTTCAATTATCAATTTCAATTATCAATTTCAATTATCAATTTCAATTATCAATTTCAATTATCAATTTCAATTATCAATTTCAATTATCAATTTCAATTATCAATTTCAATTATCAATTTCAATTATCAATTTCAATTATCAATTTCAATTATCAATTTCAATTATCAATTTCAATTATCAATTTCAATTATCAATTTCAATTATCAATTTCAATTATCAATTTCAATTATCAATTTCAATTATCAATTTCAATTATCAATTTCAATTATCAATTTCAATTATCAATTTCAATTATCAATTTCAATTATCAATTTCAATTATCAATTTCAATTATCAATTTCAATTATCAATTTCAATTATCAATTTCAATTATCAATTTCAATTATCAATTTCAATTATCAATTTCAATTATCAATTTCAATTATCAATTTCACTTATCAATTTCACTTATCAATTTCAATTATCAATTTCAATTATCAATTTCAATTTCACTATGAATTTTGATTCCCGCATTCCCGTGATTCACGCATAACCCGCTCAGAGGTGCGTAAAGCGGGAATTTCGCATTATTGTACGGGAAACACGCATAAGATCAGTGAGTTTCTCTTGGAATGAATAAGATGAGTAAGTTTGGATTTCAAATGATGAATTATGAATTTCTCATGTTGAATTTTTATTTTCGAATTTTACATGTTGAATTTCAAACTTTGGATTTTTAGATTGAATTTTAATGTTGAATTTACTAATTCAGAAACTTGAAATTGGAATTTTGAATTTTAAATGTTAAATTTTAAATGTTAAATTTTAAATTTTAAGTTTTGAACTTTGATTTTTGAATGATGAATTTTCAATCTTCAATTTCAACACAGAAAAATAAATGTTCATTACAGCGTGCGGAGAAAGTGACTTTATAGGCACACTTGGCGTTTGGGAAAACGCCTATAAGTCACTTATCCTGAAGCTCCTTCAAAACCTTCGTCACAAATACGCTCGTCGCCTCCCATACCGCCTCTGATACCGACAGCATGACTACCAAAAAATTTCCAGCGTTGACGCTGCTACCCACATCAGTTTTCCATGCAAACGTTGCCCATCAAAACGTGAACATACGAAGAACACTTTCACGCATTTTCCACACTCCTTGCACAGGTTGGGGAGTCCTCATGTTTAACCCCTCAAGTACGGTCTATACCACATATAGACCCCAGAACTTGTCCTATCGCCCGGCGTCTATATGCCATATAGACCCTTCCCGTGATTCATAAAAATTAATTTTCTCCCTCACTATGATATATATCGGAACTCTGAAAATTATCCCATCAAGGACATGAGTTTGTCAATACAATGCACTTCGATTTTTGCTTTCAATTTTGAGTTGTCAATTTTCAATTGTCAACTTTCAATTGTCAATTTTCAATTGTCAATTTTCAATTGTCAATTTTCAATTGTCAATTTTCAATTGTCAATTTTCAATTGTCAATTTTCAATTGTCAATTTTCAATTGTCAATTTTCAATTGTCAATTTTCAATTGTCAATTTTCAATTGTCAATTTTCAATTGTCAATTTTCAATTGTCAATTTTCAATTGTCAATTTTCAATTTTCAATTTTCAATTTTCAATTGTCAATTTTCAATTGTCAATTTTCAATTGTCAATTTTCAATTGTCAATTTTCAATTGTCAATTTTCAATTGTCAATTTTCAATTGTCAATTTTCAATTGTCAATTTTCAATTGTCAATTTTCAATTGTCAATTTTCAATTGTCAATTTTCAATTGTCAATTTTCAATTGTCAATTTTCAATTGTCAATTTTCAATTGTCAATTTTCAATTGTCAATTTTCAATTGTCAATTTTCAATTGTCAATTTTCAATTGTCAATTTTCAATTGTCAATTTTCAATTGTCAATTTTCAATTGTCAATTTTCAATTGTCAATTTTCAATTGTCAATTTTCAATTGTCAATTTTCAATTGTCAATTTTCAATTGTCAATTTTCAATTGTCAATTTTCAATTGTCAATTTTCAATTGTCAATTTTCAATTGTCAATTTTCAATTGTCAATTTTCAATTGTCAATTTTCAATTGTCAATTTTCAATTGTAATTTTCAATTGTCAATTTTCAATTGTCAATTTTCAATTGTCAATTTTCAATTGTCAATTTTCAATTGTCAATTTTCAATTGTCAATTTTCAATTGTCAATTTTCAATTGTCAATTTTCAATTGTCAATTTTCAATTGTCAATTTTCAATTGTCAATTTTCAATTGTCAATTTTCAATTGTCAATTTTCAATTGTCAATTTTCAATTGTCAATTTTCAATTGTCAATTTTCAATTGTCAATTTTCAATTGTCAATTTTCAATTGTCAATTTTCAATTGTCAATTTTCAATTGTCAATTTTCAATTGTCAATTTTCAATTGTCAATTTTCAATTGTCAATTTTCAATTGTCAATTTTCAATTGTCAATTTTCAATTGTCAATTTTCAATTGTCAATTTTCAATTGTCAATTTTCAATTGTCAATTTTCAATTGTCAATTTTCAATTGTCAATTTTCAATTGTCAATTTTCAATTGTCAATTTTCAATTGTCAATTTTCAATTGTCAATTTTCAATTGTCAATTTTCAATTGTCAATTTTCAATTGTCAATTTTCAATTGTCAATTTTCAATTGTCAATTTTCAATTGTCAATTTTCAATTGTCAATTTTCAATTGTCAATTTTCAATTGTCAATTTTCAATTGTCAATTTTCAATTGTCAATTTTCAATTGTCAATTTTCAATTGTCAATTTTCAATTGTCAATTTTCAATTGTCAATTTTCAATTGTCAATTTTCAATTGTCAATTTTCAATTGTCAATTTTCAATTGTCAATTTTCAATTGTCAATTTTCAATTGTCAATTTTCAATTGTCAATTTTCAATTGTCAATTTTCAATTGTCAATTTTCAATTGTCAATTTTCAATTGTCAATTTTCAATTGTCAATTTTCAATTGTCAATTTTCAATTGTCAATTTTCAATTGTCAATTTTCAATTGTCAATTTTCAATTGTCAATTTTCAATTGTCAATTTTCAATTGTCAATTTTCAATTGTCAATTTTCAATTTTCAATTGTCAATTTTCAATTGTCAATTTTCAATTGTCAATTTTCAATTGTCAATTTTCAATTGTCAATTTTCAATTGTCAATTTTCAATTGTCAATTTTCAATTGTCAATTTTCAATTGTCAATTTTCAATTGTCAATTTTCAATTGTCAATTTTCAATTGTCAATTTTCAATTGTCAATTTTCAATTGTCAATTTTCAATTGTCAATTTTCAATTGTCAATTTTCAATTGTCAATTTTCAATTGTCAATTTTCAATTGTCAATTTTCAATTGTCAATTTTCAATTGTCAATTTTCAATTGTCAATTTTCAATTGTCAATTTTCAATTGTCAATTTTCAATTGTCAATTTTCAATTGTCAATTTTCAATTGTCAATTTTCAATTGTCAATTTTCAATTGTCAATTTTCAATTGTCAATTTTCAATTGTCAATTTTCAATTGTCAATTTTCAATTGTCAATTTTCAATTGTCAATTTTCAATTGTCAATTTTCAATTGTCAATTTTCAATTGTCAATTTTCAATTGTCAATTTTCAATTGTCAATTTTCAATTGTCAATTTTCAATTGTCAATTTTCAATTGTCAATTTTCAATTGTCAATTTTCAATTGTCAATTTTCAATTGTCAATTTTCAATTGTCAATTTTCAATTGTCAATTTTCAATTGTCAATTTTCAATTGTCAATTTTCAATTGTCAATTTTCAATTGTCAATTTTCAATTGTCAATTTTCAATTGTCAATTTTCAATTGTCAATTTTCAATTGTCAATTTTCAATTGTCAATTTTCAATTGTCAATTTTCAATTGTCAATTTTCAATTGTCAATTTTCAATTGTCAATTTTCAATTGTCAATTTTCAATTGTCAATTTTCAATTGTCAATTTTCAATTGTCAATTTTCAATTGTCAATTTTCAATTGTCAATTTTCAATTGTCAATTTTCAATTGTCAATTTTCAATTGTCAATTTTCAATTGTCAATTTTCAATTGTCAATTTTCAATTGTCAATTTTCAATTGTCAATTTTCAATTGTCAATTTTCAATTGTCAATTTTCAATTGTCAATTTTCAATTGTCAATTTTCAATTGTCAATTTTCAATTGTCAATTTTCAATTGTCAATTTTCAATTGTCAATTTTCAATTGTCAATTTTCAATTGTCAATTTTCAATTGTCAATTTTCAATTGTCAATTTTCAATTGTCAATTTTCAATTGTCAATTTTCAATTGTCAATTTTCAATTGTCAATTTTCAATTGTCAATTTTCAATTGTCAATTTTCAATTGTCAATTTTCAATTGTCAATTTTCAATTGTCAATTTTCAATTGTCAATTTTCAATTGTCAATTTTCAATTGTCAATTTTCAATTGTCAATTTTCAATTGTCAATTTTCAATTGTCAATTTTCAATTGTCAATTTTCAATTGTCAATTTTCAATTGTCAATTTTCAATTGTCAATTTTCAATTGTCAATTTTCAATTGTCAATTTTCAATTGTCAATTTTCAATTGTCAATTTTCAATTGTCAATTTTCAATTTTCAATTGTCAATTTTCAATTGTCAATTTTCAATTGTCAATTTTCAATTGTCAATTTTCAATTGTCAATTTTCAATTGTCAATTTTCAATTGTCAATTTTCAATTGTCAATTTTCAATTGTCAATTTTCAATTGTCAATTTTCAATTGTCAATTTTCAATTGTCAATTTTCAATTGTCAATTTTCAATTGTCAATTTTCAATTGCCAATTGTCAATTGCCAATTTTCAATTGTCAATTTTCAATTGTCAATTTTCAATTGTCAATTTTCAATTGTCAATTTTCAATTGTCAATTTTCAATTGTCAATTTTCAATTGTCAATTTTCAATTGTCAATTTTCAATTGTCAATTTTCAATTGTCAATTTTCAATTGTCAATTTTCAATTGTCAATTTTCAGTTGTCAATTTTCAATTGTCAATTTTCAACTGTCAATTTTCAATTGTCAATTTTCAATTGTCACTTTTCAATTGGTCCATTTGTAGCGACCAGCTACATACACATTCAGAGGCCTATAATTACATTACGTACCACACACGTAGGCACACGGACACTGCCCCCCGTACCCAAAAGGCCAGTCGGTCAAATTCTGTGATACGGATAGGACCTCAGTGTGATGTATATATATTTATATATTCTATCGCGATCTTCATTTGTAACCTTACGCATATTACGCTTCGGCGAATAAACTTAATTAACTCAGTTTGCCTGTAGTAATTTAGCGTTCCGAGTTACCTCTACCACAAATCCTACATTGGTGACCCCGACGTGATATAAAGATACCTTGTTCTAGAATTTCGCGAATGCAACTAGTATTACATAGAGACATGTGACCGGGAAATTAAACTAAACTTTAAGCTAAAATCATAAAACAAAAATCATCACATTGAACAATCTCCCGACCACAGCTTAATGAATATAGTGGCTCCGCACCTAACAAAACAATAAACCATAAAATAAAAAAGAGTATCCACCACGTGGCATTTTTACGGGGGAGGGAGTCCGCTGACGGGAACGGCCGAAATTTTCCACCAGCGTTTTGCAACGCACGAGCCCAGAGCTCGTTCGAAATTGTCCCAGTCGCGCATCGAAGTGGTCGTAAACGTACGTGAACGCGATACCATCGACGCATCTCGTGTCTCTTTCCCACCCATTGACACATTGCAGAGCACCCCCTAAAAGGGCGTAGTGTTGTAATAATGAGGCAAAAAAGACAGTACGAGTGTATTTAAAAAAAAAAAAGTTTTCGCTGGAGAGGGGACATATTTTGTAAATATAACTATAAATATTTCTTATATAATATAAATATTTTTGTCTTTTTACCCAACAAAAAGTCCGAAAATTTAGAAGATGCCTTTAATGACAGAACCGAACAGAAGTTGCCAGTTCAACCTCTACCATTCCCCATAGAATTCACTTTTTCAAGCATAACTTCAGTATAGAACACCCGGGCATTTGGTTTACTCAACTGGAAGCCCAGTTCGCCATCAATGGTATCATCACGGAGGGAGACAAATGGGAGTACACAGTCGCCATCATGGATCCGGATATTGCAAGAGAGGCACCTGTTGCGACCCCTTTTTCCCAATTAAAAAGTCGACTCATAGCTCGTTTCTCCAAGTCAAAGGAAGCAACAACGAGACAGCTCCCCGACGGGAAAAGCTTGGGCAGGCGTACTCTTTCCCAACACCTGAACCGTCGGCGAGAACTCGTTCCAGGAGCTGGAGATGACGACATTGTCAAGACGCGGTGGATACCCCATGTACCACAGGGAAGTCAGCAGTTTCTCATCATCCTCGAGTTACTCTTAGACAAACTCGCAGAGCAGGCTGACAGGATTTACGAGGTAGTTGAGCCCAATAATAGGAGCGTCTACGCCGCAACTGCAACACCCTCAGTGAACACACAGATTGAGTTGCTCACGAAACAAGTCGCAGCTCTCCAAGCCAGTTTCACTCACATACACGAGTCAAGATCCCGATCCAAACCCCGCAAGGGTGCCGCAACGATCTCGCAGCAAGTCCAGGAACCGGATCATCAAGGCAACCCAAACCTGTTGGTATCACACTAAATTCCAGGACGCAGCTCGCAGCTGTGCACCAGGCTGCAGGTTCTGGGGAAACGGGCACGGGAGTCGCTGGAGGCGCACAGCGATTTCCTTACATCCTCCCGCCGCCGACCGGTGCCACCAAGGTCCAGTGGCATCCAGGCTCAGACGTGTCTGTATACCCACGAGGGCACCATTCGACCCAGAAAGGGCCAACCGCATGCCAACTTTACGCTGCAAACAACACTCTCATAAATACCTATGAATTCACACCAATTCCACTAGATCTAGGTATTCGCAGGGATATCACATGGCGTTTCGTTGAGGCAGACGGACGACAATCGACAGTACAGCTGACCAGTCATCAAACAGGCAGCTAGTCGAGCTCGAAACATCCTCCATCAGACTCCAGCAAATACGTGCCCCAATCGCTTAGGAGACAAGTTTTACTCTCCCTCCATTCACTCGCATATCGTAGAGCCAAGGCAACCAGGAAATTTGTGAGCGATCGCTACGTTTGGTCCGGCATTAACAACGACTGCTCGGAGTGGACTCGTCACTGCCTGGTGTGCCAGAAGAACAAGGTCACCAGGCACGCATCCACACCACTTGCAGCGTTCGCTCTGCCAACACAGCGATTCGAGCACATTGACATCGACTTGGTCACGTTTCCTCCATCCAAAACATTTAGGGAATGCCTCACCATCGTCGACAGGTTTACTTGATACCCGGAAGCCATTCCACTACCAGATGCCAGGACCGAAACTCTCCACGCAATGATGTACCACTGGATCGCCAGATCTATGAGGTGTACCCCTCAGGATTACCTCCAACAGGGGTGGCTAATTTATTGCGTAAATCTACGGTGCACTCACCGAGCTCTTAGGAATCCAGCGAAAATTGACTACGCCAATGCATTCGCAATTCCACAGGCCCGTAAGTCCTGGCCATGCACCCGCAGGCCCAGTTTCACTCACAAAAATATCACTGACTGTTCGCACGTTCTCATCAGAACAGACACACTTGCTGGAGGACACTTCTCTCTCTACACCGGACTATCGTGTTTTGGAAGTCGGGATGGTTTTTGGAGGAATGAATGAGAAGATGAAAGAGATAGTAACTGATTAACTAGAGATGTATTTTAGATGTCCTTACAGCATGGCCATATTGATTACAACTGCCCAAACTCGATCCATAAGTATGGCATCCAGATTATCTGAGGGTCTATCTACATCACATTCCTCCCCAATTGACCGAAAGATAACAGTGGCCTAACTATTCTATAAATTGTTACGCCCTAAAAAGGCTAACATTATTTCCCAATGTAATTCAGATATTATGATAACACGAAAGTGGTACACAATATCCAAACACACATTTGGAAATAAAACGTTATGAGAAACATGATCAGACATAGCATACAGTGGATTACAAAGTTGCAGCGTCAGCATTCTGAGGCTTGCTCGATGTTGTAACCATACACCCGCTACACGGCGTATGGCCTGTTGCAATCAGAACTGAGTAGTTTAAATACTCAGCTCTGGAATACATCGAGGCCTTTTAATTCAACAAGTCTTGGCACTTATGTTCTCCTGATACTTTCCGTATCAATCAGAACTTTAGTTTATTTAATTATTGTTGAAATTCGATGTTTAATAAAGTTTATTCTTGGTTAAACGTGTGAGATTAATCCAAGAATCCATCCACCGCTCGGGTACAACCGCTCCATAACAAAATTTAGACGCTGCACAGATGTGCGTACACGCGTCGATCTACGCAATTCGGAAACTACTCCGCTACTTGAACTAATCACAGCTGGTTTAGAAGCTAATATTTCATCCGATTTCCCTGGAATGCTATTAGATAAACCTCGACTAGGTATCGAAACACTGGAGCTCTCGTCAGTCTCAATAGAATTTGAGTCTAGAGACTCCTGCTTCGGTGGTGCCACATGCCTCTTCCAAAGCTTACCATCTACGGTTTCGACTCCGTAAGTGACCGGTGAATATCTCTCAACAATTTTCGCTCTCATCCATTGGTCTCTCAGTACGTCCTTTGCTGCTACTGAATCCCCCACCTGGAATACTCTCACAGTCACGCCTGGAGCACACAACTTTTGTTTCTCCTGTTGCCTAAAAACATGATTTGTCAGATTTGGTCTTATCAAATCCAATTTTGTGCGGATGGATCTACCTAACTGGAGTTCTGCAGGGGTGCATCCAGTAGTGCAATGCGGCGTGGATGGGTAGCTTAACAATACCCGATCTAAAGCAACATCTTCACTCACATTTTCTTTCAGAAGTAGTTTGAATTGTCTTTTAACACTTCTCACAGCATTTTCCGCAGCACCATTAGATGCTGGGTGATAGGAAGCAGTTCGCATGTGAAGTACCCCGCAACTTTTCAAAAAAGATTCGAACTCCTCTGAAACCAGACTAGGGCCATTGTCACTTACTAACACCACCGGAGAACCCCACGTAGCGAATTAGTCTCTTAACATACCAATCGTTCGCTTGTTAGTAATATCCTTCATACGGTTTCCATCCATCCATTTAGAGAAAGCATCCATGAAAATCAAATACATTTTGTCTTCGACTTAAAGAAAATCAATGTGAACTCTCATGGTCGGCCCCGTTGGCCATGACCAGGAATGGAGTTCCGCTCTTGGAGGATTTGCTGAATTCTCCAAACACAACTGACAACTTTTAGTTACTTTTTCGATATCCTTATCGATTCCTGGCCACCAAACAGACGAGCGAGTCAGAGATTTCATTTTTACAATGCCCATGTGCGGTGAATGTAATTCTCTAAGTACCATAGTTCTCAATGTTATGGGAATGACGACACGCTTACCCAACATAATACAATCATTTTCCGAATAAAGTTCTTTCTCTCTTCTCTTATAAACATCTAATGAATTGGTAACTATACTAGGCCGTCCAGCTTTTACATACTCAACTACCTGCGTGAGGTCTTTGTCATTACCTACTTGTTTTCTTATCAGTTCAAAATCAATCATACTATTTTCCGATTCTATGACTTTTATGTAAGAATAATCAACTTTTTTGCTTATTTCCTCATTTTTCTCCTCCCCTAATATTGGCTTTCTGGACAGGCAATCGGCAGTGACATTACTTTTCGCTTGAATATAACATAGATCGAAGTTGTAAGCCAACAAAAATACTGCCCACCTCTGCACTCGAGCTGCAACATTCGTTGGCAGGCTCTTATTTGAATTAAAAATAAACTTTAATGGTTTGTGGTCAGTTTCCAGGATCAATTTCCTATCCCACATATATTGATGACAAACCTTTACCCCGTACACCAAAGCTAGAGCTTCTTTATCGAACTGTGAATAATTAAATTCAGCTTTAGTCAACGACCTTGAAAAGAAAACTACAGGTCATCAAAGAACACTATTACACCTTACACGTTCGCATGTAATTTCTCCATCATCCTTTGAAATAAACCTGGTGCTGAAACTACACCAAAACAGAAGCGTTTAAATGCGTACAAACCCTTATGGGTAGGAATAGTCGTCAACAATTCCGAGTCATCACTAAGCTCTACTTGCGGGTAAGCATGTAAAAGGTCTGTCTTACTGAACATTTTGCCCTCATTAATTTCTGATAATCAATCAGATACACGAGGAATCGGATGGCAATCAATTTGGATACACTTGTTGAGAGTTGACTTATAATCTTCACACAAACGCAAACTCCCATTTGACTTAACAATAGGAACTACTGGTATCGCCCAATCACTGAATTGTACCGGAAATGTGATATCTTCGTTAACCGAACGATCAATTTCGTTATCGACAATTCCGTTTGTCTGTTAAAACTGCAGCGAAGTCGGGTTTCAAGGTATCCACATCGACCATACCTTCGCTGCAAACATTTTTAACTTCCCGATTATTCGGGAAGTTATTGTAATGACCCCGAAATCGATATTTTTCCTTTCATCCTCTGACTGGGGTTTTCAGTATACCAAAATGATGCCCAACAAATGTTGAATCGATGTCTGTGTGTGTGTGTATGTCTGTATGAATGTGTGTTTCCGAAATTGTGATCCTAGGTTTCTCACGAACGAATGAAGCTATCGAGACCGTCAATATTGGAATCGAAGCATTTTCATGTAACTTAGAGGGGATTAGATTTTGGGTGAAATCGGTGTAGTATGTATATTGTTATTAACACTTTTAATTGTTTATCACGTTCTATTGCATACATTATTAGAGTTAGCGCAAAATTTATATGAGAAACGTTGTTCCCCATTTAAAAATGCGTATTTTATGTGGAATGACTTTTTTCGCAAATTTCCATAATTAAGAAGGTATGACCGTCTCAACAATTATGTCTGTAGTGAGTGAACGAATGAACACAGCGCTGTCATGAAGTTCTCAATCGAAACCTTTCCGTTCAGAATGGAGCGGATTACATTTTGGATGGCATTCGTGCAGTACATGCAATGTTATTAACAACTGCAATTGTTTATACGATGCCACTGAGTAAAATATTAAAGTTAGCGGGAAACCTATCTCAAGAAAACTATTTCTTATATGAAAATACATCTTTTATGTGAAATAATTTTTTTCCATAATTTGCATAATTAAGGAGGGATGGTCGTCCGAGCAATTTGAAATACGGGAACAATGCATATCACCAGGGTAGTTCCTTAGACAAAAATGCACATTCAGTATGACTTTTTTCAATATAGGTTAAAACATATCGCAAGTTGAACTAGAATATACTTGGCGAAGGAATATGTCGACAATTGCGGGAAGGATGTCAAAGAGCGGTATAATTAGGAACGTACAGCGGTAGGGAGGGTAACTAGACGGACGAATTCCAGTTGAATATTTTTATGCGCTTTAAAAATCAAACTAAATCGATCGCGTGCAGTAATTATTAGTCACAAGTTCAATTATTGATATCACTGTTGAGTTTGCTCATCACCATGGTTGCATGATTATGCTGTGCTGAAATACCAAATCGGGAAGTTTTGTTTGTGCCCCGTATGGGGCACACACATTTGCACACCACTAGTTGATGTCTGTGTCGCCCAAGGATATTTCCGATGCTCTGATCCACTCGCGTCCAATAATTGGCGAACTTGACCCTGGCATCACGAAGAGATCCAACCTCCGATTAATCTCTCGATACTCTACTTCGCCTCTCAAAAATCGCAACGGAATGATCGGGACACTAATGTATGATCTACATTTCCTGGAACTCTCACACAAGTGCAAATTAGAGAAAATAGAATTCTCCTTATAACAATGACTAGATATAGCTGAAATCGGTGACCCAGAAACCAATTCAACACTCCATTTATGTTTTTGAATTATAAAATCTACTTTAATGGATCCAGAATCTGCTAAAGTCTCCACTGTTACGATAAACTCGTCAATGCTAAAAAAATTATTAAAATCCCTTTCGGTTTCAATCATCTCATTTAAATAATTCTGATTTGAACCTCTGTTTTTGTCTTCCTTTCTCTTTGAAAACCCCGATTCTGCTGTGAATTATCATTTTCACTACAATTTGCGCTAATATGACCCTCCTTTTTACAAGTATTACAATTGTCATTTTGGAATCTACATCTAAACGTTAAATGATCCACCTTGCAACAGCAGGTGCAAGGATTGTTACCTTCTGGTGGTTTTCTTTCCCCTGACGGTTTTGGATGAACTTAACAGACCCTGCTGGTTTCGATACGTCCATCTCCTGTGTCTCTGGTTGCAGCCTCATCTCCTGCAGCTACTTCGAACGCTCGTTCAAACGTCAAGGTTTGTTTCTGTCAGCAACTTCTTTTTGGTCGCCTTATTCCGCAGCCCACAGACGAAACGATCCCTAATTGCATCGTTCGAATTTACTTTAAACTCGCAGAATGTAGATAATTGTGTTAGTGCAGGTATATCCTCGCTGACTGATTGTGCGTCTAACTGGTCACACATATTAAACTTATAACTTTCGGTAATTATACTGGGTTTGGGTTTCAAGTGTTCCGTCATTAATTTGACCAAGTCATTGTACATTTGAGTCGATGGTACATCCGGCGCACACAAACTGCGAAGGATACCATAACGTTCAGACCCCAGTAGATTCAGGAATAAATCCTGCTGTTTGTTTCCGGTAATTTCATTCCCCTTCATGTAGTGCTCGAAACGTTGCAGCCATTGAGCCCAATCTGATTTTCTGTTAAATCCTTCGATTGCTCCAATACGTGTTCCTGGACTCTTTCATCCAATTCTTTGATATAATTATCTTTCTCTCGGATACAAGCTGAATCTTCGTGCACCTTTCATTTAGCCTCTTTCTTCCGCATTTGCACTGCTAACTCCGTATACTGTGTTTTTAACTCCTCCATCATGTGGTACTTTTTGCCTACCACGAGGTGCACGCGGCTTACTTAAGTCCACTCGGGGTATTCTGAGTGACTTCACCTAGGTAAACGCCTGACCATCATCAATTTTGTCGGCAATTTTTCTATGAATCATAGGTAGTCTCAACTATTATTTCAATTTCTTTTAGAATCTTATGTGTAACGGCTGGGGGGCTACCATTTTTTTTCAATTTTTTCGTTTTTTTCGATAACTTTTTTAAAAATGGACCGATTTGAATGATTTTTTTTCAAAATGTGTATTTTCATCCGAACTTTTTCTGTAAATCATCGACTATTTTTTACCTTCTCACAATCGTCATATTTATCCCAAAAAACTCAGAATTATGTTCCGTTTTTCAAGTTGGATCAGGTTAATTTTCGTTAAAAAAAATCATCAAATTCAGCCCTCCAACAGAAACACTTCCACCAAGCATCAAAGTGAAAAAATGATTTCTTCTTTTGTTACTCAATTTTCCAATTTTTCAATCAAAAAATATTTCGTAATTTTTTCAGCCTTTTTGAAATCTTCGAAGCAGAAATGTTTTTATAGGTGCATCATTATGATCCACATCAATAGAGTGAACATAAACGATATTTACTATAAAGTGAAAAATTTGTTTTCCACTATGGAAAATGTCTATCTACGTTAGATTTTTACTCATACGTTAAAATAAGTTAAAATTAATTTTGTCCAATTCTTACTTTTTACCGACTGCGGAGAACAATAAAACGATATAGATGTCAATTTTTATACGCCATGTGCAATCATTATGTATCCCATTAGTATTTGGAGAGAAATTCCATGCAATTTATTTGCATTATTACCGTCTCGGAAGTGTTCCGTCTTTTGAAACTTCCAATTTTTGTTCTCCTCAGTCAATAGAGACGAATATCAACAATATATAATCGGTAGTGTTATTTGGGAGCGATGTTTGCGGTACAGCGCTCTATTATTGGTAACCAATTTACTCTATAGATGGAGTGCGGTTCTTAATCGTGTTGTTTTCATAACGTTCGGCCTCAATGAAAGATTTTTCGGATTATCAAAAATACTTGTTGTTGTATCATTTGAACGAAATAAATGGTTTCTGCTTGATGTTTTCACTCCGTTTACATAATATGGCACCACGAAAAACATTTCGAGATCGGTGCTGTAGTTCATTTGGATTAAACGCGCATAGACAAATAAAGAGTCTCCGTAGAATTTCTGAAACAATTCAAAAGAGGTTAAAACTGGCTATCGGTGCTCACATCTGCGCATCATGTCGGATCAAGTTACAAAAAACGTCCGATTTACCATCAAGTCAACAATCCGTAACCTCAGTTACTGAATCAACGGACACGCTTACTCCAAATGAATTAGGAACTGCACATTGCAGTTCACCAGGTCATCAGGCTTTGTCGCGAATGCAAAGCTCAGAATCAGGTACGAACATTTTAATTGTTGCTCGATTATATTCATTTTTTATTCTATTTTTAGTGGTCAATGATTTTGAATTTCAAATTTTGTAGTGACCTTCTAATAATCCTTAATCCTTTCAGGAGAGAAACCTGTGGAGCGTATGGATTCTAGTGTTTTAGACGAACACGAATTAAGTAAGAAAATTTTTTTACCAGCTCAAGAATTTATACACCATACTTATTTCCATTGCTCATGTATCCGTATATTCATTAATCTGCTTGTAGGTTCTGGTACGAGTAGCAGTGTGAAACTATGACAACAATCGAATTCGTCAGATTTAGGAATTGAAGTTACTCTACCAACAATTAAGCACGCTTTACAAATCTTGAATGAATCTCCATTTAAAGCGAAACAATTAAACAGTGGGAATTATCTCCGCGAGAAACTTTCAAAGATTTCGTCGAATCTACAGACACAATTGACTGGATGTTCTGAACCTGTCTTGGGACCCAAATCCGATAGTGATGACTTGCACGACATAATAAATGGATTAAAAGCTAAATTCGCCGAGGAAGGCACCAGCCGCACGCAGAAAATGCAAATACTTACAATTTTACCATTGCGCTGGAGTGTAAGGAGGGTCTGTGGTGTTATGGGTGCCACGGAGTATATGGTTAAAAAGTCGAAAGAACGCAGAAAACGAGAAGGGATTTTATCTACTCCAGCGATGAGAGTCGGTCAGTACTAGTGTTATGAATTGTTTATGTTCGTCTTACATTGAGTACATTATTTATTCTCAATTTTATTTGTGTCTCAATGGGTCTTCAGTTCTATGATTAATGATTCCACGTAAAAAATTATCAGATGAGACTAGGCGAAAGGTGACAGAGTTTTATAACGATGATAGGTATAGTAGTATGATGCGAGGAAAAAAGACTGTATTTCTGTAAAAAATGACGATGGGGTTAACGTTCATATTCAAAAGAAATTGGAATTGATGAACTTGAAAGAGCTATCCAGTATATTCAAACAAGAACATCCAGAGGTTAATATTGGATTTTCCACATTCGCCTCATTACGTCCGAAACACTGTGTGCTGGCTGGATCTAGCGGTACCCATACTGTCTGTGTCTGCTCCATGCACCAAAACATCAAATTGATGATCGATGGTATGTATTACATAATAATCTGTTATTTTTTAATCGAGCGATGGAAGAACGACACCTTTCGGAACTAATGTTTTAGGTTGCCACTTGAAACAATTGACAGATGATTCACGTTATCCTTTGACCAATTACATGGATTGTGCTCAGTTCTTACTCTGTTCTCCTGCTACACCTGAGTGCTATGTACGAAGTTGTCGAGAATGCCCAGACAGCTCCACGTTGCATGACTTAGTTTACAACGCACTTCAAGAAAATGATATCGAAGAAGTCACGTATAAGCAGTGGGTGGCAAAACCTCGAACAACTTTAGTTACTATAACACAGAGCATTGAAGACTTCGCGGATGATTTTTGTCAATGAATGGTGACTTTTACTACACTCATTCATCGCAAAACAGCAGTCAAATCACCTGAAGGAAACTAAGGAATCTTTACAAGAAGGAGAATTCGTAGTGATTAGCGATTTTGCTGAGAACTATACCTTCATTGTACAGAACGCAGCTCCTGGTTTTCATTGGAATAATGACCAAGCCACGATCTTTACTGTTGTTGTATATTATAAGGAGAATGATGCTCTCAATCATCGAAATTTAGCAGTGATATCAGATTGCCTATCCCATCACGCAGTGGTAGCCCATATGTACATCAAAACAGCGGTGACTTTAATCAAATCGATCAATAACAACGCTTCAAAAATCTACTGCTTTTCTGACGGAGCTCCATCTCAATTCAAAAATTACAAAAATTTTATAAATCTGTATTATCATGAAGATGATTTTGGCATGACTGCAGAAAGGCACTTCTTCGCAACTGCCCACGGTAAAGGGCCGTGTGATGGGGTGGGAGGTACATTGAAAGGAGCCGCAGCGCGAGCAAGTCTCCAGCTTCCCCCTGATGAGCAAATTTTAACTCCTCCTCAACTTTATGAGTGGTATAGCAAAGATTTGCCCAACGTGCAAGTTCAATATGTATCAAAGGCACTCTATGAGAAAGTGATCACAGATTTGTCGGAAAGATTCGAGAACTCAAAAAGAATACCAGGTACTCAAAAAATCCATTGCATTGTTCCACATAACGATAATTTGATGAGCGTGAAATTGTATTCGGGGGCGACTGCTTGCATATTCCACTCTATTATGTAACAATAAATACCTAATGAATATGAAACTGTTTCTAATCCACTTTTACTTGTTATGAATTCCATGATTATGTATATAATCACTTGAAATTATAATGAAGAGTGATTATGATTCATAGAAAAATTACCGACAAAATTGGTCACAGTCAGGGTTCAATGGCTTGTCTTGAAATCGTCCATATTATGACTTGTGGTGAAGTTATTCGATCGTTTTGTAAGTAATAGGAATTATTCTTGCTCCGTATCGGAAAATCATAGTAATGCACTTATAAAACTAGAATTTTTGAAAAAATCACCAAAAAATGATGAAATTATTTTTTTTTTTCGAAAAAAATTGACTAACAAAAGAAGAAATTAATTTTCCACTTTGATGCTTGGTGGAAGTGTTTCTGTTGGAGGGCTGAATTTAATGATTTTTTTTAACGAAAATTAACCCGGTCCAACTTGAAAAACGGAGCATAATTCTGAGTTTCTCGGGATGAATATGACGATTATGAGACGGTAAAAAATAGTCGATAATTTACAGAAAAAGTTTGCATGAAAATACACATTTTGAAAAAAAAAATCATTCAAATCGGTCCATTTTTTAAAAAGTTATCGAAAAAAAACGAAAAAATTGACAAAAAATTGTAGCCTCCCAGCCGTTACATATAAAATTCTAAAAAAAATTGAAATAATAGTTGAGACTACCTATGATTCATAGAAAAATTGCCGACAAAATTGATGATGGTCAGGCTTTTACCTAGGTGAACTCACTCAGAATACCCCACTCACTTTTTTTTTGTGATAAAAAATCATAGATTGTAGACAACTACTTATTGAACCTCGTCGCCAATGTCATGTTTTGGATTTCGGGATGGTTTTTGGAGGAATAAATGAAATGATGTAAGAGATATTAACTGATTAACTAGAGATGTATTTTAGATGTCCTTACAGTATGGCCATATTGGATACAACAGCCCAAACTCGGTCGATAAGTATGGTATCTAGATTATATGAGGGTCTACATATATCACACGGACCATACCGTGTAGTCAGCAGGCATGGCAAGTACTACGTCGTTCACTGCAAGGCACTAGGCAGAGGCAACTACCTGGCTGACACACCAATCTCCATCGATCGGCTCAAGCCAGCATTTATCTTGCCAGAAGACATAACGCAGGTGGCCCAGCAAGTTCCAGAGAACTGCCCACAACACCAGCAATAACATGCACCAACGCCAAGCACCAGCACAGCAGCAGTGGAAGCCTTCAAAAAGCAAAAAGTTGTGTTTAGCGTTCGGCCTGAGACACGAATATTCCACCCCGATCAGCCGCCCCACTCGTCCTCACGGACGCACTGAGAGCAGAAGAGGGTATTCCGCCCAATCATGGCCAAAACACACGAATTTTTCATTTCTGTTTCAGAGAAGAAAACCTACCGTTTTCTACTAAAGCGGGGAGTCATGTAGAGACCAGCTACATACACATTTAGAGGCCTATTATGGACGACACACGCAGGCACACGGACACTGTCCTTGGTACCCAAAAGGCCAGCCGGTCAAACTCTGTGATACGGATAAGACCTCAGTGTGATACATACATATTTATATATTTTATTGCGATCTTCATTTGTAACCTTACGCATATTACGCTTCGGCGAATAAACTTAATTAACTCTATTTGCTTGTAGTGATGTAGTATTCCGAGTTACCTCTACCACAAATCCTACACATTGTCAATCCGCAATTTTCAATATACAACAATATATTCCACGAATGTACAACAACTGCGTTGAACAAGTTCAATGTCCGTATCTCCGGCTTCACTCGACTTGACGTTCCTGGCAGCCTTAATACGTAAAAATGATATACAAGAATTATATTGCGAGTCGGTCCATGTATACGGTAGATACCAATTTTTACGATCGCCGACGCCATCTATCATGGCGCTCTACCACCTTAATTATGTACATTATGAGAAAAAGTTAATAAACATTAAATGTGGATTTTTCTATGAGGAACAACTTATGTCAACAAATTTTTTCCCTAACTCCAACTGTTTACGAGATATAGCGTTATGAACAATTGAAATTGTTAATAACAATATATATTCTGAACCAATATCCATCAAAAACTAATCAGGGCTGAGTTACATGAAGACGCGTCGATTGAGACCTCGATGGCTTCGATTGATGTATCCATTCGTGAGAAATTGTTGACCAAAATTTCGGGCACATACATACAAACGTACACACACGCACACACACAGACATTGACTCAGGATTTTTCAGGGATCATTTTGGTACCCTTAAGTCACCAGTTACAGGCCGAACTGAAAAAGTTCGATTTCATTTGATATAAAATGTATATTAGACCGACTCATTTTTTTTTTCATCAAACCAGGCTTAAACTGATGTACTAGGTCTACAAAGAAACCGTGCAAAAGGAAAACCTAATCAGATTTTTTTATAAGGTCCCGCCAAATTTTTGAAATTTGTATTGAAAAAAACGCGAAAATTTTGGGTTTTTTCAGTGTGCCGTGTGCCCATCCTTTGGTATGTGATGGAAATCAGCTTGATTGGTCCAGAAACTTTGTTTGTAAGTTGGACTTGAATATATGACATTAATTAATTCTTTCTCAAGCACATAAATAAATTTTCCTACGATGTAATTGGTTTTTGTTTAATAAAAGTCTCGCAAAAATTAGCGATTTATGACGTATATCTCAGAAACTATAAACTTTAGTAGTTAAAATTATACGACAATATTTGTAGCTTTTGTAATTCTCTACAAAATTCATCTTTACAAAAATTATTATTAATGTCCTCATTCTTATGATATTCACGAAAGAAATCGTACATTTATATTTTTGTCGATTCAGGGGAGCTAGTCTCGTCGCATTTGGCGATTTACTCACCGTGTTTTTGTCAGCAGAGAGTCGAAGTAACTCACCACTCTGAGCGAGTGATTCTGACTCACCGGTGACATAAAAACGGTGAGTCGATCGCCATGCGCGGCGAGAATGATTTTGAATTCGAGGATTTTGCCGTGAAGATTTTGGATTCGACGATTTCGTGGGGTAACCCATAATCAAATCTCTTGTAATTTCTCATAGTGTTTATTGAATAAAATTGACGTTTGTGAAACTGCTCTTATTACTCTTAGGATATTTCTTTCGATGGTCTTGGACAACTTGTAAAAGATACTGGAACTGTTGTTCATCTCTCGTAATCAATCCGGTGTACTCTTGCGCAAGAGCAACTCCACGTTCGGCAACGTCGTGGACTACTTTTAAATCTCTCAAAATTTTCGAGCATTTAATAAAACTTTGATGCGTGTCCCAGTCTTGAGGACTTTCGTCGAGGAAGTCGTGAGGTAATTCACACAGCTCAAAGAATTGTAATGATTTTTTAGTGATGAAATCGCTGATGTCAAGTTCACGCAATGATTCCATCGTCTTGTCGCTCTTCTTGAGACGCTAGAAGATCTCCTGCGTGCTGCTATCACGATATCGAATGGCATCAACCATCTTCCGCTTCATGTCGAATGATATTCTTGAATCAAAGAATGCAAGAGGTGCAAGTCCTTCATTCAAGTACCACAAGTGGTTGCTCATTTTTTTCAAACCAGCGACGGATACATCGGAATTTGTTGTTCTGAATTGCACAAGATTTTGTATTAAGGTGAGACCATTTTGTGGGGCTTTGACAGCACAAGTCGCAGTGAACCACATTTCGACGTAAAACCGAACAACGAAACTGTAAATATGCCTCAAATTGGGGATATCTCGGCTTCGACGATAATTTTGGAAAAAACTGGTCTCTGAACAGGAATATTTTGAGGCAGTAGATAGCTTTTGATAACCATCGAGCGTGATGGTCTGCTCCAGGTTTTTTAAAATGGATTCCACGGGGAGGTGAACGACCCAAAAAAATAGAAGTCAATTCCAAAAATTCCCGATAATCACCTCTTGCATACGTTTTCTGGAAGAAATAATTAACGAAATAGTATGGCAAATGTATGGAAAGAGATTCTACCTTAAACCGAATATATCCAAAACTTGACTCAAAAATTGCAGATAAACACTTTTTAAATGTTAGTATCGACTTTCAGTTCTGGGATAGTATATTTCTGGTCTACTCTAGGAGACTAAATTATACGATCCCACCCTCAAGTACTTGAGGGAAACTAATCAGTTTTCCACAGCGTGGGGAGAACGGTTCTTTTTCAGTCAGTCGCTAGATATGCGGAATTATCCAGGGGCGCAATTCCTGAATAATGCTGTATATCCAGCGCCTGGCTGGAATAAGTTTGTTATCAGTTTCGGAAAAGCCTGCTTATCAAAATGGATCCAAAACGTTTCTAAATTCGTCAGTTTTTTTAGTAGATAGCATAGCCAATTATTAGATTATCCCTCGATGAGAAAGTATGGACAGTAGAATAAGAACTGAGATTCACAATCATTGGGATACGACTCCAGTAGTGAATGCCAAACTAATACGTTCAACTGTTCTGAGATGAAAATCAAAAGGCGGTCTCGGTGCCCCACTAGAACTGCAGCTACTTGGTCATCTTCCATTCCACAATGATATTGAGCTTTGTCGATGTCCGACCATTGCTTTTGGAGTCATTCAAATAGCGGGACATTAGGACCACTTGACCTTTGCAAGCAAAACTCAACAACACTTCTTAACACCAATTCAGCAACCTAAGGTTTTTTTTAATAGTTAGCTCTTACAAGCCTAGTTGAAAGTCGGTTATACCAAATCGATCTACTACAGATGATATTCAACCGCAGTTGAACTAAAATGTACCAAATACGTACTGATATGTGCATAAACGTGCTATAAATATTGGAACAATTGCACCTAGATGATTTTATTAGTAACACATTCTCCCAATCCTATTTTTATCATCATCATCCAATCCATACAACTAGTTCTGTGACTCAACTCATTCAGCGTTGAATGTATAACACTTCTGGGTGGATCAAATTAAAATCGAAAAAGGGCCTGTGAAAAAGTATCCCCCCCCCCCCTCTGGCTTTCGACGGCTCTAAGTAGACCTCACAGAAGATGATTAGAGTGCAGTAAAGAGGATCTTTAGGTACTTGAAAGGCATCACAAACCTAGGATGGAAGTTCGAAGGAAAAAAAAACATGAGGCATTCACCTATGCGAGTTTTAGAGATCCCGAAGACTCCACATTCCTTATCAGGTTATATCATTAAATTGTTTGGAGATGTAATGGCATGCAGGAATCACAAACAGGGAAGTTCGACATTGTCGACATGTCAAGCAGGATCCGTGACCATGAGCGAGTCTTGTACTGAACTGATATCACTAGATAAAGGAATCACACAAGTAACTGGGAAGACTTGTTACCCGACAACAATATGGTGTGACAACCAACCACCAAAGAACTATTTAGAGCAAAGAGGAAGTCACAAGCTCAAAATGTTTAATGAGAACCTAGAGAACATAGAACAACGGCTCAGAGACAGAGAAAGGAGTGGAACACGAAAGCCCATGGCTCCAACTCATGGAAATTTCGTTGGAGCGTGTGGAAACCAGAATAGAATTAGAGTAGAATAGATTAACACCAAAGAGAACATAGCAGATTACATGACAAAGCCTTTGCCATTAGATTCATATAAACATCTGCGAGGGAAACTAATGACATAGGCATTTGGAATGGTCTGTAACCAGAGGTACTGTATAACCATAATATTTTAAATACTAATCTTGACTAAGAAACTTTTTATTTGGAGGAAAACCAGTGGCTTGAGCGGTGAGACGATCAGCCTTCTCATTACCCTCAATGCCTGTATGTGAGGGGACCTATTTGAATTTGAGGAATTTTCTGTTGTTACTTTGAATGAATTTTTCATAATGATCTTTAGAGTCAAGTATTATTTGGTTTTCGCTCACACTCGAGGACGGGCGCGACAGGCAAGTAGGAGCACTGAGGGAGTCAGTGATTATCTGATAATCCAATTTTGTGGAGAATTTACTGCCATCTTCACAGCTTCACTTATTGCTAAGCATTCGGCTGTGAAGATCGGGAATGCGGCGTTAATCCCCCAGTCTAATATTTTGATCGGGAGAGAAGCAGGCGAGCTGTACGGAGAGTTCAGCAACCTTCTTGCTACCGTCTCTGTAAATTTTTATAGCATTGGCATCCTATTCTCATTTGGGTTGAGTTCTATAGAATGGATTGTTCGTGCAGATGTTGACATTATTGTCGAATAATCATGCAAATGGATGCTGAAGTGATTTCTTACATCTGAGGATGAAGTTAAGGGGACAATTTGTTGTTTACATCGATTAATGAGTCGTCTGTTATTTCTTGGGGAATCATTATCCATTATTTTCCAAAAAGTTTTTGAGATATGGGGGTTCTTCCTTAACATTACTTTGATTAGATGGTTTTTACATCGGAAGATGCCTCTGTTTTGCATAAACGGTAGCTTGCTCTCCGCCATAAGTACATTAGTGGGAGTGGATATTCTTTATCTCAGACTGTACCTGATGGCAGAGTATTCGAGTCATTCAATTCTCAATGTGTCTGGTTTGGTCATTGAAAAGATAATGAAAGATGTATAATCAATGATGGAGCGTACGAAGGTTTTCCGCACCCCACCATGTTCTCCGCTGAAATTTGACAATATTTGATGTTTTGAGGGAGGATTGTTGAGTTCTATTTAGGTTCGGTTCACACGAGAGTTTTTCATCAAAAATAATTCCGAGGAGTTATTCCGAGAAGCCAATTCTGGTGAGCTTCTAATAACATGGCCATCCACTTCCATTTTAGTGTATGTTGTTTGATTTTGTTTTTTCGTAGTGAAGTGGATCAACTTTGTCTTGACTAGAGATAGGGTGAACCCATTTCCTTGTAGGTTTGAATTCAGAGTGTTGATGGAGAACTCAAGAGTTCGTTTTGTTATAGTAAGGCGGGAATTGGTGGAATCGATGGCTATGTCATCTGCGAGATAATGACGTCTTCTGGAAGGCCCTCAGTGATCGAGGAAACATATTTTATATAAAGGAGGAGGGTAAGCACTCCTCCCTGAGGGGCGCCCTTATATATCTTCCTAGGAATTCTGTTGAATGGGGATTTGATGTTTCTCTCATATGTTAGGCATTTTGAAAACTTAACGACAGGAAGAGGGCGATGTTCTTCGTTGTGTTCTACCCACCTGTATCATGAAGGATACTTCTAAACGCCGCAGTATGCCTTGTTTAGACGTTGTGGTCAAATGAGCGGATAAATGCACAGTATGGTTTAAATCAATGTATGTTTACAGAATACAATCTAACCGAATTGTACATAAATGATATGAAGATTCAGTGGACTGTATAAGAATGAATGAATAATTTTCTGAAAATAAGTGAAATTGAATAAACATAATTGACTCGAACTGAGCACTGCTGTATATGTGGCGTCTTCTAGCCCTATGCTAGATAGACGACGAGTCAAATCAAGCACTCGAACTCAAAGTTGAACTTGAACTGTCTTCAGCTCTGAATTGAATATGTGTAAAAGGATGAACTTGTAGTAAATCGGAAGGTTTTTCAGAGGAACGTAATCCAGCCCGTCTATACCCCGAGAAGACTTGTTCTTTCAAGTATTCAGGGCAAGATTAGATTCTGCGAATGTGGATGAAGCTTCCGTGAACTCATTTTGCTGCCATATAGGAGGATAGGATGGGTTCGTGGGGCACTAATCAGGACTAATGCAGTTTAAAGAGAGGTTTGAACTTGTTCATCGAGTCCTACGTTTACTCTTTCATTGATAGGGCCTTATTGATCTAGCAGTTTTTGAAACCTTTGCAACACGTATGCTGAATGTTCCTTGATATGAATGCTTTGTGCGAAATTACGAAAACTTGATTTTTTTTTGGCTTTGAAAAGTTTTGTTGCCTTAGCCTTTTTATATTCGACATAATACTCGGAATCCCCCGTGGAATTTCACTTCACATATGCTGAGATACGCTTCTTCCCAGCTTGTCGGCACTCACAGTCCCGTCAATGCAAGGGATTTCGGTGAATGGATCGAGTTCTATGAGGGGTCCGGGATTTGATGATATCAGATACATGATCCACACACGTTCAATATTTTTCTGGCGGCAAAAGATTCTCATAAGTCGGAGAACGGCAGAATATGATTTCGAAGGAGGATGCTAATGACTTTTTCACCGCCTCCCATTCTGTAGCAATTGACGAGATTTTGAGTGACTCTTTTACATAAATGGATTCTTCAATCTCAACTTGCGCTAGGACCGGAAAGTGGTCAGAACCCCAGCGTCCACCGTAATTGATACTTTGACATTGTCTACTAGGGGTGGTGATGCAAGTACAAAGTCTATACGGAGAGAAAATTCACTGAAAATTAGTGTACCTTGTCCCTCACACATAGGACGTAACGATTCGAGCGTAAAGACGTCGGGAATGTTTAATGCTAATTAGAGTTCGCCCATTACAATGTAGAATGGTCTTCTCTAATTTTTCATATGCTGCACCCCCTTTTTGTAGCTCATTAAAAAATAGGATGAGCCGCCCTTCTTAAATAGTGCAAGACACGAAAAACTAACATCTCGTGCTTGCATGTTAGTCTGCCACTCACTGAATTCTGGTAAGCGGTCCCGTCCTTACTGGTGACATCTATCATACAAAAAGTGGATTAGTAGGAATGACAAAATGTCGCTCACCTAACCAGAGATTATAGGGGAGATTGCCAGCGCTTATGGCAGGCCTTCAACCGCATTTTGGCCCATGCGCGCGTCGAAATACAGTGAGTGTAGATACGGCAGAGCGCATGGAAGTACAGTACATGTAGATACGGCAGAGCGCGCCGAAATATCTCGAGACTGTCGATACCGCAGAGCGCGCCGAAAGACCGTGAGCGTCGATACGGAAGTGAGCAAATTCAGAGACAAGCGGGTAATTTTTGACGTGCGTATAATTAGCAGACAAGTAACCAATTAACAAATAAAATCAATTCCAATAATTTGGGATTCATTTAGGATCGCATTTTCATAGTTTAGGACCCAATAGTTTATTTATTATGATTTTGTCATTTTTCGCGGTATATAGTTAGCAGGTTTTTTAAAACTATAATATGTACTTAGTTTTAAAAAAATTGAATCATTTAGATTATTCGGAAATCATTTGGGACAGTTTAGGATCGTATTTTCATAATTGAAGACGCAATAGTTTATTTATCATGATTTTTTTGGTTTTTTGAGGTGTATAGTTAGCAGATGTTTTAAATCTATAATATATAATTAATCTAAAAAAATTCAAACTTGTTTACACCATTCTGAAGTTATTTGGGATAATTTAGGATAATATGTTTATAATTGAGCATGCAATAATTTATTTATTATGATTTTTTCCTTCTTTTGCGGTGTATAGTAAATTTTCTAAATCTATAGTAGAGGCAATTAGCTATAAAAATTTTAACGCATTCAAATAATTTTAAAATCATTTGGGATAATTTGGGATTATATTTCTATGATTGCAAACATGATACTTTATTTATTATTAATTAATTTTTTTACCGCGTATACTTAGCAGTTTGTTCAGGGGGGAAAAAAAGAAAACTACATAAATCGAAACCAAATCATTTGAGAGATACTAATTGTCATTGTCATTTTCATTACCGTTGAAATTGTAATTGTTGACAATGACAAGGACAACGCCAATGCCAATGACAATGATAATGACAATCACAACCAAAATTGCAACCGCAATTACAATTATAATGACAATTACAATCGCAATTTCTACGGGAATAACTATTGCAATTGCAATTACAATTACAATGACAACGGTAATGAAAATGACGCGGTAAAAAAATTAATTCATAATAAATAAAGTATCACGCTTTCACGTATCAACTATTAACTGCACTTTGATATTTTTGTTGACTGTTTAGCCGAGTATATGAAAACCCCTTTGTAACGAAAATTTAAATCAATCCGATAGTCATCTATATAATATGATTAAAGCTATGGGTTTTCATACACTCGTTTTCAGGGAGCACCGCGAGAAGGCAATCAACACCACTCCCCACCTAAAACTAGAATATACATGTCAGGTTAGGAGGCATGATTATAATCCTTTTCAAGAATACAATGGAGTAACTCAGATGTGGCGCATTTTACGCTATATCGATAAAAAAGGTCTGTTTTTTCTCCTTGTCAATTGTTTATATATTGTAGTAAGGGGTCACGGGCGATGTATCCCGAACAAAAAAAAAAATTGCAACCGTTACGCCCCTTCAAAATTTGAGCGTTGCAAAAAAACAGCAATTGTTTGACATTTAATATCTCGGAAAATTCACAATTAACCCTTTCATACTGGCTAAATGGTCAGGTTTCCACCTTTTGTCGAAATGCATAATTCTTTGCAAAAACAAAATTCTTCTTCACAGTATATTATCTCTAATCCATAACTACGATACATTAAAAAATTACAAAGATAAATAAATTGACGTCATTTCAATCGATATAGCGCGGAATACGCGATATAGGAGTAGCGAGTGAGGAATATGAGGGATTCTCTGTCAACTCAGCCACCAACTTTCGAAATGTTCTCCAAAAAATTATGAAAAAATTGCGGGACATCAAAAAACTACGTTCTGATTTTTTTTCCAGATTTTTTGACCCCTTTTTGGCATTTAAGCGAAAAAACAACATTTTTTTATTTATGAAAAATTAGCTTACATGAGGTGTTATGATGTTTATACTCAAAATTCGTGTTTTTTCTCAGCTTTTCGATGGAAGTATTTAAAATTTCTTAAAATCATTTCTGAGCCACTTTGTTTTGATTTTCTTTCTTCGTTTTGATTTTCATGAAAAACATTAAGAGTATTACGCACATGTATACCATTTATATGGAAAAGTATAAACGTGGGGATTCAACGCTCTCATACTCAAAAACATAAAAATCACTTCATCGACGAATCCGCTTCACGGGAAAAAATTTGTTTTTCGTATGCCAGCTTTGAATCTCCACTTTCATATTTTTCAATATAAATAATATACATGTGATCAGTATTCTTTTTTGTTTTCATGAAAATCAAAACGGCCCGAAACAATGATTTTAACAAAACCGATTCCGTACAAATTTTGACGTTTCATGGCCTAAAAATGCCCCAGGAATGATTTAAAACAATGTCAAATACTTCCATCGAAAAACTGAGAGAAAACCACGAATTTCGAGTATAAACATCATTACACCTCATGTGAGAAAATTTTTCATAAATTAAAAAATGTTGGGGTTTGCTTCAATACCAAAAACGGGTGAAAAAATCAGAAAAAAAACACAACGTAGTTTTTTGCGCTCAGCAATCTCCTGTAATTTTTTGCGAACATTCGAAACTTGGTGGCTGAGTTGACAGCGAATCCCTCATATATCAAACAAACAAATTATGCTTACGTAAAAAATAATGACGAACGCCCTGCGTGATTGCCGCTTGTCATCTGCAGGGAAGTCTTGAAACGTTATATTTGAATATTGCACAAAAATATCATATGTAACATAAACTATTAGTAAATGCAAAATGCACAGCGTACATGGCGCATGTACTTTACGTGATGACTTAATGGAGGGTTTTTTTCACAATAGGTTTTTCTCTTTAAAACGTGGCCAACATTAATAACGCGCGTCATTGGAGTGTCAGTGTTGTAAACCCTATGAACTTAGCTCATTCAAGTTAAGTATGGGAATGGTGGAAATAGCATGGCAGGTTTTTACCCTCACAACACACTGTAGGTATAAAACACTCTCCACTATGCCATTGCGTCTATCGCATGATTGAAATAAAGGTTTGAGTTATGAAGTTAACAAATTACATACCAGCCGTACCAATGGGGTCCATTCACTGAGGCATATGGGTCCAGGAATCTGCATTCCATGTCAAATCATTCACTGCCGTTACCCTTTCGAAAATCCCCCGTTTTTGTTGGAAATTCTGCACTATGAAAATCGATTCGACTTACATGATGTGCAGAATGCCTACAAAAATCAGAGGAATGTTCTAAAATCGTCACAGTCATTCATTGCATGATTTAACATGGAATGTTTGCTCTTCATTTCGCTAAATTTATATGCTATGACTGGGATTCAGGAAACATAATCGAGCGACTGTAGACCATGCTTTCACAACTGTTATTAAGACGGAAATGACAGAGCATAACAACTATCTGTTGAAAAGGTGAAAATGGCTAAGAACTAGAAGTTTTCTAGGCAAAGGTTGAACAGTATTACGAGCGGAATATGCGTTTTCGAGCATGTACGATTTCAAGATTTCGGGAGGGAGGTTGAAGACATTGTATCATTCTCAACGGACTACTGAGCGATGTGTAAGAAGTAAGCAGTCGTAATCTGAACCACACTGTAATCAATTAATTGGAAGAAGACATACTTTGTGACTCTATCCATGACCTAGGTGGCTACTAGGACAAAATCTACGTCAACCAACATGGATGTGAAACGACATCGTCAGAACACCAGAATCGGGACACGATACAGCTATGGATTTTACAGTGTTCAGAATAATATCCTGATGCATGAACTTCACAGGATTACAAAAGTAATGCATGTTTCGTGCCGTCAGTATTTAATTGATGAATGCAGATGAACAATCGAATTTGGATGGAAAACTCACTCAACGTGCGCACAGGTGAAAACTCTGAAAGAACGACGTCTACCTCACTGATGAGTCACTTTTTGAAGCTTGGGATTGCGGCTGAAACATTGGATATTACGTTTCAATGATGCCCGATTATTAATTCTCGTCATAGAAAAAAATTTTACTCTGACTAAAAATTTTAAAGCTGCAACTCGATGATTGAAACAATTGTGGTCTGGAGCGAACCAATGAGGAACGGATAACTGCAAGCTTTGCATTATATCGGCAGTGATGTTATTAAGAACAGTTAGAGAACTCCAGTGCTTTGCCCAAACTTGATGGAAAATCTGCAACTGCAACCCAACCAATTTTGCAAACTCATCAGCGGGGCGAGTAAGCTTGGTTACTGTCGGTGCATCAATATCGACATTTTCATACTCCCGAAATTCGATGTATAGCTCATCCTGCGAACGAGCATCCATGGGTGACTTGGACATAGTAGTTCTGCACGCACTACACTGTTTCATGGTCTTGGAAGCTATATAACCTGCGAAGTAGCATATAGCATTTGTCTCATACACTGATGTAGAATCTTGAGACTTAGAACCTGTCTGATCATTGCATTCCTCGACTGCGTGAATGATATCTATGGCCTCAGAAGCGTCACTTTTATCACTGGATTCTGCCATGTCCATTTCATGAGAAACAGTGATTAATAATGGCCAATCCTCAAATGCGGAAGAAATGCACGAAGGTTTTGCCGCCATAAGAAACGCATCATGATCACCATGAACGTTACCATGATTCCCCATATGTAAGGAGCCCATTGACAGAACATGCCTTGTTGAAAGACGAACCATTCTTGCTGTGGGATTTGGGCAATTCCCATTTCGACCTCGAAGACAGCCGAACCAATGTTCTGTCCCATCTTGGTTTCCGCGAGAGGTTACGAATTTAAAACAGGGATATTCTTGAGAAATAGTTTTGTATACTTTGAGGAGTGCGTGTCCAGTCAGTTGCAGTCCTCGAAAACAAGGTAGGACTGTGTAACCTGACTTTTGAGGAATTCGCCATGTCTGGCTCCATTCAATCAAATCGATAATGAGCGCTTCTATCTGTGGGTTTTCAGGTGCTAATGGTCTTCTGTTGGGGTTGCTATCGAGGAGACCAACTGAATTACATGCATCAATGATGTCATTCATTTTCTCTGCAAATTCGGCACTATCCTTCCAGCTGGTAGAGGTTACATTTCCTCCTGAAGAAATTTGCGAGGAATGACCCCACAGCTTGATAGCCTGGGCATAGCGATGCCCTAATATTTGAAAAGCACGTTTTACATTCATAGCCTGGAAAGCATTAGGAGACAAATGAATATCAGAGATATGACCCAAAAGATGACATGTTGTCAAATTTTTATCAAAAGCGTATGCTGCCGTGAAATCACTCCATGAGACAATGGCTCGACCATCCTGCCAAATTCCCCCATGCTTCCTTAATGCAGAGACCACTCGTTTTATCAAATGGGGGAAGTCGAATGAAGCGAAATAGCTCTTCCCTCCTATTTTAACGACAGCTTCTACATAATTAACCTGACGTATTTTATCATACAGACGTTGATTATGGACACCTTGGTCACATACTAACAACTTTACTCGGACATCGGCCTTCTCCAAATGTTGAAGACACTCTTGTAAGAGCAAGTGAATTTGTTCTGCTGGCAATCCACCTTTACCAGACAAGAAATATGCGATGGGTTGTCGCCATTTATGGTCAGCGTTGAGGCTTGTCAAATTAAAGAAAAATGCATTGTGAGCTCTCTCGTTTGACCGGCCCAATGGTCCGAGATCTACGAGCCCCTCAATGCAATCGTACTTCGAAGAATATTCCTCATAACTCTTGATGGACATCTCATCCCACACTAGTGAGCAATACCGGTGTAAAGGATCCTTCTTTGACATTTCATGTTTCAGTTTTTGCGAAAATCACCGGAGAGAAACCTGGTTTTATGTCGTACTGAGAAATCCACGAACGTACTGTACTTTCCGCTGGGAGTACACAACCCGCCTTGCGCATACGAGAATATGCTGATGCAGAATGAAATTGGAATTGCTTTGCCAATTCCTGCTCTTCAGGACTATATGGAGTGTTAGGCTTATGGAACTGCAATTTGACCATTGTCTCAGCAGTTTTATGCAACGGCGGATCATGGGCTTTCAATAAATTATCAATGGTAACTTCAGACACCGCTTGTGCAATTTTTTTGGGAACTTGTCGAAGATGATACTGCAGACTGCGGATTTTTAGGGTTGTTTCTTCAGATTTTGTTATAACTTTGTCATTTTCGGCTCGTAACATTTTATTTGCAGCTCTCAGTCGTTCCACTTCTTTCTTTAAATCCTCTACTTCATTGCGGAGTTCAACGCATGCTGAATTTAGAGAAATGGATGCATTCGCGTCACAAACATCCATCAGAGGAATGCATAAGTTATCTGCAGTGGCAGTTGGAACTTCATGCTCAATGTCATTTGCTAACGAACGATTTGTCTCGTTACTACTGAAGGAATCATTGTTGATCACTTCAGTCGGTCTCAGAGTCTCGCGTTCAGTAGCAAATGAAATTGGAATTGCATTCCACTTCAAGTTCCTCTGATCAATACTTGTGAAGGAGGTAGCACTGTGGCAAGATCGAGCGTTGATTTTTTTAAGCAATGATACATAATGTTGGGGAGAGGGGGGGATCTTATGCTCTCCAAAAAGATTTAATAATATTTCACCGGAGCATTAACAAGATATTCGACTTGTTATGGGATTTCACTTGTTCTACTGTAGCATCCTATAGATCGAGTATGATAAAATTGATAGCTTTCCCCTGTGAAGGGAAGCTTTGTAATAACTCCAAAAATGAAGAGTGGAGTGAAAACCGAGCACAGTGTAACCCCCATTTGGCCTCCCTCATATTACTTCCCATTGAAAACTATCTACAGATAAGAAAAGTGAGGCGTCATAGGACACCTGATACATGTATGCAAATAGTAGTGTCAAAACATAGGCAATCATATGAAACGCCTCCTTCATTAAAAAAAAATATGAATCGCATCACATCACTGAAAAGGATTTATGCATTTCCCAGGTGACATTTCAAGGATTTGAAACTTCGAAATTTACAAGGATAAACAAAATTAAACACATTCCAAAATTTGAAGTTCTACAAATTACCGAAAAAATGTATACTTCAATTTCTTAAGGGGAGACTCCTGTGAGTTTTCAAAGTCGCGGGATTGTTGAATGACATACTTCATATGTCTTACCTAGTTCAAATACATGGAAAAATAAAGAATTGGTATGAAAAAAAAAATTGTTTATTGTTCGTATATCGGCACTTCAAAGTGAAAAAATGGTCCAGTGTACCGAATTTTCAACTTATCCAAATTTTTTTTTCTCAAAGTCTTCGAAAAAATATGCAGAAAAACAATTACGAACCATTTTTTCTCCATTCGACACCAAAATAACAAATATTGTTATTTGTTTATTAACAAATGGATTTTGTTGTAGAAATTGTTGAGTCACGGAATTCTTTTTTTTGCAATATCCTTCAAAAAACATACAGAATGATAATTACTAATCACTTTTTTCAAAATCGACTGTTAAATAACAAATGGTGTTATTTGTTTATAAACAAATGGACTTTCCTGGAGCAATTTTGAAGTTACAATTTTTTTTGTTTTGGAAAAAAAGTTGAAAAAAATTGCAGAATAACAATTACCAACAACTTTTTCCAAATTCGACTCCAAAATAACAAATCTTTGTGATTTGAAAGTCGAATTCCAAAAAAATGGTTCGCAATGGTTGTTCTGTATATTGTTTGAGAGATTTTGTAAGAAGAAACTATACAACCCAAAAATTGCTCCCGAAAAATCTATTTATTGATAAAGAAATAACAACATTTGTTATTTTCGAGTAGAAATCAGAAAAAACTGTTCGCAATTGTTATTTTGTATATTTGTTGAAAGATATTGCAAAAAAAAATAGTAATTCAAAAATTTCTGGCCAAAAATCGATTTGTTAATGAACAAATAGAAAAATTTGTTATTCAGAAGTTGAATTTGACGAAAGTGGTTCATAAATGTTATTCTGCATATTTTTGGCAACATTTTTGAAACAAAACAAATTCTGTAACTTGAAAATTACTCCAGGGACATCTATTTGTTAATACACAAATAACAAGATTTGTTATTTAGGAGTCGAATTTGGAAAAAGTTGTTGGTAATTGTTGTTCTGCAATTTTTTTCAACTTTTTTTCCAAAAACAAAAAAATTTTTAACTTCAAAATTGCTCCAGGAAATTTCATTTGTTAATAAACTTTTAGTATACTTCAACAGCCTCAATAAAATTATATATATTCAATTTAAAATAAAACTGTACTAAATTGAGAAATATTCTGGAATAATTTTAGGAAGTGCTGTTAATAATTTAATAAAAATGGAAAACATCAAATATTGTCAAGATCAAAATAAAGGTAAGAATCCGTTTAAATAAAGTATTTTTCGTTGACCCACAAATTCTAATCTGTATATTATTTATTATATTAATTGAACTATTTATTTTTCCTTGAATATTAATGATACAATCAAAAAATAAAATAAAAATAGTATATATCAAATGTTCGCAAAACACACTCACGCCCATTGGACGTCTAGAGATTCCGCGAACGCGGCTGTCGGCATTACTTGCCAATCCGTACTCGCTTATATCTCGTTAAATAATGTAGATAGAATTAAAAAATATGAACCACACTAGAAATAGATCCATTGAATAGCGGGGGACATATATGAGATTATGCCTTGCGTGGAGGAGCAATTAGCACCATTTCATCTCATTCTCACGAGCTTAGCTCATGAACCCGCAGAGTGACAAAAAATCTCACTGATGGTAATAGGTGGGATTATTTATAGAGACAATTTTTTACTTAAACTTTTCTGCGCTATCTGAAACCGTTTAGCCGGGGACTTCCGCGAAGCGCGCGGCGAACTGCGCGCGAGCCGTTCGCGCCCCGCGCTCAATTGTCGGTAGTCATATCTCAAAAAGTATACGAGATATGAAAAAAATTTATTAGACCAAATTCACGTCTTTTTGGATGATGAACATTTTCTATTCGAAACTTTTTTTCCTATCTCCAACCGTTCTCGCGAAATGGCGTTATAAACAATAAAATTGTTATAAACAAAGAAAACGTTCAACATTTCGCAAAAACGGTTATCGAATTTGGAATCAGCACCCTCGAAAACATAAAGTCCAGTCATAAAACTGACTGGACCTCTCAATGGATACCGACATGGGTCTAGCGTATGGACTAGCTCCAAAGTTGGCGCCATAATTGATCAAACTTCTTTGTTTTTTACGTGGAAGGTGGTGTTAACTGATTTTTATAAAAAACCATAAAAGCAGAAAATTTTTTTTGGCATAAGAAATTAGTTCTAAATTAGTTTTAGATTATGCAATATGAAAAATTGAATTCTGATATTTTTTACGGCTAGCTTTACGTACGTCGCAAATTCGCGGTGCCGCGGATTTAACCATTTATATCTCGGCAATTACACAAGTTATGGAAAAATGTAATACCACGTAAAAGCCGTATTTTCACGCAAGGAACAATATTCATTCAAGACTTTTTTCGCCTGTATCTGTAACCGTTTGCGCAATAGAGCGGCTTGAATCGAAATTGTTAATAATAATTGACGATTTTTTTTTCTAACGACACTGCTTTCCGACCCGCAGACTAGCGAGACGCAACTTTTGAAACCAAAAAAAATTAAATCGGCCGTGCCGTTTTCCCACAAACGCGAATCAAAAATTCCCACACACACCCACACATGTTCTTTTGGGAATGTGAAATCTCGTTTCAGACGATTCTGAATATTCTGAGCATAACGTCTTGAGACTGTTTTTCGCAAAATTCTCGCTTCATTCCGCACTTTGAACATTACAAAAGATGGAAAAAAAATGTGAGAAAATGATTTTTTGCGAATGTAAAATCTCAACGTTTTTGACGCTTCTGTTGAATCTCAGCGTAACGTTTTGATACCGTCTTTTACAAAGTTTGTCTATATTTCGCACTTTTTTATGAACATTACAAAAAGTTGCAAGAAAACCCGCGCGCTCACGTACACACAGACACACACACACACACAGACGTCGGATGTAAAAAGTGTCAGGATGTAGGACGCTTTATTTTGAACGTGATTACAATATCTTTCCCTATCGAGAAGTTAATTGCAGCTTGCCCCCTCCCCCTCCCCATTTCCGCAGCACTTCCCTTAAATGATTTTTGCGAATTTGTATAGGATTATGATTTAAATAAAACAAAAATATGACGATACCCGAGTTTTCCATCCAGATAAGACGACGTTTCTCATCCACGGGAAACCGGAAAATTTGTGTGGAAGGATGCACAGAAGGACAATCCCTGTATGCACACCTATCGCGGGATTTAATTACTTTGGCCATTTTTTTGGCAAAAACCAAAAACAATTTCGAAGTGATTGTAAGTTAAGGAGTAATTTAAAAAGATGTAGCCCTGTCACAAAACAGAGCTCAACTGAACGTTTTTCAGTAATATCGAAATTTTGTTTATGTTTTGGTCGTGTTTTCTCTCTCTATTGCCATCGTCACAGAGCGAGAGCGTTTGCTTCCAAAAACAAAACAAACGACCGCGCTGGGGTGCGGGAAGGAGAGAGGGTTTTCTGGAAATTTAAATGACCCGAAATTCGGATTTACTGCAGGAGTTTTTAAATATATCATATAAAAATTATTGTAGGCATAATTGCGGGCCTTTTTTTCTAGAGGGTTTTAGAAATGTGTGTTCCTGAATTCCTCTATGTGTGTGTGTGTGTGTGTGTGAGCATTTTTCTGTCGACGGTTTACCGTAAATCGCTAGACTGAATCACACTTGTTGTTTTTTCAAATTTCGTTCCGCCGAGGAGCAGGTCTGAAAGGAGTTTTTTCAATGTCTGTCCACTAGTTTTTTAGTGATTTATAAACAATTTCGATTTTTAACTTCCCGAGAGGGGAAGTTATTGTTTTGCCCCCGAAAATAAAAAATCGATTTTTCATTAAATCTCCACGTTTCAAGGTATTTCTAACTCTGTGCGTGTGTGTGTGTGTGTGTGTGTATGCGCGTGTGCAAGGGTATACGTATGTAATCAAAATTTTTGTCGAACAATTTTATCCCAACAAGCTAAGCGCTAGAGATGATGTACGGCGCAATCAAAGTGTCTCCATAAAACTTAGAGCTGATTAGTTTTTGGTAAAAATTGATCCAGTATATGCAATGTTATTAACAATTCTAATTGTTCATAACGTTCTACTGAAAAAACTATTAGACGTAGCGTTTATATAAGAAAAGTTATTCTGCAAAAAAACACATACTATGCAGAATGACTTTCTTTCATATTTTGCATAATTAACGAGGCATGGCCGTCTACAGAATTAGGTATGTAACATGTGAACGAATGAAACTACCGCTGTCATAAAGGTCAGAATCGAAGCGGTACGGTACAGAATCGAGCGGATTACATTTTGGATAGCATTAGTGCAGTATATGCAATGTTATTAACAATTCCAGTAATTTATAAAGTTCTACTGCATGAACTATTAGAGTTAGCGTAAATCTATTAATGAACAATTATTCCCCATAAAAAAATACACATTTTCTGCGTCATGGCTTGTTTTTATATTTTGCATAATTAAGGAGGTATGGCCGTCTGAAAAATTATGTATGTAACTATGGGGGATACAGCAACAACTTCCCAATCTCCGATTAGAATTTACGTATTTTAGATTAAGAGTGATATAAAAAAAATCATGTAACAGATTTTATCTACACTGAGAGAAAAACGTATTTTTGGCAAGAAAAATTTCTTGTGGCAAGAAACCTTAACGAAAAATACATGTAAATTTTCCTTAAGTTTCTTGCCACAAGAAATTTTTCTTGCCAAAAATACGTTTTTCTCTCAGTGTATGAATCGAGAGCTTATAGTAAGCGGTTGGCGACATTCAGCATTATTCATAATTACAAGAAAAATGCTTTAGCCAAGAATGGAACTTTTCTCTCAAGATTTCTATACCTTTTTTCTCTGAAACCTACGAATGTTAGACAGAAATGACAAATCGGGAAGTTTTGTTTGTGCCCCGACAGGGGAAAATACCAAACGTGCTTTTTTGTTGCAAATCAAATTCTCCATAGAAAATATTGTTCACCATTTTTTGATAAAACCATTGGTTAAGGAGGAAATTGACGTTGTGTGATTTTATTAATTAATTTTCATCTGGAGTTTCTATCGGAAAGTAATATGCGAGACCCAACTGGGGATCACAATTCTGTCCGCTTCTCGTTTCACACTTTCTCACATTTTATGTATCCCGAAAAGTAATGCACCTCGTCATTCCCTATAATGCTCCTATTCTCCGATTGAATTCCCAACCGCGAAAAATTAGCCGCCCGTCTCTAAATCTGCTCACTTCCGTATCGACGCTCACGGTTTTTCGGCGCGCTCTGCGGTATCGACAGTCTCGAGATATTTCGACGCGCTCTGCCGTATCTACACGCACTGTACTTCCATGCGCTCTGCCGTATCTACACTCATTGTATTTCGACGCGCGCATCGGCCAAAATGCGGTTGAAGAGTTTTTACAGGCGCTGGCAATCTCCCCTATAATCTCTGTTATGGGTGAGAACATGGGTGCCATCATGGGTGTCATGGCACCCATGATACCCATGGCACCGTTATATAGAGATTAATGTTCTACCCCCTGCCATCCACTCTGTTTCCAATTGTTTGAAACTACTCACTAGCTGCTAGGCAGCCATTATTAAAACCCTCCCCACCCCCGCCGCCAATAGACGATTGCTAACGGAAAATTAATTATTCTTCCAGAAATAAACACAGGTTGAAACTTCTGACGATCGAACAATAATCTACAAGCAATTATCTATAATTTAAAAAAAAAGAATTGAAAATTCCACGGGCGGGGGGGTCAACTTGTTTTAATTTTTAGCTGAATTTTTAAAAATTGTTATAAAAAAAAATATCATAACAAATGAAATTAATCATCAAACAATCATTTACATATCCCAAAAAATGATGAAAAAATTAAAAACTAATTAAAAGGTATATGGGGGGGGGGGAGGGGGTCAATTAGACGGACCTCAATTTCCAATGGATAAGTCATGGTTTTTTCGTTGGTACCAATTTTTTCTCAAAAAAGCCTCACTTTGCATTCATTGTCACGTAAAAAACCCTACGAAATTTCAAATAAAATCCGCAAAGATAGAAAAATCATAGATTTCCTAGAATTCAAGAAATATTTTGAACAAATGCAAAAAAATTGAAAAAAGTCTATAAAATTTTCAAAGTTTGAAGATCACAACGAGAAATGTCGTTTCCAATGTTAAATTTATAATTTTAGCATCCCAAGTGTGTTGAATTATGATTTGTCCATATAAATGTGCATGTGTAATATATTTAATTTCAATTAATATACATATATTCTTCAATATTTGAAAATTTTATTCCTAATCATTTTTCCCCCTTTTAAAGTAGTTAAGAACGTCAAGCTCCAATTCCGAATTCCTTGTGCCATATGTCGATCATTTTTTTTTTCAATTTGAATAATTTACGCCTTGAAACCAATTTTTCGGTGCACTGCGTTCTGAATTATTGATCGATATTGAGGATGAAGACCCAGAAATTTTTGGTTCAACCCGCGATGGGTCACACCTGAACAATTCATCTCCATTCAGGAGCAAGCGAGGCAAGTGACCGAAAACGCAAATTCCAACAGTTGAGATTTTGAGCGGTCACTGTTTAATAATATAAAAAAATTGAATTTGAGAGACGAAAATTTAGGGACTCCAAAAAGTGGCATGACATCGCATTATATTCTAGTGTCGCTGGCACCCTAATTTTGAAACTACCGGAAACACTACATTGTAAAGCGCCACCTAGGAACTTTTGGATGACTCTCCAGAAAAACTAAATAGCCACGCTTTGATTTCTACTGTACCCACTGATATCGTAGGTGGGTAGCACCCTAATTTATGGAAGAGCCTCTCGTTGGATAGTTGTGAATTTTCCTTTCCGTGTAGGGGAGTTTATAAAACGCATAGAGATTACAATCTCTTTGGAAAGTTGCAAAATTACAAATTTTGTTAATAATAAAAACCAGTGCCGGTAATAGTACCCCGGTTGAAAAAAATACAACATTCTCTACAATTTACTATGGAATGGTTCACGTCGTATCTTGCTCAGATTCCGAGTTATTTGCGAAAAACCTGTTTTAGGGGTGGTTTTTAATTTTTTTCCACCTCTTGCCGGGAAATTTAGGCCTTATATAATCCGCAAGACTGTTCGGTTACTGGACTAATCGTTCCTTTCGCTTCTCCTTGTTACTTTATAGGGTTAATCTTATTATTCCCTGTCAGAGATGTCCTTCGAGAAATTTCAAAATATCGATCAATTGATGTTGGTGTTCATATCCATGGTGTAAAATTTGGTGAAAGTTATTGGCCATGGGATCTTGGATGAAATCTCATAAATTTCATATTTTATATGAAAAAAAATCAAATTGTCACGCTATTATCAAGATACACGATAGCGTATCGGGCCAAGTCACGTTTTATTTTTAAAATATACAGGATGTCCCAAGACGATGTGTACACCAAAATAACTAGTTAAGAAGTAGTTGAATGTGAAAATGTTCCTAACCAAAGTTAGGTGGTTTGTACTGGGGGAAAACATGACGAGTATATTTGGAGCATAAATGTTTATGTTGCTATGCTGCGAGCATAAGTGCTGTTTTATAAAATGGGACACCCTGTATAATCGGGAATAGCGATATGGTAAACGGAGAGAGATCAATGCTGTTTTTCAGTCAGTTTTCCTCTCCACAAACCCTAAAAGAAGCATACGTGTATATGCGTTGAGTAAAGCGGAAGTCAACTACAGTCAACTCCCTCACCAGTGCACGTCCCACAAGTTGATGGATCCCTATAGTCACTATCGGCATGACCCCACCACTGACTATCTCCTTAAGCGCCGCCTCCCCACTACTGTGCAAATGGTCCTACGTGACTTTGAATGCTACCTCACTGCGCTTACTAGTATCTGGCGGTGGGAAAAGTAGGGGAGGGTCACTTGTGGGACAGGGCGGAAGAAGCGCAGGATCTCTGAGATGATCCAGATTAGTCTACATGACACCATCAATAAATGAGAAGACACCGACGGATTGAATCGCATGTATAGGGGATTGCTCAACATTTTCAAAAAACGAGCGCGAAATCCGCGAAAATAAAATTCCGATGCGTGCTGCCATCTCACTAATGTTGACGCACTAGTCATTCCAATAAGACCGACAGCTGATAGGTACAATTAGCATTGTTTCCCAACAATTTGCAAGTGAAATGTTGCCGTATTATTGTTACACACTGTTAACTCATCAGGGTAGTATTTTTCACCGGAATTACATGGTACAAAATGAATATTACTCAGCACATTTCATAATTGGCATATTGCAGGTTATGGTTCTGCTCGTTATTTAAATTATTGTATTTTTGATTTCCAGAGCCTGAAGAAGCTTAAATTATAAGCGAAACGTCGCGAATTGATACTTGAAATAGTGTGAATTACTCATTTCATCCAAGATCCCATGACCAATAACTTTCAACATATTGATAAATATTGATATATCACAAAGCCCGGGTGACGGAAAATTGACCCTATTTCCGTTCACTACTTCGCTACTGAAATACTACATTAGTATGTTCAGCACCGACCCATGGGTTTTTTTCCATCTTCATGATACATTTAATCAAGCAAAACTACAATCCTCCTAGCTATCAAGTGAAACTCTGATAATCGCGATGTCAAACTTCAATTTCATGTTTCTGAAAACTGTTTTTTTTTGCATTATTGATTTCGAACCCTCATAACTTTGCAAATTTGCATTTTAAAGAGGTCTATTTGATCTGAAAATTTCGGAAATCTTATTTAATAATTAGAAATGTGCATAACTCCATACCAGCCAAAAGGGCTCCAGACGGCCACATATAAAGTCAAGTAATGCAAGTCGGTCCATAACGGCGGAGAGTTTATAGGAAGATTGAGAGGTTTAGAAAATTTCACCAGTTTAAATAGTTGGAATAATGTTTTTGAAAATTTGAACATTTCAATACATTCCTTGAAAATCGAAAAATTAAGTAAACTGACATTCCTTGTGATAAAAAGCACGTGTATTTACAAAACTTTATAACAGAAAATTTCAGACATCCCATCTGTTGTAGTTAGTTCGTCCTTTGCATCAGTACCGAAATAGTTCGGTGCATCTTCCGCATTCACTTTTTCCACCCAATGGTCCACATTAATTTCTGTATTTAACGAATTCATGGATTCGGATAACGATGGCCTGCAAATCACGTACGCGCCGATTTTGATGTGTTCCCTCAGAAATTTCCAAACATTCGTTTGCTCCTCTTCCGTCAAGTAAAAGGCAAAAACGTTATTCAGGATAACAACGTCAGCCGTCCGCAGTATGTTCCCAGCATCCTCAATTCGCTTATTAATTATCTGGATACGTTTGTCCATATTATACTTACGAACGATCTCGTTTTGCAAATCGCATAAGTCCTTGTTCATTTCTACGCCGATTATCTTCTCCGCGTCGGTGTATACAAAAGCCTGGAGAAATTCATTCACTCAACAAACTGAATACTGGGTAAAGCCGCTAAAATTGTTGTTGTTTTATTAGCAATGAAAAATATTTATGATGAGAGATCAATATTTTTTCTGTCCCACTTCTAGATTTACTGATTATAACGATGAAGCACTAAAAATTGAGAAATAGGGAACTTGCATGCAGGTCCAATTCACGAAGTAAACCCATTAACAAATTCATTACAATCTATCAAGTACTACTTTACATGACATTGATGGCAATTCGTCCTCAATATATTTATATCAATAATAGAAAATTCGTCAATTTCGAGCCGCAACTTGGCTGTTCGTGGGGTCGCCAAAGGTATGCCAGCGTTTCTAACCCAAGAACAACGAAAGCTTCTCCTCCTTGTGGGGTATATATGTTTAAAACAAAATGAAAAAGTAAAAAGTAAGTTCCTTATTGTCCGTCGCATCATGTAGCAAGAATGAACAAAACCGAAAAGTCAAATTGCGCTAGAAGGTGTTGTAGAATGTCTTACACACAGGGTATTCATTACTAGTATTGAAAGGAAAACTTGTTGACGATAGTTTTGGAATCCATTTGCATCCATACATTATACTATTTCTATGAAGATTACTTACGCCATATAACACTGCTCCAAGTCGGGAGCCCACGTCGACGACGATTTTTCCATCAAGGGTTGGCAGAAGAGTATTAAATACGTGGTAGGTCTCGTCACGCGAAACGGAATGAGATATATATGCTAAAAATTGAACGGATTTTTTGACATAGATAGAAAACACATCGTGCTGGTACTGAAAAAATCGTTAGGTAAATTGTACCAGCTAACCAGCTTGTGCTAGATATCTTACATTTGATTACAAACACACAAACATTCGAACAAATAAGGTCCAAATTCCTGCTGTTAGAAAATCTACCGCAATATATTTCTCTAACATATCTAACGCAGAGTAGATAACAAGATTGAACCTACGGTGGTGATCGAGTGCTTAGACTCTGGAATTTTGCAGTTAAGAGGAACCGGTTTAAAAGCCCCCGGTACCCAAATTTGAGTGTCTTTTTCGGGCTATAACATATGGGGCATTCTCCGTGAGACCGGACAGTCATTTTTCATGATATCTGAGAATGTTTCGCCAATTTTTCTGGGTCTTCTGTGGCTAGAAAAAAGTGTACTGAATTTTTTTCGAGCTGTTCGACTGCTCATTTTTCTCCTGCTATTAAATCCTATTGTCTAATGAAAATACCTCATTTTTCCGGTTCTAAACGTCGAAAGACGATGACTAAAAAAAAGTGCATTTTTTCCGATCTTCAAGATGGGAAAATAATCGAAAATTTCAAATCATTAGAAGATCCCTTTTATGACAATTACGGAGGAAGATTTTTTTCTCCACTTGGACACTTTTAATTTTTTTAGATTTTTCCACATTATTTTCCAGACTCCTAGAAGTGGAAAAAAAAATTTCATAGTTCAATTAGTAGAAAAATTCAAGTCGATACAGCCCTCAAATGAATCTTGTGGGAATATCTCCACAACTAACGGAGATAACAAAGTCTTAATAATTACATTTTTTGTAGATCTCAATTCGCTCTACAAGCAAGGTCGTGATCATGTGTTCGATATCTCTCTTAAATTTCGAACTATAGATTGAAAAGCCTTCATCGAGCAAAATCTATTCGTACTTTCTCATCGCTAGGCTACTAAATTCATCTAAGCGAAGGAAAAACCGTTTCGAGAAATGAATGATATACTATAAGTCCATGAAATAACACTCATTCGTTCGAATTATTTCAATTTTCGAATTGTCAACCATAAAAATATTTTTGATCTTCACAGACCGTTCCATCATTTCTTTTATTTCACATTTTTTCAACAGAAATTAGGAACTTTGCAATTTACAACTCCATAACAATCAATTGACATAATTACTTCGGCACTTGGCTATACGACGATCATCTCCTCCTTTTCTTGGATTGATGTGGCTTCTTAGGAAATAGAGTAAAATCCGTAGAGAACGAATCTTTTCTTAAAGAGACTTGAATTTTCAGCATTGACCACAAATGACTGGATTTTCTGGCTGCCTGGGATGGGTTTTGCATTCTTGAACCAATCTGTGAGATATTCAGCCGCTTTAAGCTGGTCAATTGTAGGACTGATCATGATTTTCGTTGTGTGAAAATGCTGAATAGCCCGTCTAAGGGGTGACCCCGGTGAAACTTCGAGGTCCTCCGCCGGCCCTCGGACCCATCAATCGGGTTTTGATATATAAAGGTATAACCAAAAAAAGTAAAGAAAATGCCGGACCCAACCCATTTCGCCCCATATCCCGATAAGAAACCTGGTTTTTCGTGTGTTGAGCTTCAAAGCGCTCCTCGGTCCGCAATTTTCGAACGATTTTAATTTTTTTCTTTTTTTCAAAATGTTTGTCATACTCCAAAGAACAAAGTTAAGTATCCGTTTTGTTCTATTCGCTCTATATCGTGAGAAAATGATTTTTTAGTTTGCGTGTTTTTTTTATTGTTTTCCGAAATTCTCAAAACTTATCGTTTTCACTAATTGATTATTGTAATCATACGTAATATGTCTTCTATGACGAGAAAAATGGTTTGTTCAAGATTTAAAGGAATTTGATGATTTATTTCTGTATTTTTGCCTGAGCACTTTGGCTCCATATGTCTGCATTTTCTCACATTTCTCTCATAGACAGATGAAAGTACTATATTTTTTTGGTACTGAATGTGAATTCTGGCATAATTTTTATCATAATGAAAGACATATCACGTATGATTACAATAATCAATTAGTAAAAAAAGACAAATTTTTGAGATTTTTCGAAAAAATGAAAAAAATGTGCAAACTAAAAAATTGTTTTCTCATGATGTAAGGCGAATAGAATAAAACGGATACTTAACTTTGTTTTTTGGAGTATGACGAATATTTTGAAAAAATTGAAATCGGATGAAAATTGCGGACCAAGGAGAAGTTTGAAGCTCAAAACACGAAAAACAATGGTCCTTATGGGTATGTGGGGTAAAATGGGTTGGTTTCGGAGTTTTCCTTACTTTTTTGGATATGCCTTTATATATCGAAACCCGATTGGTGGATCCGAAGGACGGACGAGAACTTCGAAGTTTCACCGGGGTCACCCCTTAAATAATGCATGTACGTTCAGGGTTTGATCTGCAGGGGAAATGCCAGTCTGCACGTTTTTTGAAATCATTGACATGTTCCATCAACTTTGCAACAGTGAACCGGTTCTTGCAATGCTGACCGGCACCATCAGTCAATTAAATAGCCTTAGTGACCTTGAATTTACTCTGCAAATATGTGAGTATTAATTTCTGGAACTCATAGACTACAGCCGTGTTGTGCTCACGATTATCTCGCAATATTGAAATGGGCAATACGATTATCTCGCAATATGAAAAGTTTTTAATAATATACAACAGTGAAAATTGTAGCTTGGTTAGTACCCCAACGAAATGCGCCAATTAATTGCCCTAATTGAATGGCATCCTGTGCCACGTAGGCATAGTTCTCTGCAAAATCCATGTGAATAATAAATTCTCCTTCCTGTGAGTTGTTCTTTCTGTAGTCTACGTATCCGGATTGTGGTTTGGTGATGAACCGTATGTTTTCAGCTTTACAGTTTTCTCACTCAAGCTTTCAATAAATGCATCACCGGTCAACACGTTCACTGTTATTGCTGCACGATCAGTCTCAGTCCATGAGTGATATTCCACTCGATCGATATAATTTCCATCAAGGACTTCCCGAAGAAAATCTTTCAGAACCGTTGAGTAGGAACATTCTTGACATTCTCCCAAATGACACTAAGGTGTTGGCTTGTTGCAGGTGATAAGAGCGATCAAATCGTTATACGATGACAATTTATGTACTGAATTCTCCGTACGACTCGGAAAATCCAAAGCATCCATCATGAGTTTCAAATCCTCATGATATACACAGAGACATACACAGTGTGTTCCGTATTGTCCAACAAAAACACATTGCTCACGTCGGAGTTTTGCAAACTTCGACAAACTAACTTTCCCATTGGGATGAACTAATAAGAATAATTCGTATAAATCTACCAAATTACAGTAGAGACAATGGTTCTGTAAATGCAATCGTGATCCATCGGGCTGTGTTACTGATAGGAAATCTTCTGCACCGCCTAATAGTTTACGGTTTGAATCATGTTCATAAAAAGCTTTAATGATATCAATTGTGTTGTGATCCATTCTTCTACCGACACGTTGTTGAGGAGTTCTTAAAATTCCTTCTTGATCAGCTAAAGCTTTAACTTTTTGCACCATCCATCGAATGGTATTGAAAAACTGAATAGTCGTCCTGATACTCCAACTCTTGGGAACCACCGAAAGAATCTAGTATTTTTCCACTTTGGTTGTCTTGGAGTCTCAATATCTGTCCTGCAATTGTTTCAACATTGCTTCTCCAGCTTGTGCGAAGTTGATGCTGTTCGTATCATCGGCATCATTGCAGGGGACTTCCGGTAGTTACGGAGGAGTGGGACAATATCACTTACGTTCGTTGTCTGACTAAAAGTTGTTAAGGAACTCATTATTGTTGACTGTGATCTTACGAGAGATTGTTGACTGGTACCAGATGGCTGGGACAAAGATACGTCTGATAAACCAGACGAAAGTGTTTCCATCTCAGGAAAATGAGTGGATGTTTTAGGCTCATCGATAGATTTTTCTATAATGACTTCATTTTCAGATACGGCACATGATCCATCCACCGATTCACTCACTCCAATTTCTTCAACGTTTGATTCATTCTGGGTATTGTTACTGTCATCAATTTCATGAACCGTGATACGTCGCAAAACACGTATAAAACATTATGAAAAAAATTCAGTATACTTTTTTTGAGTCATAGAACACCCAGAAAAATTGGCGAGACGTTTTGAGAGATCATGAAAAATGACTGTCCAGTTTCACGGAGAATGACCCATATATTGTGAAAAAATTAAGATTCAGAAGAATTATTTGTTTGTATACAGCATGGTTTCTCTTATATTGACATATATCAAGACCTTCATAGGCATGTAGGTATAGAGCAATGAATTTTTGTTTGGAAGAATAAAAATGTGAATTAATTTCTAGCAGTTGAGCAGAAAGGGATAAGCTCAGAACGTACTGAACCTCTTGTTATACCCCATCTTCGCCTAACCATAATTTGCGAAAATGCAATGGATTTGTTTGGTACAAATAGATGTTAGCTAATAATCTGACGCCTTTTTGTATATCTAAGAAAATGCACAATCTTCTTACTTAGGGGTTCAATGTTCCTGGAACCACAGTCTTTACAATAATGTCTGGATAGTTGTTCATTTGCCACGAGGTTCTCGACGTCATCCTGATTGTATAGAAATGCGTCTACGTGAACAGTGGTTGTTGGATCACAGTCACTGAGCTGAAATTATATTTGGAAGTGAGTCAAGAGAAAATAGTTTAACCTTAGCTCATCAGTAAGCACTCATCTATGGCCATTTCTCACATAATAGAAAATATATCCTAAAATTTGGAATGTTCAATGTAATTATTTCAAGCTTCCAAGCATTCTTTTAGTTGATTCTCTGAAGGTCAAAGTCACTTGTGCCTTAGAAATAAGTAAAACCAACTAGTGGTGCGAGCATTAAGGGCCCCACTCAGAGCATAAACAAAACTTCCCGATTTGTTATTTCAGCACAGCGTGCTAATTTTATTCTTCTCCAATATACCACGGTTAATCACTGTGACCCCTGTTAGTGTCATAACGCTCCATCCATGAAATGCATGAACTGCGGATTTTTATATAAGAAATCATTTGTTTTGGATAAGTTTTCCGGTAACTTCAGTATTTTACCCAGTGGAACAGTATAAACAATTGCAATTGATATTGATGCCGATGGAGCTCCTTAACTAACATGAAGGGTAATATTTGATTTTTTCCGACTTTCAAACCCCTATATCTTTTACTATTTTCTATATAAATAGTTCATATTTGGTAGTGGTATTCAGCATATCCAGCCCGAAAACGTAGCGCATCGTTTTCTTCTTAACGATCAATTAGGGCCGAGATAAAAAATAAAAACTTGCGGAAAATGAATATTTCGAGGTGGTCATGTGGCCATGTTTTGACAAACGGATATCTGCATCCGACAAAAAATCGGCGATTTTTTCACTCTACTCCTTCATGGTGCTGATTTTTTTCCCGGAGCCCCCCCTTAAAACCCTAGTCGCATGATGAAACAACAAATTTGGATTTCGAGGACATTACAATAACTTCCCAAAAAGTCGGGAAGTTAATAAGTGTTTTAGCTCCCTAACTAGTATTACTAGATTTAATATCAATTAATGCTGATACTGTACCACGCCTTTTGTGGGATGAAATATCTTTTCTGAGGGGAGTACGGCATCTAATGGAAGTTTTTCTCGAATTTCTTCAACAATTTTATTGAGCATTGCCACAGGATCATCCAAAACATTCTCGTCGTTTTGATGACAGTCACCTATGGAACATTCAATAGTTTATGCAAATGGATTTACAAAAACTGTTCATTCAGTAGTACCCATTTCAAGGCTTTTCATCATTTCCATATTGGTAATTTCAAAATCTTTTGACAATCCAAAAAATTTTTGACAAATTTTAAAAAAGTCGAAATAATTGAAACAAAAATTAAACAAGCAGGCGGTCCTCGGGTATCCCCATTCAAATGTGTCAAATATGTCACCGTTTTTTCTTCCGAATGGAACCATTGCAATCGGTCAATTTTCACTTTCGCTAATTATGCTTGTAAACGATATATAATGGTTTGAAACGTAAAAATACGAAGTTTGAGCATAGTGTCTGTATGTATCAATTTTTTTCGAAAATCTTCATTTACAAAATTTAACATAACAAGTGGGACGACGTTTTTGCTAACCCATTAGCAAAATGCTTCCGAATGGCTTTCATCTTCCAGGTTCCGACTGAATCCGTTGCAATTCAGGGCTATAATTCGCGGACGAATAATGCAATGGTCACTATTAGCGAACTCAGTGAAGATGGCATTGAGACGAATCTTTCCAACCCTAATGAAGACAGTTCCAATCAGTAGCTTTTGAGTAATTGTCAAACAAATCGACATTTTTTAAAAATCAATATCTTCAAAAGTATGACACGGATCGAAATTTAATTAACGCCAAATGATGTGGCTTTCTGAACTCTATATTCCCTGGAAAAATCACAAAATTCGATGGGCGAGTTGAGGAGAAAATTACCAAAATGTACCAAAAATCACAAATTCTGCTTAAATTTGATTTTTAAAGGGATACAACTCGGAAACGATTGATGCAATCGTCACCATTATCGAACTCGGTCAAGATGGCATTGAGACGAATCTTTTAAGTGCCTATTGAATGAATTCGGACAATTAGTTTTTGAGTAATCGTTAAGAAACAGAATTTTCAAAAACCCAATATCTTCCAAATGAGACAACTGATGAAAGCTTAATTGTCGCCATATGATAGCCCTCATGAAACTCTACATACCTTAACTAATGAATACAGTTCGTATCAGTAGTTGTTTGAGTAATTGTCAAATAAAATCTGAAAAAATTGTCAGTTATTGGTATTGAGTACATCTAGCTGTGGGCGCAAATTCAGTGAAATCAGCCGGTAAGTTGCTTAGAAATCGACTTTTTTTGTTTTTTATTCGATTGTTCATATCTCTGAAACTAATGGAGGTTTTGCAACTTTTTTCTTTTCAAAATGTGCGTCTGAACGAGTTCCAGGGAATGGTCGAAGAACATCTAGCAGGTTGCTCACAAGAATTTGGAGATCTTTCAATTTTTCTGTTTTTTTTTTGCTTTTCGATTTTGTACGCACTCTAGCGTCCCCAAAAATTGAGATAACGTGAAATTTGGAAAGAAGATTCCTTGTGTTATGGTGAATGGCGATTTGATCGTCTCATTAGTTTTTTAGATCTAAATTTTTTCGTTTTCACGGTTTTTATTTTATTTCTCGATAATTATTCAACCGATTTTGTTGTTTTTTTTCCAAAGTGTGTGCCTTAACGAGATCTATAATATGGGTGCAAAACATTGATTCAATTAGTATGGGTACAATGAGATATTCCTATTTTTTAACTTTTGACTTTGGTTTGCGTCTCGTTGAGACGCACATTTTGATAAAAAAGAAATTAAACAATATTCATTAGTTTCAGAGATATGAACAATCGAAGAAAAAAAGGAAAAAATCGATTTCTAAGAAACTTACTGGCAGATTTCACTGAAATTGCGCCCACAGCTAGACGTACTCAATACCAATAACTAACAATTTTTTCCGATTTTATCCTCAAAATTTAGTCCTTTGTATGTTCAATTTTGTAAGTGAAGATTTTGGAAAACAGACACTATGCTCGAACTTCGGATTTTTACGTTTCAAACCATTATATATCGTTTACAAGCATAATTAGCGGAAGTGAAAATTGACCGATTGCAATGCTTCCATTCGGAAGCAAAAACGGTGACATATTTAACACATTCGAATGGGGGGATCCGAGGGCCGCCTGCTTGTTTTTATTTCCCCCAATTTCATTGGTGGTAAGTTTCCGAATGGTCCGATTGCACACAAAATGAAAATGTTCCAGTATTCAAAAAGCTTTTTCCAGGCGAATGGAAGCAAAAACAGGAATATCTCATATTACGCAAAGTAATTGACTCGATGTTGTTGAACCAATTCATAGATCTCGTTAAGGTTCATGTTTGGAAAAAAATGGGATGTATACTTATCGAGAAATGAAGTAATGAAAAAACCGTAAAAATGAAAACATTGAAATCTAGAAAATGAATGATGCAATTGAATCGCCATTCAATAGGGCTCTTCGCCGTAACAAAAGGACCCTTTGTTCCAAATTTCAAGTTTTTATCACAATTTTTGCGGATGTTACCATGCGTACAAAATCGAAAAACAAAGAAAACTGTAAAAACCAGAAAAATTGAAATATCTCCAATTTCTTATGAGCAACCAACTAGATGTTCTTCAACCATTCCCTGGATCTCATTGAGACGCACATTTTTATTAAAAACGAAATTAAAAAATATCCGTTAGTTTCTGGGATATGAGCGATCGAAGAAAAAAAGAAAAAAAATCGATTTCTAAGAAACTTACGGACAGATTTCACTGAAATTGCGCCCACAGCTAGATGTACTCAATACCACTGATTGATATTTTCTTCAGATTTTATTTTTAAAATTTAGTCCGTTTTATGTTAAATTTTGTAAGTGAAGATTTTCGAAAAAGCTTGACACATACAGACACTATGCTCAAACATCGTATTTTTACGTTTCAAACCATTATATGTCATTTACAAGCATAATTAGCGAAAGTGAAAACTGACCGATTGCAATGCTTCCATTCGGAAGCAAGAAATCAATTTAATCTGCAGAGCTCCATTCCGGAAATTTGCACAGTTGCTAAAATTTACAAAATTACATGAACACGGTAGGATTTTATAACACTTTAGAATTTCCAAACAAATAAAAATTCTCAAAGCCGGTCGTATGGTGAAGTAGATAAGGTGTCGGCCTACGGAACCAGAGGGCCTGGGTTCAAGTCCAGGCCCCGAAGGCCTTCTTCTAGATTATTTGATTCAGTCAAATAATGAGGCACCACATAATAAAACGGTTCACCCCAAAAAGTTACACAACAAGTACCAAAAAAACCGTTTACAACTGCATAATCTTACCCTCACTGTGAATGAATAACATCCGTAACTCTGTATTACGACGGATACATTCGTGAGCGTCTAATGACCATAAAAAGTCCAGAGCCGTCGCTAAGAACCATTGTAGTTCAAATACTTTGCCATATAAATTTATTTTTTCTTTTATTATTAGTCACGAAAGTGGAAGTATGTACGTGTATATTAAGGTGCCAGGTAAGACCACATTTCCCAATTTTTCTGTCTACATTGGCTTCAAGTAATAAATATCTTATTATTTATTATTCAAAAATTCCTAAAAAAAATCTTAAAATTTAAACTCTTAATCTCAACTCCAAGTCGCCCCTCACAGAGCTTGTTCTTTTCCATAAGAAATACACGGGTTTTCTTCAAATCAGTATATTTCCTTTTTTTTTTTAAGTTTGCTCAGTTACCATTGGAAATTGGCATATAGATATATATAATACTGTTAACATCATATTATCGATTTTGTGTATCTCCCCTACTACTACTACTGCAACAGTTGCTCTAAAGGTTGTCATTTTCGTGAAAGAATCATTTTTTTTAATATTTCGTTACAGAGTAATACTAAGACGGAAACTTATAAAACATTTTTTGTAGGAAATTTTAAGCTCTACAAAAATGGTATCTTACCTTTTTTTCACAAATTCCCGATTCACTAGATAGTTTCAACAATTCTTTTTTTTTTATGCGTTTCAGTAACAAATCGCAGTTTTTTCTTTGAAGTGATGGAATAATTTTTGCTTGTACACTTAATGTACTATAGACAACTTAACAAAGTAGTGAATGATCGATCAAAATGTATCGTCCATGACCGTGAAAATGACATAGGAGGTGTAGTCAAAGATCCAGTCTATAACATTTTTCTTTTTCTATGAAACAAATACAGCAATTTATGAAAATCCGGTTTTACGAAAGTCGAGCAATTGGAAGATGAATTTGAGAATGGTCTAATGTTAGCGATTGTCGTATCTTCCATCCAGGCCCGGCGGATCAGCAAATGGATGGTGGCCGATGGGGTGAATGGGGAGGGGGGGGGGAGACCATGTGTGGTGGACCACCCTGTTTACACCACTCTCATCACCCACCTTCCGCCGGCCCTGGTTTCATCGTCTTCAGCGCACCGAATTAGTACTATAAATTGACTTTCAAGTGTTTTTGGAGAAAAAGTACAAATCAATGCGGAAATAGTATATTTCCAGATTGTCATTTTAAGGATTTTTACTCGCGCAAAGTTTGCGCTCGAGGCGAAGCCAGGGAGTATCCTGACAGAGTCCACGGTGCCCAGTTAGCATTTTCGGCACTTCAGTGCCATCTAGGCCCACAATTTTGAGAGGAACTAAAATCCACCTCGACATTGAGTAGCGCTGCTCTACGTTAAAGCCTTACCGCGGTGATAATTTGAATCCAATTCATTCTTAGATTTCGTTTTTTTCTTATAAACACCGAACTCAAATGATTTCAACAACATACTGAAATACCTTCATTACATTGCAGAATTGCTAGATGATGCTTCCTTACCCCTACCAAAAATTATCGCCAACTCATATATCGAAGTTTGTCAAAATTCGCCTGAACTCATCGGTTTAGATATGATTTTTTGAATTTAATTTTGTTTTGGATTAATTTTTCGATACTGAATTTAATTGATTCCGAAGAATGGAAAAAGAAAATCGTTGTTATCCCATGGGGGTTGAGCAATATCCTCGAAATCCTTTTGTAGCGACTTATGGTTTGCCGAACATCGTATTTCCGAAATAAAAAGTTTCAAGATTACTCAGTTTGGTTTTTTCAGGGTATTGGATACGATCTTCTGCGAAAACTCACGTATCCCATTTTTGTATTCTTATATTCGTATGGGAAAAAGTATTCTTCAAAGAAACCAGGGCATAAAGGGTTAATGGAAAAAAGGAGATAGACGATGATTCATGTCGAATTTTCAAAAGGGACTTTATGACAAAATTAAAATGTTTCACCGAAGGCTTCTAAGACTCAAAAACAACGTATGATCCCTTCCCCCCCCCCCTCTCTCTGCCTTATGCAACATTTCAAATTAAAAAAGTTTTGCGATCTTCGTCAAGTCCCTCAAACAAAAAATTCCATCTATTTTACATGAATGAAATAGGGGAACAACGAGTTGGGAAAACCGAGTTCCGAGATGGGTTCACTCCGCATCCCAGCTACCTGTGTCTATGACAGGGACACTTAACGATCGTCGCCCGTGCATGTACTTCAGATCTCCGACGACAAAATCAATTTCTCTGGAGCCCCCCATTGTAGCAAAACCCTAAAAAATTATCAAATAAACTTTCGGTAAACTATTTGCTTTTCACAACATTTATTAAGTTCCCGATCTTTCGGGAAGTTATTGTAATGCCCCCAAAATCCAAATTTGTTATTTCATTATCTGACTGCGTTTTAAGTATACCAAAATCGTCCCCGTCATATTCTGTGCTGGCATCTGTGTGTGTGTATGTATGTGTACAAAACTTTGCGCAATAATTTCTCATAAACGAATGAAGTTATGGAAGTTATCAAGGTCGAGTTCGAAGTGTTTCCATATAACTTAGAACTGATTAGATTTTGGATCGAATTGATGCAGTATATATATTATTATTCACAATTTCAATTGTTTACAAAGTTCTACTGCATAAGAGTTCTACTATTAAAGTTAGCGCGAAATGTATATAAGAAAAGTTGTTCCCCATATAAAAATACGTATTTTATGCATAATGACTATTTTTGAGAATTTCCCTAATTAAGGAGGTATGGTCGGCTCAATAAATATGTATGCAATAAAAGTGAATGAATGAACCCGGCGCTGTCACGAAGGGACAAATCGAGGTGTTTTCATGCAGAATGGAGCAGATTACATTTTGGATACCATTCGTGTAATATATGCAACGTTGTTAGCAATTGCAATTGTTTATATTGTTCCACTGGGTCAAATATTAAAGTTATCGGGAAACTTATCTAAACAAAATTATTCCTCATATGAAAATACATATTTTATTAGGAATGACTTTTTCGATAATTTGCATAGGGTAACTAGGCGGACCAATTCCAGTAGAATATTTTTATGGGGGTTAATAATGAAACGAAATTGATGGCGTGCAATTATTATTAGTCGCAAGTTCAATTGGTGATGATATCATTGTGGAGTTGGATCATCATAATGGTTGCGTGGTTATGCTGTGCTGAAATACCAAATCGGGAAGTTTTGTTTGTGCCCCGTATGCGGAACACACATTTGCACACCACTAGTTATATTTGCTTCCGAGATAAATCCGAAGACTACGCGTAAAACATGCAAACACAAAGAACATATTGCTAATTAACATACATCATAATATTAACGGTGCTATATACATACTATGCATATACAACTCGCACCGAGACACCATTTGATTGACATCATCAAAGGACATTATAATGGTCCCCCTGAAGGAGAACTTCGACAATCGTTCCTCTTTCCATATCATGTTCGAAGTGAAAGATATCAAAGGGAGGATGATTTCTTCGTTTTTTGGGGGGAATCCCAAAACCGAAATCTGGGCGGGGGCGATGGGGAAAGGAAGTGAAGCGTTTCCCCTTGCCAATAAGTGCTGGTGTACCTGGTCCTCAATCGTCATAATGGGCATATCAACCATGATAAAGATTAGTCGTTTATGGCTTTAAGACCAGTAACCCAAAGTGACCCGGTCCCCCTTTTCTGCTTTTACCTATTCTCTAAACCCTTGTGCTTTGTTACTGACTATTCAATATTTTTAATTTTTTGCTCTCCTCCAATGTTTGGGAACCCCAAATTTAGGGATGGGAATGATTACCCCCCTCTTCTTGAATTTTTTATTGCTGCCAATGAGGTTTTCAGACCTTTCCAACAAATTACTTGACAGTTCGACTGATTCTGTCTTCGTGAAGACTTCAAAGATATTCAAGTAAATCATGTATCGACGAGTGTACGATCGGTGCCAATACATAAATTGCATGAATACAAAACATCATCGAGTAGTGTTTCGTTTTCCGGTGTATAGTACTCCAAGATGCGAGCAATGGCTGAAAAACTGTGGTACGTGGGAAATTTTGAATAGTTTCGTATTCCAACCATACCACTGATAACTAACGACATCATGACAGAATCAGGTCTGCTCAGTTCGCTTAGAATATCATCAAATTGTGTTAATTCCAGCATCATACAGGTTTTAGAGGGCGAGTCGATCTTATCTTGGAACTTCGTGTTTTCGAGGACAGAGAACACGAACCCTACATCAATTATCGTCGAATGTAGTCACGTATATTTGTTTATAACAATTTGATTGTTTATAACGGGCTACCGGGAAAACGGTAGAAGTTACGGCAAAAAGTTATTGATAAAAAATGTTACTTACGTAAGAATACACATATTTTGTAGTTTCACCCGTTCCTGTATCTACTATATTCAACGCCTGAGAGCCCCTCGAAGCGCGCGGAGGTGGGCCGGTCGCGCAGGTGCAGTCCGCGCTGCAGTCCAATCAGCATAATCAGCTCAGCCGTTGAACCTAGATGACAATGGGGTGAATACAAAATATTCGTCACCAAAAAACTTACCAATTTAATCGAGTAATATTTCCGCGGATTCATTGTACCAATCTATAGCGGCTCGTTATGTGAGCTATGGGGCGTGCGAACTCTCCGATGTAAAAAATTCTCGACATTTTATCATGTTCATAAAAACTGAAACTGTTGGAATAGACGAAAAAGTGAGACATAAGAAAAATGATAACATTTCTAGCAATTTGGAATAAATGCTATAAGGTTCGAAAATGCTACAAACTTTGAAATATTCCAAACTCGATGATCTCAAAAATTTCCCAAATTTGGAGATATTTCGACATTTTTAACGTTCTGAGAGTTTGAAAATAAAATGAAATTTTCAAAAATTCATAGAATTTAAAAATTTACAGAATTCTAGTAATTATCGGAAAATCTATAAAGATTTTTAAAAAATCAGAAGATATTAAAAGTTCCGATTTTTTTGTAATTACAATGATTATAATCATTTCCAAATTCTAAAATATAAATAAACCATGAAAATATAGAAATGTTATTTTTCGTATGAAAATGTTACAAAATTGAAATTGTAATAATTTTTTAAATTTTACAGTAATTTCACAAATTGGACCAAATTAAATTCAATAACTTCATGTAATAGGAAACGTTATCAAATAAGCAATAATTTGATCACGTATACTTGATTCTATTGAATCAAACCTATTTCATCCTGATTGGAGCACGTCTCGCAATCTTCGCACACCCCATAATGCTCACACAACGAGTCGGTCTAGATTGGTACAATGCATACGCAGAAATATTGCCCGATGAAATTGGTAGATTGTTTAATGACGAACATTTTGTATTTACAACATTTTCATCTAGGTTCAACGGCTGAGCTGTTAGGCTGATTGAACTGCAGCGCGGTTTGCATCCACGCGACTGGCCTGCCCCCGCGCGCTTCGAGGGGCTCTCACACGTCAAATGCGGGAGATAGAGAAACGGGCTGAAGGACAAAATATATTTATTTTTACATAAGTAACATTTTTTATCCACAACTTTTGCCATCACTTGTACTGTTCTTCCGGTAGTGCGTTATAAACATGCGTTAACAAACATAAAATCTATCTGTTATAAAGAAAGACACGTGACCACATTCAACAATCATTGAGATGAGATTCGTGTTCAACGCCCTCGAAAACATAAAGTCCAAAGATAAAATCGATTCGCCCTCAGACTATTCATCTCCGTTACGGAAACGAGGCACAGCGTATGGACTAACCCCTTCTTTCTTTACTTTCATCCATCTATTAAAGAAATGAATATTGAGCAATTTTTCCCCATAGGTACCATACTTTTCAAAAATCTTAATAGACCAGCGTGAAGTACAAATAAACGGGATGTGGTTGTGTCCCCGAGATACTTAGACGTAAAATAAATAATGTCCGCAGTGGTATAATGGTCAATTGTGTTAGAGGGAGGGGAGGGGGGGGGGGTATCGCCCTACTTGTGCCCGCAGGACCCGCGGGTGGAAAATTTTCTTGATTTTTTCCAGTCACTTTTCCAAATTTGTTGTTTCATTATTGATTGAGTTTTATTTACTGTACATTATGTTGTACAAAATACATACAAAATACATACAGTAGCAAGAAACACAGCTAATCAAACTGAAAAAGATAACAAAACATATAATACTGTAAGTACTTTCAACAAGATGCAATAGCAAAAAAGTGATGTATTAGACCAGAAAATAACATTCTAAATAACAAAAAATACAAACTGGTAATTAAAATATAAGAAAAGGAAAAAGAATAAAACAATGTGTAATAAAGAAAATCTATACTGGACTCTCAAATGGAGAAGGCATACGCCAAATCAGGCACAGTCGGATCAAAGGGAAAAATCAAAGGATCCAATTACAGCAGAACATTACGTGGTTAGCAAATGTTCTTTGCATAGGAGAATAGCACGTAGTGCCAGTTTGAAAGAGGGTAGGGTGGGGATATTACGGATGGAGGAAGGGAGATCATTCCAGAAATAAGCCGCAGAGACATGAAACGAGCGTCGCAAGGTGTCACTTCTGAAAGGTCTAATGCATAGTGGGTTCACCTCCCCACTCACCGGACGCGAGCTCTGATAAGCCACAAAGAAATCCGCAAGATCACTTGGTTCCCCAGAGCTAAGGACACGATATGTGAGACAAGCTAAGAAGTAATTTCTTCTCGACTCACATGACATCCATCCCAGTTGCTCCCGATAAGGGGTAATGCACTCATCCCGTCTGGCCCCAGAGTTGTATCTAATTCCCATGTTGATGACACGCTGAATTTTCATGGAGCGTTGCTCATAAAAACCACCATAAACAAGACTGTAGTAATCCACCACAGGGAACAACAGAGCCTGAACAAAATGCTTTCGTAGTTCGAAGGTGGTGCTAGTTCTGAAAAAGCGGAGACGATATATCACCGAGTGCACTCTCTGTGAGACCCTCGCCACGATAATTTGCTGTCTAGAACCACCTCAAGACTACGAACCGAGGTTTCAAGAGGCATAGAAACGGCACCAAGACCAAGATACAAATTAGGCAACGAGTAATTACGGTCGACAAAACCCGAGGACCCAACAATAATCGCCTTAGTCTTAGCAACATTCAGCAGTGACCACTCAGAAATCCCGTCAGCTACCGCATTCATCCCATCCAAAGCAACCCCGAGCTCCTCCCGAGAGAATCGTAAAGAGACTTGAAGGTCATCCGCATAGATCAAATGTAAGATACCATTCGGTAGCTCCTTACAGATGTCATTAATGAACAACAAGAATAATAGTGGCCCTAGAACAGACCCCTATGAGACACCCTTATTCAAGTTGCGATAAGATGACCTGCCATTCACTCCCCTCAAAGTCGCCTGAGAATGATCCCCCAGTATCAATAGAACCCGTATTCAATAAGCTTCTTGAGGAGAAGCGCATGGCACACAGAGTCAAATGCTTTACTGAAGTCAGAGAGTAGAAGCATATCATCCAACAGTTTGAGCAATGCTGTCTGCGTGCCATTATAGGGCCGGAAACCAGTCTGAAGTGGATCCAGTCTAGCGCGGCTCTCAAGAAAATCAAGAATCTGCCACGAAGCAAGTTTCTCTAATACTTTAGATAGGAAGCACAAAAGCACCACCGGTCTAAAATCATTAGCCGAAGTGGGATTTATGACCTTGCCAACCGCCGCAACAATGAACCTCTTCCACTCAGCAGGAAATAGCGACACGGCAAAAGATTTGTTCAATATCTCCAGGAGAAGTGGTGCCAAAACAGGCAGGCCCGCCATTACTACTGATTTGGGAATGCCATCAGACCCCTTTCCTTCCGTAGAAAAATACCTAATGGCATTCATTACCTCATTAACTGTAACATATCTGAAGCAAAACCCTCTTCAGTAGTATGGTCATGGTTGTGGTCCAGAAATTCCCGCATGGAGGATTCACTAGGATTATATGAGACCCCGGCAAAGTGTCCATTCAGGGTCTCTGGATCCATGTCAGCTGGAGCCTTGTCCGCAAATACAACTCCCAAGCGATAGAGTTCCTTCCAGATCAGAGACGGATCTGTAAGAGGCTCCAATCTCTGTGGGGAAAAAACCTGCCGAGCCCTCTCAACCTCCTCATGAGCAAGATCACGAGCAATGCGATACTCCAGGAGCGCACCCCGTGAACGGACACGTCTATACACCCTATAGAGACGATCTCTCAGAGTTAAAAGTTCACGAATCTTAACTGTAAACCACGGGTTATTTTTGGTTGACTTCGGTATCGTCTTTAAAGGGACAGCAACGTCAATCGCCCTCGTAAGATGTTCACTCAAGCAGAGCACCATGTTTTCCAGAGAGGCTTCGTGGAACTTCGTCCAATCGCAAGACATGAGATAAGCATTGAGTTTATGGGATTCCAGACCTGCATAATCTCGATACCTAATATCAGTATCAAGCGATGTCTGAGGTAACGTGGCCCTAATGGTTGCAGTGATAAGATCATGACCATCCACAAAGGGCGCCTCTGTTTTCAAGAAGGATAACAGAACATCCTCCGAATTTATTAGACGTAGATCAAGCCACGTATCAGACATTACAGTGTGATGCGTGGCACCATGAGGCACTAGGCGAAGACTTTTCTCTGAGCAGATTGAGCGAACGAGAGCGGCATCCGCACTTGACGTGGACAAGTGGTCAGCATCAAAATCCCCAAGGATGATTTTAGAGCTATACTCCTGCAAATGGAGCTGCAAGGTGGGCACAAAGTCAGATCCAATGAGGAGCGGTGCATGAGGCGGCCTGTACACCACCCCAACAAAAACAGGGAAGACCCCAATCTCACAGACAAGATATTCTGGTAACCCAGGTCTTTCCTGCCAAACATGAGTGGATGCTGCAAGATCCCTGACCCTGAAACAGCGATTAATAAGCAGCGCGACCCCACCACCCCTCCTGTTACGATCCCACCTGAAGATATTGAATCCTTCAAGCGAGACCACGTCATCATCAACACAGGGACCAAGTTTAGTCTCTGACATAGCTATAACATGAAACGGAGGATGAGAATCCAGAAACAGCCTAACTCTCTCAATGTGAGCCCCAAGGGAATTCACATTGAGATGACATACCCGGAGACCATCCACCGCCATTGAAGAGAACACATTACTCATGTCTAGGTTTGAGTAAAAGGATGGACAGGAGCTGACGGTCGAGTGAGGGGAGGAGATGAGTGGTGAGAGAGGACAGGGAGTGATAGTTTCAGCCGAAAATGCCTGAGGACAAGATTTTACTGAGAGCCGATACAGGCTGATACATGAAAATATTTCATTAAAACAAAAAAATAAACGATTGAATGATCGGTGCCCTCTTTCTCTGAAAACTAACCGTAAAATTTCACGAAATCGCTCCTGAAAAAAGGTCGATCTGAAATTTTGGAAATCGCTCGAGGAATTGGATTACCTGAGTCTGTACAGACCGCCTTAAAATTACAATTGCACATTCCGAATGCAACGTACGAACCTGATGAGAAAAATTATTCCAAAAATATCCACTTTCGCTCAACATCAGCGATACATCAAATCCGAAAGTCTGGCGCCATCCTTCCGGCAGTGTCAACAATGCAGCGGTGGTTGAATGATTATGACATTAGGCCCGGATTTCGTGATAATATCTTTAAGAAAATGAAAGATAAGTTACGTGCGTTACCACCTGATCAACAAGTATGTTGCTTGAAATGGGATGAGACAACGATCAAATCGTATCAAGAATACAATTCGAAATTAGACGAAATTCAAGGGCTTGTTGATCTCGAGCCACTTGGGCGGTCATCCGAATCAGCATCGTCAGTTTTCGTATTCTGTCTGGATAGCTTGAACGGTTCATATCCATGGCGACAGCCACTAGCGTATTTCTTGTCAAAGGGCCCAATTAAATCTGATCAAATTGTTTCCCTAACGTATAAGTGTCTAGATTGCCTGCATGAAATAGGTGCTGATGTCCGAGCTGTGGTTTGCGATCAGGGAACGCCCAATCAGGAAGCATATGAACTTTTTGAGGCCAGTGAATATGCTAGTTCATTTTTCTACCAAGGCAGAGTTTATTATGCCATCTTTGATTTTCCGCACTTAGTCAAACGATTGTTGAGCTATCTACGAACGCATAAAATCCTGTATAGGAATGGCACAATTGTGGCATCATGGGATGATTATGTTAGAGCCAAAGAAATTGATGAGAATAATACGGGTGGCTCCAACTTATTGTCCCATATCACCGATCGTCATTTGCGTCCAGATAACTTTGAAGCCATGAATGTTAAGCGGGCATTTCAAATATTGAGTCAAACATACGCCTTGGCAATGAAAGCATCCCAATCCAAAACTCAGTCTTCTACGGTTTCAAAAACGATTGGATTCACTCAGAAAATGAATAATATAATTGATGCATTCAACAGCTTCACTTTAAAAGTTACAGTCGGAGGGAAACGTGTATTATCACCTGCAAATCAATTAGGTATTGATCGTATAGCTTACGCTTCAGCTTTCAGTAAATCGAGTAAAGAATGTGTGCAATTACCCTTCATGAAAGGTTTTCCAATGACAGTTTGTTCTATCATTGCATTGTATCGAACAATTCGTTGTACACATTCTAAGTTTCGATTGGCTACTGGTTTATGCAATCAAGATTCTGTAGAATATCTCTTTTCAATGTTACGACAAAGGGGGGGGGGGGGGGGTTTAATCCGAATCCCACAACGCGATTAGTCCCAGCAAGGCGGAATAATTATCTAGGTAAAGAGAATCATAAACGCAAGAGAGCTCTGAATTTTTTATCGAAGCAGGCTACAAGGGCCAGAAAAACTAGAAATCTGAAAAGTGTCCAATGTCAGGTTTGCAGAGGTAATTTAGAAAATCGGTGATTTAATGTTTAATGAGTGAAATAGCGAAAAAAATCAGAATCTTGAATATTCCTTGGTCGTCATGAGTACATTATGGAATATTCTGACAGTTAATGTTATAATAAATATTCAGGGATGTAAAGAAATGTTAATGTGTGTACATAAACGCGACTTGAAGCTTCGTTGATTTTGTGTGTTTTTTAGAACAAAGTCTTTGTTTGGAACCAAAAACTGAATAACATCAGGTATGAGTGTATATTATATGCATCGCGTTCATTAAAAATTTACTGACGTATATCCACACATATTTATGATTGAAGTATAAATATATATTTTAATAAATGTGAATACGTATATACAAGCCCTATTTGAAATATTTAGTCCTTTATTTTATTGTTAATCTGTTTTAAAATCTTTCAGGAATAAGAGATGCATAGAAAACAATAGGCTTAAAGGGCAATATTCCTGTTCTATAGTGCCTACGATTGCGTGATCGAGATATCGTTTGCTTATTTTTGTTTGAATATAAATACGATGCTGAAAGTTGTTCATTCGATAAGCGAATTTTTTGTTATCCCTGAAAATTAAAAACAAATTTGTTGTCAAATGTTGATTGTTCAAGTATTTCTAACTTTTAAAACCATCTTCAACATGGCCTTCGTATTTTCGCCTCGCGGTTTTTCACTAATCAATGATGCGATTGTGGTCCAATAAACTGCGCTGAATATATCGTTGCGTAATTTACAAGTGAAATATTTAAAAATTGACATGGGAATTTTGTATTTGTTGTTAACCCCCCGGAAAATGGACATTTTCAAATTTATTTAAGATTCCGCTGGTTGAGAAAGAAATCATGCTGATTATTACACATCTGTACGGAAATTCTCTATAATAACTTTTCAATCACATTCATCGATAGAACCTTTTGTTAATGTGATTTTTGAATTTTCAAGGAAAATCTTCGGAAAAGAAACCCTTCAAAAGAGCTATCAGTGAGACACAGGATCATATATATATGGGGCTTTCCCTGCCAAATTTACCACTTTGAAACCTGACCTAGTCTAATTCAGTTCATATATTTTTTCTCGATGCTAGATGATGAAAAAGGCATTCCCATTTTTATTAGCTTTTTTTGTTAATGAACATTTTTTAATCAATTTAAAACCAAAATTTGTGGGCCGTATTAAAAAATGGTACTCCACATAGTTTATTTGTTATGCTCAACAAACCGTTTAAAAAATATTTACTGCTGAGGAGTATCATGTACATCATCCAGTTCATACTTGTCATGGTTTCGCAAAATTAGTAGATTACATACCTAGGCCAGTAAAGTACCCTCGGCTTTGCCTCGACCAACAACTAAATGTGATCTGAGGCTTTCTTACTTGCTGGCCGAGGTGTGTATACTATTTTTCTGCTCGACGAAGCCGGAAAGCGGTTACTTCGTTTAGCGCAGCGGCCCGAAAGTTACTGCTTTCTGGCCCGAGGGCAGAAAAAACGATTTTTTCAATCGTCATCAACATAAAATTATTTTTTTCCCATCAATTAGTATGAACAAATTGAATTGTTTATATTACTTATCGTGGGATTGGAGACAGAAAATAAATGGGCTGTGGATTTGACCCTCTGCGGGCGAATATTATAATTTCCCGATGTCTGCGTGTGTGTGTGGGTGTACTTTCTTTCTAATCTCTCATTTTTCTCACTATGGAGCGTTCTAAGTGATTTCCATTGTTTATAACGCTCTAACGCCGAAACGGTTAAAGATTCAAAAAAAAAGTCAAAAAGCATAGAACGTGTGTTTTTTTATAAGGAACAAGATTTATTGGACACATTGTTGCGTATCTATAATATTTCGTGAGCTACAGTGTTATAAACAATTGAAATTGTTAATAACAGTAGAAATAATTGTTATTTCACTTTGACACTGCTGTCGGACAATATTTTTTTTTCTTTTATGTTAAAGAACAGCCGGACGGCTACACAGAAGTCGAAAGAAAATTTTAAAAACATTGAAAAATTAATTGTTAATTAATCATTAAAAGGTGCATTTTCACTACTCGACTGTGTGCTGTCGGACAATATTTTTCAATGTTTTTAAAATTTTCTTTCGACTTCTGTGTAGCAGTCCGGCTGTTCTTTAACATAAAAGAAAAAAAAATATTGTCCGACAGCACACAGTCGAGTAGTGAAAATGCACCTTTTAATAATTAATTAACAATTAATTTTTCAATGTTTTTAAAATTTTCTTTCGACTTCTGTGTAGCCGTCCGGCTGTTCTTTAACATAAAAGAAAAAAAAATATTGACCGACAGCCAAAATCCCTAATTTCCTACACGAAGTGTCATAGTTTCTGTCCAACATTATTTCGTCACGAACCATTTAGAAAAAATTAATTTTTAACGGAAATTACAACATTTTGTGCAACTGTCGCAGTAATATTATGGGGGGTACACCAAATCAATAATATTTAATACAATATCAATCTAGACAGAATCCCTGGCGGACCGGTCGATTGCCATTCGAGCCTCGGTCGATTGTGGAATTGACTTGTGCAGTATGTCAATTACGTTTCGAGTACAGATCGATCCAGATTTCTGGAATGACCGACCAACGATCGACTAAATACCGAGTCGGTTGCAGATCGACTGATCTTAATTTTTTTTTTTAATCTATTTTTTTTTTGACAATCGACTTGGTCTTAGGCAGATCGTGAGTTGGTTTGTGGGAAAAAATCAATTCTACTCGACCAGCAATCGACCCGGTAGTTGGTCGACCCTGACTCGATTATTACAAATCAGAATCAACTTGTACCCGAAAACCAATTGTTATGTCTGGAGAGTATCTCCCGTGTCATGACATGTGAGGTTTTTCAAATTTCATAAGCTCACTTGCTAAAAATGTAGATTTTAATTTTGACACTATTGGTTGTGTGTTTTTTTTTTAATTTGTTTCCTATCTTTTGTAGCTAAATAAAAATTCATCATTACATAACTCCTTAAAAATTGAACTAAATTCCATTTAACTAAATCAGATTTAGAGGTTTGAAATAGTTTATTTAATGGTTGTGCAAATCGTTATGACTATTGCAATACTAATAGATACATTGAACAATGATGTAATAATTTTTGCTCTTACTTTTTGAAATGTTTATAGGATACAGATTTTATCTTGCGTGGATCCTTAGTTGTCCCTTCTATTTTGCCACCAGCTGAGTTGTTGAGCCCTTATGGTTACTTTCTTCAAGACACTTCCTTCCACTTTTTTTTTAGAAATTGTGGAGTTCGTAATGTTTGATTGATTATTTTTGTGTAATGTATTGATATAACGTATGAAATCTATTTATTCGAAAGTTTGTGAGACTGTCTGTATTTGCGCAAAAGTAACGATGATTCCTTTTAGATTTGGATAAGGCACTAATATCGATTTAAGGAAATGGTATCCATGATCGGTTCCGACTGGCCGTTTTCTACCGTTTAGTTCGATACACCCAGGTTCGAAATCAGATTATAAATAAGACTTTTCCCGAGGTTGGAAACGTCAGATCGAGTCCGTGATCTTATTCCACCAGGTTGTTACTCAGTGTATCACTTGATTAAGTCTGAAGTTTTCGGAGATATGGGTGGTTTTTAAAGTCTACTGACTTCTTTCATAATAAGTCTGATTGGTGGAAAAATAGCTTGCTTCGTTCGCAAGTGCTCTCGATTTGATTATTTCTCAATTTTTTTTGGTTGGTTAATTGTTGTTTGGTATGGTCAAACAGTGCTGACTTGATTTAATTTCCCAATTTTTGTAATTGAGTTCATGATTGATTGCAGTTTCAATCTGGGTGCTCTTATTTCATCATTTGGTATTTCACGGTGTCAGGGAATTTTGTTTTGAAATAATATTTTAAGGTTGCCCTGTCAGGCGAGTTGTAGCGCTTTTTGTTGTGCTAATATTTATAGAAAATATGGATGACAATATACTATAATTATTTTTAACAGAATTGTGTGTTATATTATTTGAACGGTGATGAAAAGGAATCATCATGTAATGCGTTCACAGGTCGAGCGTGTGAATTCCATACATAAAGCGTCATATTACCACGTTGGATAATGCTTCTCTTCTTTATTCGGGCATTCGCGCTCGACCTGTGTGTCTTTGTCGCATTCGTTTGAGTGATATGGAAGGAAATTTTTTTATATTTATATATAAGTTATTTTGGTTACTGATTGCAATGATTTCATAGATTTCAATGTCGACAATTTGGACATTACAAAATCGACGTACTACACAAGTCGATTCTGTAATGTATCCGTCCGCCAGGGAAAGGAATTGAAAATGTGGCCGTAACTGGCACCCTAATGTATATACCGACTTGAAGAAGAATTTTTACTCACCGGATCGTTCATATATGAACATATAAATATATTATACAAAAAATGAATTCGAAATAAAATCACTGGTTCTGTAATTTTCTATTTTTCCTATTAATGACAAATTGTGCTCCGTTCTGATACCAAGTAATCTGGCGAGTGCGCGTCGTTTCTAGTTGTAATAACCAAAAAAAAATAGCCGATATTTTTATAAATTACACAAAAGAAAAAGGCAGTGTCTATTCACGCTCTCCACTGTAATCTTTTACCTTAGATCCACGGTAATTCTGGGCGTGGATCTACTGCATTTTTTTACTGTGGATCTACGGAACTTCTTTTTGCAGTGGATCTACTGAACTTCTTTTGGCAGTGGATCTACTGAACTTCTTTTTCGCAGTGGATTCACGGTGTTCTTGCCATGGATCCACGGTATTCCCGCCGGGGATCCACGGTATTTCTACCGTGACTCTGCGGTATGTTTGGCTGGGCATCCACTGAATTTTTTTTCACCGTAAATCCATGGTATTCCCACCGTGGATTCGGGCATATTGCTGTAAATCTATGGTATTTTCTTTTCCCAGTGGATCTAAGGGATTTCTAGTGTGGATCTACAGTATATTTTGCTCTGAATCTGATATACCTATATATATATATATAAAGGTGAGCTATATGAATTAAAAGAGGAACTACTTACCTGCGTCACTGTTACTGGTATCCTTGCTTTCCTTCGTTCACAATACAAATTTTTTGATAACATCAAAACCGCAATTTTTATATTAAAATTTTGGAAGACTTTTCCATTCGACAATTATTCCGAGAATGTGACGGAAATCAATTGCACAGCCAGAGGAGGCGTTATTATGGCCAAAAATGAAAGTTTCTTCTCAACTTCGCCAAGAATATATGTTTACTAGAAAAAATTTTCGTATTGGAAAAATTGAAAGAAATGGAGAAAGGCATTCGGGTTTTACTCTGGCAGATGAGCCCACTCTTTGTTTAGTTGGAAATTTATTTTACGTTTCCTCAAAAAGCCCGGGCTTCTGCAATCAAATAAAGATGAAATATTCGGAAACGTTGACCTGAACATTTAGTTTACGTCGAATTTGCATATTATGTGACTTATGGGTGGTGAAGAATTTCAATGATTATAAGAGTTTCAATAATTTCTACTTTACAATTCGAACAATTTAAATACTGTGACACATTTTCAAATTTTATGGAAGTAAAAGATTTGGAAATCTGAAAAAAATTTGAGTTTCCAAAATGCATGCCTTTAAACATTTCTCAAACTACAAAATCAGCAAAATTTCAACAATTGATATGAGAAAAGTTTAACAATTCGCAAATGCTTGAAATTACAAAAATAGGAAAAAACAGTTTTAAAAATTTCTGTTGTTCATATCCATGACAGATTTTTTTTATGATCACTACATATATGTTATCTCAACCGCTTGATTTAGCTTGAATTTCCAGCGTAAGGTCCTAATTTGGCAATAAAATAGCGTGATCTACTTTCCTGAACCACGATCTTATGAGAAGTTGGTTCAAAAATTTGCGAAAATTTAAGAAACTAGATATCGTTAGCTTAGCGGAAGAGACGCATACCTACGAAAAAATGTAACGAGAAAAATCTACGTATTTTCAACATTTGACTTTATATCTACATATGATATAACATTTCGAACAAAATTGCAATTTTTGCAGATACGTGCCTGTTCTACAGAGCTAACGATATGTGTGTGCATGCTGAGGCGTGCATATTCAGAACCAGTTATCGATATTCATCAGATAGGTGAAAAATGGTATTTTACGTTTTTGGTTGAAAAATACAATTTTTTTAGCCTAGTACGTAAAACGCCCTTTATACCTCTAGGGAGTAAAGTGCGCGATTCTACCCTCGCTTCGCTCGATTGAATCGCATTTTGCTTCCTCGAGGCATAAAATATCGTGTACTCTTTGAAAGTAAAGGTACTGGCTCGCCAAATGTCATTAGTACCCTCGGCTGTGTCTCGGGTAATAATCGAATTTGTCGATCAAGTACCTTTACTCCCTAGGGGTACAATATATTATTTTCTACCTAGGCTGTAAAATTACATTTTTCGATCCTAGGGAAAAAAATTTAACATTTGCCTAAAAATGACAGCCGGTTACTGAATGTTGAGAAAATAATTTAATTGCCAGGCTTCTTCTTTCAAGTTACTTCAATCTCGCTAGCATGGAGAATAGAGACCTCTATTCTCCATGCTCGCTAGAATACGATTACACAATCTCGTAGATCTAACACTAACTTTAGGTATATCAGATTAAGAACAGAATATACTGTGGATCCACGGTAAAAATACCGAAGATCCAATGCAAAAAGAAAATTCAGTACATTTACAGTAATATGCTCGAATCCACGTAGGAATACCATGGATCCACGGTGAAAAGGAAATTCAGTGGATCCACATCAAAACATACCGCAGAGTCACGATAGGAATACCGTGGATCCACTGCGAAAAAAAAGTTCAGTAGATACACAGTGAAAAATGCCGTGGATTAACGACAAGAATTACCGTGGATCTACGGTAAAAAATTACAGTGGAGCGTGTGAATAGACACTGCCAAAGAACGCAAAAAAACGGCCTTACGTTAAGGACGTTGACATATTACGCCACTTAATTAAAACACTATTGTTATTATTTTCCTAATTGACGGAATTGAATATGTAATAGCCAATAATGACATAAAAGAAGGTTCTTTTAATACCCTTTATGAGTCAACAATTAAACTGTTTTATTATGACATCAAAGGACCGAAAGTTACCTGAATCGACTCCGATTTTAATTGCCATCCATTCCTCAATAGCAAAAGACAGCAAATGCTCTTTATGGGATCTATTCAAGCTGCCCATAATGACCGAGAGTTGCTTTTTAGCATCTTGCAAAGCAGTTATATTATTACTTGACATTGTTACCCATTCATAACACGTGGTTTATAACCTATTTTTCAATTTTCGCACTTCGGAACCCGAATATAGGCAAAAACTGCGATTAACACTTCGCGAGTATTTACAGCTCTAAACGACTATAAAGGATTGTTCAAAGATAGAAATGTTCCGTTTAAAAAAGCTATATTGAACAACAAGTCATTAGCTAAGGTGGTGTACTCCCTATAACTATAATCTCTGGTGTACTCACAGAGATTATATGGGAGATCTCTCACGCTTATGGAAAGACATCAATTTGCATGGGATTAGCTGACAAATGAATGTTTTCGAAATAAAAAAATATGAAATCGATTGCTAATCGTTTGCCCATGATTGTACCATCTTTATTAATGTCTGATACTTATTATATTAATTATTAAAAAATAATCAAATGTGAGCCATGTAGTTGGCCGACAAATGATAAAAAATCACTTTATTCTAAATGTTTTTTTTTCAATTGAAAGGAAATTGTTTGTACTATCCGGATTAATCACTATCATTGATTGATAGTGCATTTATCTAAGTGTTATCAATCATTTCTGAATTTGATTTTTTTATTTTAAATGGCGCTGAAGGGGGGTGGAATATTTGAGATTTCAAGGACTCATATAAGGATAAAATACCATCCCCTAGGCACCAACGCAGACGTATAGAAGAAAACAACTCTATAATGAAGACTATCAGAGGCTCATTGATTAATGTCGTAAATTGTCCCCAGTTGACAAGCAATTCCGCTTTCAGGGACTGTCTCAGATCTACCTATGGAGACAGGAGATATAACGAGAAATGTCCTAGCACTTCACAAATGGGGACTTGTCGTTCAACCACCATTAAGATAGTAAAAAAACCCTCAAAAATGAACGGTTAATTTGCGAAATATGGCCAAAAATCCGAACACCCAATACTTTCCGTCAAAACTTGGATATAAAACTTGCGATGGTCCTAATTTTGTTTTCCTACATTAAAGTAACTCATCAGTCAGCAATGTTTTATAAACAATAAAATTCGTTATAAATAAGTAATGGATATTGCTCACAAAACGGCCGATCATATTGTATCATGTGCAAAAAAAAAAAATACAACGTCAATCGAGCAACAACATTACGATTAAAAAATCTGATCCCATTTTCCGATGAGTGAGTCTTTGTGGTTTTAAAAAATCTTCAAATTGTATGAAGCTGCTGAAGTAGCTCAAATTGGAATCAATGTCAATAATACCATGTGTTATCCGCCAGCCTATATTCTTTTTTGCTGAAAAAATGCTCCAATTTTCAGCTATCCGATTTACACGCACTTATTCTTCTTCCAAAAGGATTTAGTGTCAAATATTATGTATACTCGAGTTCATAAAAGTGATAATGTATCGTCTAATTGAGAAAAATAGAAATCTTTGACTGATTTGCGAGAATAGTTGACTTTATTCGTCCTCATCATCCCAGCACGGGCTGGCTTAAAATAGTATCTAATAAATGAACGGATGGGTTAAAATATATCTGACCCTTTGCCATACACAAACCAACCTACTGATAGTGTCTGCCTCATATTAAATTTCGTCATTTTTTCCTTAAAAAGTTAATTATGTTGTTTAGGAATAATTTCAGGGAAAACTCCACTATCAATTTTTAAATTACGAATTTCCATTTCGACGAAAAAGTTTCTTTCTCTTTTTACTGTGAATTGACTTGCAAGGTGTATTTTAAATTTTGGAATGAATGATACCTCTAACTGCAAATTAATCCAAAAGAAGAAAAAGCAATTACAATTAGGAACTAAATTTATTACCGCAATTTATATAACAAGAAATCTTGAAACGTGACAAATATACATCATGCACCAGACAATTGTCTTTCTTTTCTTCCATTAAGTTCCCTTTGCCTAGAAGATTTATTTCATTTCCGCTCTCGACTCCATAATGGAAAGTGCAGCAACAGGAGTGATTGTGTCGTTCAGATAACCTTTGCTAACATTTAATCTCAGATCATCGTACTCTTCCCATCGTCCGCCTGGCCTGCGACAGTATGCGGTGAAATGGGCGCCATAACTCGTAATTATTCCCGCCAATCTGAAAGCAATTAAGAACTTATGGATGTAGAAGAACAGTATTTTTTCTATGAAAACATTGCATGTGTAACTTTCAAATCTATTTATTCATTTATTCAGTTGGTTATTTTTTTATGAGAGCTAGACGTTTTTGCCGGGTTGTCGGCAAAACGACAAAATGAGAATTGCCGGCAAAGTTAAAATTCTTACAATTTTGAAGATTTCTGAGAATTTTTAAAATTTTCTCGAAATTTTTGTAAATTTTTGGAACGTTTAAAATTTTTTTAATTTTTTGAACTTTTGAAATTTTTTATATTTTGCCACCAACATTTCAAAAATTCCAAAAATTTCAAAAAATTCCAAAAATTCGAAAAATGTTCAAAAATTCTCAGAAATTTTCAAAATTATGGGGATTTTAACTTTGCCGGCAATTCTCATTTTGTCTTATTAGCACAAGAACTTATTGGTGAAGCAAATATTTCGATGTCTGTAAGGTCCTGAGGTATCCATCAAAACCTGATCATTTCCTTGAATTTACTTACCACGTTAATGACTTCCCACAAAATTCCTTCATAAATACAAAAATCATGCGCACAAGCCCAATTAATTACCATTAGCTATGAATCCTTTAAAAATTAATAAACGATGAACCTCTTACATGCATTATTAACTGATTACGAAAATCCCAGGGAATGAAAACTAGATGTTGGGGAAGGAGGGAACTATATACAAATGATTGACAGTAACATAAAAATATTAATAAAGTTATTTACTTCAGAAAATAGAATGAAATCAGGCCGATAATCAAGATCGAATTAAATCTGTTCCGTGCCAGTTCCTCCCATTTTTTCCGCTGTGAAAGATACCTGGAACCACAATAAGGAATAGAATCATTAAATATTTCAGTTTTATTTATTTGAGTCTTATTCTTGAAATTTTTGCAAGTTTAAAAATTTTGGGAATTTTTAAAACTTGAAAAAAAAAATAAGTGACAGTATTTTTTCTCTTTGAAAATTTTACCAAAACAGGAACAAAATCAAAAAATGACGGCAATTAGATAAATCTAGTTACAGTCTGAAAGCTGCAGTCCAGATCTGCAGCTTTTGGGCTGCTCGAGCTTCTCTCCCGAGACCGCGAACCTAGCGACCGCTTGGAGACAGATCTGTAATGATGAGTCCAACATCATTCGAAAATTATGCATTAATCGAATTTGAATTAATTGAAAGAATCAATTGGATTTTTTTTAATTATCGGAGATTTGAAGGTTTTTGAAATTTCTGAGATTTTCAGAAACCTTAAAATTAAAAGAAATTTTACGAAATTGAAAAGTTTTTCAATTTTTTAAATTCTGAATTTTTTGAAATATTTGACATTTTTTAGTTTTTTGAAGCTTGAACTTTAATTTATTTGTTGAAAGTTGCAAAATTGTTAATGTTTTTAATTGAAAAGATCGGAAATTAAAAATGAATACAATTTTAATAATTTCAAATCTTGCAATTTTGATTTTTTGATTTTTTGAAATTTGAAATTTTAAACCTTACTGAAACTTGAAATGTTGGGAATTTAAAAAAAAATAAAATTTCAAATTTCTTTGCAATTATTTTTTTTTTAGATAAAAAAAAATGAAATTTAATTTGTTTCTGAACCTATTTCTTTCTAAAAAAAAAAGTCAATATTCTTAAAAGTAAAAGAATTTTTTTTTTAATTGTGAATGTTTTAAACATTTGTGATTTTTTTATTTTTTTTTTAATTATTTTTTAATTTTGGAAATTTGTATAATTATTCAGTTTCTTAAGGTCTTTCAAACCATTTCAAATATTGGAGCTGTTGAAATGTTTGGATTTTTTATTGTTGGAATTTTGAATAAAATTTTTGTTTTTTTTTTAATTGCAATTTTTAAGTAAAATACTACATGCCTTGGTACGTGAATCAGCTAGAGCTAGACATAAGACTATCCTGAAGGCACTGGACATCTCGTATTTGCTGCAGAGACCTAGGTATTTTCATATTCACTGAGTTTCTCGGCCAATCCGGCTTAATTGGACGGCCCTTTGGAGCACGTAGGAGAGTCGGGGAATGGTCTCCATGGACACCTGGTTCATGTGCTCGCAGGTCCGGAGGTTTTAGAGGACTGGGCGGACATCGTAATGGGCCCATGAAGACCTTCGTTTTTATTGTCTCCAGACTCGAGTGACGTATGAACCGACGGACGAAGGATTCTGAAGACTAAGAAGCGCTTAGCGATGAATACGTCGACGTCGACGTGTGCGAACGCATCGTCAGCTGCTGGTTCGTTAACCCTTGAGTGGTCGCGCTCTTTCTAGCATCTGACTCGCGCCACAGTGGCGCTCTATAAGTCGAGTAGCGTCCTGTGAGCGAGTTGCTCATAGCGCGACCACTCAAGGGTTAACTTTATGTCCTCGGAATCCGAACCAGACCAAGGAACCTGCAACCGAGATTGATTGTGAAAACTTGACAAATTTTGAACATTTGAAAAATTTGGAAATTTTGAAAGTGTTTGACACATTTAAAACAATTTGACAATTTCATAGATGTGGAAAATTTTCAAAGTTCAAATATTCGCTATTTTGAAAGTTGAAAAAATTATTTGTAGGAATACTTTGAAAACTGAAAATTTGAAAATTTCGACAATGTTGAAAATTAAAAAAAAAAAATTAAATTTTGAAAATTTAAGAAGTTTTTAAAAATTTTGAAAATTTAAGAAATTTAAAAAAATTTTGAAAATTTACGAAATCTTTAAAATTTAAAAATTGTGAAATTTTAAAAACTATAAACAAATTGTAAAAATTTGTAAACTGTATTTATCCTCAAGACGCAATGTTTGAAATTTTTAAACTTTTGCAAAGTTTGGAATTTTTAAAAAATCTTCAATTTTTTCAAATATTCAAAATGTTAGAAATTTTTGCTATTTTTGACACTTAACATTTCTAAAATGTTCGAAATTTTTGACGTTTTAAAATTTTTTTAGAATTTTAGATTTTTTTGTATTCAATTTTCGAATTATAAGAAATTCTTCTTGGGTAACACCATCAACATTACTGTATTGTTTTTAAGGTGTCCAATTTTGCCCCCACCTTGGCCACCTTCCAATATATTTCCCTATATTACTGCTGAACAGACCCCCATAACACCGGCGATAAAATCCGGCAATTATCATAACCATGAGAAATTGTCTTTTTCTTTATTTTAATTGCATGATGAATCTAAGCGTTCTCCGAATGCTATGTACGTATGATTGCCACGGCTGTTGCTGTACTCTGTGAATGAAATCAAAGTCATAGCTGAGCAGATTAACATTATTAGTAAGATATCATTGGCGTCAGTTAATTATGCCAGAATCGGTATCAGGAATAATCAGCAATGTCTGAAAACTGAGAGGGGGGCGGTGGGGCATAATGGAACGTTTTGTAATCTTCTCTAATAGTCAATATAATCATTATTAAATGAAGATATTATGATTTGAAGAATAGTACAAAACGTCCCACCATGCCCCACCGTCGCCTAGAACGTTGATTTCTGCTACAGATATTTGAATTATAACCTAACAAACGGAAATTCATGGAGCAGAGATTGGCTCCAAAATCTACGACGCGTTTGATTGATAATTACAATTGTACCTACCAGTCTGAAGTAGCCTTGTCCGTTTTTTCATGCATTCAATTGCATTACTGTTTTTGTTCGCCATATATATTTAGGCATCTTGCACCTGGTGCATATGCACGGATGCACATATAAATATATACATAGCGCCTTGCTATGTATATATATGTAAAACAGGGGATGCGCGCGCATCATATTCCACCCCCCTTCAGCGCCATTTAAAATAAAAAAGTCAAATTCAGAAATGATTGATAACACTTAGATAAATGCACTATCAATCAATGATAGTGATTAATCCGGATAGTACAGACAATTTCCTTTCAATTGAAAAAAAAAATATTTAGAATAAAGTGATTTTTTATCATTTGTCGGCCAACTACATGGGTCACATTTGATTATTTTTTAATAATTAATGTGATAAGTATCAAACATTAATAAAGATAGTACAGTCATGGGCAAACGATTAGCAATCGATTTCATATTTTTTTATTTCGAAAACATTTCTTTTGTCGGCTAATCCCATGCAAATGCGAGAGATGTCCCATATAATCTCTGTGTTGACGCTGAGGAAATATTTTCGCCGAAATCTCCCTAAACCCCAAGCTTGCGTCCCCAGCGTACCTGCTTCAAAAGTGCCAACAAACCCCGCAAGTTCCGTGAACTCATCAAAAGTCCATAAAAACTTTACTAAAAAAAATAATCAACTCACCTAAAATCCGAAAATGTTCCCCCGCAAAAACATGAGAAACTAACCCGAAACGCGTTTACCCTTCCCCAAGCGCAAAATTGTAAAATTCTTTCACCAAAGATGACAATGTGAAGCAACAGGCCAATGAATCAATAATCTATATTTATGGATGTACTTAAGGTACAAATTCACATATAATGATCAAATTGAGCTGAATCATACAGACGGTAAATATATTGACATAATTTATATGTGGTTATATTCACAATTGCATTTTTTTCTTTATATGAAACAGGCAAGTAGTCAGATATTTGTTACATTGCTTATCAGATATATTATGATTAATTGCTATAAGATAATGATCATCTTCGGATTTCAGCGTTTTCATAAAATAGCATTACATATATATTGAATTGTAATATCTATTATGAATATTCCATTGCCAAATGTATTGTTCTTTTTCTCCAATTAAGCTTCAATATCATTTCTACAAGCATAACTTTTTTACAACTTTAAGTACACCTTAAAACTGCCCTCTTGGAACCTGTCATATTTCGTCCGGTATATTTGAATTTGATCGAATCGGACCGATTATGACAAAATTCCATACAATATGTTTGCCTTCATATGTCACATTATCGCAATATTAAGTTTTACAATAATGGTATGTGTCAACATCATGACCAATTTTATTGCCCACAATCTTATATGAGAGCATAAATCCAGAATGTTTTCCCAGTTTTCATTGGAAATGTCCCCTCCTACATTAATTTATACTGATTATTTGTGGTTAAATGACTTCCTTTATAACTTCCATTTGTTTGACAAATTTAATCATTTGTCCTCTATCCAATGCAAATGGACTCTATGATATAATGCGCAATGCATCAAATTGATTTGTACCTGCATGTGACAATATTATCAGACGATACCGATTTGCAGCGGCCAATTACATCAAAAAAATCTCTGAAATAAAAAAAAAAACAAAAATGTCGAACTTCTAATTTACCAATTTCCATATCGATCATATCGTCAATATTATCTATGCTTATGTCATCTTTGCATATTTCCCGTAAAATAACTATAACCTCCAATCCAATTGCCGCTCCTATTTATGTTGGGAAGTGCTCACGTCCATTTTGGCTCTTATGACTCCACTGATAAATATTTCGTAATCTGCGAAAGATAGCGGAATATTAATAAAAACGTTTCTTATTGCCCATCAAATTTTCTACAAAAACGTTATTATAGATATTGTAATGCCACGATTCGATTTCAAAATATTCACCAATAAAGTCACGAAAAACCGCTTTGCAATTCACCGACTTCGAAATCAATCCGAAATAATTTAATTTTCCATTCAGATGACCGTGACTGGGCATAATTCAAAATCTCCATTTTGATTTGAAAGTCAAGATTCCGCTATTTTGGCCTTAATGAGCCCAATGATGATCTGGATCCTTTTGTGTGCTTCGCTACTTCTGGCAAATGGTTTGCGAAACTTCGAGTCAGAAGGCTACTGTGCTCCCTACAACGGAAAAATATGCCGAAAATACTTGACGGGTGTCGGGAAAGTGTGGTTCAATGATTCGTCTGATAATCCTGGTGGTGTTCTCAATGAAGAGATAACGACCGACCTTTGGGAGGAATTAATATCGAAATTGAAGGAGCCCTGTCGATCCGCAGCTGAGAAAATGCTCTGTGTTTATGCATTTCCCATGTGCCATAAATCGCAGAGCCTCCCACTTTGCTATGAAGACTGCCAAGCAATTAGACACGAATTTTGTTTCAATGATTGGGCGCTAATTGAGGATAATAAGCAGAGGGGCATCTACATGAGGTCCATACATTTATCCATTCTATATCAGTGTTAAAACTGTAGACCATATCAAGTCAATACTTAGAGCAGAGTTTCCAAGAAATCACTTAGAATCAGTGCTAGGAAACTTCGTCTTTGGACCGTTGTTTCCGGGCAAAAGCTACCCAATTTTTCCAACTACACCTAACGACCATATTGCAAATAAAGTCATAAAAAATACTGTAAAACCTATCCCAAGATATAACAGATCTTCAATAATATTGCTTGTTCACGTGAGCAATGTATTAAGAAAGACTAGAGGGGCGCGAGTTTTTTGCATTTCTTCAAGTAAAAAAGATCGATGTTCTCAATGCATATTAATGAGTTAAAAGACAGTGTAGGCAATGATAAAAAATTATGATTTCCTTAGAAACAAATGGAATACAAGCGATCAAGAATGTTGGAATGCTAAAAATCATGTTTTTCAGTAAAAATATCCAACCAAACACATAACTTTTAGCGTTTTAACGTTTCTAAAAAAAAAAACATTTTTCCCGTTTAAAACATAACTGATTTTTTTGTGGTTAGCTCACTCTGTTGTTTCTAATAAGGTTCCTAGTCTAAAAACCTAATAAGTAAAACTGAGCAAGCATTGGAGTAATCATCGAACGGATACTCAACTATTTACAACATATTGATAGCTCACAATATTGTCCGTGACTCGCATTTTTGGCTCCCATTGAATCAAAATTCGGCTCAAAATTCAATTGATATTATTTTCCTGAATTTCTAACGGTTTTACATAAGACTAAATTTTTGACACTCAGTGCGTGACGCCGGTTTTCACGCAAGCTTCGCGTGCGCGAAAACCTGCCCATGCCCTAACTGTCAAAACACAATGTTCGCTACTCGGGCAAAAAAACTTTTTTGGCGATTGTGAATGCAATCACAATCCCCAAAAAAGTTTTTTATGCCCTTGTTACGAAAAGTACTATTTCCCCAATTTTCGTGAGCTTCTCAACCTCATTCGCGGAAAAAAAACAAAAAACAAAAGACTGCAAAAACTCTCCAGAGGCAGCTCCACAGATTTCTTAAATGCTGTCTCACAGTATTGATCTAGTATTCAATAAAATGTCTCAACTACGCTGAAATTCCGCAGGTCTCGAGGTCACTTCAGACTTCCAGACTGTGACGTACTGCCCAAGCTGACAAAGGGCTCAACGACATGTTCCCATATTCACTTGACGGATATGAATCAGGAGCTCGTCACTTATGACTGTGTCCGTGACAACGGTAGATTTTACATGGGGAATATGAACAGATCAAAGAGTGGTTTGGACTGTCAGCCCTGGGATGCCCAACAGCCGCATTTTCATAACAAACCGCCAAACGTCTTTCCCCAAATTCGTTTTGGCAATAATTTTTGTAGGAATGCAGGGGGCGATGAGTTGGTACCTTGGTGTTTTACAATGAATCCTGAGGTTCGTTGGGAGCACTGTGACATTCCGGTTTGTGAAAATCAAATGCTGTTGCCTCCTGAGATCAAAGTAGACTCGCATGAGATCCTGATCGAGGGACTTTTCACACCCGGCTTCACTCTGACCCTATCCGCCATCGGTGTACTTCTAGTAATGGGTTCTCTGCTGTCGCTATTCCTGACCCAGCGCCTCAAGAAACAGCGAAACAACGGATACTACAACGCTGCTCCAATCCCTGATGTCAGTATTGACTTGGACAAACTGCCAAGTAATGAGGCTTACCACAGGTAAACGCATGGAACAGTTTAGTAGTAGAAGATTAACTTTTTGTGTCTTGAGTTTAGTTCCGCTTCAAACGAAAAGCAATGCTCAATTTGAACTTTCTAGACGCGACCTAAAACGAACAATAAATTACATTAACAGAACGGGTGTGCAGCTAAACCCTAAATTGGAGAAGCTAGAGTTCCCGCGGAACAACATAATCTACGTCAGAGATCTTGGCCAGGGTGCTTTTGGGCGCGTATTCCAAGCGAAGGCCCCAGGTCTCATTCCTAACGAAGAGTTCACCAATGTTGCGGTCAAGATGCTCAAGGATGAGGCTTCCCAAGACCTTTTAGTGGACTTTGAACGCGAGGCCTGCCTTTTGGCGGAGTTCGATCATCCCAATATCGTTAAACTTTTGGGCGTCTGCGCCCTTGGACGCCCTATGTGCCTACTCTTTGAGTACATGGGTCGAGGGGATCTCAACGAGTTCCTTAGGTATTTCAGATGAACAGAATTATAGAAGTGTTTATAGATTCGGAAACTTTGAGATATCACAGAAAACATTGAGGACTCCTTGAAAATTTAAAAAGTTGAAAAATTATAAAATTTGAAAAAATGTGCGATTTTTTTTCCACCTCGTATGTTTTGAAATTCCAATATTTTCTACAATTTTTGGAATTTCCAATAGTCTGGGTTCCGACGAATCCCAACCTTTGAAATCTTTGAAAATAAACAGAAAAATAATTTCACAAATTTTCAAAAAGTCTAAAAATTTTATAAATATTTTAGATTTTTTAAATTGTGAACGCTTCAATTTTTCCAAAATTATAGTTGAAAAAATTACCCATCGTTAAAAAAATCTGAATGCTTAGACATTCCAGAAAATTTCCTTAGCTATAGTGCTTCAATATCTTTTCATTCTAATTCGACAATTTCTAGGAGCTGTTCGCCATCCAATGGCTACAAATTCATAGACTCTGACGAGGCCAGGCTCTCCCATATGGACCTTATAAATATAGCCATCCAAGTAGCCTCGGGGATGGTCTATCTTTCTGATAGAAAATTCGTTCATCGGGACCTCGCCACCCGAAATTGCCTCATCAACGATCAAATGGTAGTGAAGATTGCGGATTTTGGACTGTCCCAAAAAATTTATCTGCAGGATTATTACAAAGGAGATGATCAGGATGCTATACCTGTCAGGTGTGTATAAAAAAAGTACAATTCCAATTATCCATAAGCACGAATTGCGAAAACACATTTTGTTAAGTTTGAAAAGATTGAGATCTAGTTTTTAACTTCCAGAAAGTGGGAAGTTATTGAAATGCCTCCGATTTGTATGTAATGAAGGTTCTGAATGATTCACTCGGAACGTGTTCACGTAACTTAGATCTGATTAGATTTTGGATGAAATTGGTCCACTACATATATTGTTATGAACGATTTCAATTGTTTATAATGTTCTACTAGAATGACTTTTTTCGATAATTTGCATAATTAAGGAGGTATATCCGTTTCAACAATTATGTATGTAATAAGTGAACGAATGAACCCAGCGGTGTCATGAAGGTCTCAATCGAAACATTTCTGTGCAGAATCGAGCGGATTACACTTTGAAGGGTATTCATGCAGTATATGCAATGTTCTTAACAATTGCAATTGTTTATACTGGTTATACATCCACTCCGTAAAATATTAAAATTATCGGCTTTATTGCTGCTACACCCCTATTGGCCCCTCAGTCCCATTCAAGTAACGCGCATAAGTCTCAGCCTCATGCTCACCATGCATCTACTCAAATATTCATAATTATCTGCTTCATAAGTAACTCAGTTCGGAATTGTGAAATCTGTAAATTTTCATTAGGAAACTAATAGGGGTCATTGGTTAAGCGGGGTATACTGATTAAGCGGGGTATATTGGAGGAGAATAAATTTAGTACGCGGTGCTGAAATACCCAATCGGGAAGTTTTGTGTGTGCTCCGAATGGGCACAAACCGAACGAGCATCACGGCAAATAGGGATGCCATACGTCTGTACCGATGTTACGACTGACGATATTAGAAGCCTTCTCTTCTGTTTCGGCTCTCCGATGTTGGATAATCTTATATAAGTATAATCTTAGTTTTGATCTTGATTTCAGAAATGTGTTTTTTCCACAGGAGTTTGGAATCAATATGTAAACCTAACGATTTCACAGAGTGCGTTGAGGTAATCTTATGGCTACGAATAGTTACACGGAAAAAAATAATTCCGTTGTCGTCCAGATAGCGTTTGGTTAGATCTGATTTGCTAGCATAGCAAAAGGTTATGTGACGATAACTACTTTATGGACTTGCAATCCCAACACTTCATTTGCTATTTTAAACATATTTTCTGTTACCCCAACGACAAACGAAATGCTATATTAACAATGAATATGCTACCTTAACACCGGATTTTCCCAGAACCAACGGTACTCGTTGGTTCTTTTTACATTACATTGTTACGTCAACTGAGTAATTTGTTAAAATTAACAATTAATTTCGTTACCCCAACAAGATTTTTTGGGTTGAAAGATCCTTCTATTCTATTCTAGTCTGTTCTATTGATCAATATTGATCTCAAAATGAATTCATTCAATATATGCATTTTACAATACAATTTTAGTATGTGCAACTTGATGTAGGAAAATATGATACATTTTTTTGCAAAATCATCAAAGAATACATTGATCATTATGACTTAATTGTAACATACATTACATTAAACAGTACATTATATTAATCATTACGTACATTACATTAATCATTACATACATTACATTAATCATTGTATACATTACATTAATATAATACATTAATCATACATTACATAGACAGTTCATTACGCAAAATTACATATTTATCTCCATTCGCCGTGGTGAACATATACGGGCCATGGATTGAATAAATTCGTTGCTTCAACACAGAATTTTTCCTCAGTTTCTTGAACTTCATAGGCCGCTATGGCCTCACGGTATCACTAAGTTCCCACTCCCTTAGAATCTCTGCAGCAGAGGCTGCATTTTCACTACTTTATCACTAATAATCTTTGAAATAACCGGTCGCAAAAAGCAATTTTATGTTTGTTCACGCAGCACACGATATTTCCACTATGGTTTCCACCTATGAACTGACGAAAAATTCACCCGACAATTGCTTCGCCCCCATGTTTTGGCTTGTTCCCGATAGAAAATTGTTCCCAGGAACAATCATAAAATAGAGTAAGGAAGGGCGATGAGAGTAAACGGGACAGACACGTAAACCCTTTACGTTTTACCTGAACACGTTTCCCTATTTTAAGCTTTTTATAACCCCAAGAGCGTCGGGGGCTTGCTCGTAGAGTGACCCGATTTTGGTGCTGCCCTTTGAATCTGGGGAAATCCCAATCGCTAATTGTCTTTAGCACAGAAATTTCTTTTGTGGTCGGCAAATTTTCATTTCATTTTATATTATTTTTTATATAATTAATATAATATTGTTGTTTATATATAATTTTGTTATTATACCTTCTTATTATTATTAATATTGTTTATATCATTTATATATACTTTATTATAAATGAGTAATAAGTTACTTATTTATCACATATCATTTCATATTGCAAATATTATCAAAAATGGAAAACAAAAGAATTCAGCATGGGTCAATCAGTCTCATTTCATAAAAACTGATCATGAGAATGTGGAAATAATGAATGCTTCGTTGTGACAACAAATCAGATGACAACCAAATTACGAAGGTTCCATCAACAAAATGACTTTCATGGACTGAGCGTAAAATTCGTCAAGTTAGCAAATCAATTTTAACAAAATCACCTAAGTTGACCTGAATAATGGTCAGGGCCTCAGGTAGCGAATACACACGTAGCGCTTAAAGATTTTTGGTTACTTCAGCAAATCAGATGATAGCAAACGGGTATTTGCTAGAACAAGGAAATTATTTTTCTCCGTGTAACATCGGACTGGCCTTCACGCAGAAAAATATAGACGTTAGACTAGCGCGCCGCACGCTACCCCAACCAATTTCGTACGCTAATATACGGACAACGGAAGTGTCCGCTAGGGTAGCAACTCCCGTCTGCTGGCATCGGATTTGTTAGTCTAACGGAAGGCCTCCGGTCAGGTAACTATTTTAGGGATTCGCTGTTTCAACGCTTGGTTTGTTATACGAACGCATTTGTCTTTAATCTTTAAGGATGTCATTTCAACTTATTCTACCTTCGTTGAATTTACATTGCTTTTGTTGCATTGATCCTGAAAATTTTCTGATTACACACATGTGTGATTAGTTATGATGGCAATTGATGAGTTAAAACAACGGTTTTTTTCAAGGAACCAACTGCCTTTGCTTTATTTACATATAATCCGCGATCTTAATCAATTTGTTACGTTATTCTGGGATTTCTTCTTATTCCTGAAATTTTCCTTAATATACTGATTTTGATATTAAAGAAGTAATTATTATTGCCCTGGAAATGATGGTTTCAGAAAATAATTACACCTGAATTGTTTTATTGACATTTTTTTTAATACAATATAATACCAAACAAAAATTGGTTAAAAAACTAGAAAAATATATGTTTTATATACACAAGTTAGAGTTTGTTTCGCAGAACTAGAAATTGACGTCCATCCGCCATAGTGTGGACATATACAGGCTGCGGAAGAAGTAAATTGCTTGTTTCAATACAGACCATTTAATCGGTTTCTTCAACTTCATAAGCCCCCATATGGTCATTTAATCTAATATCATCATAATAATTGCAAATAAAAGTGGGATAATTTGCCATAACATCAAATAACGGAATTTGTCTAATCTTTCCAAAAACTAATGCCAAATGATGCTCAGAACTGGCGATCACTAATGCCATTTGCCGTTTGAAAACAGTGCCATAATACTCTACCCAATTTGTTGAATAACATTGTTCTTCGTTTTGAAGACCTTGAGGTAAAAAAACCATAAAAAAATGGGATGCGAGTGTGACCCTCGACGGGTCGCATCTATAACTTCCCGATACTGTGTGTGTGTATTTTTTTTCTTTAAAAAAAAAAAAAGAAAAAAGAAGGAAGCCAACCTCCTTCCTCACGCTTCCCTCTTTCTCTTTCCTCCCTTTTTTCAAAATCTTTATTGAAAACACACCAAAAAATTTAGAAAATCAAAAGAACCAAATAAAGAAAAGACAAGGGACAATACCCCTTGGCCTAAACTAGTAGAAGGATAACCTTCTATATCCCAATATCCCCAAATCACGACGGAACATCTGTGAATCAATACTTCATTGCGTAGGGAACGACAGCTGCGGCTTCCTCACTACCGAATCCTTTCCGGTCGTTCACGGTAAGAAGATCCTCCGGTTACTCTGGATTTCCCCGAAGCTGCTTCTCGCGGTGCAGCTCCTGCAGACCCTCCATTGCGAAATCGCTTGTCTCGTTCCATGCTGTCATTGAGGACAGCATAACTCCCACAAGATTGCCGGCGTTAATGGGTTTGCCTGCGCTATTTTCCCATATAGATCGTTGGACGTCGAAACGCGGACATGCAAAGAGAACATGTTCCGCGTTTTTGTGAATTCTCTGACACTTTGGGCAATCCGGGGAATCCTCATGCTTGAATTTGTGAAGATATTCCCGAAAGCACCCGTGTCCTGAGAGCATCTGGGTTAGGTAGTAATTGACTTGTCCATGTGATCGGTCAAGCCAAACATTGTAGCTAAACACTGTAGCTGTTATCGCTGGATGTTGTGGTTACGTATTTCTCTCCTCAGTTCCACTGGGCTCAGCTCAGTTGATCTTTTGTCCATACTGTCCGGTATGCGCCAGCCACTCTAAGGGCACTTAGCCTGTACACTGGAACAACTTGCCGTCGTGCTGCTTGACTTCGGAGTGCATCAGCCCATAGAGGGATACCATATATTAATACCGGCGTGACAATTGATGATAACAAGAGCCTTCTCCTCTGTTTTGACCCTCCAATGTTCGGCATGAGTCTTGCAAGGGCAGTCCTCACTGCACCCACCTTACTGCTTGCATGTTGGGCTTGTTGTCTAAAACTGAGTCGGGCATCAATCATAATTCCTAGGTACCGTATATAGGGCTGGGAAGTTATTTCGTGCTCGCCGAGTTGGAGCGTGATTGTCTCCAGTTTCTTTCGGCTCATCTTCTAGTGCCAGTCAGTCTTATGCTCTGCAAGTTGTAGACCAATCGAATTCATCCATTTCCGTATCTTGTTGAACACATTCTCAAAGATGAGCTGAAGCGTGAATAGGTGTTTTTCACGATGATAATAGCCACGTCATCTGCAAAAGCCACGAGCTTTGCCCCCGTCGGCAATGCCAGTTTCAGCACTTCGTCGTACACGATATTCCACAGAAGGGGCCCCAACACTGAGCCTTGAGGTACACCCCCAGTCACCTTATATGTTTTGGGACTTACTTCTCCGTCATACTTAAGAACTCTGTTGGTGAAGTAATTACCTACTATATCTTGGAGATATGTCCATACTGATAGCTTCGATAATACCGCCAAGATATAATCCCACCGTACCGAGTTGAAAGGATTCTTGACGTTCAGAGTAACAACCAAACAGTATTGTTTCGCACCTCTTTTCCATCGTCCGCCCTCAATCGCTCTCTTCACTGTTCTCGTTGGCCAACAGGGGTTCCACCGCTGCCTCGATTCTCTGGTGTACTATGCGCTCCAGAATCTTGCCCGCTGTATGCAGCATACAGAGTGGACGATATGATGATGGCTCGTCCGGTGACTTTTTCCCCTTGGGGAGAAGTACGAGTCTCTGTTGTTTTCATCTGCTGGGGAAAATACCTTCCGTGCTGCATTGATGGCGGCCTTCAACGCTATATTTGGTACACCATCAAGACTGGGGGCCTTGTTGTTGCCCACTCTAGTACTGGCCTTGAGCGAGGTTTTTTTTTTTTCTCCTCCGTCCCTCTCATTTGTACGCCCCCGGTAGCGGCCGAGTAAGCATTCCTTCAGGGGGCGTACCGGACACCCACCCATGCGGCTGGGGCTGACTTTCGCCATTTTTAGGCCATCGTATTTCTAAACACAGGGTAACCCTTCAGAAACCCCTGTGCTACGATGGCCGGCGCCTATGATGGAACCCAACCTCCCCCCCCCCCCCTGCGTCGGGTTAGGTTCCCGCTCGGCCGGGCGGTCTCATTTTATGGGTACCGCCGATAGCACACACGGAATGTTCCTGCATCGGTCGGAATCCATGAGAAAATATTTTGAAAAAATATTCTCCGGCGGCCGGGCGCGAACCTAGGACCTTCGGAGTAGTAGGCAGAAAATCTACCAGTACGCCACCGCCCCGACACTGGCCTTGAGTGTGTGTGTGTGTGTTTTTTTTCCTCCGTCCCTCTCATTTGTACGCCCCCGGTAGCGACCGTGTAAGGATTCCTTCAGAGGGCGTACCGGACACCCACCCATGCACCTGGGGTCGACTTTCGGCATTTTTAGGCCATCGTATTTCTAAACACAGGGTAAACCTCCAGAAATCCCTGTGCTACGATGGCTGGCGCCTATGATGGAACCCCCCCCCCCCTGCGTCGGGTTAGGTTCCCGCTCGGCCGGGCGGTCTCATTTTATGGGTACCGCCGATAGCACAGCCGGAACGTTCCTGCATCGGTCGGAATCCATGAGAAAATATTTTGAAAAAATATTCTCCGGCGGCCGGGCGCGAACCTAGGACCTTCGGAGTAGTAGGCAGATACTCTACCACTACGCCAAAGCCCCGACTGTGTGTGTGTGTGTGTGTGTATGACGATACGCGTATGAAGTCAAGCTGTATGTCAGTAACGCAAATTCAACTATTAATCGATTATTACAATTTTTTTTCGATATCTCGTGAAATATGATGCCTAGCAAAAAAAGTAATACAACATGAAATATGTAGTTTCACGAGAGAAACAACTTTTGTTTGATACTTTTTCTCGTATCTGTCATTGTTCTCGAAATACAGCGGTATAAAAAATTAAAATTGTTAATTGAGCGATATCTCCTAAATTACCGCAGTTATGAAAAAAAAATCATGACACATAAAATTCGTATCTCCATGTGGGGAACAACATTTATTAGAAACTTTTGCTTCCACGGTTTTTGTAATACGACGTTATAAACAATTGAAGGAATTGTTATTTCAGTTTAACATTCCTTGCGGACCTGGACACCATGGAGACGCATCGATTAAAAAAAAAAACCAAATTAGCCCATTGGTTCCTGAACCGTGAACACAAAATTTTGTCAACATACATACACCCCCCCCCCACACACACACACACGGGGCTTTGGCGTAGTGGGTAGAGTGTCTACCTACTATTCTAAAGGTCCCGCGTTCGATTCCCGCTCACTGCAAATATTTTTTCTGAAAAATATTTTCCCACGGACTCCGACCGATGGCAGGAACATTCCGTGTGTGCTATCGGCGGTATCCATGAAGTGAGACCGTGAGCCGGGACCGAACGCGACCCGTCGCGCGGGGGGGGGGGGGGCAGGGAGGGTTCCATCGTAGACGCCCGCCATCGTATCACAGGGGTTTCTGGAGGTTTACCCTGTGATTAGAAATACGATGAGCTGAAATGGCGAAGTCGGCCCCAGCCGCAATGGGTGGGTACTCTGATCCGTAGTATTGCCCATGAAGTAATGCCTAACAGCGGTTACGTGGGTGAATACGAATAGAGCAAGAGTAGAAAAAAAACACACACACACACCCATACGTACATGTCTCTGAAACTGTGCCAGGAGGATGTGAAACCTCGAGAAAAGTGAAAATATCATGAAAATTTCACTGTCGATTTTCGGGGTCATTCCAATAACTTACCTATATCGGGAAGTTAAAAAACTGATCATGAACCGTTTCTAAAAAATCACCGGGACCGCAATGCAATGAAGGCATTATACTGTCGTTTGCTATAAATTAGTAACTCAACGAAAGTTGACGTTTAACAGCGAGTGAATAACAAATATTTTTCCGTGACATATTAACCGTAGCTGGGCCAGTTAAATCACGATGTTTGGCCTCAAAGCGGATGGATGACAAGTGCACAGGTGATCCGGCCTGTTCTAATGTGTAGACTGTATGTTGTAACAAATGATCTTTAGGTTTCAGAGTATCACTTGCCAATTCGTGATACAACGATTGATATTCTCGAATCCAAATTCTTACTACGGGTCCATAGGTTCTCGATAATTTTTTTTCTAGTCCGTATAGCATTATTTGTCGAAGAATAAGACATAATTTCCAGAAAGGATTTGCAAAACTTACTGAATCGCCAATGATGATACCAAAAGGGCGAATGAGTGTTGTCATTTCTGCAGCTGTCAATCTAATTTTATTTTTTGTTAAATCGTCTTTGCTTATCAACTTCGGTTTATTGGAAGAATCAATGGGACCGTAATCAAACATGAGAATCCGATTATTCAAGGTTTCAAGCTCAAATTCTTTAGGCGCGCCACTTATTAAACCCTTGATGATTTTCGCCATACCGAGAGGAGCAATACCTGCTCGAATATCATGCATTTCATCATGAGCTGGCTTTTGCATCGCATTATGCGATGTGAGAGAACCCTGTTGATACGACTAATTTGCTTCATTCCGGAAGAGTTGAGGCGTTAGAGAAGTGCTATCTTCGCTATCTTTCTTTGTAATTTTGCGAAAAATGACGAAGATATGTAGCCACGAATGATTCAACTAGATCAAAGAGACTATTCATACCCAAATTGTCTCCCAAGAATAAACCTGTTACAAAATACACGCGTTTACGACCTTGGGTGGAAACCATGGTTATCCCTTCTTTTTCCAAGAAAGTTAATGCTTCTATCAATGGTTCCAAGACTTTTTAACTTCCCGATTTTCGGGAAGTTATAGTAATGACCCCGAAATCGAAGTTTTTTGTTTCGTCCTGTGACCGCTGTTTTAAGTATACCAAAATGACACCCAAGAAATTTTGAGTCGAAGTGTGTGTGTGTGTGTATGTATGTATGTATGTATGTATGTATGTGTGTATGTATGTTTTTTTTTTTTTTTTTTTTTTTTTTTTTTTTTTTTTTTTTTTTTTGGAAAAAAGAGAAAGAAGGAAGTCAACCTCCTTCCTCACACTTCCTTCTTTCTCTTTCCTTCCTCTTTTTCTTACTTTTTCCTTTATTGAACAAACTTACAAAATTAACAAATAAAACATGACGTGCAAGGGACAATACCCCTTGTCACATACAATACCGTTCGGTTGGTCCCCAGACCACGACGGAACATCTGCTGAGCAATACTTCGTTGTGTAGGGGACGATAGCCTTGGCTTCCTCAGTTGCGAATCCTTTCCGCTCGTTGACGGTAAGAAGATCCTCCGTTTACTCTGGATTTTTCCGCAACTGCTCCTCGCGGCGCAGCTCCTGCAAAACCTCCATTGCGAAGTCGCTTGTCGCGTTCCATGCCGCCTCTGATGACAGCATAACTTCCACAAGATTTCCACCGTTGATGGGTTTGCCTGCGCTATTTTCCCATACAGCTCGTTGGACGTCGAAACGCGGACACGTAAAGAGAACATGTTCCGCGTTTTCCTTCATTCTCGGACACTTTGGGCAATCCGGAGAATCCTCATGCTTAAATTTGTGAAGATATTCCCGAAAGCACCCGTGTCCTGAGAGCATCTGGGTTAGGTAGTAATTGACTTGTCCATGTGATCGGTCAAGCCAAACATCTAGCTTCGGAATAAGTCTGTGAGTCCACCGGCCTTTGCTCGAGGCGTCCCACTGCAGCTGCCATCGCTGGATGCTGTGGTTTCGTTCTTCTGTCCTCAGTTCCACTGAGCTCAGCTCAGTTGATGTTTTGCGTGTGTAGAGTCGCCTACGCTCTTCCGCTAGCACTTCAAAAGGTAGCATCCCAGCAATGACACACACAGCATCGTTCGATACTGTGCGGTATGCGCTGACCACTCTAAGGGCACTCAGCCTGTAGACTGGAACAATTTGCCGCCGAGATGCTTGGCTTCGTAATGCATCACTCCATATAGGAATACCATATGTTAATACCGACGTGACAACTGATGATAGCAGGAGCCTTCTCCTCTGTTTTGGCCCTCCAATATTTGGCATAAGTCTTGCAAGAGCAGTCTTCACTGCTCCTGCCTTACTGCTTGCATGTTGAGCTTGCTGTCTGAAACTAAGTCGGGCATCAATCATAATTCCCAGGTACCGTATGTAGGGCTGGGAAATTATTTCGTGCTCACCGACTTGCAGTGTAATTGTCTCTATTTTCTTCCGGCTCGTAATGAGGAGTGCCTCAGTCTTATGCTCCGCAAGTTGTAACCCAATCGAGTCCATCCATTGTCGTATCTTGTTAAAAACATTCTCGAAAATGAGCTGGAGCGTGGAAAGGTGTTTGCCCACGATGACTATGGCTACGTCATCCGCAAAAGCTACGAGTTTGGCCCCCGCCGGTAATGCTATTTTGAGCAAGTCGTCATATACGATATTCCACAGAAGAGGACCCAACACTGAGCCTTGAGGTACCCCCCCAGTCACCCTATATGTTTTAGGACCAACCTCTGTGTCATATCTGAGTACTCTGTCGGTAAAGTAGTTACCTACCATCTTTTGCAAATATGCCGGTACTTGCAGCTTCGACAATGCCGCGAGGATGGGATCCCACCGTACCGAGTTGAAGGCATTTTTGATGTCCAGGGTAACAACCAAGCAATACTGCTTCGTACCTCCTTTCCATCGCCTGCCATCGATTGCTTTTTTTGCTGTTTTGACCACCAGGTATATAGCATCCAACGTGGATCGTCGTCGTCTGAAACCGTATTGAGCTTCGGCCAATAGGGGTTCCACCACTGCCTCAATTCTCTGATGTATAATGCGTTCCAGGATCTTGCCCGCCGTATCCAGCATACAGAGTGGACGATATGATGATGGTTCGTCCGGTGGCTTTTTCCCCTTGGCGATAAGCACGAGTCTCTGTTGCTTCCATCTGCTGGGGAAAATACCTTCCTGGATGCATGTATTATACATTTCGAGGAACATGCCGGGTGCTGCATTGATGGCGGCTTTCAACGCTATATTTGGCACACCATCGAGACCGGGGGCCTTGTTGTTGCCCACTCTACTACAGGCCTGCAATAGTTCCTCAGCTGTAATCGGCGGTATTCCGTCGATAATAGCACCCTCCACCTGCTTTTCAGTCACACTCATTTGCTGGGGGAATAAGACTGAGACAATTCTCTCCAGGAGCCTAGGACAGGTTGGTGATGGCATCGGCTGGCTCTTGAGCCGCGTCATAACCACCTTGTACGGTCTGCCCCAAGGATCCTTCTCCACTTCCTCCAACAGTTCGTTCCAGCAGTCTCGTTTGCGAAGCTTTATGGCCTTAGTAAGCTTACGCTTAGCGGCTTTAAACTCCACTTCGAGACTTTCGGGGTTGGACTTCTTCCTTGCGCGTTGCCAAGCTCTCCTCGCTGCGAAACATTCCCTGCGGAGGGTCGCGATTTCACCGCTCCACCAATACACCGGTGGCCGTCGGTTTCCACTAAATTTCCTGGGCATAGTGGCATCGCAGGCGTCGGTGACTCTCCGCATGGTTTCGTCTGCTTTCCCTGTGGCATTCTTACTGTCTAATCGGGCAGTCTTCAGTGCCATAAGGAAAGTGGCAATGTCAAATTTTCGCACATTCCAGCCGACTCCATTTGTTCTTTCCGGTGTGGGTGCGGATCTCCAATCAACCGACACCTCCCAGAGTACTGCCTGATGATCACTGGCAGTGTAGATCTCGGATACTTCCCATGCACAGTTTCCCTTCATCAGGCTGCTGCTGACGAAGGTGAGATCTATACATGAGCTCGCTTGTCCTCTGCGAAATGTCGGTTTGATTCCATCGTTCAATAGGACAACATCTAGAGCCGACATGGCTTCCAGTAAAGCCCGTCCTCGTTGATTCGTCTCCTTGCTGCCCCAGTCGACTGCCCAAGAGTTGAAGTCTCCCGCAATTGCCACTGGGGAATGCTGTTTTGCATCCACGACGAGTCTATCTAGGAATGCTGTGAAGTCTTCATAGCAAAGGCTTGGTGGTGCATAGCAGCTATAAAGATAGATACCATTCACCTTGGCCACAACGAATCCAGACTGTTGGTCTCCGTCATATGCTTCAAGCGGCAGAGCACCACAGGACCAAATGACGGCTTTATTGCTAGTATCAGTAACCCAGTTTTGGGTATATAGGTTCCTGTAAGGTTCCGAAATGACGGCAACATCAATTTTCAGGTCTCGAACCGTCTGCGTCAGCAGATCGTGTGCTGTGGTGCAGTGAGCCAGGTTCACCTGTAACACCCGCACTATGACTGTGTACGGATCTTCTGGAGTGCACCCTGGTAGACTGGACATTTGATACTACCAGTTACATGGGCATTGTCTTTCGTGGGCTCCAGTTCTACGCATAGAACGCATTTTGGAGACGCTTTACAATCGGCGCTTCTGTGCCCTTTTTCGCCGCATTTGTAACACAGGTCTGATCGGTCAATGGAGCTCTTGCAATTGACGGCAAGATGCTCGTAGTGCCAACACTTGAAGCATTTGATGGGCCTTACCACTGTCACGATGCGAGCATATACCAGGCTTATTCGTATTTTACTACCCTTACTCAGTATATTTCTTGCAGTAGCGTCAGGGAGTACCACCGTAGCAGATTGTGTTCCTCTGTAGGCCTTGCGAAGAGACTTGATGGCACTCAATGAGATATCACTATCTGCGCCATCAGCTCTCCTCAGGGCATCAAGTATGTCTTCTTTGGTAGTGACGTCATCGAGGTCTTTGATTTCGAGTTCCTGTTGAGGTCCCTTATTGAACACCTTAGCTTCGTTTTGGAGGGCTCCAACTAGTGCCTTCTCCAGCTCAACACCTTCGTCCTTCTTTCCTCTCGCTAGAATTAAAAGAACATCTCCGGAGGCTGTTTTACGGATTTTGTCCACGCATGAGCTAGCCGCGTAGACACCTTGGTCTTTCTTTATACGTCCTAATATTTCAGCGTACGTATCCTTCCCCGTGGGACGAATAATTAGCGCATCAGGGCGGATTACTGCTTTCTTCTTCGTCCGAGGCTGATTCTGGTGTGTCTTTGCCACTTTTCCCTGCCTTTGGACCTTTGTCCAACTGGAACTTTCGCCCGTATCCGAGGTAACGTTCTGGATAGTAGGGTTTCGAACTACTCGGTCATTCTCCGTGGCCTCGGTTGAGTTTGCAGTCTCAGAGTTCTCCAAGGTCATTTCCTTCCTTCTTTTCACCTGTCGTGGAAGTTTTCTCTCCTCCAGAGGTGAGATATCTTTTCTCTTCGGCTGCCCGCTTAGGTGAGGTGAAGTTTGGGCGTCAGCAGTCTGCACCATTGGTTGTGGGATCACTTTTTTGTCAAGTGCCACGAAACGGTCATAACTGCTTTTCATCTTATTGACTTGCAACTTAATGTGCTTGTGAACGTTTGCCTTCGGAGTGATATACTCCAACAAGTCTTTTAAAAGGTTATCAATCTTAACCATTTCAGCTTGCCTTTTCTTCAGAAGTTCTTCACTTGGGGTAGTAGACCCATCAGAGGCCAAGTGGTCCACCTCTTGAGGGCTGCAGTAGTCGGATCTCGACGAGCTCGAGCCTGCTTCGGCACTCTCACCCGCCGGTACTGGGGTATCCCTCCCCTGCACCGTAATCATTTTTCCAATGGTTGTACTGGCCATGGTTTCTTCTTTAATATGTAGGCTGTTATAGGGAGCCCACCCTTGGCACCCTTGGTTTCGGGAGTTAGGTTTCTCCCTGTGTGTGTATGTATGTATGTTTGTATGTATGTACGTGTGTCGCCGAATTTTGATCCTAAGTTTCTCACCAACGAATGCTGCCATCGAGATTATTGAGGTCGGAATCGAAGTGTTTCCATGCAACTTAGAGCTGATTAGATTTTGGATGAAATTGCTGCAGTATATATATTGTTATTAACAATTTTAATTGTTTATAATGTTCTATTGCATAAACTATCAGAGGTAGCCTAAAATTTATATAAGAAAATTCGTTCCCATCTAAAAATACGTATTTTATGTAGAGTGACTTCTTTCGACAATTTGCATAATTAAAGAGTATGGCTGTCTCAACAATTATGCCTGTAATGAGTGAACGAATGAACACAGCGCTGTCATGACGGTCCCAATCGAAGTGTTTCCGTGCAAAATCGAGCGAATTACACTTTGGATAGGATTCGTGCAGTATATGGAATGTTATTAACAATTGTAATTGTTTATACTGTTCCACTGAGTAAATTATTAAAGTTATCGGGAAACTTCTGAGAAGGGAATTATCCCTTCCTTGAAAATACACCTTGTATGTACAATGATTTTCTCCATAATTTGCATAATTAACTTCCCGATTAGTCGGGAAGTTATTGTAATGCACCCAAAATCCAAATTCGTTGTTGTATTATCTACCTAGAGTTTTAAGTATACCAAAATGATCCCCGTCAAATTCTAAGTTGGTATCCCCCTCTGTGTGTGTGTGTGTGTGTGTGTGTGTCTGTGTCTGTATGTCTACAAAATTGTGCGCAACGATTTCTCATGAACGAATGACGTTATGGAAGTTATTAAGGTCGCGTTCGAAGCATTTCCATATAACTTAGAAGTGATAAGATTTTGGGTGAAATGGGTGCAGTATATATATTGTTAATAACAATTTCAATTGTTTATAATGTTCTACTGCATAAACTATTAGAGCTGGCACAAAATTTATATAAGAAAAGTTGTTCCCCATATAAAAATAAGTATTTTCTGCCCACACGCACGCAAAGCGAGCATTCTAACCTCGCTTCGCTCGGTTAGAATTTTCGCTTTTTGTACATATAGACAGAAAAATCGTATTCAACCCTCGGGAGGATAATCAGACAACCATTCCCCACGTGTTTGCTATCGTCGCCTTCGGCTCGGGCCGCAATTTTGCGCGTGGGGAAGACTTGTCTGCTTTTCCTCCCTAGGTGAGAAATAGACTATTAATCTAGAATTACTTTTTTCGATAATTTGCATCATTAAGGAGGTATGACTGTCTCAGCGATTATGTATATAATAACTGAAGGAAGGAACCCATCGCTGTCATGAAGGTTCCAATCCAAGTATTTCCGTGCAGAATCAAGCGGATTACATTTTGGATGGCATTTGTGCAGTATATGCATTGTTATTACCAACTGCAATTGTTTATACTGTTCCACTGGGTGAAATATTAGAGTTATCGGGAAACTTCTGAGAAGGAAAGTATTCCTTATATAAAAATACACATTTCAAGTGGCATCACTTCTGTCATCATTTGCATAATTAAGGAGGTATGGTGGTCTGAGCAATTTGAAAGATGGGAACAATGCATATTACCAAGATTGTTCCTTCTACAAAAATGCACATTCAATATGACTTTTTTCAATATAGGGTAGAACATATCGCGAGTTAAACTAGAATATACTTGGCGAGTGAATATGTTCACATTTGCTGGAAAAATGTCAAAGAGCGGGATTGCTAAGTAAGTACAGAGGTAGAGGAGGTAACTATGCGGACGAATTCCAGTTGAATATTTTTATGGGATTAAAATTCAAACTAAAATGATCGCGTGCAGTAATTATTAGTCGCAGTTTCAATTATTGATATCACTGTTCAGTTTGGTCATCACGATGGTTGCGTGTTTATGCTGTGCTGAAATACCAAATCGGGAAGTTTTGTTTGTGCCCCGTATGGGGCACACACATTTGCTACTCTCGAATAACAAGACAAGAAAGTAATTCGTTAAAGTTGAACGACATTCGGGGGGTAGGCATGTGACCGATGCATAGACCGCTCCGACTTTTCCAGGATGATTGCCAAGGCGTTTATTTACATTTGCATCATCGAAGAAAAGAAAAAGTATCAGGACAATATCATTCAGTTAATAAACTAAGTTTTTCTCTTTCCATAACGCACATTGGATAAAATTTTCTACTATCGGTGCGTCAGGGTCGAGGCTATTCATGTACGAGAACATTTTTTTAAACACTGTCGAAGAGGAATAAATTGACCGATAGTTTCGAGTGGTCTTTCACTTACACCATAGGACGTTGGTTTTGGACCCAGCTCATGACCAATAGTGTAAGAAATGGGTGGTATGAAATTCCCAGAATTTTAAAAATATTTCAGGCGACAATATTCTGTGTTGAAGTTCGTGAAGGGATCCGTAAGGTAATTGAACATTTGATCTATTTCTCGAGTGGTACTATTTTTGCTTCTGAACGGAAGCTTTGCAATCGTCGAATTTTGACATTTTCTAATTTTCCCTCGGAATGATGTAGAATGGTCTGAAACACAAAAATACAAAGTTTGGGAACGATGTCTGTATGTCCCCCCCCCTCCCTCCGTCAATTTTTGCAAATTGACTTCTAGAAAATACAACAATAAGAGGACTAAAAAAATTCCAGAAAATTTGAAATTTTGTCAGATTATAGGTCATATGTCAGACAACCTCTGGCCGCAAGATGAGCTTGATCGGTCCAATAGTTTCTGAGAAAATGCCATTTGTTACTAAAAGGTTTTTTGCGAATTCCTTGGAAACTACTGGGCCGATTTCAATTTTTCAGCGCTCAAAATCTTCGTCTCGATGCCCTCTATCTATATCAATCGAAACCTATATAGGGGTACCTGCAAAGTTTTCGAGATATCTCCACTTTTCGGTTTGTTTCAAAAAATCGTTGTACGCTCTCTAGCGGTCGCCAAAATGGACATATCAGCATGAAACTTGGAGGATACCTTTGCTTTATGATAAGGACGGTTGGTATTTCAGATAGGCTCGATTGACCGAGTAGTTTTCGAGATATTCGAGTTGTTCTGAAAATCGATTATGCGTCATATCTCGAAAACTAATGGACCGATTTCAAATTTTCAACGCTCAAAATCTTCGTCTCCATGCCCTCTATCTAGATCAATCGAAACCTATATAGGCGTTCCTGCAAAGTTTTCGAGATATCTCTACTATTCGGTTTTTTTTTCAAAAAATCGTTGGACGCTCTCTAGCGGTCGCAAAAATGGACATATCAGCATGAAATTCAGAGAACATCTTCGTTTTGTGATAAGGATGGTTGGTATCCCAGAGAGGCTCGATTGATCGAGTGGTTTCCGAGATATTCGAGTTTTTCTGAAAATCGATTATGCGTCATACCTTGAAAACTAATGGACCGATTTCAATTTTTCAGCCCTCAAAAAGTTGGTCTCAATGGCAACTATCTAAATCAATTAAGGCCTATACAGGCGTTTCCCGACCTTCCGAATAAAATCATATTCTAGCTACTATTGAGAAAATACTATTTCCTTTTTAGATCGAGATGTATATTCTTGTTACGTGGACATGATTGGAATTGTTGTTATGATTAGATTGTACAGAAAATAGTGGATGAATCTATTTAATTTTGATTCTCGATTGCTTTCTTATCTGCGTCTTGACTCAAACGCTACTGTTCTTCCTGTATCCACTTCTGCTTTTGTTCCGCAGCTTTCTGTATGCGTTTAGCTCTTAATTCCTCTTTCTCCTTTTCTTAATCATTCTTCCTTTTTGTATCATCTTGTTTCATTACTTCAGTTCTCGAAACGTATTCATCCGATTTTTTTTTCAAAAATATGAGCCTTAACGAGATCTATGAACTGGTTGACAACATTGAGACAATTACTTTGGGTAATATGAGATATGACTATTTTTGCTTCCGTTCGTCTGGAAAAAGGTTTTTCAATACTGGAACATTTCGATTTTGTGTGCAATCGGACCATTCGGAAGCTTACCCACCAATGAAATTGGGGGAAATAAAAAAAACGGTGATATATTTGACACATTCGAATGGGGGGACCCGAGGACCGCCTGCTTGTTTATATAATTTTCCTCAAGCGTTTCCAAGGCTTTAGACATTAGAATTTTTAAAAATCCTCCTCCAACAAATATTTTCGATTCATCAATAATTTTCTGTACGAACTTACGAGGTATTCGATGTTCACTATACAATTTGGCAATAAAATTCTCCACAGCAGAATCTACGGCAAATGTAAATTGTTGAAAAGGAACACCAGTGGCAAGTGAATCTATGAACTCGGTAACATCAATCGCATTTGGTGGGATATTTTCTTCTTAATCTATTCTATTCGCAGAAAGGTTGATATTTTGCTGATAACTCGGAATATTAGGATTTTTCAAAGGCAATTTGTGAAAAGAAACCAAATGCTTTCTGAATGAATTTTTGTCAGTGAAGGATCTAAAACATTCGTTTTCTCCACAGGTATAATCCCCAATATCTGTTAATCGGTGGCACGCCGAAAAATGGATAAAAAGCGCCCTGACCGAAGTAACGAATTGACCACAAATACGACAGTTCCTCATGCTGAATTTAATTATCAGAATCAACTTCTGAGCTTAAAACTACTTTATTCAGATTTGAGTTAAGAAATACTTTTTCTCAAGATTTGAAACTCATTGACAAAAGTATTGACGTTATTAAATTTATAATTGTACTCCTTTGGGAAGGCAATTCATATATTGCCCTTTGAAAAAATTGGAAAATTTGGGCTGCTGCTGCTGAGTATTCAGCATGTAGAGCATGGATGCATTTAAACGCAACATCAATGGCCTTCCAAGGAGTTTTTGCGTCATACCGATGATCACGGTCCAGTACTACAAAACTTTGGAGGATTTGGTCGTACGATCGAATTGAGTTAATCGTTTTATCCTTTCATCCAATGTCGTTTCCAAGTCTCCAATAACCTGCAAACATTGATAAGTGTCGAGCTTGAAATCGCAATCCGTAAAACACATTTAAATATTTCTCAATTGATACTATCTTCTTACCTTAACGTGCAATAAAAATGCACAGCCTGCCTTGTAGCTGTGCTCACTTTAGATGTTTTACTAAGATGCAAAAGTATAAAAGTTACTCGGCCGTCTAAATTTTTGTGAAAATATCGGTATTAGTGGGTACTAAACTCTCATTGTAATTTTCATGAATAATATTAGTGCAAAAAACTTACTTGGATCTGTTATGGTGCTAAATTCATCGGAGAATTGTGATACCTTCCTTGTCAAAAAAACTTCTAGAGCAGGCCACGTGGTGAATAACTGTTTGGATTTCCCTGGATGAAATGTCTCGAAGTCTTGTTCCAACTGAAATAATACAAATGAAATTATTCCGCAATATAAAAGAGTGATCCTTTTCAATGTATAAAAATATTAAAATTAATGTTTGATGAATGAGTTACCAGTGTATGAGCTGTAGGTTCTTTAAAAGCTGGATAACTATTCAGATAGTCTGAAACGGTTCCTTCCCCCTGGAATATCGATTTTCGTCTAATACCAATGGTTTCACTCCAATATTGTTCTACTTTAGACCATGGAACTGCACCATTTGGTAACCCGCAAAGACTCCTCTCTGCATGTTCAGTATCTGGAAGGAAGACTGGCTCTGGAGAATCAAAAATAAAAATTCATTTGATGTCGAGGCACTAGCAATGCGGCGCTGACTGGGGGCAAGTTGACAATGGCTCATCATGGCGTAGTTTCACTTAGGAGAATATGAGGCTGATATATAATAATATATTAGTAGCTTATGCGATACGTTAATGACCTGTGACGTCCTTTCCTACCACCAGGAATCAAGTCATTTTTCATGTGATGACACCGAACATTAAACCATCTATTGTAAAGCTTTCCTTCTCCAGAAACATATCGTTCACTTTTATTAAGCACCACCCACGTATCCTGGGAAAAAAAGCCACAGAACGATGAACTCACAACATTTTTCTGAACAAAGTAATTAGTACGTAGACAATCATACAAACATGCACGACTTTCATCAGGGAAAGTTTTCACAATGGCATCTCCAAGTAAGATGAATCGGCCGCCGGATATACTGAAAATAATAATCATGTAATGTTGAAAGTAGTAATATTATCATAATTATTGCTAAATTGAATGATGCCGTTCGTCCAGATCATCTTTCAATTCGTAGTCAATAATTACGGCAGCTAGGTCATCTCGATGTTTTTCTTCCAGCATTTTTTTCTTTTCAAAATTTTCCCAAATAGCACGTCCTTTGCCTGAATCCATTAGAACTGCTTTTAAATCCTAGGAAAGAGGTGATCATGCTAACTATTCGTTAGATGAATCGTTTCCAACAGTAATAAAGTTTCAACGTTCATACACTCCAGATACCCTCGATTTAATGTTTGTTCTCTTTTGAATGCACATCGTTTCTTGTTTTTATTCAATAACCGAACTTCACGTACAAGAAGATCGAATAGGCTAATCAAGAAGTTTAATCAAAAAAAAATATTTCAGAAAGTAAGAAAGACTCCACAATTCTAATTGTAGTAATTCTTCAGCTTGTTCTTGTTTAGAATGTCTTAGAAATCATTTAATTCCCAAGAATTGATAAAATTCTTGAATTTTCCATTGAAAGGGTAAAAATGTAGAAACTATAGAACGACAAATCTTTACCATTCCAGTAGCAATGTAGAAGAACTGTGCGAATTGATTTTTTTACGAAAATATTTTTGCTTTGTGCGTTCACTCGAAGAAAGACAACCGAACTGTTTTTTGGAGCTCTTACTCAAGTCATACTTTTCAATTTAGACAGAAGATCGTTATCAAAACGGGTTCCTATAAGGCATTGCGATACGTTCAACAAAAAAATCAAAGTTTATCTAGTGTTCAATTTCTGTGATGAGTTAGATTTTACTATCAATTACGCTCATACGTATGAGAACTCGATATTAGTAAACAATGTTGACTCACGTAATCCTTGCATGTAGTAGTTCGTATCATTGGCGCAGATGATGCGTGCAAATTCTATAAAGAACATGGTGTGGATGAATTCTGGGACTTTTCGCTTTGCATTGAATTCTTCTCATCTGTACTTGAGGTAGATTTTCAATATCAATTTGCATTGGTGCTGCCTTAATCGTTCCTGGAAAAATGATAACCGATGTGTAGGAAACAATATGGTCATAAGCCAGCTATTTGGTACTATTAGACTTTGTTGTAGATTACCATTTGCGTTTTCGGGTTGAGGCTGATAAATATCCGGGCAAAGCAATGCTGATGACTCGCCGGCAATTTCAGAATTATCATTTCGAGGTTTCTTGGGGGATGCTAGATATTGTAGAGTATGTTAAATGATATAAACAAATATATTGTGATGTTACGGTTATTTCTTGTAAATTTACGTACATCCAATCAATTCCTCCTTATCGTACTTCTGTGTGTGCTTGATCCTGAACCATAACCGGTCCCTTTGTGTAGCAAATAAGTTGTGTCCGTCAGCAGCATCAAGGAAAGGGAACACGTCCATCCCTATGTCTTCATCTGCAGAAATATAAAAATGCGTTAACAAAAAGTTTTTATAAAAAAAGTGAGTACATATTTGTCTTCGGAATATCCAGTGATGGTCGAATTTTCAAATCAATTTTCTAAAAATTCTAACTATCAAACGAAACCAATTGAACAACAATTTTCAAATTAAAGTAGGGAAACCGAATAGCAAAATTTAAGCAATTTGATAAACTTTTCCTGCTGCCACGGACTTAACTCCTCATCTACGGGCTTAATACGATCTAGCGAGCGATAATCTCTTCTCCTATCGATTAGGATCAATACATCGTACCAACCTTTTCTATCAATCCAATTCAGAATTCTGTTGGAAAACTTTTAGCTGTGTTAGTGGTGGTAACACGCTTTATGCAATCATTTGATGAAAGATTCAACATTCCATTTTTCGATGAATCTTTTAGAGCAGAACTTTTTCAAGTTTTTCCTCTAAATTATAATTTACTTCCATGTACGAACATTTCTAATAGAAAACCTCAAAGAATTCATAGGAATTTCTATAGGAGTATAGAGCTTCGCTTGATATTTCTATAGGTTTTTTGCCTTTTTCTATTGGCATGTTCGATAAGAAATATTCTATACAAGAAGCTAATGGTATTTAATTTTTCCTAAGACTCTTTGAACCCAAATTTTCCAAGTTCAAAAGTTATTTTCTATTGTCTGCTCTTCAAAAAAATCAAACGAAAGAAAATTAAAGACAGAAAAATTGTCGAAAAAAAAAATCACAAACTTTCTTATAGAACATTTCGTGCCGAACGTGTCAATAGAAAATGGCAAAAAACCCATAGTAATATCAATAGAAGCTTTATAGAATTTGTATGGAAATTACCATGGATTCTTCCAATTGAAAATTTTCATACGTGTCTCTCAATAACATGAAAATTCACAGTCGAGAATTCATATAGAAAAATAAAACTATTAAATTTTCTATTGAACCTTTCCTGTGAAACTGGCGGAAAAAACTAATAGAATTCTAATAGCCTTTCAATAAAATGGTCACAGCGGTCCAATAAAATTCTTTTGAGAAAGCGCTAGATGTTTCAAGGTTTTAAAAATATATATACAGTACTCAGCCTTGAATTTCTGAATCACACAATCACTAAAGTCCCACGTCTTCAAAATATCAGAAACTACAAATTCTGACATATTTCACAATAAAAGATACACTTCTTACTCACTAGTTTCATTTTAAATGAACGACAAGAACCTTTTCAACTTGGAGAAGAATGTGTACACTATGAGTCTCGACGCTAAAGTGACAAAAAATTGTCACCTTCGTTGCTGCGTACATGGTTTTTTTCAAATTGGAGAACCATTGGAACAGTCATAAAACAGGGACATAGGACCGCACTATCGTGTAGGGTTAAGCGCGGGGAATTCCCCGATCCAGAGCTCTATTTTATTCGGAAAAATTTACATTTTTCGAAATTTCATTCGTCAAGAATCCAATCGTTTACGGAAAAAATTCCTTGCGAACATTAAAAAGGAAAGATTTGATTTATTAAAATAACTAGTGGGTGGGATGTATTTGTGCCCTCAGTGAGGACACAATGCAAACTTCCCGATTTGGAGTTTTCGAGATCATGTCTGTTTCAAATATCTACGAGACTTTTCACTTCAGTATTTACTTCAATATTTACTGTTTTTTTTTATTTCTCTATATGATGCTGCCTTTTGTGATTTTGTTCATAATGAAGAGATAACTCCCTCTTCCACGTGAAGGCCATTTACTTCGCATTAAAGCTTTTAAGTCTCATTGAAGCATTTTAAAACCACGAATACATAACAACTACGTTGAAGAACTTCAATAAGTCCGTATCTCTTCAGTCGACTTCACGTTCCATGGCAGCATTGATACACAAAAGAGATATACAAGTATTATATTCTGAGTCGGTCCATGTTTACTGTAGAGATCAATTTTTGCGATCGCCGACGGCATCTAGTCTCCATTCATGCGCTCATCACATGAATTATTTTTTTCTAACGGCTCTACCACTTTAATTATGCACATTATGGGAAAAAGTTAATATACATTAAATGTGGATTTTTCTATGAGGAACAACTTATGTCAACAAATTTTTTCCCTAACCCCAACCCTTTACAAGATATAGTGTTATGAACAATCGAAATCGTTAATAACAATATATATTCTCAACCAATATCTATCAAAAACTAATCAGGGCTAAGTTACATGAAGACGCGTCGATTGAGACCTCGATGGCTTCGATTGGTGTATCCATTCGTGAAAAATTGTTGACGAAAATTTAGGGCACATGCATATAAACATACACACACACACAGACATTGACTCAGACTTTTTCGGGGATCATTTTGGTACCCTTAAGACACCAGTTACAGGTCGAAATGAAAAAGTTCGATTTCGGGGTGATTACAATAACTTCCGTATTGGGAAGTTAAAAAATTGATTGAATAAAGATCTTAATTCTAGTGTCTTTCTAAACATTTCCGCAGGATAGTCGCCCATTTACGCTCCTTTATATATGACAATTCCAATAGATATTCATTTTTCATTATGTCTTGTCGCAACAATTAGATTTTTGGAGGAAAATGATGATTTTTTTCCGATAAAAGGGTTTTTAGCTCAAGGTTTTTCCTCTTCTTAAATTAATAACGAAGTCGAAGAAAATATTTATGTTATACTAAGTAACAGTGAGTGGGTTTTGAAGGCATACCTCCGTTCCAAGAACAAATAGGGCGTTGAAAAAGCAAATCAGATTTTATCATATTAGCTAAATTTCAATGAATAGATGAACTACATTTAATTTAACGCACCATTCGTAGCATTACAACTCAATTTTAACCTCAAACGCTAGGTTAACTTGACAAGTGGCTAGTCACTCTCACAGCGTATCCTTCACACCGGCTAGGAAAGTTTGGTTATTCTAATGAAACAGATTCCAACGGACTACCATTCGCTAGAGTAACAGAAAAAATTTTCTGCGTGAATTGGAGCTAGTGAATATGATTGCTTCTGTTTTAGCCGCATTCCCTTGAATTTTCCATTTCATTAATTCACTGATTGTAAGAAAAGCAGCATTTACTGATTGATTTGCTTGCTGAGTACACACTACTTGATGGCTGGTCCACTGAGAAAATATATATGTGGGTCAAAAGTAATTTATTTCGGAATTTTCAATATTCATCATTTTTTTATGTTTTTTGTTTTTTTTTTTCATTTTTTTCGGTGGAAATGTTTCCATGTCAAGTCGCGCTCAACTGTCGATCAATTCTTCATGAAGGTTGAGCGAATGAACAGTCAAGTAGCGATCAACCATACGCACAAATTGGTCCTCTCATATCCGCAATCAAGGAGTAATCGATAGATCCGTCAGGGATATCAATTGTAATTCCGACCAGCTGGTGGCAGGTTGAGTGTTCTGATCGGAAACCGAATTGATTCATTGATATGATGCGTAATTCATTGGTCGATTTTTTAAGGCGTTCCAAACTGATCCGCTCTAGTAGTTTTGCCAGAACCGGGAGTAAACTAATGACCCTGTAGTTCACCGGAAATGAGAGGGGCTTACCAGTCTTGAGAATTGGTATGACTACGGCTTCTTTCCAGAGCTAAGGACAGTATTGATGGAAGAGACAAGCATTGAAATTCTTTGTGAGGAGGCTAATGGCTTTAATCGGGAGGGTTTTTCGAGTTATGTTGCGAATATTATCCACATCAAGGGCTGATTTACTCTTATGGTGATGAGTTAATCAAGGAAATCGGACTCAAAATAACCGGTAACTAATAGCATAATATGGTGATAGTGTTCTTATGGTGGAAATGATTTCGCGAGGATTTGTGAGGAGTTTTGTAGGGACTTTAATTTGGGGCTGTAGGATATTTTTCACGTAGACAGTTACTTGTTCTTCAAAGAATTTATTTCCTCGAGAGGCTAATAGTTTGTGGATGTTGGCATAGTGTAACCACAGAGTATTAACCTTGTCATAGTCTTCTGTAGGGATTTTATCATTGGACCTTAGTGTGGGTATTTTGTTTTTGCAGGTGTCATTAAAATACTTCTCAATGCGCCATATAGAGTGATCTTTAAGGTTCCTATTTTGGAGTTTGTTATCCCAAGTAGTTTGTTTCCATTCGGTTATTTTGAGTCTGATTTCCTTGATCAGCTGATTTCGTTCGGATTTTACGTAGTGGCTTCGTGTTTTTAGCCATCTCGCCCTGATATAGTTTTATATTTTTACTAAGGAGGCTATTTCAACTGGAACAGGAGTATGGGTGGATTTGGATGAGCGGATAGGAGTGCAGGAATCCACGGCTGTTTGAATAATTTTAGTGAATCCTGTTATGTGTTCATTGTTTCAATGTTATTATAGGGGGGTTTGGTGTAGAAATCTCAACATTTAAGATGTCCTTGAATTTTTTCGAGTCGGTTTTCACGTACTTTAATATTTTAGATGGTTCTGGTGAGGGTGGTTTGCCAAATACGGAGAAAAACAATGGTAGGTAATATCAGGGGGATTCGGAAAGAACCGTGAAATATTCAATGATCGAGATTGTGTTAGTTAACAGGAGATCAATGGTACTAGGAGTATTAGGATTATGGGGATAGTGTTTTGGAACGTCTGGAAAGAGCAGATAGTTTTTTCATGCCGTCAAAAGATTTGTGAGAATTTTACCTGATTCGTTCGGCCTAGCAGAGGTCCAGGCAGTGTCCTGTGCATCGAAGTCTCCAGCCATAATTGTCGGAGTATTTTCCGAAATGATGTGACTCAATAGGTTCGTATGTAGTGAGCCATCAGGTGGATTGCATAACGAGTAAATATGATTAGCAGGTGTTGGCTTTTTCGGTCTTCTAGCTTAGTCACCCAAGGTGTATATAGATATACCTGAAGGATATACCTTTGAATGAGGGAACTGAGAAAGCATTACATGTGCGTAATGTTTCATTTCTCAATTCTTCCTCACATGGCAAATTTTCAATTAAGAAAATATTAATTAAGAGAAAATTCAATGTGCATAAATTAAAAAAAATTGGAATGCTCGAAGCGATCGACCGGGATTCGAGCCCGGGTGTTCCCACTATCCGCGTGGTTGCTTTGGACCGCTAGGCTATCGAAACTTGACTTGACTTGAAAATTGTTTATTAACATTCGTCATATATACATACTATATACAGTATTAATATCTTAAGTGCTACGCTCTAGATCACCAGCCATTGGCTTTATATCTAATATGATTAAAGTTTAACTTAATTTTTCATTTTTATAATGTTTGTGAATTTTTACATGATGACTCGATATAAGGAAAAATGACTTCTAAAAAACCTTATAAGTAATGGGCGCATGAGGGGTGGGGGAGAAAGGGATATATGAAAAGGTGGGGCAAAAACAGGTGGTCAGTGAGACCAATTTGCTTTCTTATCAATGTTGATGTTTTGGAGCTGGGGATTAGGATCGGATTGTAGTTTAAATTTAAATGTCAAATTTATTCTATCGATAAATTTACCTATGGTTGCCATGCCCAGCGTATTGTGCATGCCGACCATTTTATTATCCATACAAATTTATTTTGGACAAATTGAGGATGATTTAAGTGGGTTTGTGCTGCATCGTGCCAGGCAGGACAACCATAAGAGATAGGTCTGATTAACCCTTTGTATAAAGTAAGTTTCAGAGATTGACTGAGCGTTGGAGATTTCAGCAAATTATACAATCGTACTAGAATAATTTTAGTCTTGACCTTGATATCAGATATGAGTTTTTTCCACAGGAGGTTGGAATCAAGGTGTAAACCTAAATATTTCACAGAAACGGTTGAGGTAATCTTATTGCTACGCAAAGTTAAAGTCGGTTTGGCCTTGGAGCTAGTAAATAAGGTTGCTACTGATTTAGTAGCATTCACTTGAATTTTCCGTTTATTTAAATCGCTGATTTTAAGAGAAGCAGAATTTTCTATTCTTCTAAGAGATTTATTGATCGATTTGCTAGGTAAGTACAGAGCAATGTGATCAGCAATGAATACATTTCTAGGTATTCTGTTAAAAACAGAAGCGAAGTATAGGTTGAATAGTACACGGGAGAGGATATCCCCTTGCGGGACTCCCGCGACAATTTGAGTTTTAACGGAAAGTAGTGATTTGACTCTAACTTGAATATATCTATTTGGATTTCTGATTCCGACCAATTCGTGGCGGGTCGAGTGTTCTGAACGGAAACCGAATTGGTTTGTAGGTATTAAGTGTAGCTCATTGATAGATTTTATGAGACGTAATAGAATTATTCGCTCAAAGTGTTTTGCGGGTACCGGTATCAGACTGAGTTTGAGCGCAAAAATGTTAATGGCTAAGATATTTATTATGTTTGTAGGAGGATCGTGGGTGGTTCAGCAATGGATTCGAACAGGTATGCATAGGATGCGATGATTGTGATTTTATCAAGGGGGGTGTCAGCTCTTTGGATTTTAGAGATCATGTTCTTAATCTCTGAAAGGTTTTCGAGAATTCTAAGGGATTTTAGGTCATCAAGGACTTGTGTCACTGTATTAATAAAGTTTTTACTTGTAAATAAATGTAATGGCGGATCGTCAGTCTCCATCGGAATGGTCCTAGGTTCAGCGGTGGGTGCGTCAACATTCGTTCTTAAGGTTTCCATCGTTGGAAAACAAGAAGCGTAGGATGGCCTGGACATCTTCGTGGCAGTAGAGATTGGCGTAGGCTCGAGGACTGGAGGAGACTGGAGAAAATGGATGTTGCTTTCCAGGTTTTGCATCGTAGCCGAGTGTGGGGTAGCGGGCAGTTCCCGCTCTGCTTTTTTTGGTGCTGGTGGTTGGACTCTTTTTTCATGAGTCTCCACAAATTTGGTTCGTGAGGCGCACTCACGATAGCTCGCTGTGTGAGCTAGACCACAATTTGCGCACTTCAGGGAGTTACTGGTGCAGGTTTTGATGTCGTGATTGCCTGCGCATTTCACACATCTGGGATTTAAATTACAGTGCTGACTTGCGTGTCCAAATTTTTGGCACCGGTAGCACTGTGTTGGTTGTTGGGTTTTGATATATTTTTCTATCTTAAATGTATGATAGAAAATGGTTTTAATAGCCGCGAGGCTGCTCAAGGTTACATCAGGCCCAACCGTAATTGCAAACACCGGTAGTGGCCTACTCTCTTTGCTGTCTCCGTCCTTGTTTGTTTTCACAAACTGCCGGACTGATAATACCTTTATGCCGTGTTTGGATATTTCCGCTTCAATCTCCTGCTCAGTAAAACTGGCGGGAAGACCTTTTATGATAAATTTCTTCGGACGCTCACTTTTTAGACCGAAGGTGTAAAAATGTAAATTTTGCCTTTTCAGGATACTTGCGATTTTATTATAATCCTCCGTCGATTGTAGATGGACGATGGTGGTACTACCATTGAATTTCATCCTGAAGTTTTTGTCCGAGGCGTTGACTTGCAGGAAGTTGATTAATTTTTTGGTCTCCAATTTGTCATTTTCAATAACTATTGGAGGCACTGATGTTTGTTTTTGAGCCTGTTGTGGCCCGACAGGAGTGTTTGAAGGTTTGTTGAGGCGAGCGGGTTTACAGCTCGCACTAGTTGACGGTTTAATAACGGTTTTTTTAGTTATTTTTGGGTCTTCCACAGGAGGAGTCATTTTGGCTTTCCTTTTGGGAGCCAGAGGAAGTTTGAGATTTTTGAAGTTTGACACTTTAGTGCCAAAACTTTGACAAGATTTATAAATTCACTGTACTGTAAGCTCGGTACGTTTGGAATTTATATTTTGTAGAGAGCGGTAGACATGCGTCCGCACGACACCGACTCAAAACAAATACTGCTATCGAAACCTTCCTACATTCGCAATTTCCCTTAATCTGTGCACATTGAATATTCGGAGTTTAAAGCCATCGTTGTATATACGTCTTTGTTATTGATCGGTATTGTTATGATTAGAAGGTATTGGCTTTTTCGGTCTTCTACCTTAGTTACAATGAGGGAACTGAGAAAGCATTGCATGTGCGTAATGTTTCATTACCCCGGGATCGAATCCCGGTCGATCGCTTCGAGCAAAAAAAAAATCATTTGATTTCGTACTGTGAGTAGATGTGTTCTCTAGAGCTGTCGGAATTTATACAGTAATATGTTAAAGTTGAATGCCGATAGTTAAAAACTAGCAAAGGAGAATAAATAAATTATAGTGATCCAATTGAACATATAAATTAACATGTATTCGTACATATATATTAACAATATTTGACAATAACAATACAGTGTCAAAAAGTGAGGTTATGCTGAAATGTCTGAGAAAACAGGCATTTCGCAATGTTTTCAGTGCGGAAAAAAAATTGGAGAAAAACATATCCATGCTCAAATTGTGGGAATCTTTTCCACTTGAGTTGTCTTAAAGTGAAATTTCATAAAATTATTGTGGATGGAGAACAACGAATGTGTTCAGCAAACCAGGCGGCCATATTTGTCGACAATGGAGACACTGCTAGTGTGTGTTCCACTGACAGTGGCAGAGTTAAGAGAAAGCGACAAGAAAAAGGAATGAATGCTGATGAATTTGAAGTGGATGATCGAACTGATATGATTATGAATGCGGTAAGGGAAATAGTAAGGAAAGAAGTTGGAGAGGTTTGTTGGGAATCGAACGGAGATTTAAACAAAAAAGAAGGAGACAAGACACATGCAACCAGGACATATGCGGAAAAAGTAAAAAACTCGAGAATGGAAGACATTATAATAGAACCTAAACAAAAACAAGACAGTGTTAAAACATTTGAACAAGTTAAGAGTACAATTAATATTGGTTGGCTTGGCTTTGGCATTGACAAAAGTGGCAAGGTTGTTCTTGGATGTGAAAAAAAGAGTGCAACTGAAGCTCTTGTGGAAGAGTTAAAAAACAAAATGGGGGAAAATTTCAACATTCAAGTTACGAATAAAAAATTACCGAAAGTGAAAATTATTGATATTGAAGAGGAACTTATTGAAAATGATAATGACGAACATATTATTGATATGATCATTAAACAGAATGAGCTACAGCTATTGGGAGACACCAAAATGGTGATTAAAGAGAAAATTAAGAAAAGTAAATCTAACGGAATAATAATCATTGAAGTTGATCCTAAAACTCACAAGACTTTATTGGATAAACAGAGAAGCAAACTGGGTTGGAACAAATGCAGATTATTTGACTGTGTCAGTGTGCTGAGATGTTATAAGTGCTGTGGCTATCATCATTTTGCAAATCAGAATGAAATAACATGTAGAAAATGTGCCGGAAATCATCGGGAAAATGAATGCAATGGTAATGTGAAGAAATGCGTGAATTGTGTGAGAATGATTGATGAATTCAAATTGTAGGGAATAAAGATTGATCACAGTGCAAATGATACCGTGTGTGAATATTATCAGAGGGTGCTAATGAAGGCACAAAAAAATATCAATTAAATAAAATTAAATAAAATAAAACTATGCACACTAGCAACCAAAATTGGGTCATGAGGAACTTGTAGAAGGCAGCTTATTAATGTTAAATATCCAAGGTTTAATTTGGAATAAAGATCAATTGGTTTTGCTGATTAATGATAAAAAACCTGATGTAGCGTGCCTTCCAGAAACACATGTAACTGATGATGTTCTTGATAATGAACTTCATATTGATAATTACGTAAACGTGCAAATGAATTCGGGTAATAGCAGAACTGGAGGAGTACTTGTATATATCAGAGATGTCGTGAAATTTGATAATATAAAAAAAGTGAATGATCTTGGAAAAAATTAAACAAATATGTGGATGTATAATATCAGACTAAGAGGAAAATTTAATGATATCATTTTATGTTGCGTATATCATTCACCTAGTCAAAGTGATAGTCAATTTATTGATAGACTTAGCGAAGTGATAGAAAACTTAATTGATAAGGGAACAATTATAGTAATAGGTGATTTCAATATGAACGTTACCCAAGAATCTCATTATTCAGAGAAGCTGCTGAAAATGATGCAAACGATGGGTCTCAAACAACGAGTAAAAAACTACACTAGACTAACAAAGGATACAAAAACGACTATTGATTTGGTGTTTTCTGTTGATAATTTGGTGACAGAGGTACTGGTAAAACCGAAGATCACTGATCATAATATTGTAAAAATGAAACCTCGATTTAATAATAAAGTGCAGTTGAGTGATGACAGTAATAATTTGAAAACAAGAAAATATAATTGTATAGATGATATGAAGTTAGTTAGATGCAGTGCTGAAAATAATATGAGTTGGTGTTCTAAAGTCGATGTAGAGGTTCAATCGAACTGTGATAAATATGTAGAGGGACTCGTAAACGTTATTGTTGATAGTTTTGATCAGTGTGCACCAATCAGAACGAAATTTATTCCAAGGAAATGGCAAAACAAAGGATGGTTTAATATGAATCTGAAAAATTTGATGAATCAGAGAGATGAGACACATATAAGAGCGAAATATCAAGGGGATGACTTATCATGGTCACTACATAGGCAATTAAGGAATAAAGTAATATTAGAACTGAGAAAATATAAACGGCAATACTATGAACATCAAATCGAGAACTGCCGTCATGACCCCAAGAGAATGTGGACTCATATAAAGGTTATTATTGGTACTGAGAAAAGTCGAGTAAAATCAAAGGAAATATCATTTGGGGACACTAAATATGAGAATGACCTAGTTATAGCAGAAAAATTTAATGAGTACTTCATATCTAGTGTCGAAATGATAATTAATGAAGTTGATGTGATAGGTAGCGCCATGGGTGATTTTTCTTTTGGTTGTCTCGGCACTCAATTGAATAACTTTGAAGAAGCTGATGAAAAAGAATTAGATAACATTGTTAAAAACCTGGATCCAAAAAAGGGCAAAAATAATGAAGTGTCATCCGAAATGATAATTAAATTATGGGATGTTAATAAGGAATTGATCGGGAAAATAGTGAATTATAGCTTGAAATCGGAGGAAGTACCGGATATTTGGAAAAACTCTATAATTCACCCGATAGCAAAGATGAGGGAGACTATAAAAGCCGAAGAACATAGACCTATAAATACATTACAAGATCTTGAAAAGGTACTGGAACTTGTTGTTAAGAATAGACTCCTAAATCATTTGAGAACTAATAATATATTGAATGAAGACCAGTCTGGGTTTAGGAAGAAGCATTCTTGTGAAACGGCACTTCAAAGAACGATGTGTGAGTGGAGGGAGGAATTAGATAAAGGTAATATGATTGGGGTTGTTTTTATAGATTTTAAACGTGCGTTCGAAATTATCAATAGACAAATAATAATTAAAAAATTATAAATGTACGGAATAGGCGGCGCTGCGATCAAATGGTTCCAATCATATTTAGAAAAGAGAACGCAACGAGTAAAATTTTGTAATGAAATATCCAGCAAAAGAAATGGTGTCCCACAAGGATCTGTATTAGGCCCATTGTTATTCATTATATACATAAATGATATTATGAAGATGGCCAAACAATTTGGATGCAATGTGAAACTGTTCGCGGATCATAAAATGTTGTATTATAGTGGGCAGGATGAGAAAATGATTAAGACAACTATCAATAAAACATTGGAATCGATACAAAAATGGCTGAACAGTCACTCATTAAAAATCAATTGCAAAAAGATTGTATTTATGTTGGTGCGAGCTAAAAGGAAAAAAGTGTTCAATGACTTTAATATTACAATAGAAAACAACAGACTAGAGCAAGTTTAAGAAACCAAATATTTAGGCATCATTTTGGATCAACATTTAAATTTCGTAAGCCACACATATTACATAGCGCAGGAAGTTAGTAAAAAAATTAGTTTTCTATACAGAATGCATGACTCGGTTAGGGTTTGAACCAAAGTCTTAATTTATAAGTCCATAATTGCACCGCATTATGAGTTCTGTGCTACCATGTTTATGAATCTCAATAAAGAATGTTTAGAAATATTACAGAAGACTCAACGCCGTGCGATGAGAGTGTTATTGAGAGTGGGAAGATACGCCCATAGTAAAAATGTTGAGGGCATTGTGCTTCATGTCTATCGAAGAAAGAGTGAAATTTAATGTATGCGTATTTATTTATAAGATGATTAACGCTTTAGTTCCAGAATACCTAACAAAAATTGTTAAAAGACATGAACATAGCTATAATACGAGAAACAAAAATGAATTGGTGAAAACGAGTGAACTAGAAATGCGGAGAGAACAATAGATTACAATGGATTTGATTTGTTTAATAAGTTGAAAAGTGAGACAAAAAAGGCACGATCGTTAACGGCGTTTAAAAGACAATTGAGAGAAGAAATAAAAAATGGAGCTATATAAGTTTGTTATTATTTCTGATTTTCTCATGTATGTGTATATACTAAAGTAGCTTGAGGCTAAATAAAGACACATTATTATTATTATTAATATTCAATGTGCACAGATTAAGGAAAATTGCGAATGTAGGAAGGTTTCGATAGCCTAGCGGTCCAAAGCAACCGCGCGGATAGTGGGAAGACCCGGGCTCGAATCCCGGTCGATCGCTTTGAGCATTCCAATTCTTTTCAATTTATGCACATTGAATTTACTCTTAATTAATATTTTCTTAATTGAAAATTTGCCATGTGAGGAAGAATGGAAAAATGAAACATTACGCACATGTAATGCTTTCTCAGTTCCCTCATTCAAAGGTATATCCTTCAGGTATATCTATATACACCTTGGGTGACTAAGGTAGAAGACCGAAAAAGTCAATACCTTCTAATCATAACGATACCGGCCAATAACAAAGACGTATATATAACGAGTAAATTAATCTCTGAGAGGATTTCGGGAATTGTGAAGGATTTTAGCTCGTCAAGGACTTGTTTCGCTGTGTTATATAGTTTTTTGTGTTACTTAAATAAGATTTCAGAACATGTGTCTCAATTTGGATGGTAGGTTCAGCAGGGGGAAAACAAGAAGCGTAGGTGGGCCTGGACATCTTCGTGGCAATAGAAATTGACGTAGCCTCACGGACTGCAGGATACTGGAGGACATGGATGTTCCATTTCAAGTTTTGGCTCGTAGCAGAGTGTGGGGCAGTAGGCAGTTTCGTCTCTGCTCTTCTGGGTGCTGGTGGTACACTTCAGAGAGTTGCTTCACAGTTCGCACACTTCAGAGAGTTGCCCGTGCAGGCTTTGACGTAGTGCGAATTTTTTGGCACCGGAAGCACTGCGTTGGTTGGCCGGTTTTGATATATTCTTTTGTCTTAACGATATGATAGAAAATTGTTTTGATTGCAGTACAGCTGCTTAAAGTTACTTCCCGGCCCACCGTTATGGCATACACCGGTAGTGGCCTATTTTCTTTCGTGTCTCCGTCCTTATTCGTTTTCACGAACTGTCCAACGAATTTCATTCTCGGTGAAACTTGCAGGATAATCTTCTAAAATAAATTTCTCCGGTCGCTCACTTTTTAGGCCGAAGGTGAACAAATTGAAGTTCTGTCTTTTCAGGATATTAGAGATTTTGTCGTAGTCCTCCGTTGTTTGTAGGTGGATGATGGTTGTACTTCCATTGAATTTCAGTCTGAAGTTTTTGTCAGTGGCCTTGACTTGCAGAAGCTTAATTAAATGTTTGGCTTCCAATTTCGTATTTCCGATAATTATCGGAGGAATTGAACTTAGTTTTTGAACCTCTTGAGGTCTTTTTTTCCTCCGTCCCTCTCATTTGTACGCCCCCGGTAGCGGCCGTGTAAGCATTCCTTCAGAGGGCGTACCAGACACCCAGCCATGCGGCTGGGGCCGACTTTCGCCATTTTTAGGCCATCGTATTTCTAAACACAGGGTAAACCTCCAGAAACCCCTGTGCTACGATGGCCGGCGCATATGATGGAACCCACCCCCCGCCCCCCTGCGTTGGGTTAGGTTCCTGCTCGACCGGGTGGTCTCATTTTATGGGTACCGCCGATAGCACACACGGAAATTCCTGCATCGGTCGGAATCCATGAGAAAATATTTTGAAAAAATATTCTCCGGCAGCCGGACGCGAACCTAGGACCTTCGGAATAGTAGGCAGACACTCTACCACTACGCCAAAGACTTGACTTGAAAATTGTTTATTAACATTTGTCATATATACATACTATATACAGTATTAATATCTTAAGTGCTACGTTCTAGATCACCAGCCGTTGGCTTTATATCTAATTTGATAGAAGTGTAACCTAATTTTGCATTATTACAGATATTTGTGATTATTTACATGATGACTCGATATAAGGAAAAATGACTTCTAAAAAACCTTATAATTAATGGGTGCATGAGGGGAGGGGGCGAGCGGGATGTACGGAAAGGTGGGACAAAACAGGTGGTCAGCGAGACCAATTCGATTTCTTGTCAATGTTGATGTTTTGGAGCTGGGGATTAGAATGGGATTGAAGCTTGAATTTAAATGTCTCGTTTATACTATCGATGAAATCGCCTATGGTTGCCATGTCCAGCGTATCCTGAAATTCTAAAATAGTTGTTCTTCTTTTGAAATTTCCTATTATTCGCAGAAATTTATTTTGAATCACTTGAAGATGATTCAAGTGGATTTTCGCTGCATTGTGCCAGGCGGGACAACCATAGGTGATTATAGGTCTGATCAATCCTTTGTACAAAGTGAGTTTTAGGGATTTGCTAAGCTCAGGAGATTTTAGCAGATTGTATAATCTTACTAGAATAATTTTTGTTTTCAGCTTAACTTCATCTATGTGTTTTTTTCCACAAGAGTTTGGAATCAATATGTAAACCTAAGTATTTAACAGAGTTTACAGGAGTGATTTTATCGCTACGAATAGTCCAGGTGTGATTGGCCTTGGAGCTAGTAAATAAGATTGCTTCTGTTTTGGCAGTATCTACTTGAATTTTCCATTTCATGAGCTCACTGATTGTAAGAGCAGCTGCGTTTTCGACTCTTCTAACAGCTTTATTTATCGATTTGCTAGCTGAGTACAGAGCGATGTCATCAGCATATCCAGCGATAGATACATTTTTAGGAATTCTGCTAAAAACAGAAGCAATGTACAGGTTAAATAGTACGGGGAGAGAGGATAGACCCTTGTGGGACCCCCGCGATTATTTCAATTCCCGAAAACACAATCCGAAAACGAAGTTTCGACTCGAACTCGAATATATCTATTTGAAAGATATGATAGTAAAATTTTACATAAATACTTAGGTAGATTTAAGCTGTCGAGTTTATAAATAAGGCCCGTGGGCCAAACAGAATCAAAGGCCTTCTCGCTGTCCAGGAGAAGAAGAACGGTATCTTCTTTCCGATCTTTCGCGGATTTTATGTCGTTCGTAATTCTCGCCAGCTGGTGGCAGGTCGAGTGTTCTGAGCGGAATCCAAATTAATTTTCAGGCATTAGTTGTAACTCTTCTATAGGTTTTTTGAGACGAGCTAAAACTATTCGCTCAAAAAGTTTGGCCAATACTACGCCGAAGCCCCGACACTCACTTCTTGAGGTCTGTCAGGAGTGTTTGGTTGATCGTTGAGCCGGGGGGGATCCGAGCTCGAGCTGGTTAACGGTTTTTCAACCGTTTCCTTCGTTTTTTGCTTCCGAATGGAAGCATTGCAAGTGCTCCATTTTCACTTTCGCTAATTATGCTTGTAAACGATATATAATGGTTTGAAACGTAAAAATACGAAGTTTGAACGTAGTGTCTGTATGTATCAATTTTCTTCGAAAATCTTCACTTACAAGATTTACCATAACAAGCAGGTGGTCCGCGGGTCCCCCATTCGAATGTGTCAAATATGTCACAGTTTTTTCCCCCAATTTCATTGGTGGTACGCTTCCGAATGGTCCGACTGCACACAAAATGAAAATGTTCCAGTATTGAAAAACCTTTTTCCAATTTCGTCCTTACAAACTACTATTTTCTCTTTTGTTCACTTACACGAACGAGCGGGCATATACACACGCCCACACACACATACACTGAGTTGAATTTAATATCATTAATTTCGTTTTTTGTACAGACTTTTTAGGAGAATTATTCAATTTCGTAAAATCATTATACACTATATTGATTTTATGTTATTAAAGTACTTTATTTGACCATTTTCTTCATGATTGAATTCAATTTACAACTATTAGCACGATGGATCTTTTTATTTTTTACCGAAAATTATCTGATGATTTGTTGAATGTTTATTTTTAATCGATGCTTCAATGTGTAATTAAACACATTCATCGGCATAAAATTTTGACTCCTCCTAACAAAGTTTTCGTTAATCTGTAGTCCTTTCGAAGTATGTTATAGATAAATATGATACTTCTTATGGAATGATTTTTATTACGTTTTTCTAAGTAATATCTTATTTTCAATAATTTTTTTTGATCGTATTTCTAAATGAATACGGTTTTTAACTATGAGAAAAGGAACCTCCGTTCCAAATTTCAAGTTCTTGTCCCAATTTTTGCGGAGGCTAGCGTGCGAACAAACCCAAACAGTGTGTTGAAAATGTTGTTAGTTCTGATGATTTTCGATAATCCGGGTGGTCGGGAGCGGGACGAGATGTTTGGATTTTATGAATAAAAACGCACTGAATTTAAGGCCTGAGCAAGTCAAATTTAATATAAAACAATGCGCGTTAATTTACAAAGGTTTGATGAGTCTCGTCGAGTTGCGATATAGTCTTTACTACTTCAATAAAATTCACGAATAATTTACGGAGATGAATTACAAAGATGATTTACTATGATTGGGAATCCGCGATGAAAAAACACTGACTCGAATCAATAATACGAGAAAATAATTGTAAGTTAAATACGCGCACTATTAATCGAGAAGATGAAGATCGATGACTCACAATGAAAACTGGTGACGTCTATTCGTTGAAAATGCCGATGGATAACTGAGCAATTTCCCAAAAAAAGGGGGAGGGTATGTAGCTGCCCTCGGGAATCTTCGGTAAGCCCGACATGTGGCTCAATGCATGCGGGATAGGTCAGGGAGAAATATGATGACCTTGAGGATTTTATACACAGTGAAATGAAAGTCGAAAATTCAAAACAGAATTGTGAGGCGAACGGAAGCTAAAACAGAAATATCTCACATTACCCAAAGTGATTGATTCAATATTATTCAACCAGTTCCTAGATCTCGTTAAGGCTCATATTTTGGACAAAAATGGGATGAATACTTATCGGGGAATGAAGTAATAAAGAAACCGTGGAAATGGAAAAATTGAAATCTAGAAAACTACTGCTGCGATCGAATCGCCATTCAATAGGGTTTTTCACCACAACAAAAGGAACCTTTGTTCCAAATGTCAAGATTTAATCTTAATTTTTTCGGACGCTAGAATGCTTACAAAAGCAAAAAGCAAAGAAAACTGTAAAAAACAGAAAAATTGAAAAATGTCCGATTTCTTGTGAGCAACCTACTACATGTTCTTGGGCCATTCTCTGGATCTCGTTGAGACGCACATTTTTATAAAGAAAATTTTTGAAATATTCATTAGTTTCTGAGATATGAACGATCGACGAAAAAAACAAAACCGTCGATTTCTAAGAAACTTACGAACAGATTTTACTGAAATTGCAGCCACGACTACATGTACTCAATACCAATAATTGACAATTCTTTCAGATTTTACTATCAAGATTTAGTCCTTTTTGCTTCCGAATGGAAACTTTGTCATGGGTCGTGGGAAATGGTCTAGAATGGTCTGAAACGTAAAATACAAAATTTGAGGCCGTCGCTTGTCTGTGAACAGGCCATTTTTGGCACCTCGATTTAATAAGTTGAACACTTACACGGGCAAAATTGATTTATAAAATCTCAAATTCTGTTCAATATTTGGTATTGAGCCCCTCTTATACCATACCAAATTTCAGTTCGATCGAAGCATAAGTTTTTGCGAAAACTTGATTCATTTTTTTTTTTTTTGGTTTTTGCTCCATATCTCCTTCACTATTTTTTTTTTTTTTTTTTTTTTTTTTTTTTTTATTATCTTTAACGCCTTCGATCCCTTATGGATATATGGGCGTGTGGTCCATACGCTGCACCGCATTCGCATGATAAGACACAGGAAACCACAGAAAACCTGTGTCGGTACAGGCGGCTACTCTATGAGTAACCTCCCGCTCATCAGACATTCCGAAAAAATTCTCGCCCTATATGGGGGATTTGAACCAGGTACCGAAGCGGCAGCGCTAAGGCTGCGCGCTTAGTCCACTCGGCTATTCTGACGTCGGCTCCTTCACTATTGAACTGATTCATTTCTTTTTTTTTTTAAGCTTCCTTATAACGCCATCTATAATAGGGAACCAAAACAATTGATACATACAGACACTATGCTGAATCTTCATATTTTTACGTTTCAAACCATTAAATATCGTTTACAAGCATAATTAGCGAAAGTGAAATTGAGATAACTTAAAATTTGAAGCATAGGTTCCTCTTCTTGTGGTGAAGAACCCTATTGAATGGCGATTCGATCGTATCATTAGTTTTCAATTTTTTCGTTTTCACGGTTTTTCTTTTATTTTTCGATAATTATTCACCCGTTTTTTATTCAAAATGTGTGCCTTAACGAGATCTATGATATGGTTGAAAAACATTAGGTCAATTACTTTGGGTAATATGAGATATTCCTGTTTTTGCTTGCGTTCGCATCACAATTCTGTTTTGAATTTGTGACTTTGATTTCACTGTTTGAGTTTGTACGCACTCTACCGTCCGCAAAAATTGAGATGAAAACTTGAAATTTGGAACAGAGGTACCTTTTCTCATAGTTAAGAACTATATCCATTTAGAAATACGATTAAAAAAAATTATTTAAAATAAGATATTACTTTGATAAAAATCATTCCATGAAAAGTATCATATAACATACTTCGAAATGACTACAGATTAATGAAAACTTTCCATAACTGGAACATTTTCATTTTGTGTGCAATCGGACCATTCGAAAGCTTACCACCAATGAAATTGAGGGAAATGAAAAAGCGGTGGCATATTTGACACATTCGAATGGGGGGACCCAAGGACTGCCTGCTTGTTTTGTTTCTCCAAAAGGAGCTAGGCCAGTCAAGTTAGCTCCATTTCCCTTGGGTATGGGGAATCGGGCCGCAGTCGATGAAACATGCACCAATCGATAGCTAATGATCTTAATATTATTCTTTCAAAATGTATCATCTCAATTTTGCGGCGTTAATGAATAATTAATAAAAAACAGTCGAAAATTACGCGTGGCGGCACTGAAATCGACAATTCTCAAGTCTTCATGCATGTAAAATTGCAAAAAAATCTCACGGTAAAGAAAATTGAATTTGCTTTAATAGTGAGTCGGGAATGTCTATCGAAAAATGCGCGGTTTATTGACAATAAATCAATTTAGTCAAACGCCAAGATTTTGACAATTTCAAGCGAACGTCGCAACAGCACCTCTGGCGGCGTGCATGTGCAACCATTTGAATTTTAAAATCATTCACCGCGCCTAGCAACGCTGATTTTTTTCAATGTTTATAATAAAAAATGTGAAAATAGAAATAAATTTCCAAAACGGGATGTGGGTCTGACCCTCTACCGGTCGAACCAATAACTTTCCGATCGTTGCCCCGTACATGTTATAACGAATATTTCGCTTTATGTCTCAAATAATGGACTTTTTGTCGTTCTTTTCAAATGTTCCAAATATTGAATAAACTTATAATTCTTAATATGTAGTAGTTAGATAAACAATGCAATTTCTTAATAACAATTAACTATACGTATTGGCAAAAAAAGTCATGGAACATAGAAAGTTTGTTTCGTATCTCGAACCGTTCTTGTCGAGAGATTTAAACAATTGAATTTGTTAATAACAAATACCTTTCGGTGTTACCAAAAAAAGTTATACAACATCAAATATGTATTTTTAGGTGTGAAATAATTTTCATTAATTAATTTAGTTCGTATCTTTAACCGTTTTTACGATGCACCGATATAAACAATCCATTTTGTCAATAACATTTAACTATAGGTGTTAGCAAAAACGTCATAAAACATCAAATGTGTATTTTTACGCGTGGGGCGACTTTCATTAGACACTTTGTTGCGAATCTCCAACCGTTTTTGCGATAGAGCGATCTAAACAATTAAACTTGTCAATAACAAGTAACGATCGGTGTTAGCAAAAAAAGTTTGTACCTTTGTAGTTTGTTTGTAGTTTGTTTGTATATTTCATTATAAATTATAATGATATATTTATATAATTTTATAAATGGGGCATTCCGCGTGAAATCGTCGGAGTGGGAACCCGATGGTCTTGCATTTGCATAAAAATGCACATATCTGTTCTTCAGCACCAAAAAAAATACGTATTTTTTCGTTTTTTTTTAATAAAAATTTTAACAACAATTATATAAACAAATGGAGATATCTTTAATACGTCATTTTTGATTTAAATGAAACTTGAAATCATTCTGTATTTTTATAAACAAATGACCATAACTCGAATATTATCAATTCTATGAAAAAAAAACATATTCACGTATTGACGTAAAAAAATAGTGGAAGGCTGCGTTTAAGGATGTTCGACCTTATACAAGCGTAGAGAAAAGACTCAAAAATACGTTTGCGGTGATCAAATTTCGAGAGTCCATAAATCATTATCATATTATGCACAAATCGTACATTCTTTCCGCCCAACCAAAAAGGTGGGGTAAATCGTCAAAAGATTTTAAAAAATCACGAATTGCGGTCGAACATCCTTAAAATTACGACATATTTTTTCCGTGCAAACTATTCTTGAAATTGAAAATACTATTTGGAGAGGGAGGGGGGAATATCGGTTGATTGGGCAATCAATATCATATACGTAAACTATTTTATGGCAGTTCACTTCTTGATACAAATGTGATCATGTTACTCACGATCACATGTAGAAGTAAGTTTTCATATTTTCCAGTCACTCCAAATAGTGTGTTCAATTACAAGAATAGTTTGCACGAAACAAATATGTGGTCATTTTAAACGCAGCCTTCTACTATTTTTCTACGCCAATACGAGGGATGGGAACTGATTATTAGCATTTCTGCGGTAATATCAAGAAAACCGTCATTTTTAGACAAAAAGTATGTCTTGTACCATTTTTTGCGCAGAATTTTCCGTACAACATTTTTGTGCGTCATGTTTTCTTCCATAGAATTGATAACATTCGAGTTATGGTCATTTGTTCCTAAAAATTACTAAAACCTTACTTTTGTTTCTTTGATTAACATCTTTCCCGGGGTCATTTATATGCAGATTTGACTTTTTTCTGTTCACATTATTGAAAACCACCATAATAACTTAAAAAATTATCAGTGGTCAATTGTCACTTTACTCTCTGAAGACTTCAACTTCAAAATTCATAAAAAATTCCTTTGACGAGATCCTATAACGACTTTTTTTTCAAAATGATCGTGAATCAATACAGAATATATATTTCAACTTTCATTTAAATAAAAAATGGTGTATTTGAGATATCTTCATTTGTTCATATAATTGTTGTTAAAATTTTTCTTAAAAAAAACGAAAAAATACGTGTCTTTTTTTTGTGCTGAGGAACAGATATGTGCATTTTTATGCAAATCCCAGACCATCGGGTTCCCAGTCCGACGATTTCACGGGGAATGCACCATACATATAATTATATATAAATTATAAATTATAGTTTCTAATAAAGTAATTTATAAATTACATTTTTGTTATTAATGTAAATTTTCACTTTTTTCTGTATAAACTTAGCACATGTCGATATCTGAATTATTTACTGCCTAATGTAAAGTTGTAGTGACATTAGGAGCCCATTAGTAGAATTTCCCATTAGCAGCAGCCGAAGTCATTTACGGATTAAGCTAACTAAGCGACTGAGTACTTCAAATAGGTAAGTTTTAGTTGGGTATATAACAAAAATTATAGGCAATTCATTTTAATATATCAAAAATCTATTTTGTTTCGGAAATTTAGTGTTATTGTGACATTTTTTATTATAAATATTGAGAAAAATTCAGCGTTACTAGGATAGGAAGGGCGCGCTGAGTGATTTTGAAATTTAAATGGTTGCGCGTGCACGCCGCCAGAGGTGCTGTTGCGACGTTCGCGTGAAATTGTCAAAATCTTGGCGTTTGACTACATTGATTTATTATGAATAAACCGCGCATTTTTCGATGGGCATTTCCGACCTGCCCCCTGTCAGTCGAGCGTTGCAACTGGGCACTTTACTGTCCCAACCGTAAACTAATCCGCATGGGGCGCTGGCAGTGTAAGTCGCCGACTAGATATATATGTATTTATATATATACAGTACAGCCTGAATTTTCAAATAAAAAATGAACATAATGGACAAATCTGAAAGGAATCTTGAAAGAAAAACAGATGAATAAAATATAGTAGTAAATTATCTCAAACAGGGAGCGAAATAAAAGCACTTAGACAACATTGAAGAATAAAATGAGGTATGTGCATGTACGAAATTAACTTTAATTAAAAAATAAACCGCATGAGAGTATTACCCTAATTTTCGTATATCTCAAAATTATGCGGATTACGGAAATAGCCATGAGGCCAAAATGTGTATGGTGGTCGAAGCAATGCATTTCATTAATAATTTTTTTTTGCTATGTGCAACAGTTCTGAGGATAGAAACTTATAAACATTCAACATGATTAATAACAATAGAAGGAACCATTATTTCGTTCTCATTCTCCTTCCAAATCAAAGTTATATACAGGCGATTTTTTACAAAGATGTAAAAATGTCCAGGGAATACCACTTCAATTTCCTCTGTAAGGTAATTAATAATTGAATCAACTATTTAATTATGCGTGTTAACGAAAAAAGCTATAAAGCGTCAAATGTGTATTTTGATATGGGGAACAACTTTCGTTTGTCACTTCTTTTCGGTTAACCGTTAACGGTTAACGGTTAACCGTTAACCGTTGTTAAGATAGACCAATATAAATACTTAAATTTGTTAATAACTATTAAACGTATCAGTTTTTGGAAAAATCGGGACTTCCGGACCTGAACACAAGTGAGACGCGTCGATTGAAAAGAAATACAATTTTTAAAATTCTTGCAATTTCTAAAATGTAGAGAATTCTTGGAAATGTTGTAATTTTTAGAATTTTTAGAATTGTTGAAAGGTTTAAGATTCTTTAGATTTATCAAATTTTTCTAGCCTCGGAGGTGATTGTAGTTTGTCAAATGTATGAAATTTTTTAAGTTGATCTACTGATTAACTCACGAATTACGAAGCCAAAGATTTTCTGAGGCTGGCCGCAATGGTCAACCTGGAAATCTGAGGATTAAAAGGCGGAGCTACAATAACCTTAGGGTTCGGTGGCAACTAGGACATAAAACGTCTAACCGCAGTTACAAATTTAATCTAATCTAATCTAAATTAAATAAAATCATGTTAGGATTATGTGAAATGTCGAGAAACGTGAGAATATTGTAAAAATATGACTTCTCATTTTTGGAGTCATTATAATAACTGTCCTAGATCGGAAAGGTGGGAATAGCCTGAAAAATATTAGAAAATACCAATTTAATACAATAATAGGCGCCAAAGCCATTAGTAAGTGCCCCGCTTTGGTAACTTTATATTTGTCATTTATTTTGGGTCATTATTTGATTTAAAATTCAATTCAATATTTGTAAGCATTGATTTTCCTCTAAGAGTACAACTTTTCTGTCCTTATTGTGAAGAGCGAAAAAGATTTACATGAAAATCGTGATATCTTATGGTGTAGACATACTCTCCAGGCTGCGCAGAAATTCTGTAAAGGTCTATAAAATTCTAGAAATTTCTTGGGAATTTTGGAAAATGATTAATTGACTATAAAATTCTTGATATTCACACCTTTTCTATAATGAAAATCTTATAGAATTCCCATAATAATCCTATGGGAATTGTGCAGAATTTCCTGCTAGAAATCCTTTGAGAATCTTATAGGGTTCCAGTAGAAAATATTCGGAAAAAAACCCTATAGGAATGTCCCAATTCTCGATAGCATTCCTATAAGTGTCTTATATGAATCTTATAGGATAAGGTATGGAAATGCTATAGGATTTTTGTATTACTACATGAGTTCCAGAATCATTTATGGCCATTTCAAGAACATATATGTATGTATTATGAATTCAATCAATCGAGTCATATTTTCGGCAACGTCTCGTTCAAGAACTTGAAAGCAAAAATACTATCGAAGCGCGTCGGGGATTTCCCCATAACGTGAGCAATGACAGGTTAAGGAGCACTGGATTGGTACATTCTTATTATGATAACAACCAGCTGATGATCTAGTGCCCCAGGGGATCAATGTTGCCACCTCAGCACGATTCGGATCTCATAGGGCACCCTGCGCAGGTGATGGAGAGATTTAACTCTTGAGTGTCTTCTAGAGATGCTCTTCTGGCAGCTCAGTTGGCCTACCTTGAGGCCCTGTTCTTTTCATATCATTTTGCAGGGATGCTCTCATACAGCAAGCACTCGAGGTACTTGCTACACAACCAAAAGTTAAGACTAGATGTGGTTGAGTACTTCTAAAAACGCTTCTCAGAATTTCACAAATCTTTAAGTTGTATTTATTGAGATACACGACGTCAAGAATTGAAACCCCGTTGAAGTGGGACTTTGTAAATATGCATATCTCAGTAAATAAGAGGCCTTAACATTTTACGAATCATTAACAAACGTACTGATACGACAAATGGTACTCCTATTGTACATTGCGAAATTTTTAACAACTTTTTTTGCAATTTCAATGCGGAACTTTTAGAGTTGAGTGAAGTAACCATGGAGCCACTCATTATTGGTATGTCGATGGTTTCATGCTCGTGGGGGTGTCGCGCCGGTGTTTCAAAATACGTTAAGTCAGTTTTACAAATAAATCAGTCTATGAAACAGAAAATTAAAAAATAATAAGCTTTGATATTCAAAAATCATTTAATGGCTCTGTCCGGCACCACAAACCGTTATAAATACGTACAACACAATGTATACGTGCCAACAACAACAAATTTCCATAAATGTTTTACATTATGTGTGAGATACCCTAGACAATTTTTTTTTGTATTGGTTGTTTTTAAGTAGTTTGATATTAGATTCTTGGGCATACTTCAAAGTTATGTCAGGTGTTTTATTATTTAAATAAAGTGCTTTCAAGTCGGAAAGTGTGACGAGAAATTCCGAATCCACTGAGCTCACAGAACAGTTCCCCGTTTTCGGGGGTCGCAAAATGCTAAAGGACGAGAGAATCTTGTAGATTTGTAAAAATGTGGGCGTCGAAGGATGGTCATTCGATCCGCTTGCTTGCCGTCCAGTTCCGAAGAATTGCTGAAGTAGGAAACAGAAGCAGTGTCGAAAGAAAGGAAACAGGAGATTATTTCATTATGAATAAGAAAATAATATTTTGACAGATGTGCGGCTTCGTTGGAGCTACTATCACATTTGTCAGGAAATTATTTTAGAGTCGGCTGAAATAATGCTCGTCTTTGAACTGAAAACCGCAATTTATCCAAGTGATGCGAAGTTGAAATCACTTTTCTACGTAATTCATGACAAAAAATTAGCAAAGTGGGAAAATAGAAGTAATTGCAAAATGCAAGGTATTGAAGCCATAACAAAAAAAAACAAGCAAAATAATCTAAACTCATAATACATGCATAAACTCCAAACCTCTAAGCAGTCCTGATTGATTTCGCCGGAATATACGTAATCGTGACCCTCATTGATTAATTCATTGTTTAAATCTATCATGGATTGCAAAGTAACTTGTAAACCGTCAGATGTTTGAGTTGTCAGAAAACAATCCGGGGAGAGAAAGCCCTGCTCTACCTTTTCCTCCCATTCGTCCAGTTTCTCTAATGAAGACTCAAGGATCTACATCGAGGCATAAAGAATATAGTAAACAATAACGTAGTCAGCATAAGATATAGACGGGTGACATTTATATCTTATGATATATAGGTGACGTGAAACGAGTTAAATCATACAATTAAGTAAAGTTAATACAATTTTCTTAGAAACCAATTGCGATATATGTTGTTAGGGATAGGTTTTGCCGAGAAAGTTGAGATTTTGCTCACACACACACACACACACATGCTCGCGCGCGCGCTTAACTGCTTCTAGCTCCTCGTTACAAATAAGGTTAGTTTATTAACATTTAAACATTCAAACCTTGTAGTGATGATTATTTGGTTGCAGTCCGACCGGTAAGTTGCCGATATGAACATCATGCTTGAGAACTTTTACATTTAAAGCATCGGATAAATCATTGATCCATTCGCAAAAAGCAGTGGTTTCATCATAATCCTTCAAGTTCTTCAGATATTTCTGATATGTCCTTAATCCTTTGGCTACGGAATCGCTGAATATCTGCAAGGGGATTTTTATAAAAAGGTCATGAATACCACTATATCATTACACTATATTCACTCCATAATTACAACAAGAAAATGTCAAAAGATGCATTTTTTCTTGTATTGAAAAGTTTTTTAAGCTATTTCTTATAGGAATCTTGAGAATTGAAAAAATAGAAATAATTGTACATTTTCAAATATTTCAACAAGTTTAGCAATTTTGAAATACCAAAAACGGAGAGTAAACATCCGAGGATTAATCACTGGAAGGACATTGCTGACACACCAGTTGTTGTCAACCCACCGGTCAACCATCAAACGGGGAGGTACACCCAAGTGGAAGACCCACCAGAAAAGACGTCAATTCAAATTCACAGTGGCTCGAGACAGAAGGAAGACCCAAAACGCTCAAGTAGAGAACTCACAGTCGAGAGCAGTTAAAGCGAAAAATAACAACTACAGAACGCTTAGCACCCCCGGAATGTTTAGCAAACGCGGAAACATTTGAACAAAGTGTGCAGTGGTCAGCGACTCAACTCCCAGGCCCAGGAAACACATGAAAATTGGTGCGCAGAAAAGAGACTCTACCGCAGCAAGGGGGAAGGAGACTCTGGAACTCCAGACAGCTCACAAGAACGCTTTGCGTCTTACCAGCCCAGATCCTTCCTTCACCTGAGCGGGGAAGCACGTGCATCGGAAATAGAGGCAAGACTCAGGAAAAAGAACATTATAGCGACAGGCCGGGACCCACTCAAGAGTCTTCGATGCCTAGACTTCGAGAACTGCAACATTATTGGCGTAGTCACCAAAGTCACCTGAAGTGAATGGAATATGAGTGGTAGAATTTGAAATGGATCACCGGTAGGAAATTCGTAGAAACTAACTAGATATATATCATTTCGGGAGCATAATCTGAGGAGGCTAGCAGAAAAAAACTTGTGAATAGACGACGACCTAACTGCGCGGCAGATTTACATTCAAGACAATCTCAATGGCGAAGCAGCCCGTCTCGATCGCGTTGGCAAAGCTGGGTTCTGCTAAACTCTTCGTCGGGAACAATGCCTGGTCGTAGAACCAAAGCGACAGAAGGCTTGAAAGATTCCCTCGCAGGCAGTACTTGAGTATACGCAGAGGTAAAAGGAGAGTGATATAGTACGGGCAAAACTTGGAACCTCTCAGGCATTATGAATATGCGGCGGGGCCTGGAAGTTCTTGGAGGAGTTTGAAATCTTAATGCTTGAGTAAACAGGAATTGAGGACAAGTGGATTTAGGTAAGGACTACATCTCTAAGGACTACCGACTCGAGTGTATGAAGAAGTTTGGGCCGCAGAAGGCGTTTTAGTCTGAAAGGGCCTGCGAGGAAATGTACGGATCAAAGAATGGTCATATGGAATTCACAAACAGGGCGTCGTATAAGGCATAAAAAAGATAATACAGGTTCTGATTCCCCTAATGGATGAGAAATCTATCAACGGTCACACCGTGGTTTTAGTCTGTGACGGGAATTCACACATGACCAATCACCCAAGATGTCTTAGAAGATGTATCTACTGTGAACGATTCTGTCTCCATATAGTCAATCGCGCGGAGACCGATCCAATCGGTACTTTTGTGGGAGAGGGGTGCCGGTTGGAACTAGTAAAACAAGATATTTAAGATACCAAATCTTGAAAATAGCTTTTTGAAAGATCAAGGACGCTATCTGGACAATGGTGACGAATTTTGGGGTGATAAAAACCCTAGGGAAAGCCACATACATGGAACAGCTGTCACTTGGGTTTCACGACGACTACAAAGTGCAACGAAAGAGGGTATTTGATGCCCTGAAAATACACTTCAACCAGCCAACAGACGATCGATTGACAGCCGAACATCTAGAGCAGGAAAAACTACTAAAAACGCTCCAAAAATAAAAGATTCGAGAAGCACGCGACGCGAAGTGGCTCACAATCGAAGAGAGTAAGGGTATTGTCTCATTTTGACTGCGAAGAACAAGTATAGAACCGAAAAAGTCACGAAGATAGGCCCCATTCCTAACCTAGATGAGATTTGAATAGCTTGCTTCTAACTCTTGGGGATCATCCAAGAGCAGAACGGAACCACGAACGACGAGTGGAGTCGTCCTGATATGGAAATCGAAGACATCGAGCGGCCAGACGGCCATGCGTGCACCATTGGAGAAGTTAAAGGAGCCCCTCAACGCGGAAATGGTTGAAGCGGGAGGATGTTGAGCTTGCCCGGAGACTCTCGTTGAACTCTTCCTTGCGTTCATAAAGATCTCTCCACCTAACAGTCGGGTGGAAGAACACGACAATCTCGCTCTTTTGGAAAGCAGCTGATGAGAACCTGGCAACTAATTACCGAGGGACTTCTAGATGTCTGCTATAAAGTGCTAGCTATAATCATGACAAGTCGATTGTGCAATTGGACAGAGTTGGAAGGCATCCTGGCGAGAGCCATGACGATACTTGTAGAATATTTCAGATGGAAAATGAGTTTTTCGAACAAATCTGCACATAGGGTTACTGCAGCATAAAATCAAGAAGTGGACGAAGCTAGTGATATGCTGGAGGGCTGGCATGAGGGCAAAAGAGCTGAAAACTGATTTGATGGACGCTTAGATAGCTCCCCCTTCCGAATCACTCTCTGATTATGTCTGGCGGTTCAAATAGCGGACGGGAGACTTGGAATAAGGGAGACTGGCATATCGCTTCACTAAAGTTTTCGAGTATCAATTTGACTAGTGTAAATATCAATTTTTATCTTTGTTCATGCAAATTAAAGTTGTTATGACATATTGATACCTCCTTCAATGGGTTCTCGTGATATTACATTTTGTTATAATTCCTTCAGCTATTGAAGGTTTCACTATGATAAGGTAAAAGGCCGAGTAGGGTCATACGACCGTATATAGTATAAATGAACAATCTACTTACTTGCGTTGCTAATTTAACTCTCATTTTTGCGGAATTATTCAAATTTAAATGATGCGTGCTGATTTTGGGGCAAATCCTGAATTTTCCTGGGTGTTTCTTTTCCTCTTCGAATAAACCCTCGAAATGTTTCCATTTAATTGGCGCCTTTGAGGGATCCATCTAAAACCGTTTCGATACCGTAGGATAGATTAAAGCTTGAGAAGTTTTGGGCAGTCATCATGTTTTATGCGGTGATCAAATTCAGTGAACTCACTTGTAATGTTGACTTGTTGTAGAGACGGTTTCTTATTGTTTTCAGAAGATGAGGGGAGTCAGAAAAAACATAAACTTTTTGAGAAGCAATGAGAGGATGAGGAAAGAAGTTTTTGAGAGTTTTCCTCTTGCAGTTAACACCGAGCTCTTTCCAAAATTTCCTATTAGAAGAACCTCCATCACAGACCACCCCGTGAACTATGGCTCCTGCTTTTTCTAACAACACGATTGCTTTAAGCACTAATTGACTTAAATCAGTTCCTTTCGTTGGACCTCTGGAAGCGAAAACGGCGATTGGTTGTTTATATGTGTCCGTTATAGATTTGTACATTAAAACTAGTCCATAATTCGTTCGCTCAGTAAAGCTTCCTGCAGTTTTGCCATCGCTCATGTCTACGAGAGCAGTATAAGTAAGTTTGGTGGTGTTCACTAAAGTGCCTTCGCGAAGGATTATTTCATGTAGTACTAAAATTCCATGTCGTTGCAATTCACTCTTATTGGCGAAGAAACTTTGATCAACTCAAAAGACCGGGGATCAAACCCACACGTGGTTTCGATGATAGCTAAATTCCTGGGACACATAAAGTTATATTTAGTCCACAAAATAGAATGGATTGTCTTGGGGGGGTATGAGAAAAAGTGTGGGGCGAAGCAAATTTTCCAATAGCTAAATTATGATATTCTCAAGTGCGAAAGTTTGTGTAAAAATTATTTTAAAAAGCAGAGTAGACGGAATTATGATTTCATCAAAAGGAAGAGCTTAAAACTTTTCCAAAATGGTTGGAAATTGCAACACTCGAAAAATCCTCTATGTTATATAGTATTTTCAATACAGTCGAATTAAAAGAAAGATTGAGCTCTTTTCCAAATTTTGCCAACAAATCGACCAAGTTCTTAGAATTACTGCAATTGTAAAAATACTTCTGAACCCGTGAAATCGCAGCTCCGCCACCAGTTGGTTCCTTTCTTGATAGAATTACATTTCACGAAAGAAAGAAAACAATTTGAATCCACTGTTTTTAGGTCCAAACATAGGTTTGAAAAGGACCTATTTTAGCTATTGAATGAATGTTCTTGACCTGGCATTTTTCTCCATACTTTACTTTCCTTCACCCCGCGGTATTACACCATTCTTTTCATCTTTACCATCACCATTATTGTTCTAATCGCTGGTAATGGTATTCCTTCATTGTCGCGTAAGAAATTATACCCAGAAGGTGATCGTATGTGCAAAAGCATACACAACATGAGCCACGCTTCCGACCATCGTCGACCTTTAGAATTTTTATGTTGAGCGACTTTTAGAATTTCACTGACTGCAGTCAGTTGATTTCTAGCAATGGAGCATGACTGCCTTTTCTCCATAACTGCTTCTTCGGGCATTTTTGCAATCTCCCTTTGGCATTGATTCAATTTTTCTCGTAGTTTTCGATTATTTTCGCGCATTATTGAAGTGAAACTTCTTATGGGAGGGTTTTGAAATCTCGATCGGCAACCTTTTTGGCGACGCTCGCTCTAACGTAGTAAGTAAGAGTGAGAGGCCTCCGGGAATCGAGCGAGAGTGAGACGGACTACCTTACGTCTCGTCTATCGGGCGAGAGTGAGAGGCCTTCGTGTATCGTGCGAGAATGAGACGGAAGACTTTCTGTCTTTCATGTCATTCTTTGCGTTCAGGCGGCGTCGCGATCGCGGAAAACAGCTGTTGGTTTCTAACACAGTGATCATAAGCAACGTATTTTGTTTTTGTGCGTGGCTTCATTACTTAAATTGAGAGTTTTATACAAATATGCCGAAGTCGGGTGCAGCAAGGATAAAAACGTGGCGGGAGAAAAAACGGGCGAGTGAAGGAATTGATCAGAATAGAAAACGGAAAAAAAGTAGAACTGAAATTGAACGAGATAGCAGGGAACGGAGGCAAACACGTGCTAACCTCTTACGTGACAGTGTGGACGATAGTGTAAATAATCCAGAGAATGAACTATTAGCAACGACTTCGACTCATCCTCCTCCTGATTGTGATGTACATAGTGGTGATCGATTACAATACTCAGACTTTAATGAGTTTAAAACTGCGCATAAGAACTTTCACCGTGATTTTATAAATAATCCATTCGGTTTTACGTGTTGTGTATGTGATAGATTATGGTTTAAAAATGACTTGAAGACTCTATCCGTTGAAAATGAAATTCGTATTCAACAAAAATTTCCAGAATTCAGAAGTAATAATGAGCTGGCATGCACCAGCTGTCGCCAGGCTTTGAGGAGAGACAAAATTCCAACATTGTCGAAATTGAATGGCTTTGTATATCCCCCGATCCCTGCACATCTTCCGAAGTTAGATTTAGTGTCCGAGAGACTCATTTCTCCTAGAATTCCATTTATGCAAATTCGCAGATTGCGTCATGTGCATGGACAATTTGGAATTTTGGGGCAGGTGATCAATGTTCCAGTGGATGTCAATACAATGGTCAATCACTTGCCCAGGAACATTGACGACGATCACTGTGTTTACGTTCATATCAAGAGAAAAAAAATTCATCGATCAAGCTACTTGACATGTTTAATAAACAAGAGAAATATTAAAATATGGCTACGATGCTTAGTACCGAGTCCATTGTATCAACTGTACGACATCAAAGTTGATGAATCTTTCTTTAATGAGGATTGTGTCGTTCATCAGATACCTATAGATGAACTGAGTGAAGACATCCCCATGGAGGAGAGCGTGTTCACTCAGCAACACACATTACTCTGGAATGACGATAAATATTTGAGGATTGCTCCTGGAGAAATGAATGTCCCTCACAGTCTATTATTTGATGAGCATGCAGAAGAGTTATCTTTCCCTACTATCTATTACGGACAATTCCGGCGCTTTAGTGAAGATCTCAATGTGACTCCATTCATGATGGCTACCAGTGAGCTAAGGAGATCTGATCGACGTGGGGTTACACCTCATCATTTACTCTAGATGGCAATGAAAATTATGAGGTTTAGAGTCCGTGACAGTCTATCCATTGCTTTTAAACACGTAGGTAAAGACACAAAAATTACACGTGAACAAATTCAATCAGAGGAGTATATAAATCATTGTATAGAAAGCAACTTGGCTTTTCTACGTTGTATCCCTAACTCGACTTGGTAGTGGGCTGAGAGAAAGAGAGACTTATTCGCAATGATCAGACAACTCGGAAAACCCACGTTATTCCGAACTATGAGTGCTAATGAAGTTGGTTGGCCCTCATTATTACAATTATTATATAAATTGAAGAATAATGGAGCAGAAATTACAGAACAAGATGTTCAGGAACTCCATTATATTGAAAAGAGCACACTCATCAATGAAGATGCTGTAACATGTGCCATCTATTCTAATAAGCTCATCAATGTTATAATGAACATACTTCAGTCCAAAAAGTCTTCTCCCTTCGGGAAATATCGTGTTGTCCATTATTTTAAAAGAATTGAATTCCAGCATCGTGGGAGCCCCCATGCACACATTCTGCTATGGCTTGAGAATGCTCCAGCGGATCCACTAGGTGCTGACCGACTAAAAGCTATTGAACTAGTTGATACAGTGATATCAGTGGCCACTCCAGAATCGTCGGGGAACATCAAACTACAGACACATAAGCACACGTTCACATGTTACAAAAAAATAGCTGCGAACGCTCATCAAAAATGCAGATTTGAAGCTCCATTCATGCCATGCAGATACACAACTATACTGACACCAATGCAGAAAGAAGAACCAGGATTCCACACGTATAAACAACATTACAACACGATAAGAACAAACTTAGAGAACAATGACTATGTTGATATTGATAGTTTCTATCGGGGAAATGGAATACTATCAGATGATTACTACATGAATGTGCTTCGAGCTGGCATCAATCGTCCCAGAGTATTTCTTAAACGTCAACCCATGGAAAAGTGGCATAATCCATTCAACCCATTCATTTTCAATATTTTGAAATCAAACATGGATGTGCAATTTATCACCGAAGAATACTCATGTGCTGCATACGTAGTGGAATACGTCAATAAAACGAACCGTGGAATTTGCAATCTCCAACGTAACATGACTGAAATAATGGATGAACATCCAGAGTTCGATATTGTCGAAATTACTAGGAAAATGAGCGTTGACATGCTAAATACTGTCGAAATTACCAGTCAGGAAGCTGCATGGTACCTTCTGCGTGAACCGATGTCAAAGTCTTCTTCAGTTGTTACCTATATTTCAACAATATGGCCGATCGAAAGACAAAGAATTCGAAAAACTCAGAAAGAACTCAATGAAATGGATGCTGATGATGATGCAACAAACATATGGAAAGAAAATTGGTTTGACAAGTACGAAAAGAGACCTGAAGAGCTAGAAGATGTCAATTTGGCCCAGTTTGTTGCTCATTACACACTGAATAATCAGGGGAATTGGACACGAAGGAAAGAACCTCGGATTATTCGGTACAGAAACTACGACATGGCTGATGATTTCAATGAATACAAACGGGAAATGGTGACTTTGTATATTCCATTCCGAGACGAAGAAAATGAAATTCTTGCAGAAACTAAATTCATACAGATTTACGACGACAACGAAATATTGATTTTGGAGCGACATAAAGAATTCTCATCGAATTTAGATATCCAGAAAACCATCGAGATATGCCGAGAGTTGTGTCGTGAAGATGAATTAAATCAAGATGATGATGCTGAAGGAGACACCGTAGGTCGCCTTTTTTCTGAAGCAAATCCTTTTCAAGAATTGCATAACGCTGACCACGTAATGAACGACGATCTGCCGTTAGCAACACTTAACAAACTGGGTGCTATCGCAAAGAAGAGGGATAATTTAATGTCTAATGAGCAATTTTATGAACTAATGAGAATGGCCAATCAGAGGCAGAAAGCACTCCTGATGCATGTGATTGCTAATCTCCTCTCATCAAACCGATCACCACTCCAAGTTTTCTTCACTGGGCCAGCAGGATGTGGAAAGACATTCCTCATTAGACTCCTCATGGAAATTTACAACCGCTTCACAGATAATGATGGTTTTTGCAATGCTTACATCGCATGTGCATCAACAGGAAAGGCTGCAATACCAATTGATGGTACGACAATCCACACTGCATTGAAAATATCCCTTTCCAAACTATTACCATTATCAATTGAAGTGGCTCAACAGTACAGAATGCTCTTCAAATACGTCCAAGTTATACTCATCGATGAGGTCAGTATGGTAGGAGCGGAATTGCTGTCTCAAATTGACGCACGGTTAAAACAACAGGAAATTTCCAAGATAATTTTGGAGGAATGGATATCATTTTCATAGGTGATTTGCGTCAGTTACCTCCAGTGCGTGCTACACCCATCTATCAAGCAACAAAACGACGCATAGCAGCACCAACACTTTGGCGTGACTTGAAGTTCTATGAATTGGATAAAGTCATGAGACAAGCGAATGCTGATTTCTCCTCTTTATTAACTAAAATTGGAAATGGCGAAGAATTGGATCAAGAACAGATACACCTAATCGAATCTCGTTTTTATACAAGAGAGGAAGCAGATCGTCTTTGTCCACATGGAATTCGGCTATATTTGACAAATAATGCTGTAAACGAATACAATTTAACAATTCTTAATTCTGCAGAGAATAAAACAGTCTCAATAGCTACTGATGTATTCACCGGCTGCCATAATGCTGAGCAACAATCATTTGTACGACAAAAATTGCATAAAAAAACGGTAATAGACACTGGAGGTCTGCCCTACGCGATAATACTGGTGTTAGATAAATGGTATATAATAACAACCAATCTGGATGTCTCGGATGGTTTAGCAAACGGCGCAGTTGGTAAACTAGTTCATATCGAAACTGATGAGGCAGGGGCAGTAACTCGTGTGTGGCTGGAATTTCCAGATTCACCAAAGACGGGGCAGAAGATCCGGAGAAAAGCTGCTGCGTTCATCCAAGCAAACAACATCAGCCACACGGCAGTTCCCATTGCACGAAGAACTTCTACGATATATATGAACAATAATAAAACGATTTTCGTCAAAAGAAACCATCTGCCATTGGTATCAGCGTGTGCTATTACTATCCACAAGTCTCAAGGTGGTACGTTTAATCAAATCGTCTATGAATACGAAAAGACACATTCACAACAACTCCTTTACGTAGCCTTGTCCCGTGTCACAAGTATACAGGGATTGTACATCGTTGCGAAGGATGGAAAGAACAAATTTTATCATGGACGGAAAAAAGCTCAATCAATGGACAAGCTACAATCAGAATTTAGAAGATTATCAACAAATCCATTGATAACTTTGACTGACATTCTCCGAGAGTTCATCAGCAGACCAGGCTTATCAATAACAACCCTCAATTGCCAAAGCTTAGGAGCTCATGGCGGAGATTTCAATGATCCGGTGATTCTACGGTCTAATATATTGATACTTTCAGAGACGTGGAAGGAAAACGATCAAGAAATTGATGTTCCCAATTTTAATTGTGTCGTACAGTTCAAAAGACATAATGTGAGAGCAGGGGGTGTCGCAATACTTTGCAATACTGCTCATGGAACGAACATCATGACACCCAATATGGACCTGAACTTGAAACAACTAGAATCGCTTTCAATTGGGTCGTCATCTGTTGGAGAAATGTGTGCAGCTGAATGTCGCACAGAAAGCGGACAGCGGATTATGCTTATAGCACTCTATATTTCACCAAATCAGAAGATGGCGAAAATAATAGAGTTTATTCACCTTCACTTGCTGCCGTATACTCCAGTGGGGGCTGCAGAAGTTGGAGTAGAGCTGGACAAAATACCTATGATTCTAGGTGGAGATTTTAATGTTAATTTTGCTTCAGAGGATTCCAAGCCATTAATTCAGTTCTTGCAACAGAAATTGTCATTGGAAATGAACAATTCACCAATTGAATCGACTACCCGCCATGGTACCATGATCGATGCAGTTTTCTCACGTTACATCGAAAATTTGGAGTCAAGAGTCTTCATTACCTATTTTAGTTACCACAAACCTATCATTTCGTTCATGAAGAGTCTACCAGAGAATGAAGGTGAAGCTGATTGAGATTTAATTCATCATATTCATACTAATATTATTGTATCTTGAAAAAAGTATAATTATTATGATGAATAAATTAATATTTACTATCAAGAAGTGTTTGACACGTGATTAAAATGATTCCTCTCCCTCTAAACATAGAAAATTAAATAATCCTTGCCGATCCAATCATTCAGTTTCACTTCTATCGCGTGTCTTCATGACACACCATTTTTTTTTGTCGCTTTGCCTTTATTATTTTTGTTCGTAATTGTTTTACGTAGAGTTCGTGGTGAGGAGGGAACAATACTCGATTTCGTTTAACGGGTCCGGTCTTTTTGTCGTGGCGTTTCTTCTTCTCAGCCAGACTCAACTTCGCTATTTTACAGAAATGGCATTGCTTCGCATTGAAGAGCAACAGACATCTAACATGGCGGATCTGTCGCATGTTATCTGCGCAGATTGTAGCGGACTCCATGTTCCGTAGATTTTCTGGCAACATACATCCAGTGCATACCCCCATTTCATCCAGAAATCTAATAATATGGCGCACTTCTTGTTTAGAACGGAGTGCCTTGGCGATGCCTAATTTCTCAACGTTCACTGGCCACCCTACTACGCGGAGTTGTACATCCATTGACTCTTCACCAATAATTTCCTTAAAAAGTCCAGTTACAATGTTTCCATCTATTTCCTTCGCAGATGCAACACTGAACTGAATTATTTTTCGCCCATCGTCGAATGTCGTAACTACTTTACTCCACGATACTGGCAATAGGAAGTCATTTTTGAGTAATTGGGAAAATACCGAGGCAAGGTTCTGTTGCAAAGGCTCATTTGAAGTGGCGTTTGGCGTTTCGGCAAGACTAAGGGTTGGGAGTTGACCGTTGTTGTTCATTTCGGGTAATGCAGAAGTGTCAATAGGCATGGATGGTGGTGAAGGTGGAAGAGGTAAATTTAGCACGGACAATGCAGGAGGTACGCGTGAAGCAGAAGGGTCTTGCGACATTGTTTCGAAAGTTTCTTCAATTTTTGAAATGGTCTCTGCGGGTTGCTGTTTAGAGTCTGTAGGTGTAGCTGCTTGAGGAGCCTGCTCCTCACAGCTGGTGACATCGGTTAGTGGTTGTGATGTGGTTTGAGTGTTGCTCCATGGAAAAATGGATGGCGCCGCGCCTTGCATCACATGTGGTCGAGAGTAGGAGGTCTGAAATACATCGAAGGATTATTATCAATTTGAAGCAACACACAAGTGCCAAAAGACACGCACATGTATATAGACAGGCGCGCCGTCATCAGGTTGCTGTCATCGGTTTGCCATTATCCGTTTGTTGTCACTGTTTTGCCGTCATAAGTTTGCTGTCACTGATTTGCCGTCGTCGGTTTGACATTATCAGTTTGCCGTCATTAGTTTGCTGTCACTGGTTTGCCGTCATCTGTTTGTTATCAGTAACAGCCAGGCAACAATTGCATGTGTCCCGGTTCCCTCCGTTTTGGAATCTAGAAAGACATGATTCTAGAAAGACAAGTAACGATTCACTCCGTTCCCAGGGACTTCCACGTATGAAAAAAGCTTATAGGCTTCCTACAGTCCTTTCGCTGGTATAGGTGTTCTGTGTTCTGTGAAATTGACAATTCACAATTTTTAATTGGCAATTTTCGAGTGGCAAATTTTCAATCGGTAATTTTTAATTGGCGTTTTATAATTGGACATTTCAAATTGGCAATGTTTAATTGACAATTTTCAATTGGCAATTCTTAATAGACAATTTTCAATTGGCAATTTTTGATTGGCAATTCTTGATTGGCAATTTTCAGTTGGCCATTTTTCAATTGACAATTTTCAATGGGCAATTTTCAATTGGACATTTTAAAAATTGGCAATTGGCAATTTTCAATTGGCCATTTTTCAATTGGCGATTTTCGATTGGCAATTTTCAAATAGCAATTAGCAATTTGCAATGGGCAATTTTCAATCCGTAGTTTTCAATCCCCAATTTATGTTTTTTAATTGTCAATCCATAAGTTCCAATTGGGAATTGGCAATTTTCAATTGACAATTGTCAATTTGAATTGTCAATAGACAAATTGACAATTGACAAAGTGACAATTGACAAATTGACAATTGACAAATTGACAATTGACAAATTGACAATTGACAAATTGACAATTGACAAATTGACAAATTGACAATTGACAAATTGACAAATTGACAAATTGACAAATTGACAATTGACAAATTGACAAATTGACAAATTGACAATTGACAAATTGACAAATTGACATTTGACAAATTGACAATTGACAAATTGGCAAGTTGACAAATTGACAAATTGACAAATTGGCAATTGACAATTGCCAATCAAAAATTGTCAATCAAAAATTGCTAATTGAAAACTGTCAATTAAACATTGCCAATTGAAAATTTCCAATTATAAAACGCCAATTCATAATTACCAATTCAAAATTAGCCACTCGAAAATTGCCAATTCAAAATTGTGGATTACCCATTAAAAAATGTCAATTGCCAATTGGAAATTGTGGATTGACAATGGACACAGAAAAGTGGCGGATTGAAAATTGCCAACTGCCACTTGAATGATGCCAATTGACAATTGGAAATTATCAAGTGACAATGGAAAAAGAAATATTGCGGATTGAAAATTGCCAATGGCCAATCGAAAATGGTGAATTGCCAATTGGGAATTGTGGATTGTCAATTGACAAATAAAAATGGGGGATTCAAAATTGCAAATTAAAAATGGCCAATTGAAAATTGCCGAATCGAACACTGCCAGTTAAAAATTGCCAATTGATAATTTTGTGGATTGACAATTGACAACCAAAAATTGCGCATTAAAAATCGCCAATTAAAGATTGCGGATTGAAAATCGCCGAATGCCAATTGGGAATTGTGAATTGACAATTGACAAATAAAAATTGGGCATTTAAAATTGCCAATAGGAAATTGCAAATTAAAAATTACCCATTGAAAACTGCCAAAGGCCAATTGAAAATTGTGGATTGACAATTTAGAATTGCCAATCAAAAATTGGCAATTAAAAATTGTCAATTAAAAATTTGCCACTCAAAAATTGCCAATTAAAAATTGTGAATTGTCGATTGAAAATTGTGGATTACCCATTAAAAATTGCCAATTGGAAATTTGGGATTGACCATTGACAAGGAAAAATTGTAGATTGAGAATTGCCAATTGCCAATGGCGACCCTCCCACGGTGCCGATGGAAAACGAATTCTTCCCAAACTGTGCAGCATTCACTTAGTTTGACCCAATAAATGCAATGTCTACCAGACTTTACATCGCTTGGGTCAATCTACAATTGAAGGAAAACCACGGAAAACCTCAATTTGTCTAGCCGTTTCTTTGACGAAACTCCCGTTCGACTATGAATCCCTATGAACTCGAACGCTGGACAATTCCACTCTACTATACCAATCGGAGAGTCCCCAAGAGGGGACTCGATCCGTGGACCTCGTGTGCCAAAGGCCAGCGCTCTAACCACTCGGCCATAGCCGTCTTGACTTGACTTGAAAATTGTTTATTAACATTTGTCATATATACATACTATATACAGTATTAATATCTTAAGTGCTACGTTCTAGATCACCAGCCGTTGGCTTTATATCTAATTTGAAAGAAGTGTAACCTAATTTTTCATTATTACAAATATTTGTGATTATTTACATGATGACTCGATATAAGGAAAAAATGACTTCTAAAAAACCTTATAAGTAATGGGTGCATGAGGGGCGGGAGAGAAAAGGATATATGGAAAGGTGGGACAAAACAGGTGGTCAGCGGGACCAATTGGATTTTATGTCAATATTGATGTTTTGGAGCTGGGGATTAGGATGGGATTGTAGCTTAAATTTAAATGTCTCATTTATTCTATCGATAAATTTGCCTATGGTTGTCATGCCGAGCGTTTCGTGTATTTCCACAATAGTCGTTCTTCTTTTAAAATTTCCTATTATTCGTAGGAATTTATTTTGAATCACTTGAAGATGATTCAAGTGCATTTTCGCTGCATTGTGCCAGGCAGGACAACCAGAGGTGATAATGGGCCTAATTAACCCTTTGTAGAGAGTAAGTTTGAGGGATTGACTGAGCGCGGGTGATTTTAGCAAATTATACAATCTTACTAGGATAACTTTAGTCTTGACCTTGATTTCAGATATATGCTTTTTCCACAGGAGTTTGGAATCGATGTGTAAGCCTAAATACTTTACAGAGTCGGTTGGTGTGATCTTATCGCTATGAATAGTTAAGGTCGGCTTGGCCTTGGAGCTAGTAAATAAGATTGCTTCTGTTTTAGCAGCATTCACTTGAATTTTCCATTTCGTTAATTCACTGATTGTGAGAGAAGCAGCATTTTCTATTCTTCTAATAGCTTTGTTTATCGATTTGCTAGCTGAGTACAAGGCAATGTCATCAGCATAGCCTGCAATGGATACATTTCTCGGAATTCTACTAAAAACAGAAGCAATGTACAAGTTGAATAAAACAGGCGAGAGAATAGACCCTTGTGGGACTCCCGCGACAATTTCTATTTTATTCGAAAGCGAAGTTTCGACTCGAACTCGGATATATCTATTTGAGAGATATGATAGTAAAATTTTACATAGATATTTAGGGACATTTAATCCTTCGAGTTTGTATATAAGGCCTGTGGGCCAAACAGAATCAAAGGCCTTCTCGCTGTCCAGGAGAAGAAGAACGGTATCTTCTTTCCGGTCTTTCGCGGATTTTATATCATTCGTAATTCTAACCAGCTGGTGGCAGGTCGAGTGTTCTGATCGAAAACCAAATTGATTGATAGGCATTAGTTGTAACTCTTCTATGGGTTTTTTGAGACGAGCTAAAATTATTCGCTCAAAGAGTTTAGCCAATACCGGTAGGAGGCTGATAGGCCTATAGCTCACCGGATGCGAAGGGGGCTTACCGGGCTTTAGAATCGGAATGACCACCGCTCCTTTCCAGAGTTCCGGGAAATATTGTCTGAGGAGGCATGCATTGTATATCTTTGTTAGTAAACTTATTGCTTTAATTGGGAGGTTTTTTAGTGCTATATTAGGAATATTATCCACACCCGGGGCTGATTTATTTTTTAGTTTTTTGATAGCGGAAGTGATTTCACGGGGATTCGTGAGGAATTTTATGGGAGTTTCGATAGGGGCTTTGAGAATAGTCTTTCTCACATGACCTGTGACTTGTTGTTCAAAGGATTTGTTGCCTCGGGAGGCCGATATTTCGTGTATTTGTGCGTAGTGTCTGCAGAGTGTATTTGCCTTGTCGTGGTCTTCTGTGTGGAGTGTGTTGTTTGACTTTAGTGTGGGGATTTTTCGTTTACCAGTATTATTAAAATATTTTGCTACGCGCCAAATAGAGTGATCTTTTAAGTTAATGTTTCTGAGTTTGTTGTCCCAAGATGATTGTTTCCATTCGGTTAATTTAAGTCTGATTTCTTTTATCAGCTGCTTGAGTTCGGATTTAAGGTAGCGATTTCGGGTTTTTTGCCATCTTGACCTAATGTAATTTTTTAGCTTTATTAATGAGGCTATTTCGGGTGGGATAGGAGTGTGGGTGGATTTGGTTGAGCGTTTGGGAGTGGAGGAATCCAGGGCTGTTTGAATGACTTGGGTGAAATGTGTTATGTGTTGATCTATTGCTTCAGTGTTGTTACAAGTAGGGTTTGGTGTAGAAATCTCATCATTTAAGGTATCCTTGAATTTATTCCAGTCGGTTTTCGCGTAGTTTAGAATTTTTGATGATTCTGGTGAGGTCGGTCGGCCAAATAGGGAGAAAAACAATGGTAGGTGATCGGATGGAGATTCGGAAAGTGTGGTGAAATTGTTAATGATAGAGATGTTGTTTGTTAATGAAAGGTCAATAGTACTAGGAGTGTTTGAATTATGAGGGTAGTGTGTAGGAACATCTGGAAAGAGCAGATTAATTTTTTGTTCCGTCAAAAAATTTGAGAGAATCTTACCTGATTCGTTTGGCCTAGCAGAGGTCCAAGCAGTGTCCTTCGCATTGAAGTCTCCAACAATAATTGTTGGAGTACTATCGGAAAATAGGTGCCTCAATAGGTTTGTATCTATTGAGACATCCGGTGGATTGTAGATCGAGTAGATCTTCGTTTTTTTATTGTTTACTTGGACCTCTACTCCCACGTATTCGGTGAGCGACAGGAGGTCGTGCGAAAGAGTTCTATGTGACAAGGTTTTGTGGATCGCCACCGCAACACCACCACCTGCTTTGGCCGTTCTGTCTTCCCTGATCAGCGAGAAGTCTGGGAAGTTAATTTTCTTCGTTTTGCTGTTTAACTTAGTCTCTGAAATCAAACAAATTTTGATGTTATTTCTGTGGACGATGTGTAATAACTCGTCCAGATTAGGCTTGAGCGCAAAAATATTAATTGCTAATATGTTGGTTATGTTTGCTGGGGAATCGTAGGTGTGTTTGAGGAGGGTAAGAACAGGTGCACATAGGATGCGATGATTGTGATCCTATCAATTGGTGTAAGGGCTGTTTGGAGTTTAGAGCTCATCTCTTTTAGCTCTGAAAGGATTTCGGGAATTCTAAGGGTTGTTAGCTCGTCAAGGACTTGCTTTGCTGTAATTACATAGTTTATAGTTCTACTTAAATGAGATTCGGGAACATGTGTTTCCATTGGGATGGTCCTAGGTTCAGCAGTGGGTGCGATAAGATTCCTTCTCGAGGTTTCCACCGTCGGGAAGAAGGAAGCGTAGGTGGGCCTGGACGTGTTGGCAGTAGAACTCGGAGTTGGCACTGGGACTGCAGGAGACTGGAGGGACTGGATGTTCCTTTCCAGATTCTGGATCGTGGCCGAGTGAGGTGTAGTGGGCAATTCCAGTGGCGCTATGCTGGGCCTGGCCGATTGAGCTCGTTTTTTCTGAGTTTCCATGAATTTTAGGCGCATGGAACACTCTCTATAGCTGGCCGTGTGGGCTAGTCCGCAGTTCGCGCACTTGAGAGTTTTCGAAGTGCAGGCTTTGACGTCATGATTTGACGCACACTTTACACATCTGGGGTTCAGGTTGCAGTGTTGGCTTGCATGGCCGAACCGTTGGCACCTGAAACACTGGGTCGGTTGCTCGGATTTCACAAATTTTTCTATCTTGTATGTGTGATAGAAAATAGTTTTAATAGCAGCAAAGCTGCTCAAGGTTACTTCAGGGCCAACCGTGATTGCGAAGATCGGGAGAGGCCTGTTTTCTTTAATATTTCCGTCTTTATTTACTTTCACGAACTGGCGAACGGAAAGTACGTTAATGCCTTGATTTGATAGTTCGGCTTCCGAGAAACTGCTGGGAAGCCCTTTCAAAATAAATTTCTTCGGTCTTTCACTTTTAAGGCCATAGGTGAAAAAATTAAGGTTTTGCCTTTTCAGGATACTTGCGATTTTGTTGTAATCGTCGGTCGTTTGTAGGTGGACGATCGTGGTACTTCCATTAAACTTCATCCTGAAGTTTTTATCCGAGGCATTGACTTGCAGGAAATTTATTAACTTTTTGGTCTCCAATTTGTCGTTTTCAACGATGATTGGAGGCACTGAGGTTTTTTTTTGAGCGTCTTGAGGCCCATCAGAAGAGGTCGGAGGATTGTTGGGGCGGGCTGGTTCAGAGCTCGCGCTGTTTGACCGTTTCATAACGGTTTTTTTTGTTTTTTTTGGGTCTTCCATCGGAGGACTCGTTTTGGCTTTCCTTTTGGGAGCCAAGGGAATTTTTAGGTTTTTTAGATTTGACACTTTTGTGCCAAAACTTTTACTCGATTTAAAATTTCAATGTACTAGAAGCACGGTACGTTTGAAATTTGTAATTCGTAGGGAGCGGTAGACATGCGTCCGCACGACACCGACTCAAAACAAATACTGGCCATAGCCGTCGGTACAAGCAGGTTTGAATGTTAATTTACTTAAATATTATTTTTTGCCGGCTAACTGTATACAGGTGACAGTTAGGAAGTAATTGATCAATCGGTGGGTAGAGATCGATAATTCTGCAAGGGACTTAAAATTCGCCTTGATCATAGCCAACGTTCAGAGGATCAAGGTGAGCATGCTCTGCTGCACTGGTTAAGGTCTTAATCTTGATGGAAAGTTGAACGATGTGGAATTTGCTTCCCCACGTCCTGTCAAGGCGTAAAATTTCTCAGAAAGTACTATAAATGAGGGAAAAAGTCATCAATGTTAATTGATAGGATTTTACACTTTGAACATGTCATCCTATAGCCGCTTTGTTTTATCTTCAACCATTTTCTCAATAGCCTCGTTGAAGCGGAGGCGCGGCGCGCGGAAGCGCTTGTGCCCCCTCCGTGTAGTTGCCACCCACTATTGCTCATAAACTATGAAACTTAGGAAGAAAAATTATAGAACCTAAGTTATGCATTTTTAACCCTTAAGAGGTCGCGTGGTGTGCATTTCGCAGCAGTTTTTCTTATTTTTCGAACAAATGCTAAACTGTCGTATTTGACGGAACGTCAATTTAGGTATTCCTCACTTGATATGTAATCATGTCATTGCACACCATTTTGCCTTGTTCAATTTGCCGAATTAATTAAAAAGAATTTTCAAATGGAGAAAAATCAGGGAATGGCTGCGAAACGCTCACCATGCGACCACTACCGTCGTAGAAAATTTTCGCGCGACGTTGCCGGCTTTCGTTTAGGGTACCGGCTTTTATTGCAAATAAATGTACATTTTGATTATCAAATCGTCCTACACGGAGCCTTGGACTTACAAGGCTCCTTGTTAGAGCAAATACGGATCCGGCAACGCCGCAATCAGAAATATACGGCTGCGCGGCGCCCATCACGCGACCGATGACGTTCGGTGGGGAGGCGCGACCTCTTAAGGGCTGAACCAGGAACATTTTTATTTAAAATTTTTTTCATAGCTCTCACCGTTTTCGCAGAAATTTGTTATAAACAATTAAAATGTTTATAACATTTAAACCGCTCATTTTTTGCTTCCGAAAGGAAGCTATGCAATCGTTCAATTTTGAAATTTTCTAATTTTGCCTGGAAATGATGTAGAATGGTCTGAAACGTAAAGATATGATGTTTGTAGAAAATATATGTCCGTTCAATCCTCGGCTGGGTCATTGTCTAAAATCAATTTTTAGAAAATGAAATGAATAAAGGACTAAAAAAATCTTAAATTTTGTGAGATAGTTGGCAATAGTTTAGTGAAGTTCGGTGCAAAATTTCAGCTTGATCGGTTCATTAGTTTTTGAGATATAAGGATTTGTTCGTAAATCGTTTTTTGTGAATATCTCCGACACTACGCAACCAAATTCAATTCATTTTTTTTGAAAATATTCGTCTCGATACCATCTATCTCATTCAATCGAAAAACAAATACCCGTTCGCGCTAAAATTTCGAGTTATTGCCCTGGTTCTGTTTTTGTCATAAAATTCTTGTTAACACGTGAACTGTACCAACAAATAGAGATATTAACTCGCAATTTGGCCTGAAGTTGGGCTTTCTATTAGTCATGATCCCTATTAAATTTCAGTTCAATCGGTCCATTAGGTTTGGAGATATAAGGATTTGTATATAAATCGTTATTTGTGAATATCTCGAAAACTACGCAACCAAATTCAATTCATTTTTTTTTTAATATTCGTCGCGATGCCACCTATCCCAATCAATCGAAAAACATATACCCGTTCCCGCTAAAGCTTCGAGCTATTGCCCTTTTTCTGTTTCTCTCATAAAATTCTTGTTAACACGTTAACCAGGTTGACTGATTACCACTATAAGGACAAACTTCATCCCATCTCTCACAATTAATAATTCAGGAAAACCTTGGGAAGCTATCTACCAATGGCATTGGTAGAAATGAAAATAAGATTCCATAATGAATACATCTGAGGAATACATTCAGATGGGGGACCCGAACAATTCACCGCTTGTTTGAAACGTAACCGACAAATTCGGAATCAGTGACCTCAAAAACGTCAATTCCACTTAAGTTACCTCGGCGACTCTTAAGACGACGAAAAACACCTATACCAGCGGAAGGACGACTAACGTATGTATACCTAGCAGTAAAAAATAGCAGAATCAAATTTTTCCGATTGCAACGTTAAAAGCTCATTTCCAGATAATTTTATATGCATTCATTATTTTTCCTGCTGGAGACGTTAATGAGAAAAACGCGTTCAAACTAGCTTAACTATAAGCTAGCAGTAAAGTATATCAAATAATTTTTTATTCATCGCCAAGAGCTCAGGGAATTTAGAACTAATTACGAGCTCACGTTTAACCTATCCAAAGTAAATTTTAAAAAAACAATAAATAAATGTTAATAATTTTTTTTTCTCAAAGAAAAAAAATTATGGGGAAATGTTTTTTTAAGCTGAGCGTCACACTGGCCATGCTGCCGTGGTCAGTGGCTTTTAATTTTTTTTTAAATGTCGTTTTCTGCTAGAAAAGTTATTATAACAGCTGTAAATTACCTGACAGGAGTGGGGGTGGAAATTTTTATCAGGCTCAGAATTACCAGCGCTCTAACTGCTTCTGATAATTGCTGATGCTGAGTGAAATCATCCACCACCCACTCCACCAGCAGAGATACCTGCCTCCTCCAACGGCCCAGCGTTACACTGACCATGTCACCATGCTCAGTGGTATTAGTTTTCTTTTAATCTCGTTTTCTGCTAGCAAAATAATTCTCACAGCAGTAAATTACGTGACAGGAGTGGGGGTGGAAATATTTATCAGGCTCAGAATTACCAGCGCTTTATCTGCTTCTGATAATTGCGGATGATGAGTGAAATCATCCACCTCCCACTCCACCAGCAGAGATCCTTGCCTCGTCCAACGGGCCAGCGTTACACTGACCGGGCGCCATGCTCAGTGGTATTTGATTTTTTTTTAATCTTTTTTTCTGCTAGAAAAATGATTGTCACAGCAGTCAATTGCGTGACAGGAGTGGGGGTGGAAATATTTATCAGGCTCAGAATTACCAGCGTTTTATCTGCTTCTAATTAATTGCTGATGATGAGTGAAATCATCCACCACCCACTCCACCAGCAGAGATCCTTGGCTCTTCCAACGGGCCAGCGTTATACTGAAAAAGATCGTTTGAATGTTTCTAAATAAGTAACAAAGTATATCTCCTCCTTTGTCGTTTTTTTTTTCGCCAAAAATTCTCCTCCACTGCCGTCACGGAGTACTACCAGGGGAACTATTTTTCGATCTGGAGAGATTTCAAGAAAACGCCAGTAACCAATTCCAGTGTGACACCAGGCTATTGGGGAAGCAACTAGTCGGTATTTATGACGTGGGTGGTGGATGGTTTCACTCAGGATCACTAATTATCAGAAGCAGTTGAAGCGCTGGTAATTCTGAGCCTGATAAATATTTCCATCCCAACTCCTGTCACGCAATTGACTGCTGTAAGAATTATTTTTCTAGCAGAAAACGAGATTAAAAAAAATTAAATACCACTGAGCATGGCGACATGGTCAGTGTAACGCTGGCCCGATGGAAGAGGCAAGTATCTCTGCTGGTGGAGTGGGTGGTGGATGATTTCACTCATCGTCAGCAATTATCAGAAGCAGCTAAAGTGCTGGTAATTCTGAGCCTGATGAATATTTTCACCCCCACTCCTGTCACGCAATTTACTGCTGTGAGAATCATTTTTCTAGCAGAAAACGAGATTTAAAAAAAAATCAAATATCACTGACCACGGCAGCATGGCCACTGTGACGCTCAGCTTAAAAAAACATTTCCCCATAATTTTTTTTCTTTGAGAAAAACAAATTATTAACATTTATTTATTGTTTTTTTTTTAATTGACTTTGGATAGCTTAAACGTGAGTTCGTAATTAGTTCTGAATTCCCTGAGCTCTTGGTGATGAATATAAAATTATTTGATATACTTTACTGCCAGCTTACAGTTAAGCTAGTTTGAACGCGCTTCTCTCATTAACGTCTCCAGCAGGAAAATTAATGAATGCATATAAAATTAGCTGGAAATGAGCTTTTAATGTTGCAATCGGAAAAATTTGATTCTGCTATTTTTTACTGCTAGGTATACATACGTGGGCTACTATAGGATATCCTATCGAATTTCGTACAGAAATGCAATGGAGAATTGGTTTCTATAATGATTTGTGGTTCCTTTATAATTCTTCAAGGAAATTCTACAGAAATTTTACAAGAAAAAAGAAAAAAAAATTCAAAATTTCATATTTTGCAAGTTTTATTTATTTTTTTAAATTTCTAGTATGTAATTGGTAGAATTCCTATAGAATTTTATAGAAGAATTATTTCTATAGGAATCTCATGCAATGAAATCCTATAGGGTAAGTTGCAATTCTCCACAGCATTTCTGGCGGGCATTGTATAGAAAATCTTACACAAATTCCTATAAATAATTCTATAGGATTTGTTTCTAGGTGTTTGTCGTGGGAAACCAGAGAACTGATTCTGGCAACATGGCAAAGTCACTTATTTTTTAGATTTTACTCCCTAGATTGTAGAACTAGAGAAATTCTGGAATCCGAAAGTTTTCTTCACTGATTTCCAAATTTGTTCTCTCAGTGATATTTTTTATTGAATTTATTGGATTCGAACAACAAAAAAATGAGAAATTTTTGAATTTTTATCAAGAACAAGTTGGTTCAGAACAGAATGACATAAGACTTTTTTGTAGGAAATAAAATTCCTTAGGAAAAATATTTCACAACATTTTTTGCTAAAACGACTTGTGAAGGAGATATTCTCAATAATATAGTTCATATTTATACTTCCAAATGCTCCAATTTTGTATCCAAAATTTGAAAAAGTGTCTTTCCGAAAATTTAAAAGAATTTACAAAACAAAAATATGAAGGGACGAACATTTTTACGGATGTCCACCTTTGAATCCATTGATGAGTTCATATGAAAATAACGAAAATGTCTACTTTATTGCAACGTTCTTCATGAGGAATCCACACAAGATAATAATTATTGTATTTATTATATTTACTTACGGTTCCCCATATGATGCCATCAGGTCCACAATGATTTTTTTCTCTTATTATATCACCTTGAGCAAAGTGTGCTTCACAAATCATCACCTTTGGCTTCAAAATAATCGGAGATGGTGGAGACGCTGCATTAATCGCCGTTTGCCATAACGGAAGTATTTCACTTTTTGTTGAAAGCACGAATAAATGGACTTTCGCACTGTCCGAAGATTCTGAAGGTTTGGTTTTATAATTTGGTATTAGAAATCTTCGCGGCATTTGTCTGTTTCTAATTAACCTTATCACTTATGTAATTAACCCTACCACTTATCTAATTATAGTTATCACATATATCACCTGTCCTGACAACGGTTAAAATATTAATATCAATTATTGTCAATGCCTTTAATCTCGTACATCCACTCACGTGGATAATGTTTTGCGGGTTATGAGATCCAAAACATGACCGCCATTTTCAGAAAAATTTGGGAATCTAGGAGACAGCCCCTCACGCGGTTTAGTACTGCGGTGAACATTAAACTGTCCAATATGGAATAAGGCAAAGCATAGGAGTTGCAGGGAGCTGTTCCCGACTCAATATTAAAGCAAATTCAATTTTCTTTACCCTGATATTTTTTTGAAGTGAAACTTCTTATGGGACTATATGAAGGTGTTACGCTGTCCAGACACTTACCGGGGTCGAGGGGCGCGGGGGAAGGGCTGTATGCCGAGGGTGGCGAGGGCCGAATGCGGGGGGTGAGCGAGGGTCTAATGCCGGGGGGAGGGTCGAGTGTGGGGGAGGGGACCGAAGGCCGGGGGTTGACAGCCGAAAGGCGCGGTGGTTTTTTTGAAGTGAAACTTCTTATGGAACTATATGAAGGTGTTACGGTGTCCGGACATTTACGGGGGGTGGTGGCGATGGTCGAGAGTGGGGGGGGGGGCGAGGGTCAAGGGTTGAAGGATTTCGAAAGCATTCCGAAGGTTCCCGAAGATTGCCGAAGGATTCCGAAAGATTACGAATGATTCCGAAAGGATTACGAAGGATTCCGAAGATTGCCGAAGATTGTTCAACGTTGCCGAGGCATTCCGGAAGGTGCCGAAGATTGCCAAAGGCTGCCGAAGACGGCCGAAGGATTCCGAAGGGTGCCGAAGGCTTCCGAAAGGATTCTGAAGGGTGCCGAATGATTCCGAAGATTGCCGAAGGATGCCGAAAATTCCCGAAGGCTGCGGAAGGATTCCAAAGGGTGTCGAATGACTCCGAAAGGATTGCGAAGATTGCCGAAGGATTCCGAAGGGTGCCGAATGATTCCGAAGGGTGCTGAAGGATTCCGAAGGTTCCCGAAGATTGCCGAAGGGTGCCGAAGGTTCCCGAAGATTGCTGACGATTGCCGAAGGGTGCTGAAGATTGCCGAAGTATTCTGAACGCTGCCGAACGATTCCGAAATGTGCCAAAGGATTCAGAAAGTTGCGGAGAGGTGCCGAAGGCTTCCGAAGGTTGCCAAAATATTCCGAAGGATTCCGAAAAGTGCCGAACGATTCCGAAGGGTGCCAAAGACGTCCGAAGGGTGTCGAAACATTCCGAAAGGTGACGCAGGATTCCGAAGGGTGCCGAAGGATTCCAATTGCGGGCGAGGGTCGAATGCGGGGCGGGGGGGGGGGGGGGGGGGAAGCGAATGCCGGGGGTTGACAGCGGAAAGGCGCGGAGGTTTTTTTACAATGATAAGTCAAAATCAAATGTTCTAATCTCCTCCTGTCCTACAATGTTCTACCATTCTACACCTTCATCGTTTTACCAAAAGTATTATTTCAAATGGATAAGAAAAACTTCATACTCCTCTTCTGAAGTTTCACTTCTCTGGCGCGTCAGGAACTACACGCCAATTTTTTTGCAATTTTACATGCATGAAGACTTGAGAATTGTCGATTTCAGTGCCGCCACGGGTAATTTTCGACAGTTTTTTTTATTAATTATTAATTAACGCCGCAAAATTGAGATGATACATTATGAAGGAATAATATTAAGATCATTAGCTATCGATTGGTGCATGTTTCATCGACTGCGGCCCGATTCCCCATACCAAATCTAATTTGACTGACCTGAGCAGTCATTTTGGCTTTCCGTTTGAAAGCCAGAGGAAGTTTGAGAATTTTGACACTTGAGTGCCAGAACTTTTACCGATGTTGCTGAAAATTTTTGGCAATGCGGCAGATTGACTGATCTTTGAGGTTTATATTCCTCAGTTTGTTGTCCCAAGTTGTTTGTTTCCATTCCGTCATTTGAAGTCTGATTTCTTTGTTCAACTGATAAAGGTTGGATTTCAGGTAGTTTTTGCTTCCGAATGGAAGCATTGTAATCGGTCAATTTTCACTTTCGCTAATTATGCTTGTAAACCATGTATAATGGTTTGAAACGTAAAAATACGAAGTTTGAGCATAGTGTCTGTATGTATCAATTTTTTTCGAAAATCTTCACTTACAAAATTTAATATAAAACGGACTAAATTTTGAGAATAAAATCTGAAAGAATGATCAATTATTGGTATTGAATACATATAGCTGTGGGCGCAATTTCAGTGAAATCTGTCCGTGAGTTTCTTAGAAATCGACTTTTTTTGTTTTTTCTTCGATCGCTCATATCTCAGAAACTAATGGATATTTTTTAAGTTCTCTTTTATCAAAATGTGCGTCTCAACCAGATCCAGGGGATGTTTGAAGAACATCTAGTAGGTTGCGCACAAGAAATTGGAGATATTTCAATTTTTCTGTTTTTTACAGTTTTCTTTGCTTTTTGCTTTTGTGCGCACGCTAGCGTCCGCAAAAATTGAGATGAAAACGTGAAATTTGGAACACAGGTTCCGTTTGTTGTGGTGAAGAACCCTATTAAATGGCGATTTGATCGTATCATTAGTTTTCTACATTTTAATTTTTTTGTTTTCACGGTTTTCATTTCATTTCTCGATAATTATTCGACCGATTTTGTTGTTTTTTTTTTAATGTGTGCCCTAATGAGATCTATGAAACGGTTGAAAAACATGGAGTCAACTAGTTCGGGTAATATGAGATATTCATATTTTTTAACTTTTGACTTTGGTTTTACTTTTTGTGTTTGTTCGCACTTTAGCGTCCGCAAAAATGATGATAAAAACTTGAAATTTGGAACAAGGGTTCCTCTTGTTGTGGTGAAGAACCCTATTAAATGGCGATTTGATCGTATCATTAGTTTTCTAGATTTTAATTTTTTTGTTTTCACGGTTTTTATTTCATTTCTCGATAATTATTCAACCGATTTTGTTGTTTTTTTTCAAAATATGTGCCCTGATGAGATCAATGACGCGGTTGAAAAACATTGAGTCAACTAGGTTGGGTAATATGAGATATTCCTGTTTTATAACTTTTGACTTTGGTTTTACTTTCTGTTTTTGTTCGCACTCTAGCGACCGCAAAAATTGGGATAAAAACTTGAAATTTGGAACAGAGGTTCCTTTTATTATGGTGAAGAACCCTATTGCATAGCGATTCAATCGCATCATTAATTTTATAGATTTAATTTTTTCATTTTTACGGTTTTTTCATTACTTCATTTCTCGATACGTATTCATCCGATTTTTTCCCTAAAATATGAGCCTTAACGAGATCTATGAACTGGTTCAACAGCATTGAGAGAATTACTTTGGGTAATATGAGATATTCCTGTTTTTGCTTCCGTTTGTCTGGAAAAATCTTTTTGAATACTGCAACATTGTCATTTTGTGTGCAATCGGACGACTCGGAAGCTTACCACCAATGACATTGGGGGAAATGAAAAAAAATGTGACATATTTGACACATTCGAATGGGGGGACCCGAGGACCGCCTGCTTGTTTTGAGTTTTCGCCATCGTAGAGCCTACCATGGTTTTTGATTTTGATTAGTGCGGCTATTTCGGGAGAAGTGGGGCATGATTGGATTTGGATTAGCGGATCTGAGTAGTGGAGTCCAGAGCTTCTTGAATGGCATGATTTGGTCTGAAGGGGGTTCGTCAAGAGTAGTGAAGTTGATTATAATGAATATATTGTTTGTATAGAGGGAGGTCCGTGGTGCTGGGAAGGTTTGAATTATAGGGATAGTGTGTTAGAGCACATGGAAAGAGCAGATAGTCATTGCGATCGGATATAAAACTGGTAAGAATTTTACCGGACTCGTTCGGCTTAGCAGAGGTCCCAGCAGTATATAGTCTGCAGCAATGATTGTTGGAGCATGTTAAGTTAATACATAACTCAATAGATCAGTGTCTAGTGAGACGTCAGATGGATTGTATAACGAGCAAACTCTCATTTTTTTATTGTCTACTTGGACCTTTACTCCTACGTATTTGGAGAGCGACAGGAGATCGTGCGGAAGAGTTTTATACTTCAAGGTCTTGTGTATTGCCACCGCAACTCCAACACTTCCCTGATCAGCGAGAAGTCTGGTACGTTGATTTTCTTAGTTTTGCTGTTTAGCTCAGTTTTTGAAATAAGGATAATTCTGATGTTATTCCCATGTACCAAATGTACTAATTCGTCCAAATTCGGTGTGACCGCAAAAATATTTATTACTAAGACATTTACTTGGTTACTTGAGGAATCGTAGGTGGTTCGGAGGTGGAGGTGAATGGGCGTGCATAGGATGCAATTATGTATATCCTATCTATGGAGATGTCTTTAATGCTGTTAATCTATATGCGGTTCGTGACGTGATATTTTGCATGTGCAAAACATCATCCACCTTCGCTTCGCTTATTGAAAACAAAATAACAAAAAAACTTACTTATCCTAAAATTAAAATTTGGGCGCCAGTTGGTTTGTACGCCGAACCAACAACGCGAGAGTTCCTAACTAAACGCAAAATTCTCGAAACACGGTATTTCTCTAAACGTAATTCCTCAAAACACAAAAGTTAAAACAGCAAAGGAGCTAGTGTCACTTACCGTAACCGTAGACTCGACTTATCTCGAACATAACTAACTTAACTAACTAGATCTAAGGGAAAGGAGGCGGTATGTCCCGCGCTGCTCAGGAGGTGGGTTATGGGAGATGGGGGTGGGTCGAGATGTTGGGGAATAATTGGCCTCAAAAGGAGACGTCTAAATAAAGCATAAACTCGGAAAGATAAATTTTCAAACTTCTGTATTTGCTTCTCGCCAAAATATACAATCTTAAAACTTTAAAATTCTAATTAGTTAAGTTCCACGAAGCTCACGTAATATCCCTTAAAATCAGGTCGAATGAACCCAAAAAAAACTAAATCCAAAAAACTAAGAACTAACTAGTTTACCGACATCGCGGTCGAAAATTTTCTTCCCGTAACACATAAAAGCGACACCAAAAAAAAAAACAAATCAGAACCGCACATGAGGCGATAGCTTACCGACATTACGGACGACAAAATTCTAATTTTCCTAACTCCCGACAAAACCTATAAACTTTATTAATCTATTGAATTTTCAATCAACCGAGACCGATAGTTTATCGACTTTGCGGTCGAAAGATTCCCTAATCCCAAAATTCATAAAATTCTCAAAATCGTTTAATTTTCCATTAAAACTCCTAATTATTTATTAACGCCATATTTGATTAATTACTTTAGCAACATTCCGCGAAAAGGATTCATTTATTTAAAAGAAACTCTAAATTTAGTAATTAACTCCAAAAACGATTTTATTCCCGACATCAATTAATATATATAAAATAAAACCACGTAACGAACCGAATAGTTTTAGACATTCCGAAAAAAAATATAATCCACTAATAAAAGAAATATTCATGAATGGCGCAATCAATTTTTCGACATTCCGGTCGATATAACATAAATTTTCGACAAAAAAAAATCTCCAGTAACAGCCAATATAGTTTATCGACATTCCGGTCTTGGTTTCATAATTTCACACCAAAAATTGTTGCGTAGTGGCCGAAATAGTATTAATTTGCAACAACAAAAAAAAATCAATGAATAACCCGAAAATAGTTTATCGACTTTTCGGTCGAATAATATTATTTCGCAACAAAATGTCAATTAATAGTCAAAATAGTTTTTCGACTTCCCGGTCGAGATAATACAATGCGGTAACAAAACAAAAAAAAACTCAATTAATAGCTTAAATATAGTTTATCGACATTTCGGTCGAAATAGCATAATTTTGTAACAAAAACCATCAATGAACAATCATAATAGTTTTCCGACATTCCGGTCGCAAGATCATAATTTTACAACGACAACCAAGAAAAATCTCAATAACTCAAAATAGTTTATCGACATTGCGGTCGAAATCGCATAATTTTACCGCAAAATATTAATTCCTAGCCAAAATAGTTTATCGACATTTCGGTCGATATACTATAATTTTACAACCAAAGAATTATCACTTAATCAACCAAATAGTTTATCGACATTGCGGTCGAAATAGCACAATTTTTCTCAAACAAAAGATATCGCCTAATAGTCGAGACAATATCACGAAATTATTCTACACTTATTGGCGTCTACTTTCGCACCAATTTCCAAACCCAATTCCCGGAATCCGAGCAAACAACACATTCCAAAGGAATGACGTAACCATTCTTCTAAGAGCAGCGAGGTGCGAGTTGCGCGGCGGGATTATTTGAATCCCGTCACATGTTTTTTGTTCATCATGCCCTTGATATCAGAGAGGATTTCAGGAATTATTAGTGTTTTGAGTCCTTCTACGATTTGCTTTGCTGAAGAAATATAAGTTTTTATGGTACTTAGATAAGTTTCTAGAGCATATGTCTTATGTGGGATGGTCCTAGGTTCAGCAGTGGGTGCGCCAACATTCGTTCTCAAGGATTCCGCCGTTGGAAAAAACGAAGTGTAGGTAACTGGAGATCTTCGTGGCAGTAGAGATTAGAGCAGGCTCGACGGCTGCAGGAAATGGATATGCCTTTCCAAATTTTGGATCGTCGCAGAGTGTGGGGTGCCGGGCAATTCCATCTCTGCTCTTCTGGGTGCTAGTGATAGGACTCTTTTTTTTTTAGCCGAGAGGGATCCAAGCTCGCACTAGTTGACGATTTTCCAACCGTCTTCGTTTTTTTTTTGTTTCTGCCAATGTAGGACTCATTGTGACGTTCCGCATAGGAGCCAAAGAAAGTTTGACGCTTTTTAAACTCGACACTTTAGTGCCAGAACTTTTACAATTTTATAAATTCACTGTACTTGAGGCGCGGTACGTTAGAATTTATATTTGATAGAGAGCGGTAGGCATGCCTTCGCATCGCACCGACTCAAAACAAATACTGGTACGCCAAAGCCCCGACTATTGTGTGTGTGTGTGATGTATGAATACAAAGTCTTTCCCCAACGATATCTCACCGACAAATTATGCGATTGAGATGCTGGATGGCGCAATCGAAGCATCTTTCTGGCCTTCAAAGCTTATTGGGTTTTCTTTTGCATTGGTTTTGTAGTTTTTTGCTTCCGTATGGAAGCTTTGTGTTAGGTCAATTTTCACATTTTCTAATTCCATGTGGATCTAGGATGCTCGGAAACGTACAAATACAAAATTTGAGGCCGCCGTCTGTCTGTGAACAGGTCATTTTTGGCACCTCGGTTTACTAATTTGAACATTTACACGGGTAAAATTGAGTTTTGAGAAAACTTGATTCATTTTTTTTTTTGGTTTTTGCTCCATATCTCCTTCAATATTGAACCGATTCATTTCTTTTTTTTTTGAAATCTTCCTCATCACGACATCTATAAGAGGGAACCAAAAAACACATATGCGTCCGTAGAAAGTTTTCGAGTTATTTCAACTTTTATGTTTTTCACTTAAAAATTTTTTTTCGCGCATCTCCTCCTACAGTAAACGAAATAAAAACAAGCAGACGGTCATCGAATGCGCAACGGTTATTTATATTTCGTTTAACGTTGCCTTTTTATTTCCACCAATTTCATTGGTGGTATGCTTTCGAATGGTACCGACTTTGTCATAGCCGATTTATGAAAAACATTTCACATCTCTGTTTATTATGAAACACTGAATATTACTGAATGGAACAAATTATGCATTGCATTCTTATTGACCCGGGCCCTAGAACCGCCATTAAAAACGTCTTCGTGAGGAAGAAGAATCAGGGAACGGTTTATTTTAACACTATATGCAATAAGTTGGATGGTCATTGACTTATATTGAATCAATATCATGCCTTCCCGATATAGGGAAATATACAACTCATTTGAAAAAGGTTCCTCATTACAATTGAAGTCCTATTTCTTCAATTGTTGTTTTCCATTCAATACTTAACTTCAGAATATTGAGTATTTATCTTTGTCAAACATAGGTTATTTCATATAGGTAAGATGAAATACAGTAACTATGTATTTAACGTAAGTGTCATCATTTCATATTTCCATGTTCATTGTTATATTTCTCAAATGATCATCGATACATAATTTACATAATACGTAATTGTGAAGATAACATTGTTTTAGTATTTTGAAGTAACTCGAATCTTTTTGGGTACCGGAAGATAGTTCCCAATTACATTCCATAGACACTATTGAGCTGAATGTTTTGAAAAAAAAAATCAAAATGCGTTCATTAGTTTTTGAGATATTGTACAAAATATTTTTTTAGTAACAATTGAATATCTTAGAAACTAATGAAATTTTGAAAAATCCAAACCACTTGCACATATAGATCCCAAATGGAACATTTGTGTAAAATTTCAAGTCTCTATGACAACAACCGTAGGAGGAGATGCGCGAACAAAAATTTTGCATATTAACCAGAAAAATTGAAATAACTCGAATGTTTTTGAGCCCAGCTTCTTATGTCTCAATTCCATTCCATATATACCATTTAGGCAAATGTTTTGAAAAAAAGAAAAATCAAAATCCGTTCATTAGTTTTTGAGATATTGAGTAAAATGAATTTCTAGTAAAAATTGAATATCTCGGAAACTAATGAAAACTTGCAAAAATCCAAACCACTTGCACATTTAGAATTTCCCTATACACTCATTTTCTAACGATATCTCGGAATTAATCAATATTTCGAAGTTTCTGTAAGGGCCTTTTTGGTAGGGAATAATAAGATCTACCAAAAAAGGTGGTTACAAAAATTACGAAATTGCAATCGATTTTCGAGATATATGCCCTCACCTAGTTTTACCACTTCGCTACTCATTTCATGTACAACAAACAGACAATCACGCAATTCTGAGTCGGGCAGCTAATAAATGACATAAACACAATAATGAGTAGTGTGAGCATGTGTGTGCCCCATTCGGGGGGTAAACAAAACTTCCCGTTTCTGTATTTCAGCACATCGATACTATATTGATATGCATTACCGATGTGATATATTGCCCAGTCATAGGCAATGATCGAAATACATTAATTAACTGTTCAAATAACTATATGTCATCTCCTATTGTATATGAATTTTGACCGGTAATTTCTTCGTATCGCTTTTCCTAAGGTAGTTTTTAAGCCTCGTCATTCACGTTGTGGATATTGTTTTTCTGTATCCATTGCAAAGAGCAACCTTTCGCACGTCTGCTTAAATTTTTTGAGATTTTTTTGCCTACCAATTAAAAAGCTCGCAGTACCTGAAGAAGTACATGATTAGAGGGGAGCGGAGCAAAAATCGCGAGTTTTCACCGGAAGTGACTTGCCTATGAAAAAGTTTGACGTTCGACCTGCTGAAAAAAATATACCACTAGGAAGAACAATCTTTCATCTACGGCGCATTGAAAAATTGGCTCGATTTGTCTAGGAATTAGTTATGACAAACGTTATGGCGAATGTTTGTCGAATCGCTCTCTCGCTAATTGTGGCTAGCCCAAAAGATGGCGATCCACTAGAAATTTCCCGAGAATTTGAGAAGTGGCATGGCGGCCCACAGCTGTCAAGACAGTGCGAGTTGTGGGATGCGAAGTTTGAGGTTGCACTGTTGTAATTTTCCAAAGTCTCAAGAGTTCTTCTACGTCGTTCAAGCTGGGGTTTTTAAATAAATGTTCCATTTAATCGAACTCTCTCCGCATGTTGCGCCATTGTTAAGGTTATGTATTCATAAATATCGCGATGTTCGCGCGTTATGTTGATTGGCCTTGTAGTGATAACTAGGGTTTTCAAAATACCTTCCATATAAACGATTCATAATAAAAACATTTTGAATAAAAGCATAAATGTATCGTCACATTCGTTACAGTATTTTTTTCAATTAATTTGATTGTTCAAAAATGTATACTGCAGCGAAAAAAAAATTCTTAAATCATGAATCTGAGTTGAGGCCTACTTCCGGAACGAGGCTTACAAACTACCCTAAGCGAACCTCAGGATCGTCGCATATAACTGAGTGTCAGACAATCCGTATGAGTACTCGTAATAACCTTGAAAATAAGTAAATCTGCACAATCCTATCATCATCCTTATATATAATTGAGAGCTTCGCCCACAAATCGAATGAGAATCGTAATAAATCGATTATCGAAGAACAAAGTCGATTATCAAAGAAAAATCTCGATTGTCGATGGCATGATAAGAAGGGAAATCGAAATCGCATGTGGAAATGCATGTGGCTGCGCAGCGGCCACCGGCAAGGAACTACTCCTTATATATAATTGAAAACTTCGACCACAAATCGAATGACAATCGAAATAAATCGAATATCGAAGAGAAATCTCGATTATCGAAAAAAATCTCGATTATCGAACAAAAATCTCGATCATCGAAGAAAGATTTCGATTATCAAAGGAAAATTTCGATTATCGAAGAAAAATCTCGATTATCGATGCCATGATAAAAATTGAAATCGAAATCGCATTTGGAAATGTATGTGGCCGCGTAGCGGCCACCGGCAAGGAACTAGTTCTATAGTATAAAGTAGATGGATAGCTTTAATCGAAAATGGCGGATCTCATGGAGAGAAGATAATCGATTCGATTAATAAATGTAGAATGAAGAATGAATGGGACAGATGTCATGTAGTGAAACTATTTCATCCATCCATGTTTTTTAGTGTTTCATATAGTCATGACATATACTAGAGAGAAAATGAAATTATGATAAAATATAAAAAACAGAATGACGGGGTAAAATTAACATAATTCGACTGGGGATTGAATTCCCAATAAATAATAACCATTTCCTATTCTATGAAAGCGATGGGGGTTATGTATCGCTCAGCTGTCATTCTCACATTTTGATTAGCAATTTGGCTGTTAACTTTCATTGGCCGATTTTAGAACGCGCGCTAATCATTCAAATTCGAAGATCATGGAAATGTCTCTAGATCTCTAAATAATGAAAAAATTAACACTTTCTAATTGTTCACATTTGCTGGCAGTCAACATTTTTGCTTATATGTTTGCAATCAAAGAATAATAAAAATTATTGAAAAATTAAAAAAAGAATTACAAAATGAAAATAAGAAAATTACGATTTTTCACTTCGCGATTTAGGGAAGTTTTTGTAATGATCCCGATAATGTAGTGTCTCAGAAACGAAAATTTTCACTTTTCTCACCGTTTCACATCATCCTGACGAAGTTAAGATGAGGGTGCTGTGTGTGTGTATGTGAGTGGTTCTATACTCATCGGTTCCCAATAAACGGCTCGATCGATTTGTTTCTCCTTTGACATAAAATTATTTCTGACTGGTGTCCAGGGCAGAAAGGAGTGTCAATGTTGAAAAACAATTCCTCCCATTGTTATTAACAATCTTAATTATTTAACATGCTTTATCGCGGGAAAGGTTAGAGATAGGAGCAAAAGTGTACAATTAATGTTATTCCTTATACCAAAATACACACGTAATAATTTATGACTTTTTTCATAGCGTTCATAGCTCAGGACATATCACAGATTAACAATTTGAATTGTTTATATCTTTCTATTACATAAACAGTAAGGATTACTTGGAAAAGTTCTGAATAAAAGTTGTTTTTCATGTGGAAGCAAACTTTTTTTTTTGTGACACTCATAATTAAGGCAATAGCGCTTAATTTATCCCCAATTTTCAAGGCACACATACGCGCACACACAGATACATACACTAACACATCGGGAAGTTCACGATGCGACCCGTCGACGATCACACGTACATCCCGTTTATTAAGTTTTTATGCTCTTTTTGAAGAACTTTATCAAACTTTATTTTAGTGAGAAAATTCAACACAGCAAAAATAATAACAAACGTATAAATAAAAAACGTATAAAACGAATAGAAATTTGTAATTGGAAAAATTGATGGAATAGAAATTATGAAATACAAAATCGGTTTAAATAAAAGTAAATGAATAATTAAAATTTGTTTTTCTGAAATTTCTTGCCTTTTCAAGTGCGACGGAATCCGCGCGGAAATTCGTCGACTAACCCCAACCACCTTTTTGAAATGCGGAAGTACAGTTCCCTACTTGACCCCGCTGGTCAGTAGGAAGCTGCCACCTATCGGGCGGATTAAGCGCATCCGGTGGTCTGCCGCATGGACAAGTTAGTTGTCCACGGATCACCACACGGAGAACATCTTCGCTCCACATACGTTCGGTAAGTACCTATGTGTACTACCCGGTATAAAAAATTGACCCTCGTGGCCCCGGGGCCACGCATTTTCATTTTGGAACACCAAGATGTTAATTTCGGGGATAATTGCGAATAATTATCCCTGCTTATGGTAGTAGAGTTTCGGGGATAATTACGAACAATTATCCCTGTGTAGAAGCGTGACAATTCGCGGATAATTCCGGATAGTTATCCCTGTGTAACATTAATGAAGTTTCGGGGATAATTCCAAACAGTTATCCCTGCATAGCATTATCGAGTTTCGGGATAATTCCGGATAATTATCCCTGCATCAAATTAATCGAATTTTGGGATAATTCCGGATAATTATCCCAGAGTTAAAATTACTAGAGTATCGGGATAATTCCGAGTAATTATCCCAGAGTAAAATTAGTAGTTTCGGGGATAATTCCGGACAATTATCCCTGTATAAAGTTAGTAGAGTTTCGGGGGTAATTGCGAATAATTATCCCTCTATAAAATTAGTAGAGTTTCGGGATAATTCCGGCTAACTATCCCAGAATCAAATTAACATAGTTTTGGGATAATTTCGGATTATCCCAGTGTAACATTATAAAAATTCGGGGATAATTTCGTACCCATTATCGCAGGTTTCGCGCGTATAAATCGAAGGATTAAACTTCGAAAATTCGGGCGACATCAGGACGGCATTGTCAGACAATGACTTCACCCTCAGGACAATGCCGATTGTCCCGAGAGTTGTTGGATGATGTCACCCATGACAACAAACACCCAGTAATTCGGTCGCGTGAGTTTTCTTGTATTTCCGTGAAAATACAGGAATTAATTTTACTCTCCTTTTCTCTTTTTTTCATACAAAATAATGTTTCGGGGATAATTCGGAATAATTATCCCTACGTATTAAAATAATGTTTCGGGGATAATTCGGAATAATTATCCCTACGTATTAAAATAATGTTTCGGGGATAATTCGGAATAATTATCCCTTCGTATTAAGATAATGTTTCGGGGATAATTTAGGAATATTATCCCTGCGTAAAGTAATCGCGTTTCGGGGATAATTTGGGAAGATTATCCCTTCGTAAATTAATCGCGTTTCGGGGGTAATTCCGAGATGATCATCCCTGCATAAGATCGCAAAATTTTGGGGATATTTCGGGAGTACTTTCCCTGTCATTTTTATGGGATTTTGGGGATATTTCGGGAGTACTCTCCCTGTCATTTTTATGGGATTTTGGGGATATTTCGGGAGTACTCTCCCTGTCATTTTTATGGGATTTTGGGGATATTTCGGGAGTACTCTCCCTGTCATTTTTATGGTTTTTTGGGGATATTTCGGGAGTATTCTCCTGCGTTCCTTTATCGTGAGATTTCGGCATAATTTCGGGAATCCATTCCCGGTCTACCACGCGCGATTTTAGGACTACCGCGGAGGTTAATTGTTGTGTTATAGAGATGGTTACTGGTAATTGAAGTGAAGTTCAATAATTCAGCTTCCGCTTTCGGTTTGGATGCGCGTGAGATAAGGAAGACTCTCGGAGGTTAATCTAGTTCCGGCGTGATCCCGAATGGAGTTCGGAAATCTCAGCGGTCAATTCTCCGTTTCGGAATTAGTGCGCGGGATTCTTGGGGAAGCAGGAATTAATCCTCGGCGTTGAGGTCAGATTGACGTTAGGAAAATTCTCGGAAATTAGTTTCTGTTTTCGAATCCCGTTTGCGTACGAATTAGGGGACAGTTCAGCGATCGGTTTGCGAGTTTCGTCAGTACCCTTATTGCTACTCTACCTCATACATCCTAACCCTCGTCCGTTTCGGATGTCTTAAGTAACTCTCTTGGTTAGATCACCTCTCGCCGCTAATGGAGGCGTAATTAGTGGTTCTCTCTCCGAAAGAATTATAGTTCTAGTGTTCGGGGAGAACTCCAGCCATATTATTAAAGGATTTGTAGTTTCGTTTTGTAGGTTTGGTTGAATAAATACGATGAAATTTGCCCACCGTGATTACGTTATTTTTTTAAGTTTGGTTACGGTCCCAATTATGAACCCGACCCTCTCTACCATGACCCTCGTCCTGAGCAGCGTGGGACATGCCGCTCCTCCTTCCCTACCCCTCATCCTTCCCTGACCACCTTCTTCCCGTTTCCTTTCGTGGCGATAAGATATAGGTTAAGTTTATGTTAAGTTCACGTTAAGTTCAGTTTAGTTGCGTTAGAAGCTCTCGGTTTGTCCATTGGACTGGCGCCCAATTCGAGTTGGACAGGGGAGAAGCCGGAATTATGGGAAAGGGAGGCCGAAGGTGCGAGCATTTCCTTCCCCCAGGAAATGTCACGTCACACAAGTTATTTCTGGATTGTCGAAGTAGGAAAAAAAGAAAAAATAAAAACTTCGAAATTGTTCATATTGTTTATGATCACACAGTTGAAAGAAAAGATTTAAATAAGATAAATACAATGAAATCAGTTTTGGAATTTTTCGTTTTTTTTATGTAAAAAATCTATCAAATTTGTTGAAAAGTTTTGAATATTTTATTACGAGAAAAACATTCAAAAACGAAAACGATAAAAGTGGGGTTTTTAATTTTTCATCTTCATTTTGAATTTTTCATCTTCATTTTTTAAAAAATGGTTGAACTTAAATAGTTCAGTTTAGTAAAAAAATTGATTAAAAAAACGTATAAAGTGTTCAATTTTTGCTATTGTTCCAATGGAACAAATATAAGTTCGCAGGTGTGCAATCGAATAACAAATCAAAGTCGTGTTCTCATTTTTTATCTCTTTTTTAAAGACCGGTCAACTTTGAAACTTCATTTTAGTGACAAAATTGAACAAAAAAAAATTATAAAAAAACGTAGAAATTTTTTTTTCGTTTCAGTGGAACGAATAGACATTTGTAATTGAAAACATCATCAAATAGATTATCAAATACAGAATTGTTTCAAAAATAAATTAATAATTAGAATTTGTTTTTTCAGTTTTTAACTCTTCCATCAATTTCTAAATTCCTGAGGGAAAAAATTGAAAAATAAAAACTTGAAAAAAATGTTCATATTGTTTGCGATTAAACAATGAAAAATTCAGACAAAGAAAAGGCTTGAAAAAGAACTAATGGCTGTGCGTACGTGTATGTGTGTGTGTGTGTGTGTTGAAAATTTGGGATAATTTAAACCCTATCGCCTTAATTATGAGGGTTACGAAAAAATTCATGCAACAAAAAATATTTGTTTCTACACGTGGAACCACTTTTATTTGAACCTTTTCCATCTAACTCTTACTGTTCGTGGAATAGAGTGATCTAAAGGATTAAGAAAAGTCATGAGAGATTACGTCTGTATTTTTCTATAAGGCATATTCATTATACACTTTTTCTTCTCTTGTTAACCGTTCTCCCGATAGAGCGTTTCAAATAATCAAGATTGTTAATAACAATAGAAGGAATTATTTTTCAACATTGACACTCCTTTCTGGACATCAGTCAGAGGTCATTTTACGTCAAAGGAGAAACAAATCGATCGAGCCGTTTCTCAAAGAATCACTCACATACGAGCACATACACATACAGAACCCTCATCTAAAATTTGTCAAAATGATGTGAAACGGCGAAAAAACTGAAAATTTCGATTTCTGGGACACTTCATTATCGGGGTCATTACAATAACTTCCCTAAATCGGGAAGTTAAAAATTTCACTAAAAAAAGCTGTTATGACCAGAGAACGCCTTTTGCGTCAATGGCTGAATTTATAATTTAAATGTTAACTTCTGGAATCAAGAAGCTAGAATTGTATAAGTAAAATTAAATTGATGTTTATATTAATTTAATTCCACTCCTAATTTTGGACGGCGCTAAGTAATTTTCTTTGCTCTTACCTTGATGAATTTTTACATGCAGGTGTCGTAATCTGAGAAGGATTGAATTACAGAGATGTCATAGGAGAAGACTACAAGATTTCAAGTGTATAAATGATTTACTAATGGTGTTTTGTCCCAAACAAAAAATTTATATTTCACTACTTTTTACCACAGTTTTAGATTTTGAGAATGTTAAACAAATTTTTCCTATCTCAGGATTTCCAGTAATAATTTCAAGTAATGAATTTCTCTCTTTATGTCAGGTTCTTGGAATTTTTATAAATGTTTTAAATTGATTTATTAGATTTCCCTGGAATGCTTCTTATGTCTAATGGAGTAACTTAGTAACTTATGTGACTCACTTTGTTGTAGATAATTATTGTCTATTGCTAAATTTCAGTTGCTATGTGGGTCCTTCGACAGAGCGGACTATTTTTCCCCACCAGTATGGATACTATCATGGATACTCTTCATCCGTTCACGTTCACCCACTTAATAATTTGTTTATATAATAAATGTTCTATTATCTTATTGAGAATGGTCACACCCGGATACAAAATGAAAAATCTCTTACAATGTAAGAAATGATGCTATTCTCGACTTTAGGGAGGTTGTCCCTACACTGGTTGGTCCGATCACCAATCTACTATTATTCAATTGATCACCGAGTGTAATATCGACTTTTTGCGAGCTAATACTTATGGAGAACCACAAAGGTGGATCGATTCCACAATCAGTTTCCACCAAGATCTTATCAATTTCCCAGGTGTGTCCAGACTAACATTTTCTGTCAAGTTTACTATAGAGGTAAACTTTTCGAGGTTCCACGAAACTAAATTTCATTGGTGGAAAATTCTGGTGTGATCGACCTACGTTTATCTGTTGAAATTTACTCATATGCTCACATTGCATTGTCAGCACCTTTGGCGTAGCGATTTCGCAGTACCGTCCTGGTGTGGCTGTAATGCGAGCTAATCAGTTTCCGCATTCTTTAGTATTGCTCTGTTAGATTTATTCTTCTTTCAAAATTAAAAATTATGGAATGATTTTTAGGGCCTCAAAATGTATAGAAGATAGGAGGGAAACATCCAAATTCTCAATCAATTAACTTTTATGCAATTTTGGACATAGCAAAGCATTCAAAAAACGGTAAAATGAGGATTTTCAATTTTTTGTAGTCATTTTTAAAAAATCATTCAACTTTGAAACATTATTTTAGTAAAAAAGTGAAAAAAAAAGGATAACGAAAAAGCATAAAATTTTTTAATTATGGCTTATGTTTCAATGGAATGAATGGAAATTTATAGTCGGAAACATCAATTAAATGACATATAAAATACAGATTATTTTACAAAAGCAAATAAATAAGTAAATAGAATTCATTTTTTTTTCAATTTCCAACTCTTTAATCAAATTTCGATTTGAAAAATAAAAACTTCGAAATGGCTTATGGTGTAACAATAACAATGAAATAAAAACCAATTTTCACTTTCACTTTCAATATCGATTTTAATTTTTAGTTTCAACTCTCAATGTTTACATTCAGTTCTTTCATATTGATGGATGCGTGCGGGGAGAAATTCAAAAAGCACTATTTCGTAAGTTGGACTGTAATGCAAATCAACGGTACTGGACATGTTATGGCAATCAACGGTCCGGCCGCTTGCGGGCGGGGCCGCGCTAGTATAAAAAGAACAGGGAACAATCGACAGATCGTCATGAAAGCCGATTAGATGCGAGTAATCGTCACAGAATACATGAAGTTTCATGAGCGACACTTGTGTAATGCGTACCCATAATTTGCGATTGACGTTCGCGCAGAAAATTTTTTGCATCTGCAAGGCATGCGTACTGCGAGTACGATAGTTACGTACTCTGAGTATCGAAACCGTCTTTTCGTCCAGGCACGTCCTCGGGTACACGTGTTCTTTGCGCATCGTCAACTCCATTCACCACTAATCCTTCCTAAAAACGACCGACCATGTAATGGCAGCGGCCATTACACTAATTTCAATTGTCACGGTTGTTATGTGGCCCGGCATACTGTTTTCGTTCATGTTCAGTCTGACTGGCTTTGAAATATACGTCGCCATGTTCCTCTTCGCGCGGGCTTATATTTTCAATTCAAGAAATTCACAATTTCATTTTTGCAATTCTAAAATTCAATTTCACGTTGAACTTTTTTTTCAAATTCAAATTTACTTCACATTCAAATTCCAATGCACACATTTATGTTTATTTTCAAATTGAATTTGAAACAAATAAAATCAAACTCAAATTTAACTATTACAAAAATTGAAGATCAAACTATTTCAAATTTCATTTCAAACTCCAAATCATTTACTTGAGAAAAACGTTCATTTGAAGAGTTGGTCAACATCCCGGCCGCTTACGGGTGCTAGTTTTTAAAAAAAATTTATTATTATTATAAAAAGGAGATACATCTGATATCGATGAATAATCGATATATCTCGAAATTTTGTCACGCCGAAATGCGTGCACAGCCGCACCTTCGCTGACAATCATAGTCTCTATCTCTATTTATTTCTGTACAAGGAAATTTATAGAAAATATACATAAATGAACATGGTCGTAATATCTCGGAAATTATGACATTGAAAACGTAATGGTTCGTAATTATAACAACAGATTAAAATTGAATATCGATATTTGTGATATTGATTCGGGTTTAGTTTTCAAAAGTATGACAATTGTTCGAGTTGTCATAACTTATGTAGATTTATAAGTTTCGAGTGTTTTACTTATTCTGTCCAGTATTGAAAATTTTATATGTATGCGATATTTACAGAAAAAAACAAAAGATGGCTGCTACAAATTGGAAAACTGAAAGCACTCTTCTTTTCGCAAGCGATGATGAATAGTATCTCCAACTTCGGAAAAGAATTATTCTTACTTCAAGTTGAATATCGTTAATTTATTTTTAGTGACCGGCCATAAGGGCTGGTTTCACAGAGCAAATCATTTATTTATAGTTGAGATATGAGGATACCATATGGCTTATCTGACGCGGAAGGGGTTCTAGATTAATTTTAAAAAAAATTGGAAATTTGGTCCCGTTTTACTAAAAGTCACTTATCTCGAAAACCAAAACCGGCCATAAGGGTTCGTTTCATCTGGACGCCCACATTTTTCCAATTTCAAAACTTCGGATTTTTTTTTTACAATTTTACATTGTCTTTTGTTTACAACGGCGAACATTGTCCCAGATTTCATTTTTTGGCAATTACATTATGTTGTTAATTTCCAAAATTATTCATTGTCTTTCTCCAATTATTTCTCAAATTTGATCACACCCAAAATAATTATAGGTGGATGCCCCTGGAAAGCATTCTCTACAATAAATACACCATTGAGTCAGACGTATGGGCTTTTGCTGTCTGCCTCTGGGAAACTTTTAGTTTCGCCCTTCAACCGTACTATGGAATGACTCACGAAGAAGTGGTCAAGTATATCAAGGAGGGACAGGTGCTTCAGTGTCCGGAAAATACGCCCATTCAAGTTTACGATCTCATGAAGGTTTGCTGGAACAGGAAGCCTATGGATAGGCCTTCCTTCAGGGGAATTCACGAAACTCTGGATAAGATCAAAGTGGGACTCGAAGCAGAAAATAAGTCTGAGAGCATCGCCCTGAGGATCCATGTTTAATGTGCGTTATTTTTTCTTTGCCGGGGATACGTCAATTTGTCTGAATTTTAGATTTTTATTGTATTCAAAGATTTGCAGTATTTGCGAGATTTTTGAATCTTTGACTTTTTAAAATTTTGAAAATTTTTTGAAGTTTTCGTATTCTTAATTTCTCACCATCTTTTCACATGAAATACTGTTCGAACCCTATGTGACTTTCGTAGTCATATGTCCACTTTTAAAATATGTTGGCGAAGCTTGGAATTTTAATTTTTTTAGTATTTTTTCATTTTTGAAATTACCGGGGCCTTGGGGCCTTTTTAATGTTTCGTCTTCGTATCATTTCAAATTTTAGCGATTTTGAATTTCTAAAATCGTCCTGAGTTGTGGTGAAAATGTAAAAAGAATTTCATTGTTTAATTTTTTTTTTATTCTTCGAGAATCTTTGATTTTTAGTATCTTTGTCATGTTTCCAACTTTTCCCATCTTTCAAGTTTTGGAAATGTTTAATATTGTTCCATTTTTTTACACTTTTGTCGTTTTGTAATTTTTTTTAATTTTGAAAATTTTAAAAATTAAGAAAAGGATACATTTTTCAATACTTTTTTAAAGGATCCAAATTTATATTAGTAAAAACGACTTTGGAATCTATTGAATGTGCTTAAATATTACGTTTTCTGAAAAATCTAAGAAATATTACAAATTTGTTGGTAACAATTTCGTTTTAAATTCCCAAACCCGACAACAATGAAAAAACAAACGCATTTTCTAAAATGTGGAAACTCCACAGTACTTCGAACATTTTAAAATCCTAAAGAGACAGGAACATGTAAAATTCTGGTAATTCCGTAAATTTTCATGTTTCAAAAATTCTCAATTGCACGATTTCCAGAATTTCAGAACATTCAAAAAACTGCATTGTTGAATTTTTAGGTTCCCAATTGTGAATTTTCTGACCTACAATTGTTTTCTAGATTCCAAGAAGGACATTTATAGGATCTTTTTTTTTTTTTTTTTATTTAACGTTGCGTTTAATATTTATGCTCTCTACCGAAGTGCTAATCAGCGACGGAGGTCTACGATGTGTTTGTAAACAAAGCACTTATAAATAAATTACATTGGTGCTCGTGTCAAATCAGCACGGCTAGGATTCGAACTCAGGACCTCTGAGTTACGAATCCGTCGCCGTAACCAACCGAGCCATCGTAGGCCTCGTTATTTATAGGATCCTTTCTCTTAATGGTTGCAACGTTCGATTTTTTTAGGGTTTCTGAAAATTTTGAAAATCATTTGGGAACTCACCAAAAATTTCTTATCGCATTCCAAAATATTTTACTCCACTTTGAAAATTTCTGAAAGTTATAAAGCTTTTCCAAAATTTCCAAAGCTAGCCTTAGTAATTTATAGACGTATCCCTACAAAGACAATATTTTTAAACGATTTCGACTGAAATTAAAATCAAGACTGACACTCTCTTCTCCTTTCTATGTTTTATAACCATTTTCTTAATTATAAAAAACAAACAGAACGAAACAGAATAATTAATTAATACTCAACCAATTTGTCATAAATTTAATTCTCATTAAATATGGTGTCATATTTGCACCTTTTGAACATTTTTGAAAATCTTGAGACATTAAGTAATTTAAAGATTTTGTTCTTCGAAAGTCTGGAAGACAATATTTTTAAATAATTCTGTACTTAAATTTTCCATCAGAAGATACATTGTAAAAATGATGCAGTAATAATTAAGTAATTTTGAATTACTTGTATTCATAAAAAAAATATTTTTAGTTTTAAAAATCTTAAGAAATATTGGTAATGTTGAAAATTGTCAAAATGATCACCATATTTGCAAATTGATAAAAAATTCAAATGTAGATGTTCTCACAAACGTGACGAAATTCCCAACAAAACTTTAGACCAAAAAAATCTGCGAGACAATATTCTTGAACAATTCTACATTTCCTGTTTTTTTATATTACAAAATCTAAAAAACAATTGAAACTGATGCTGTAATAGTCAACTCATTTTAATTGATCGTTCCACTTCTGTTTATTTCATCTTCATTGAATACGATATATTCTCTCCAATTTATTTCTACATAAACTAACTCCATCATTTCTCATTAAACCAGTGTTTCTGTAGGGGAAAAACAATTGTGTACATCATTCTTTACATAGCAGTTATTCTGTCCGTTCATTGACTCTCATTAGTACAATTGCATTATTCTTGGTCATGTGTATGTATAAGGACATTGTAATATTGGGTAATTATAAATGCAGAATATCTTTTCAACACAACGTGCTTTATTTAAGATTTGTCTCGGGGTGTTCAAGTAGTTCGAAATGACAATGAACTTGGCTTCAAACCAAATAATTGGCGGTTTAACATTGAGAGGTTTTTTGCCGCTTTTGTAATAGTTGAAATTCTCCAAATCCTTGAATCCTTTGAAAATCTCCACCATTTCGGGCAATCGTGGAATTCTTGAAATTGTGTATTTCTTTTTCTCACATTTTCAGAATTTTGGAGCTTTTGATAATTGAAAAAAATAAAGAAAAAATAGAAAGGTTACGGAATTTTGAAGGTCTGAATTTAAAGCAGGAATCTCAAAATTATATTAAAAGTCTTTGAAAAATTGTAATTTTAGAATAGAATCCCCCAACATTTTTGAATAAATTACATTTGCAGCCTATTTTTTATCATTTTACCGGGTTCGGACATTTTTCAAAGTTTTCATTCTTTTTGAATATATTTAAGTTTTGAAAAATTTTGAGACGTATCCATTTTTTTGTCATATCTGTTCCATTATTTTCCTAAAAGTTTGGAAAACTCTTTAACTCTTTTGAAAATTGACAAAAACGCAATTTGTAAGTTTCTTCATTTTTTTTTACTCAAGAATTTTAAATACTTTAACATTTTTAAAAAAACAGAACATTCGGCAACTTCAAAACAACATTTTAATCATTTATTTTCAGAAACACAGTTTCAATACAAAATTTCCAAGAAAGAAACATTTCGTTTTCACATTCTGAGATTGTTTTTCAAAATTTACTACTTTCCAAGATGTTGAAAATTTGGAAATGGCAAATTATTGAAGAATCCTAATTTTTGTAAATTTCTAAAAGAATTATACTGTGGAGAGCTTCATCTTTTAAAATGAGAAATCAGATAAAACCATCTAAAATTTCCGGAAAATTAAAAGAAAAAACCAAAAACATTAGAACAGTTTGATTTAGTTCTCTACCACTTTGCACACCCCTAGATTTTTCATGTATCTATGTATATAATGATCGTTGATGTTTTCGTGATTGTTTTTTAAATACACTACCAATAAAATTTAACAATTGTAAATTTCATAACACAATTTTTAAAACATAAAATGGATATCCAACTAACAATGTGTCATTAAATATAACGAGCCTAGTGTACATTAGGTCAAATACCTTCAACAGATCATTTTTTTCCAAGATGTAATGATCCAAAAAACATAATAAAAATAATGGCATTTGTATTTTGGGAATGAGCGACTAATTCTATAAACAAAAACAATTAATTGATTGTTTTCCTGGATCATCAAATATATACAATTGATTAATAATAAATTCAATTATGCTGGGAACTAAGTCTTGCCATTTTTCCAGTTCTATATTTTTTATTATTATTGCCAATCTTGAACTCAATGATTAATAATAATTTTTCAACAATTGAGATTTTCAGAAAAGTGAAGAAATAAAGTTTTCTCAGTTTCGAAAACTTTGCCAAACGGTTTGGAACCCCCAACTTGATAAAAAAAATCTCGAGATCCAGCAACCTTCTAATTTTCTGTAAATCCTCGAGTTTTTAATTTATTTTGAAAATAATTGAAACCTTCGCAATTCTAAATTCTCAACCGGAACTAGATTTTTTTCAATGTGACGTTGTTTTTCTAGAAAACTCCACACTTTGAATGTTCAAAGTTTTCGAATTTCAATTTTTTTTTTAATTTAGGAGTTTTTAAATCTCCAACATTTCCAAAAATTTCCATGCTGCCAAACATTCGACCATTCAAAAGTCATTTTAACACCTTAAAAAATTTCGAAATTTTCCAAAGTTTATAATGATGGTCAGCGTTTAAATTCCTTCAATTTCCTAAACATGATTTCCAATCCTCGTAAATGGTCGAAATGTGCATTGACCAATAGATCGATAGAACTACTGACTTTAGTAGGCCAAATCATTCACTCTAATTAAGCCGTTAATTATCGTAAACATGTGAAAATTATATATGTCATAATTGTCCCTAAATACTTCGATTTATTCTCCGTGTCTTCTTTCAGAAAACTCAGTAGTGCTGCGGTAGTCACAGAGATCTTACGATAGTTCTCAATAATTGATTAATTGTTACACTACAGATTTAAAATGTCACTGTCACATATACTGAGTGTATGAAAAATTTCCATTTTGGAATGGACAATAAACTAATAAAACGAGGTACACTCGGACGCCTCAAATTTTAACTCTTCATACGGTTGTAAAGAATCGATTATCGATTAAAATAAGTCGTTTTACGGAAAACTTTTTGTAGAGAATGTAATAACCCATAAAAAAGTATTTTCCGCGTATTTCTCAAAATTGACCTATTTCTGAAATAAATAAACTTTTGAGTGGTCCTATTATATAAATATATTTTTAAATTTTATCATTTTATAGAATTTTCCCAAAATCTAGAGCGGTTGCATAAACACCTAAAATCATAAGTTCAGTGGCGGACGGATTGGTTACATCATCGCCTTGTTCAGTATGTCGATTAGTTTTCGAGTATAAGTCGATTCTGATTTGAAATTATCGTCCCAGGATCGACTAAGTACCGGGTCGATTGCCGGTCGACTAGAATTTAATTTTTCCCCTAAACCAACTCACGATCCACCTAACACCAAGTCCATTGTCCAAGAAAAAAGAAAAAAAAAATTAAGACCAATCGACCGGCAACCGACTCGGTATTTAGTCGATCGTGGGTCAATCATTCCAGAAATATGGATCGATCTGTACTCGAAACGTAATCGACATACTGCACAAGTCGATTCCACAATCGATCGAGGCTCGAATGGCAATCCATCGGCCCGCCAGGGTTTATTTTCCAAAATGCTAGAAAATTCGAAAGAGTCTGAGCATGTTCCAAAAAATTACCGAATTTTTGACGAAATTGTAGAAAACTTCGGAAACTTCAAAAAATTGGAAAATATGACAAAGTTTGAAAATTAGAAGTATTTGAATTTTGGGGAGTCCACAACCTTAAAAAAACTTTTTTAAGTTTTATATGTGGCTATAGTAACTCGTTTTATTATCCCACTGTAGACATTTCAAGAGCAATCATCTCTTCGAACTATATACAAAAAGAAAAGGATAGAATGATTTTAATAGACTAGAAGTCCCTAGAATAAGAATGTTTAAGGATGTTTGTCCATTTTTATCGGAAAAGTAAAATTGGAAACCACCTTCAAAATTAAATTCCTGGACTCTGCAGTACGAGAAGCCAAACGGGTCGTCACGATTTTGAATTGATCAGTTAAAAAATAGACTTTCAAATAATTTTCTATGTATGGCCTGAATAGATTATTATTTTTTTTTTATTTGAACCTGAACAGACTGCGGTTTCAAACATTTATCACTGTCTATCATGGTGAATGCAATTGAATAAACCTGTTCTCATGAAACCCTATGTTAAAGTGCGCTAAACTGAAATTGGATTTTCTCGTATAGCAGCTTGAATTTTTCAACAATTATACCAATTTTAAATTGTTACATTTTTTCTTTTGATACATAAATATAAGAAAAACTCCATAAATTTCAAGAATTTGAAAGATCTGTTTAAATTGTTAATTTAAAGAACTTGATTAAAATCAAAAGTAAAAGGAAAGAAAATGGAAGGAAACGTAGTTTTTTTATTGAGTTGAATAAAGATAAAAAAATAATAAAAATTTGGAAAATTCTGAATTCCTGAGGATTTGCAATATTTAAATTTTCGAAAATTTTAAAAACTTTCTAAATTTTTCTACGTTTAATTTTTTATTACGTATGCAAGCTTATTGATGAAATTGAAATTTGCTGCGTCCATGCCAGATGTGAATTTCATTGTATGGTTTTTCAGAATCTAAGCGTTTTTTTGTTCTGATGGACAAATATCCTTAAGGAGGGATAGTGAAAATTTACAGTACAAAGGTGGAGGGGAAGGTGAAGCAACTCAATTACCAAATTAACGATCATTTATGTCATTCCTCGCCCTCTTCCCATTTGGATTCCTCGCCTATTCGGTTGAAGCAGTCTAGCAAGAACGTGTACTGTAACAAATTCATTCAAATTACTCAGATGCTTCGCCAGGCCTGCTTTTCAGATGTTCAAAAGTTTTGATAGCTATTTGTTCTTCAATTGTTGTGAGCATCTGAGATTAAGCATTTCGAAAATTCTAGAAATCTTCACCAAAACCGAAAGGTTGGAGGGTTTCGAAAAAAAAAAATATTTCACTTTCGGAAATGATAAGTTTCGAGCTTCCCCAGAATCGACAATTTTTGAGAATCATAAAAAAATATCTACGATACTCAAAATATTCAAGAGTTGAGTTTTCAACTCATTCAACTCTCAATTGAGCATTTTCAAAGTTATGAAGAATAATAAGAAGAATATTAATTTCTCCATATCTCGAAAGTTCCAAGAATAAAAAACCAAGATCGAGGCGTTTCATCAGTTTTGTGAACATGTCATAATCATTAAATTCTCAAATTTTGTCAACTTCCAAATTCATCAATTTTATCTTAATGCAGAAAAATATAGAAAATTGATGCCAAGTATTCGCAGTAGGAAGATGCTAGTAAGAACTAAATTTCAGAAGAAAAGAAAAAATGGACAATAGTGAAATTATAGCAATTAAATGAAGCAATAAAAATGACGAGCCTGAGAAGTTTCACAAGTTTTTCGGAAATAAAAAAACTTTAAAATTCTCATAATTTTCAGTTTCGAACTTTAAAAATTTGTAATTCGCGATTTCAAATGAGCACCAGACCGCGCTGGCGCCCAGCAAGATGGAGGTGAAGAGACCTCCCAAATTCGAATTTATGTGAGGCCTACGGTCGTGGCAATTCGGAGTCGGTCGATTTTCATTTTCACAAACATAATTTTTTGTCATAATGAGCTCAACATAGTTACAAAGAAATCAGATATATCTGTACTCTGTGCCCAATTGTTGCGATCGCAGAAATTGTGAAATTTCTTAACACCGTTTTCCCAAAGATCCATTACACCAAAAAGTGTGGTTACAAGTGCTCAAAATCCGAGATTTTTATATACCAGGTAATGAACCATTACGTTATCCTAAAATATTATTGTTTTTATTAAGTCATGAATTTTTCCATAAAAATGATTTCATTTTAATTTTCAGGCATAAGAAAATCGAAGGATAATGCGATTCTATCGATTAATTTGCCTTCTATTACTACGGTTATGAAAGAGCTACAGAAAACACGAATATTGGGGCGGGGAATGGAGGAATTGGGATCGAGGTAAAATCAAAAATTGTATATTATATTCTCGATAAATTTATCATTGTGCAGGTTAGCAAATTGGAATTTTTGCAAAAAAAACAGAATAAAAGTAAATTAAATCAAGGGCCATCAAATTTACAATTCCTTATGGGCTATTTCATTCCAACTCGACCAATCGCAAACCCTCAAATTTTTCTTTTTGGTCCACAAGTTTCGGGTGCAAAGTACTCGTCAAAGGAATCTTTGATTCGTTTTTCACAAAAATTTAGTGTTCAATTTTCGCCAGTCATGATTATATGACATTTTTTAATTCCTGCCAAATTGAATGATTGGGAATATAATATACACTTCTTGGTTTTACATCGATCCTGATTCTTCCATTCCGGGATTGCCTCCATATCGGGGTTTTCTGTCGCTTTTCGTCCATAACAGTAGTAATAGAAGGCAAATTAAGATGAAATCGCATTATCCTACAATCGTCTTTCAAAGTTCTTATGCCTGAAAATTAAAATGAAACCATTTTTATGGATAAATTTATGACTCAATAAAAATAATAACATTTTAGGATAACGCACTGGCTCATTACCTGGTATATAAAAATCGCTGGGTGCAAAATGATCGCTACAGACTAGCGTTTTATCGTAAATCCTCGAATTTTGAGCTCTTGTAACCACGCTTTTTGACGTAATGGATCTTTCGGAAAACGGTGTAAAGAAATTTCAAAATTGCTGTGATTGTAACAATTGGGCACAGAACATAGATATATCTACTTTCTTAGTGGCTGTGTTGAGGTCATTACTACAAAAATTTATGTTTGTGAAAATGAAAAATCTACCGAATCTAGATTGCTCAACGACCGTAAGCCTTACGTAAATTCGAAGTTGAGAGGCCTCTTCACATCCATCTTGCTGCGCGCCAGCGCCGTCTGGTGCTCATTTAGTATCGCGAATATAAAAAAAAAATCTGTCAAGTGTTTGAATAAATTTTTTCTTCGAATTTACATGGGCTGAATAATATTAATAATACATAGGGCACACTTACATAGGGGGTAAAAACTTTTAGCCAACGAGGCGGTCGATTGTCCTGTCTCGTATACTGAAAGCAGAAAGCCATTCCCTCCTCATCGATTTCAAATCTCGAGAGATTTCTCCACTGAAACTCGACGACCTGAGACTCTAGAGTTCCATCTTCCTTCGCTGCATGTAATTTGAAAGATCCAGCGCCCACCGCCGCTACCACATGGCCTTCTTTGCGTGAATCACACGCACAATGGGGAAATACAATATCCCCATAGCCGCTAAGCTCACGAGCCAATTTCAAATACTGGAATAAATTTTTGCGGTTAGGACTAGGTTCGTCTCACTCAAATCGGTCTAGTTAATAAAAAACTTTGTTCTCTTCCAAAAATAGTTGAAGTGAAAACTATATTTGGAATTTGTTTAAAGAATATGAAATGCAAACGTTGTAACATTGTTAATAAGTTAGGTATTAAAAATAGTACATTAGGGTGCTTTTCCTCTCGAATAAAACTGTCCTAATTAAAAATGGATTTCGTTGTTGTCCTAAAATACCTCTCGGCAAAAATCGATTATGGAACGAAACAAGCAGACGGTCATCGAATGCCCACATTCGAATGCATAACGGTTATTTTTATTTCGTTTAACGTTACCTTTTTATTTCCACCAATTTCATTGGTGGTATGCTTCCGAATGGTACCGGCTTTGTCATAGTCGATTTATGGGAAACATTTCATATCTCTGTTTATTATGAAACACTGAATATCACTTATTGGAACAAATCATGCATTGCATTTTTATTGACCCAGTGTCTGGAACCGCCATTAAAAACTTCTTCGTGAGGAAGAAGAATCTGGGAACGGTTTATTTTAACACTATATGCAATAAGTTGGATGCTCATTGATTTATATTGAATCAATATCATGCCTTCCCGATATAGGGACATATACAACTCATTTGAAACAGGTTCCTCATTACAATTGAAGTCCTATTTCTTCTTTTTTCATTCAGTACTCAACTTCACAATATTGAGCGTTGATCTTTGTCAAACATAGGTTATTCCATACAGGTAAGCTGAAATACAGTAACCACGTATTTACCATAAGTGTCATCATGTCATATTTCCATGTTCATTTTCTCCCAAACTTATGCTTCGATCAAGCTGAAATTTGGTACAGTATAAGAGGGGTTTAAGACCAATCATTGGAGAAAATTCGAGATTTCATAACATAATTTTACCCGTGTAAGTGTTCAATTTAGTAAATCGAGGTGCCAAAAATGATCCGTTTACAGCCAAACGGCGAGCTCAAATTTGGTATTTTTACGTTTCAGACCATTCTAGATCATTCCCACATGGAATTAGAAAACGTTAAAATCGACCTAGGACAAAGGTATTATTCGGAAGCAAAAATTTGAACAATCCAAACCACTTGCACATATAGATACCAAATAGAACATTTGTGTAAAATTTCAAGCCTCTATGACAAGACCTGTAGGGGGAGATGTGCGAACAAAAATTTTGCATGTTAATCAGAAAAACTGAAGTAACTCGAATCTTTTTGGGTACTGAAATATAGTTCCCAATTACATTCCATAGACACTATTGAGCTGAATATTTAAAAAAAAAAAAATCAAAATCCGTTCATTAGTTTTTGAGATATTGAATAAAATGAATTTCTAGTAAAAATTGAATATCTCAGAGACTAATGAAAATTTTCAAAAATCCAAACCACTTGCATATATAGATACCAAATAGAACATGTGTGTGAAATTTCAAGTCTCTATGACAACAACTGTAGGAGGAGATGCGCGAACAAAAATTTTAAGTGAAAAACAAAAGTTGAAATAATTCGAAAACTTTCTACGGACGTATATGTGTTTTTTGGTTCCCTCTTATAGATGACATGATGAGGAAGATTTAAAAAAAAAAGAAATGAATCGGTTCAATATTGAAGGAGATATGGAGCAAAAACCAAAAAAATGACTCAATTTACTAAATGTTCAAATTAGTAAATCGAGGTGCCAAAAATGACATGTTCACAGACAGACGGCGGCCTCGAATTTTGTATTCTTACGTTTCAGACCATTCTAGATCATTTCCACATGGAAATGTGAAAAGGGACCCTCGACAAAGCTTCCATTCGGAAGCCAACATAGTCGAGAGGTCTTGTTGTACTTAAAATTATCGTTCATTAGTCAATCACGACGTTGCTCTGGAAGGCAAGTTCAATTGCAGTTTTGCTTATTCCTACAAAAATATCTGTCGGTGAATTTTGATTTTTAGAACCATTGTAATTATTTGAAAATTCAAAATACGTTGACCGACATCAGAATAGCCGAACCAGTATTTGTTTTGAGTCAGTGCCGTCCGGACGCATGTCTACCGCTCTCTGCGAAATATAAATTTTAAACGAAGAGCGCTTATAGTACAGTGAAATTCTAAATCGAGTAAAAGTTTTGGCACAAAAGTGTCAAAGTTAAAAAACCTTAAAATTAACTAAAGCAAAGCCAAAATGAGTTCTCCGATGGAAGACCCTAAAAAAACGAAAATAGCCGTTACGAAACCTTCGACTAGTGCGAGTTCCGTTCCCGCTCGCCTCGTCAAACCTTCCGACACTTCTGATGGACCTCAAGAGGTTCCAAAACAAACTTCTGTCCCTCCAATAATCATCGAGAATGAAAAACTAGAGACAAAAAAATTAATCAATTTTTTGCAAAGCAACGCCGCAGATAAAAATTTTAAGATGAAATATAATGGAAGTACCACGATTGTCCATCTACGAACGACCGCGGACTACAACAAAATCGCGAGTATCCTGAAAAGGAAAAACATCATTTTTTTTGTTATTTCGGTCTTAAAAGTGAGCGACCGAAAAAATATATTTTGAAAGGGCTTCCAAGCAGTTTCTGAGAAGACGAAATTCAAGCCCAGTTATCAAAACACGGCATCAACGTACTTTCCGTTCGCCAGTTCGTGAAAGTAAACAAAGACGGTGACACCAAAGAAAACGGGCCACTATCTATCTTCGCTGTCACGGTTGGCCCTGAAATAACCTTGAGCAGCTTCGCTGCTATTAAAAGTATTTTCTACCACACAATAGAAAAGTTCGTGAAATCTGAGCAACCCACCCCGTGCTTCAGGTGCCAACGGTTTGGCCATGCAAGCCAACACCGCAACCTGAACCTCAGATGTGTAAAGTGTGCGTCAAACCATGACGTCAAAGCCTGCACTTCGAAACCTCTTAAGTGCGCGAACTGTGGAGCAGCCCACACGGCCAGTTACAGACAGTGTTCCATGCGCCTGAAATTCATGGAAACTCAAAAAAACGAGCACAATCGGCCAGGCCCAGCATAGCGCCATTGGAATTGCCCGCTACACCTCACTCGGCCACGATTCAGAATCTGGAAAGGAACATCCATTTCCTCCAGTCTCCTGCAGTCCCAGTGCCAACTCCGATTTCTGCTGCCAACACGCCCAGGCCCACCTACGCTTCTTTCTTCCCAACGGTGGAAACCTCGAGAAGGAATGTTGTCGCACCCACTGCTGAACCTAGGACCATCCCAATGGAAACTCATGTTCTAAAATCTTATTTAAGTAGCACTAAAAATTATACAAACACAGCGAAGCAAGCCCTTGACGAGTCAAAAACCCTTAGAATTCCCGAAATCCTCTCAGAGTTTAAAGATATGATCTCTAAACTCCAGAAAGCTAACACCCCCACTGATAGGATCACAATAATCGCATCCTACGCTCACTTGTTCTCATCCTCCCCAGATACATCTACGATTCCCCCACAAACATAACCAATATATTAGCAATTAATATTTTTGCACTCAAGCCCAATCTGGACGAGTTATTACACATTATCCATAGTAATAACATTAAAATTTGTCTGATTTCAGAGACTAAGCTAATCAGCAAAACGAAGAAAATAAACTTTACAGACCTGTCGCTGATTAGGGAAGACAGAACGGCCATAGCACGTGGTGGTGTCGCGGCAGCGATCCACAAGAGCTTAAAGCATAAAACTCTCCCGCACGATCTCCTGTCGCTCACCGAATACGTGGGAGTAGAGGTGCAAGTAGACAATAGAATAACAAGGATCTACTCGATATACAATCCACCGGATGTCTCACTAGATATAAATCTATTGAGGCACCGACTCTCCGATAGTACTCCAACAATTATTGTTGGAGACTTCAATGCGAAGGGCACTGCTTGGACCTCTGCTAGGCCGAACGAATCAGGTAAAATTCTCTCAATTTTTTTGACGGAACAAAAAATTAATCTGCTCTTTCCAGACGTTCCAACACATTACCCCCATAATTCTAACACTCCTAGTACTATTGATCTTTTATTAACTAACAACATCTCCATCATTAATAATTTCACCACTCTCTCCGAATCCCTATCCGATCACCTACCACCGTTTTTCTCCCTATTAGGCAAACCAGGCGCGTAGCAAAATATTTTAATACCTAAATATCTATGTAAAATTTTACTATCATATCTCTCAAATAGATATATCCGAGTTCGAGTCGAAACTTCGCTTTCGGATAAAATTGAAATTGTCGCGGGAGTCCCACAAGGGTCTATTCTCTCGCCTGTTTTATTCAACTTGTACATTGCTTCTGTTTTTAGCAGAATTCCGAGAAATGTATCCATTGCAGGCTATGCTGTTGACATTGCTTTGTACTCAGCTAGCAAATCGATCAACAAAGCTATTAGAAGAATAGAAAATGCTGCTTCTCTCACAATCAGTGAATTAACGAAATGGAAAATTCAAGTGAATGCTGCTAAAACAGAAGCAATCTTATTTACTAGCTCCAAGGCCAAGCCGACTTTAACTATTCGTAGCGATAAGATCACACCAACCGACTCTGTAAAGTATTTAGGCTTACACATCGATTCCAAACTCCTGTGGAAAAAGCATATATCTGAAATCAAGGTCAAGACTAAAGTTATCCTAGTAAGATTGTATAATTTGCTAAAATCACCCGCGCTCAATCAATCCCTCAAACTTACTCTCTACAAAGGGTTATGCAGCGAAAATGCACTTGAATCATCTTCAAGTGATTCAAAATAAATTCCTACGAATAATAGGAAATTTTAAACGAAGAACGACTATTGTGGAAATACACGAAACGCTCGGCATGGCAACCATAGGCGGATTTATCGATAGAATTAATGAGACATTTAAATTTAAGCTACAATCCCAGCCTAATCCCCAGCTCCAAGACATCAATATTGACATAAAATCCAATTGGTCCCGCTGACCACCTGTTTTGTCCCACCTTTCCATACATCCCTCTCTCTCCCACCCCTCATGCACCCATTACTTATAAGGTTTTTTAGAAGTCATTTTTCCTTATATCGAGTCATCATGTAAATAACCACAAATATCTGTAATAATGAAAAATTATGTTACACTTCGTTCAAATTAGATATAAAGCCAACGGCTGGTGATCTAGAGCGTAGCACTTAAGATATTAATACTGTATATAGTATGTATATATGACAAATGTTAATAAACAATTTTCAAGTCAAGTCAAGTCAAGAATAGCCGAGTGGACTAAGCGCGCAGTCTTAACGCTGCCGCTTGGGTTCCTGGTTCAAATCCGGTACAGGGCGAGAATTTTTTCGGAATGGTTGATGAGCGGGAGGTTGCTCATAGAGTAGCCGCCTGGACCGACACAGGTTTTCTGTGGTTTCCTGTGTCTTATCATGCGAATGCCGTGCAGTGTATAGTCCACAAGCCCACATATCCATAATGGATCGAAGGCGTTAAAGATAATAATAATAATAAAAAAAATAAATAAAAAAAAAATACGCTAAGTTTTGGCTTTCGAATGGAAGCTTGGTCAAGGGTCAATTTTCACATTTTCTAATTCGATGTGGAAATGATCTAGAATGGTCTGAAGCGGAAAAATACAAAATTTGAGGCCGGCGTCTGTCTGTGAACATGTCATTTTTGGCACCTCGATTTACTAATTTGACCATTTACACGGGTAAAATTGATTGATAAAATCTGAAATTCTCTCCAATCATTGGTATTGAGTCCCTCTTAGACCATATCAAATTTTTGAGCTCGATCGAAGCATAAGTTTTTGAGAAAGCTTGTTTCATTTTTTTTTGGTTTTTGCTCCATATCTCCTTCAATATTGAACCGATTCATTTTTTTTTTTTTTGATGGCCCTCATCACGCCATCTATAAGAGGGAACCAAAAACACATATGCGTCCGTAGAAAGTTTGCGAGTTATTTCAATTTTTATGTTTTTCACTTGAAATTTTTGTTCGCGCATCTCCTCCTACAGTTGTTGTCATAGAGACTTGAAATTTTACACAAGTGTTCCATTTCGTATCTATATGTGCAAGTGGTTTGGATTTTTGAAAATTTTCATTAGTTTCTGAGATATTCAATTTTTACTAGAAATTCATTTTATTCAATATTACAAAAACTAATGAACGGATTTTGATTTTTTTTTTAAAACATTCAGCTCAATAGTGTCTATGGAATGTAATTGGGAACTATATTCCGGTACCCAACAAGATTTGAGTTACTTCCATTTTTCTGGTTGACTGATGGCTATGGCCGAGTGGTTAGAGCGCTGGCCTTTGGTACACGAGGTCCACGGATTGACTCCCCGCTTGGGGACTCTCCGATTGGTATTGGGGACGCTATAATTGTTCTGAGGCACTAAAAACAATGGCGGATAAGAGCCCAGATTATGCGCGGCCATTCAAAAGTCTCTGATTTTGTTCAGTTGAAACCGGCACCACGATGAATTGACCTGAAAATGTTCAGGAGACAATAACAAAAACTAAAAAGCAATATCCGATCAAATGTCGGGTCTCGGGATGTGGAAGTATATCCGGCAAAACGACCAATGTGAGTTTTTATAAATTGCTGCCACAAGACCGACCCATGTCAGTAGGAACCTTAAACAATAATGATGAACTGACTGCAACGCATATCCGTGAGATGTGGATTTCAAAATTAAACATTCCTAAATTGCCTAAAAAATCCGTGGTGTGTAGTTTACATTTTTTATCCAGCGATTTCATCCTCTCAAGCAAGTTATGTGTGTTCTGAAGTCTTGGAACCTATCGCTCCTATTGACATTACGCGGTATATATTTAACGACAGTTACTCTTTATTAATGACAGATTATTCAACTGGATGTGTTATTAAACAACGTCGACTGCAAAAATGTGCGAATCCCAGTCAACATTTGCCAACGTCATGCTCCGATTTGAAAGTTCGGGCTCTTATCCGCCATGTTTGTTCGCTTCGCGAGCGCCGCTATCGACAAATAGCGGTCCCAATAGTAGAGTGGAATTGTCCAGCGTTCAAGTTCATATCGTTCGGATTCATAGTCGAACGGGAGTTTCGTCAAAGAAACGGCTGTACAAATTGAGGTTTTCCTTCAATTGTAGATTGACCCAAGCGATGTAAAGTCTGGTAGGCATTGCATTTATTGGGTCAAACTAAGTGAATGCTGTACAGTTTGGGAAGAATTCGGTTTCCATCGGCACCGTGGAAGAGCCGCCACATATGCATAATCGCATCAAAGCGTAAATAAAAAAAAAAAAACGGGATGGGGGTATGCCCCTCTACGGGTCGAATCAATAACTTCCCGATCGTTCCGCCGCATATGTTATATCAACAATTTCCGTCCATGTCTCAAATCATGGACTTTATAAAGTTTTCAAAGCTTCTAAATTTCAAAAAAAATTATAATTCTTAACATGAAGTAGTTAGATAAACTACTAGATAAAATACAATTTGTTGATAATAATCAACTATGGGTGTTGGCAAAAAAGTCATGGAACGTGAAATGTGTATTTCTACGTGTGGAACGACTTTCATTAGACACTTTGTTCCGCATCTCGAACCGTACTTGCGATAGAGCGATCTAAACAATTGAATTTGTTAAGAACTATCAACTATCGGCGTTAGCAAAAAAAGTTATACGAGATCAAACATGTATTTTTGTATGTGGAACAATTTTCATCAACTAATTTGTTTCGTATCTTCAACTATTCTCCCGCCGCTGCGATAGGAACCATCTTTTTTGTTACTAACAATGAACTACGGGTGTTATCAGAAAAAGTCTTACAACGTCAAATGTGTATTTCGTGGGGGGAAACAACTTTCATTTAATACTTTTTTTCGTATCTCAAACCGGTCTTGCGATAGAGCGATGTAAACAATTAAATTTGTTAATAACTATTAGCTATCGGTGTTAGCAAAAAAAGTTATACGACATACAACATGTATTTTTGTGTTTGGAACAATTTTCATTAACTAATTTGTTTCGTATCTTCAACCGTTCTCACGCCGCTGGGATATAAACAATCTTTTTTGTTACTAACAATTAACTACGGGTGTTATAAAAAAAGGTCACAAAACGTCAAATGTGTATTTCCTGGCGGGAAACAACTTTCATTCAACCCTTTTTTTCGTATCACAAACCGTTCTTGCGATACAGCGATATGAACAATTGATTCGTTAATAACAATTAACTATCGGTGTTAGCAAAAAACGTTATACAACATAAAACATGTTTTTTGTGTTTGGAACAATTTCCGTTAACTAATTTGTTTCGTATCTCCAACCGTTCTCACGCCGCTGCGATATAAACAAACTTTTTTGTTACTAACAGTTAACTACGGTTGTTATCAAAAAAATCATAAAGGGTCAAATGTGTATTTCGTGGCGGGAAACAACTTTCATTAAACACTTTTTTCCGTATCTCAAACCGTTCTTGCGATAGAGCGATATAAACAACTGAATTTGTTAATAACAATAGAACAAATTATTTTTCGCATATATCGTTCCTTTCAGACCTGGAGAACAGTACGGCGCGTCGATCAAAAAAAAAAACGTAAATCGCTACGGTGGTTACTTCGGAAACGTTAAACAAAGTTTTTGTCCACACACACACACACACACATACGACCACTGCTCTGAAATCGTGTCGGCATGATGAGAAACGTCGAGAAATGTGAAAATTTCATCGATCTGACACTTTTCATTTTCGGGGTCATTACAATAACTTCCCTAGATCGGGAAGTTAAAAAAAAAATTCTGGTTTACATGCAAAATTTTTGTTCGCACATTTCCTCCTACTACTTGTCATAGAGGCTCGAAATGTTACACAAATGTTCCATTTGGTACCATTCCAAAGTCGGTACTATTCGGAAGCATACCACCAATGAAATTGGTGGAAATAAAAAGGCAACGTTAAATGAAATAAAAATAACTGTTATGCATTCGAATGTGGGCATTCGATGACCGTTTGCTTGTTTTTTCATTTCCAAAATAGTCTTAAGAGGATGTCAATTCCTTTAAGTTCAATCGTGTTAAAATTACAAATCTAATATGATATGAGGAATCTTCTGAAGCCGGTGAAAGTATTGAAGGAGTTAAGTTCTAAAATTTCAGATTCTTTAAAAAGTCCAGATTTTCCTGAATTTTCCAAATTTTTGAAATTCGAATTTTTCGGTTCGGTAGTTTTTCGGAAAACAGCAGATTGAAACAGATTTCAAAATACGTTTTAACTATTGCCAACGTTTTTTTTCCAAATATTTAAACATTTTAGAAACTTCTTAAATGTCTTTCATTTTCGTAAATTTGCCGACATTTTCATAATTACAAAATAAAAGAAGCAAATAGACAATTTCAAGAAGACAAAAAAAAATATAAAATTGAAACAAACAGGAAAAAAGGCAGACAAAAAAAATTGCCTCATGCTTTCTGGAGGCATCTTGAAGGGCCTTGAGCTGATAAAGCCTCTCCCCGGCATTGATATGGCCACGATTGACATCATCTACAGTTTGCCAGAATATCCAAGTAAGTGCCTGCTCACTGAGGGGTTTCGATATGTTAAATAGCCACCTGCGAATTGCCAGACACGTAGCACTGGCCGTGGAGTAGTTTTGAATATAAAGTGTATGGGGGTGTTCATGGGGCTGCAACTTGCGCTCTGAAAAAATTAATCATTCATACAGTGAGTTAAAAAAATTGAACAATGCAACACGTATAAAAAAAAATAGGAATTTGAAATGATTTTTTTCAGTTTTATCATTTTAAAAAAAACGAACTTTTCATTTTTTTTACAATTTTAAGGTGTTCGAGAACATAACAAACAAGACAAATTAGGAGATTCAGTTTTAATATTTTGAACATTTCGGAACCTTTCAGTCCTTGAATGTTTTACGTATTTCAGCCACGAAAATATTGTCTCATCCAATTTTGAAAACTTTCAAAGGAAACCCCACGACTCTTCGAACTTCACCGATGAGTTAAAGTTACATTTTTTTGGAATGAGAGACTCCATGGAGTTACGAAATTTCCAGTTTCGGGATTTTGAAATTGTTATAGAGAAAATAGATTCGCAAACAGCTTATTACCCTTTACAATTTACAAGGTTTTGATGGTCTTCAAATACAGAAAAGTTTCAGAAGAAATTTATAATTTTGACGTTTCTTTTTTGCGACAATAGTACAAAATTATTGAAGGGCATAGGAATAGTATAAAAAACCAATGATCTCACCGAAATTATACTCGACTATCTCAAACAGATAAAAGTACTTTGCGGTTTCGTTATCCAGTCCAATTTTACAGCACGTAGCCTCGTAGACGTCTTTAGCCAACGCAGCTTTAGCGACTGTTACAGTGACGACTTCTCTATCAGGTAGAAGAATCTTTAGATCAACTGCTGGACCCTGATCACCATCCTCCTCCAATCTGTCAGTTAGAAACTCTTGCATTGCATCACTTTCAGCTATCACACGAACTGCACACACTTTCTCTAAATACTGCTCTAAACCACGTCGCCTTGCGTCCAATTGTTGCTCGCTTAATCTGCACATAAAAAAATATACACGATATGACATGTAAAATATATAACACCAAATCAAAGTTATTAATATCCAATTTTTATTACTTAAAATCGTTGATGAATTAGTTGAGGAACATTCTTTTGCACCATTTTATAATAATAAACGGTTTGATTTAAGTGGCCTCTGCGGTCAGTCAGTTGGAAGATAAAATTTTTTTCAGTTAAAAGTTGTTGCAGGAAAATAGTTTGACCTCGACGTCGGAAATTCGTTAGACCTTTTGGGTGTCCAAGGTTGATTGCTCATTATTTATGTACTCATAATTAACTTTCCGATAGGGAAGTTATTATAATCACCTCGAAATTGAACTTTTTCATTTCGGCCTGTAACTGGTGACTTAAGGGTACCAAAATGATCCCCGAAAAATTCTGGGTCAATGGCTCTGTGTGTTTTTTTTTTGCTCTGTCCCTCTCATTTGTACGCCCCGGGTATCGGCCGTTAAGCATTCCTTCAGGGGGCGTACCGGACATCCACCCATGCGGCTGGGGCCGACTTTCTCCATTTTAGGCCATTGTATTTCTAAACACAGGGTAAACCTCGAGAAATCCCTGTGCTACGATGGCCGGCGCCTATGATGGAACCGACCCTCCCCCCCCCTGCGTCGGGTTAGGTTCCCCCTCGGCCGAGCGGTCTCATTTTATGGGTACCGCCGATAGCACACACGGAAGGTTCCTGCATCGGTCGGAATCCATGAGAAAATATTTTTGAAAAATATTCTCCGGCGGCCGGGCGCGAACCTAGGACCTTTGGAGTAGTAGGCAGATACTCTACCACTACGCCCCGACTTACTCTGTCTGTGTGTGTGCATGTTTGTGTGTATCTGCCCGAAATTTTGGTCAACGATTTCTCACGAATGGATACATCCATCGGAGCCATCGAGATCTCAATCAACGCGTCTTCATGTAACTTAGCCGTGATTGGTTTTTGATGGATATTGGTTCAGAATATACATTGTTATCAACAATTTCAATGGTTCATGACGCTATATCTCGTAAACGGTTGGAGTTAGGGAAAAAAATTATTAACATAAGTTGTTCCTCATACAAAGATCCACATTTAATGTCTATTGATTTTTTCCCATAATGTGCATAATTGAGGTGGTAGAGCCGTTAGAAAAAAATAATTCATGTGATGAGTGCATGAATGGAGACTAGATGGCGTTGGCGATCGCAAAACATGGTCTCCACAGTATACATGTTCAATATAGATACGATTTAAGTTAGATTAGAGTTATTCTCTCTTGTTTGTTAGTTACCTATAAAACTAACGGGCGCCCAAAATAAAAGAACGGGTTATTTATAATTAATAGAACCCTGACGGTCTTTGATCCAGGTTACGTCAGGTGTGGACTCGCAGTGCGAAAAATGCGGATACAATGAGTGCAGTGTCAAAATCACAATATTTAATTGCATTAATTTAGTGATTCGTTCCAACGTTTTGGCCATAAGTCCATAATCATCATCGGGGATAAATTTGTCCTCTACAAATGAATTTACAATATCAGGATTTCTGATTGCAATTTGTGTTTTACAAATCAATTTACAATATCATTCATACCGACGGCTGTGGCACTCAGTATTTATTTTGAGTCGGTGCCGTGCGGACGCATGTCTACCGCTCTCTACGAAATATAAATTCCAACGTACCGCGCTTACAATACAGTGAATTTAAAAGTCTTGCAAAAGTTCTGGTACTAAAATGTCGAACTTAAAATATCTCGAACTTCCTCTCGCTCCAAAAGGGACAGCCAAATTGAGACCTCCTCTAGAAGACCCAAAGAAAACTAAGAAAAACGGTTTTAAACCGTCAATTAGTGCGTGCTCTGAGCCTGCTCACCTTAGCGAACCTCCCAACACTCCTGACGGGCCTTAAGAAGCTCAAAAACAAACTTCAGTGCCTCCAATAGTTATTAAAAATGACAAATTGAAGAACAAAAAATTAATCAATTTCCTGCAAGTCGACGCCTCGGAGAAAAACTTCAGGATGAAGTTCCATGGAGGTACCACGATCGTCCATCCACAAACGACGGAGGATTGCAATAAGATCGCAAGTATCCTGAAAAGGCAAAATTACCATTTTTACACCGTCAGCCTAGAAAGTGAGCGTCCGAAGAAAGTTGTCACAAAAGGTCTTCCCGCCAGTTTTACTAAGGACGAAACTGAAGCGGAAATATCGAAATACGGCATAAAGGTATTATCAGTCCGGCAGTTTGTGAAAACAAACAAGGATGGAGATAGCAAAGAGAATAGACCACTACCGGTGTTTGCAATTACGGTTGGATGCGACGTAACCTTGAACAGCTTCGCTGCTATTAAAACCGTTTTCTATCATACCTTCAAGATAGAAAAATATATCAAAATCCAAGAACCAACACAATGCTTCCGGTGCACTGTAATTTAAACCCCAGATGTGTGAAATGTGCAGGCAATCACGACATCAAAACCTGCGACAGCAACTCTCTGAAGTATGCGAACTGTGGTCTAGCTCACATGTCGAGCTATCGAGAGTGCGCCTAAAACCAAATTTGTGGAGCCTAAAAAAAACACAGTCCAACCACCAGTACCAAGAAGAGCAGAGTTGAAACTGCCCCCGACCTCTCACTCTGCTACGATCCAAAAGTTGAAAAGGAACATCCATTTCCTTCCGTCTTCTGCAGTCCTCGAGCCTACTCCAATTTCTACTGCCAACACGTCCAGGCCCACCTACGCTTCTTTCTTCCCAACGGTGGAAACCTCGAGAAGTAACGTTGCCGTACCCACTGCTGAACATAGGATCATCCCAATGGAGACACATGTTCCAGAATCATATTTAAGTACCACTAAAAATTATATTAATACAGCGAAGCAAGTCCTTGACGAGCTTAAATCCCTCAGAATTCCCGAAGTCCTCTCAGAGATTAAGGACATGATTTCTAAACTCTTTGACACCCCCATTGATAGGATCACAATCATCGCATCCTATGCCTACCCTTTCGTATCCACCTCTGAACCACCCACGATCCCCCTACGAACATAGTAAATATCTTAGTTATCAACATATTTGCTCTTAAACCTAATTTGGACGAATCGTTACACATTGTCCATAGTTATAACATTGAAATTTTTCTGATTTCAGAAACTAAGCTAAACAATAAAACGAAGAAAATTACCATACCAGACTTCTCGCTGATCAGGGAAAACAGAACGGCCAACGCAGGTGGTGGTGTTGCGGTGGCAATCCACAATGCCTTGAAGTATAAAACTCTTCCGCACGATCTCCTGTCGCTCACCGAATACGTGGGAGTAGAGGTCCAAGTAGGCAATAAAAAAAACGAGAATCTACTCGTTATACAATCCACCTGATGTCTCACTATATACAAACCTTTTGAGGCACATATTTAATTTCCGTGACGGGGCTTTGGTGTAGTGGGTAGAGTGGCTGCCTACTATTCTAAAGGTCCCGCGTTCGATTCCCGCTTACTGCAAAATATTTTTTCTGAAAAATATTTTCTCACGGACTCCGACCGATGGCAGGAACATTCCGTGTGTGCTATCGGCGGTATCCATGAAGTGAGACCGTGAGCCGGGACCGAACGCGACCCGTCGCGCGGGGGGGGGGGGGAGGGAGGGTTCCATCGTAGACGCCCGCCATCGTATCACAGGGGTTTCTGGAGGTTTACCCTGTGATTAGAAATACGATGAGCTGAAATGGCGAAGTCGGCCCCAGCCGCAATGGGTGGGTACTCTGATCCGTAGTATTGCCCATGAAGTAATGCCTACCAGCGGTTACGTGGGTGAATACGAATAGAGAAAGAGTGAAAAAAAAAACATATTTAACTTCCCGATAGGGAAGTTATTGTAATCACCCCGGAATCGAACTTTTCCATTTCGGTCTGTAACTGGTGTCTTGAGGGTACCAAAATGGTCCCCGAAAAATTCTGAGTCAATGGCTGTGTGAGTGTGTGTATGTGCCCCAAATTTTGGTAAACGATTTCTCACGAATGGATACACGCATCGAAGCCATCAAGGTCTCAATCGACGCGTCTTCATGTAACTCAGCCTTGATTAGTTTTTGATGGATATTGGTTTAGAATATATATTGTTATCAACAATTTCAATTGTTCATGACGCTATATCTCGTAAACGATTGGAGTTAGAGAAAAAAGTTCTTAACATAAGTTGTTTCTCATACAAAGATCCACATTTAATATTTATTAACTTTTTCCCATTCTGTGCATAATTAAGGTGGTATAGCCGTTAGAAAAAAATAATTCATGTGATGAGTGCATGAATGGAGACTGGATGGTGACTGCGATCGCAAAAATTGGTCTCTACAAGTATACATGGACCGATGCAGAATATAATACTTGTATGTCATTTTTTGTGTATCAATGCTGTCAGGAACGTGGAGTCGAGTGACGCCGGAGATACGGACTTATTGAACTTCTTCAACGTAGTTGTTGTATATTTGTGGGTTTATCAAATAGCATTCTGCTTCAATGACACTCAAAGACTTCAATGAGAAGTAAATAGCCTTCACGTGGAAGAGGGAGTTATCTCTCAATTATGAAAACAATCACAAGAGGCAGCGACATATAGCGAGAAAAAAAAATTAGTAAATACTCAAGTGAGAAATCTCGTAACGTTTTGAAACAGACATGATCTCGAAAACTCGAGTTACCAAATCGGGAAGTTTGCACTCGCCTCACTGATGGCACCAATACATCCCACCCACTAGTTTCTGATAATACTCCAACAATTATCACTGGAGACTTCAATGCAAAGGGCACTGCTTGGACATGCGCTAGGCTGAACGAATCAGGTAAACTTCTCACAAATTTTTTGACGGCACAAAAAAACTATCTGCTCTTTCCAGACATTCCAACACACTACCCCCATAATTCTCACATTCCTAGTACTATTGACCTCCTGTTTACTAACAACATCTCTATCATTAAAAATTTCACTACTCTTTGCGAATCCCCCTCAGATCACCTACCATTGTTTTTCTACCTAACTCAATATTTTGGAAGGTTCAGGTGCCGCTGGTTTGCCCAATAGGCAGAAAAACAATGGTAGGTCATCGGAGGGGGATTCGGGAAGAGTGGTGAAATTTTTAATGATAGAGATGTTGTTAGTGTCCTTTGCATTGAAGTCTCCGGCGATAATTGTTGGAGTATTATCAGGAAATGTGTGCCCCAATAGGTTCGTATCTAGTGAGACATCAGGTGGATTGTATAAGGCGTAGATTCTCGTTTTTTGATGGTCTACTTAGCCCTCTACTCCCGCGTATTCGGTGAGCGACAGGAGATCGTGCGAAAGAGTTTTATACTTCAAGATCTTGTGGATTGCCACGGCAACACCACCACCTGCGTTGGCCGTTCTGTCTTCCTTGATCAGCGAGAAGTCTGGTGTGTTAATTTTCTTCGTTTCGCTGTTTAGCTTAGTTTCTGAAATCAGAAAAATTTTAATGTTATAACTATGGACAATGTATAACAACTCGTCCAGATTAGGTTGAAGAGCAACTATGTTAATTGCTAAGATATTTATTAGGTCTATGGGGGGATCGTAGGTGTTACTGAGGACGATGAGAAAAGGTAGCCATAGGATGCGATGATTGTGGTCCTATCAATGGGGGTGTCAGAGAGTTTAGAAATCATGTCCTTAAGCTCTGAGGGGATTTCGGAAATTCTGAGGGATTTTAGCTCGTCAAGGAATCGCTTCGCTGCGTTGATATAATTTTTCGTGCTACTTAAATACGATTCCGGAACATGTGTCGCCATTGGGATGGCCCCATATTCTGCAGTGGGTTCGACAACATTCCTTCTCGAGGTTTCCACCGTTGGAAAGAAAGAAGCGTAGGTGGTACTGGACAAGTTGGCAGTAGAGATAGGAGTTGGTTCATGGACTGCAGGAGACTGGAGGAACTGGATGTTCCTTTCCAGATTCTGGATTGTGGCCGAGTTAGGTGTAGCGGGCAATTCTATTGCTGCTAGGCTGGGTCTGAGAGGTTGTGCTCGTTTTCTTTGAGTTTCCATGACCTTCTGACGCATGGAACACTCTCGATAACTGGCCGTGGGTGGTAATTCGCAGTTTGCGCACTTCAGTGTTTTGGAGGGACAAGTTTTAACGTTATGATTTGACGCATCTGAGGTTCAGGTTGCAGTGCTGCATGGCCAAACCTTTGGCACTTGAAACACTGGGTCGGTTGCTCGCATTTCACGTACTTTTCTACCTTGTACGTGTGATAGAAAATGGTTTTAATAAGCGCCAATTGGAACTCCCACTAAATTCCTCACAAATCACCGTGAAATCATTTCCGCCATCAAAGAACTAAAAAATACGCCCCGGGTGTGGATAATATTCCCAATGAAGCGCTACAAAACCTCCAGATTAAAGCAATAACCCTACTAACAAAGATATATAATGCATGCCTCTTCAAACAATGTTTCCCGGAACGCTGGAAAGGAGCGATGGTCATACCGATTCTCAAGCCTGCTAAGCCCCCTTCGTATCCGGTGAACTACAGGCCTATTAGCCTCCTACCGGTATTGGCTTAACTTTTTGAGCGAATAATTTTAGGTCGGCTCAAAAAACCCATAGAAGAGTTACAACTAATGCTTATGAATCAATTTGGATTCCGATCAGAATACTCGACCTGCCACGTGCTGCTCATAATTATCAATGATACAAAATCCGCGAAGGACCGGAAAGAAGATACCGTTCTTCTTCTCCTGGGCAGCGAGAAGGCCTTCAATTCTGTTTGGCGTACAGGCCTTCTATATAAACTCGACAGCTTACCTACATATTTATGTAAAGTTCTACTATCATATCTTCCAAATAGATAAATTCAAGTTAGAGTCGAAGCACTGCTTTCCGCAAATTGTCGCGGGAGTTCCACAAGGGTCTATCCTCTCCGCCGTACTATTCAATCTGTACATTGCATCAGTTTCAAGCAGAATTCCTAAAAATGTATCTATCGCTGCTTATGCTGATGATATCGCTTTGTACTCAACTAGCAAATCGGTAAATAAAGCTGTCAGAAGAATCGAAAACGCAACTGCTCTTATAATCAGTGAGCTTATGAAATGGAAAATTCAAGTAAATACTGCCAAAACAGAATAAATCATATTTGCTAGCACCAAGGCCAATCGCGCCTTAACTATTCGTAACGATAAAATCACCCCAACGAACTCGACTAAATACTTAGGTTTGCATATTCATTCCAAACTCCTGTGGAAAAAACACATAGATCAAATTAAAACGAAAACAAAAATTATTCTAGTGAGATTGTATAATTTACTAAAATCACAGGCACTTCGTCAGGCTTTGACACTGACGTTATACAAAGGATTCATTCGGCCAATTATCACATATGGTTGTCCTGCCTGGCACAATGCAGCGATGATGCACTTGAATCAACTTCAAGTTATACACAATAAGTTTTTTGCGAATAATAGGTTTTTTAGAAGTCATTTTTCCTTATATCGAGTTTTACTGTAAATAATCACAAATATCTGTACTAATGAAACATTAATTAACCTTTTGTTCAAATTAGATATGAAGCCAACGGGTGGTGATCTAGTACTAAAGATTCTAAGCATCAGTTAATAAACAATTTTCAAGTCAAGTCAAGTATGGCCGAGTGGTTACAGCGCTGGCCTTAGGCGCACGAAGTCCACGGATCGAGTCCCCGCTTGGGGCCTCTCCGATTGGTATAGTAGAGTGAAATTGTCCAGCGTTCGAGTTCATAGGGATTCATAGTCGAACGGGAGTTTCGTCAAAGAAACGGCTGTACAAATTGAGGTTTTCCGTCAATTGTAGATTGACTCAAGCAATGTGAAGTTTAGTAGGCATTGCATTCATTGGGTCAAACTAAGTGAATGCTGTACAGTCTGGGAAGAATTCGATTTCCATCGGCACCGTGGGAGGGTCGCTACATATGCGTAATCGCATCGAAGCGTAAATAAAAAAAACAATTTGCAATATCAGGATTTGAGCTTGTAAATTGATCTGTAGAAGACAAATCTATCCCTGATGATGGTCATGGGCTTATGACCGAAACGTGGAAACCACCAATTAAATTAATTCAATTAAATATCATGATTTTTAACTAAAAAATTTTTACCCTTCAAATGACTAACCGTAGAGGCCACTTGAATCAAACTATGTATTAATAATAACGGTCAATTGAATAAAATAATAATTGGTAATTTTATGATTTAAAAAATTTGGAGTTCTTCATTTTTATTCAATTTTTTCAACTTCGTTAAATTGCTCAAATGAACGAAATTAATAATTTTGTGTATTTCGTATGTTTTGGAGTCTGCGGAGAACGGAGTTGTTACAATATCATATTTTCTTCAGAAGATCCTAAAAATTATTTTTTTTTTAATTGTTGGAGGTTTTAACATTTTTGAACAAATTGTCTCAATTTTCATAGCTTGGAAATCCGACGGGTTTCAGAAGTTTCCGATTTTTCAGCGACAAATTTTATTCTTAACTTGCAAGCTTTCAAATTTCAAAAAATGAGGTGCAAATTTTCGCTTTTTTAATGTCTTGAATTGCGAAAATTGTGAAGATTTTTTGACTGTTAAAAATTCTTCAAAGCGTCCAAAATCGGGCCCTCCTAAGACTTTTTAAAATTTGGAAATTTCTCAAGCTTACACAAATATATAAAAAATTACGTACAGTTCGAATTTGTCAACGTCCTGCTGCTTTATTTTATTCTTCCATATTTGAAGTGCTTGATATTTCAAAAAGTATTTTAAAGCTTTCCTTTTTTTGTAATTTTTCTGTATAAATTTCAAAATTGGAAGAAAATCAAATGAGTGTGCTACATTTTTCATTCCCATAAGTAGGTTAATTAAAAAAGGGATAATTCTACTTACTGAAAGGGCCATTTTCCAGGCAATTTTGGAAAATTAAATCCAATAAACTCCTTCTTTAGGGCCATATGTAGAGCAGCAAATTCCCGATACCTTCTTGAGCATAAATGTCTTCCTGCCATGTACACATTGAATACGACATATCTCTCGTGTCTGCGCTCGCGTACATGATAATCCGGAACACTAATTGGTAATGAGCGTTTCTCACTATAATCCACGGATTGATAGCTGCAGAAAAAAATTTCCTTCAAAAAAATGTTTTCAAAAAATTACACTTTTCGAAATTCCTGTCTTACTTAAAAGAAGAAACATTTTTTCATATGTTGAAGCTTTTACGGTTTCCTCTTTTTACACATTAAAAAAAAACAAATTGAAATTTCGAAATCGTGTGTCAACCTTTTAGGACTTTTTTATATTTTTGATGATTTCCCAAAGTTTAAAATTACCGAGTTTTCTTATTTTTTATGTTAGTCAGTTATATATAATACTTGTCATTGTTACACTTTTTAAATTATCTCTTCTTGTGGGTTTGCAATTTCTGATTTTTTTTTGAGTTTTCAAACTTCCTAAGGTACTTAAACCTGACACAGCCAAAATATCATAATCGAAATTCGCGATTAGGACTTGAAAGTTCTAATTTTTCCGAAATTTATTCAGATGGAAAAAAAATATTCAACTAATCTTTTTCTTTTTACGGTTGTTGCAGTTTTTATTATGCTGGCACTAAGCTTGAAATTCTTTTCTTGTCCTTCTGAATGGTGAGCAAACTTGGTAATGTTGGGTACAAATTGGCTCATCCATCAAAATATCCGAAACTTGTGATGGTTTTATAATCAACAAATTCGTTACACGCCAAAATTCCCACTCCTTCGGGCCCCACATTCGAGTGCGGTAGTACACATTTTACAATGGTGACCTCCTCGGACCCATTCCCCTTTGGGGCCCTCATACTCGGGTGCGGTAGTACACAAAAAACAAAAAAAAATCCAAAAAGGAGAATTTGTTACCCGGGAATTATGACCTGTCACCAACAAATGAACTTCAATGATTACTCATTACCTCAATTATGGCGAACATGAAACACGAAAACTTCCAGGCAGAAATTGAATAAACCTTGAAAAAAACTCTTCAGAATAAACTTTTGTCACAGACACGTGACAAAATTAATTAACAAATTGTTGTTAATTAGCAAACAAGGGACTTTGAAATTTCCGCTGAGAACTTTTCTCCTGAGTGTGATAGAATTTTGAAAAATGACGTGAATGTTCAAAAGACCGCCCTTGACTTTTATCACCCTTCAGAGTGGTTGAAAGATTAATGAACAAAATACTGTTGATTAGTGAATCAGGGGCTTTGACATCTCAGGAGGCAACTCTTCTCCTGGGTGTAACAAAATTTTGGAAATAGGCTTGAATATTCACAAGACTATCCTCGAGTCCTGTCACGCTGCAGCAAGGTGAAAAAATCGATCAACGAATTATTGTTAATTACTGAACAATCTTCTCTGATGTATGAGCTGATAACTCTTCCTGACTGTGACACAACTTAAAAAATGGGAGTGAATGTCCAAAAAGCCAGCTTCGGGTTTTGGCGTCCCCAAAAATGCAAAAGCGTTGAACCAAAAATGATTGTTGATTAGTAAATGATTGTTCTCGGCAGCTGAGTTGATAACTCTTCTCCTGAGGTTGATAAAATTCCAAATAAATTGAATAAATATTCAAACGGGCACGACCGAGTTTTGTCCCTTTCCGAGAAAGGGAAAAAATAGGAACAAATTGTCTGCGAGACGATTCTTCTTGTCAGCAGATTCAATGATTTTTTTGTGGAATCCACAAATTTTGTAACATTAGAGTGGACTTTTAGCAAACTGCACTCGAGTTTCAATAACTCGCACGAAAGCCGAAAAAGCCAAACTTGGGAGAAAAGTTCTCAGCTGAAGTGTCAAAGTCCCTTGTATACTAATGAACAATAATGTTTTAATTAATTTTTTTGATGTTTCTAAAGAATGACAAAATTCAAGGGTAGTCTTTTAGACATTTAAGTACATTTCAAAAATTTTGTCACACTCAGGAGAAGAGATATCTGCTGAGATATCAAAGACCCTTATTGACTGATTAACAGTAATTTGTTGATTAATTTTTCAACCTTTCCGAAGGATGACAAAACTCGAGGGTGGTCTTTTGAATATTCACGTAATTTTCTGAAATTTTGTCACACTCGGGAAAGTAGTTACCAGCTGAGTCGCAAAGACCCTGTTGTTTCCTAATCAACAATTATTTGTTAATTAAGTTTTTAAACTTTCTGGAGGTTGACAACACTCGAGGGTGGCCTCTTCAACATTCATGTAATTTCTCAAAATTTCTTCGCACTTAGGAGATGGAGTATAGACTTTTACTTCGCTGAATGGCCCAGATTATGGTACAGTAATTCAGTCGTCAAATATATTTATTAGAGAATTTTTGTCTTCACGTTTGTGTACACGAAAAGTTATTTCTATCCCTTTGCTGCCTCGCATCACAGTTTATATGTAAGGTGGTATTTGATGCTAATTCATTAGGTTATGGGCCCAGGGTACAGTGAGGATAGGGAGGCATGAACTGGATAATTTCTGTTGGTGTGCTTTTTTGTTTGTTTCATTGCCTTGATCTTGAGGTAAAGTGTTGTCATGTTGAACGGTCAACATGGGGGAGCGTAACGGAACTTTTGAAATCGGAAAATTGAACAACCACCATTATCAGACATGGAAATTTAGTCTTGAAATGTTATTGATGAAGATATTTCGAAAGCTATCAGAGAAGGATCACCAACAAATTCTAACTTGCCAGTCACATGGATTAAGATGGGTAAAAAGGCTAGGGCATATATCGGTTTATTAGTTGAAAAAGGGCAACAAAGCTTGATTCGCACCTGCACATCAGCTAAGCACGTGTGGGATACTTCGAAAGTACATCATAAACGTAGTCCATTGACCAACAAGGTCATGTTATTGAGGCAACTAATAATAATGCGACTAACTGAGGATGGAGAAATGGAGACACATCTAAACCAGATGCAGGACAAAATTGGTACTTTGATAGATCTAGGTGACGCGGCTACGGAGAATTTTTTAGTGGCTCTAACACTTAGCAGCTTGCCCGAGTCATACATGGGGCTAGCGACGGCATTAGAGGTACGGCCAGAAGATCAATTATCATTATCAATGGTGAGAAACAAATTACTCAATGAACACCAAAGACACAGCCTTCAAAGTCCATCGCGGAAAAACAAAGGAAGAGTGTTATTTTTGTCACGAGGGCCACATCCGATCGAATTGCGATAATTTCAGAAATGGCTGGAAAAGAAAAAGAAACAAAATAAATGGGCTCTGGGTTTGACCCTCCGCGGGCCAAAATTATAACTTCCCGATGTCTGCGTGTGTACTTTCTTTCCAATCTCTCATTTTTCTCACTACAGAGCTCTCTAAATGATTTCAATTGTTTATAACGCTCTAACGCCGAAATGGTTAAATATACGAAAAAAGTCGGAGGACACAAAGTATGTATTTTTTTATAAGGAACAATATTTATTCGACACATTTTTGCGTATCTGTAATATTTCGTGAGATACAGCGTTATAAACAATTGAAATTGCCAATAACGATAGAAACCAGCAGACATATATGGACCAAAAACTAATCAGCTCTGAGTTACGGCAAGACGCTTCGATTGCGTCATACAGTACCTTGATCGGATAATTTGTTCACGAGAAATCGTTCCGGGGAATTTGTGGTTGCATACGTACATCGGCACACACACACGGACACATACCGACATTTTGTTTTAAATAGTCTAGAAAGGTCAGAAACACCATGAAACGTGGAGATTGATGGAAAATCGATTTTTCATTTTTGGGGGCAAAACATTAACTTCCCCTATCGGGCAGTTAAAAAAGTAAACAAATGGAGACATAGAGCTGATGCCACTCGGGCTAGTCGCGAAAATTTCGATTTCAGCATTGATAGTGACAGTAGTATCTACAAAGAATCGGCATACGTCGTAACACAAGTACAAATTTGTCCACATGAGTTTTCGATTTAGCTTTGAATACAAAATACAGATCTACAGTTCGTGTCGCAAACCAGAATCTGAATGCAGTGTACGGTATTGGCTCAGGGGGAATCGAGTGTGTTACGAGAGCTAGGAATAAGAAGACCTTGAAATTAGACGGAATACTTTATGGACCAGATTTTGAATCGGGGTTGATTTGAATCAACGTATTTGATCAAGAAGGTTATAAAGTATCCGTTGAATGTGGTGAAATGACATTAAATAAAGAAGGAACAGAACGAGCAGTAGCAGACGTTAAAAATGGTATGTGCCAACTGAGAATACAAGAAAGGGCGTTTCAAGTGACTCCAAAATACAGTGATCACTGTATCCATATTTGGCATCATCGATTTGGACACAGGGATCCACAGCTGATTCAAAAGCTGGTGTATAATGGCCTAGCTTCGGGGATCAAAGTCAGGCCTTGTAATATTAACGAATTCTGTGAGAGTTGTATTAAGGCGAAATTAACTCGTCATCCATTTCCAAGCAGTCCAGTTCCATGACCATTGAACCATTAGAGCTAGTCCATACAGATTTATGCGGACCTATGCCCACTGAAACTCCTAGTGGACGACACTACATAATGACAGTAATTGACGACTACAGTCGTTACTCTCAAGTATTCCTCTTGAAGACAAAATCGCAGTCTGCCCAGGTAATTAAAGATTTCATCAGATTTAGTCAAACCCAATTCAACAAAGTACCCAAGGCTTTGCGGTCGGACAGAGGCGGTGAATACACCAACCATGAGCTCCAGGACTATCTGAAGACAAAAGGTATGAATACGCATTTGACTCGGCTTGCAGAAAGAAAAAACAGAACTTTGGTTGAAGCAATCCGAACCATTTTGATTGATGCCCAATTACCTGACAAATATTGGGATAAGGCAGCAGTGACAGCGACTTATCTCCAAAATTTACTGCCTATGAAATCTACATGCAAAACACTATACGAATTATGGGTTGGCAAAATCCCAGATGTGAGCCATCTTCGGCCATTCCGGCTATAGAGTCTGTGGCCATATACCAAAGCAGAATAGAAATAAGAAATTGGCCGCTAAGGCAAAAGAACACGGTCGTGTGGGTTACAGTAAGGAGTCCAAAGCGTACAGACTATAGGATCGTTCCACAGGTAGTATCACCATTAGTAGGGATGTTAAATTTATAGAAGCCAAATTTATTCGAGTCAACCTCAGTGAACCCAAATCACTTAAAGAGGCGCTGAACGGACCCGATGCTGAGAAATGAAAAAATGTGATGGAAGAAGAGCTCCAGTCACTCGAAAAAAACCAGACGTGAAGTTTGGTGCCTCTCCCCAAAGGAAGACATGCTGTTGAAAGTAAGTGAGTGTTTAAAATCAAAGAATTCGCGGATGAACGCCCAGACCCGTTCAAGGCTCGGCTAGTCGCACAAGGATTCTCCCAAAAATATGGCGTTGATTACAATGAAGTCTTTGCGCCGGTCATCAAACATCTCTCGATTACCTGGCAACAGAAACTATGTGGTCAAACATTTTGATGCAAAAACAGCTTTTTTGCACGGTAAGATTACTGAAGATATACATGAAGCCACCACCTGATCTCATGCTCCGAGGGAAAGGAAAGTTTGTGTACAGATTAAATGGTAGTATTTATGGGTTGAACCAATCAACCAGAGCTTGGAATGCAACCTTGAAACGTGCCCAGAAGATCCGCGTTTATATAAATCGGCGAGCACTGGACTAAGTGTATACCTTGTAGTTTACGTAGATGATACGATCATTGCCAGCGAATCCAGGAAGCGGATTGAAGAATTCAGGAAAAGCCTAAATGAATTGTTTTCAATCACTGATCTCGGAGGTCTTAGATCTTGTCTTGGTATACAAGTACGACCTGATAATGATGGAGATTTTCACATTAATCAATCCAGTTATATAAACAAGGCATTGACGCAATTTGGATAAGGTGAAGCGAAAGGCTCAGATTACCCATTGGATACTGGATACGAAAAACTAAGAACTTCGTTACCGAAGGTACCAAATGCCCAGTTTCAAAGCCTCATTGGTGTTCTACTGCCCTGGTCACTGAACTTCCACGCAACATCCACGCTACCATTCACTGTGGGATAAACGAATCCTTGTAATGGATGCTGAATGAGTGACTAATGGCTATAAATTACTCAAATAGTTCATTTTTAAATGTTTAGTAAGTACTGAAAGGTCGATTTTCACTTATTTTTAACAGAAAATAGACATCCACGCAATATCGTGGATCCCAAATCGTCAGGGTGTACATATCAGTCAATTCTCGTCCTGATATCAGTGCTCCAGTATCGATATTAAGGGATTACATGGGTTTCACGGTTTCACAAAATCGATTTTTTTATGGTCTCATAAAATTATACAACATCTTGAGAATATTGTCCTAAAATTTCAAGTCGATCCGAGTAATAGTTTTTGAGATACAGTATAAATAAGTTGCGCGCTTTTTCCCTGTTTTATTGTCCCTCAAAACTTTAAACGCGTTTTTCTCAAAACTATGTGTTCAAAGTCGGTTGTCAAGATTTCTCGAGAACTACTCAACCGATATTGATGAAATTTTACACAGGTCTTCGAGATACTATTTACAAGGACTTGGACGCAGGATTTTTTTTTTCAATTACAACTATTTAAAAAAAACAAAATGCGGCAAAATTTCAGTCATTTTTCGATTTTTTTCATAAAAACCTCGGCCAAAAATTCACTTTTCACTTTTGTGTTTTTTCCTTCGTCCAAGTTCTAGTTTCAACTGTTGACTAAACACGGATTGTTTGCTTTTCGCTTGAGATGATTCTGCTAGGAGTTCTGCTGTTAACGCGAATGCATCTTTTTCCCAAGGGCTCGCCGGAAATGACATCGCAATGGCAGAGTTTCTGATATTTTTTTTTTCAATCTCCGTAATCCTTCATCAAACATATATCTTTAAGACAATACGAATTTTGAACGGAATATTTCATTTCTTATATAAAAAAAAATTATTGAGAATCGGCCGTTTTTCCCCCGACGAAACCCATGTAACCCCTTAAGTCAACACATCCCCTAAGGACACACGAGGAGTTGACTGGAATGAGGCGCAAAGAATCTGCAAGTACTTAAAGAAAACCATCGACTACGACCTTCAATTAAGTCACACCAAGAGATCGAGACCAGAACTGTTTGGATATGAAGATGCCAGTTGGGCTGAAGCAAGAGATGATAGAAAGTCTAATAGTGGCCGTCTTTTCAAACTATTAGATGGGAGTGTCAGTAAAATACAAAACTGTGTATTAGTTTCATCGACTGAGGCGGAATTCGTGGCGCTTCCAGAGGCCTGTCGAGAAGGAACGTGGATCCGCAAAATTCTCCGGTTTAGCGATGAAGTATAAACAAGAGCAACCATCATTTTTGATCATCAAAGTTGCATTAACTTCCATCGTGCTGGTGGAGTCAGCGATCGTACGAAGCACATCGATACATGGTACTGTTATGCAAAGGACTTGAGGGTTAAAGCGATTGTAGATATTTCGTCCTGCTCAACTGAGCACAATTTGGCTGATCTGTTGACGAAACCAATTAGATGGATTAGGCTGAAGTCACTTACCCTGGGAATCGGATTGAAGGCATCGAATGCAACAGGAGTCGATCGACATTGAGAATATTTTACAGAGGACATGGCCTTGTGTCTTTCCTCTGATCTCAGCGAGGCGATTGAGGTCGCTGTGAAGAAAGAAAACGTTGTTCTCGCAAACGTTGGTTCACGGCGAGTCTGAATGGTCTTGTTCGTGAGAGGGATCGCCTCTATAGGGTATATAGACGGGTGCGTACTTGTACTGCACTCTCCAATTATCGCTCCGCTCGGGATCGGGCTCATAGAGAAATAGAGGGGGCTCGGCAGAAATTCTTTCTAGACGGGGAGCCAGCAACGTTTTCACCCAAGTGATTTTATAAAGAATAGAATTGTTTTTAATAACTTGGGGGATAACGTTCTTTTCCGTCTTTGCATGTCTGGCACCCCGCCGCCCTTGCGAGCAAGGGCTGCGGCGGGTCCAAGGGTGGTGTAGATGTCTGATCTTTAAGTGACAGTATAAAGGCTAATTTATCTTCGATGTGAAAAGTTTATACCCCTAGATGTTGCAAATAATCTTGACGGACATGTCAATCACAGCAAATATGTCGCCAGACTCAATTTCAGGGGGGGGGGGGGGGGGGGGGGAAATTCAAGTCATAGTATAAAGGTTGGCTTTTTTTAACAAGTATATTTATTTATTATAAATTCTCATGCAAACCGCCGGACAGATATCTTGGTGCAAATAATCAGGAAAAAATATTAAAAAGTCATGAATTTGAGTAAAAGTATAGGCCGACCGCGGGGAATTGCGGGGCGCGGGGAGTCGGAGGGGTGGGGAGGAATCTCAGTCTCATCATCTGGCAACACCGCGCGGTTGTTCCCTCTCCCTTCAACTGTTTACGATGGCAATATGCCGGTTTTTTCATGCTGCATGTGACGTATTTTTCAAATTTTCGTAGTGTTTTCGAATGAAAATAAGTTGTTAAATAAGATAATAAGTTGACAAACAACATTTTTATATGTTCTGATCCTTTTCTGAGTTGTTGAGATCATTCTATTTATTTAAAAAAAACCGTGAATGACTAAGGCTCGTCTCTAAGAAGACATTTCCGGTATTTTTGGAAGCTTGATGTGATCTACATTGTTCTATGAACATTAAAAAATGGCAAGTGAGCATTTTCTCGGTTGTGATTGAACAATTCATATCATCAATTTTGTTATAAACTCCAAGATAGTTCTATGACCGTGATGATAAATGTAGAGTGGGAAGAATGGCCTATGCGGTCAAATAGCTGAGTTGAAATAATTAGAAATTCTTATGGAAGGCCCAACGTTTCGACATCCCTTTGCGGAGTCATCATCAGGGGCAAGTTTTTATTTATGTTTCTTAAGAAATTTGACCATAATTAATATTTCTTATAGTTTTTGTTAAGACAGACATAACCTGTCATTATGAGATACCGCCAAAAATTAGGTGTCAACAGTTAGGCGTCAAGGCTGATACTGAATGGTTGAGAATGGTTTTTCTCTTAAATTTTCTATCTATCTTTGATTTAATTTAATAAATGCCTTCAGACGGGGAGGTGGTGGTTACTGATCGAATTTGAGAATGGAAAGCCTCTATATGCCCGGTAGCTTAGTTGGAAAAGTGCCCGGCGCGTAACTGGGAGTCTCGGGTTCGACTGGGACTATCGGGATTTTTTTCTCTTAAATTTTCGATCTATCTTTAATTTTTTTTTTTTTTTTATTTACTGAATGGTTGAGAATGGTATCAGCCTTGACGCCTAACTGTTGACACCTAATTTTTGGCGCTATCTCATAATGACAGGTTATGTCTGTCTTAACAAAAACTATAAGAAATATTAATTATGGTCAAATTTCTTAATTAACAGAAATAAAAACTTGCCCCTGATGATGACTCCGCAAAGGGATGTCGAAACGTTGGGCCTTCCATGAGAATTTCTAATTATTTCAACTCAGCTATTTGACCGCATAGGCCATTCTTCCCACGCTACATTTGTTATAAACATTTGAATGACATATTGATGAGTGTGTGACCAAATTTCGAGTGAGAATGGACGTTCCAACGCCGTGTTGTGTGTTTTGTCACGGCGAGAGTGCAAAAACTTTTTTTCTCTCTACAGAAACGTTGGAGAAGAGTCAGAGAGTTCTAAATTTAAGGATTTCACACAAATTGAAATACAAAGAAACGGTTTTACCATTGACTCCAGATAAAATTAGTGGCTATCATTCCCAATGTTACCGTGGATTCTCAGCATTGATGAAAAAATATCGCGAAAGTATTGATGAAACTATGCGTAGGAGTAGCTCAGATTTATCAATTAAAGTCAAACCATTCTCGCTTGATGTGATCTATGCGATATCTGATGGCCGAGTTAATAGATGACATCGTTAATAGATATGGACATTGTTGTAGTTATAATGTTTCAGAAGAACTGGAAACTGAATTAACTTTTGCTGCCACGGAAAAGGCACAAGTATGTCCACCAGGTGTCTCATTAGTTCCTCATCTGAGCACTGGCGTGGCTTTTGATAACTTTGATCGGTTCGTCGAGACCTGTAACGGCAAAGATACTCTCTACGACACTGTCGCAATCATTTTCCAGTTTGATCAATCTACTCTTAGACAACCAGAAGGGCCACCTAGTGCAGCACTTGCTGAACCGCATGATGGAGCGCCTAGTGCAGCATCGAGGGAACCACATGGTAGAGAGCCGAGTGAACTACATAGTGAAGAGCCAACATGTTCACGAGGGGCATCTGATGCAACTGAAAATATTGATCCTAATCTTCAAAGCCCCTATTGCGTATCACCGATATTCCAACATGATCAAGCTGGTGATGGTCCTCAACAGAACTCTCCTCCATCAACATCAGCACATACAAAAAGCCAGAAAAGAAGGAGAACGTTTCATGCTATCAGTCTCGACGTAAAACCGTACATGAGGAAGCCGCGAATGATCCACACTCTGTTGCCAGTTGATAGGCCGAAGAGACAAGTTGATCCGAAGAGTCTCAGGCTGGCATTTTAACGGGATTCGATAAGGATGATCTCGCATGCACTCCAAATTCCAGATTCACCAATGTGGGTTGGTTTTAATAGCCGAATGCACAAAGATGAGAGCCCAAGGCAGAACATTTCTTATCTTACCCCCATCAATTTGTCGCCAACGAATAATGGTGTTGTCAGGTTGACATTGGTTGAGAGTCAACGAATTGCAGAAGAATGCTCACAAAAATATATTCAAGTAACGTATGATTTAACCATTGCAAAAGTTGCCTTTCAGATCCAAGCGATCGAGTCACCACAGTTTGACAATATTTTCATTCATTTGGGCTCATTCCACACCATGACGGCATTCTTCAAAGCTATCGGTAAATTCATTGATGACTGCGGTCTCTCGCACATGGTGGTTGACAGCAATTTATTAGCAAGTGGCTCCGTCAATGGTTTCATCAGTGGCAAACACTTCAATCGGTGTAAACGTTTACATCCGATTGTTTCACTAGCACTTCAAATTTTACATTGGCAATCATTTCTTGAGCGTGAGAATCAAACGATATCTGATGATATAATTTTGGAACTGGAGGAAATTCAAGAAACTCGCTGTGTCACTTCAGTAACAACAGATGGACCATTGGCCAAATTATTTAAACAATACTTTGAGTACAAAGAAAAAATGATGACAGGCGAATTCGGGAAAACACCACAGTATTATCTTATCTATGTTAAATTAGTGAATTACTATCATCTTTTATCCAGAAGCATTCGAACCTCCGATTTCGAACTGCATAAATATATCTTACCCAAAAATGGCCAATCTTTTTTTCTCTTCAATCAGCCTAATTATGCTCGCTAGCTTGTTAAGCACCACAATAGTTTGCTGAGAGTCGATGATACACACCCTGGATTATTGGATGAATTAAACAAAGGCTCCTTCGGTGTGAAACGAACTGGAAAATCATTCTCCAGACAGCCCATCGACTTGACGTTAGAACAAACTATAAATGCAGATGCAGCAAGGAGACTGACTGGGATTGTCCATTTCACTACCTCAATATCTGCTCGTCAACGGTGGGCACGTAGTCATGGTATTAGATCAACTATTATTTCTCATGTGTATGATGAGATCAGATTGACGAAATCTCAGGATGTCACATTAGACTTGGAGCCAAATATAATGAAGAAAGACGTAACTTCGGTAGAGGACGTGATGCAAACTCTCAAACAAAATATGAATCCATTCAGATATCAACCCGGAGCTTTTATTCAACATTGCAACTGGCAAAGCAGCGGCGGATGCCACAACAGATTTCGTATTAAATGTGGAAAGTGAGGGCAATCAGTTATGTGAAACATTCATAGCTGAATGTTGGGAAAAACCAGAGAGATTCCAGCTCCCGATAAAAAGAATGAACATCATGAATTTTAGTGCAGCTACTGTAAAGAAAAAAGTGGAGATTGCGGGAAAAGTACAGGAGGTCAGAATGCAACGTGATCTATTTGGGCGAATGCTAGGTGTATCAATGGAACAGAACATTGACATAACTAAAGTCATTTCTTACCCTGTTACTCCACTATCGATGCCCATGTGTCACTTGGATGGTACGATATGCAAGACTAAGAAGTCTGTGTTGATGAACATTCTGGAGAATGAAGTAGAAACTTCTACACCTCCGAGGTTTGATATTGTCATCATCGATGGGTTTTTCCTGCTGCATCTCATGAAAGATGTTCCTAGGACATTTGGATTGATATCAAAGAACATTCTACAAATGGCGACCAGAGGAACTGCACAGAGAATTGATATTGTCTTTGATCGGTACTTCACACCATCCATAAAAGATAGTGAACGCCAGTCTAGAGATGGATTCCAGAGCCTTCATTATATAATCAGTGGGCCTGAACAGGTACGGTCTTCTGATTTTATGAATGAGTTGAAGAATAGTAAATTCAAAGAAGCTCTTATCGATTTTTGATGGATCATTGGGCGAGTGATGAGATAGCGCCATTTATAAATGGCAAAACCATCTTTTTGAATCACAAATATTGCTATTCTTAGTTTCTGGGGAAAGAGTCATTCGAATCTTGGAGGAAAACCTTGAATGTTCATCTCATGAAGAAGCTGATACAAAAATGGTGTACCATGTGACAAAGATCGAAGATCCTTCCAACATTCTCATAAAATGCTCCGATACCGATGTAGTTCTCATTATGCTAGGCACCATGCAACATCTGAACGCTTCACAGGATATTTGGATGGAAATTGGGATCGGAAATTCTTCACGATATCTCCATCTGGCAAAATTACATGAAAATTTAGGGGCATCATTATGTAAGGCACTGCCAGGACTACATGCTCTGACAGGATGTGATTATAATCCTGCTTTTTATAGACGGGGAAAATCAAAGCCTTTCAAACTCCTCGCAAAATCCCTACAGTATCAAGAAGCTTTGGCGGCCCTTGGAGATGAGAATTCAACTGAATCAGTGATTGACAATTTTCTGATTTTCGAGAAATTCATTTGTAAAATGTACAGCGTCAAATGTATTGTTCGAGTCAATTATTTAAATGCCCCGTTTATTTAAATGAAACGCTCAGATTCGTGGCGTCACAGCGTTGCCGGGTGATGAGACTGAGTTTCCTCCCCACTCCTCCGACTCCCCGCGATCGGCCTATACATTTACTCATAATCATGACTTTTTAATATTTTTTCCTGATCGTTTTCACCAAGATATCAGTCTGGCGATTTGCATGAGGATTTATAATAAATAAATATACTTGTTAAAAAAAAGCCAACCTTTATACTATGACTTGAATTCTCCCCCCCCCCCCCCCCCCCCCCCCCCAATTGAAATTGAGTCTGGCGACATATTTGCTATGATGGACATGTCTGTCAATATTATTTGCACATCTAGGGGTATAAACTTTTCACATGGGAGATCAATTAGACTTTATACTATCATTTAAAAATTAAACATCTACACCACACTTGGACACGCCGCAGTCCTTGCTCGCAAGGGCGGCGGGGTGCCAGACATGCCAAAACGGAAAAGAGCGTTATCCACCAAGCTATTAAAAATAATTCTATTATTTATAAAATCACTTAGGTGAAAACGTTGCTGGCTCTTAGACTATTCCTGATAGGCTGATCTCCTGTACCTCGCCAGCTGAGGTTTGGAAAGAACTGAGACATCTTGGAGTTTCTTTTGTTAATAGGGAGTTGGGGGATTTCGATCCGGAAGAGCTAAATGTCCACTTTGCAGGGGTATCGTCTGGCCTGGGCGAACATTCTATTGTTCATTTTCTTGGGTCAATCGAATAGGGTGGCTCCTCTACTGCCACAGATTTCTCCTTCAGAACAGTCTCGTCTGATGAAGTGTTGAAGGTGTTGAAGGTCTGATGAAGGCAGTCCTTGGTGTCCTCTTTTTTCCCGGCCCTTTGGAAGAGATCTCTGGTAATAGCGATTGGCAAGGTCACGGATCCATTATCTGCTAATGACTACAGACCGGTGTCTCTTCTGTGCTTTCTATCGACAGTGCTGGAGAGACTTGCTGCTGTGCAAATGATGGGTTTCCTTGCCGATCATGCTATCTTGGATCCATTGCAGGCGGGTTTTCGGCCCTTCAATAATACTCAGACCGCAGTACTCAAGCTGACGGATCACATTCGTGTTGGCATAGATCGGCGCCAACTGACGATGCTGGTTCTGTTTGACTTTAGCAAGGCATTTGACACTGTTTGTCATTTGCTGCGACTTAGGAAGCTCCTCGCTGTTGGTTTCACATCTAGTGCCATCATGTGGGTTGCATCCTACCTTAGTGATCGCTCTCCAGTGACGCTGGGTGGTGCAGCTGGCATGCCATCCTCTCGTGGCGTGAGTCGGGGTATACCGCAGGGGTCAGTGCTTGGTCCACTACTTTTTCTCATTTTTATCAATGATGTTTACGCTGAGGTTGCTCCGGGCATTATGCATCTGATTTATGCTGACGACCTGCAGTGACATCTTCGCTTCCCGCGGTGTGAGCTTGAGGCTGCTCTCTCGGTGATGAGTGATATGGCTGATGGTATCATTGAGTGGGGTCGATGCAACCGGCTGAAGCTGAATGTTGCTAAAACTAAAGCAATTATTGTTGGCTTTCAGGCGTATGCAAACGATGTCTACTCCCTGCCTGGGCTCTCACTCACTATTGAGGGGTAGATGGTGCCGTTCGAGATCTTGGTGCGTAGTCTGGGTGTGGTGCTTGATAACAAACTTACTTGGAGGAACCTGTAACATCGATCGCTCAGAGGGTTCACTCTGCAATGTGTCGGCTTAAATTTCTTAGGGCTAGCGCAAACACTTCGTCCAGGCACTTGTTTTTCCAGCTGTACATTACTGCTGCTTCGTGTATGCCGGACTGTCTGAGGAGTTGTCCGCCAAGCTCCAGCGGCTCATCAACGTGGGAGTTAGGTATGTTACAGGGGCTAGGAGTGATGAACATATCACGCCGTATCTTGAGCAGCTGGGTTAGTTAATGTCTGAGGATCGCAGGAGCGATTTTCGAGGCTGTGCTACCTATGGTATTCTGCGCAACCATGAGCCCAGCGACCTTGCGACCTTCTTTGTTGCCAACCAGAGTGTGAGACCGATGAGAGGTGACTTGCTTCCTCTCCATATTAAGCCATTTAGGACGGAACCTCTTCGAAACTCCTTCCACGTCACGGCAGCTTACCAGTGGAATGCACTACGTTCATCCGTTTGCGATATTCCCTTCTTCCCAGCCTTCAAAGTTGCTCTGAGAACTTACCTGAGAAGCAACCCGTGAACAATCGTTCCCTGTTCTCCCTTTTGATCCTCTTCCTTCATTCTCTTCCTCCTCTTGTCCCTAATCCACTTGATCCTGTACCTGCTCCTGCCTGTACTCTCGTGAGTGGAGGTAGAAATAGTCTGGTGTGCCTGATTTGAGGCCCCGGTAGTGTAATTATTTTCATGATTAACTACCCGATAGGGAAGTTATTGTAATCGCCCCGAAATCGAACTTTTCCATTTGAATCTGTAACTGGTGTCTTAAGGGTACCAAAATGATCCCCGAAAAATTCTGAGTCAATGACTCTGTGTGTGTGTGTGGATGTTTGTATGTATGTGCCCTAAATTTGGGTCAACAATTTCTCACGAATGGATACACCAATCGAAGCCATCGAGGTCTCAATCGACGCGTCTTCATGTAACTTAGCCCTGATTAGTTTTTGATGGATATTCGTTCAGAATATATATTGTTATTAACAAGGTCAATTGTTCATAACGCTATATCTCGTAAACGGTTGGAGTTAGGAACAAAATTTGTTAACATAAATTCTTCCTCATACAAAGATGCACATTTAATATGTTTTGACTTTTTCTCATAATCTGCATAATTAAGGTGGTAGAGCCGTTAGAAAAAAAAACAATGCATGTGATGAGTGCATGAATGGAGACTAGATGGCGTCGGTGATCGCAAAAATTGGTCTCTACAGTAAACATGGACCGATTCAGAATATAATACTTGTATATCATTTTTGTGTATCAATGCTACCAGGAACGTGAATTGAACTTCCTCAACGTAGTTCTTATATATTCGTGGTTTTAAAATGCTTTAATGAGACTTAACGGCTTCAATGAGAAGTACATGGCCTTCACGTGGAAGAGGGAGTTATCTCTCAATTATGAAAACAATCACAAGAGGTAGCGACATATAGCGAGAGAAAAAAGTTTAGTAAATACTCAAGTGAGAAATCTCGTAAATTTTTGAAACAGACATGATCTCGACAACTCGAGTTACCAAATCGGGAGGTTTGCATTGTGCCCTCACTAAGGGCACAAATACATCCCACCCACTAGTTCTTTTTATTTTTATTATTCTTCATTTTGTTACTAGTGTTACACTTTCTCTTCTTCAATGCGTGACCTCGCTACCTGCCCCGCTGCTGTTTGCATATATCTGCATGATTTTTATTGCTTATTGTTTTATTTGCTTTTATTCTGTACTTTGAGTCTGCATATTTTGGAATGGCTCTGCTTACTGCGTAGGAACTAAATTTGGCTTTGTCACTAGTTTAAGCTTAATTCTGCTTTTGCTATGAAACCTGCGGACGTTTCCTCCATGTTTTTTTCTTTGTACAACATAATGTACAGTAATGAACGAATCAATCAATCTCTCGCTGTAAGTAGAAGTGCACACGTTTTGTTGACCTCCTGCTTTGAAGCGTATTCTCTGCATTTTTTCGCCACATCCACTCAGCAACTCCAGTTCCGTTTTACTGAACATTACTCTACATCAACCTCACAATGATACATCTTGTCTGGAGGACATGGCCTTGTGTCTCTCCTCTCAGCTCCACGAGGCTATCGAGGCTGCTGTTCCCAGCAGCATTGTCCGGAAACGTTTTGCTTGTAAATCCTGGTTTACGGCACGTCTCGATAGCCTTGTGGACGAGAGGCATCGACTCTACAGGGTATACAGACGAGTCCGCACTGCCTGCGCTCTGCTCGACTAGCAGGCTGCTCGTGATCTAGAGCACCGTGAAGGTGAAGGGCGCGCCAGAAGTTTTTTCACGACAGATTGCTCCCCTGTACAACACCGGCCCAGGTCTGGAAGGAGCTACGGCACCTCGGGGTGGCTTCTGCTGCTGGGGAGTCGGGGAATTTTGATCCGGAAGTGCTAAATGCCCATTTTGCAGGGCTGTCGTTTGACCCAGAGGAACCAGCTGTTATGGACTTCCTTGAGTCAATTCACCAAGACTGCTTCACTGCTGTCTCGAGTTTTTTCTTCAGGCCGATCACGGCTGGTAAAGTGATGAAAGCAGTTATGCACTTTACCACTGAGGTCAAAGGATCTGATGGCATTCCACGGGTGGTAGTGGTGGCGGCTTGGCCTGTACTGGGACCCTCTTCAACAAGTCGTTCTTGTCGTCTTCCGTCCCGGCCGTCTGGAAAAAATTCTTAATTGTTGCAATCGGTAAGGTGAGGAATCCATCATCTGCTAATGACTACAAACCAGTGGCTCTTCTATGCTTTCTATGGAAAGTATTGGACAGGCTCGCCGCTGTGCAGATGATGCGTTTCCTTGCTGGTCGGGCTATCTTGGATCCGCTGCAGACGACATTTCGGCCTCACACTTCGTGTTGGCCTTGACCGGCGTCAGCGGACGATGTTGCTTCTGTTTGACTTTAGCAAGGCATTTGACACGGTGTGTCACTTGCTGCTACTTAGGAAGCTCGTTGCGGCTGGCTTCTCGTCTAGTGCCATCACATGGGTAGCATCTTACTTTTGTGGTCGTTCTCAGGCGACACTAGGTGGTACAACTTACATGTCATCCTTTCGTTGTTTGAATAGTGGTGTGCCGCAGGGGGCCGTGCTGAGTCCGTTACTCTTCCTTTTCTTCATCAATGATATTGTGAAGGTCTAGCTCATGGTGTTGATCTACGCTGATGACCTGCAGGTATACCTTCGATTTCTGTGTTGTGAGCTTGAGTCTGCCATCTCCGTGGTGAGTGATGTGGCTGATGGCATTGCAGAGTGGGCTCGTCATAACCGACTGAGGCTGAATGTTGCTAAAACAAAAGCGAAAATCATTTTCAGGTCTCAGGCGTATGTTAATGATGTCTACTCGATGCCTGGGCTGTCTCTCATCATTAGGGGGTAGGTGGTGCCGTTTGAGGTCTCGGTGCGCAGTCTGGGAGTGGTGCTGGATATTAACCTCACATGGAGCAACCATGAGGCCTTAATTTCACAGAGGGTGCACTCTGTAATGTACTGACTTAGGTTCTTCAGGGCCAGCAATACTTTTGGACTGCGTAAACACCTTGTCTAGGCTTTAGTTTTTCCTGTAATTGATTACTGCTGCCTTGTGTATGGTGGTCTCTCTGACGAGCTATCTGTCAAGATCCCGCGTCTCATCAACATGGGGGTTAGGTATGTCACGGGAGCGAGAAGAGATGAGCATACCCTGATCAGCTGGTTTGGTTAACTTCTGACTCTCGCAGCTGCCTTACCTATTGGATTTTATGTAGTCGCGAGCCTAGTTACCCTGCTACCTTTTTTGTTGCTAACCGGGGTGTGAGACCGACTCGGGGTGAGCTGCTTCCTCTTCATATCAAGCCATTTAGGACCGAGTCTCTCAAAAACTCCTTTCATGTGATAGTGACCTATCAGTGGAATGCTCTGGCCTCGTCCGTTCGCAACTTGCTCTCCCTTCCTTCATGCAGACTGGCTTTGAGAGCTTTTCTGAGTGACTATGCTTGAACCTTGAGCCTCTTGAATTCTCCTCTAGTTTTTTGCTACCTACCCTTCATCCCTTGACCTATGCTCTTTCCTTTGTTGCTCTCCTGATCCGAGAATGAAGTAGCTGGTGTGCCTCGTAGAGGGCCCCTTTACCATGTATTACTTTTAATGTCATTTTTATTTTTCATATATCCTTTTCTAACTGCCCGATAGGGAAGTTATTGTAATCACCCCGAAATCGAACTTTTTCATTTCGACCTGTAATTGGTGTCTTAAGGGTACCAAGATGATCCCCGAAAAATTCTGAGTCAATGTCTGTGTGTGTGTGTGTGTATTTTTTTTGTCTCCGTCACTCTCATTTGTACGCCCCGGATAGCGGGCGTTTAAGCATTTCTTCAGGAGGCGGGACCGGACACCCACCCATGCGGCTGGGGCCGACTTTCGCCATTTTAGGCCATGGTGTTTCTAAATACAGGGTAAACCTCCAGAAACCCCTGTGCTACGATGGCCGGCGCCTAAGATGAAATCCAACCTCCCCCCCCCCCCCCCCCCCCCCCTGCGTTGGATTAGGTTCTCGCTTGGCTGGGCGGTCTCATTTTATTAATACACACGGAACGTTCCTGCATGGCTCGGAATCCATGAGAAAATATTTTTGAAAAAATATTCTCCGGCGGCCGGGTGCGAACCTATGACCATTGGAGTAGTAGGCAGATACTCTACCACTACGCCAAAGCCCCGACGACTGTGTGTGTGTGTGTATATGTGCCCTAAATTTTGGTCAACGATTTCTCAGGAATGGACACACGAATCGAAACCATCGAGGCCCTCGAGGTCTCAGCCCTGATTAGTTTTTGATGGATATTGGTCCCGAACATAAATTGTTTTTAACAATTTCAATTGTTTGTAACACTATATCTCGTAAACGGTCGGAGTTAGGGAAAAAATGTGTTACCATAAGTTATTCCTCAGACAAAGATGCACATTTAATGTTGTCATGTATTTTACCCCAGGTTCTCACCCAGTAGAAACCCATTACGGTAATTTGGGCCACTCCCTCTATCGTACAATAAGTTAGGCGCCAGCTGCACTTTCCCGGGGAGTGCAACGAAAACCGGCCTCTAAGGAAATCTCTACCTCGAAGACTTTGGAGCGGCCGGGCCAAGAATGCTCGACTAACTCAGCGTATCACGGTAGAGTGGGTGAGGGCCACCTAGAGTGTTTTTCCTTCGACCCAAGCCTTGTCCAAGCAATGGTCGTCTTACCCGTCGGGGTGACTTCACCCTGGCGAATTCGGAGTCATGTGCGAATCAGCTGAGACTCCTCCGAGTCCAAGACGCCGAGAGGCTGATCCTAACCAAAGTGAAACACCACTGCCGACCACCCACACTCTCGACAGCGATTCCAGGCACAGCGGAATCGTCGTTCCGAGTCCGGGCACAACTCGTAATCCATCCGGCGAATGCAAGACCATTCCCATACATTCGCCACGATCAGTTATTCACCTGGCAACGCGGGGATATCCCCCTGTCCTGGCCTTCTTTAAGCCAATGGCCACATGAGGCTCAGAGAAGTCATTTCGACCTCTCTCCGTGAGCCTTCGCGCTCGACTGCCTCGACAGTCTACGAGGCCATCTCCCCCTAGTCCGAATCGCTCAGTGGCTATAGGTCATTCCGTAACCCTATACCACCAATCAACTCGACGGGATCACGGGGGCGCTAGTAGTTACACCTAGCCTACCTTGGTCACTCGTCTACCTCGACATAGCCTATAGAGGCGCTCAGTTAGAACCCCAGTATGTCGGGCCATTTTCCCCTAGACACAGCTGAGTGCTCCCTACAATAGCGACCAGTCTCATGACGTCCTCCATGCTATAGGGTGCGCTAGTTTCACCCAAAACTGCACATTCCCCATGCCTCTCATCGGTGCGTGGTTTTATCACCTGTCTCAGAGCTTCTTCAGCCACTATCAGATGTCTCATTTCCTGTCTCTCAGATTTACACAGGTTTTCAGACTTTTTGAATGGGATTTCAACCAGGTTCTTATCCTCGCTTCATCGATATGACTCTATTTAAGGGGATTTCAACCCAGACAACCCAGTAACGAGAAAATCTCGTTACAATGTCCATTGACTTTTTCCCATGATGTGCATAATTAAGGTGGTAGAGCCGTTAGAAAAAAAATAATTCATGTGATGAGTGCATGAATGGAGACTAGATGGCGTCGGCGATCGCAAAAATTGGTCCCTACAGTAAACATGGTCCGACTCAGAATATAATACTTTTACATCATTTTTGTGCATCAATGCTGCCAGGAACGTGAAGTCGACTGAAGCCGGAGATACGGACGTATTGAACTTCTTCAACGTAGTTGTTGTATATTCGTGGTTTTAAATCGCTTCAATGAGAAGTAAATGGCCTTCACGTGGAAAAGGGATTATAAAACGATTATGATTATGAAAGGGATGTCTGGATTATGAAAAACAGCACAAAAGGCAGCGATAGAGATATGAAAGAGATAGAGATCATATAGAGAAATGAAAAAAAAATCAGTGAATTTTGAAGTGAGAAGTAAATTTTGAAACGGACCTGATCTCGAAAAATCGAGTTACCAAATCGGGAAGTTTGCATTGTGTCCTCACTGAGGGCACAAATACATTCCCCCCACTAGTTCTGTTTTTCTTTTGGTGTTCTCTGGTTTGGGTCACCTGCCGGCTCCTGCTTCTAGTTATGCGCTATTGCCCGGCGTCTAATCTTTCTTATTCTTATTGGTATTTGTATTTTCACTACTACGTCTATTGTCACTTTACTTTCAGCTTTGCTGTTAATGAATGATTCAATCTCTCGCTATTGCTATTATCAATATGTGGGCTTTGATCCAATTCTTTTGTACAACATAATGTACAGTAAGAAACCATCAATCAATTAATCAATCTGTCTCTGTGCGTGTGTATATGTATGTGTGTGGTTTCTCGTAAACGACTTACCTGATTTTCATTTTTTTATATGCGTCTCGCTGTACAGCAGCTAGGAAAACAGTTTAAAGAGCATCCACAAACTGTTTTTTTCTTATTCGTGAAAAACAGCGATTTTTTTTTCAATTATTGATTGAAAATTTTGATTTTGATTTTATTAAATGAGTGCTGACCTAACCGGTCTTTTTTTAAATGAAAATATTCTTGAGTTTCTTCTTGTACAATACCTCAAATCCTCGCAGGGCTCCAGTCGTTCTGCTTCTTGAGGTGTAACAGAAATTACCGTCAAGGTGAGAACGTCTCCACCTGATTTGATGAGGTCTACCACCTGTTTGTGTGTGGCCCCCTCGACATTGATATTATTCCTGAAATTATTTTTCATCAGAAGATTTCTCTTCAATTTACAATGATTTCGGAACTATTTCTTTTAAAATTGTATAATTTTTGAAAATGTATGTCAACTTTGAGTCTTTTTCAATTTCTTACAAATAGTAACATGCTTTGGAACTCCGTGGAACTGCGATATATATGGGGTATTCTACGCCAAATTTACCACTTTTTTTTTAGATTTGTTTGGTAATTAACATTTTTTAATCAATTTTTTAAAGTCAATTCCCAATTGCCTAGATGTAAAAATCTGAAGAAAATCACGAAATTAGGGCATTTAAAACCAAAATTTTTGAGTTGTGTTAAAAAATGGTATTTCACATAGTTTATTTATTATGCTCAAAAATCCGTTTTTTAAAATATTTACTGTCCAGGACTGTCATCAGGTTCATACGATGACCGACGGCGATGGCCGTATGGTTAGAGCGCTGGTCTTTGGCACACGAGGTCCTGGCATCGAGTCCCCGCTCGGGAACTCTCCTGATGACGAATCTCTGGCATGGTTTCGCGAAAACACGATTTTATGTTTGTTCAGCACTTGTTAACTTCCCGATGTAGGGAAAGTTAATGTAATCACCCCGAAAATCAAAAGTGAAATTTTCACTTTTCGCGATGTTTGACGCCATGCTGATACATTTTCTGAAACTGTTCGGATATATGTGTGTGTGTGTGTCGGTCGACATGAAAACTTTGTCGAACGTTTCCGCAAGAACCAAGGGACCAATTTGGGTTTTTTTTTATCGATGCGTCTCCCTAGTGACCAGGGCCGGCAAGGAGTGCCAAAGTTAAATAACAATTATTTCTATTGTTATCAACAATTATATTTTATTGGATAATGTATACCCTCTCGGATCTTCACACATTGCTCCCTTCCCCTGGCCCCAAAAGTACAAAGTTTTCTTAGGCTACTACAATAAGTCATTCAAGTTATACTCTCATTCCGTATTGAAGTCATCCCCATGGTTTCCGCACACATACATACATACATATACGCCCTCATCCACACTGCCTTCCTCCTCCCCCTCGGAATCTTGCTGTGGCGGTGGGGGTGACTCATTTCAATTACAATCAGTTTGCCCTGTTCTTAGGCCGTTATTCGCCTAGTGTTATGTCCTGAGATTGCGTTTGATAGGCGGCGCTATCAATGGCGTTCATTTTGCGGGAAAGTTCGAAAATTCAATTGAGCGCTCATTTGATTCACATCAAGAATTTTTAGACTGTTCATTCTTCTCCTGTAATTAAATCCTATCGTCTAATGAAAATACCTCATTTCCCCGGTTCTAAACGTCGAAAGATGATGACTAAAAAAAAAATCATTTTTTCCGATCTTCAAGATGGAAAAATCATCGAAAATCTCAAACCATTAGATGACCCGTTTTATGACAATTACGGAGGAAAATATTTTTTTTTCTTCACTTGGACACTTTTATTTTTTTTCATATTTTTCCATATTGCTTTCCAGACTCCTAGGACACCATAAAAGAAATGACAAAATGGAAAAACAAAATTTCATAGCTCAATTAGTAGAAAAATTCAAGTCGATACAGTTCTCAAATGAGTTTTGTGGGAATATATCCACTACTAACAAAGATAGCAAAGTTTTTATAAAGAACATTTTTTGTAGATCTCAACTCGCTCTACAAAATAGGTCATGATCATATGTGCGATATCTCTCTTGAATTTCGAGATAGTAATTGAAAACTTTCCGTTGAGCAAAATCTATTTGCACTCTTTCATCCCTGGACTACTAAATTCATCTAGCTGAAGTGAAAAACATATCGAAAACTGAGTAATATACTCTACGACATAATCAATTCTCATTTTTCTGTATGAATTGCTCACAGTTTTGAATTTCCCCCTAATTGCCTGTAGTTCATTGGAAACAGACCCTAGCAGAGCAGTAACATAGCCTCAAATGTCTTCTACTTGACATACAATAAAATCAACTCAGAAGTGTGGTCAAGTCGAAAGGTATCAATTGTTCTCTTTTACTTGTGAAAAATTATAAGTATGGTAAAGTTCCGTGATAGATGCTGTAATCCTTCAAAATTGGAGAACTATCAGGAGGACTGTTCAGTTTTCCAATACCACTCGATGGATGGTGCAAAAAGCCAAAGCCTTAGTTGATCAAGAAGAGATTTTAAGAGCTGCTCAACAACGTGTGGGTAGAAGAGTGGATCAGAACACAATTGATGTCATTAAAGTTTTTTTATGAACATGATTACAACAGTAAATTAGTAGACGGTGCAAAAGATTTCCTATCAGTAAAACAGCCCGATGGATCACGATTGCATTTACAGAAACGTTGTCTCTACTGTAATTTGGAAGATCTATACCAATTATTCTTATTAGCTCATCCCAATGAAAAAGTTAGTTTGTCGATGTTTGCAAAACTTCGATCTGAGCAATGTATGTGTCTTTGCTGGACAATACGGAACACACTGTGTATGTCTCTGTGTATATCATGAGAATTTGAAACTTTGGATGCTTTGGATTTTCCGAGTCTTACGGAGAATTCAGCACGTAAATTGGCATCGTATAAAGATTTGATCGCTCTTATTACCTGCAACAAGCCAACACCTCAGTGTCATTTGGGAGAATGTAAAGAATGTCCTGACTCAACGGTTCTGAAAGATTTTGTTCGGAAAGTATTTGCTGAAAATGATATTGATCGAGGGGAATATCACTCATGGACGGAGACTGATCGTGCAACAATGACAATGAACGTGTTGAGCGGTAATGCATTTATTGAAAGCTTGAGTGAAAAAACTGTAAAACTCAAAACACACACGTTCATCACCAAACAACAATCCGAATACGTAGACTACAGAAAGAACAACTTACAGCAAGCAGAATTGATTATTCAAATGGATTATGCAGAGAACTATGCCTACGTGGCACCTACAATGACATCCAATCATTTCATTGGAGCGATGATCAAGCTGCAATTTTTACTGTTGTATATTATTATAAGATTGATAATGAACTTTTACACGCACCCATTGCAATATTGTCTGATAATCGTGTGCACAACACAGCTGCAGTCCTTGAGTTCCAGAAATTAATACTCAAATATTTGCAAAGGAAATTCAAGGTCACTAAGGCTATTCATTTCACTGATGGTGCAGGCCAGGATTTCAACAACCGGTTCACTGTAACAATTTTTTTTTTTATTTACGCTTCGATGCGATTATGCATATGTGGCGACACTCCCACGGTGTCGATGGAAACCGAATTCTTCCCAAACTGTACAGCATTCACTTAGTGTAACCCAATAAATGCAATGCCTACCAGACTTTACATTCCTTGGGTCAATCTACAATTGAAGGAAAACCACGGAAAACCTCAATTTGTACAGCCGTTTCTTTGACGAAACTCCCGTTCGACTATGAATCCCTATGAACTCGAACGCTGGACAATTCCAGTCTACTATACCAATCGGCGAGTCCCCAAGCGGGGACTCGATCCGTGGACCTCGTGTGCCAAAGGCCAGCGCTCTAACCACTCGGCCATAGCCGTCGGTCACTGTAGCAAATTTGATGGAACATGTTAATGATTTCAAGATACGTGCAGAGGGGCATTTCTTTTCTACTGCACATGGAGAAGGACCATGTGATGGTATCGGTGCAAATTTGACGAGATCTGGTACTCGAACCAGTCTTCAAGCTAAATCCCCTGAAGGTCATGTTCAGTCCTACAGTTGACCAACTTGAAGCGGCTGAATATCTCACACATAGGTTCACGAACGCGAAACCCATCCCAGGCATCCAGAAGATCCATTCATTTGTGGTCAATGATGAAAATCAAGTGTTCTTAAGAAAATATTCGTTCTCTACGGATTTTGCTCTATTTCCTAAGAAGTTGCATCAATCCAAGAAAAGCAATAGAGATAATCGTCGTATAGCCAAGGGCAGGAATAATTATTTCAATTGAGTGTTATGGAGTTGTAAATTGTAAAGTTCCCAATTTCTGTTGAGAAAATGTGAAATAAAAGGAATGATGGAACGGTCTGTGAAGATTTAAAAATATTTTTATGGTTGAAAATTCGAAAATTGAAATAATTTAAACGAATGAGTGTTATTTCATGGAGGTATAGTCTATTATTCATTTCTCGAAACGTGTTGTCCTTCAGGTGGATGAATTTAGAAGCCCAGCGATGAAAAAGTGCGAATAGATTTTGCTCGATGAAGGGTTTTCAATCTATAGTTCGAAATTTAAAAGAGATATCGAACATATGATCATGGCCTTTTTTGTAGAGCGCAATGAGATCTACAAAAAATGTCATAGAAACTCTGCTATCTGTTTTAGTTGTGAAGATATCCCCACAAAACTCATTTGAGGCATTCTGAGAGATCATGAAAAATGACTGTCCGGTTTCACGGAGAATGCCCCATCTGTCAATTATATTTCATTGTAATTTAAAATGAATGGGGCAATGCTTTTGGATTCATATAGAATTTGTAATCAATTTTTGGGGAAAAATACGTATGAAGAACGAAGCCATAAACTTCTAGAACTTCTTTGAATTCCTGTACAGCTGAACTGTAACCAATTTGTAAAACCTTTTTTTTCTTAAGGAGTGTGACGAGTGCAATTTTAATCCTTGAATTCATAAAAATTTGTAATTTTATTGGAGAGGAAATTCACATTTCATCCTAATCCGGTAAGGCCGTAGACGCACACCTAGCAAGCAACTGTTTTCCAGGAACCTTTCCCCCACCATAATGTTTTTTCCCCATGTATATAGTTATGGGTTTTGTCTTCGGGCACCTAGCCCCGCCGATGTAGGAAAACCTCGAGCTGTAATTGGTCATTGATGACTAGATTTAGAGAAACTTGTACAGCAATCGGTACCATGAGATATGGGTTTGGGATAAACCGAGCCATGGCCGATAAAAGAGTGTGGTGAGTGGAAGTGTAGAATGAAAGCGCACGCAACTGGACCCCAGTGGGGGAGGATTTGGAACCCTGAGTGGGGGTAATTTTCGGGAGCCTTCGATGGACCAGTTTGGAAATAGTTTAAATTCGTTAAATTTTTAACTCCAAGCCTTCAGCTTCTCTCCTCATATTAGTCTCTTGAGACATAACGTTAGTGTACTTGCAGTATTAGTTTCAATTTGAATAAATATGTTAATGTTAACTCTTGAATCGTGGTGCCCTAACGGACCGACTGTAGAGTTGGGAGAAAGTCGAGTAAACTCTAACATTTTTCCAAGATTTTAGAGTTCGGTGAGAGTTGAGTGAGAGTTGGTCAATTCTTTCCCAAATTCGCATTATGTAAAAGTTGAGAGTTGAACTTGGATCTTATGAACAATTCTACACGGAGTAAAACTAAATATTTGATTTTTGTTTTTTTTTTCTTCAATTAAGCACTTTTCGGTAAAGCACTTATGGCGAACTCTATCCCAACTCTACACGCGATTAAAGTTGAGAGTTGATCTTTGTTCTTATGCCTAACTTTATGGCAACTGTACACGAAATTAGAGTTCAGAGTGAAACTTTTACATTTTTGAAAATTTTATTTAATAACATTGAGGTTTTGCCCAACTCTATCTCAACTTTACACACGGTTAGAGTTGAAAGTTGAACTTTAGGATTTGGACCCAACTCTATCCGAACTTTATACCGGGTTAGAGTCGAAAGTTGGACTTTGGGGTTACTTTCCCCCAACTCTATCCGAACTTCATACCGGGTTAAAGTTGAAAGTTGGACTTTGGGGTTACTTTCCCTCAACTCTATCCGAACTTTATACCGGGATAGAGTTCAATGTTGGACTTTGGGGTTACTTTCCCCCAACTCTGTCCGAACTTTATACCGGAATAGAGTTGAATGTTCGACTTTGGGGTTACTTTCCCCCAACTCTATCCGAACTTTATACCGGGATAGAGGTGAATGTTGGACTTTGCGGTGACTTTGCCCCAACTCTATCCGAACTTTGTTTCGGAATAGAGTTGAAAGTTGAACTTTAGGGTAACTTTCCCCCACTCTATCAGAACTTTATACCGGGATAGAGTTGAATGTTCGACTTTGGGGGTACTTTCCCCCAACTCTATCCGAACTTTATACCGGGATAAAGTTGAAAGTCAACTTTTAGGGTTACTTTGCCCCAACTCTATCCGAACTTTATACCGGGTTAGAGTTGAAAGTTAAACTTTAGGGTTACTTTGCCCGAACTCTTTGCGAACTTAATACCGAGTTGTAGTTGAGAATTGATCTTTGGGTTTATAAAAATTTTATTAGTTTTTTGAAAATTTATTTAAGAACATTGAGGTTTTGGTCAACTCTATTCCAACTATCAACACGGTTAGAGTTGAAAGTTGAACGTTGGGTTTCTTTACCGCAACTCTATCCGACCTTTATACCCGGATAGTTGAGTGTTGACCTTTGGGGTTACTTTACCCCAACTGTATCCGAACTTTATACCGGAATAGAGTTGAATGTTGGACATTGGGGTTACTTTGCCCCAACTCTATCCGAACTTTATACCGGGAGACAGTTGAATCTTCGACTTTGGGGTTACTTTGCCCCAACTCTATCCGAACTTTATACCGGGTGAAAGTTGAGAATTGATCTTTCGGTTTTTAAAAATTTTATTGAATTTTTTTTTTAAATTCATTTAAGAACATTGAGGTTTTGGTCAACTCTATCCTAACTCGACACACGGTTAGAGTTGAAAGTTGAACTATGGGTTTACTTTGCTCCATCTCTATCCGAACTTTATACCGGGATAGAACGGAATGTTGGACTTTGGGGTTAATTTACCCCAACTCTATCCAAACTTTATACCGGGATAGAGTTGAAAGTCAAACGTTGGAGTTACTTTACCCCAACTCTATCCGAACTTTATACCGGGATAGAGTTGAATTTTGAACTTTGGGGTTACTTGGCCTCAACTCTATCTTAACTTTATAACAGGATAGAGTTGGATGTTAAACTTCGGGGTTACTTCTCTCAAACTCTATCCTAATTTTATACTGGGTTAAAGTTGAGAGTTGAGAATTGATCTGTAGGTTTTTAAAAAGTTTATTGAATTTTTTTGAAATTCATTTAAGAACATTGAGGTTTTGGTCAACTCTATCCCAACTCAAAACACGGTTAGAGTTGCAAGTTGAACTTTGGGGTTACTTTACCCCAACTCTATCCGAACTTTATACCGGAATAGAGTTGAAAGTTGGACTTTGCCCCAACTCTATCCGAACTTTATACCGGGATAAGGTTGAAAGTTAAACGTTGGAGTTACTTTACCCAAACTCTATCCAAACTTTATACCGGGATAGAGTTGAATGTTGAACTTCGGGTTTACTTTTCCCCAACTCTATCCGAACTTTATACCGGGTTAGAGTTGAATGTTGGACTTTGCGGTTACTTTGCCCCAACTCTATCCGAACTTTGTTTCGGAATAGAGTTAAAAATTGAACTTTAGGGTAACTTTCCCCCAACTCTATCAGAACTTTATACCGGGATATAGTTGAGTGTTGGAATTTGGGGTTACTTTACCCCAACTATATCCGAACTTTATACCGGGATAGAGTTGAATGTTGAACTTTGGGGTTACTTGGCCTCAACTCTATCTCAACTTTATAGCAGGATAGAGTTGGATGTTAAACTTCGGGGTTACTTCTCTCCAACTCTATCCTAATTTTATACCGGGTTAAAGTTGAGAGTTGAGAATTGATCTTTAGGTTTTTAAAAAGTTTATTGAATTTTTTTGAAATTCATTTAAGAACGTTGAGGTTTTGGTCAACTCTATCCCAACAAAAACACGGTTAGAGTTGAAAGTTGAACTTTGGGGTTACTTTACCCCAACTCTATCCGAACTTTATATCGGAATAGAGTTGAATGTTGGACTTTGGGGTTACTTTTCCCCAATTCTATCCGCACTTTATACCGGGATAGAGTTGAAAGTCAAACTTTGTGGTTACTTTGCCCCAACTCTATCCGAACTTTATACCGGGATAGAGTTGAATGTTGAACTTTGGGGTTACTTGGCCCCAACTCTATCTGAACTTTATAACAGGATAGAGTTGAACGTTGAACTTTGGGGTAACTTTGCCCCAATTCTATCCCAACTTGACACGCGGTTAACGTTGAGAATTGTTATTATCAACTCTCACCCAACCCTATCCGGACTTCATACTGGGTTAGAGTATCGAGTCCATTTTTGGGTTTTCCAGAATTTTATCGAATTTATTCTCAAATTTATTTAAGAACATTGAGTTTCCGGTCAACTCAAATTCCAACTTCGTCTCAACTCTACACACGGTTAGAGTTGAAAGTTGACCTTCAGGGTTACTTCATTCCAACTCTATCCGAAGTTTATACCGGGTTAGAGTTGATAGTTGAACTTTAGGGTTACGTTGCTCCAACTCTATCCGAACTTTATAAAAGGATCGAGTTGAGAGTTGAACTTTGGGGTTACTTTTCCTCAACTCTATCCGAACTGTATAACCGGATAGAGTAGAATGTTGAAATTTGGGCTCACGTTACATCAACTCTATCGGAACTTTATAACGGGTTAGAGTAGAGAAAATTAACCTTTGAGTTTTTAAAAATTTCATTGAATTTTTAACAAAAATTATTCAAGAACATTGAGGTTTAGGGCAAATCTATCCCAACTCTACACACGGTTAGATCTGAAAGTGGAACTTTGGGGTTACTTTGCCCCAACTCTATCCGAATTTTATACCGGGATAGAGTTCAATGTTGAACTTTGGAGTTACTTGGCCCCAACTCTATCAGAACTTTAGAACAGAATAATTGAATGTCGAACTTCGGGGTTACTTTGCCTCAACTCTATCCGAACTTTATACCGGGTTAGAGTAGAGAATTGATCGGTGGGTTTTTAAACATTTTATTGAATTTTTTAAAAATTCATTCAAGAACATTGAGGTTTTGGTGAACTCTATCCCAACTCTAAACACGGTTAGAGTTGAAAGTTGAACCTTGGGGTTACTTTATCCCAACTCTATCCGGGTATAGAGTTCGGATAGAGTTGGGGCAAAGTAACCCCAAAGTCCAACATTCAACTCTCTCCCGGTATAAAGTTCGGATAGAGTTGGGGTAAAGTAACCCCAAAGTTCCACTTTCAACTCTAACCCGGTATAAAGTTCGGATAGAGTTCGGGCAAAGTAACCCCAACATTCAACTTTCAACTCTACCTGTGTGTAGAGTTGGGATAGAATTGATCAAATCCTCAATGTTCTTAAATGAATTTTAAACAAATTCAATAAAATTTTTAAAAACCCAACGATCAATTCTCAACTTTAACCCCGTATAAAGTTCGGATAGAGTTGGGGTAAAGTAACCCCAAAGTCCAACATTCCGTTCTATCTCGGTATAAAGTTCGGATAGAGTTGGCGCAAAGTAAACCAACAGTTTAACTTTCAACTCTAAGCGTGTGTAGAGTTACGATAGAAATGACCAAAACCTCAATGTTCTTAAATTAATTTTTTAAAAATTCAAGAAAATTTTGACCAACGCAAAGTTTGATTCTCAACTCCAACCCGGTATAAAGTTCGGATAGAGTTGGGGTGAAGTAACTTCCAACTCTAACCGTGTGTTGAATTGTGATAAAGTCGGCATAGAGTTGGCCGAATCCACAATATTCTTGAATGAAATTTTTAAAAATAGAATGAAATTTTTAAAAACCCTAGATTCCAATCTCAACTCTATCCGGGTATAAAGTTCGGATAGAGTTGGGGTAAAGTAACCCCAAAGTCCAACATGAAACTCTATCCCAGTATAAAGTTCGGATAGAGTAGGGGCAAAGTGACCCCAAAGTTCAACTTTCAACTCTAACCGTGTGTAGAGTTGGGATAGAGTCGACTAAAACCTCAATGTTGTTAAATGAATTTGAAAAAGAATTAATAACATTTTTAATAACCCAAAGATCAATTCTCAACTCTACTCGTGTTGATAGTTGGAATAGAGTTGACCAAAACCTCAATGTTCTTAAATAAATTTTCAAAAAACTAATAAAATTTTCAAAAACCCAAAGATCAATTCTCAACTACAACCCGGTATTAAGTTCAGAAAGAGTTCGGGCAAAGTAACCCTAAAGTTTAACTTTCAACTCTAACCCGGTATAAAGTTCGGATAGAGTTGGGGCAAAGTTACCCTAAAGTTCAATTTTGAACTCTATTCCGAAACAAAGTTCGGATAGAGTTGGGGCAAAGTAACCGCAAAGTCCAACATTCAACTCTATCCCGGTATAAAGTTCGGATAGAGTTGGGGGAAAGTAACCCCAAATTCCAACACTCAACTATATCCCGGTATAAAGTTCTGATAGAGTTGGGGGAAAGTTACCCTAAAGTTCAACTTTCAACTCTATTCCGAAACAAAGTTCGGATAGAGTTGGGGCAAAGTCCAACGTTCAACTCTATCCCGGTATAAAGTTCGGATAGAGTTGGGGGAAAGTAACCCCAAATTCCAACACTCAACTCTATCCTGGTATAAAGTTCGGATAGAGTTGGAGGAAAGTTACCCTAAAATTTAACTTTCAACTCTATTCCGAAACAAAGTTCGGATAGAGTTGGGGCAAAGTAACCGCAAAGTCCAACATTCAACTCTATCCCGGTATAAAGTTCGGATAGAGTTGGGGGAAAGTAACCCCAAATTCCAACACTCAACTATATCCCGGTATAAAGTTCTGATAGAGTTGGGGGAAAGTTACCCTAAAGTTCAATTTTTAACTCTATTCCGAAACAAAGTTCGGATAGAGTTGGGGCAAAGTAACCGCAAAGTCCAACATTCAACTCTATCCCGGTATAAAGTTGAGATAGAGTTGGCATAATACCAAAATTCAGAAAAACATTCAACTCTTAACTTTGAAAACATTAAATGTTGAGAAAACGATGACATCTCAAAACCTCATTTCGTTATTCATTAAGTGTTAAGAATTGATAAAAAACACGAACTCTCACTCAACTCTATCCCAACTCTAAAATTTTGGAAATATTGTAGAGTTGAACTTTACACTTGGTCCGCTAGGGTGATTTGATTATTTAAATTTGCAAAACCCTCAATTAATTTTATTAATCGAATTCAGTCAAGTAATTGATTTGACATCGGTGGATTTCTCATCTGAGCTTCAGCAGCTAACGACCTCACACTTAAACTTTAAGTGTACGTAAAATGTACAACTGCGCCAACGTCCGCCTAGTAACATTGGGAGGACATAACACTCAATGGTCCCGGGATTTTTATGGCGAGATACGACACCGCCGGGGTGTCTCCCTGGCAAATACGACCAGAGGCCCGCGCTTTAGCGCCTCCTTTCGGCCGTCAGGGGGTATTGCCCCAAACCTCCTCCTCTCCTTATATCTGAGCTTTCCTCCCCCTTTCTCCTCTGCTTCCGCTCTCTATCCTGTCGCCAGCCCTTACTTCCCTTCCTCCGTTACAAAAGTTATCACATTTTTGCCTTATACTCAACACTCGCCCGTCCCCTCTCCACGTCCTTCTCCTCCCCCCCCCCTATTTGTTATAGCCTTCCCACGTCTCTCCCTCCACGTCCACGCACTTCCAGGTTTCAGCACCTCCTCTGAACTTTGTGCCCTTGATTGTCCTTTATATTCTGTCCGTTATCAAGTGTTCCCTTTCTCCTCTCGTTGAGCTCTCACTTTCCTACTCAACCTTTTCCAGCCACACTCATTCCTCCACTTCTTACCAATTCGCCCATCCTTTTTTTGGACATTTTTCTTCTAAAACGTACGCACTCTCGACGGCACAGAATTTACTACCATCCATCCACACTCCAACACTACCAAGCCTACAACTATCCACCGAACAGTCCCCCTCCCCTTCTCACAATGTCCTTACGGCACCCGACTGCCTCTCCCCTTTCACCAACCAACACCCTATACCACTCATCTATATGATCTCTCCTCTCCTCTCACTGTCGTTTCCTCCTCCAGCCCATACTTCCCCTGGTATCGATTCCTCTCGCTTGCCTTTCTTTTCCACTCCAGCCGTTTTCCTCCCACTGATCTTTATGTAACTGGATAGCCGATCGGCTAGCCAATGCGTGAGGCAAATGAATAGCCAAGCAGCGCCACTCTAGACCCAGAGTCCGAGAAGTTACCGAGAGTAGTTGGTAATTTCTTCTGTAAATTTCCGAGAGATAGAACTCATTAGAAATATTCCAAAAATCGGTTTTCAGCTCTTTTATTATATTTACTTGTCTTGAATCCGTCTCGACGAAGCTGAAGTAAAATTGACACTTTATAAATCCTGTTAAATATTCTATAACTAACTGTAGGTAGTTAAGCCGCAATCACCAATCATGTTTTTTAATATTTTGATAATGATCAAGAACAAAATTTTCATGAAAAACTATCTCATATGATAGTTAATAATGACTAGCATCATGAAAATTAAAAAGATTCCCATAAATTCATTGCGTAGGGTTATTTATCAATATCTTGGGAATGAAGACGCGGAGCAAATTTTTATCATGTTTTTTGACATCATGTTTTTTTCTTGTAGATAACATTCTAGTTATGATTTTATTTTGCAACTGGCACATGGTGTAGTAAAATTAAAAAAAAAATTGTAGCAAACACATAAACTGAACGGTTAGGATGTGGGTAACTCTCCCGGCGTCATTTACCGTCTACGTCACCGCCCTTTGGCTACGCGCATACGCATAGCGCACTGCTCTGGGTTAGTGGTGGCGCTGTTTATTATAACCCTGCTTCGCTGTCGGCGTGGTGGGGGCATGGGGATAGTCTATCCAATTATATAGAGATCAGTGTCTCCTCCCCATTCTCCCTACTCTCTTACCGTCTGCGCCTCTGGTGGTGCCACTGATTTTATCGGTTTCCTGATGTGTCCTGCCCTCCTTGTCTTCAAGTGCTTTATACCACTGAATTATAATAACACTGCCTATCTCGCCGCGTGAGTGAACTTTTTTGTGAAATAGCCTATCCGTGTCCTCTTCTATCTCACTGCGCATGCGCTGTGAAGCAAAAATCACGTGATGGACCATCCGACTCAAAGCTTTCGGTCTCTCCTTGCCAACAGTGTTTGGCTCAGCTCTTTTGAAGATTGTTTATCCGTTGTAAGGAAAACGTCCAGAATTAATTATACAACCAAAATGGTCACAATAAGATCATTGTGGTAAAGGAATAATGGAATATTGGGTGTGCCTTATTCAAATTGATAGTGAAAATGGTGCGCAATTTTTGTGTTAAGAATTCCCAGAGAACAGTGAGCCGAAAAATTGCGGCAAATAAGGATGCAGATGATTTTCGGCGAAACTTCGAATTTTGCTATCTGGGTTGTAAATCAGTGTGGAATCCAAATGCTAACCTCTCGTTTTTCGGGTGAGTAGGAAGAAATCTATAAATATTAATACTAATGGATTCCCTGGAATATGCAAGAAGTAGACAATTATTGCCATAAAATTAGAGTTGGTCATCGTGATTTCTTGACATTTGTTCTCTAGATTTCCGTACAAGAAACCTGAATTGCTGGGAAAGTGGTTAGCCGTCGTCCCTAATAAAGGTAATATTTCGAAGTCATCAGCTATTTCCAATAAACACTTCAAACAGTCAAATTTCAACCATGAAGGGTCTCGAAGAACTTTGAAGGATACTGTGCCCACTATTTATTCAAGTGATGATTCGGTGAGTATAAATTATTTTGTCATAAATTTTTCTGCAGATTGTTCTTCATATCTTTTAGTGCTTTTGCATGACTATCTCCTTCAAATACTCATGTGTTTCTTCCAGATGTTTCCACTGACATTCAACGCATTTATCAAGAACTGGGAGAACTTCATTTTACGATGGACGAGAATTAAATATTGGAAAAGCAGTTAGAAACTTCTTCATTGTGAGGTTTACATCGATTATTGAATTTTGTATATTACATTCAGTGCTCCCGCTGCACTTGTTCAATTGTACATTATTATTTTGCAATAAATTTACACTTTGTGCGTACTGTTGTTACTCACAAAACGTTTTACAGGTGCATGAATTCATTTAAGGGGCGACCCCGGTGAAACTTCGAAGTCCTCGCAGGGCCTTCGGACCCACCAATCGGGTTTTGATATATAAAAGCATATCCAAAAAAGTGAGGAAAATTCCGGACGCAACCCATTTTGCCCCATATACCCATAAGAAACATTGTTTTTCGTGTTTTGAGCTTCAAAGTGCTGCTCGGTCCGCAACTTTCGTTCGATTTTAACTTTTTTTTTTCAAAATGTTCGTCATACTCTAAAGAACAAAGTTAAGTATCCGTTTTATTCTATTCGCCTTACATCATGAGAAAATGATTTTTTAGTTTGTGCATTTTTTTCAGTTTTTCGAAAAATCTGAAAAATTTGTCGTTTTCACTAATTGATCATTGTAATCATACGTAGTATGTCTTTTATGATGATACAAATTATGCCAGAATTCACATTCAGTACAAAAAAATTATAGTACTTTCATCTGTCTATGAGAGAAATGTGAGAAAATGCAGACATATGTAGCAATCTGCTCAGGCAAAAATACAGAAATAAATCATAAAATTCGTTTAAATCTTGAACAAACAATTTTCTCGTCATAAAAGACATATTACGTATGATTACAATAGTCAATTAGTGAAAACGGCGAATTTTGAGAGTTTCCGAAAAAATGAAAAAAACGGGCAAGCTGAAAAATCCTTTTCTCATGATGTAAATCGAATAGAACTAAATGGATACTTAACTTTATTCTTTGGAGTATGACGAACATTTTGGAAAAAAAAAGTTGAAATCAGATGAACATTGTGGACCGAGGAGCACTTTGAAGCTCAAAATACGAAAAACAATGTTTCTTATGGGTATATGGGACTAAATGGGTTGGGTCCGGAATTTTCCTTAGCTTTTTGATTATGCCTTTACATATCAAAACCCGATTGGTGGGTCCGAAGACCGGGGGAGGACTTCGAAGTTTCACCGGGGTCGCCCCTTAACTGAGGAACATTGCTTGATTTCATATACGTATTTTTATCTGCGTTCCTATGAAAGGGAAAAAAATTGTCACTGACTAAAAAGTTATACATAATGCATTGGCGTAATAAACGATTGATTCGCGCGAACTATTTGTCATGAAGTGGCAAAACGAGGTAAGTGAATTTCGCCCCAAGCCGATGCTTGTATTGAGAATCTCCATATTTATGGAATATGGGGAAATTATCATGAGGGACTTCTTGTAATACTCTTGCACCCGGGTTTCGCAGATTTTTCGTATGCCAATAGCTTGATTCCCAGCACACAATTATGCCACACTTATATTGTATTTTTGAGCCTTAATATCTACTGCGGAGGAAAACTCGGGCAACCCTGTTTTTAAATTCGCATTACAAAAACGTTTTTCCAGCATATCATCTGATTCAACAAAAAAAGACAAACGGACATTTTTCATAGACAGCAAGCTCAATATGGGGCTTTTCGTCGTAACTACAAGTCTTAGGCCCAGTACTAGAAGCTTCGTTTAGCTAATTCAGCTAACTACTACAGGTAACTACCTTTACCGCGAAAGTTAACTCGACTTTAATTTTTGACCACGAGTTACCTAACTCGCGTATCATGCTAAACTGGACGTTTGACTTTGACCACGATCATGAATGTATATATTTCTATATATCTATATTTATGTTTAACTTGCGAGGTAAATTAGTTAATTCGTGGTCAAAATGTAAAGTCGAGTTAGCTTTCACATCAAAGTTACTTAACACGTGAATTAGCTAAATGAGGCTTCTAGTACTAGGCCTTATTGAAGCTTTCGTACAGTTGTTTTTTCAGCAATGCTGAATGAAGTTCTGCATTTCTAATATTGCATTCTTGTAAAAAAAAGAAGAAAATGCGCGTTAATTTTTTAAAATTGACTAAAATACAAGAAAAAATATAAATCAATGTATTTTTCTGGTCACACAGAAACACGTGTTTAGCGTACGCTCCAATGTTCCTGTCAATTTTTTTAACTTCCCGATCTAGGAAAGTTATTGTAATGACCCCGAAAATGAAGTGCCAGATCGATGAAATTTTTACGTTTCTCAACGTTTTGCATCATCCTGAAGTGATTTCAGAAAAGTGTCTGTATGTGTGTGTGTGTGTTCGTCCAAGTGTGGCCGAATTTTCCGTTGACGTTTTCTCGGAAACGGATCGTGCGATTCGATTAATTTTTTCTTCAATCGTTGTTCAATCTCCGTGTAACTTAGAGCTGATTAGATTTTTGATCGAATCCATCGAGTAATTCCCCTGTTTTTGAAAAATGCATGTTGAGCAAAAATCGAAAATAAGCTAATGAACGTTCATTCACACAAAAATATTGTAATCCGGGTACTCAATGCGACAGTTGAAACAGAAGCATATTTTATAAGTGATTAAATTTTTAGTAAAAGTGGGCCAGTACTTATATTGTTATTAACAATGTCAATTGTTTATAATGTTCTACTGCATAACCTATTAAAGTTAGCATACAATTCGTATGAGAAAAGTTGTTTGCCATATAAAAATACGTATTTTACGTAGAATGCCTTTTTTCGATAATTTGCATAATTAAGGAGGTATAGCAGTCTCCACAATTATATATGTAATAAGTGAACGAATGGACCCAGCGCCGTCATGACGGTCCCAATCGAAGCATTTTCATGCAAAATCGAGCGGATCATATTTTGGATGGCATTTGTGCAGTATATGCAATGTTATTAGCAATTGCAATTGTTTATACTGTTCCACTGGGTAAAATATTAAAGTTTTTGTTTTGCAGCCACATCCTTATTGGCGTCCCACTCTCACTCAAGTAATACGCATAAGTCTCATCCCCATGCTCACCATGCGTCTACTTAAGTATTCATAATTATCTGCTTCATAAATGAGTCAGCTTGGAATTCTCAAATAGGCATGTTTTCGTGATGATAATAACAGGGGTCATACTGATTAACCGTAGTATATTGGAGAAGAATAAATTTAGTAAGTTGTGTTGAAAAACGAAATCGGGAAGTTTTGTTTGTGCCCCGAGTGGGGCACACACATGCACACACTACTAGTTATTCCATGATTCAAATAAATATTTTCTTCATTCAATTTTTTCGACATTAAACATCAACTTCATTCAATTTTTTCGAACTATAAAATAGGAGAATATTCAGTTCATTGGTGAAACATCGTCAATCAGTGACCGAAAAATCTGCACATGTTTCGAATCAGTTTAGCTATCCCTTGTCCGCTTGCCGTAGTTGGCGTAAGCTCCTGAACGGACTGTACGACAAGGACAGGGGTACGCACGAGTTTCTGTCTCTCTCGCACAGGACTCGCGCCGCAGTGCGCCTTCCAGTGTTATTATATTTCAGCGCATTATACCGACTCTCTTCCCCCACCCCCCTCTTCTTTCTCGATTTTCGGGTTATCATTCACCTCAATTTCCCACTTTACTGTCTCCCCCCACTTCTCCTGTCTTCCCCTGGTTCGTATACACGCCAACTGATTTTCCTCCATAAAAGTGTCTCTTTCTCCATTACTTGGTTTTCCCTTTGCCTCAAGTAATTGGCCACTGCCGCCTGTCTTTGGGTAACTGTGTTTTTGGTGGTCGCCCTCTCTTCTTTTTCACCGCTTCACTGCCAGCCCCCCTGTCGCCTCTTACACTCGTCTCTAATTCATCCCGCGTGTCGCCATCTTCCCCCGCCAACGCTTGCCCTCCCCGCTCAAATTCACTCTCTCTCTCTCTTCCTTCCTTGTCACTCATTCTAACCTCTACTTTCCGACCAGCCCCTTGAAATCGCGATATCTCCTCCCGAATAACACCCACATCTTCACCTTCGTTTTCCCGCCTATCGCAGCGTTTCTCCCACACTTTTCTTACACTTTCCGCCCCATTTCACTCCTTCAACCTTCCTACACGGAAAGAAAAAAAACATAATTATTAGACCCCTGGTGACTAATCTGAGGACGAAATTTCAGTGAGTCCAAAAATTCATCCCAGTGAGTATAAAAACTATCCCGAAACAACAGAAAAAGTCGGCCCAATGCGACTAAATTTTAGACTATAGGAGTCTAATTTTTCGACTCACGGAAATTTCGTCCTCAGATTAGTCACCAGGGGTCTAATAATTATGTTCTTTTTCTTTCCGTGTAATTTGGCCAAAAATCGCGGACCGACTTTCCAGCCGAATCGTCACTTTCCGCGCTCCGAACGCCACTTGTCGTCAACAATTTCCATTGTTTATAATGCTGTATCTCATGAAATATCACAGATACGTAAAAATGTGCCCAATAAATGTTGTTCCTTATAAAAAAAACCCCCCCTATTTTGTGCTGTGTATCTATAACCGTTTCGGCGTTAGAGCGTTATAAACAATGGAAATCATTTAGAACGCTCCATGGTGAGACACATGAGAGATTGGAAAGAAAGTACACCATCACACACACACGCAGACATCGGGGAGGTATAATTTTGGCCCACGGAGGGTCGAATCCACAGCCCATTAATTTTTTTACTTCAATCGCTCCCACGACAAGTAATATAAACAATTAAATTTGTTCATAATAATTGATAGGAAAAAGGAATTGTATGTTGATAACGATTCGAAAAATCGTTTTCTCGCGAAACCATTCCACTGATTTGTCATCAGAGAGCCAACAAATATGTCATCGTATGAACTTTTTTTTTTTATTTACGAGTTTGATCCTCTTTTTTAGGATATGTAGCGACCCCCCGGCGCTGCCAATGGAAACCGACTTTTTCCCCAACTATACAGCATTCACCCTGGTTTCAACCAACAAACATAACACCTAATTAGCATTGTATGCTTTGGTTCAATCAGTAATTGAAGGAAAACCATGGGAAACCCCACTTTGTACGGCCATTTCTGTTACGATGCTTCCGTTCAACGATGAATCCTTAGGAATTAGAGTCTGGGCAATTCCACTCTACTATACCGGACGGAGAGTTCCCGAGCGGGGACTCGATCCCAGGACCTCGTGTGCCAAAGACCAGCGCTCTAACCACACGGCCATCGCCGTCGGTCATCGTATGAACTTGATGACAGTCCTTGGCAGTGAATATTCAAAAAAACGGTCTTTCGAGCATAACAAATAAACTGTGCGGAATACCATTTTTTAATACAGCTCAATTTGATTTTTTTGATTTTAAATCCCCTATTCTCCTGATTTTTTTTTTAGATTTTTACATTTAGGCAATTGGAAATTGACTTAAAAAAATTGATTAAAAAATGTTAATGACCAAACAAATCTAAAAATCAATTGGGATGCTTTTTTCATCACGAGACCGGTGGCGCGTGCTTCGCACGCGCACTTCCTTTTTCCGTCACCCTGACTGGTATGGCGTTAGTTCCGGTCTTACGGTTTTCGATAATTTCGATAGGGGAGGTGGATGTAAAACGGACACCGTAAAAAAAAAATCACGGTTTCGCAAAACAAACGTACTCAGAACCTTTCTAATGCTTCACAAAATAAACACACAAAAGGACATTATCCGTCCATGATGTTTTGTTTTCATGAGGTGAGCGCAAAACGGACACTAGGCAACATTCAATGATTTAATTTTTTTTTTACTTTTTCTTCTTATCATCTTTTAAAATCATCGTATAATGTTGATCACTAAAAATCAACACATGTTTCCCATCCGCATTCCATTTTAGTCAAATTTAGTCCCCCATGAGCCTCACACCATCTAGCGGCTGCTTCAAAATGGTTCCGCGCATGTGCATTCACTTGAAATACCTCCCTCCCCCAACCCCTCTTGCTTTTCCGGCAATCAAATTCAAATACGGCATGGAGAGACAAAGGAATTCACAAACTCCTACACAATTACCCACCCATTTTTGGATTTTGAATCGAACATGATACACAGTAACAACGAGAAGGTTGTCAAAATCGTGATTTGAGAACAAAAATCTGTAAAAATTGAAATTCGATGATTGAATCATTGAATTGCAAAGCCAGATACTTATTAAGTGCTGAAAATGAGTGGAATTCGCAAGAGGAAAACGGATCGCCAATCTTGGGCTATAACACAAATGGCCAAAGCTATGGAAGCAGTTCATGGAGGCATGCATCTCGCCACTGCAGTTAAAAATTACAATATTTCTAGGACTACCCTACGTAAACGTGTAGAATTATTCAAGGCAGAAGGTGAAAATATGGAGCTTGCATGTCTGAAAGGTTTGTATTTGATATGTTCAAATTTCATTGTCTATCTGTTTCTAATTTATGACAGATTCTGGCAAATGTCGTCAAGGAATCGATCGACATATAGATTGAGTGCTTTTTTGAAAGGTGCGACACCTACGATCATCAAGAATGGATTCTGGAAGGCAGGCATCCATCCCTTTAATCGGGAAGTGTTCATCGATTATGATTTTGCTCCCTATGAAGTCATGAATCGTCCAGCACCACCGACGGGAACATCTGGAGAATCAGCGAAAACTGCAGACAGTGAATCAGAAGACATATCAATGAGGTAATGACCGAATCAACGTTTTAAGATGCTACTTCAAGTAGAGACACTGGTCCTTGTCGCCCATATGAGCCTGCCACTGATTCAAATGATCAGTCGAATGGAGAACCCGGAAATCAATCCAATCCTGCACTGAGGAGATGCCCTGACCGACGAGCCCGCTCAAGCATCATCATAAATGTCGTTAGCGATAGTGATCAAGAAGAGACTGTACATCCTCTAAAAAAGTACGAAGACGTCAATATGAAGTGTCGCAAGGTATGGGGAAGGAAAACATTAGGATTCCAGGTTGCACCAGAGCAAATCATGCCAATACCGGTAGCCATTGATGATCCCAGTCACAAACGACGTGCTCGAGGAAAGACAGCGGTATTGACAAGTGACGAGTATTTGGCTGAACTCATCGAGGAAAAAAAGAGAATTGAAGAGAAAAGTAAAGGGAAGAAATCACGAAAACCTAAGGAACCAATGAAGACTAGAAAGACGAAAAATTCAGAAAGGAAATCCACAATGACAGAACATCTCGAGGATGACAGTGCAGAAGAAAATGAGGAAAGTCATGCAGGCTGTAGTATTTGTCGAGGATTCAATTCGAGTTCCACCGGTCTGTGGATCCAGTGTGATAGGTGTGACGCGCGGGTTCATGTAGAATGTGCATTATGATTGTGCCTCGTGCATGAAGAAGACAAGGACCAATGCTCGATCTACTCGCTCTGACTCTCGGCTCAGACAGCGTGGAAAATTGGGACAAGAAGAGAGTATAACGACAGCGAAAAACATGTAGAAGAAATTGGCACCAATAATCTCGATGACGCTACTGATGATGTTCTATGTATTTTCTGTCAAACGATGGATACTGAACCTACGCGTCTATGGATCCAGTGCAATCAATACGATGTGTGTGCCCACATTGAGTGTGCTGGAGTGTTACCAGCAGATACTGCAAATGAGGGAAAAATGTTATATATTTTTACAGAAATTCTATATGGAAAATTGGGGCCTTGGTGTAGGACTGTGTTCTGGAATATCCCCTCATTTTGGTCTTTTTCATTTGAAGTGTAAATTCTATAGGAATCTATATATTAAGTTCTATATGAAAAGTCTCAATTCTTCATAGAATTCCTAGAGGAATTCTATAGGAAATCCAAAGGAATCATATAGAAAGTTCTATAGAAGAACCTATAGTATTTTCTCGTACGTGTTCGTTCAATTTTTATTGAATCTCAATGATTTGAAAAGGATTCCCTCATCATTCCATTACATTCTTCCACCAATTTCTCTCTATTTCCAACGATTACTTAATAATGAGCTGCATTGTTAAGTATTTTCCCTCATTTTCAAGCATTCAAACCCAAATAAATTGCAATTTTCATGAAATTCCCCCTTTTTCTTCAATTCTGTAAAACAGATTTCTCTTCATTTTTTCAGTTTGATTTTCATTTTCGAAACTATTAGCAATTCTTCCAGATTTTCCATCGACCCACCGGACCTACCGTCCTGAAATTTTCGAATTTTCTCAAATATCTAGTAATTTTGGGAGAACGTAAGCCAATAATTATGTAATTGATAAGATCAATCATTTGAATGTGACTGTAAATTACACAACACATGGTTAACAAAAAGTTGAAATCAGTCAAATATTTTAGATATGTATTTTAGAAACTAAAAAGTTATGTTTCAAAAAAAAAGATCCGCCCTGGCGCGGTAATTTGTCATGTATAATATATGTGCATACAGAGACGACTTTGGTCGTTGAGTATTTGTTTTGAGTCGGTGTCGTGCGGACGCATGTCTACCGCTCTCTGCAAAATATAAATTTCAAACGTACAGCGCTTATAGTACAGTGAAATTCTAAATCGAGTAAAAGTTTTGGCACAAAAGTGTCAAAATTAAAAAACCTTAAAATTCTCTTGGCCCCAAGAAGGAAAGCCAAAATGAGTCCTCCGATGGAAGACCCTAAAAAAACGAAAATAGCCGTTACGAAACCTTCGACTAGTGCGAGTTCCGTTCCCGCTCGCCTCGCCAAACCTTCCGACACTTCTGATGGATCTCAAGAGGTTCCAAAACAAACTTCTAATCTACCTTCAAACTAATAATCATCGAGAATGAAAAACTGGAGACAAAAAAATTAATCAATTTTTTGCAAAGCAACGCCGCAGATAAAAATTTCAAGATGAAATTTAATGGAAGTACCACGATCGTCCATCTACGAACGACCGAGGACTACAACAAAATCGCAAGTATCCTGAAAAGGAAAAACATCAATTTTTTGTTATTTCGGTCTTAAAAGTGAGCGACCGAAAAAATATAATTTGAAAGAGCTTCCAAGCACTTTCTCAGAAGACGAAATTCAAGCCGAGTTATCAAAACACGGCATCAACGTACTTTCCGTTCGCCAGTTCGTGAAAGTAAACAAAGACGGTGACACCAAAGAAAACGGGCCACTATCGATCTTCGCTGTCACGGTTGGCCCTGAAATAACCTTGAGCAGCTTCGCTGCTATTAAAAGTATTTTCTACCACACTTACAAAATAGAAAAGTTCGTGAAATCTGAGCAACCCACCCCGTGCTTCAGGTGCCAACGGTTTGGCCATGCAAGCCAACACCGCAACCTGAACCTCAGATGTGTAAAGTGTGCGTCAAGCCATGACGTCAAAGCCTCCACTTCGAAAACTCTTAAGTGCGCGAACTGCGGACTAGCCCACACGGCCAGTTACAGAAAGTGTTCCATGCGCCTGAAATTCATGGAAACTCAAAAAAACGAGCACAGTCAGCAAGGCCCAGCATAGCGCCATTGGAATTGCCCGCTACACCTCACTCGGCCACGATTCAGAATCTGGAAAGGAACATCCATTTCCTCCAGTCTCCTGCAGTCCCAGTGCCAACTCCGATTTCTACTGCCAACACGCCCAGGCCCACCTACGCTTCTTTCTTCCCAACGGTGGAAACCTCGAGAAGGAATGTTGTCGCACCCACTGCTGAACCTAGGACCATCCCAATGGAAACACATGTTCCGGAATCTTATTTAAGTAGCACTAAAAATTATACAAACACAGCGAAGCAAGTCCTTGACGAGCCAAAAACCCTTAGAATTCCCGAAATCCTCTCAGAGTTTAAAGATATGATCTCTAAACTCCAGAAAACTAACACGCCCACTGATAGGATCACAATCATCGCATTCTACGCTCACTTGTTCTCATCCTCCTCAGATACATCTACGATTCCCCCACAAACATAACCAATATATTATCAATTAATATTTTTGCACTCAAGCCCAATCTGGACGAGTTATTACACATTATCCATAGTAATAACATTAAAATTTGTCTGATTTCAGAGACTAAGCTAACCAGCAAAACGAAGAAAATAAACTTTACAGACCTGTCGCTGATTAGGGAAGACAGAACGGCCATAGCACGTGGTGGTGTCGCGGCAGCGATCCACAAGAGCTTAAAGCATAAAACTCTCCCGCACGATCTCCTGTCGCTCACCGAATACGTGGGAGTAGAGGTCCAAGTAGACAATAGAATAACAAGGATCTACTCGATATACAATCCACCGGATGTCTCACTAGATATAAATCTATTGAGGCACCTACTCTCCGATAGTACTCCAACAATTATTGTTGGAGACTTCAATGCGAAGGACACTGCTTGGACCTCTGCTAGGCCGAACGAATCAGGTAAAATTCTCTCAAATTGTTTGACGGAACAAAAAATTAATCTGCTCTTTCCAACATAGCACTAAAAAATCTCCCGATTAAAGCAATAAGCCTACTAACAAAGATGTATAATGCATACCTCCTTAAACAATATTTCCCGGAACTCTGGAAAGGAGCGGTGGTCATACCGATTCTCAAGCCTAGCAAGCCCCCCTCGTATCCGGTGAGCTACAGGCCTATTAGCCTCCTACCAGTATTGGCTAAACTTTTTGAGCGAATAATTTTAGCTCGCCTCAAAAAAGCTATAGAAGAGTTACAACTAATGCCTGAGAATCAATTTAGATTCCGCTCAGAACACTCGACCTGCCACCAGCTGGTCAGAATTACAAACGACATAAAATCCTCGAAAGATCGGAAAGAAGATACCGTTCTTCTTCTCCTGGACAGCGAGAAGGCCTTTCATTCTGTTTAGCCCGCAGGTCTTATATATAAACTCAACAGCTTAAATGTACCTAAGTATTTTTGTAAAATTTTACTGTCATATCTTTCAAATAGATATATTCGAGTTCGAGTCGAAACTTCGCTTTCGGATAAAATTGAAATAGTCGCAGGGGTCCCACAAGGGTCTATCCTCTCCCCCGTACTCTTTAACCTGTACATTGCTTCTGTTTTTAGCAGAATTCCTAGAAATGTATCTATCGCTGGCTATGCTGATGACATGGCTCTGTACTCAGCTAGCAAATCGATAAATAAAGCTGTTAGAAGAGTCGAAAACGCAGCTGCTCTTACAATCAGTGAGCTCATGAAATGGAAAATTCAAGTAAATACTGCCAAAACAGAAGCAACCTTATTTATTAGCTCCAAGGCCAATCACACCTTGACTATTCGTAGCGATAAAATTACTCCTGTGAACTCTGTTAAATACTTAGCTTTACATATTGATTCCAAACTCCTGTGGAAAAAAACACATAGACGAAGTTAAGCTGAAAACTAAAATTATTCTAATAAAATTATATAATCGTCTAAAATCTCCTGCGCTTAGCCAATCCCTAAAACTCACTTTATACAAAGGGTTAATCAGACCTATTATCACTTATGGTTGTCCCGCCTGGCACAATGCAGCCAAAATCCACTTGAATCATCTTCAAGTTATCCAAAATAAATTTCTCCGAATAATAGGCAATTTTCAAAGAAGAACCACTATCGTGGAGATACACGATACGCTCGGCATGGCAACCATAGGTGAATTCATCGGTAGAATCAATGAGACATTTAAATTTAAGCTACAATCCCATCCTAATCCCCAGCTCCAAAACATCAATATTGACAAGAAATCCAATTGGTCCCGCTGACCACCTGTTTGTCCCACCTTCCCGTATATCCCGCTTTCCCCCTCCCCTCATACACCCATTACTTATAAGGTTTTTTAGAAGTCGTTTTTCCTTATATCGAGTCATCCTGTAAAAATTCACAAATATTTGTAATAATGAAAAATTAGGTTCAACTTTGATCAGATTAGATATAAAGCCAATGGCTGGTGATCTAGAGCGTAGCATTTAAGATATTAATACTGTACATAGTATGTATATATGACAAATGTTAATAAACAATTTTCAAGTCAAGACTTTGGTCGAGTGGTTAGCTTGCTCGCCGCCTGAACAAAGCGTCTAGGGAACAAGGATTCAAATCCCGGTGATGCAAAAAATTTCCATCATCGGAAAAACGAACTCATGGCCTGTGGAGTTAGATATAAGTTAGTTAGATGAAGTATAGGTAGGGAATTAGGCTGGGGTTACCGCGTAGGTACTGGGACGGGTTGGTAAAAGACCTATAAAGGTCATACCATCTGGCACCTCAAATTTAATTATATGTGTATACAGGATAGACATATATCCTCGAAAAATCCAAATTGGGAGCCGGTTGTGCTGAATCCACATAAGAAGTTGAATATTGCGTTAATTTTATCGTTTGTTCACTAAAAATAACAAAATAAAAAAATTGAGAAATTTAAAATTTATTGAGGGTGTCCGTTTTGCGCTCACTGTCCGTTTTACATCCACCTCCCCTATATATCGATAGTTTCTTTCGTCTCTACTCTTTACTATAGGATCTAGCATCAAGAAAAAAATATATGAACTGAATTAGACTTGGTCAGGTTTCAAAGTGGTAAATTTTGCGTGGAATGCCCCATATATATTATACATGTTAAAAAAACACGTGCAACTAGCTGTAGGAAAGAAAATCTTACACTTCGAGAATTCGGTCCCCTTTTCGTACTCCAGCCTTCTCAGCCGCCCCATGAGGTAATACAGCGCTAACATGTTGTAATGGCGCATAAAGTTCACCGTTTATGCTCCTTAATTGTCCACCTTCACTCACCTGTGCAATAACAAGAATTAATTATTGTGCCAAAATTTCAAATAACTTTTACATGAGATATGATTTTCTCAGCAATTATCCGAAACAAATAATCCAATTCTGTCCAACTTCTGCTACGTTTTTTTTTTTTAAATTACCAAAAATTCTTTGTTTATTTTTGTACTTACAAAAACTTTTCTTTTTTTTCTATTGTTATTTAACATCGCTACATTTGGGCTCGTTTAAGTGCTAATCAACGAACAAAGCCTACGATTTGTTTGTAAACAAAACACTCATAAATAAATTCCATGGGTGCTTGTATCAATCAGCGCGGCTTGGATTGGAACTCGGGGTTCCATCGTAGGCCTCAAACTTACAACAACTTCTTTTTAATTTTTCAATCATAGTGTTTAGTGCTTTATGCAGGAGTTTAATTAATATTAACAAAAATTATTTTCCGGGTTTTAAGGATGATAGGGCATTACAGTCCATTGTAGCTAACAAAAAATATGGTGCGTCTCAGCTAACATCGCTATTCCCCGGGCTAGAGAATTATCACTAGCAGTTACTCTCCCATCTTGACAACGTTGCAAGGAGCGTCCAATCATGGGCCCCTCAGCGTATACGAGTATATCTATGTGTGTAAGTCGAAACGTCATGGTGTCAAATGATCCGGGTAAAATTGTATTTGAGAAAAATGGCAAAAAACTCTTCATATGGAAGCGAAAACGTGTGTCGGAAAATTTATCAACCGAGATTAAGCCAGGCGCAAGTGGGTAAAGGTAGTAAGGATTGTGTGAGTATACAGATGAGGAAGAAAATGGCTGAGTCGGACATAAGTTTTGAAATGATTTGTGATACATTTCGAACTCGTCAAGAGAATGGCATAAAAACACTTCTCGGCATTGATGAGAATGGGGTTGTAAGAGTTACAAAGAGCAAAAAAATGATCCAAAGCATTGTTGATTTTTTAAAGAAATTTCTTGGGGACATATAATTCTATATTTAAACTGAAGTTTACGAGTTGTTTGAGGTTTGAAAACCATGCAATGGCTATAAAGAGGTTAGAAATTTTTTATGTCTCCAGACATTTTTGTTATTTGTATGCTGTGACTGCCAAAAGTCAAATACAAATAAAGTAAGTTTGATAAAAGTTCATCTTTGGTTACATAAATCCAATGATCCTATGCCTTCACGTGTGGTGAGCCGGTATACCACCGATAGACACTTGAATTTGCCGCTACGGCCGCGCGTCACTGCGGCGTTGTCACGTTGAACGAGAGGGAGAATTTTCGTAACTAGACGGGTGAAATCATTAATTTAAAAATCGCAAAGCTTCCTAATGTGTTTAGAAAAAATTTTAAAAAATCTTAATAACTTTTGCGAGTACACCCGAAAAGTTTCAGATTTTTATCACTTTTTTTAAAGCCTACAGATTTTTTTAACGCTTTTCCCCATAAGAACCTATGTTAATTTCACACTTGATTATCTCCTACAAAAGCTTTCTAAAGTACTTGAAATTTTTACTCATTTTTTTTAGGGGAAACTTAATACAATTTTTTTTTCAGATTTTTATCACTTTTTTGACGTGATGCCCTATCATCCTTAAGAAGGCCAAACAGCAATACAGCAGAACCTCGGTTATCCGACCCTGGATTATTCGAGTCTCTGTATCATGCGATGCGATGACGGACTAAATGTGCAGCAATAAGCTCTCAAAGATGTTAAGAAAAGGCCAAAAAATAATGAATAAGTAATCTCTTATTGATGAAACGATGACCACTATTGCAACTGATGAATGAGCAGGTTAAAGCAATCTTATTCTGGAAATCGTTGAGTCACTTCAGGGATACTTGCACTTTACGTGCTGACAATGCCATATAATCCAAAGATTCATTTACATATCGTATCCATCTCTCACATTTATATTTTCCTCTACAATCCAAAACTAACTGTATGTGTGTGTGCATAAATCATCAAAACTCATTCCGAAACCTTTTCTCGCCAGTCCTAAAATTCTGCATTTTCATCCATACGCGTGGGTTGAGAGAAAAGTGATGCATAATTTTTTTGTCCAAAATTGAATTCTCTACAAAAAATTATCTTATACGACCTTCCCCTGAATGCACGGAGTAGAAAAATCATCTTAATAAAATTATAAAAAAATGGTCTAAGGTAGAAATGACAAGGTAGAACTTTTTTCTGCCGACGAAGTGACCTACAATTATTTGACCTACACTTTTTTGAAAAATTTCTAAGACCCGCGTAATAAATGCGCTTAAATCAATCAATCAATCTCACCTGTCCCCTAACGTTGAAACCAAAACCCGTTTCAGTTTTGGAAATTGTAACACCTCGTGGTCCTTGGCCGACGGGATTTTGTGATATACTATGTTGAGGTACACGCCCATTATTTATCATTGTTATACTTTGATTTAATCCGCATTCAGTGCTACCCGACGAGTGCCGTATCTCCGATACACAATCCGCCATCTTTTACACCTTATTTCTAGTGTTTTTTTGGGGCTAATCCTTCCTCAATGGCCACAAGGTGGGCTTTGAATTGGCAAATACATTCCACATTTCATCGCGAATGGTTCTTTTTAATTTTGAAGAAATTTGTTAGCTTCGTCAATACATTTTTTGTAGAAGTTCGAAGCAATGTCGAAACGCATATGCGATTCATTCCGTATTCGCGATTTTTTTCGGATCTCTTCTCATGATTTCTTCCCCCAATTCGAGGGGTGGACGATACCCGAATGATGGCAGCCGGGAAAAAGTTATAATTAAATAAACAGTCTCACTAGATTGGTTGTAGTTCCATTGCGAGTCATTGTAGTGTAACTTTTAATGCGCATAGTTCTTTGTTGGTTTTTAAAAAAATAAAATAAAATAAGGCACGTGAGTGGCCTGAATAATATTAATAAGATTTTTTAAAATTTTTCTATTATATAGTTAACAGCAAATCGTTTGTAGCCAATGAATGCGGTTATGATATTCATTGAGAGTATATATTTTATTTATAATAATATTAATGGTTCTTTCAGTCATGAATCACGTGGTGATGAAGCAGATATTAGCCAGAACAAAGTAAAAACATGCATTCTTTCGTTTGTATTCCATACAGCTGATAGATAATCGTTGGTAGTTCATTAATCAATTTGTGGTAATTATCAAGAGTGAGTAATTTAAAGATAATAATGTAAACAATCCCTCCATACAATGCGAGTTGCTGGGTCGCGTGTGTTCATCATGTTTTCCCCATCACCGCATTTATCTCTCTATCTGGTCAGAGATTATAGGGGAGATTGCCAGTGCCTGTGTAAAATGTTCAAGCTCAAAATTTCGTAGTGGTCGTCGGGAGAATTAAACGCGCCTGAGCCTGGTGGTAAGGTAGAGCGCAGACAGGATAATGCCGATAATAACATATCGAGTGGTGGGGATGGAGGGGTGGAAGTGAGCTAGCGGCAATAAGTATATCTGTATATGTCTCCCGACAAAAACAAATCAGGGGGCCCGTTCGGTCGACGGATCTTTCTTCTTAGAGAGAGAGAGAGAGGCTCAACGAATTTCTGAATATAGTCGGATTTTTATTAGAATTGCCTTCGGGTTTCAGCGCCGAACTCGCCCGAACTTGCCGTTCTGCAGTGCGCCTCCGCGGATGAAAAATAGTGCCTTGTTTTGGAATAAGCATAGCGCAGCAAATTGAACAAACAATTACTTATTTTCACCTTTTTCAATACTTTTTTCCTGACTTTTCAGACTCATACATCTCTCTATTCATCTTCATAATTCATAGATTACATCTACTTTTCGTAAATTTTACAAAATTTAGATGAAATCATTCATCGTTCCATTTTGTTGGAGCTCAGTAGATTGTTTTTATTTTGTGTTTCATTTTAGAGAATTGTTGCAGGGAATTTTCTCAGTGTTTTAGAAAAGGTGGTAAGTACTACTTATAAGTAATATTTATTTTGTATAATTTCTCTAAGCAATAATAACATAGGGTAGTAAAAACAGTCAATTTTTTGGGGGAAAAAACAATGAAAAATCGCGATCTTTTTGCCGGTTTTTAGAATTATCTCATGAATATCTAGTACGATGGAAAAATGATAAGAGATATTTTTGGTAGGAAATTAGCCATATAGAAACTGTTCCATAACATTTTGTCAAAAAGTTAATATTAACAGGAAAAAGTTCAATTTTTCATTCCATTTGATCAATTATTACCTTTTCGATAGGAAGTTATTGTAATGACTCCGAAAATGAAAAGTGTCAGATGGAGGAAATTTTCACTTTTCTCGACGTTTGGGGTCATCCTGACACGTTTTCGATGAAATGTCTGTGTGTGTGTGTGCGTATGTCTGTACGTATGTGAGCATTTTTTGTGAAACAGTTTCTCCTGACCAGCTGGACTCATTTGATTTTTTTTCAAAAAATACGTCTATCCGTTGCGGAGAGTGGAAAGGAGTGTCAAGTCTAAAACACAATTCCTTCAATTGGTATTAACGATTTCAATTGTTTAAAACGTTGTATTACAAAAACCGTGGGAGATAGAGGAAAAAGTTTCCAACGAATTTGGTTCCCCACATGAAGATACATATTTTATGTTCAATGACTTTTTTTCATTGTCAATTATTCATAATATTTGAACTATACATTTAGATAATACAATTAATAGCATTATTTAAATAATTGAATATTATTATCGAATTCAATTCAATTAAATTATTTTATTATTCGCTCATACGTACCAGGCCTGGAAGATATATATTTTTCGACAAACTTATTTAAGAAATATCTCCGTGTTGATTATTTAAAAAAAAATAGTCCCGTTGGGATAGCCCGCCCGCGAAGTGATATTTGATGTGCTACTACGCATGCGTCGGCGATGGTGGGGAAAAAACCCGAAGGCAATTCTTATAAAAATCCGACTATAGGACCAGTTGCGAGTTTTACAATGTAGAATTCCGAAGATTTTATAATTCTAGAGATATTAATTTTGGAGAAAATTGTATAATTGAAAAATGCCAGCAAATTCATAAATTTTCAACAAGGATAAATTCAAATATTTTGAAAGCTTCGAAAGTTTTCAACATTTTAAAAATGATTAAAAATTCGAAGTTTTTTCGAATTACAAAATATAAAGTTCCAAAAGTTTAAAAATTAGGAGATTAAAACAATTTTCCACATTGGAATTTTGAGATATTGTTGTCGCAAAAATGAAAATTTCGCGGCAAAAACTAAATTTGAAAGATAAAGCAATGGAAATTTCAGGAATTGAAATTTCCGAATGTTTGAAGCTTCAAAAATTTAAGCATTACACAAATTTTCAAAATTTTGTGAAATGTTAAGAATGTCAACAATTTTTTAAAAAATGAAGATTTTGATAGTGGGAGACGTTCACAAACTTTTCAGCCTCTACTGTTGAGGAATTGTGAGATTTTATTATTTAAAAATGGGCAATTGTATAAATTTTCAAAATGTCGCCAATTTTACAATGTGGACTAATTGAAATGCAAAAACAAATGCCACAAATTACAAAACCATTTTCAATATTTCGAAAGTGAAAAATTTCAACAATTTTACAATTTGAAAATTGTTAGATGTTGTTATTTTGAAAATGTGAATTTCCCTGAAATTTGTCAGAATTTGACGAATTTACAGAATTAAAAAAATTCAAAGTCTCAGAAATTTGTACAACTTTCCAATATGAAAAAATGGAAACCTTTCAAAGATTCAAAAATTTCAAATTTGTAAATTGTTAATCACCGAAATGTAAAAACATACTCAAGTTTTCACGGGTTCAAATTTTAATGTTTTGCAACTTTAAAATTTTCGAATTCACATGAAATTTAGGAATCCTACGTCTCGAAATTTAAACGAGTTCAGGAGTTTCCCAATTTTACCCAAGTTTTACAAATTTAAATAAACGGGATGTAGCGGTGACCCTCCACAGGTGGCAACAATAGCTTCCCGATATGTGTGTGTGTGTGTTCGAACTTCATCGACAAGAATATAAGTCAATTGAAGGATATCGCCGAAATTATAAGAGTTACGCAGAAAAATCATAACCAGGGTCGTGCAGTTCCGCCTCGGTTTTGCTTAAGCTGAAGTTGACTGTATGACAAATGAAAGTGTTGTCATTCAGAACCACGTGCGAATGCACAACATTGCACTAACCCTTTTTCCAGGATAGTGTTTTTCAGGTTATATGCAGTTAAAAAATATTCCAGCGGATGCTCCTGATGTCGCCCAGGAACTGCAGGAGGCGCAGCCGCATTTTTTTACGGGTCTTCGTTACTCACCAAAGAAAAAGTATGGCATAGCATTTATATTTCACGCAATTTACTTGGATTAAGTTTGAGAGGGAAATCCTGTTTAATTAGAGTGACTTTTTTTTTGTTGTAGTCGGGCTTGATCGCAAGTAGAAATTGGTGCATAAAAAAAATACCAGGAGGTTTTTCGTGGGAAATCTGATTTTGTACAAGAAATGTTTTATAAAGTTTATACATGAAATAATGCGTCAAGGACTTAATAAATTTAAGCGCGAAAATTGTAGCGCGTGGAATAGGGAGCGCTACCTACTTTTTCTTGAAGTGTATAATAGTTAGAGAGAAATAAATAGTGAGAGTCTTGAAGTAAGAGAGAGCAGACTCGTCTGAAAAGAAAAGGGATAGATAAAAGAAGCTTTGATATCCCGGTGGCGTCCATTTTTATTTAATTCTTTTCTTCTGAGAATGTGGGGATTTAACGAATTATAAAAAAGGATGCAAAAGGGACTCAGGTAAATTTTTCAAGGTTTTTAAAATTTTTCGATTTTTTCTGAAGGAAGCTGGGATTTTCTCAAGAGGAATATGAGATTTTGTGGAGAGAAATTTCAAGAGGAATTCGGGATTTTTTCTGGAGGAATTCAGAATTTTCTCTTTTCAATTTTCACGTTTGTTCTGGACAAATTTAGCATTTTCCTGGGAAAATCAAGTGGTTTTTCGGGAGAAATTTGTAATTTTTTTTGGGAGCAATTTGATATTCATTTAGGAAAAATTTGAGTTTATCACATTCTCAAAATTTGCCAATTAAAATTGTCAAAAGTTTTGAACTGTTCAAAATTTTCGAGATCAATGGAATGTTCGAAATTTGTGATTTTCTCCGGAGGCATGTAGGAGTTTTCCAGCAGTAATTCGCGATTTTTTCCAGACCAAGTTATTGTTTTTTATCAGTAGAAATTTGGGATTCTCTCGGAAGAAATGTGGGATTTTTTCGGATAAACGTTGGTACTTTTTCGGTAGCAATTTGAAATTTTTTTGGAAGACATTCAAGAGTTTCTTCGCTGCGCAGAGTCCTGAAAGGACTGCGAAAGACTCCTGGAAGGACTCTGGTAAGGAATTTTGGAAGGTGTCTGGTTAATCTCTGGAAAAGAGTGTGAGAAGGACTCCTGGAAAGACCCTTAGAAAGACTCTTGGAATGACTCGCGGAAGGACTCCTGAAAGAACTTCTGAAGGACTCCTGGAAGGACTCTTGAAAGAACTGCTGGAAGGACTCCTGGAAGGATTCCTGCAAGGACTCTGGCAAGGACTCTTGGAAGGACTCCTGCAAGAAGTAAATATTTCGCAACCTTTTTTACAATTCGTAAAATCCCCATATTCTCACAAGAAAAAAATAAAATACAAATGGACACCACCGACATATCAAAACTTTTTTTATCTATCCCTTTTCTTTTCAGACGAGTCTGATATTCTGTTACTTTAAAACTCCCAGTATTTTTTTCTTTTTAACTATTATACACTTCAAGAAACAGTAGGTAGCGCTTCATATTCATGTATACATTTTATGAAACATTTCTTGTACAAAATCATATTTCCCACAAAAAACCTTCCGGTATTTTTTTTATGAACCAATTTCTACTTTCGATCAAACCAGACTTTACAACAAAAAATAAGTCACTCTAATTACAAAGGATTTCTCTCTCAAACTTAATCCAACTAAAGTGCTTATAATATAAATGCTATGCCATACTTTTTCTTTGGTGAGTAACGAAGACCCCAAAAAAATGCGGCTGCGCCTCCTGCAGTTCCTGGGCGACATCAGGAACATCCGCTAGAATATTTTTTAACTGCATATAACCTGAGAAACACTAACCTGGAAAAAGGGTTAGTGCAATGTTGTGCATTCGCACGTGGTTCATACGGAATTTGTAATTGTAATCGCTACAATTCACTGACAGGTAACCTTTTGAATTTTCTTATTTCGATTGTAACGTGCGAGATGATTTTTAAGGCCTCTCTGTTATTCACTTTGGTTCTTGCAAAAATCTTGACTTTTCCCAAAAATTCCAAAGCTGCCTTCCGATGAATGTAACAAGGATGACTCTGTCTCAACCAGTCGGGAGCGAGCAATTGAAGGTTTCCTGAAATATCTGCAGTTATACTTGCAAGTACCGATGTTGAACACCAATGCTTTTTCCAAATCGAATCAAGACCCCGCAGTTTGTGACCAACAACTTCTGCAAACGTTCAGTGGGGCGAGTGAGCTTCGTGACGGCCGGTGCATTGACATCAACATTTTTGTACTCCCGAAATTCAATATACAGCTCGCTGTCAGAGCGAACATCCATGGGTGATTTACTCATATCTTTCCTGCATGTAAGACATTTGCCAACACATTTGAATGCAATGTAACTCGCAAAAAACGAAATAGCATTGATTTCGTACAGAAACTCTTGAACGTTAGAAGGCTGGTTTGCGCTTTCTTCGCATTCAGCAATGACATCGACCGTTTCGGTGATTGCATCATCATCTCCACTTTCATTCTCGTCCCCTTCCATGAAAGCGGTCGTTGGCTGTGACGGATCATTGAAGGTCATGGAAGCAGGTGATGGCTTTGATCCCAACAGAAACTCGCTAGCATCACCTGAAACATTCCCCTTATCACCAATCCGAACATAACCCATAGATAGTAAGTGTCGGGTAGACAGGCGTATCATTCGTGCCGTTGGGTTTTGGAAATTCCCATTACGAGCTCGGAAATGTCCAAACTAATGTTCCAGGCCATCTTGGTTCCCTCGTTGAGTTACAAACTTGAATTCTGGATATTCATGCAAAATCGATTTGTATATTTTTGTGAATGCGTTTCCAGTCAACTGTAACCCCTGAAAACACGGTAAAACTTTGAAACCTTTCTTGGAACGAATTCTCCAAGTACGACTCCATTGTATTAGATCCCAAATGAGATCCTCTATTTGGGGGTTATCGGGTGATAACGGCCGCCTATTTGGATTTGCGTCAAGGAGGCCGGCCGAATTGCACGCGTCGATGATTGTGTTCATTTTCTCAGCAAAGTCTGCACTCTTTCCCCAAGTAGTCGAGACAACGTTGCGCCCAGAAGAACGAGTGATCCAAATACCCCAGAGGCGAATAGCTTGAGCAAATCTATTTCCAAGTATTTGAAACGCTCGTTGCACGTTTATTGCTTGAAAACTATTGGGGGACATGTGGACATCTGAAATGTGAGTTAGTAAGCTTGATGTTCCCATGGTTTTATCATACGCATATGTGGCTTTAAAATCATCCCAGGAAACAATAATTTGGTTATCTTGCCAAATTGCCCCATATGTCCGCAATGCCCCAACAATCCATTTAATCAAATGCGGAAAATCGAAACAAATGAAATACAGCTTTTCACCGATGATGACCGTCGCTTCTTCAAGGTTGACTTGTAAAATTGTATAATACAGCCGCTGGTTATTGGTCCCTTGGTCACATACTAATAATTTCACATCAACGTTTGCCTCCTCTAGTCGTTTGAGGCAGTCCTGAAGGAGAATATGAATATCTTCGGCCGACATTCCTCCTTTTGGAGTGAAGAAGTACGCGATCGGCTGCCGCCATTTCTTCTCTGTGTTGAGGCTGTTAAGGTAGAAAAAAAATACATTGTGGGCTCTCTCCTCTCTCCGTCCTAAAGGTCCAAGATCCACAAGTCCTTCAATACAATCGTATTTCTTCGAGTATTCTTCGAAAGCTTTAATCGACATTTCGTCAAAAGATAAAGTACACTGTCTCTCTAAAGGGCTTAGCGTAGCCATTTTTTCCTTGAGTTGTTCAAAGATGGTAGGACAGAACCCTGCAGTAATATCGAATTCCTCGATCCACGAACGAACTGTACTCTGTGCAGGAAGTGTACAACCGGCTTTCCTCATTCGAGCATATGCCGAAGCGGATTGAAAATGAATTTGTTTTGCCAAGTCCTTTTCATCTGGAGTATAGGGAGTTTTCGGTTTGTGAAATTGCAGTTTCGCCATAGTTGCAGCTGTTGGATTTAGGGGAGGCTCATGTGTCCTTAACAAATCATCGATCGTTACTTCGGCTACAGCTTTCGCTTTTTTCTTTTCACATTGGCCTAGTTGATATCGCAGCTTATCAATTGTATAATCACGTTCTACCAATTTGGTGAAGAACGAGTCGTTTTCGCTTCGCAGTTCTCTATTAGCAGCTCTCAATTTTTCATTTTCCCTCTCCATGTTTTCATAGCGATGACATAAAATAGCAGATTCTGAATTAACTTGCAATTGTATCTGGTTTTTACTACTACTCTCTTTATGGGTCAAATCATAGCGCTCCCCGCTTAATCTTTTATTGCTCTGTGTTGACTGCTGGTTTTCCTTCTGGTCACCTTCAGACTGAATCAATACGTTGTGAGGCAGAAGATTCATTTGCAGTGGTGGATCAATTTTGGGAATTAGTTCTTTTGTAGATTGACATGGAGAATTCATTTTCGGGATGCTGTCGTACCGTAACTCCGGACGATCAACCGGTCGTTGAGAATCTTCGGCTGCTGTACACACTGCGCTATCGATGAGCTCAAGATCCATGGATGTATTTTGATTATTGGTGTATGGAATTGGAATAGCATTCCAATTCAATGTGTCTTTGTCAACGCTAGCAAACGAACGGTCTGAAGAATGTCGTCGACAAACTCCATATGCCACAATTGTAGACTTGGCTAGTTTCTGCAGTTTCTCATTATCTAGTTGGGATACATATAAAAATACTAATTATAATTATATGCAATTGATACGTACAGGGTGTCCCATCAGAATGTGTGCGAACTAGTCTGATCTCCCTACGACAAATTAGTAAACAACATTAAGGGGTAACACCATTATAGAGTGTTCAAAAAATCGATTTTGTTTTGTCTCCAAAAATAGTTCTACTTGCCTAGAATACGAGGCAAAAACGTTTAAGCGCAAGTTTTTTTTTCATCGAAATTTCGATTTTTTTGGAAAATTAGTTAGGAGATTTTTCATTACCACATACGTGTTTTTGTTTTGACCGAAAATCAAGCTTGTTTTCAATTCTTCGCCAAATACACAAAGATAATATAAAATTCCGTACGTTATTTGCTAGCTATCCTTATGTAGATTAAGTGGATGTTTTTGTTTTTCCTGAAGTCCAAATTTTTAGAGACCATGTCTGCTGCGTGCCGCGGAGTGCCTCTTTTCAAACACGGTCCAGGGGGATGTCTATAGCGGCGCCATTTTGTGTTTTTTTTATCAAAAAAAATTTGGTGTATCAATGGATATATACTTAATATCATACTCAACTTTCGTTCGCTTATTCACATCCCTTCTGGGGGAAAAGAATTCGCGGAAAAACGCACGAAAATGACGAGCGTATTCTACAGCCTTCGGAATTTTTTGAATTTCTGTGCAAACCCCGGTAGCTCTCACTTTCGAATTATTTATCATTAATCGCAGCAAATCATGTTTTCAAATAGAATTTATGTTGAAAAAAAATGCCGATCCTCTATCAGGAACCGACCTATTTCATAGAATTCATGGTATCAGTAAAAAATAATAATGGAACGATTTCCACACATTCCCATACGATACCCTGTACATGCATTGCCAACACGAGGACCTGCCTCGGTAGTTATGGGGCTACCGACTCATCTGTTTACATCACTGCACAAGTCAGACTAGAGGAATGGGATCAATGTAAACCCAGTTCGGTTTTCTAAATTCAAAATGCCCGAATAGCATGAAAGTTATATTGATTTAAGATTGATTACATGATTGTGCATTTTTGAAAGTATCATCAATAGTTCCCAATAGTAGCAAAAACACTTTCCGAAACTACTCCCAAACAGTACTGAATAAATATTTAAACCGTAGCAAAAGGACTGTAGAATAATACTGAAGGACCTTTCAAAAAGTATTGAACGATCCTAATGAGAAGTATTAGGGGAAGTAGAGGCAACGTGGAATGGGGCTAAATGGAATATTGCCAAATTCCGCTGCTGATTGCCTCGTTTCTGACCTTTTGTATTTATTTCGGATTTTGAAAGCATAATTGCCATGAGAAGAAAGAGAAGATTCATCAAAACCGGAAAAAATTCCGATGAAATCCAATTCTTGTATCCACTAGTTTTGTATGGAAATTCATGCTTTTGGGGTTTCTGATCCTGAATATGATATTCGCTCCTGGAAAATGAGCATTTTTCTATTTATTTATAACATTTCACTTGTTTGAACTGTAGTGTTCCGAAAAGGGTGTGAGAGATGAAGAAAACATGTCAGACAAAATATGTTTCCCGTTCAATACGTTTTCTTGTATCTGTAAAGGTTCAGATTGGGTCATTGTTTATGAAATGGCCGAAGTGTAATTTTGCACAAATGGCTTTAGACTGAGAGAAAAGGGTTGAATGAAAAATGTTTCTTTTTGGTGAGGAATGTTTTGTTCAAATCATTCTTCTCTATCTTCTGCTTGTATTACCATATCACATTTTCAACAATCAGCTTCATATAAACGACCGGAAAAGAGGAAATTTTACAACGCCAGTCATGATATTCATGGTCACTCATACCAAAAAGTTCCAGGATCCAGGTTTCCAAGATCGCTGATTACGAATGTGACGGTTTGGGGAAATGTTGCTCTACGTATTTATGTGTGCACACTAGACTGCTTTGAGGGAAGCGAACTGGTTAGGGATTAACTCGGGTGCCAGCTCACGGGAAGTACCTTATCTTCCGAGAAGAATGGAGCAATCGACCTGCTATCAATCAATATGGAAGGATTTTACCCGAGGCGGTTTTGTATTTTTTATTTCAATAACATGAAAATGTATTTTCAGAGGTTGTCGTACATGTTTATCTTAACGCAGTACGTATTTTTATGTAAAAATGTGAGAAAATACACCGACTGTAATTACTACCATCATAAATTATGCGATTCGAATGCCTGCCACCCTTTCTGGGTCGGACCAATCACTCCTCGATCGAAATTGAGGGGTGACCCCGGCGAAACGTGACAGGTTCTACATATGATTCAATATCAATTTTATTTTTGGTTCTGTGAGGCTAGAATTACGTTCAAATTAAAGACAAAATATGTTGTTTGATGTATAATAGCAATTTTACTGGATAAATCATCATGCGAGTTCCCTAGAATCCCCTTTTGCGGGTATATCAATTCTAAGGTGTTCAATAACTGGGACACTGACGGTATGAACAAAAGTTCAAGAACGATGAAATCGATCGGAACTTGGCATTCTCACATGTAGCCCCCGTTCCATTCCATTTTGCCCCCACCTCCCCTATCTGTACTTTTTCCATTTATTTGATGTGGAACTGTCAAGAATCCACACTAGTTCGTAGTACAATGACCATACTCAAACCAAACGTTGTCCATACTTGCCAAAAGGTCACTTGTCAATAATATATGTTTTTAGAGTGTATCGAACGGTAAGAAAGTGGCCAATTATAGTGTGATGTCCTCCCACTACCGCAAAATTCAATTGTTTCGGGGGCACCGCGGTCTTCAAGTCTTAGAACAATTTTGTTTATCTATTCCTGGAACCCTGGGGTGGAAAATTTTTCTGATTTTTTAAACTCATGTTTACACACGGAAAAAGTTGATACGTAGGAGACATCAGAGCGTCTGTCTTCTTCAAGGTTCTTCAATCGGTTTGCATGAAGAGGTGAATCATCTTCATTTTTATACGGTCGTTTTTTCAAAAGATAATCTCGAGTAAATTGAAAAAAAAAACATTCAGAATGTTGATCGCTGTGGGAGAAGTATTCATATTTCGTAGTGTTGTCGCAGGAGACAAGAGAAACAAGACAAGACAAGACAGTCATCACACAAGACAAGACAAGAGAACCATTTTTTGATTCTCGGAAAATCAAGACAAGACAAGAAAAATGTCCCAAGAGACGAGATATCTTGGCATGTATTGGTCGAAAATGACTCGGAAAAAATCATGATGTGAGGCACTGAAAGTTCTTTCAAGACTGAGAGATCAATGTTGAAATCCACCCCGGCCACCTCGGATTTTGTCAACCCATTTTTGTACGTTCCGCCGCCCCTGCCCTGTATAGTAAAAGATTCTTGAATTGAACAATTGTTGAGAACTAAAATTATTGAAGTACTCTATGTAGCCCAAATTATCCCCAATTTTTTTGCTTTATCATCGACGATTATCGAGATAACTGAGTCTAAACTTGAAAAAGTTGAAATTTTTTATAAATCATAACTTTCAAATTTGAACGACATAATAGTGTATTGGATTTGAAGAGTAAAAAAACAATTTTTTGGTTTTTCTATAAACTTTCATGAAGAAATAAGAGGCAGTTGTAAAAAGTTTTCCAATTGAATTTTCGACGAAACGGCGATCCGAAAAATCGAAACGTTTTCCATACTTATCAACATTATGATTTTTTTTTCCTATTCCTTCAATATAATCTTCCGCAAAATCCGTCGTATGGAAACGACAGTGACCCGCTTCTTTATCCAAAAAACAATTAATAAATGTAAAAAATGAAGATGCACCGATTACTCAGGTTTGAAATTTTCCTACGTCTAAACGTGAGGTAAAAAAATCATTAAAATATTCCACCCAATGCTTCGATAGGACCTAAAAAAAGTGGTCGCCCACCTCCCCTCCCCCCTATGCCATGAAAAAAATACCCGCATCGTGTATATGACGAAACGCAAGTTGAGGATATTCATATTTGCGGATCGGGGACATCCCCAAATTATAGACATTTTTGCTCAATTTGTGGGGCATTCAATCCTTGTTTTTGGATTCCTATATCCCGACTCGAACATATTTAATTCCTCACTTGGGTATATAGGCCATAGTTGAATAGTTGAATGGGCATAGATGAAAAATTGGCTACACCCGAAAAACATGTACTCTTCAATTCGTACGGTACTAAATTCCTATAAAGTCTTTAAATAAAGACATCCGAATGCCTAAGATTGAAGCATTTAAAAGCCTCAGATCGAGCTACTTGAACGTCTCAAAGTAACGCGTATGAATGCTTCAAGGTAAGGCATACGAATGTCTCAACTCAAGGGATCCATCCTTTAACTGAAAGCATTCGTACACCTTAAGTTAGTGTGTTCATATGCCTTCATTCAAGCTATCTTAATTTAAGCCGTTCTAAAAAGGTTTTCAAAAAACTTATTGTACGATTTCTCAGATATTAAATTAAGTTTGATTTTTTTGTGTGGGCGGGTAGGATGAAATGCGGGACTCTGATTTTCTCGGGCATTCGATTTGACCCCACATCCCATTTTGCTCGCTCCTATATACCGCAACCAAGAATAAGATATCCTCGAATGATGTATAAAATTCCCTCGGATCGGGGATAAGATACCCCCGAACGGGTCTTCTCATATACCCGATTCGGATATGTTTTTTCGATGTCTTCTGTGCAAGATTGAATGTTCTATATTTTTACATTTGCTTTGAATAAAAATTACATCTTCTTGACATGAGCACCGGAATGAGCTAATAGTGGGAAATTACCGGAGTTTTCAATCCATGCTCGACGTCTTTCATCGTTCGAAGGAAATCGGAAAAGATGTTCAGCCCCAGGATCCCACGAAGTTACCGAGCAGTCTTTATATGCACATACCTCTCGAACTGGTAGTTTTTTAAACATTTTTTTCAAAGGGAAAAGATTATTTACAGATCGAAAAGAAAACAAACTATGTCGGAGGCATTAGAGATGAAGAAAAGTAGTGATCTCGTTAAAAACAACGACTAAACTGATTCTTCGGAAAATGTGGCTTTGTTTTCATTCTGATCGTACACAGTTGCCAATGTTTTAGACAAAGAGAAAAAATGTTGGAAATGAGGACGTTATTTTTGACGACCCATTGGAGTTTTGTTTATATATCGGTTGTTCGGAGTTCCGGAAGGTCCAGGAAAATAAGACAAAATAGAATGCTGTGACAATCAGGAGTAGGGGTAGAAAAATATAGGTTGTTTTAGACTTTTATCTCATCTGAAATTTCATATTCCATTGCGTCTAATTTGTTTATTATATCTTTTAGTATCTGTTGTTCCTACAATTTGTTTGTTTTCAAATGTTTTTTTTTTAATTTCAAAAATTCTTAGAATTTGTAACAATTCCAAAATCCAAGAAGTAAAAAAATCAGTATTTCTACAATTTCTAAAATTCATTGAATTTCATTATTTTAAAAAATTCTTGAAATTTGAAGAATTGAGTAAATTATTAAAATACCAATGTTGGAAAACATTATAATTACAAAATTGCATACTTTTAAAAATGTGAAATATTTTTGAAATTTCCTGAATGCCATTTCTGGCATTTGCGATATTTCTGAGTTTCTTCAAAATTCACATATGAAAAATACTAATATCTCGTAATTCGGAAATACTGAAAATTCACAACTTTTGTCAATTTTCACGTGTATTATTATGTGTAAAACTTCGCAAACTCGCCAACTGTTTTGAATTTTGACATTGAGGATATTCTCAAACTTGTTGTAAATTCACAAATTTTGAAATTACAAAATACCAAAATTTGTATAAACATGTAGGGGTGGGTGGGGCAAGATGGACACCATAATTGAATAATCTCACGAATTGGATACGGATCTTGTCACAACTTTATTTCCAGATGAAAAAAATATTGAACTAGAATTTACTTCAGATATCAATTTTTGTTGAAAATCTCGAGAATTAATGAAGATAGCGCAATGTCTGTGAGAACTTTTTTGTAAATCTCACTTTGCTTCATAAAAAAGTTTTTCATAAAAATTCACTTAAATCGCCTAGATTCGGAGATTTTCACCGAAAACTCGATGAATTTTTGAGGTGTCCATCTTGCCCCACCCACCCCTATAAATATGTATAAACTCAAATGTGTTTTCACAATTTAAAATTTAACAATTAAAATTTTTTCACAACATTTGCCGAATGTTTAAAAAATTTCAATTGTGAAACATCTCTTCTAGTCACTAAATTTATGACATTGTCACGAATTTCAGAAAATTCTCATTTTCGAATAACCATAGAACACAATTTTTTAAGTGTGAAATGCCAAATTGTTTCATTTTCAAAATCTTGAAAATATTTGTAAATTATGACATTTGTTTTAAGATTTAAATTAGTGAAATTTATGAACTTAGCAACATTTGAAATTTTTTTGCAAAATTTCCATTGTTCAAATAATAAAATCTCACAATTTCTAAAATTTTTATTCAATTATTTTCAATTCGCCTTTTTCCGCAAAATTTGCGTTTTACAAAGAACAAAATCTTTTTGATTGAAAAAAGATTTTTGAATTGTTAAATTTTCAAACCGTTGAAACTTAATATCTTTGGTTTGGTTTGGAATAAATTCCTCAAACTTCTAGTTTTTGACGATTCTTAAATTGTTTGAAAGTTTTGCGGCTTTTAAAATATTCAAATTTATGATTCATGAGAATATATGAATCTCCTGTTATTTTTGAAAAGCCAAATTTCCCCAAAATTCCTATTTCCAGAAAGATAAAATCTACGAAATTCCAAAGTGTAAAATTTAAAAATTTAGGAAATTTCCAATTTTTTAAATGTTTAATATTTCTCAATGACTAACAACATTTTTAAATTTTGAATCATTTTCATATTTTCGTAAACCGTAAATCTTCAAAAATCCGTTATCTATACAATACAGTGTAATTTTATGCTGTAATTATCCGCCAACCAGGCAGCAACTTCACCCTCGACCCCAAAGGGCCCCCTGATTTGTTTTTGTCGGGAGTTATAGATCGGATTTTATCGGATACAGATATACTTATTGCCGCTAGCTCACTTCCACCCCTCCATCCCCACCACTCGACATGCTATTATCGGCGTTATCCTGTTTGCGCGCTACCTTACCACCAGGTTTAGGCGTTTTTAATTCTCCCGACGGCCACTACGAAATTTTGCGCTTGAACGATCTCCATAAGCACTGGCAATCTCCCCTATAAACTCTGATCTGGTGGTGATGTATCATAAGGTGATGCCTATAAGGTGACGACCAAAGAGGATAGACCTCTATAGAGGCCCGGATCCCGCGGTTTTCGTGACTGCAAAGAACTTTAGTACCCACCCCATGGCAGAGATGGCGGGCAAGGGGGATTCGAGGTAACTCGGCGCTCTACGGGTGGGTAACACACCAGTCGCTGTCCCGCTGCCCAGGGGGTAGAAACTCACCCTTCCCCCTCTCTTTTTATTTGGTTCGGTAAAAAACCCCGGAAAGAGAAGTGAATTCTCTTGAAATTTACTGAATAAATTTTTTACCCATGGCACCCACCTACCGGGGTAGAACATCAATGCATTTTTTTTTCTTTTACCCTTGGCACATATCATGTAAATTTTCGAAAAAAAAAAGTAGTGAACCTCGTCGGTAATATACAATCACTGCTACCATCAAAACAGCACAAAAGTTGGTTGGCAATGCCAGACTACCAAACCAAATAAAAAGAGAGGGGGAAGGCTGAGTTTCTACCCCCTGGAGTCAGATTAACCGCGTTTAGGGTACCTTAAAATACTTATTTTTAAGCCGCCACCAGAGGGACTTCCGGCCTCATGTCGATGAGTTTTGGATCGTTTCACGCCTTGATTTGAGCGGGAGAATTTGAAAAGTTCTGCTGGTGAAGGAAGAAGGGACCTAGATTTGCAAGCGATTAGCAGCGTTGAATTATAATTTGGATAGGGAGAGTAAGTTAAAAAGTGATTATTGTTGTACATGAGCTGCTTCTATTTCTTCTCCTGCGATGTAGACTGCTACTCCTGGAGCAATAATGCCAGGGACGCAGAACATAATCACTTTTTAACTTACTCTTACTATCCGAATTATCATTAAACACTGCTAATCGCTTGCAAATCTATATCCCTTCTTCCTTCACCAGCAGAATTTTTCAAATTCTCTCGCTCAAATCAAGGCGTGAAACGATCCAAAACTCATCGACATGAGACCGGAAGTCCCTCTGGTGGCGGCTTAAAAATAAGTATTTTAAGGTACCCTAAACGCGGGTAATCTCACTCCTGCTGATGTTAATGGTGATATCATATATATTGAATGCGTTGTTTCTTGATGTTCGGGGATTGTTATTTTGTAATGGATTTATCTGATTTTTTATAGAAATTGTGTTTATAGAAAACATCATAAACATACAGTTCAAATGAATATACACTTTATGGAAAACAACTGGAAACATATTACAGTTTGAAATTGAATAAGAAACTGATTCAACGGCGCGGCCGCTACTGCATCTGTAGTCTGGACGGAGCCCCCCCCCCCACCCCACCCACCAATCCCCTGCAAAGATCAATCCACCATTCCTTCTTCATCCGTACTGTGTACTTATACAGAACAACTTGTCGGGCACAGAAACCATTATCAAGTTTCTGAATTTTTTTGTAAGTTTCACATCTTTTTATCCCGCTTGGGGCCTCAATTTTTGAGAAATGAGATTCAACTTTTTTGGTTGTAGGTTATTTGGGACAGGCGTACTTATAATGAGATATTAATTCTATTACAATTGTACTATGTGGAAGATTTTCCGAGTTAGTATCACGCGATTTTAATCAGCGTCATTGATAGAACCAACCAAGTCATTGCCAATTTTCAATACGGATACAATTAACAATAATTGTGTGGAATGACAAAATCTTATTTCAAATAAATGTGAACAATATGTAGGGGAGGGTGGGGCAATATGGACACCGATTTTAAATAACATTTGGAACAGAAAATTAATATTGTACAACAATTTTAAAAGTGGGGCAAGATGGCCCCCCTTTGAGGTTTTGAAAAAATTTTCGTAAGTATTTTTATTTATTTTATAGTCTTTTAATAATATCAGTTGAACCTGCAATTGGCGTTTCTACGCGATTTTTCTGGTTTTTATGATTATCATGATTATGCGCGATGATGTCGCTAGTGCGCATGTGCAAACCGCTGCATTCCAAATTTTTATATTTGAATTTCAAAAATGTATCGTTGGTTTGATTTGGGTGATTCGGGGTGATAAATAAATTTCACGCTAATTCACCCCTCCCCTTCTTCGTTGTTTTATTGTCAGCAGAACAGAGGCCTTGCAAGTAAACAAACACAAAACATCCTCGTGCTATGTGTAATAATTAACTTATCAAAATGGTCAGAAATTACACAAGAAAGAGTACTAGACAAACATGGGATGAAATTGTAATGGCTACAGCTATTGGAGCTGGTTTGAAAAATGAAATGCGTTTACTAACTGCAGCCACAAATCATAACGTGTCGAAGACTACACTGCAGAATCGAGTGCAATTGTATAAAACTATAAGAGACATGGAACTTGGAACTGTGAAAGGTAAGGCAAATTTTTTGATTTCTCGATATTTTCAATTCCGAATATTATATTTTTTTAATTTGTCACAAGAGAGATGATTTTGTGAATAAATATATAAAACTAAATTTTGGTGACAATCTCTGAAAATTTCGTAATTTTGAAATTTGAGATTGAAATGTATGAAATTTTAAGTAGGCGAAACTTAGAAATTTTGCAATTGAAAGGTGTTGACATATGAAATTGTAGAAAGTAGAATATCTTTAATTTACCATTGTTGGGATACCAAATTTTCAAAACCAACTTTTTAATTTTTTTAGATTTTGGAATCTTTGAGATAGAAATTCATGAAGTCACAGTCCACAATTCAGGAATTTCGTTTATTGTGGTCCAACAGGTTTGGGGGCCGTCAGACTGTCTTCAGTCCTGTTCAGGAGGCAGAATCGGCTGCATATTTGAAAGAGCAAGAAGATCTCCTCTGCGGACTAACTACTAAAGAATTGCCTACCAAGTAGCCGAGGTTAATCGTATAGATCATCCCTGGAGTAATGACCTCCCAGGAAAGGACTGGATGAGAGGATTTTTCAGTCGATGTTGACTTTCTATACGAAAACCTGAAGCAACTTTCATGGCAAGGGCTATGTGCTTCACAAAATCATTGTCGAATATTATTTTAAGCTGCTCCGCGGTTTGAATTCTGCTACTGAAGCTTTTCCTCCTGAGCGAATTTATAATCTAGATGAGACTGTGTTCAGTATCACTGCCAAACAGTTGGGGAAGGTAGTTGCAGAAAAAGGGAAACAACAAGTGGGCAAACGAGTCTCTAGTGACCGGGGAAACTTAGCAACTGTGGAGTTATGTATCCCCGCTGATGGAAGTTTCCTGCCACCTGCTTAAATTGAATTCCTTAGCGTGTGAATCTTGGAACGATTGGGCTCATGCTTCATGTGCGAATATCTCAGTTGATGAAGAAAGCCCCGACTTTATCTGCAAGAAGTGCCTCTAAAAGGGTTATTACAAATCGGAATTTATTGACTTCAATGACTTAAGATTCAAAATCTCCTTAAATTAAAATCTACAAAAAATTTATAATTGTGCCGCTGAAGAGAATCTTTAACTGTTATCAGTAGTCATATTTCAATTATTTTGTTATTCTCCTACATATTGAAACGAATCAACCGTTGATAAATTATTGGAGTTGTACTTAATTGCCTCACCTGTTAGTTTCACGTTTAACAATGGAAATATTCTCTTTATTGTAAAATTGGATAAGACATTGGTCCATCGACATTACTTGACAGTAAACATATTCCGGTAACAATCGGCTTTAGTTAAAAAGGCTTTGAAATGCGTTTACTCCAAATTCTAATTCCTTCAATAAAAAATCCAATTCTCAATTTCAAATTTTGAAAAGTAACTACTCAAACTCAAGTTCTCGATTCCAACTTTTCCAAATCAACTTTTCAAATTCTCGCAATAAAGTTTTCAAATTCAAATTCAAAATTTCAAATTTTCAGATTCAACTTCTCATATTAAATTTTCAAAATTGACTTGTCGAATTCCAATTGACAGTTGTATATATATAGTCAAACTCAAATGCGAATTCGGAAATTCAATGATCTGATTTGAATTTTTAGAAGTAACACTATTACCGCCATTGAGAAACTCCTAAAATGAATGAATTCAATTCGTATTGAGGCCTACGATGGCTGCAGTATTTGTTTTGAGTCGGTGTCGTGCGGACGCATGTCTACCGCTCTCTACAAAGTATAAATTCCAAACCTACCGCGCTTACAGTACAGTGAATTTATAAATCTTGTCAAAGTTCTGGCACTAAAGTGCCAAACTTCAAAAATCTCAAACTTTCTCGGACTCCCAAAAGGAAAGCCAAAATGACTCCTGCTGTGAAAGACCCAAAAAACACTAAAAAACCCGTTATGAAACCGTCAACTAGTGCGAGCTGTGAACCCGCTCGCCTCAACAAACCTTCGAACACTCCTGTCGGGCCACAACAGGCGCAAAAACAAACATCAGTGCCTCCAATAGTATTGAAAATGACAAATTGGAGACCAAAAAATTAATCAACTTCCTGCAAGTCAACGCCTCGGATAAAAACTTCAGGATGAAATTCAATGGTAGTGCCACCATCGTCCATCTACAATCGACGGAGGATTATAATAAACTCGCAAGTATCCTGAAAAGGCAAAATTTACATTTTTACACCTTCGGTCTAAAAAGTGAGCGTCCGAAGAAATTTATCATAAAAGGTCTTCACGCCAGTTCTACTGAGCTCGAGATTGAAGCGGAAATATCCAAACACGGCATAAAGGTATTATCAGTCCGGCAGTTTGTGAAAATAAACAAGGACGGAGACAGCAAAGAGAGTAGGCCACTACCGGTGTTTGCAATGATGTAACCTTGAGCAGCTTCGCTGCTATTAAAACCATTTTCTATCATACATTTAAGATAGAAAAATACATCAAAACCTAACAACCAACACAGTGTTACCGGTGCCAAAAATTTGGACACGCCAGTCAGCACTGTAATATAAATCCCAGATGTGTGAAACGCGCAGGCAATCACGACATCAAAACCTGCACCAGCAACTCACTGAAATGCGCAAGTTGTGGTCTAGCTCACACAGCGAGCTATCGTGAGTGCGCCTCACGAACCAAATTTGTGGAGACTCATGAAAAAAGAGTCCAACCACCAGCACCAAAAAGGGCAGAGGGGAACTGCCCGCTACCCCACACTCGGCTACGACGCAAAACCTGGAAAGCAACATCCATTTCCTCCAGTCTCCTCCAGTCCTCGAGCCTACGCCAGGCCATCCTACGCTTCTTGTTTTCCAACGATGGAAACCTTGGCGCACCCACCGCTGAACCTAGGACCATTCCGATGGAGACTCATGATCCGGAATTACATTTAAGTACAACTGAAAATTTTATTAATGCAGTGAAACAAGTCCTTGATGACCTAAAATCCCTTAGAATTCTCGAAAACCTCTCAGAGATTAAGAACATGATCTCTAAAATCCAAAGAGCTGACACCCCCCTTGATAGAATCACAATCATCGCATCCTATGCATACCTATTCGAATCCACCGCTGAACCACCCACGATCCTCCTACAAGCATACTAAATATCTTAGCCATTAACACTTTTGCGCTCAAACTCAGTCTGAAAGCGGTACCCGCCAAACACTTTGAGCGAATAATTCTAATACGTCTCATAAAATCTATCGATGAGTTACACTTAATACCTACAAATCAATTCGGTTTCCGTTCAGAACACTCGACCCGCCACGAATTGGTCAGAATCAAAAATGACATAAAATCCGCGAAAGACCGGAGAGAAGATACCGTTCTTCTCCTGGACAGCGAGAAGGCCTTCAACTCTGTATGGCCCACAGGCCTTCAAATCTGTATGGCCCACAGGCCTTCAAATCTGTATGGCCCACAGGCCTTATATATAAACTCGACAGCTCAAATGTACCTAAATATTTATGTAAAATTCTACTAAAAATACTATCATATCTTTCAAATAGATATATTCAAGTTAGAGTCAAATCACTACTTTCCGTTAAAACTCAAATTGTCGCGGGAGTCCCGCCAGGGTCTATCCCCTCCCCTGTACTATTCAACCTATAGATCGCATCTGTTTTTAACAGAATACCTAGAAATGTATTCATTGCAGGCTATGCTGATCACATTGCTCTGTACTTACCTAGCAAATCGATCAATAAAGCTGTTAGAAGAATAGAAAATTCTACTTCTCTTACAATCAGCGATTTAATAACACGGAAAATTCAAGTGAATGCTGCTAAATCAGTAGTAACCTTATTTACTAGCTCCAAGGCCAAACCGACTTTAACTTTGCGTAGCAATAAGATTACCCCAACCGTTTTTGTGAAATATTTAGGTTTACACCTTGATTCCAACCTCCTGTGGAAAAAACTTATATTCGATTTCAAGGTCAAGACTAAAATTCTTCTAGTACGATTGTATAATTTGCTGAAATCTCCAACGCTCAGTCAATCTCTGAAACTTACTTTATACAAAGTGTTAATCAGACCTATCTCTTATGGTTGTCCCGCCTGGCACGATGGAGCACAAACCCACTCAAATCATCCTCAAGTTGTTCAAAATAAATTTTTATGAATAATAAAATGGTCGGCATGCACAATACGCTGGGCATGGCAACCATAGGTAAATTTATTGATAGAATAAATTCGACATTTAAATTTAAACTACAATCCGATCCTAATCCCCAGCTCCAAAACATCAATATTGATAAGAAAGCAAATTGGTCTCGCTGACCACCTGTTTTGTCCCACCTTTCCATATATCCCTTTCTCTCCCGCCCCTCATGCACCCATTACTTATAAGGTTTTTTAGAAGTCATTTTTCCTTATATCGAGTCATCATGTAAATAATCACAAACATCTGTAATAATGAAAAATTAGGTTAAACTTCGTTCAAATTAGATATAAAGCCAACGGTTTGTGATCTAGAGCGTAGCGATATTAATACTGTATATAGTGTATATATATGACAAATGTTAATAAACAATTTTCAAGTCAAGTCAAGACGATGGGAGTATTTGTTTTGAGTCGGTGTCGTGCGGACGCATGTCTACCGCTCTCTGCGAAATATAAATTTCTAACGTACAGCGCTTACAGTACAGTGAAAGTCGAAATCGAGTAAAAGTTTTAGCACAAAAGTGTCCAACTTAAAAAACCTCAAAATTCCCTTGGCTCCAAAAAGGAAAGCCAAAATGAGTCCTCCGATGGAAGACCTAAAATAAACGAAAAAAGCCGTTACGAAACCTTCGACTAGTGCGAGTTCAGCTCCCGCTCGCCTCGCCAAACCCTCCGACACTTCTGATGGACCTCAAGAGACTCCAAAACAAACTTCTGTCCCTCCATTAATCATCGAGAATGAAAAACTGGAGACAAAAAAATTAATCAATTTTCTGCAGAGCAACGCCGCAGATAAAAATTTCAAGATGAAATTTAATGGAAGTACCACGATCGTCCATCTACGAACGCTCGAGGACTACAACAAAATCGCAAGTGTCCTGAAAAGGCAAGACATCAATTTTTTCACTTTCGGTCTTAAAAGTGAGCGACCGAAAAAATTTATTTTGAAAGGGCTTCGAAGCAGTTTTTCACAAGACGAAATTCAAGCCGAGTTATCAAAACACGGCATCAACGTACTTTCCGTTCGCCAGTTCGTGAAAGTAAACAAAGACGGAGACACCGAAGAAAACAGGCCACTACCGGCCTTCGCTATCACGGTTAGCCCGGAAACAACCTTGAGCAGCTTCGCTGAAATCAAAACGATTTTCTACCATACATATAAGGTAGAAAAATATGTTAAATCCCAGCAACCTACCCAATGCTTCAGGTGCCAGAGATTTGGGTACGCAAGCAAACATTGCAACCTGAACCTGAGATGCGTCAAGTGTGCGTCAAACCACGGCGTAAAAGCCTGCACTTGGAAAACCCTGAAGTGTGCAAACTGCGGACTCGCCCACACAGCCAGCTATAGAGAGTGTTCCATGCCCCAAAAATACATGGAAACTCAACAAAAACGAGCTCAGTCCGCCAGACCCAGCCTTGAACCAATCGATTTGCCCGCTACACCTCCCTCAGCCTCGATCCAGAATCTGGAAAGGAAGATCCACTTCCTCCTGTCTCCTGCAGTCCTGGAGCCAACTCCGACTTCTACCACCAACCTGTCTAAGCCCACTTACGCTTCGTTCTTCCCATCGGTGGAAACCGCGAGAAGGAACGTTGCCGCACCCACTGCTGAACCTGGGACCATCCCAATGGAAACACTTCTTCCGGAATCTTATTTAAGTACCACTAAAAACTATATAATTACAGCGAAGCAAGTCCTTGACGAGCTAAAAACCCTTAGAATTCCCGAAATCCTTTCAGAGCTTAAAGAGATGAGCTCTAAACTCCAAACAGCTCTTACACCAATTGATAGGATCACAATCATCGCATCCTATGTCCACCTGTTCTCACCCTCCTCAGACACACCTACGATTCCCCCGCAAACATAACATATTAGCAATTAATATTTTTGCGCTCAAGCCCAATCCGGACGAGTTATTACACATCGTCAATAATAATAAGATTAAAATTTGTCTGACTTCAGAGACTAAACTAAACAGCAAAACGAAGAAAATTAACTTTCCAGACTTCTCGCTGATCAGGGAAGACAGAACGGCCAAAGCAGGTGGTGGTGTTGCGGTAGCGATCCACAAGAGGTTACGGCATACAACTCTTCAACATGATCTCCCATCGCTCACCGAATACGTGGGAGCAGAGGTCCAAGTGGACAACAGAATAATGAGGATCTACTCGATTTATAATCCACCGGATGTCTCACTAGATACAAATCTATTGAGGCATCTACTCTCTGATAGTACTCCAACAATTATTGTTGGAGACTTTAATGGGAAGGACACCGCTCGGACCTCTGCAAGGCCGAACGAATCAGGTAAGTTTCTCTCAAATTTTTTGACGGAACAAAAAATTAATCTGCTCTTTCCAGACGTTCCTACAGACTACCTTCATAATTCTAACACTCCTAGCACTATTGATCTCCTATTAACACACAACATTTCTATCATTAATAATTTCACCACACTTTCCGAATCCCCATCCGATCACCTACCATTGTTTTTCTCCCTATTTGGCAAACCAACCTCCTCAGAATCATCAAAAATTTAAAACTACGCAAAAACCGTCTGGAATAAGTTCAAGGATATCTTAAATGATGAGATTTCTACACCAAACCCTACTTGTAACAACACTGAAGCAATAGATCAACACATAACACATTTCACTCAAGTCATTCAAACAGCCCTGGATTCCTCCACTCCCATCCGCTCAACCAAATCCACCCACACTCCTATCCCACCCGAAATAGCCTCATTAATAAAACTAAAAAATTACATTAGGTCAAGATGGCAAAAAACGCGAAATCGCTACCTTAAATCCGAACTCAATCAGCTGATAAAAGAAATCAGACTTAAATTAACCGAATGGAAACAATCATCTTGGGACAACAAACTCAGAAACATAAACTTAAAAGATCACTCTATTTGGCGCGTAGCAGAATATTTTAATAACACCGGTAAAAGAAAAATCCCCACACTAAAGTCAAACAACACACTCCACACAGAAGACTACGATAAGACTAATACACTTTGCAATCACTACGCAAAAAGACACGAATTATCGGCCTCCCGGGGAAACAAATCTTTTGAACAACAAGTCACAGGTCATGTGAGAAAAACTATCCTCAAAGCCCCTATCGAAAGTCCCATTAAATTCCTTACAAATCCCCGTAAAATCATTTCCGCTAACGAAAAACTAAAAAATAAATCAGCCCCGCGTGTGGATAATATTCCCAATATAGCACTTAAAAACCTCCCAATTAAAGCAATAAGTTTACTAACAAAGATATACAATGCATGCCTCATCAGACAATATTTCCCGAAACTCTGGAAAGGCGCGGTGGTCATTCCGATTCTAAAGCCCGGTAAGCCCCCTTCGCATCCGGTGAGCTATAGGCCTATTAGCCTCCTACCGGTATTGGCTAAACTTTTTGAGCGAACAATTTTAGCTCGTCTCAAAAAACCCATAGAAGAGTTACAACTAATGCCTATCAATCAATTTGGTTTTCGATCAGAGCACTCGACCTGCCACCACCTGGTTAGAATTACGAATGATATAAAACCCGGGAAAGACCGGAAAGAAGATACCGTTCTTCTTCTCCTGGACAGCGAGAAGGCCTTTGATTCTGTTTGGCCCACAGACCTTATTTGTAAACTCGACAGTTTAAATCTACCTAAGTATTTATGTAAAATTTTACTATCATATCGTTCAAATAGATATATTCGAGTTCGAGTCGAAACTTCGCTTTCGGATAAAATTGAAATAGTCGCGGGGGTCCCACAAGGGTCTATCCTCTCCCCCGTACTATTTAACCTGTACATTGCTTCTGTCTTTAGCAGAATTCCTAGAAATGTATCTATCGCTGGATATGATTCGTAAATTAACGAAATGGAAAATTCAAGTGAATGCTGCTAAAACAGAAACAATCTTATTTACTAGCTCCAAGGCCAAGCCGACTTTAACTATTCGTAGCGATAAGATCACACCAACCTACTCTGTAAAGTATTTAGGCTTACACATCGATTCCAAGCTTCTGTGGAAAAAGCATATATCTGAAATCAAGGTCAAGAGTAAAGTTATCCTAGTAAGATTGTATAATTTGCTAAAATCACCCGCGCTCAGTCAATCCCTCAAACTTACTCTCTACAAAGGGTTAATTAGGCCCATTATCACCTATGGTTGTCCTGCCTGGCACAATGCAGCGAAAATGCACTTGAATCATCTTCAAGTGATTCAAAATAAATTCCTACGAATAATAGGAAATTTTAAAAGAAGAACGACTATTGTGGAAATACACGAAACGCTCGGCATGACAACCATAGGCGAATTTATCGATAGAATTAATGAGACATTTAAATTTAAGCTACAATCCCATCCTAATCCCCAGCTCCAAAACATCAATATTGACATAAAATCCAATTGGTCCCGCTGACCACCTGTTTTGTCCCACCTTTCCATATATCCTTTTCTCTCCTGCCCCTCATGCACCCATTACTTGTAAGGTTTTTTAGAAGTTATTTTTCCTTATATCGAGTCATCATGTAAATAATCACAAATACCTGTAATAATGAAAAATTAGGTTACACTTCTTTCAAATTAGATATAAAGCCAACGGCTGGTGATCTAGAACGTAGCACTTAAGATATTAATACTGTGTATAGTATGTATATATGACAAATGTTAATAAACAATTTTCAAGTCAAGTCAAGACGATGGCTCGTATTTGTTTTGAGTCGGTGTCGTGCGGACGCATGTCTACCGCTCTCTACAAAATATAAATTCCAAACGTACCGAGCTTACAGTACAGTGAATTTATAAATCTTGTCAAAGTTTTGGCACTAAAGTGTCAAACTTCAAAAATCTCAAACTTCCTCTGGCTCCCAAAAGGAAAGCCAAAATGACTCCTCCTGTGGAAGACCCAAAAATAACTAAAAAAACCGTTATTAAACCGTCAACTAGTGCGAGCTGTAAACCCGCTCGCCTCAACAAACCTTCAAACACTCCTGTCGGGCCACAACAGGCTCAAAAACAAACATCAGTGCCTCCAATAGTTATTGAAAATGACAAATTGGAGACCAAAAAATTAAGCAACTTCCTGCAAGTCAACGCCTCGGACAAAAACTTCAGGATGAAATTCAATGGTAGTACCACCATCGTCCATCTACAATCGACGGAGGATTATAACAAAATCGCAAGTATCCTGAAAAGGCAAAATTTACTTTTTTACACCTTCGGTCTAAAAAGTGAGCGTCCGAAGAAATTTATCATAAAAGGTCTTCCCGCCAGTTTTACTGAGCAGGAGATTGAAGCGGAAATATCCAAACACGGCATAAAGGTATTATCAGTCCGGCAGTTTGTGACAACAAACAAGGACGGAGACAGCAAAGAGAGTAGGCCACTACCGGTGTTTGCAATTACGGTTGGGCCTGATGTAACCTTGAGCAGCCTCGCTGCTATTAAAACCATTTTCTATCATACATTTAAGATAGAAAAATACATCAAAACCCAACAACCAACACAGTGCTACCGGTGCCAAAAATTTGGACACGCAAGTCAGCACTGTAATTTAAATCCCAGATGTGTGAAATGCGCAGGCAATCACGACATCAAAACCTGCACCAGTAACTCCCTGAAGTGCGCAAAGTGTGGTCTAGCTCAAACAGCGAGCTATCGTGAGTGCGCCTCACGAACCAAATTTGTGGAGACTCATGAAAAAAGAGTCCAACCACCAGCACCAAAAAGAGCAGAGCAGGAACTGCCCGCTACCCCACACTCGGCTACGATGCAAAACCTGGAAAGCAACATCCATTTTCTCCAGTCTCCTCCAGTCCTCGAGCCTACGCCAATCTCTACTGCCACGAAGATGTCCAGGCCATCCTACGCTTCTTGTTTTCCAACGATGGAAACCTTAAGAACGAATGTTGACGCACCCACCGCTGAACCTAGGACCATTCCGATGGAGACTGACGATCCGCCATTACATTTAAGTACAAGTAAAAACTTTATTAATACAGTGACACAAGTCCTTGATGACCTAAAATCCCTTAGAATTCTCGAAAACCTCTCAGAGATTAAGAACATGATCTCTAAAATCCAAAGAGCTGACACCCCCCTTGATAAAATCACAATCATCGCATCCTATGCATACCTGTTCGAATCCACCGCTGAACCACCCACGATCCTCCTACAAACATAATAAATATCTTAGCCATTAACATTTTTGCGCTCAAACTCAGTCTGATACCGGTACCCGCAAAACACTTTGAGCGAATAATTCTATTACGTCTCATAAAATCTATCGATGAGCTACACTTAATACCTACAAACCAATTCGGTTTCCGTTCAGAACACTCGACCCGCCACGAATTGGTCGGAATCAGAAATTCAAATAGATATATTCAAGTTAGAGTCAAATCACTACTTTCCGTTAAAACTCAAATTGTCGCGGGAGTCCCGCAAGGGGATATCCTCTCCCGTGTACTATTCAACCTATACATCGCTTCTGTTTTTAACAGAATACCTAGAAATGTATTCATTGCTGATCACATTGCTCTGTACTTACCTAGCAAATTGATCAATAAAGCTGTTAGAAGAATAGAAAATTCTGCTTCTCTTAAAATCAGCCATTTAAATAAACGGAAAATTCAAGTGAATGCTACTAAATCAGTAGCAACCTTATTTACTAGCTCCAAGGCCAAACCGACTTTAACTTTGCGTAGCAATAAGATTACCTCAACCGTTTCTGTGAAATATTTAGGTTTACACCTTGATTCCAACCTCCTGTGGAAAAAACTTATATCTGATATCAAGGTCAAGACTAAAATTATTCTAGTACGATTGTATAATTTGCTGAAATCTCCAACGCTCAGTCAATCTCTGAAACTTGCTTTATACAAAGGGTTAATCAGACCTATCTCTTATGGTTGTCCTGCCTGGCACGATGCAGCACAAACCCACTTAAATCATCCTCAATTTGTCCAAAATAAATTTGTATGGATAATAAAATGGTCGGCATGCACAATACGCTGGGCATGGCAACCATAGGTAAATTTATTGATAGAATAAATTTGACATTTAAATTTAAACTACAATCCGATCCTAATCCCCAGCTCCAAAACATCAACATTGATAAGAAAACAAATTGGTCTCACTGACCACCTGTTTTTGTCCCACCTTTCCATATATCCCTTTCTCCCCCGCCCCTCATGCGCCCATTACTTATAAGGTTTTTTAGAAGTCATTTTTCCTTATATCGAGTCATCATGTAAAAATTCACAAACATTATAAAAATGAAAAATTAGGTTAAACTTTAATCATATTAGATATAAAGCCAATGGCTGGTGATCTAGAGCGTAGCACTTAAGATATTAATACTGTATATAGTATGTATATATGACAAATGTTAATAAACAATTTTCAAGTCAAGTCAAGTCAAGACGATGGCTCGGTCGTTTTGAGTCGGTGTCGTGCGGACGCATGTCTACCGCTCCCTACGAATTACAAATTTCAAACGTACCGTGCTTCTAGTACATTGAAATTTTAAATCGAGTAAAAGTTTTGGCACAAAAGTGTCAAATCTAAAAAACCTCAAAATTCCCTTGGCTCCCAAAAGGAAAGCCAAAACGAGTCCTCCGATGGAAGACCCAAAAAAAAAACAAAAAAAACCGTTATGAAACGGTCAAACAGCGCGAGCTCTGAACCAGCCCGCCCCAACAATCCTCCGAACTCTTCTGATGGGCCTCAAGACGCTCAAAAAAAAACCTCAGTGCCTCCAATCATCGTTGAAAACGACAAATTGGAGACCAAAAAGTTAATAAATTTCCTGCAAGTCAATGCCTCGGATAAAAACTTCAGGATGAAGTTTAATGGAAGTACCACGATCGTCCACCTACAAACGACCGACGATTACAACAAAATCGCAAGTATCCTGAAAAGGCACAACCTTAATTTTTTCACCTACGGCCTTAAAAGTGAAAGACCGAAGAAATTTATTTTGAAAGGGCTTCCCAGCAGTTTCTCGGAAGCCGAAATTCAAGCCGAATTATCAAATCAAGGCATTAACGTACTTTCCGTTCGCCAGTTCGTGAAAGTAAATAAAGACGGAAATATTAAAGAAAACAGGCCTCTCCCGATCTTCGCAATCACGGTTGGCCCTGAAGTAACCTTGAGCAGCTTTGCTGCTATTAAAACTATTTTCTATCACACATACAAGATAGAAAAATTTGTGAAATCCGAGCAACCGACCCAGTGTTTCAGGTGCCAACGGTTCGGCCATGCAAGCCAACACTGCAACCTGAACCCCAGATGTGTAAAGTGTGCGTCAAATCATGACGTCAAAGCCTGCACTTCGAAAACTCTCAAGTGCGCGAACTGCGGACTAGCCCACACGGCCAGCTATAGAGAGTGTTCCATGCGCCTAAAATTCATGGAAACTCAGAAAAAACGAGCTCAATCGGCCAGGCCCAGCATAGCGCCACTGGAATTGCCCACTACACCTCACTCGGCCACGATCCAGAATCTGGAAAGGAACATCCAGGTCCTCCAGTCTCCTGCAGTCCCAGTGCCAACTCCGAGTTCTACTGCCAACACGTCCAGGCCCACCTACGCTTCCTTCTTCCCGACGGTGGAAACCTCGAGAAGGAATCTTATCGCACCCACTGCTGAACCTAGGACCATCCCAATGGAAACACATGTTCCCGAATCTCATTTAAGTAGAACTATAAACTATGTAATTACAGCAAAGCAAGTCCTTGACGAGCTAACAACCCTTAGAATTCCCGAAATCCTTTCAGAGCTAAAAGAGATGAGCTCTAAACTCCAAACAGCCCTTACACCAATTGATAGGATCACAATCATCGCATCCTATGTCCACCTGTTCTTACCCTCCTCAAACACACCTACGATTCCCCAGCAAACATAACCAACATATTAGCAATTAATATTTTTGCGCTCAAGCCTAATCTGGACGAGTTATTACACATCGTCCACAGAAATAACATCAAAATTTGTTTGATTTCAGAGACTAAGTTAAACAGCAAAACGAAGAAAATTAACTTCCCAGACTTCTCGCTGATCAGGGAAGACAGAACGGCCAAAGCAGGTGGTGGTGTTGCGGTGGCGATCCACAAAACCTTGTCACATAGAACTCTTCCGCATGATCTCCTGTCGCTCACCGAATACGTGGGAGTAGAGGTCCAAGTAAACAATAAAAAAACGAAGATCTACTCGATCTACAATCCACCGGACGTCTCAATAGATACAAACCTATTGAGGCACCTATTTTCCGATAGTACTCCAACAATTATTGTTGGAGACTTCAATGCGAAGGACACTGCTTGGACCTCTGCTAGGCCAAACGAATCAGGTAAGATTGTCTCAAATTTTTTGACGGAACAAAAAATTAATCTGCTCTTTCCAGACGTTCCTACACACTACCCTCATAATTCAAACACTCCTAGTACTATTGACCTTTTATTAACAAACAACATGTCGATCATTAATAATTTCACCACACTTTCCGAATCTCCATCCGATCACCTACCATTGTTTTTCTCCCTATTTGGCCGACCGACCTCACCAGAATCATCAAAAATTTTAAACTACGCGAAAACCGACTGGAATAAATTCAAGGATACCTTAAATGATGAGATTTCTACACCAAACCCTACTTGTAACAACACTGAAGCAATAGATCAACACATAACCCATTTCACCCAAGTCATTCAAACAGCCCTGGATTCCTCCACTCCGAAACGCTCAACCAAATCCACCCACACTCCTATCCCACCCGAAATAGCCTCATTAATAAAGCTAAAAAATTACATTAGGTCAAGATGGCAAAAAACCCGAAATCGCTACCTTAAATCCGAACTCAATCAGCTGATAAAAGAAATCAGACTTAAATTAACCGAATGGAAACAATCATCTTGGGACAACAAACTCAGAAACATAAACTTAAAAGATCACTCTATTTGGCGCGTAGCAAAATATTTTAATAACACCGCTAAAACAAAAATCCCCACACTAAAGTCAAACAACACACTCCACACAGAAGACCACGACAAGGCGAATACACTCTGCATACACTATGCAGCAATACACGAAATATCGGCCTCCCGAGGCAACAAATCTTTTGAACAACAAGTCACAGGTCATGTGAGAAAAACTATCCTCAAAGCCCGCATCGAAACTCCCATTAAATCCCTGACAAATCCCCGTGAAATCTCTTCCGCTATCAAAAAATTAAAAAATAAATCTGCCCCGGGTGTGGATAATATTCCCAATATAGCACTAAAAAACCTCCCAATTAAAGCAATAAGTTTACTAACAAAGATATACAATGCATGCCTCCTCAGACAATATTTCCCGGAACTCTGGAAAGGAGCGGTGGTCATTCCGATTCTAAAGCCCGGTAAGCCCCCTTCGCATCCGGTGAGCTATAGGCCTATCAGCCTCCTACCGGTATTGGCTAAACTCTTTGAGCGAATAATTTTAGCTCGTCTCAAAAAACCCATAGAAGAGTTACAACTAATGCCTATCAATCAATTTGGTTTTCGATCAGAACACTCGACCTGCCACCAGCTGGTTAGAATTACGAATAATATAAAATCCGCGAAAGACCGGAAAGAAGATACCGTTCTTCTTCTCCTGGACAGCGAGAAGGCCTTTGATTCTGTTTGGCCCACAGGCCTTATATACAAACTCGAAGGATTAAATGTCCCTAAATATCTATGTAAAATTTTACTATCATATCTCTCAAATAGATATATCCGAGTTCGAGTCGAAACTTCGCTTTCGAATAAAATAGAAATTGTCGCGGGAGTCCCACAAGGGTGTATTCTCTCGCCTGTTTTATTCAACTTGTACATTGCTTCTGTTTTTAGTAGAATTCCGAGAAATGTATCCATTGCAGGCTATGCTGATGACATTGCCTTGTACTCAGCTAGCCAATCGATAAACAAAGCTATTAGAAGAATAGAAAATTCTGCTTCTCTCACAATCAGTGAATTAACGAAATGGAAAATTCAAGTGAATGCTGCTAAAACAGAAGCAATCTTATTTACTAGCTCCAAGGCCAAGCCGACCTTAACTATTCGTAGCGATAAGATCACACCAACCGACTCTGTAAAGTATTTAGGCTTACACATCGATTCCAAACTCCTGTGGAAAAAGCATATATCTGAAATCAAGGTCAAGACTAAAGTTATCCTAGTAAGATTGTATAATTTGCTAAAATCACCCGCGCTCAGTCAATCCCTCAAACTTACTCTCTACAAAGGGTTAATTAGGCCCATTATCACCTATGGTTGTCCTGCCTGGCACAATGCAGCGAAAATGCACTTGAATCATCTTCAAGTGATTCAAAATAAATTCCTACGAATAATAGGAAATTTTAGAAGAAGAACGACTATTGTGGAAATACACGAAACGCTCGGCATGACAACCATAGGCGAATTTATCGATAGAATAAATGAGACATTTAAATTTAAGCTACAATCCCATCCTAATCCCCAGCTCCAAAACATCAATATTGACATAAAATCGAATTGGTCCCGCTGACCACCTGTTTTGTCCCACCTTTCCATATATCCTTTTCTCTCCCGCCCCTCATGCACCCATTACTTGTAAGGTTTTTTAGAAGTTATTTTTCCTTATATCGAGTCATCATGTAAATAATCACAAATATCTGTAATAATGAAAAATTAGTTTACACTTCTTTCAAATTAGATATAAAGCCAACGGCTGGTGATCTAGAACGTAGCACTTAAGATATTAATACTGTATATAGTATGTATATATGACAAATGTTAATAAACAATTTTCAAGTCAAGTCAAGACGATGGCTCGGTTGGTTACCGCGACGGATTCGTAACTCAGAGGTCCCGAGTTCGAATCCTAGCCGTGCCGATTGATACGAGCACCAATGTAATTTATTTATAAGTGCTTTGTTTACAAACACATCGTAGACCTCCATCGCTGATTAGCAATTCGGTAGAGAGCATAAATATAGCGACGTTAAATGAAAAAAAAAAAAAATTCAATTCGTATTCAAAAACCGTGCAATATGTCAGTATTACGTTGATTTTTCGTCACACAGTATCTAGGGGAGTTCACTTTGTCCTATTTTATTTTCTCGCTATACAATCTTCAGGTGTCCATCTTGCCCCACCCCTGATGCGTTTTGTAAAGTGTCCATATTGCGCCACCCTCCCTTATATTTATCGACATTTTCTAAGTTTGAAGCTGGAAAGCTTGAGCTTTTGAAATTTGCAAATTTTTGAAATTTCAAACGGAGAACCTTCAGAAATTTCTACTTTCAAAATTTTACAAAAATGTAATACGAAATCCCAGAGATTTCCAAGAGAATTGAAATTTTTGGCATTTCAAATTTGAACGTTCCAAAAATTCAGATATTTCGAATGGGATAATGTTGGAAAATTTACGATAATACAATGAAAAATGCAGGTCGATTTGAGAAAAGTCAGTATTAAAATCTTAGAAATTTAAGTTTTGAACATTTAGGCGACTTTGAATAAAAAATGTCAGAAATTTCAAATTTAAACAGTATGGGAATTCCGGAACTGAAAATTTCAGAAAATGTTCGAAGTTTTTGAAAAAAGTAATGAAAATTGGGGCTAAATGATTTGTTTTCAGGCCAGGAGTTTTTTTTAGGGATGTCGCAATTTTTGGGCAAAGTGGTTTTAATAACAGGTGCAAGTTCCGGTATTGGAGCTGCAACAGCCATTCACTTATCATCTTTGGGGGCTTCTTTATCTCTTACCGGTCGAAATATTGAGAATCTTGAAAAAGTTGCGGCCCAATGCAAGACCCCAAAGCCATTTATTCTCTCCGGCGAGCTCACCAATGAGGAGGATACACAACGCATTCTCGAATCCACTGTCAAGCATTTTGGAAAATTGGATGTCTTGATTAATAATGCCGGGACCATTGAGCGTGGGAGTATCGAGAATACGAGCCTAGAGCAATATGACCGGTAAATATGGTCTTAATGATCGAATTCTATCCTTTTTGGAAGAAACTCCAAATTTTGAATGAACATTGCATTTTTAATTACTTCTTTTTTGAAATTTTTACAATTTATCAATTTCGAATTCTTTTTCACAATTCACATTGTTCAGTTTCATCTCATTTTAAGACCCATTCACGTTGTGACTTTAATTTTGACATAAAATATTAATCTTCAAAAATTTGGATCACTAAAAGAACTTGCATTTCTGAAAAAAAATTATTCTGAACATTCTATAATTTAAAACTTTTCTCACATTCCAAAAACTAGGAATTTAGCCAATTTGGAAGAAAAACAAATAAAAAATTTTTGTTATAGAATTTCATAGATTCTCTTAAATTTTCGATCTATCTTCAATTTAATTTAATAAATGCCTTCAGACGGGGAGGCGGTGGTTACTGATCGACTTTGAGAATGGAAAGTCTCTATATGCCCGGTAGCTTATTACTTATAAGGTTTTTTAGAAGTCATTTTTCCTTATATCGAGTCATCATGTAAATAACCACAAATATCTGTAATAATGAAAAATTACGTTACACTTCGTTCAAATTAGATATAAAGCCAACGGCTGGTGATCTAGAGCGTAGCACTTAAGATATTAATACTGTATATAGTATGTATATATGATAAATGTTAATAAACAATTTTCAAGTCAAGTCAAGCCCGGTAGCTTAGTTGGAAAAGTGCCCGGCGCGATACTGGGAGTCTCGGGTTCGAATCTCGACTGGGACTATCGGGATTTTTTTCTCTTGAATTTTCGATCTATCTTCAATTTAATTGTTTTTTTTTCGTTCGCACAACATAGAAAATCTTACCAAAATGACATTTTGTTTTAATTTTGAAGAAAATATTCAATTTTATGACAGCTTTTTGAATGTCGTCTACATGAAAAATATGGGAAAATACAATCTAGCCAGACCTTGGATACAAGTTTGTCGATCGACCAACAGACAAAAGTTTTTTTTTCACATTTAAAATTTTGTTTTTGTCTTCGTGATGCTTTTTTCTTTCTATTATAATATTTAGGATATGGTTAAATGTAAATGAACAAAACAGTAGATAACTTCTAAATTCTTTATCCTATTTAAGAAAGCGCATACACATAAATGAACATTGTTAGAGTCGAAATATCTCGAAAATCGTGACATGATTTATTTTTCAATTGTCATTCATTTATTGCTTGATCAGATTAGTCAGATAACATCGTGAAGTTGGTTGGTAATCGCATTTGCATCGATAAACATCGATATTTGGGATATCGATTCGGGTTTAATTTTCAAAAAGTATGACAATTGTTCAAATTGTCATAGCTTATGTAGTTATTGAAAGTCATATACACAGAATATTTTTTCACGTTCTGTTAATTTATTAAGTTTCGAGTGTTTTACATATTCTGTCCAGTGTTGACAGAATATGTAAAATTTTAGATGTACGCGATAATTACCGAAAAAAACAAAAGATATGCTTGCACCAAATTGGTAAATTGAAAGCTCTCATTTTTTCGGAGCCAATGATTAACAGTATCTTCAACTTCGGAAAATATATTGTTACCTCAAATATCGAATTGTAATTCAGCGCGCGAAGCGCGCATTCGAGCTTGTATATATATAAGGTGTACTGAGAGGAAGATCTTTACACGGTTAATACTCGTACCAAACTGAACTGAACTTGTTTCCTAGAGGTATCTATAAGGGACAGTATTAGCCGGGAGAAGTGCGAAGGGATGCACTTCTATTTATCTGAAAGTAATTACAGAAAGCGTCTCTCTACCTGGACACATTTTATTACCATACGTTTCCCGATGTCTTGAGAAATATCTCTTTGTAGATATTCCAACACTTCCCTTTTTTCTAGAGTCTTCAATCTGAATGTCCGATCGCTGTATTACTTGACGATGTTAGCAACTCCCTATTTGATAAAGACCAAGGGTAACATCGTGAACGTTTCGAGTGTCAATGGATTGAGGTCTTTTCCCGGGGTTTTGGCTTATTGTATGAGTAAATCAGCCGTTGATCAATTTACACATTGTGTCGCCATTGAATTATCTTCAAAACAGGTGAGAATATGGAAAAAACACAACATACGTGTAATCATTGTCATAATAGAGCCTTGTGAATAATTAAACTTATAACAATAAAAAAAATTATACAGATGTGAACCAACATCTCGTCATATCCAAGTTACAAGTTAATTAAGACAACAATTACCTGAAAAACTTTTTATCCTGCTTGTTATTGGTATATTTGATTTTTCATGAAAATCTGACAATAAAATACTTCAGCAGATGACTACCTCAAATAACAAGTTCTTAAAAAAACAATTCCAGGTGAGAGTTAACGCTGTGAATCCAGGGGTTGTCATTACCAATCTCCATCAGAGAAGTGGAATGACCCCAGAAGAGTTACAAGCATTTTTCGAACGCAGTAAGACAACACACGCCTTGGGTCGACCTGGACGACCAGAAGAAGTTGCCAAAACTATTGGCTTTCTCGCAAGTGACGATGCCAGTTTCATTACTGGAGTAACTTTGCCTGTGGATGGGGGTCGGCACGCGCTTTGTCCAAGATAAAAATTTCAAAAACAATTGTTTTATGAAAAGAAAAAACGGTTGAAGATGATAAGGGAGACAAGTCGAAATTTTTTATGAATTATTGGAAACTTTTTACAATCTTTTATAAGTATCATAAAAAACATTGCTGCAGGATTGAATTATATACACTCACCAATTCCATCAAACCAAATCTTTTTTCGAAAGGAAACCCCGTTCTAAAGAATATGCTGTTCAAAGAAATCTTTATTTTGAAGAGAAAAAGTTTCTTCTTGTCAAGAGAGAAAAAGAGTAAGATAGTAACGAGAGACGAGTCGTTTTTTTTTTAAATCGCCAATTTTCACATTTTCGGACGAGTAAACATATTGCTACAAAATCAATTTGTTTCTATTTACCAATTCCAGCAGGAAATATCTTTAAAAATTCGTTTCTTTAGTCCTTCAAAAAAATGTGTTTCTATCAATTTGGTTTTCAAATAGTGGCAGTTTGACTTACCGAGAAAACCATTAAGGTATTTCGGGCGTGATATGAGGATAATGAAGTTCAGCATCCAATTTTTTGAAATTTCTTATATACATTCTGTAAATTATTCTAAAGTCGTGTGCAAATTTTCAAAGGCCTGGGGAGCATAGTTTTGTTTTTATTCCTTTTTGCACAATAGGTAATTTAACCTGTGCTCTTATGGGAATCGAGGAAAAGCATGATAAAACAAAAAATCCAGCAGCCAAAGTGACGAAATTTTTCCCCACCTTCAATGATTGGAAGTAACCCAGCCAACAGATTACCGGTAGATTATCGACAATTTGTCAATCTTAATGAGAACTTTTCAATGGCATGGGATAAAATTGTTTCATGGGAATGTTTTTGCATAAAAAACCATATGGCTTTGCAGCTTGGTTCATGAACAATTATTGAAAAACTAAAAAAAAAAATAGGATTTGCGCGCGCGTCGCCCGAATTCACGGCAACGTCACAGCTACGGCTCGAGTGCGGGGCTGTGGCGGTTGATTCAAATGGCTTTGGAGGTAAACGGATCCAAGAACTCAATATAATCAAAAATAAAAGACCATTACATATATTTAAATATGAAAACCAACTTGATATTTATTTATTCATTGAACAACAAATTTACCTAGTAATCCAGAAATTATATGAGTTGAATGGTCGAATTTTTCCCTCTAGTATGCAGAGATTATTTAACCGGCCTGTACTGTGCAACCACCCATTCCGAAATGACTGAACTAGGTTAAACATACATAAATAAAGGAATTCAATGCAGATATAGAAATAAATTTGACAATAAATAAATTAATTTATTAGACGAACAGACCATTCTGCATATTCTTATACAGATATTCACTTACTCAAGCGCGCGTTGAGTTCATTATTCCAAGTGGTAAAAAAAATATGTCATACAAGCCTGAAAGAATTGAGTACTCATGGAATTTAAAAATAGTTTGATTACAGAGCATTTCTATTTAAGCCAACACAACTTGCAAATCTTTTATGTTAACTTTAACTTCAGATAATTTTTCACGAACGATTGCACTTAAGCTTTTTCTCAGGTTATGTCACACTGTTGCTATTGTGTTGTTACATACTCACAGTGTCACCTAATGGCCCTGTCATGAACATTTCCTCACTTTTATCGACATTACCGATCATTTGATTTGATAGACTAATTTTTTTTATATTGTATTAATGAAAAACCACATAAAATGTTTCTTCATCATTATACTCATTTTAGTTAGTCAGAATAGTCAGTAAGAGTGGCCTTTCCCTGAAAATACGTTAAAATCCATCCGTTGAGAAACCCATTTCCTCAAAATTTCGAGAAATGCAACGAATTTCAAAGCACTTGAAATTTCGTGACATTTCTCAAGTAAAAGGCCCCACGAAATCTTCAAATCTTTTCGAGAACTACGTAGACAGGAAAAGCCTGCTCGTAAACGTCAAGAAGAAATTGCAGACAAGTCCTTTTTCTTTAAAATATGTCTTTAAGATAAAAGCCTCGAAAACCCTACAAAAAATCCAACACGCGTCGCTCCAATTTCCTAGAGTCATAAAATCTGAAATACACCAGATTTTCTTTTATCCCTAGACGATCCTTTGGGTCGTAAAACCGAGGAGCAAAAAATGGGCCTCCCGCGCCGCACCATCGTTTCCTAGAACGAGGCCGACGCGCTAGTCCCATTCTCACGGACCAATCACGTAGCGACGCGGCTCGCCCGGTGCCACCCCAACCTCACAAGCCTATTCCAAAACGCGCCTATCACGAACGTCTCCCAAATAGTAACGCCCCCTCACCTAACTTTTGCGTTTCATCCAACTCGCCCCACTATTACGCAAAAGCAGAGTTTTCCCCAATTCTCGACCTTCCCAAAAAAACGGACACTCTAATTCTAACTTCTAAAGTAGTTGCATCATTTTTTGGGAATCGACTCCCAAACTCTTAAAACCATCTCGAAACCTCAATAATAGTTATAACAAACTATTACTAAATCCCTAAATCTATAAAAATCGATTCATTAGTTTATAACAATTCCATAGTTATATGTCAACCCTAAATTTTCATTCTGTTTATTCGGGTAAAATTTAGTGAAAAGACTTAAGACTTAATTTACACTTTGTTTAAACATCTTGTGAACAATTTTTGTAAACAATTTGAATAGCGCTGTGTCATTAGTGAACAATTAAACATTTTGTCAAACTTTGAATCGTGCGTTTTGATTGGATGACTGCGCTGAGCAGTTGATTGGATTAGAACCTACTCAACTATAGCTGTGAGTATATTCATTAGTTTTCCCACACACTTTATTCGCCAGTCGTCATCGTTGTTTTACACATGGTCTCTCCATCTGACGGAGATAACAGACGCTAACTGACAAATACAGTAAAGCGGGGAAATAATACCCATCAGACGCCATCTGTTAAGGAAGTATAAAACTAATTCTCCCCCTGATAATTTTGTCAAAAAAAAAGGTGGTAAGAAAATTTCTTTCTTATACATTATAAAAGTGTCAATTTTCAATAACAAATAGAGTCGAATTAATTCTGAAACCCAACAAATTCACGCGGAATCAGGGAACTTCTGAAGACGTAACAGTGTCATACTGAACGTTTAAAAATTCGCGGTTGAGGGTTACCAACTCTGTGAAACAGCGCGGTTGCCATGTTTTCTTTAAAATTTTATCAATTGCATTAATTCTTAAAAATGTATAGCCACATTCTTTGATACATATATTATATCTCGATGAATTCGTTGATTCTTAATATATTTTTGAGAAACGCAAGGTGGGCACGTGGCATCCACTTAGGCATTTTAGAAAAGCTGAGATTCATTGTTCAGGGATTGGATTTTTCAGAAAAACCATTGTGCCCCTCCCCCCCCCCCCCCGCGTCCACCCGCCTACAATCCGTCCTCGCCCGAAATACCTTAATTTTTCGAAGAACAAAATACAAAGAAGCAAACAGTTAGAGATGGTAGGAAGAGATAAGTCTATTTTGTTTTCGATGGTTCGAAAATTATGACTCATTTCAATGACTAAAACTTATTGCTAAAACATCGACTTATGTCGACTTGTCAATTCTCCTCTCCAATTAATTTTTTTTTCATTTTTTTATTCTGGATACAAAGAAATATTTTTCAATAAATAACGAACAATCTCAAAATTGACAGTTCATCCAATATTTAATAGTATGTATGTATATTTGATTATGAAGAATTTTGTGGAAGATGTTTCGACGTCACAATGTCCTGTTTCCATATGAATTCCGAGCAATATCCGGATTTGAGAATGCAGGAATTTTTGCAGGTGAAAACTGAGAGAACGCCCCAGTCGAGGTCCTTCATTACATCGGAGGAACCGAGATAGTTGAGTAGTTGAGGCATTATCTGCAAAAATGGGATTTTTCAATGCATGTATCGGGGTTCTTGATCACTGGAATCAGTGGAATTTAGTTTTAGTTTTTGAAACCACTGAAATTTTTCACAGCTTCGAAGATTTCGGATTTTTCAAATTTCGGAAGAGTGGAAATATTTCATAAATTCTAAAACTTCCTTATTTTTCGAAAAGTTGTAATTTGTAAATTTTAATTTTATCTTTGGCATTTCAACATTTTGAAAATTAGTAAATTAGTCAATAGAAGTTCCGAGAAGTTTATCGAATGTGTGAAATTCGGAATTTCCCTTTGAATTTTTTACTCTTCTGAAATGTTCGAAGTTTCTAATCTTTTGAATTTTTTTGATTTTTTGAAACATTAGTATTTTCTTTTGAATTCCGAAAAAATAAACTTGCCGATTTTTCCGGAACTGATTGTAATAACCTTAAACTCGATTTTTTTTTGAATTTACGATTTTTCGTTTCGATTCGTAACTAATGTTTTAAATATATCAACATGGTTCCCGTCGAATTCTGATCAAATGTCTGTGTATGTTTATGTTTGTACGTGTAGAATCGGAAGTTTTGTTTAATGATTTCTAATGAACGGATCGAACGATCTGGGTCATCGAGGTTGTAATCGGAGTGTCTTCATGGAACTTAGATGGGAGTAGTTTTTGGTTTAGAATTGATGGTGAGAGATACGACAGAAAGTGTTGGACAAAACTTGCTCTGTAAGTAGAAATGCACATTTAATTTCATATGACTTTGTTTCATAGTTCAAAATTCTCAAATCTGTAAGTTTTGGTTGTGAACCTTAGGGGTCACACTAATGTTTCCACCCTAATTTTGTCTCTGAAACCGGTCTTTCACCATTTGATTGACGTGTTAGAAAATCTAGGAAGTCATGTTTGTGTTCCCAACGGGGGCACACATACTCTTATCCCACTAGTTAAAGCTTTTGGAAGGTGCAAAATTTCGAAAATTTTCGAAATGTAGGAAACTTGTTATTTTTCATCTTTGAAATTTGTTGAATTATTGAAATTTGTGAAATTTTTAAAACAATTGAGGTTTTGAAATTTAAAACTTTTGAACGTCAAGGGCGCCGAATTTATGGGATTTTTAAAATCGCATAAGTTAACATAAAATTTGTGTAATTTCTGGGATTGGTGTCGTTCTAACTGAAATATTTTGGTAGTTTTTTGATGTTTAAAATTTTTATAAAACTTTGGGAAGCGTCCTAAATTTTGAACAATCACCAAATATAGCATACGAAGGACCGAGCAATTATGATGAAAAGTAACACACTTGAAATTCAAACTGCCGATCTCCCCCACATTCTTCACACTTGGGAATACTCTCTGGCTGGTTGTGAGCGGAAATCCAGAGGGGCGTACCTCCTCGATCATATCTGTAAATAGGAAAAAAAATAATCACTTTGTCCAGACCTTCCAGATTGAGCTTTGACTGCCCATTGAAGGATTGAAATGAACAGAATTTATGTTTTTTCAAATTGTGTATAGTAATCAATAGATTTGGAGAAATAGAGACAATTCAATCTTTTGACACGAGTCCGGTGACGCGCATTTTGTTTTTCCCCCGTACTGACTCGTGTTGAGTCGATTTCACCTTACTGTTTTTGACAATTTCGATATATATCGCTCGTTCCTTTCGCTTTTCCTTTTTACTATAGGATAGGATTCTTGAATTCTCTTAATCTTCTCAATTCTTAAATTCTCAATATTAATTATAGAATCACCATATAGAAAAATAGGTTTTCTGATTCATTTTCTAAAAATAAAATTATTAAAGAATGCTTTTTCATTGACTTACGTGAAAATGACCGCGACAACATTGTGCGTTCAATCGCTGGAAAACAGCGTTAAAGAAAACGACTCAAAAGAAAGATTAAGAAAAAAAGATCCGGAAAAATAGACTTACGAAAAAAGACTCGGAAAAGAAGACTTTGGAAAATTATGCCGGGGATGCCAAAAATGTTCTTCCCCAATATGGGCCACCCCACTCGGGCGTAGTTTTTTAACATTGCGATGGTGGGGTTGGTTGCAGAAACTCCCATTTGGAAATCCCATGCTCGGGAGCGGTTTTACAGCAGGTTTTTACTTAGTCTTTGTTGTCCGAGTTTGTTTTTTCGGACAACCAACTACGAGGTGCGAGACAGCCCGAGTGTCAACACAATCTCGCACAAAATATCGCTAATTGTTGGGTTATGCGTGCAATAAATTACAAATGTGATTTAATAAACTCGGGTTTTATTCAACGGTTATATCTTTATCAACACACGTCTTGACTGTTGAACACAGAATGAGTGGAAAAATAGTAGTTGGTGATTGTAAGGCGGCTAGCGCAGCGCCATCCCACGCTTATGAGTATAAGCACTGGGTAAAACAAAAAGGCCGGGAGCGGGAGAACTATTTGACTAACAGTAATAATAAACAAGCAGGCGGTCCTCGGGTCCACCCATTCGAATGTGTCAAATATGTCACCGTTTTTTTTATTTCCCCCAATTTCATTGGTGGTAAACTTCCGAATGGTCCGATTGCGCATAAAATGGAAATGTTCCAGTATTGAAAAAGCTTTTTCCAGGCGAATCGAAGCAAAAACAGGAATATCTCATATTACCCAAAGTAATTGGTTCAATGCTGTTCAACCCGTTCATAGATCGCGTTAAGGCTCATATTTGGGAACAAAAATCGGATGAATACGTATCGAGAAATGAAGTAATGAATAGACCTTAAAAATGAAAAGATTGAAATCTAGAAAATTAATGATGCGATTGAATCGCCATTCAATAGGGTTCTTCGCCGTAACAAAAGAAACCTCTGTTCCAAATTTCAAGGTTTTATAACAATTTTTGCGGACGCTAGAGTGCGAACAAACACAAAAGTAAAACCAAAGTCAAAAGTTAAAAAATAGGAATATCTCATATTACCCAAACGAGTAGACTCAATGTTTTTCAATCATATCATAGATCTGATCAAGGAATACCTTTTGAAAGAAAAAATAACAAAATTGGTTGAATCATTATCGAGAAATAAAATAGAAACCGTGAAAACGAAAAAATTGAAATCTGTAAAACTAATGATACGATCGAATCGCCATTCAATAGGGTTCTTAACCGCAACAAGAGGAACCTTTGTTCCAAATTTCAAATTTTTATCACCATTTTTGCGGACGCTAGAGTGCGAACAAACACAAAAAGTGAAACCAAAGTCAAAAGTTAAAAAATATGAGGATCTCATAGTACCCGAACTACTTGACTCAACATTTTTCAACCGTGTCATAGATCTCGTCAAGGTACACATTTTGAAACAAAAACAAGAAAATCGGTTGCATAGTTATCGAGAAATAAAATAAAATCCGTGAAAACAAAAAAATTGAAATCTAGAAAACGAATGATACGATCAAATCGCCATTCAATAGAGTTCTTCACCACAACAAAAGGAACCTTTGTTCCAAATTTCAAGTGTTTATCTCAATTTTTGCGGACGCAGGCGTGGGTACAACAGCAAAAAGCAACGAAAACTGTAAAAAACAGAAAATTTGAAATATCTCCAATTTCTTGTGAGCCAATTACTAGATGTTCTTCAACCATTCCCTGGATCTCATTGAGACGCACATTTTGATAAGATAAAGAAATTAAAAAATATCCATTAGTTTTTGGGATATGAGCGATCGAAGAAAAAACAAAAAAACCGATTTCTAAGCAACTTACGGACAAATTTCACCGTACAGACAGTCTCCCAAGCCAAGGTGTGAGATGACGTGCCGAGAGCTAAATGGTATCAGGGTATGATACCACAAATGTCACCCTTAGGGTACCGGGCAAACCCTATTGTATTTAGCCGATACCTCAGTAACCAGGGCTCTGATGAGATTAATGTTTAGTTTCCTAGGTTTGTCGTGGGATTCATACGGAAAACCCCATAAATAAAAACAAAAATAAATTAAAAGACGATGAAAGGGAGGAGCAGGGTCCGATTGGAGCCTTGTCAACAGGTGAGGATGCGCAAGTAACCCCTCGTGTGGACAAGGAAGTCAGGGGCCTGATAACACCAGGGGATGGGAAAGCGGCCCCTGATGTGGAAGATGTGGCGGGGTCTTCTGATCCGGACCACATGGAAACTTCGATTGGGCCCGTTACTCGAGATATTAAGGGAATGAGGCTCAGAAACAAGCGGCCGTATCGGGCGGAGAGGAAACCCCGGAGAAAATTGAAGGTGGGAGAGGCAGGGGATGGCAGCCCCTGTTGGTCCGACCAAGAAGAAGAAGGAGGACCCCCCCCCCCCCCCGCCCTTCGGAGAAGGAGCCCTCCAAGTTATGCATAGTCATCATGCATCCAGGCTGCGAAAGGGCGATCACGGCAGATAGCATGTCTATGATGCCCCTAAGGACGAGACGGCCGTACCCCCTCGTATGATTCAACTTGTCCTGGGGGTTGACGAGAACTGCCTCCCCGTTTTTGAGAAACTGGAGGGGAGACCTTTTTGTGGGTTGAACCGGGCGGTCTTCCAGCCTGCCCGTCAGGGGAAACCCGGTGACGGCAAGTCAGTGACTGACAGACCGGGAGCCTCAAGATTATTCAAATCAACCTGCACAAAAGCGCTTCAGCAGCGGCAGCGTTGGAGCGGAAGGTCATACGGGGTAACTTTGACGTTGCCCTGATTCAAGAACCTTGGACTTTCAAGGGCAGAATCAGGGGGCTCAAAGTGAACCAGAACATGGTATTCTACGACGCCGCGTGTGCCAGACCTAGGGCTGGCATCGTGGACAGGGATGCCGCTGTGCTACCGTTATGGGAGCATGTAAATGCTGATTAGGTGGTAGTGCAAATTCAGGTGGAAAAGGGGGTTACGAGGAAGGCAATTGTGGTGGCGTCGGTGTACATGCCCTTCGATGCTCCCGACCCATCGCCTTCGGAGAGCTTTGACCGGCTGGTCAGAGAGTGTGAAAGGAGAAGATGGGGGCTGATTGTTGGCTGTGACGGTAATGCACATCATACGGTGTGAGGCAGCACGCACATTAATCCAAGAGGCCAACCACGTCTGGAACATTTTATGGGAACAGCGCTAGACATCAAAAAGAGAGGGAAATCTCCAACTTTGTTAATGTAGTTAGGGGTGAGGTAACTGATTTAACCTTAAGCAGTAGCGACTTGAGCCCGAATGTTACAGGCTGGCATGTATCTGATGTTCCGTCTATTTCGTATCATAGATACATCATTTTTAACATTGAGGGAAGGGTGACGGGGAGGGAACTCCAGGAATTCAGAAATCCTAGGTTGACAAACTGGAACTCATATCTGGAGAACTTAGATCTCGCTCTTGTCGACTTCCCAAGACGATACGGTTGTCCCTCGGAAATCGAATTGGCCGTTGAAGCACGGACGTGTTCGATCGCCGAGGCATACCATAGCAATTGCCCAGTCGAAAGACGGGGAAATAGGGACGTTTCATGGTGGAGCGAAGAGGGACGTTTCTTGGTGGTTACGTCAACATGCTAGACGACCTCAGAATCGAGTGTGAAACACGAAGACGCGCAGAGACTCTGAGGTAACGAAACAGGCTCAAATCCGGTATCGAGCCGCGGTCAGAGGACCGCGGAAAAAATCGTGGCTTAATTTTCTGGGTGAGTTATCTAGTGTATCAGGAAGGGGACGACTCTGTAAACTCCTCTCTGGGGACGGTCCGACCTCCACTGGCTCCTTCCGAAGCGGCGATGGCTCATTTACCGAATCATGCGAGGAGGAGTTAATGGAGTTGATGGATAAGCACTTTCCGGGTCACATCCATCATGAGGAAGGTGATCATGGTCATTGCGTTCTGTCCCTACCTAGAGGGACGAAACCAGACTTGGTCACTGCCTCTAGGATTGTGACAACGGCAAGGACTAAGTGGGCCATCAAAGGCTTTCAACCCTTTAAGAGTCCGGGCGTAGACGAAATTTATCCGATATTCCTGCAAAAAGGGAAGGAAAGGATCCTAGGACCACTAATTAAGAGTTTTCGTGTATGTATTGCGATAACGTACGTTCCTCCGACCCGGTGACGGGAGACCAAGGTCATGTTCATGCCAAAACCGGGACGTGGTGATCACATGAAACCGGGATCCTATCGCCGCATATCTTTCACGTCTTTCCTACTGGAAACTTTGGAGAGACATGTGGAGAGTTATACACGGGGCACTACACTAGTTCAGAGACCATTGCACTACTGTCAGTTTGCTTATCAACCTGGCAAATCAGTCGACACGGCTCTACATCAATTAGTGGGTAGACTAGAAGATGCCATGGCGAGGGGCCTGATAACGGGCGGTGTCTTCATGGACGTCGAGGGAGTATTCAATGGGATCCCGATGAGATCCCTTGATGAGGGTGTCCAATATCACGGCATTGATGACACCACTAGGCAATGGATCGGCGCTATGCTCAGATCCAGAGTCCCCTCGGTTCACAGAGAAGACTTTGGAATGGGAGCGTCTATAACCAGAGGCTGCCCGCAGGGCGGAGTCTTGTCACCGTTGCTATAGAATCTGGTCATGGATAGTCTTATACGTAGACTACATGAGCAGGGTTTCTAGGGTCAGGCGTACGCAAATGACTTCGTTGTTGTAATCACGGCCGATCATCCGGACACAGTCCGTTCTTTGATAATGACTGTACGAAGTACGAAGTGTAATGAAGAAATGGTGTGAAGAGACGGGGCTGTCCGTCCACCCGGACAAGATGGAACTAGTTCTTTTTAAGCGAAAAAGGAAACTGGATGGCTGGAGGAACCCCCGGTACCTTAGAAAGGAATGATTCCGACCCTGTCAGTAAAGTATTTGGGGGTAATCCTAGATTCAAAACTGAGCTGGGCAGCATATCTCAAATACGCCCGTAGCAAGGCATGCCGATCCTATGGCAACCAAAAGAATTTGCAGCCAAACTTGGCGATTAAGACCTGGCATGATGAAATGGATTTATTCGTCAGTAGTCTTGCCGGCACTGAAGCACGGAGCCATTGTGTGGTGGAGGAGGGCCACGCAAAAGACGGCGGGCTCAGAGTTTCACCACATGAGCATTACAGGGGCCATGAGAACCACTCCAATCGAAGCGCTGGGGACGCTTCTGGGATTCCCCTCCATAAAGGTGGAAGTTAGGTCGGCGGCGATGTTAGCAGGCTACCTGCTAAAGCTGATGGGAGATTCGAGAGGGAACAGGTATGAGAAGGGACACACTGAAGTGATGAAGCTTCTAGAACACCTAGCCCCGGGCGTCAATGATGTCCAGGAATTTAACGGATCAACCATCGCCACAGTGATGAACTATAAGGTTATATACCCGGACAGGACCCGGTGGGATAGGGAATCTGAACTTTTCCATGGCTGGGAACTGATCCGGTATGCGGACGGCTCGAAGAAGGATGGGGCGGTGGGTGCTGGATTACATTTGATGGGTTCCAAAGTGGAATTCAGCTTCCGCCTGGAAGACCACTGCACTGTGTTTCAGACGGAGGTGGTTGCGCTCCTTGGTTGTGTGAGAGCTAACATACAGCGGGGTTGTAATAAGAAAAGAATCGCCATATGCTCGGATAGTCAGGCAGCTTTAAAAGCGCTTGATACTCCGTACATCAAATCGGCAATTGTAGGACTATGCAGAGAAGCGCTGAACATGCTGACTCGCAAAAACAAGGTCAGAATAATTTTGGTACCGGTCCATTCGGATATACCGGGGAACGGAAAAGCTGACGAGCTAGCTAGGAGGGGAGCGAAGGGGAACGAACGTTTGCCTCGGCTTGCCGTAGGACTACCGAGGCCGGCTGTGAAGCGAAATATCGAGGAATGGGCTGTCGATTAGATAAACCAGAGCTGGATGACAACGTCAGGTGCCAGACAATTGAAGATTTTCATCCACAACTGGGACCCGAAGAGGACTAGGGACTTAATGGAAATGAACAGGAATATGGTAAGGACAGTGGTAACCGACATGACAGGCCACTGCAAACTGCGTAGGCACATGAACATACTGGGCCTATCTGAAACCATATATGCTTCTACGAGGAGGAAGAGGAAACTACCTTCCACCTACTGTGCAAGTGCCCAGCACTTGGTGTACAGAGACAGCGGATATGAGGGGATACGTCCTTGGAGGAGGAGGAATGCGGACAGCTGGGATGGATTCTTCACAAATGGGCTTGGAATATTCCTATAGCCCTGCTACCGATGCGTTTTTCGTCTATGGGAGACAAGAAGGGTCTAGGCCTATATGTCGCCCCTCACTTATAGTGAGCCCACAGCCCCCTTTCATCATGATAATAATGATGATGATGATGCTGACAATAATAATGATAATAATAATAATAATAATCATCTGAGGGATCAAGCCAGTTACTTGCGTCGACAGGGATACGACTTGCTGCTGGTTCCGCGGCGGCTGTCAGTTGCTCGTTTGTCGAGAATTTCTACGAGAAGCGACAACTCTGTACCGGAACAGCCTGCTCAGCAACATCGTGATCTGGCTGAAAGGACTCCAAGAGATGTCGACACAAGACGGGGCAAAATCGCAGGCAAATTTCGAATTCGGCCTGAACAACTGGCATTAGCGAATGAGGAATTAGCTGCAATACTCCCCACAAACGTTGATTTGCTCAACCTGAACTGGGCTGTATGCGAAACAGCCCTCCGCTTGAAACCTCAAGTTCCCAGAATGGGCTCATATGGGGTGAAAATGAGGAGACGTATCGCACAGCTCCAAGGACAGATCGAAAAGGCTCGGAAACATGCGTCGCAGATTCAATGTGTGATTGATTTCATCACGAGTGGTAGGAGCTTCACAGCTCGAATTCACAAACTATGCGAACCTGCGCTACCATCATCACACATTGAATGAGACAACTCTTTTTCTCATTAAGGAGAAATTTGTTGAAAAAGTGCGAGTTCTGGGGACCGCGAAGCGGTCATTGGAAAAACGATTGAGGCGAGTGGTTGAGAATACACTTGTCCACTCTGATCCCAATCGTTGGTTTGAACGACCGACGCCAATGCCCGACAAGATGCCTTCGGTTGAGCAAGTTGAAGAGTTTTGGGGAGAATGTAATAAATCTCTCCATTGGGGAGATGGTCATCTCCCTGACCTCGTGAGACACTTCAGCCCTCATGAAGGTTCGCGAAGCCTGTCAAAAACATCGTAGACAGCGTGCGGAATTCACCCCGGTCACTCAGGAAGAATGTGCTACGAAGAACCATGCCGCTCCGTGTCCAGATTGTATCAACGCCTTCTGGTGGAAGAGTTTTTCCTCTGTTTATGGACATCTGGCTCGAATATTTACATCGTACATCGATGGTAGCACTCCGATTGCTAAGTGGCTAGTGGTCCAATTACGTGCCTAAAGACGCGCTACAAGCTCTTCACCGGAGTCTTGAATGAGCGCATTTTGCTCAATATACAGCCAATATGGAATAGCTTCTATGCACAGCGAGGGGCAAAACGGGCTTTCAGGTTGCAAGGAAAGTTTATTGGTCCATCGCTGCTTCTTACGCGATTCGATACAGTATCATCCTAATCTATCAGTGCCCTGGGCTGACTATCGGAAGGCATTTGATAGCACGAGCCATGAGCTCATATTTCTGATATTGGAGTGTCTTGAGGTAGGGGAAAATATAGTGAGGTGCCTTAAAGATCTCGCGCCACTCTGGAGAACGCCCTTCACCATAAAATCGGATGAGAGACAGCTGACCTCAGGGTTGGTGCAATATAAGAGAGGAGTTTTTCAGGGTGATACCTTGAGTCCTCTCTTGTTTTGCATTTCGCTAAAGCCCATCTCTGTTGCGTTAAATCACGTTGGTGGATGCAAGGCTGGAAAACCTATGCCGGGCGATATAGATCATCGGAAGCATAAGATTAGCCATATATTTTATATGGATGATCTTGAACTTTTTGCTTCAGATCCGCGACAAGTCAAGCTTATGCTAGATGTTGTTGCTGTATATTCGCGAGCGGTTGGCATGAGTTTTGGTTTGAACAAATATCCAGTTCTCCATATGAACCGGGGTAAGATTGGCGATGGGATGGAAGACATGCAGTTAGTGGATGGAAGCGTCATCAGATACCTTGGCGCCGAAGAGTCCTATAAATATCTTGACGCCAATCAACGATCCGTAACGAATAGTGGTAGAGTCAAAGAGACACTTCGGGAGGAGTATCGTCGGCGACTTCGGAACGTCTGGAAATCCGAACTATCCGGTAAGAATAAAATTGCCTCAACAAACATGTTTGCTGTGCCTGTTCTTCTCTATTCGTTTGGCGTGCTCAAAAGGATCAGAGATGAATTGAGGCAGCTGGATAGAGATACTCGCAAACTAATCAAAATCCGTAGGAGTCTTCACTCACGATCTTCAGCCCCCCGTTTGTATATTGCACGGGATCATGGAGGTCGGGGCCTTCTTAGCTTGGAGTGCCTCCACGAACGTCTTGTCCTTGGATTGTCTTGTGACGTATTGAATGGCACGGATTCCCTTATGGAGTTTGTTCATGATCCCGAACTCCATGGGCTCCAGGGCTTTCTATATAAGGCAGCGGACACGGCAGCTGGGAACCTCGGTTTGGAGTTTCTGTGTCGAGATGGCATTTTGGCTGATGATTCATTAGCTTTTACGCCAAAGTCTCGGCGCAGAGCAATCATCAAGGAGGCTGAGGAGTCCATCTTGCTCCGGCAACATACTGATAGACCCATGCATGGCGTGTTTTTCCGTCATGTGGAAGAACAGGGTTTGTTCAGGCAGCTGACTTTCTCTTCCTTGAAGTCAGCTGGCTTGATGTCTGAAACTGAAGGTTTCATCTGTGCCTGTCAAGAGGGTGTCATAAACACGTTAGTCTATCGAAGTTGTGTCATGAGGATGCAAGTTCCAGACACCAAATGTCGGGCTTGCAAAAGATCCCCAGAGACTCTGATGCATTTATTGTCGGCTTGTCCCACATATGCAATCACTAGTTATATCCATCGTCATGGATATGGATGGAAAAAAACTTCAATCGACATATTATAGAATTTCCTTATTCACCATTATTTTATTTCACTTAAAAATAATTTTCTCCGCACGTACGGCGCAGATTGAATATCTAGGATCGATAATACAGAATTAGGACTCCATTATCGACTGAGCATTGCTATCTCAATTGATTTATTGAGTGACCGCATAAAAATCAAACGTCATTATAACCTCTACGTCAATCAATTCGAATTGGAGTGGAACTCTCCATTAAATCGGTAATAATATGGAGCGATGAGCACATTACGACGGATGCTGCAATCCATTGCAAGTGAAAGATCATCCGAAAAGTAAAGATAGTTTACGTACTCCTTCTGAAAAACTGTGTGACAAGTGGGGATTGGGAGAAAAGGGCTATTTATGCACCCAGTGCCAAAAATTATTATCGAAGTCTGAACCACCAGAGACTGTGAATGATTGTGTTGATGAACAATGTAATGACGAAGGTAAGGGATAGAATTTATTCTGAATAATGACGGTTTTAGTAGAGGAAAGAGAAATATATATCTATTGGACCCTTCTAGCGACTGATATTGAGCGCTCTTTATCCCATCAAAGTACTGCTGATTGTAACCCAATGGTGAGTAATGGTTCGGGGACTTTCTGTTGGATCTAGTCAGAGTCATTTGTCTCCACGTAGCCTTGAAATTCAGTTACCTATTATCAATCAAGCAATAAGTTTACTTAATCTATCGCCGATTTCTGCAAAGAAACTTAATTCATATTCTGAGAAATGGCTTGATAATAAGGTGGACCAGGTTCACAACACGTTAACCGGATTATTGTGTAATAATTCTGAGAATACTGAACTCCCATCCTTGAAGGATAGCCGAGAGCCATGATGAGCGAACGAATTATGCAGAGGAAGTCCGAATTCTCACATTCATGCCACCAGATTGGAGTGTTCGAAAAATTACTGACATAATGGGTACGAAACCCTACATTGTGCGAAAAGCAAATCAGTTAGCGTCAAAAGAAGGAGTATTGGAGAATCCATCAGCTAAATTAGGTGAGATGAATTGAGTAATGAATGAGTCGTAGAACGCAACGCTTGTTTCAGACATAGTTAAATATTGAATTATTTCAGTAATGAAAGATTTTAGTTCAAAATTTTCCAGGATTATTATTATTAACAATTAATTCAGGTACAAAAATGGTCTCTTGTCTTTGGTTCCTATAATCACCTAATCTGGGATAAATTGATAGTTCACACAAACGCTGGGAATTAGTTTGGGGAATCACGAAATTTTCTGACTTTAAGGACATTTATAATTTTCAGGCCGCCCCTTAATAGAGACTACAAAAAGAATGGTTCATGACTGTTATTATGATGATCGTAATAGCATGAACATGCCGGGGATCAGAGACTGTGTCATGATTAGAGATGATGAAGGCAAACGGACCGTGCAAAAGCGATTGATACTCTCAAATCTGAAAGAGTTATATGAAGCATTTCGTTCAGAATTTCCAGATATTAAAGTAGGATTCTGTACTTTTGCATCATTGAGGCCCAAGGAGTGCGTTTTAGCTGGTGGCCCTGGTACTCATACTGTCTGTGTTTGTCCTATGCACCAGAATATCAAGTTGATGATGATTGGTAAGCGGTCATTATTGTGGTAGTAAAAAAATATGAGATAAATGAATAGTGAAGTAGTAAAGAGTTGATTTCGTGCTACATATCTAGAAATCTATGAGGTTGTGTAAAAAAGATTTATGGAGAAATTCCTCTATTGCTTAAATTTCATGATTTACTACTTTGCCACTGTATGAAGAGGCCGCAGTTCAGAAAAAAACTACTTGCATGCGAGGATAACTTTGCACTATGAATTATCCACCAAAAAAAGCATTTAAAAAAATGTGAACAATGACTTTAAAAATTGATTATTTCCAAATTTTGCAAATGAAACGAGTTAAAGGTGGTCTGAAAAGGATAACTAATTCGTAAAAATGTTTACAAACACTAGCCGATTAACAGGTCTGGGCACCGCCATCTTGGTTGGATACACCCTCCGTCAGCTTCAAGATGGCGACTCCTAGACCTGTCAATCAGGACGTGCATTTAAACATTTTTCAAAGATAGTTATCCTTTTCCGACGACCCTTAACTTGTTTCATCCGGTAACTTTGAAAATAACCAATGTTTTCAGCCATTATTCACATTTTTTAATGCATTTTGGCGGATCATTAATGGCGCAAAGTTTTCCCCGCATTTGAGTATTTTTTTCAGTACCGTACAGAGTATTTTTTTCTGTTTCTAGGTTGTAACATGAAGGGCTTCAAACAGCACTTAGACCAGCCTCTAAACCATTACACCGATTGTTTCAATCTAATCATATGCGAAAATCCGCGAGATGAATGCCACAGAGGTCTTTGTGAAAATTGTCCAGGTGTTAATAGTTTACAGAAATTGATAGTTTCTATGCTGGTAGATAATGACGTGGAGAAAGTTACGTACAAACACTGGGTGCAAACTCCTCGATCCACACTGGAAACAACGATCAAACATTCAACTGAATTTGCTCATGAATTCTGCTTAAAGCTGAAGGCTCTTTTACCTCACGCATTCTTGACCAATAAGCAAGCGAATTTTCTTACATATGTGACAAAATCTCTGGATCAAGACAAATTTCTCATAATATGCGACTTTGCGGAGAATTATTCGTTTGTGGTACAGAACTCGATTGGCGGATTCCATTGGAACAATGATTCAGCAACAATCTACACTGTAGCTATTTATTATAAATCAAATGATTCGTTGGAGTATAGGAGCTTGGCCATTGTTTCAGATTGTCTTATCCATGATGCGATCGCAGTTTATGTTTATACGCGCATTGTAAATGACTTCGTAAAAACTATTTATCCTGAACCTAAAAGGTTCTACTACTTTTCTGATGGGGCTCCATCCTAATACAAAAATTTTAAATATATCACCAATCTCTACTATCATTTGAAAGATTATGGGATACCCGCTGAACATCATTACTTCGAAACCTCACATGGAAAAAGTACGTGCGACGCCATAGGTGGAATTGTTAAGCGTGCTAGTCTTCGGGCAAGTCTCCAAATGCAAGCAGAACCTATAGGCCTACTTCAAGCGTCTAGATCATATCTGTTTTCAGGAAGTCAATTGACCACAAGGCCACTAAAAAGAAACATTTATAATTAATTTATATGGTCACAATATATCAATTTTAGTAAATACACGGTTTTCCTACATTTTCCGAAAAATTTAAGTTTTCAAATTTATTTTTCCAGCCAACCAGTGACTTGCCCATGATGCCCAAGGGCTCAAAATGTTATCTATTGTAGAATTTGAAAAAATGGGGCATACTTTGTAAACCATGTAATTATTGCGTTCGGCAGCGCAAGAAACACTTGGGATCAATCATAGATTTTTTTGCATAAATCCATCGGAAAGTACACTTCAAGGCGATGAATTTTCGCTGGTGAGTTATGAAAAAATAATAATTCAGTGGAAAGATATGATTTTTTGAAAACATTTCAATTAGTGAATTCTTCGAAATCTCAAATGGCAATAACTCGCGAACCATAGACGCTACGGGAAAACCAAAACAAGCCGGCGGTCCTCGGGTCCCCCATTCGACTGTTTCAAATATGTCACCGTTTTTGTTTATTTCCCCCAATTTCATTGGTGGTAAGCTTCCGAATGGTCCGATTGCACACAAAATCAAAATGTTCCAGTATTGAAAGACCTTCTTCCAGACGAGCGGAACCAAAAACAGGGATATCTCATATTACTCAAAGTAATTGATTAAATGTTGTTTAACCAGTTTATAGATCTCGTTAAGGCTCATATTTTGGAAATAAAATGGGATGAATACTTATCGAGAATGAAGTAATTAAAGAACCGTAAATAGGAAAAAATTGAAATCTAGAAAATTAATGATGCGATTGACTCGCCATTCAATAGGGTTCTTCGCCATAACAAAAGGAACCTCTGTTTAGAATTTCAAGTTTTTATCTCAATTTTTGCGAACTCTAGAGTGTAAATAAACATAAAAGTACAACCAAAGTCAAAAATTGAAAAATAGAAATGTCTCATATTACTCAAAGTAAGAGACTCAATGTTTTTCAACTATATCATAGATCTCGTCAAGGCACACAATTTGAAAAAAAGCAACAACATCGGTTGAATAATTATCGAGAAATAAAATAAAAACTGTGAAAACGAAAAAATTGAAATCTAGAAAACTAATGATACGATCAAATCGCCATTCCATAGGGTTCTTTACCACAACAAGAGGAACCTTTGTTCCAAATTTCAAGTCTTTATGACAATTTTTGCGGACGCTAAAGTGCGAACAAACGCAAAAAGTAAAACCAAAGTCAAAAGTGAAAAAACAGGAACATCTCATATTACCCAAAATAATTGACGCAATGTTTTTCAGCCATATCATAGATCTCGTTAAGCCACACATTTTGAAAAAAAAAACAACAAAATCGGTTCAATAATTACCGAGAAATAAAATAAAAACCGTGAAAATTAAAAAATTAAAATCTAGAAAGCTAATGACACGATCAAATCGCGATTTGACAGGGTTCTTCACCACAACGAAAGGGACTTCTGTTCCAAATTTCAGGTTTTTTATCTCAATTTTTGCAAACGCTTGAGTGCAAAAAGCAAAGATAACTGTAAAAAACGGAAAAATTGAAATATGTCCGTTTTCTTGTGAGCAACCTACTAGATGTTCGACCATTCCCTGGATCTCGTTGAGACGCACATTTTGGTAAAAAAGAAATTAAAGAATATTCATTAGCTTCAGAGATATGAACAATCGAAGAAAAAAATGAAAACATCGATTTCTAAGAAACTTACCGGTAGCTTTCACTGAAATTGCGCCTACAGCTAGACGTACTCAATACCAATAACTGACAATTTTTTCAAATTTTATCCTCAAAATTCAGTCCTTTTTATGTTCAATTTTGTAAGTGAAGATTTTCGAAAAAAATTGATACATACAGACACTATGCTCAAACTTCGTACCTTTCAAACCATTATATATCGTTTACAAGCATAATTAGCGAAAGTGAAAATTGATCGATTGCAATGCGTCCATTCGAAAGCAAAAAGGAAAATTCTTGTAATCAGGAGACCGATACACTGAAAAAATGGCATAAAGAACAAAAAATATGAGGTCGTATGATTTGCTCAATCGGGATGGAATTGCTCATATAACGAATAATTTTCTTCGGAAAAGTTTCCCGATAACTTTACTATTTTACCCAGTGGAACAGTATGAACAATTGCAATTGTTAATAACATTGCATATGGTGCACGAATGCCATCCAAAATGTAATCCGATCGATTGTGGATGGAAACGCTTCGATTGGGACCGCCATGACAGTGCTGGGTTCATTCATTTACTCATTACATACATAATTGTTGAGTCGGCCATACCTTCTTAATTATGTAGATTATCGACAAAAGTCATTCCATATAAAATGCGTATTTTCATACGGGGAACTACCTTTCGCATACAAATTTTGTGCTAACTCTAATAATTTATAGAGCATTATAAACGATTGAAATTCTTAAGAACATTATATATACTGCACCAATTTCATCCAAAAACTAATCAGGCCCCTAAGTTATATGGAAATGCTTCAAACCCGACCTTCATAACTTCCATAACTTCATTCATTCATGAGAAACCGTCACATAAAATATGCGTGACAAAATTACCGCTGGTGCGGTAGTATAGATTTTAGGGTGGTGACCTCCTCGGACCCATTCCTTCAGGAGAATTCCGGATATTCTGACGGAGATGTTAAGACGGGTCACCCTCATCTTCAGACAGACATACACACACACGCACACACAACGCTGCCGTTATTTGGTCTTGCGGTGTTCTGCCTTTTGAAGGATTTAGCGGTGACGAGCAGTCTGGATTTACTGTGTCCAAGGTAAATTGTATCTATTTTTATAGCTGCTATGTACCGCCAAGCCTCTGCTATGAAGACTTCACAGCATTCCTAGATAGGCTCGTGGCGGATGCGAGACAGCATATCCCAGTGGCTATTGCGGGAGATTTCAATTCCTGGGCAGTCGACTGGGGTAGCAAGGAGACCTACCAGAGCGGACGGGCTGTACTAGAAGCCATGTCAACCCTAGATGTCATCTTATTGAACCAGGGAAAGGAACTGACATTTTGCAGAAGACAAGCGAGCTCCACTGTAGATCTCACCTTCGTCTACAGTAGCCTGCTCAAAAGAAATTGCGCATGGGAGGTAACTGAGATCTACACTGCCAGCGATCATCGAGCGTTACTCTGGGAGGTGTCTGTTGACTGGAGGTCCGCGCCCACATCGAAAAGAACAAACGAAATCGCCGGGAATGTGAGAAAATTCGACATCGCCACCTTTCTTGTGGCAATGAAGAGTAACCCAATAAATGGTAGAAATGTCATAGACAAAGTAGATGAAGCCATACGGAGAGTCATCAATGCCTGCGACGCGACTATGCCCAGGAAACTTAATGGAAAGTGACGGCCACCGGTGTATTGGTGGGACAATGAAATTGCGACTCACCACAAGGAATGTTTCGCCGCGAGTAGATCTTGGCAAGGGGCAAGGAAAAAACCCAATCCCGAAAGCCTCGAAGTAACGTACAAAGCGGCTAAGCGCAAACTCACCAAGGCCATAAAGCTTCACAAACGAGACTGCTGGAACGAGCTTTTGGAGGAAGTGGATAAGAATCCTTGGGGCAGACCGTACAAGGTGGTTATGGCGTGACTCAAGATTCAACCGCTGCCATCACCGACTTGTCCTAGGCTTCTGGAAAGGATTGTCTTAGTCTTATTTCCTCAACAAACCAGTCTAACTGAAAACCATGTGGAGGCTGCTATCACCGAAGAAATACCATCAATTACGGCCTATTGCAATAGGAACTATTGCAATCCTGTAGTAGAGTGAGCAACAACAAGGCTCCCGGTCTCGATGGTGTGCTCAATATAGCGTTGAAGGCAGCCATTAATGCAGCACCCAGAATTTTCCTCGAAATGTATAACGAGTGCATGCAAGAAGGTATCTTGGCCAGCCGATGGAAGCAACAGGGACTCGTACTTCTCCCCAAGGGGAAAAAGCCTCCGGGCAAGCCGTTATCGTATTATCCACTCTGTATGCTCGATACGGCGGGCAAGATTCTGGATAATACATCAGTGAATTGAGACAGTGGTGGAACCCCTGATGGCCGATGGTCAATTGAAAAGGCTCTTGTTATCTTCAGTTGTTACGTCGGTTTCGGTGATATTAATGGAAATTTATCACGTTTTAGTACCCTCGAGCGGTCGCACCCCTATTGGCGCCTCACTGCCGCTCCCGTGACACGTATAATTCTCGTCCTCACGCGGACTATGTGCCCAGTGAAATCTTCATAATTACCTGGTTGATAAATAGGATAGTTCAAAATTCTCGGCGTGACCCTTACGGTCACACTAGTATTTTTTTCTGGAATCATTCTTTAAACATTTAATTCACGTATCAGGAAATGTAGGAATGGCGAACAGAAATTACACATCGGGAGATTTTATTTGTGTTCCTAAGGGACACACACACACACTTTTATCCCACTAGTTTAAGTTTAAAGTCAGTTGCATCAGTATAGTTAAGGATAAATCAGAGATTTGACTGAATACTTCCTAAGGGGGCACGGAATGCGACCTCTAGTAGTCTCCAGCTGATACGATATCGAGATGGATGTACTTCTGAATTCCTGGGTGTCGGCGGTCAAAATTTGTAGCGCTCTAATCTCACAGTTTCACTATCGAACGGTAGAAGAGACGACTGTATCTGGGCCGGTTTTTCCCTCGAATGAGGTTTTTCCTCGTTACTCGGCGAATGCGGTACAGGGGGTTTAGAGGCGGAAAAGAGGTTGGGATGGGAACAAATCACAAAGACCCGAAAAGGTATACGAGAATGTGAAATCTTTTTTTACCGCTACAAAATCTTTCCAATTCATGTGACAAAATTCGACAGTGGCCATCTGAGGATCCACCTAATTTTTGAAAATGTCACGCTCACAACAGCATTGATCAACTCACTCAGAAATCTAAATTATTAATTAATTGACACAGATCTGCCAATTTTGCGTTCGCGGTTCTAAAGGGTGGTAAAACTCAATCGTGGCCTTCTGAAAGTCCATCCAACTTGAAAATTTTTTAGTACCATCAAGAGAGCATGCATCACTTCAACTGAGAACACTCACCAATTCATTAACAATGATTTTGTTTTTTTTTCACTTTTTCAAACTCAATTTCAAATCTCAGTAATATTTATTAATTTTAGATTTTAAATGATTTCGAATATTCCGCGCGAAAGAGAATGCGGCGTTGGTAACCCTCTACTAAGAAAACCCCAGTTATTTACTGTTTTGCCGACAACCTACGGTACCAATGGAACAATAAACTTGCTTTACTTTGCTTTAAAACTTGTTACTTATCTACTTACAAACGAAATTGTATACATTTGGCAGTGCCCATTCGAAACTTCCACAACGTTCTCTGCGTTTTTTTACTAACGTATAAGTTGCATCCCTTTATCTTGCTGCGTAAAGTGCTCAGGGAATCAATTAAAGAACGTGAATAGATAACAATTTAGCAACCGTCGGTTCTTATTTTTTCACTGAAGACTTGATATTTTTCTTTGAATTAACTAGCTGAGTTAATCATTAACAACGACTTGGGGGTTGGAATAGGAATTAGTGCACTAATTAAAATGCACTACCATTTCAGTATATATATAAATTTCGAATCCCCCCAGTAGACGCATTTTCATCTTGAAAAATTTCAAAATTTCGGGAAAATAATCATCCATAATTTTTCAAATTATGCTAATTAAATTTGTTGAATTTTTGAAATTTTAAATTTATGATTTTTTCAATCTTTATATAAAAAGAACAGGGAGCAATCAACAGGAGAATCAACAGATCGACATGAAAGTCGTTCAGAAGCGAGTAATCGGTTGTTTTTCGACTGACATCGAGAAATTGACATAAAATACATGAATTCTCATGAGCGACACTTATGTAATGCGTATGCACAATTGACGATTGATGTTTGCGCGGAAACATTTTTGCATCCGCAAGTGTCATAAGCGTCTTTCCAGCCAGGCACGTTCTTGGCTAACCGTGTTGTTTGTGCACCGTCGACTTCATCCACCACTAATCCTTCGTAAAAAAGACCAACCATGTCATGGCAGCAGCCATTACTCTAATTTCAACTGTCATGGGGCTGTCATGTGGAGGCATCTTAAGCTGGCAAGGCCAAAGCAGCGAAACCAAATTTGGTCAATAGCATCGCAATCTCTTAGTTTTTCCTGAATTTTTTTCGAAAATTTAAAATTTTTTTTATCATTTTGTTTTTTTGTTTTTTAAGGCTTTGCCAAGATTTTATCAAGCTGGCAAGGCCACCAGAAAAAAGCTTAAATTATTGTTTTTTGATACATTTAGGGGTTTTGCAAAGTCGGGTATGGCATGCTGCAGTTTGCAAAACTCACAGATATCGAAAAAAAAATTAATTAACAATTTATATATTATGAACCTTAATTAATCTCTTAAGTATATCATAAGCATTCAAAAATAGGAAATCATCATAACACGACCTCCCCGAGTTTGCAAAAGTCCCAGACCCCATCCAAAATGTAATTAACATGACTTAATTAATTAATTAATTAAGCGCGTGAACGGCTAGTTCTCCAGCGACCATCTTGGTCTGAGAAAAATTCTGTGAATCGGGGCAAAGGTTTAGAGCATCGGTCCAGACTTTGCAATAGTCCCAAAACCCGTCCCAAGGATAATTAACATGACTTAATTAATTAGGCGCGTGAATGGTCAGGACTCCGGCGGCCATCTGGGTCCGAGAATAATTCTGTGAATCAGGGGATAAGTTCAGAGCATCGCTCCAGACTTTGCAATAGTCCCAAGACCCATCCGAAGGATAATTACCATGACTTAATCAGTTAATCAATTAGGCGCGTGCATGGCGAGGGATCCGGCGGCCATCTTGGGCCGAGAAAAATTCTGTAAATGAGGATATAGCCTCAGCTCGTCCTTCCAGACTTTGCAATAGTCCCAAAACCGATCCCAAGGATAATTACCATGACCTACTTAGTTGATTAATTAGGCGTGTGCATGGCCAGTGCTCCAACGGCCATCTTGGTCCAAGAAAAATTCTGTGAGTCGGGAGATAGGTTCAGAGCATCGCTCCAGACTTCGCAAAAGCCCCAAAACCGATCCCAAGGATAATTACCATGACCTACTTAGTTGATTAATTAGGCGTGTGCATGGCCAGTGCTCCAACGGCCATCTTGGTCCGAGAAAAATTCTGTGAGTAGGGAGATAGGTTCAGAGCATCGCTCCAGACTTTGCAAAAGTCCCAAAACCCATCCCAAGGGTAATTACCATGACGTAATTAGTCAATTAATCAAACGCGTGCATGGCCAGGACTCCGGCGGCCATCTTGGTCCGAGAAAAAATACTGTAAATGAGGATATAGACTCAGCTCGTCCTTCCAGACTTTGCAATAGTCCCAAAACCGATCCCAAGAATAATTACCACGACCTACTTAGTTGATTAATTAAACGCGTGCATGGCCAGGACTCCGGCGGCCATCTTGGTCCGAGAAAAATTCTGTAAATGAGGTGGTGGTTACTGATCGAATTTGAGAATGGAAAGTCTCTATATGCCCGGTAGCTTAGAGTATTTGTTTTGAGTCGGTGTCGTGCGGACGCATGTCTACCGCTCTCTGCGAAATATAAATTTCTAACGTACAGCGCTTATAGTACAGTGAAATTCTAAATCGAGTAAAAGTTTTGGCACAAAAGTGTCAAACTTAAAAAACCTCAAAATTCCCTTGGCTCCAAAAAGGAAAGCCAAAATGAGTCCTCCGATGGAAGACCCAAAGAAAACGAAAAAAACCGTTACGAAACCTTCGACTAGTGCGAGCGCAGTTCCCGCTCGCCTCGCCAAACCCTCCGACACTTCTGATGGACCTCAAGAGACTCCAAAACAAATTTCTGTCCCTCCATTAATCATCGAGAATGAAAAAATGGAGACAAAAAAATTAATCAATTTTCTGCAGAGCAACGCCACAGACAAAAATTTCAAGATGAAATTTAATGGAAGTACCACGATCGTCCATCTACGAACGCTCGAGGACTACAACAAAATCGCAAGTATCCTGAAAAGGCAAGATATAAATTTTTTCATTTTCGGTCTTAAAAGTGAACGACCGAAAAAATATATTCTGAAAGGGCTTCCAAGCAGTTTTTCACAAGACGAAATTCAAGCCGAGTTATCAAAACACGGCATCAACGTACTTTCCGTTCGCCAGTTCGTGAAAGTAAACAAAGACGGAGACACCAAAGAAAACCGGCCATTACCGATCTTCGCTATCACGGTTGGCCCGGAAACAACCTTGAGCAGCTTTGCTGAAATCAAAACGATTTTCTACCATACATATAAGGTAGAAAAATATGTAAAATCCCAGCAACCTACCCAATGCTTCAGGTGCCAGAGATTTGGCCACGCAAGCCAACATTGCAACCTGAACCCGAGATGCGTCAAGTGTGCGTCAAACCACGACGTAAAAGTCTGCACTTCCAAAACCCTGAAGTGTGCAAACTGCGGGCTCGCCCACACAGCCAGCTACAGAGAGTGTTCCATGCGCCTAAAATTCATGGAAACTCAGAAAAAACGAGCCCAATCGGCCAGGCCCAGCATGGCGCCATTGGAATTGCCCGCTACACCTCACTCGGCCACGATCCAGAATCTGGAAAGGAACATCCAGGTCCTCCAGTCTCCTGCAGTCCCAGTGCCAACTCCGAGTTCTACTGCCAACACGTCCAGGCCCACCTACGCTTCCTTCTTCCCGACGGCGGAAACCTCGAGAAGGAATCTTATTACACCCACTGCTGAACCTAGGACCATCCCAATGGAAACACATGCTCCCGAATCTCATTTAAGTAGAACTAAAAACTATGTAATTACAGCGAAGCAAGTCCTTGACGAGCTAACAACCCTTAGAATCCCCGAAATCCTTTCAGAGCTTAAAGAGATGAGCTCTAAACTCCAAACAGCCCTTACACCAATTGATAGGATCACAATCATCGCATCCTATGTCCACCTGTTCTTACCCTCCCCAAACACACCTACGATTCTCCAGCAAACATAACCAACATATTAGCAATTAATATTTTTGCGCTCAAGCCTAATCTGGACGAGTTATTACACATCGTCCACAGAAATAACATCAAAATTTGTCTGATTTCAGAGACTAAGTTAAACAGCAAAACGAAGAAAATTAACTTCCCAGACTTCTCGCTGATCAGGGAAGACAGAACGGCCAAAGCAGGTGGTGGTGTTGCGGTGGCGATCCACAAAACCTTGTCACATAGAACTCTTCCGCATGATCTCCTGTCGCTCACCGAATACGTGGGAGTAGAGGTCCAAGTAAACAATAAAAAAACGAAGATCTACTCGATCTACAATCCACCGGATGTCTCAATAGATACAAACCTATTGAGGCACCTATTTTCGGATAGTACTCCAACAATTATTGTTGGAGACTTCAATGCGAAGGACACTGCTTGGACCTCTGCTAGGCCAAACGAATCAGGTAAGATTCTCTCAAATTTTTTGACGGAACAAAAAATTAATCTGCTCTTTCCAGACGTTCCTACACACTACCCTCATAATTCAAACACTCCTAGTACTATTGACCTTTTATTAACAAACAACATCTCTATCATTAATAATTTCACCACACTTTCCGAATCCCCATCCGATCACCTACCATTGTTTTTCTCCCTATTTGGCCGACCGACCTCACCAGAATCATCAAAAATTTTAAACTACGCAAAAACCGACTGGAATAAATTCAAGGATACCTTAAATGATGAGATTACTACACCAAACCCTACTTGTAACAACACTGAAGCAATAGATCAACACATAACACATTTCACCCAAGTCATTCAAACAGCCCTGGATTCCTCCACTCCCATCCGCTCAACCAAATCCACCCACACTCCTATCCCACCCGAAATAGCCTCATTAATAAAGCTAAAAAGTTACATTAGGTCAAGATGGCAAAAAACCCGAAATCGCTACCTTAAATCCGAACTCAATCAGCTGATAAAAGAAATCAGACTTAAATTAACCGAATGGAAACAATCATCGTGGGACAACAAACTCAGGAACATAAACTTAAAAGATCACTCTATTTGGCGCGTAGCAAAATATTTTAATAATACAGGTAAAAGAAAAATCCCCACACTAAAGTCAAACAACACACTCCACACAGAAGACCACGACAAGGCAAATACACTCTGCATACACTACGCACAAATACACGAAATATCGGCCTCCCGAGGCAACAAATCCTTTGAACAACAAGTCACAGGTCATGTGAGAAAAACTATCCTCAAAGCCCCTATCGAAACTCCCATAAAATTCCTCACGAATCCCCGTGAAATCACTTCCGCTATCAAAAAACTAAAAAATAAATCTGCCCCGGGTGTGGATAATATTCCCAATATAGCACTAAAAAACCTCCGAATTAAAGCAATAAGTTTACTAATAAAGATATACAATGCATGCCTCCTCAGACAATATTTCCCGGAACTCTGGAAAGGAGCGGTGGTCATTCCGATTTTAAAGCCCGGTAAGCCCCCTTCGCATCCGGTGAGCTATAGGCCTATTAGCCTCCTACCGGTATTGGCTAAACTCTTTGAGCGTATAATTTTAGCTCGTCTCAAAAAACCCATAGAAGAGTTACAACTAATGCCTATCAATCAATTTGGTTTTCGATCAGAACACTCGACCTGCCACCAGCTGGTTAAAATTACGAATGATATAAAATCCGCGAAAGACCGGAAAGAAGATACCGTTCTTCTTCTCCTGGACAGCGAGAAGGCCTTTGATTCTGTTTGGCCCACAGGCCTTATATACAAACTCGAAGGATTAAATGTCCCTAAATATCTATGTAAAATTTTACTATCATATCTCTCAAATAGATATATCCGAGTTCGAGTCGAAACTTCGCTTTCGAATAAAATAGAAATTGTCGCGGGAGTCCCACAAGGGTCTATTCTCTCGCCTGTTTTGTTCAACTTGTACATTGCTTCTGTTTTTAGCAGAATTCCGAGAAATGTATCCATTGCAGGCTATGCTGATGACATTGCTTTGTACTCAGCTAGCAAATCTATAAACAAAGCTATTAGAAGAATAGAAAATGCTGCTTCTCTCACAATCAGTGAATTAACGAAATGGAAAATTCAGGTGAATGCTGCTAAAACAGAAGCAATCTTATTTACTAGCTCCAAGGCCAAGCCGACTTTAACTATTCGTAGCGATAAGATCACACCAACCGACTCTGTAAAGTATTTAGGCTTACACATCGATTCCAAACTCCTGTGGAGAAAGCATATATCTGAAATCAAGGTTAAGACTAAAGTTATCTTAGTAAGATTGTATAATTTGCTAAAATCACCCGCGCTCAGTCAATCCCTCAAACTTACTCTCTACAAAGGGTTAATTAGGCCCATTATCACCTATGGTTGTCCTGCCTGGCACAATGCAGCGAAAATGCACTTGAATCATCTTCACGTGATTCAAAATAAATTCCTACGAATAATAGGAAATTTTAAAAGAAAAACGACTATTGTGGAAATACACGAAACGCTCGGCATGACAACCATAGGCGAATTTATCGATAGAATAAATGAGACATTTAAATTTAAGCTACAATCCCATCCTAATCCCCAGCTCCAAAACATCAATATTGACATAAAATCCAATTGGTCCCGCTGACCATCTGTTTTGTCCCACGTTTCCATATATCCTTTTCTCTCCTGCCCCTCATGCACCCATTACTTATAAGGTTTTTTAGAAGTTATTTTTCCTTATATCGAGTCATCATGTAAATAATCACAAATATCTGTAATAATGAAAAATTAGTTTACACTTCTTTCAAATTAGATATAAAGCCAACGGCTGGTGATCTAGAACGTAGCACTTAAGATATTAATACTGTATATAGTATGTATATATGACAAATGTTAATAAACAATTTTCAAGTCAAGTCAAGTCAAGCCCGGTAGCTTAGTTGGAAAAGTGCCCGGCGCGTAACTGGGAGTCTCGGGTTCGAATCCCGACTGGGACTATCGGGATTTTTTTCTCTTAAATTTTCCATCTATCTTTAATTAATTTTTTTTTTTTTTGCAAAAGTCCCAAAACCCATCCCAAGGATAATTAACATGACTTAATTAGTTAATTAATTAGTGCACGGCCAGTGCTCCAGCGGCCATCTTGGTTCGAGAAAAATTTTGTAAATCAGGGAATAGGTTCAGAGCATCGCTCCAGACTTTGCAAAAGTCCCAAAACCCATCCCAAATGTCATCAACACCTAATCACACATCTAATTAGTTAATTAATTAATCGCGTGTACGGCAGGTACTCCAGGGGCCATCTTGAGCCGTAAAGGGAAGGATGAGCTGAGGCTCTCCCCTGACTTGGAGAGATTTTTGCAGGTAAAAATGAGCGCTGGCGTACAGGCCACACACGCGTCTAATTAATTAACTAATTAAGTCATGTTAATTATCCTTGGGATGGGTTTTGGGACTATTGCAAAGTCTGGAAGGACGAGCTGCATCTATATCCTCATTTACACGGTTTTTTTCGGACCAAGATGGCCGCTGGAGTACTAGGCGTACACGCGCTTAATTAATTAATTAATTAAGTGATGTTAATTACATTTTGGATGGGGTCTGGAACTTTTGCAAACTCGGGGAGGTCGAGTTATGATGATTTCCTATTTTTGAATGTTTATGATATACTTAAGAGATTAATTAAGGTTCATAATATATAAATTGTTAATTAATTTTTTTTTCAATATCTGTGAGTTTTGCAAACTGCAGCACGGCATACCCGACTTTGCAAAACCCCTAAATGTATCAAAAAACAATAATTTAAGCTTTTTTCTGGTGGCCTTGCCAGCTTGATAAAATCTTGGCAAAGTCCTAAAAAACAAAAAAAAAATGATAAGAAAAATTTAAAATTTTCGAAAAAAAATCACGAAAAACTAAGAGATTGCAATGCAATTGACCAAATTTGGTTTCGCTATTTTGGCCTTGCCAGCTTAAGATGCCTGTCATGTGGCCCGCTATACTGTTTTCCTTCATGTTCAGCCCGATTGGCTTTGAAATGTGCGTCACCATCTTCATCGTCGCGCGTGCTCATATTTCAAATTTAACTAGTGGTGTGCAAATGCGTGTGCCCCATACGGGGCACAAACAAAGCTTCCCGATTTGGCATTTTAGCACAGCATAAGAACGTAACCAAGAAGGTGAGCAACCCCAACAGTGATATCAATAATTGAACTTGCGACTAATAATTACTGCACGCGATCGATTTAGTTTGATTTTTAAGCTCCATAAAAATATTCAACTCGATTTCGTCCGCCTAGTTTTCCTCTCTACCTCTGTACTTTCCCGCTCTTTGACATCCTTCCCGCAATTGTCGACATATTCATTCGCCAACTATATTCTAGTTCAACTCGCGATATGTTCCAAACTATATTGAAAAAAGTCATACTGAATGTGGTTTTCTGCATAAGGAACCACCCTGGTGATATGCATTGTTCCCGTATTTCAAATTGTTCAGACGACCATACCTCCTTAATTATGCAAATTATGGAAATAAATAATTGCACATGAAAGGTGTATTTTCATATCAGGAATTCTCTTTTAGGAAGTTTCCCGATAACTTTAATATTTTACCCAGTGGAACAGTATAAACAATTACAATTGTTAACTAGTGGTGTGAGCATGTGTGTGCCCCATTCGGGACACAAATAAAACTTCCCAATTTGGGATTTCAGCACAGCAAACTAAATTTATTTTTCTCCAATATATCACGGTTAATCACTGTGACCCCTGTTAGTATGATAACCAAAACTTGCAGATTTGAGACTTCTAAACTGACTCATTTATGGAGCAGATAATTATGAATATTTGAGTACAAGCATGGTGAAAAGAATCATGGACAAAGTAATTTCAAATCAAATGTGCTTTACAATTTACAGAACAGGTTCCATTCAACACTTTCTGCTTTATCCCTCACGGTTTTCTCTCTAGGGCGTTATGGACAATTGGGATTGTTCCGAAAAATCGGGAAGTTAAAAAAAACACATACACATAGCCCGCATCTAAAATTTGTCAGAATGATGTAAAATGTTGAGGAAAGTGAAAGTATGCCATCTCTGAAACTCTTCATTAACGGGATCATAACTTCCCTGAACCGGGAGCTTAAACAAAGATTTTTCCCTTTTTTTTTCCAATTTTCCCGAAATTATTGCATTTACTCCGAAATCCAATTTTCGGGAAGCTATTGTAATGACCCCTCAATCGATTTTTTGCCCGATTAGCAAACGGCGTTTTAAGTATACGAAGATGCTGGCCGTCAAATTCTGAGGAAATGTCAGTATGTGTGTGTGTGGGTGTTTGTGTGTGCATGTGTGGAATCCGAATTTTTGCTTAACGATTTCTCACGAACGGCCTGACCGACCTAAATCATCAAGTTCGGGATCAGAGCGTCTTCATGAAAATTGGAACTGATTAGTTTTTGGTTAAAATTGGTCGAGCAGTGTTTTGTTATTAATAATTGAATTGTTCATAATGCTCTATCGCGACGAACCGAATAGTATAACAACAAAAGTTGTGCTCCACGTCAAAATTCACATGCTACATGCAATGACTTTCTCCATAATTTCTGTGATTAAGGAGGTATGGTCGGTTGAACAATAATGACCTTCCCGATAGGGAAGTTATTGTAATGACCCCGAAATTGAACGTTTTCATTTCGATCTGTACCTGGTGTTTTAAGGGTACCAAAATGATCCCAGAAAAATTTTGAGGCAATGTCTGGGTGTGTGTGTGTGTATGTTGGTATGTATGTGCCCTAAATTTTGGTCAATGATTTCTCACGAATGGATACACCAATCGAAGCCATCGAGGTTTCAATCGACGCATCTTCATGTAACTCAGCCCTGATTAGTTTTTGATGGATATTGGTTCAGAATATATATTGTTATTAACCATTTCAATTGTTCATAACGCTATATCTTGTAAACGGTTGGAGTTAGGGAAGAAATTTGTCAACATAAGTTGTTCCTCAGACAAAGATGCACATTTAATGTCTATTGACTTTTTCCCATAGGAAACCCTGTAGCGGAGCATCTATAGCGGAGCATCTATAGCGGAGCATCTATAGCGGAGCATCTATAGCGGAGTATCTATAGAGGAGTATCTATAGAGGAGTATCTATAGAGGAGTATCTATAGAGGAGCGTCTATAGCTATACACACCACATACACACATAAACACGCTCACACATACACCAACTTCGAATTTGACGGGGCTCATTTTGGTATACTTAAAACCCAACTTCCGAATAATTGGGAAGTTAATAACATTGCATAAACTCCACGAATGGCATCCAAAATGTAATCCGCTCGATTCTGAACGGAAATGCTTCGTTTGAGACCGTCATGACAGCGCTGGGTTCATTCATTCACTTATTACATAAATAATTGTTGGAACGGCCATACCTCCTTATAAGGTTATACAAATTACATGCAGGGAGGAATGGAGGGAGTGGGAGCAATGTGAGGAACGGCTGGATGTTGAGGAGCTTGATGGGGATATAAGATATGATGAGTTCTGTGGAGTCCTGAAAAGCTTAAAGAATGGAAAAGCGCTGGGGGAAAACGGCATCACAGGGGAATTTCTGAAGCATCTGCCCGAAAATTGGAAGGTGGAATTGTGGGAGGTGATTCAAAAAGTTTGGGAGGAGGGTCTAGTATCGGAAGGGTGGAACGTGCCACGCATCTTTCCAATCTAAAAGGGGGGCGGGATAAGAGGGATGTGGGAAATTATAGGGGTATTACTCTTCTCAATCTAGGATATAAGTTATTGGTCAGTATCATGGCAGACCGAATGAGTGAATACCTAGAGAGAGAAGACAAATTCAGGTAAAGTCAGGGTGGCTTCAGGAGAAAAAGAGGAACCAGGGAGCAAATCTTCATCCTGAATACATTGGTTGGGAATAGGACAAAACTGAAGAAAGAAAAAGTCTATGCGGCTTTTATCGATGTGAAAGCTGCATGTGATACGGTTGATCGCGACCTACTTTTAGAAAAATTATGAGGATTGAAAATTAGAGGTCACTTCTACTACATGGTCCAGGCAATCTACGACTCATCTGAAAATGAAATAATTACAGGGGAGGGAATTACCAACAGGTTCCAAACAGGGAGGGGCGTAAGACAGGGGTGACCTCTGAGCCGCATTCTTTTCAATCTGTTCATTGGCGATATCGATGATCAATGCGAGAAAAGAAAAGAAGAGGGGAATTGTGATTGGCAGGAAAAAAATTTCCTGTTTCAAATATGCAGACGACATAGTCATGGTAGCAGATGATGCAGTGGAGCTGCAGAATATGTTGAACTCTGCAGAAAAATACTTCCGCAAAAATAGCCTGGAAATTAATGTCAATAAGACGAAGATTATGGTATTCAGGGGTGGGGGCCGAAAAAAGCAAGGGGAAAAATAGAAGATTTACGGAAAGGAGGTGGAAGTAGTGAGTAGCTTCAAATATCTGAGCTATTGGTTCTCATCGCGGAACTCTTACGGGGAACACACTCGCAAAGTGGCAGGGAAAGGAGTTCGGGCAGTCAATGCAGGGCTAAGTTCGCCCAAGAGTCGACTATATATATTAAATACATTAGAGAAATCCGGGGCCCTCTATAGAACGGAGATATTGGGTTTGGTGTGAAGAGTACCCATGGAAAGAGTGCAGGGAAGAGTAGTTAAGATGGGAATGGGAATTTCCAGAAACACTCCTGACTATCTATGGAAGGCGGAAAGCGGAAGAAAATGACTGGTTCATGAGACAAAAAGACGGGTGTTGAAATTCCTAGGGAGTGTAAGCAGCTTGGAAGGAAACAGATGGGTCAAGACGTGTCTGAGAGAAGAACTGAGGGCTTTGGAGAACTGCAATCCATCCATGTAGGGTAAAGACCTGAACAGTACTCTGAAAGAATAGGGAGGGGCACATTTCAAGGAAGTCCTAAAAGGGGGAACGATGGAGAAGAAGGAATTTAAGGAAAAGTTAGGGGAATTTCTCGAAAGAGGAGCCGCGGTAGAGGAGGCCGTGGAAGATGAAAAGATTCCGAACGCCTCGTTTAATCCGTTCTATCAACACTTCGGAAGGCCGGATGAGAAAGAAGGGTACTGGGAAGATAAAGAAGTATCCTGGGGGGATAAGATAATGTGGGCCAGGATGCGATGCGGGAATATTGGAAAGGCGGGAAATAAGGGGTACAAGGAGATAAGTTGTAGGCAATGTGGTAAGGAGCGAGAGGACTTGGAACACATCCTGGAGTGTAAAGAAGTGAAAGGGGGTAAGCTCAGCAGTTGGTGGAAAGATTGGAGGGAGCTAGGTAGGGATGAGTCGATCGTGGAACTGGTGAAGGGAACACCGATCTCGGAAATGTGTAAACTGGTGAGGCAATGGGAGAAGCTTGTGAGGGGGACAGGAGCCCCAGACGAATAATCCGGTTATTGTCTCACGGTATTTGCTTTGGGGTACTTCTAGCATTCCCTCTCGGGATCGGCCTTGTTCTTCTTTCTTTTCTAGGGGTGAGGAAACTAGTTGTTTAACAGAGTACTCCCTGACAATCGAACCGGCGATGAGATGATGGCTTCGTGTACCTTCGGTGTTATTTTTATTTTTCTATTTTTATTCTTTTACGTTGGCCCCAAAAATTATGCGCAAGTGATATCTGGGGCCCGTAAACTTCGAAGTCCCTGGACCGTCTAGGAGAAAAAAGGCTCAAGGCTAGGCCATTTTGCGTATATTTTGTTCTACCTCTATAGTTTTCTATGCAACAGTGACCCTTCTCATTCAATTAATATGCTCATGTGTATGTATGACTGGTATAATAGAATGCTTGGATAGTTAAAATGTATATAGAGTACTGTTCACGTTTTCGTTATATTTTATTGGTGTAATGTATGATGGTGTTGTTTTGTATGTCGGATTTTCTGCATTGGGGCGAGGAGGGGAACAAAATGTAAAAACCCGAAAGGGTATACATCTACTGAATAAATAAAAAACACGTATGTATGAATGAAATAACGTATGAATATCAGATTTTTTTCTTAAACCTATTGAAATAAGCATTGCACTGTAGATGTTTCACTATGTCATCAACACCTGACAGGCATAAAGCTCAAAAAAAAGAAACGCGGTCGTCCTAGAATGTTAAATGATATTTTCCGTACTGCCTTGTACTTTTCCTCGTTCGGGAATTGGTATTAGTCCTGTTCCGAACTTGGAAAAGTAAAAGTCACTACGGAAAAATGTTGTCCACGCTGTCATTCTGGGGACTTTTTGCTCGCGCCATTGCCTGCTCTCGGCTTCGCCTCGAGCGCAAACTTTGCGCGAGCAAAAATCCCCAAAATGACAGCCTGGAAATATACTATGTTAATTTCCCAATTGAAGGAAGTTCTAGTAATGACCCGGAAAATTAAAAGTCTCAGAATTAATTAATTCTAAATGAGCGCCGAAATCCTTATGCAAAAAAACGTAGTAGAATTTTTGTACTCTTTTCCAGTTGCTTACCTGTAAGCTGGTACAACACATTTTTCTCAAAAACTGTATAAGAAATTCGTTGAAACTGTAGTACTTAAATTAGCTCTAAATGAGCTGCAAAATCACAATGCAGAAAAAAAAAATTCTGTTCATTTGTTCATTTTTTGTCTGCTAGCTTACGTATAAGATGGCAGCAACGCATTTTCCTCGGAAACCGGATAAGGAGAAAATTTTGTTTCACCGCAGTAAAACGGCTGTAAAGGAGCTTCAAAATCACAATGCAAAAAAATAAGATTCTGTTCATTTCTTCATTTTTTGTCTGCTAGCTTACGTATAAGGTGGCAGCAACGCATTTTCCTCAAAAACCATATATGCGGGAAAATTTTTTTATCGCAGTAAAATATCTGTAAATAAGCTTTAAATTATGCAATATCAAAAATTTCATTCTGCTATTTTTTACTGCCAGCTTCACGTACGTTGCAAATTGTATTTACATCAGCTTTGAGACTACACGATCGCAAGTTCTAAACAACGCCAGGATTAATCCCACGGATGATCCCAAATTCTGGAAACTACAAACGCCAATCCAGGGAAAAACTTGTTGGATGGTTCACTCTCGATACCCTCTTACAAGTGATAGATTGTGCATTAACGAATACGGAGGTTTTAAGGAGGGGACATCCAGAACACGCTGCAGATTGAGGTTATGTAGTGACCAAGTTGAAGTATGTGATATAAATTTCCCAATATGTAACTAATAGTCGAGATTTATGTCTCAGGAAGTCGGTTACCTTCTTGGGCATGCAACTGTTTCCAAATAAGAGCCGCCCGTGGGCGAGAAAAACTCGGAATTCCAAGAATCATCGGAACTAACTAAATAAAGTGACTGTTTGCATTTTTTTAATTTTTGAATGTTCATATTATTTGCCATTATTTCCGAATGGTTAACATTGTTAAAACTATGAATATTTCTAAAATATTAAATATCCTTGCAGTTCGTGGTTTCTTTTCAAATCTTGAACCTGGATATGACATGATTTTTCATATTTTTAAAAATTTATCAAAAGCTTCAATTTCTTCCAATATTTCATTTTTCAAAATCATTATTACTTTTTTTGTAATGTTCAAAACTGCATTTTTTATTCGTTTTCTTCAATCTCGAATAGCAAGTTTTATTACCTTAATATTTGATCCGGATGCTTATCAACTTTGCTCCTGAACTCTGTAAATGTCTTATCCTCCTCCTCGACCACATTTGCCAAATCCTCATCGACACTTCGTTCGGACATCATAGTTCCAGCTTCACCGCTCCGTACCATGGATTTATATTTTTCCATTTCCCGTTTCTCAATTTCCATTTCATCATCATCGTCCGAATTCTCAGAGATCTCAGCTTCGGTTATGACTTCCAGCTCGGGAAATAAAAATTTGTGGGGTGTGTCGTCCGGTTTTTTGGAAAGATCGCTGCAAATATCTTTGTGGCCAGTCTTCCAGTCAATTATTTGATGGCTTTTGCAACAGTAGCTGATTTCCCGACATCTTGCGCAATGACTAGGGGCTGTTAAGCCACAGACTCGACAAGTTTTTGTCCATTTGTCGATGGCTGATAATTGTAAAATTTAAGCGTCAAATTTCTAATATAAAATGGATCTATTCACTCAGTCATTTATATTTATATAAAATACATATATTGATATATAAAAAGGCATATCTATATCAAATAATTACATTCATTGTATTTATGTCGTTACATATTGTTTATTAAAAATGCGGCATTGGGAGTATTAAATATCCAGAGAAAAGAATTTCAAATATGTAATACAAAAATTAAAAAGTGTCAAAAAGTATGGATTTTTCAAATTTTCGAGTTTACAGTGTCTGTGGTTTTTTGTTAGAAATTGGCGACCTTTAATAGGTTCATTAGATGAAATTTGAAAAAGATTTAAAGGTCAATTTTCCTAATTATGTTTGTTTATTCTTTTCTCAATATAGAAATATCAGAAATAACAATTTTTAAAACGAATTTTTTGAAAGTTACGTTACATTCAGTTCAGGAGAATATGAAAAACTTCCTTTTTCTCGGATCTCCACGTTCCAAGATATTACCAATAGGTTGGTTGTAGTATTTTTAAAATAAAAAAAACATACGGAATTTTCGATTTATATGAGACATTGACATGACAATAGGATTTAAAAAATGGACAAACCAAAATTACTTACTCAAATCTGTTCTCCAATCCTCGCGCTCCTCGGGTGCGTCAAAAGGATAAAATTCATTTTTCCTCCCTAGCTGTTCGCGAAGTACCCGAAGATTTCCACCGTAATTTTCCTTACAACAATCGCTTTTTTTGCAAACAAACACAAAAATCGTTCGATGAAAAGTCGTCTCATTGGCGAAATAGGGCGCATAAACCTGACATAAAAAGACACATGGTTCACCGCAGATTCTACACTCGACGTCTTTCGCATTTGGAACATTTTTTAAATCAAGCCACGCGGGCTCACCCCCGACTTTACTGGGAAAAAATCTACTTTTCAAACGCCATCGCTCACACTCTTCCACAAAACCTATATCAACTTCTCCCATTGTTCCAAATTTAATTTGCGGCGTTTTGGACTAAACACTGTGCACTGGCTGTATTTATATATCGTAAAATTTTGAGGTTAGTTCGGGCGCTTGACGGTTTCACGCCAGATCGATGTATTGCGATGGGCGGATTGTCGGCACTGTCCAACGTCTAATGTTTGTCTCTAAGTTTACGAAATTCTCAACATGTTTAAAATTTGAAAATTTAGAAAAACATATTAGAATTTGTTGAGAAGTTCTTAGGTTGTACGAAACAGGATCTTCAGTTAATCCTATTTGGGTTGTACGGTCAGCTGCAAAAATGTGAAAATTGTTCAAAAAGTTAAAAAATTTGCAAAAGGTCTAGCCGGATAAGTACGGTAAATCCCGGCGAACTTCAAGGTGCCAATTTTTTCACGTTTGTCATCACAAAAAAAAAATTCCACCAAATTTCAGATCATTATCTACACCCCCTGATTTTTTATGAGTGAAAAACTGCTTTTTTCGAGATTTGTTTGCCATTTGTATCCAAGAAATCTCTGAAAAATATGAAAAAATTCTCAAAAATAACAAATGCTTCAAAGTTTGTAAAAATATTTTTTTCAATTCTTTTTAATGAAAAATCAATTTTTACTCATCAATTCTTTGTTTCAATAAATCATATCTATCAATTTTTTCACTAATTTGAAACAAATTCATAAATTGCTACTCAAAATTATCTACAAACAACGGTGAAAGAAATTTGAAAAATCCAGCTGGGCCGTGTTGAAAAAAAATGAAAACCAAAAAATTTCATCGTATTTCCTAAGCAACTGGAAGATAAGCCGTTGTTTGCTTTGAATGAACATGACTCCGCCTGCCATAATTACTTTGTCTGTTAAATAATGTGAAAAGTGAACCATTTTCGAGTTCTTTATTATAGACTTCATTGTTTACACTATTTAAAAACGTAAAATGGATTAAATCTTATATATCTAGTCTTGTGTATTTGAAAAGGCAGACTTCGATGACAGTCGATTCAAATTAAGGTACTTCGATAGTCCATTTAGCGGGCCTAGGGTGGGGATGGAGATCAAAGGCTCCGACTCTCCGCTGCATCATGCGGACAAAAAAATATGAAAATTACAAGTTGTCACGGCTGTATAGAAAACTATTGGATTCTCTTCGTTTTGGTTTTTTATGCTGACTTAATGAGCAAAAAATTATTTTCACGCTTGTAAATTATTTATATTATTTTATTTATAAACCAACATTTCCGTAATATGTTTGGCAACACCGCTATTTGGGTCGATGGAGTTGGCACACGTGTCTCCTGGTCTAGCCAATCATATCCAATACTATACTGTAGAATGTCTGCAGTTTGGCGCAATTTGGCGGGAATAGTGGGTTACGCTGCCGAGGTTATATTGTTCGTGCGCTATCAAAACTTTCATCCCCTTTGATTAAAAATAGCTGTGAAACTTGAAGATGGGAAATTCTGAGAAAAAATCGCAAGTGAGGTATAAAGGAAGGTTCATTAAGGAAAAAGTGAAAAAATATAAAATTGCTGTCCAACGTACGGGAGCATGTGTTGGTTTTGAGGATTTGCATAATGCTTTTGAGAAAGATGGAAAAATTGGGGTAATTAAATTATTGACGAATAAAATTCAATATACACCTCGGAAAATCAATCTCCATGATACGTATGCAAAAATTGCGGAATATGTCGGGAAGTCGTGCAAATAACCACATGAAATTTCTATTGATTTTTGTTGTTTACATGGTAAATAAATCCAATGAGTTTATTGAGTACTTTAAAAAATGTTATGTTGCGTGTTACATTTTATAAAAATAAAAAGGAAAACACTTCTACTTTTCATGTTGATTAATATTTGTTTGGCTTACGAGAACTCTGAGTGTGACTTTGGATATTTGAATCTCCCGCCAACAACGCCCCCCTCCACTAGCGATCTAACCTGCCTTCGGCGTTGTCGTCTTCCACCACTATTTTCCGATAACCTGATACGTTTATGAACATTTCTCAATAATTACACGGAAAAACATTTAAACAAATGTCGATTAATATTCACGGATAATATACACTGTGATTTTGTGAAGTTCAAGTGTTTCCCTTATGGACCATATTTTTTTTTTAATTAGTTGAAAAGTCGGTTTCATTCAACCCTGTACAAATGACTGTTTTTAAATAATTTTTTAACAAAAATCTGGACGGTTGGTCGTTACGGGACTTTCGGCATATACTTTTTTCTTATCACGAGAATATATGCGCAAAGTTTCAAATCAATCCCTTTTCGACATCTATTCCCATTCACTTCCTATCGAAGTACCTTAAGGCAATAACGCTCAGCAGCCAATTTTTTGAAATTTTTATAATACATTCTGTAAATTATTCTGAAGTCGTGTGCAAATTTTCAGAATCCTAGGGAGCATAGCTTTTTTTTATTCATTTTTGCAAAATACGTCATTTAACCCGTGTTCTTACGGGAATTGAGGAAAAGGGTGATAAAACCAAAAAATTCAGCAGCCGAAGTGACGAAATTTTTTTCCCACATTCAATAATTGGAAATCATTTTTTGCCTAAAAACCATATAGCTCCAGAGCTTGGTTTATGAACAATTATTGAAAAAATAAAAACAAGGAGGATTTCGGCGCGCGCCGCCCGAATTCACGGCAACGTCGCAGCTACGGCAATCGCGGTTGATTCAAATGGCTCCGGAGGTAAACAGATCCATGAACCCAATATAATCACGAATAAAAGACCATTATTGCATATATTTAAATATAAAAACCAACTTTATATTTATTCATTCATTGAGCACCAAATTTACCTAGTAATCCAGAAATTATATGAGTCGAATGTTCAAATTTTTTCCTCTAGTATGATGAGATTATTGAACCGATCTGTACTGTGTAACCACCCGTTCCGAAGTAAATGAACTAGTTTAAACATAAATAAATAAAGGAATTCAATTCAAATATAGAAATGAATTTGAAAATAAATAAATGAATTTGAAAATAAATAAATGGAAGTCATGAGGCAAATAGACCATTCGGCATATTCTGATCGAGAGATCCACTTACTCGAGTGGGTGTTGAGTTCATTATTCCAAGTGGTAAAAAAAATATGTAATTCTTTTTTTTTTTTTTTTATTTAACGTCGCTATATTTATGCTCTCTACCGAATTGCTAATCAGCGACGGAGGTCTACGATGTGTTTGTAAACAAAGCACTTATAAATAAATTACATTGGTGCTCGTATCAATCAGCACGGCTAGGATTCGAACTCAGGACCTCCGAGTTACGAATCCATCGCCGTAACCAACCGAGCCATCTTGACTTGACTTGACTTGAAAATTGTTTATTAACATTTGTCATATATACATACTATATACAGTATTAATATCTTAAGTGCTACGCTCTAGATCACCAGCCATTGGCTTTATATCTAATATGATTAAAGTTTAACCTAATTTTTCATTTTTATAATGTTTGTGAATTTTTACATGATGACTCGATATAAGGAAAAATGACTTCTAAAAAACCTTATAAGTAATGGGCGCATGAGGGGCGGGGGAGAAAGGGATATATGGAAAGGTGGGACAAAAACAGGTGGTCAGTGAGACCAATTTGCTTTCTTATCAATGTTGATGTTTTGGAGCTGGGGATTAGGATCGGATTGTAGTTTAAATTTAAATGTCAAATTTATTCTATCGATAAATTTACCTATGGTTGCCATGCCCAGCGTATTGTGCATGCCGACCATTTTATTATCCATACAAATTTATTTTGGACAAATTGAGGATGATTTAAGTGGGTTTGTGCTGCATCGTGCCAGGCAGGGCAACCATAAGAGATAGGTCTGATTAACCCTTTGTATAAAGTAAGTTTCAGAGATTGACTGAGCGTTGGAGATTTCAGCAAATTATACAATCGTACTAGAATAATTTTAGTCTTGACCTTGATATCAGATATAAGTTTTTTCCACAGGAGGTTGGAATCAAGGTGTAAACCTAAATATTTCACAGAAACGGTTGAGGTAATCTTATTGCTACGCAAAGTTAAAGTCGGTTTGGCCTTGGAGCTAGTAAATAAGGTTGCTACTGATGTAGTAGCATTCACTTGAATTTTCCGTTTATTTAAATCGCTGATTTTAAGAGAAGCAGAATTTTCTATTCTTCTAACAGCTTTATTGATCGATTTGCTAGGTAAGTACAGAGCAATGTGATCAGCAATGAATACATTTCTAGGTATTCTGTTAAAAACAGAAGCGATGTATAGGTTGAATAGTACACGGGAGAGGATATCCCCTTGCGGGACTCCCGCGACAATTTGAGTTTTAACGGAAAGTAGTGATTTGACTCTAACCTGAATATATCTATTTGAATTGCTGATTCTGACCAATTCGTGGCGGGTCGAGTGTTCTGAACGGAAACCGAATTGGTTTGTAGGTATTAAGTGTAGCTCATCGATAGATTTTATGAGACGTATTAGAATTATTCGCTCAAAGTGTTTTGCGGGTACCGGTATCAGACTGAGTTTGAGCGCAAAAATGTTAATGGCTAAGATATTTATTATGTTTGTAGGAGGATCGTGGGTGGTTCAGCGGTGGATTCGAACAGGTATGCATAGGATGCGATGATTGTGATTTTATCAAGGGGGGTGTCAGCTCTTTGGATTTTAGAGATCATGTTCTTAATCTCTGAGAGGTTTTCGAGAATTCTAAGGGATTTTAGGTCATCAAGGACTTGTGTCACTGTATTAATAAAGTTTTTACTTGTACTTAAATGTAATGGCGGATCGTCAGTCTCCATCGGAATGGTCCTAGGTTCAGCGGTGGGTGCGTCAACATTCGTTCTTAAGGTTTCCATCGTTGGAAAACAAGAAGCGTAGGATGGCCTGGACATCTTCGTGGCAGTAGAGATTGGCGTAGGCTCGAGGACTGGAGGAGACTGGAGAAAATGGATGTTGCTTTCCAGGTTTTGCATCGTAGCCGAGTGTGGGGTAGCGGGCAGTTCCCGCTCTGCTCTTTTTGGTGCTGGTGGTTGGACTCTTTTTTCATGAGTCTCCACAAATTTGGTTCGTGAGGCGCACTCACGATAGCTCGCTGTGTGAGCTAGACCACAATTTGCGCACTTCAGGGAGTTACTGGTGCAGGTTTTGATGTCGTGATTGCCTGCGCATTTCACACATCTGGGATTTAAATTACAGTGCTGACTTGCGTGTCCAAATTTTTGGCACCGGTAGCACTGTGTTGGTTGTTGGGTTTTGATATATTTTTCTATCTTAAATGTATGATAGAAAATGGTTTTAATAGCAGTGAGGCTGCTCAAGGTTACATCAGGCCCAACCGTAATTGCAAACACCGGTAGTGGCCTACTCTCTTTGCTGTCTCCGTCCTTGTTTGTTTTCACAAACTGCCGGACTGATAATACCTTTATGCCGTGTTTGGATATTTCCGCTTCAATCTCCTGCTCAGTAAAACTGGCGGGAAGACCTTTTATGATAAATTTCTTCGGACGCTCACTTTTTAGACCGAAGGTGTAAAAATGTAAATTTTGCCTTTTCAGGATACTTGCGATTTTATTATAATCCTCCGTCGATTGTAGATGGACGATGGTGGTACTACCATTGAATTTCATCCTGAAGTTTTTGTCCGAGGCGTTGACTTGCAGGAAGTTGATTAATTTTTTGGTCTCCAATTTGTCATTTTCAATAACTATTGGAGGCACTGATGTTTGTTTTTGAGCCTGTTGTGGTCCGACAGGAGTGTTTGAAGGTTTGTTGAGGCGAGCGGGTTTACAGCTCGCACTAGTTGACGGTTTAATAACGGTTTTTTTAGTTATTTTTGGGTCTTCCACAGGAGGAGTCATTTTGGCTTTCCTTTTGGGAGCCAGAGGAAGTTTGAGATTTTTGAAGTTTGACACTTTAGTGCCAAAACTTTGACAAGATTTATAAATTCACTGGACTGTAAGCTCGGTACGTTTGGAATTTATATTTTGTAGAGAGCGGTAGACATGCGTCCGCACGACACCGACTCAAAACAAATACTGGGACCATCTTGACTTGACTTGAAAATTGTTTATTAACATTTGTCATATATACATACTATGTACAGTATTAATATCTTAAGTGCTACGTTCTAGATCACCAGCCGTTGGCTTTATATCTAATTTGAAAGAAGTGTAAACTAATTTTTCATTATTACAGATATTTGTGATTATTTACATGATGACTCGATATAAGGAAAAATAACTTCTAAAAAACCTTACAAGTAATGGGTGCATGAGGGGCAGGAGAGAAAAGGATATATGGAAAGGTGGGACAAAACAGGTGGTCAGCGGGACCAATTGGATTTTATGTCAATATTGATGTTTTGGAGCTGGGGATTAGGATGGGATTGTAGCTTAAATTTAAGTGTCTCATTTATTCTATCGATAAATTCGCCTATGGTTGTCATGCCGAGCGTTTCGTGTATTTCCACAATAGTCGTTCTTCTTTTAAAATTTCCTATTATTCGTAGGAATTTATTTTGAATCACTTGAAGATGATTCAAGTGCATTTTCGCAGCATTGTGCCAGGCAGGACAACCATAGGTGATAATGGGCCTAATTAACCCTTTGTAGAGAGTAAGTTTGAGGGATTGACTCAGCGCGGGTGATTTTAGCAAATTATATAATCTTACTAGGATATCTTTAGTCTTGACCTTGATTTCAGATATATGCTTTTTCCACAGGAGTTTGGAATCGATGTGTAAGCCTAAATACTTTACAGAGTCGGTTGGTGTGATCTTATCACTACGAATAGTTAAAGTCGGCTTGGCCTTGGAGCTAGTAAATAAGATTGCTTCTGTTTTAGCAGCATTCACTTGAATTTTCCATTTCGTTAATTCACTGATTGTGAGAGAAGCAGCATTTTCTATTCTTCTAATAGCTTTGTTTATCGATTTGCTAGCTGAGTACAAGGCAATGTCATCAGCATAGCCTGCAATGGATACATTTCTCGGAATTCTACTAAAAACAGAAGCAATGTACAAGTTGAATAAAACAGGCGAGAGAATGGACCCTTGTGGGACTCCCGCGACAATTTCTATTTTATTCGAAAGCGAAGTTTCGACTCGAACTCGGATATATCTATTTGAGAGATATGATAGTAAAATTTTACATAGATATTTAGGGACATTTAATCCTTCGAGTTTGTATATAAGGCCTGTGGGCCAAACAGAATCAAAGGCCTTCTCGCTGTCCAGGAGAAGAAGAACGGTATCTTCTTTCCGGTCTTTCGCGGATTTTATATCATTCGTAATTCTAACCAGCTGGTGGCAGGTCGAGTGTTCTGATCGAAAACCAAATTGATTGATAGGCATTAGTTGTAACTCTTCTATGGGTTTTTTGAGACGAGCTAAAATTATTCGCTCAAAGAGTTTAGCCAATACCGGTAGGAGGCTGATAGGCCTATAGCTCACCGGATGCGAAGGGGGCTTACCGGGCTTTAGAATCGGAATGACCACCGCTCCTTTCCAGAGTTCCGGGAAATATTGTCTGAGGAGGCATGCATTGTATATCTTTGTTAGTAAACTTATTGCTTTAATTGGGAGGTTTTTTAGTGCTATATTGGGAATATTATCCACACCCGGGGCAGATTTATTTTTTAATTTTTTGATAGCGGAAGAGATTTCACGGGGATTTGTCAGGGATTTAATGGGAGTTTCGATGCGGGCTTTGAGGATAGTTTTTCTCACATGACCTGTGACTTGTTGTTCAAAAGATTTGTTGCCTCGGGAGGCCGATATTTCGTGTATTGCTGCATAGTGTATGCAGAGTGTATTCGCCTTGTCGTGGTCTTCTGTGTGGAGTGTGTTGTTTGACTTCAGTGTGGGGATTTTTGTTTTAGCGGTGTTATTAAAATATTTTGCTACGCGCCAAATAGAGTGATCTTTTAAGTTTATGTTTCTGAGTTTGTTGTCCCAAGATGATTGTTTCCATTCGGTTAATTTAAGTCTGATTTCTTTTATCAGCTGATTGAGTTCGGATTTAAGGTAGCGATTTCGGGTTTTTTGCCATCTTGACCTAATGTAATTTTTTAGCTTTATTAATGAGGCTATTTCGGGTGGGATAGGAGTGTGGGTGGATTTGGTTGAGCGTTTGGGAGTGGAGGAATCCAGGGCTGTTTGAATGACTTGGGTGAAATGTGTTATGTGTTGATCTATTGCTTCAGTGTTGTTACAAGTAGGGTTTGGTGTAGAAATCTCATCATTTAAGGTATCCTTGAATTTATTCCAGTCGGTTTTCGCGTAGTTTAAAATTTTTGATGATTCTGGTGAGGTCGGTCGGCCAAATAGGGAGAAAAACAATGGTAGGTGATCGGATGGGGATTCGGAAAGTGTGGTGAAATTTTTAATGATAGAGATGTTGTTTGTTAATAAAAGGTCAATAGTACTAGGAGTGTTTGAATTATGAGGGTAGTGTGTAGGAACGTCTGGAAAGAGCAGATTAATTTTTTGTTCCGTCAAAAAATTTGAGAGAATCTTACCTGATTCGTTTGGCCTAGCAGAGGTCCAAGCAGTGTCCTTCGCATTGAAGTCTCCAACAATAATTGTTGGAGTACTATCGGAAAATAGGTGCCTCAATAGGTTTGTATCTATTGAGACATCCGGTGGATTGTAGATCGAGTAGATCTTCGTTTTTTTATTGTTTACTTGGACCTCTACTCCCACGTATTCGGTGAGCGACAGGAGATCATGCGGAAGAGTTCTATGTGGCAAGGTTTTGTGGATCGCCACCGCAACACCACCACCTGCTTTGGCCGTTCTGTCTTCCCTGATCAGCGAGAAGTCTGGGAAGTTAATTTTCTTCGTTTTGCTGTTTAACTTAGTCTCTGAAATCAAACAAATTTTGATGTTATTTCTGTGGACGATGTGTAATAACTCGTCCAGATTTGGCTTGAGCGCAAAAATATTAATTGCTAATATGTTGGTTATGTTTGCTGGGGAATCGTAAGTATGTTTGGGGAGGGTAAGAACAGGTGGACATAGGATGCGATGATTGTGATCCTATCAATTGGTGTAAGGGCTGTTTGGAGTTTAGAGCTCATCTCTTTAAGCTCTGAAAGGATTTCGGGGATTCTAAGGGTTGTTAGCTCGTCAAGGACTTGCTTCGCTGTAATTACATAGTTTTTAGTTCTACTTAAATGAGATTCGGGAACATGTGTTTCCATTGGGATGGTCCTAGGTCCAGCAGTTGGTGTAATAAGATTCCTTCTCGAGGTTTCCGCCGTCGGGAAGAAGGAAGCGTAGGTGGGCCTGGACGTGTTGGCAGTAGAACTCGGAGTTGGCACTGGGACTGCAGGAGACTGGAGGAACTGGATGTTCCTTTCCAGATTCTGGATCGTGGCCGAGTGAGGTGTAGCGGGCAATTCCAATGGCGCCATGCTGGGCCTGGCCGATTGGGCTCGTTTTTTCTGAGTTTCCATGAATTTTAGGCGCATGGAACACTCTCTGTAGCTGGCTGTGTGGGCGAGTCCGCAGTTTGCACACTTCAGGGTTTTGGAAGTGCAGACTTTTACGTCGTGGTTTGACGCATCTCAGGTTCAGGTTGCAATGTTGGCTTGCGTGGCCAAATCTCTGGCACCTGAAGCATTGGGTAGGTTGCTGGGATTTTACATATTTTTCTACCTTATATGTATGGTAGAAAATCGTTTTGATTTCAGCAAAGCTGCTCAAGGTTGTTTCCGGGCCAACCGTGATAGCGAAGATCGGTAATGGCCTGTTTTCTTTGGTGTCTCCGTCTTTGTTTACTTTCACGAACTGGCGAACGGAAAGTACGTTGATGCCGTGTTTTGATAACTCGGCTTGAATTTCGTCTTGTGAAAAACTGCTTGGAAGCCCTTTCAGAATATATTTTTTCGGTCGCTCACTTTTAAGACCGAAAGTGAAAAAATGTATATCTTGCCTTTTCAGGATACTTGCGATTTTGTTGTAGTCCTCGAGCGTTCGCAGATGGACGATCGTGGTACTTCCATTAAATTTCATCTTGAAATTTTTGTCTGTGGCGTTGCTCTGCAGAAAATTGATTAATTTTTTTGTCTCCATTTTTTCATTCTCGATGATTAATGGAGGGACAGAAATTTGTTTTGGAGTCTCTTGAGGTCCATCAGAAGTGTCGGAGGGTTTGGCGAGGCGAGCGGGAACTGAACTCGTACTAGTCGAAGGTTTCGTAACGGTTTTTTTCGTTTTCTTTGGGTCTTCCATCGGAGGACTCATTTTGGCTTTCCTTTTTGGAGCCAAGGGGATTTTGAGGTTTTTTAAGTTTGACACTTTTGTGCCAAAACTTTTACTCGATTTAGAATTTCACTGTACTATAAGCGCTGTACGTTAGAAATTTATATTTCGCAGAGAGCGGTAGACATGCGTCCGCACGACACCGACTCAAAACAAATACTGACCGAGCCATCGTTGACTTGACTTGACTTGAAAATTGTTTATTAACATTTGTCATATATACATACTATATACAGTATTAATATCTTAAGTGCTACGTTCTAGATCACCAGCCGTTGGCTTTATATCTAATTTGAAAGAAGTGTAACCTAATTTTTCATTATTACAGATATTTGTGATTATTTACATGATGACTCGATATAAGGAAAAATGACTTCTAAAAAACCTTATAAGTAATGGGTGCATGAGGGGCGGGAGAGAAAAGGATATATGGAAAGGTGGGACAAAACAGGTGGTCAGCGGGACCAATTGGATTTTATGTCAATATTGATGTTTTGGAGCTGGGAATTCGGATGGGATTGTAGCTTAAATTTAAATGTCTCATTTATTCTATCGATAAATTCGCCTATGGTTGTCATGCCGAGCGTTTCGTGTATTTCCACAATAGTCGTTCTTCTTTTAAAATTTCCTATTATTCGTAGGAATTTATATTGAATCACTTGAAGATGATTCAAGTGCATTTTCGCTGCATTGTGCCAGGCAGGACAACCATAGGTGATAATGGGCCTAATTAACCCTTTGTAGAGAGTAAGTTTGAGGGATTGACTGAGCGCGGGTGATTTTAGCAAATTATATAATCTTACTAGGATAACTTTAGTCTTGACCTTGATTTCAGATATATGCTTTTTCCACAGGAGTTTGGAATCGATGTGTACGCCTAAATACTTTACAGAGTCGGTTGGTGTGATCTTATCGCTACGAATAGTTAAGGTCGGCTTGGCCTTGGAGCTAGTAAATAAGATTGCTTCTGTTTTAGCAGCATTCACTTGAATTTTCCATTTCGTTAATTCACTGATTGTGAGAGAAGCAGCATTTTCTATTCTTCTAATAGCTTTGTTTATCGATTTGCTAGCTGAGTACAAGGCAATGTCATCAGCATAGCCTGCAATGGATACATTTCTCGGAATTCTACTAAAAACAGAAGCAATGTACAAGTTGAATAAAACAGGCGAGAGAATAGACCCTTGTGGGACTCCCGCGACAATTTCTATTTTATTCGAAAGCGAAGTTTCGACTCGAACTCGGATATATCTATTTGAGAGATATGATAGTAAAATTTTACATAGATATTTAGGGACATTTAATCCTTCGAGTTTGTATATAAGGCCTGTGGGCCAAACAGAATCAAAGGCCTTCTCGCTGTCCAGGAGAAGAAGAACGGTATCTTCTTTCCGGTCTTTCGCGGATTTTATATCATTCGTAATTCTAACCAGCTGGTGGCAGGTCGAGTGTTCTGATCGAAAACCAAATTGATTGATAGGCATTAGTTGTAACTCTTCTATGGGTTTTTTGAGACGAGCTAAAATTATACGCTCAAAGAGTTTAGCCAATACCGGTAGGAGGCTAATAGGCCTATAGCTCACCGGATGCGAAGGGGGCTTACCGGGCTTTAAAATCGGAATGACCACCGCTCCTTTCCAGAGTTCCGGGAAATATTGTCTGAGGAGGCATGCATTGTATATCTTTGTTAGTAAACTTATTGCTTTAATTGGGAGGTTTTTTAGTGCTATATTGGAAATATTATCCACACCCGGGGCAGATTTATTTTTTAGTTTTTTGATAGCGGAAGTGATTTCACGGGGATTCGTGAGGAATTTTATGGGAGTTTCGATAGGGGCTTTGAGGATAGTTTTTCTCACATGACCTGTGACTTGTTGTTCAAAGGATTTGTTGCCTCGGGAGGCCGATATTTCGTGTATTTGTGCGTAGTGTATGCAGAGTGTATTTGCCTTGTCGTGGTCTTCTGTGTGGAGTGTGTTGTTTGACTTTAGTGTGGGGATTTTTCTTTTACCTGTATTATTAAAATATTTTGCTACGCGCCAAATAGAGTGATCTTTTAAGTTTATGTTCCTGAGTTTGTTGTCCCACGATGATTGTTTCCATTCGGTTAATTTAAGTCTGATTTCTTTTATCAGCTGATTGAGTTCGGATTTAAGGTAGCGATTTCGGGTTTTTTGCCATCTTGACCTAATGTAACTTTTTAGCTTTATTAATGAGGCTATTTCGGGTGGGATAGGAGTGTGGGTGGATTTGGTTGAGCGTTTGGGAGTGGAGGAATCCAGGGCTGTTTGAATGACTTGGGTGAAATGTGTTATGTGTTGATCTATTGCTTCAGTGTTGTTACAAGTAGGGTTTGGTGTAGAAATCTCATCATTTAAGATATCCTTGAACTTATTCCAGTCGGTTTTTGCGTAGTTTAGAATTTTTGATGATTCTGGTGAGGTTGGTCTGCCAAATAGGGAGAAAAACAATGGTAGGTGATCGGATGGGGATTCGGAAAGTGTGGTGAAATTTTTAATGATAGAGATGTTGTTAGTTAATAAAAGGTCAATAGTACTAGGAGTGTTTGAATTATGAGGGTAGTGTGTGGGAACGTCTGGAAAGAGCAGATTAATTTTTTGTTCCGTCAAAAAATTTGAGAGAATCTTACCTGATTCGTTTGGCCTAGCAGAGGTCCAAGCAGTGTCCTTCGCATTTAGGTCTCCAACAATAATTGTTGGAGTACTATCGGAAAGTAGGTGCCTCAATAGGTTTGTATCTATTGAGACATCCGGTGGATTGTAGATCGAGTAGATCTTCGTTTTTTTATTGTTTACTTGGACCTCTACTCCCACGTATTCGGTGAGCGACAGGAGATGATGCGGAAGAGTTCTATGTGACAGGGTTTTGTGGATCGCCACCGCAACACCACCACCTGCTTTGGCCGTTCTGTCTTCCCTGATCAGCGAGAAGTCTGGGAAGTTAATTTTCTTCGTTTTGCTGTTTAACTTAGTCTCTGAAATCAGACAAATTTTGATGTTATTTCTGTGGACGATGTGTAATAACTCGTCCAGATTAGGTTTGAGCGCAAAAATATTAATTGCTAATATGTTGATTATGTTTGCTGGGGAATCGTAGGTGTGTTTGAGGAGGGTAAGAACAGGTGAACATAGGATGCGATGATTGTGATCCTATCAAATGGTGTAAGGGCTGTTTGGAGTTTAGAGCTCATCTCTTTTAGCTCTGAAAGGATTTCGGGAATTCCAAGGGTTGTTAGCTCGTCAAGGACTTGCTTTGCTGTAATTACATAGTTTATAGTTCTACTTAAATGAGATTCGGGAACATGTGTTTCCATTGGGATGGTCCTAGGTTCAGCAGTGGGTGCGATAAGATTCCTTCTCGAGGTTTCCACCGTCGGGAAGAAGGAAGCGTAGGTGGGCCTGGACGTATTGGCAGTAGAACTCGGAATTGGCACTGGGACTGCAGGAGACTGGAGGGACTGGATGTTCCTGTCCAGATTCTGGATCGTGGCCGAGTGAGGTGTAGTGGGCAGTTCCAATGGCGCTATGTTGGGCCTGGCCGATTGAGCTCGTTTTTTCTGAGTTTCCATGAATTTTAGGCGCATGGAACACTCTCTATAGCTGGCTGTGTGGGCGAGTCCGCAGTTTGCACACTTCAGGGTTTTGGAAGTGCAGACTTTTACGTCATGGTTTGACGCACACTTGACGCATCTCAGGTTCAGGTTGCAATGTTGGCTTGCGTGGCCAAATCTCTGGCACCTGAAGCATTGGGTAGGTTGCTGGGATTTTACATATTTTTCTACCTTATACGTGTGGTAGAAAATCGTTTTGATTTCAGCGAAGCTGCTCAAGGTTGTTTCCGGGCCAACCGTGATAGCGAAGATCGGTAATGGCCTGTTTTCTTTGGAGTCTCCGTCTTTGTTTACTTTCACGAACTGGCGAACGGAAAGTACGTTGATGCCGTGTTTTGATAACTCGGCTTGAATTTCGTCTTGTGAAAAACTGCTTGGAAGCCCTTTCAGAATATATTTTTTCGGTCGCTCACTTTTAAGACCGAAAGTGAAGAAATTGATATCTTGCCTTTTCAGGATACTTGCGATTTTGTTGTAGTCCTCGAGCGTTCGTAGATGGACGATCGTGGTACTTCCATTAAATTTCATCTTGAAATTTTTATCTGTGGCGTTGCTCTGCAGAAAATTGATTAATTTTTTTGTCTCCATTTTTTCATTCTCGATGATTAATGGAGGGACAGAGGTTTGTTTTGGAGCCTCTTGAGGTCCATCAGAAGTGTCGGAGGGTTTGGCGAGGCGAGCGGGAACTGAACTCGCGCTAGTCGAAGGTTTCGAAACGGCTTTTTTCGTTTTTTTTGGGTCTTCCATCGGAGGACTCATTTTGGCTTTCCTTTTTGGAGCCAAGGGAATTTTGAGGTTTTTTAAGTTTGACACTTTTGTGCCAAAACTTTTACTCGATTTAGAATTTCACTGTACTATACGCGCTGTACGTTAGAAATTTATATTTCGCAGAGAGCGGTAGACATGCGTCCGCACGACACCGACTCAAAACAAATACTGAGCCATCGTCTTGACTTGACTTGAAAATTGTTTATTAACATTTGTCATATATACATACTATATACAGTATTAATATCTTAAGTGCTACGCTCTAGATCACCAGCCATTGGCTTTATATCTAATATGATTAAAGTTTAACCTAATTTTTCATTTTTATAATGTTTGTGAATTTTTACATGATGACTCGATATAAGGAAAAATGACTTCTAAAAAACCTTATAAGTAATGGGCGCATGAGGGGGGGGGGGGAGAAAGGGATATATGGAAAGGTGGGACAAAAACAGGTGGTCAGTGAGACCAATTTGCTTTCTTATCAATGTTGATGTTTTGGAGCTGGGGATTAGGATCGGATTGTAGTTTAAATTTAAATGTCAAATTTATTCTATCGATAAATTTACCTATGGTTGCCATGCCCAGCGTATTGTGCATGCCGACCATTTTATTATCCATACAAATTTATTTTGGACAAATTGAGGATGATTTAAGTGGGTTTGTGCTGCATCGTGCCAGGCAGGACAACCATAAGAGATAGGTCTGATTAACCCTTTGTATAAAGTAAGTTTCAGAGATTGACTGAGCGTTGGAGATTTCAGCAAATTATACAATCGTACTAGAATAATTTTAGTCTTGACCTTGATATCAGATATAAGTTTTTTCCACAGGAGGTTGGAATCAAGGTGTAAACCTAAATATTTCACAGAAACGGTTGAGGTAATCTTATTGCTACGCAAAGTTAAAGTCGGTTTGGCCTTGGAGCTAGTAAATAAGGTTGCTACTGATGTAGTAGCATTCACTTGAATTTTCCGTTTATTTAAATCGCTGATTTTAAGAGAAGCAGAATTTTCTATTCTTCTAACAGCTTTATTGATCGATTTGCTAGGTAAGTACAGAGCAATGTGATCAGCAATGAATACATTTCTAGGTATTCTGTTAAAAACAGAAGCGATGTATAGGTTGAATAGTACACGGGAGAGGATATCCCCTTGCGGGACTCCCGCGACAATTTGAGTTTTAACGGAAAGTAGTGATTTGACTCTAACTTGAATATATCTATTTGAATTTCTGATTCTGACCAATTCGTGGCGGGTCGAGTGTTCTGAACGGAAACCGAATTGGTTTGTAGGTATTAAGTGTAGCTCATCGATAGATTTTATGAGACGTAATAGAATTATTCGCTCAAAGTGTTTTGCGGGTACCGGTATCAGACTGAGTTTGAGCGCAAAAATGTTAAGGGCTAAGATATTTATTATGTTTGTAGGAGGATCGTGGGTGGTTCAGCGGTGGATTCGAACAGGTATGCATAGGATGCGATGATTGTGATTTTATCAAGGGGGGTGTCAGCTCTTTGGATTTTAGAGATCATGTTCTTAATCTCTGAGAGGTTTTCGAGAATTCTAAGGGATTTTAGGTCATCAAGGACTTGTGTCACTGTATTAATAAAGTTTTTACTTGTACTTAAATGTAATGGCGGATCGTCAGTCTCCATCGGAATGGTCCTAGGTTCAGCGGTGGGTGCGTCAACATTCGTTCTTAAGGTTTCCATCGTTGGAAAACAAGAAGCGTAGGATGGCCTGGACATCTTCGTGGCAGTAGAGATTGGCGTAGGCTCGAGGACTGGAGGAGACTGGAGAAAATGGATGTTGCTTTCCAGGTTTTGCATCGTAACCGAGTGTGGGGTAGCGGGCAGTTCCCGCTCTGCTCTTTTTGGCGCTGGTGGTTGGACTCTTTTTTCATGAGTCTCCACAAATTTGGTTCGTGAGGCGCACTCACGATAGCTCGCTGTGTGAGCTAGACCACAATTTGCGCACTTCAGGGAGTTACTGGTGCAGGTTTTGATGTCGTGATTGCCTGCGCATTTCACACATCTGGGATTTAAATTACAGTGCTGACTTGCGTGTCCAAATTTTTGGCACCGGTAGCACTGTGTTGGTTGTTGGGTTTTGATATATTTTTCTATCTTAAATGTATGATAGAAAATGGTTTTAATAGCAGCGAGGCTGCTCAAGGTTACATCAGGCCCAACCGTAATTGCAAACACCGGTAGTGGCCTACTCTCTTTACTGTCTCCGTCCTTGTTTGTTTTCACAAACTGCCGGACTGATAATACCTTTATGCCGTGTTTGGATATTTCCGCTTCAATCTCCTGCTCAGTAAAACTGGCGGGAAGACCTTTTATGATAAATTTCTTCGGACGCTCACTTTTTAGACCGAAGGTGTAAAAATGTAAATTTTGCCTTTTCAGGATACTTGCGATTTTATTATAATCCTCCGTCGATTGTAGATGGACGATGGTGGTACTACCATTGAATTTCATCCTGAAGTTTTTGTCCGAGGCGTTGACTTGCAGGAAGTTGATTAATTTTTTGGTCTCCAATTTGTCATTTTCAAAAACTATTGGAGGCACTGATGTTTGTTTTTGAGCCTGTTGTGGCCCGACAGGAGTGTTTGAAGGTTTGTTGAGGCGAGCGGGTTTACAGCTCGCACTAGTTGACGGTTTAATAACGGTTTTTTTAGTTATTTTTGGGTCTTCCATCGGAGGACTCATTTTGGCTTTCCTTTTTGGAGCCAAGGGAATTTTGAGGTTTTTTAAGTTTGACACTTTTGTGCCAAAACTTTTACTCGATTTAGAATTTCACTGTACTATAAGCGCTGTACGTTAGAAATTTATATTTCGCAGAGACCGAAAGACATGCGTCCGCACGACACCGGCTCAAAACAAATACTGAGCCATCGTAGGCCTCAAAAAAAAAAAAAAAAAAAAAAAATGTAATTCATGGCTGAAAAAATTAAAAACTCATGGGATTTAAAAATAGTTCAATTACAGAGAATTCCTGTATAAGCCTGTAGTGACTTTCAAATCTCTAATGTTAACTTTAACTTGAGATAGTTTTTGACGAACGATTGCACTCAAGTTTTTTCTGAGGTTATGTCACCTTGTTCGTATTGTGTCACGTCGAACGTTCAAAAATTCGCGGTTAAGGGTTACCAACCCCGTGAAACATCGCTGTTGCTACGTTTTCTTCAAAATTTCATCAATTTCATTAATTCATGAAAAATGTATTGCAAAATTATTTGATACATATATTATATCTTGATGAATTCGTTGATGTTTAATATCTTTTTTAGAATCGCGAGGTGTGGACATAGCATCCACTTAGGCATTTTATACAAGTTGAGATTCATTGTTCAGGGGTTGGATTTTTCAGAAAAATCATCGTGCCCCCCCCCCCCGTTCCATCGCCTACAGTCTGTCTGCGCTCGAAATACCTTAATCATTTAATTGAATTTTTACTCGAATTCGCACTTCACCATAGTTAGCGGGGGGGGGGGGGGGGGTTGGAAGATAATTAAAACAATGATATTGGTATCTCTTCCTTTCTCAATGGTGAACAATGGTACGTTATTTATAAATTTTTGGTATGCGTAGTTTTTGCAAAAACAATTTATGAAAAAATGGCCTATAGTTAGCGGGGGGATTGATGCAAAAAATCTGAAAAAATTAGTTGTGTAGAGAATTCAATGGTACACAATGGTACAATATTATTAACGCTAAAAAAAAATTTGTTAACTATGGTCAAGTGCAATTTTTACTGATGGATTCTACAGTTCCGGAGTCTATGCTGAACGAGGAGTGGGTGTAAGGCCAAGTGAGAGAGGCGGAAATCCGAAAATTGCGCTCGAGCGACAGAGGTTAGCTGTCAAAATCAACTCCAAATTTTGAGTTTGATGCGTTAAACGATAAATACCATATTCACATTCAAATCCGAGATAACGTGTTGGACCATTTTTATAGATTCAATGGAATATACGCGTGGAAGGGGGGGGGGGGAGAGGAAATCAGGATTAGTTAATTAACAATTTTAATTGTTATCTGAGGTGATGGTAGGACCTGATGGGTATCTGAGGTGTGACATTTCTAAATGTCACAAAACTTGGAAAAAATAGAAGACATAGAAGTACACAAAAGTTGATTAACAAACCACAATTAATTAATCAACAATTATTATTGTCATCTGAGGTGATGATTGGTCTCTCGAGTGTGACAAAACTTCTAAAAACTGGGTGGAACTTCATTAAAAATCATGATTAATTAATTAACAATTTCCATTGTCATCTAAGGTGATGATTGGTTTCCTGAATGTGACAAAACTTGGAAAAAATAGATGGATCTTCAGAAAGGGCTCTCTGGAGTTTTGTCACCACCTAAAAGTGCACAAAAATCAATTAGCAAATCATGAATAATTAATTACCAATTTGAATTGTTATCTGAGGTGATGGTAGCATTTCTGAATATGATCGAGCATGTAAAAAATAGGTGGACCTTCAGAAGGCCACTTTGGAGTTTCGTCACCACCTACAAGCGCACAAAAGTTAATTAGAAAATCATGATTAATTAATTAACAATTTTAATCATCATCTGAGATGATGGTGGCTTTTGTGAATGTGACAAAACTTGGAAAAAATAGGTGGACCTTCAGAAGAATCATATTTGTCTGATAGAAGACATCAAGTTAGGGCAAATGCTTATGTCTCTGAAGAGTTTGAGGTCACATCTGGCGTGCCGCAAGGGTCACACCTAGGACCCCTACTATTCATGTATGCTGATGATTTGAAAATCTATCGGGAAATGGCAAGAGAAGAAGATGGTCGTATATTGCAATCAGACCTGAATGAGCTGCATAATTGGTGATTAGCGACTAGTCTTAATCTGAACATCAATAAATGTGCCAGTATGTGTTTCTCGCGATCTCGATCTTGGTCTTCCAGGCCTGCTGAGTATTTTTTACGAGACCAACCCCTTCTAATTGTTGAGACTATTAACGATTTGGGGATTGTTATAGACAACAAACTCAAATTCGAAGGGAGAGTTCATCAATCCCCATACACTAGTTCACCGTTACTTGACCCTCATTAGACTTATCTTGGAATATTGCACGATTGTGTGGTGTCCCTATACTGCTGTCATTATCAGGAGACTCGAGAAAGTACAGAACAAATTCTGCCATTATCTGCTATCGTGGCTCCGACGAAGAGGAGAAGTGTCATCTAAGGGAGAGTTACTTCATGATCTTCAACTGAATGGCCTGACTTGTCGACGTCTACGAAATGATCTGTCGTTTTTCTACAAAGTGGTAAACGGACTGATCGGATGTCCTGAGATACTTCAAAGTGTGGGTTTCTGCTGTCCAAGGCGTGGATTAAGAAATAATAAGATCCGTTTACTTTATACTGTAAAAACTAGTAAAACTTGCATCCAAAAAGGCCCGTGTAATAGAATCGCTGGATCAGTAAATGATTATTGTATGTCACTAAATCTTTTTGGGTGTTCATATCAAACTTTTGCGTCGAATGTTGAATCTCACATCAAAGACTGTGACCATCTGAAGTGACGCATGCGCAACTATACAGTTACTTCTCAAACTTTGTTATATCGTACATTATCAGTAACAATTATATAAAGAACTACAAAGAAATACATGAATTATAATATTTCCGTTCGTATAAAGCCGATTGGCGTTAAAACAAATGAATAAATCATTTGTTGATTAACGTTTGTGCACTTCTAGGTGGTGACGAAACTCCAGAGTGGCCTTCTGAAGGTCCACCTTCTTTTTCCATGCTCGATCATATTCAGAAATGCTACCATCACCTCAGATGACAATAATAATTGTTGATTAATTAATTATGGTTTGTGAATCAACTTTCGGTGTGACTATTCGCAACAAACACGGGTGGTCTACGGGGGCCCCGTAGAGTTAACCTCAGATACGGGGTAATAATGACAGATACGGGTTGAGCATGGAGAATAGAAGGGAAGGAGCCCGAACGAGGTAGAAGTGGGGGTAGACTTTTGAGGACCGAATCTACGTCGTGCACGGGGACTCTCAAACGATCCGCACGTAGCGCTGATGCTTGGCTTATCGACAATACAGTTTTAACCACTGTATCGCCTAGTGCTGCCTTTGACGGCGAAAAGCCAAAATAGAGCCTCATTCCACCGGGAGCTGGACAAGAGCAGAGCTGTAATTCCCGTGCGGTGGAAATGGGTTAAACTTAGGATTTTGATAGGATTTAATTAGGATTTCGTTGTTTCCACCGAGATTTTTGTCGATGTTCCATTCAGCTCTCCTCTCCTTTAGCTCCCAGTGGAATGAGGCTCATAGATAATGAATACACAACAATTACTTTAGGTAACTTTCGAAGAAGTTTCCATGGATCTTTTTGTTTTCGAATGGAACCATTGTCCTCGATGATTTCTCACATTTTCTAATTCGAAATGATCTAGAATGGTCTGAACGGTGAAAATACAAATTTTGCATCAGCCTGTCTGCGGTTGGGTCACTTCAGGCACTTTTTCTATACTGTTTGTATAAAAATTATTTGTTCAATAATTGATATTAGGCACAGCTTACCCTCTGCCGAATTTCAGCTTAATCGCATCATTAGTGGTTTAGAAATATCTATTTCTTTTTTTGCCTCTTTCACGAATATCTCCCTTCATATTTAGCCTATTTCATTTTTTGTGGAATCTTCATTGTGAGATGTAATTAGAAAAGATTTATGGGCAATTCCTGGCGCATACTCAAATTGATGCAAACCCCGATTTTTGTTTATTTTATTAACGCAAATTGATATGTTTATAATTAAGTACTCTATCAATCTCAAATTCATCTGAATTTTCATTACCTTATTATTACTCGTGAGCCTAATATTTTTGACGATCGCTTGAATCTTTATAAATCCATCTCGCGAACAAATGAACCGAATCGAATGACGAAAAAATGCTTTTGTTTGTTTTTCCAAATACTTTTCGAAGTAACATATTCCAGTATCATAGCAGCGACTGTTAATACACTTTTTGATTTTTCAATTCTTAAGTTGCAATATTTACGCAAGAGCCAGTCGGAAAGCGACAATTTTTTTTATTGTACGATGAAATACCATCAGAAAATACGTTTTTACGTATAATTTTCTAACTGTATTCGTTAATGAATAGGGTAGCTGATTTAGCATATGTGTTCCAAAGAAAATCGGATTTACTTCAACTTTTCTGAATTTCACTTGGGATTCTTATCCACTCATCTCCTGTTACATCAATTGAGATACTGACTTGAACTTCTGCATAACGTTTCAGTTTAACACTTGAATGAGCCGCCGATAAAATGGTCTGAAATGTTATGTTCAATTGCTTGATCCAAAGATTCTGTATGTATGACGATAACCCTGGTTCGCTGAACCAAAAACTGGCCCTTCGGCTATTATAATGATTCCAAAACCTTGGATCTTTTATACGATAGTTTGAATTAGTCATAACGTACTCTGTTTCAAATGTCAGCTGAATTGGCTCAGTACTTTATCATAAATATCGAATTATATGTTTATCGTTTCTCGTAGATATCTCCTCTTACACTGAAGTGATTTCATTTGTTTTCAATATTCGTGTCAATGACATCTATGAGATGCAATTTAAGTTAGGAGTGACTGAATAATTTTTACGGCTTTAAGCGCGAAAAACGCGATTTAGCCGAGTAAAGCAAGGCATTGGAATCGCGGTTTAGGTTCAGTGCGCCTAAAGCCGCAAATATATATGGGTCTTTCCGTCAGCTCATAAGGCCTATATCGTATTCATTTTTGTTTCGTGTTTTTATCACCACAAAGAATTCCATATCAACTTTTAGGTCTTCTACTTTAGTATTAACAAAGTTAAAGATATAACTAGGTTCCTGCACAAATCAATTTAAAATGAATTTTCAATGGGGAAGGATGCATTTTTTGAAAAAATGGAAAGGCACTTTTTTGTCAATATTATTTTCAAATAACGGAGAGGTATAAAAACATTGAAAGAGACCAGTCATTATTTTACTTTATAGCATTGTCAACCACGAGTAACCCGAGCAAGTTTTATGGGGCTCCGACGCGTGGAGGATTACCGCCCCCACCTGCTTACTCTATTGCGTTACCTGCCTGCAATCATTATTTAGTTTCGTCCCTAGTCATTTCAAATACGCGATGAACTTATTGCAATCATGTATCTAAAAACACCTATATGAAAAATATAACTTTATAAATTTCTGGATCGTCGAAGCTATTGTTTTACCCCCGAAAAAGTTTCAAGGTGTTTTCAACGTTTCTATATTAGTCCAAAGAAAATGTAGTCGAAAATTACCCTGAAGGATTTCTCGCGAACAAATTATGCGATCGAGGTTCTGAATGCCACAATGGAAACGTCTTCGTGTAAGAGAGTTTTTTAGAAATTGCACTCAAATCAGTGATTTCCGTATTTTTTTCTTTTTATTCGTCTCTAGAAGGAATTAATTTTGACAGCTCTAGTCTCACATTACAATTTGCCATAAATACAATCACGGAGAAAACAGAAACATTGGATAATCGACGGATCGCAAAGCATTTTGCGAAGATGTGGCGCCGTGAAAAATCGGGGATGAAACATCGCGAGAAGTCCGAATATCTTCGCATTATATGCCAGTCAAATGGCAAATTTTCCCGTTATCTCCGGTTTTTCAACAGCGTCAACTCGGATTTTTCCCGATGTGGTCACTCGAAGGGCCGCCTTTGTACGTATCATCGGAAAAAGCCCGGCGATCTCGGAAAATTTTCCGATTTATTTTATCCGTGTACTTTGAGATGATTGATATCCATGTGCACATGTGCACGCGAAGCGTGTGTGAAAACCTGCCCACGCACATTGTATCAAAAAATCCTGTTCGACACATGGACAGAAGTAACTTTTCTGCCTCCTGTGATGCAAAGCTCGCCGTCGGCTCGTTTTGCAAACTCACAGTCGCCAGAAAAGTTGCTTATGCCCTTGTGTCGAAATAGTATCTTACGATACAAGTGAAAAAAGTTTTATGATACTGGTAAAAACAAGCAGGCGGTCACACTTATGTCTTAACTTTGCTCTTCTTCCATAACGTACTTCTTCAATTGCCACCATAATTGCATTCATAATATACTCCCGAATGGTACGTCTGGATATAATTTCCTGATTATTTTTCGCATCCAAATTTCAGCCAATAGAATTGCACTATTCGACGTTATTTTGTATCTATACGGTATAGGAGCAAATCCACGTCAACACCGAAGCCCAAAACACTTGATGCCGGAGACCTTGTTGGTGATTTTTTCTCAAAAAGGTGAATCTCTGACACCAATTTTGGAAAAAAAAGTAAAAAAAAAAATAATTGAGAGAATTATGATTTTTTGAAAATTACATCTTTTTTTTAGATTTGAAACGAGTTCTTACATTTTCACTAATATCTGAGCTATGGATAGACCGATCGACTTCTTGACTCACATACTCAAAGAGGACGAGAAATCCTTTAAAATAAGCCCTTATTAAAGCCTTTCGCATTCCTTTTATGGCAGTTAGGCTGAAAACCGTTTTTTTATTTAATCGCTAATAACTTACACAGTTAATTTTTTAAAAATCGAAAATTTTTACTAAAAATCGTTTCTAGAATTGCGAACATTCTGAGAGAATTAGAAAAAGAGTTGGCCAGTAGTTTTTTTATATCAATTTTTAAAAAACCAAATTGGTAAAAATCCACGGAAATTGCAATTAATTATGCCATGAGCCAATTCTGGTGCAAGATTATGTGCTTTTAACATTGGAATGCTGAGAGCGGAAAGAGTTCAAATTATTCCTTCAACTCCAATTGTTCTCTATAATTATTCCAAGGAATTATGTTTTGCTAAGATCGTTATAATTTCCTAAATATTGTAATATAAGAGATATCAAAGGGTCATGCAAGAGTTGCCGCCGAGATTAGTCGATAAATATTTTGAAGAGATCATCACGGTCTAAACAAAATCGAAACATTTGGAATGGTGTATACATTGCATAGGTGCATATCGTCACGATTTTGAGAGGGCATGGGTATACCTGGATAATATGGATAACATGGAGATATACCATCGATAACATGGACATATATCGATATATGGATGATATAAAAACAGTAGAAAGGAAAAAAGTCGAGACCCAGGCCAAATAAGTCCTCCCAACATCGTGACGTGATGCACCTATATGCAATGTCTTTGAGGTTGCGCTGATTCCAAAACTTTCGATTTTTTTTCAGACCGTGATGATCCGTTCAGAATATTTATCGTCTAATCTCGATGGTAACTCTATGTCGTACTAAATTGAACGATTTTTTAAGATAAAAAAAGAAGTGTTTTTTGGCGATGGATCCCAACGGTTTGCCTTCCAAAGAAGGCCGCTTCTGGATTTTTCTTTCATTAATACTATAATGGAAATATATTTTTCAGAGATCCCTTTGAATTTTGTAGTCAAGCAATTCACTATAAATTACATTTTGGAGTGGTTTAGACAGTTAATGCCTTCAATTTGGTTTCTTTCGGAATAGACATTTCTCATATAATATGTTCAAATGAGATCGTTACAATTTTTGGTACTCTCGAATGTGCAGAAGATGTTGAAGGGCCGTAAGGAACTAACAGACTAACTGATATTTCGTTATCACGGAATCAAAATCGAATTAGAGCACCCAAAAGAGGCCCTCTGAGGAAGATGAACCGTTGGGACATATCGCTGAGAATTATTTCATTTTCTATCTTGAGAAATCCTTCAATTGGGCATAACCGAGAGTTGCCGTCAAAATCAGACGATAAATATTTTGAAGAGATTATCACGGTCTGAAAAAAAATCCAAAGTTTTGGAATCATCGCAATGTTGAAAGATATTGCATAGGTGCATCTCATCACGATTTTGGGAGAACTTATCTGGCCTGCGTCTCTACTTTTTTTTATTTTTTCTGTTTTTATATCGTCGATATATCGTCACGATAAATTCTCGATAAAAACAGAAAAAGTCGGGACCCAGGCAAGGTACGTGCTCCCAAAATCGCGACAATATGTCCCTATGCAATGTTTTTCGAAATTGCGACGATTCCAAAACATCCCATTTTTTTTAGGCCGTGATGTCTACAAAATAATTATTGTCTGATCTTGATGGCAACTCTAGTATGACTATTTATCAGGCCATTTCATACATCATCCCATTACATGGAAGTACATGTAACTGTGAAGAAATCTCTGATATCTCTTTTATTATAAAATTTAGGGAATTATGAAGATCTTGGTAAAAAATGATTTATTGGAATAATTGTAGAGAACACTTGAAGTTGAAGGAATAATTTAAACTCCGAACTCTTTCCGCTCTCAATATTTCAATGTTGAAAGCACATAATCTTGCACCAGAATTGGCTCATTGCAAAACGAATTGCAATTTTCCTGGATTTTTACCATTTCCCTTTTTTAAAAATTGATATGAAAAAAAAACTACTGGCCAACTCTGTTTCTAATTCTCCCAGAATGTTTTCAATCCTAGGGAATATTTTTGGTAAAAATTTTCGATTTTTTAAAAATTAACTTTTTAAGTTATTAGCGATTCAAGGAAAAAACGGTTTTCACCCGAACTGCCATAAAACGAATACGAAAGTCTTTAATAGAGGTTTATTTTGAAGGATTTCTCATCCCTTTTGAGTGTGTAAATCAAGAAGTCGATCGGTCTATCCATGGCTCAGATATTAGTGAAAATGTAAGAACTCGTTTCAAATCCAAAAAAAAATGTAATTTTCAAAAAATCATAACTCCCTTAATTTATTTTTTTTTAACTTTCTTTGTTTCAAAATTTGTGTCAGAGATTCACCTTTTGCAATTGCGCATATCTCATTTGAAAATGGGAATTAAGACTTAGAAATTTAGGACAAACTTCCCATTGGCATCCCAGATAAGTAGTAAAAAATGGAGAATAGGTAAAATTAAAACGCCGAAAAATAGGTTAGTAATTGACGGAATGACTCATATAGATTGTTATACTTGACATTTTTCAAAGCAATAAATAATATTAAATAAGTTTTCAATAACAATTCGTGTAACAGTTTAATAAGTTCGGTATATTCGGTGATTGTGAATTTCTAACATTACACGAAAAAAAAAACAATCGATTTGGGTATATTGCAAAAACCGATTCGAACATATAAATATATAAAAATATAACGAAATGAGAGATATTTTATCGCTGAATTGGACATATTCCAGTATGTATTTATTTTTTAATTCTTTAATTTTTTAATTTTCAAAATTTTAGCAATTTTAAAAATTTTCAAAATTGTGAAAATTGTGAAAATATTGTGAAATTTTTTTAAAGTTTTCAAAATCTTCAAAGTTTTCCAAAATTAAAAAATAAAACAATAAATAAATTCTGAAATATCTCCGATTCATTAATAACATATCTCCCATTCGGAGATGAAATAACTTCGATTCGGAGATGAAATATCTCCGATTCGGAGATAAATATCTGCGATTCGAAGATAAAATATCTTCAATTCGGTAATAAAATATCTTCGAATCGGTTTTTACATCCAAATCAATTTTCTTTCCGTGTTATTATCGATTCATTTTGGTAATGACCACTACAGAATATGAAGGATATAAAATATATCTATGAGAATAATACAGAAAATGAAATAAACTTATAGGAGTGAATATTAGATTCGTAATTCGAATTGAGTCTTTCAGTCTTGTCAATTTTAATAGCCTTCGAGTTTTCAATTTTCCAGACTTCATATTCGAATATATTTCGAATTTAAAGAAAATATATTTTTTCGAGTCTTTTACCTAAAAAAAAAGGAAAAAGGAATAACCGGGGAAACTATAGTTTTTTGAAATTCGAAACATTTTTTCATTTTCGGAATATATTTCCGTGGCGAGAGGATAAACAGTTCCCTTTGCAGAAGGTGGTGAAGGGACTTATATGCCACTTGTCAACGCTACTGTACTTTGTATATTACTTTTGGTTTCTGAGGGTCTACTTGGGTGGCCTAGTGCAATAAAATCATTGATTATTTTACCTGGTTTGCTAGTAAAATACTGGTAGGAAAACACTTCAGTTTAGTCGCAAACATTGAGTGGAGAGGATCGTTTGCTTTACCCTGTTATTTGTTTCTCGAGTTATATTCATGGTTTCAAAATTTGGTTCTAAAAAAACGATTTGTTTTTTGTGTTTATGTTAAATGATGGAAATACCATACAGCCTCTCTCGGTTACAGTGTGATGTGAAAAATAATGGACTCCCGTCTCATTGGAGCCACATATGTAGCGATTGAAAGATAGAATTGCGTCTATCAGATATAAAGACGTTTGATACGCGTTTATTTTGCATTATTAATTCTAGTTTGGAGGGAGCGACGATGACGACGATGACATTCAAGGGCTTCACGGATATTGGCCAACATACACCAGCAAACAGAAGAAAATCTGTAGGCGATCATGCGTTAGTCGTTATGTTTCAACCATTCCAAGGTGGCTGGGTTCAAACGCTAGGCTGTTTTTTATCCAACGGATGTGTTTCTGAGGAAATACTTCACAAACTCGTTATCGAGGCAGTAGCACACGTTGAAAATGCTGGATTTTTCGTCGATGTAGTGACTACTGATGGTGCTTCATGGAATCGTGCGATGTGGAAGAAATTTGGCATAACGGAAAATGAGCCCAGTTGTGAACATCCTATGAGCGATGACCGCAAATTATGGTTCTTTTCCGACTTTCCCCACTTGATCAAAACTTTACCTAACTGGGTGACAAAAACAAGGGATTTTCATGGTATATACTTTGGGATCACATCCTTCTCATATCGATTTCTTATTCATTAAGAGTGTCTACGTCCTTCTTCCTTCACATTTCAGACACCTGACGGCGGTGTTTCATTGGAGAACTGGGAAACTGTTCTGAAAGCTGAACCGCCCGATTCACCAGCGACACGACTCGCCCATGTTTTGTCATGGGAGCATTTAAATCCAAGTGGATTTCGGAAAATGAATGTACCATTAGCATTCCAGGTTATGACACTTCAATTTTGCCTCCATCCATAGTGTTTATGCAATCATAGTAATGATAGTTTGTTTTAATTTTTTCTAGTTATTTTGCCCACAAGTTCAAGCGCCTAGGGCAGTTTACGCTGAAAACAGTTTGCCTTCCAGGATGTTCTGCAAAAGGGTGGATGATCTGATAACAGCCATTATGTCTCGTACGCCAGCCGGAGCCTTCCGTGAAAATTCTGCGCATAAACAAGTATACAGCCTTCCTCGAGTAGATTTTCCAACTTATATTGTGGCAACGTACTCCCTCGTTCGTTGTGAAGTTCAGACCACGGTGAAATGTTAATTTCTCCAAAGATCGTATAAAATTTGGCTTCAAGTAGTAAAAAAACTTCGAAATCGTCCTCCTTTTCCAGATTCTGTTCGATTCATTGTGGAATATTGTTCACATGTACCCAATATTTTGGGCACAGAATAGAACGGACCATTTTCCAAAATTGATTTTCATTTTTTTAATACTCATTTTGATTACTGAAATAGGCATATTCACACGACATTATATCAGTAGACGTAGTAAAAGAAAAACCGGAAAATCCAAATTTTTGAATCAGCCCCTAAGTTTTGTTGTCGATAGATGTGCAAAGAAACAAAAATTAGTTGAGTCATTAGAAAATATGCATCGAGGACGACTTTGAAGAGTTTTATGACCGACTAGTCATTTGACCCATAGACCATAGACGTGACAAAAATTAATTCAAACTTATTGTGCAAAGATACGCAGAAGTACACTGAACGAAAAACGTATTTTTGGCCAGAAACATTTCTTGAGACAAGAAAAGTAAACAAAATTTGTATACAATTTCTGTTAAGGCTTCTTGCCGTATGAAATTTTTCTGGCAAAAAGTACGTTCTTCTTTCAGTGTACTAAAGTTATAACAATTAGACATAAATTTCAGGAATAACCGAACCGTTGCCATAGTCTTTCCTTAGGAAGTATGTACTCTTTTTTTTTCAGTCCATTACGACTTTTCTGACATACTTGAGAGAATGGGAAACTAGCTATCCACCTTTGACATGTTTATCAGCCCCGACATTGCTGGGATTCAAAGTGACTCTGCAATCGACACTTGAACTTTTCGAGTATCTCCAGAAGAGTCATGGATATCAGTATCTCATGACTTGTCGCCTCAATCAAGATGTTCTCGAGGTAGTAGTCTATGCATATTTCCCTTAATACTATACTCTGAACTATTCACTCATATTTTTTTTCAATTTTTGTTTCTGCCCAGAGATTCTTTGGAATTATTCGATCAGCTTGTGGATGCAATGAACACCCCGATGCACGGCAGTTTGCGCAAATGTACCGATTCATGAGCGCATATTCATTGACAAAACCCCCCAAAAATAGCAATATTGCCGGTGGAGACATCTTGGAGACACTTATAGGTCTAGAAAATCGCCCGAAATTGGAAAATTCATCGTGGAAATCCGAGTGGCTGGAAAAATTGGATGCAGAGCTCAATACCATCGAATACGTCGACTTCAACGATAATACTATGGATCACATCATGGGTTCATCAGCTTGTCTTAGTCTGTTGGATCACGACTACTGTATCCCAAATACTGAAGATGAAGAGATGGAAGTGAACGATGAACGACCAAACCCTCAAGAAACACAACCTGACCTGGATCATAATTACCATATCTCTCAGACTAGTGATTATGTTCAAAGCTATATAGCTGGATACGTAGCACGGAAGATGGTAGGATATTTCCAGTGTGAAGCATGTGTTCAAAGTTTGAGATCCCCACATCCTCAAGGAAGAGATAAAGCAATTGAATTTTTATCCAAAGGACATTTGATTTATCCAAACCGGAGACTCTTTGAGTTGACCAAAGCAATAGAGAAGATTGTTTTCGCAGAAGTCTCTAAAAATGGCATTCAATATGACACAATGCTCAGAATATCTGATCAGGTACTGGAAAGGATTTCCACCAGCTCAGAATTTCCATTAGTTGGGTGTAAAGAACACTGTCATGTGTCAACAAAACAAGTAATTAGTTTTTATGTAGTGTTACGTGGGCATTTTTTGGCAAAATTCTTTAAACGATTGAATGATATTACGAGACAGAAAACGCGAAATTTAAGAAAATCAGCGAAAGTTAATTAGTAGGAAATTACTAGAAATTAGTAGAAAGTTAATTAGTAGGGAAGATTGAATAAGCAATATTTGATAGAAAAGTATAATAGACTATTACCAAAAAGATCTGTACTATATTATTTATATGTTATGTACATAATTCTAATTCTGTATATTCATAGTTAAAAATAAGTATATTTTAATGTGTAGTATAATTGGTAATTTTGTTTATACCGAATATTAAAATCATCAAATCGGAAAAAATATAAAGACATTGTACACATGGTGCAGTGATTGCTTCCAGAGCTCTATTTTCAATCACTCAATTCTTGGGTTAATTCTACTAATTGAGTTATCTTGTGTTCATAGAAACGATCTCGATATAATAAAAACTTTTAAATGTCCTTTTCTGCATTGTATTATGTTGTTATAGTTAATTAATGCCTAAAACCTAATAACGATTCATGTACTTTGATTTGCCTTATTAGACAGCCGGTAAAGTAGTGATAAGAATGAGCATTAGCGCTACTAGCGGTCATCATGTAAGGCTCGGTTCACGCCGCATTTTTGGTACCATCCGCAAAGCCCACCGTTCGGGCTCCCTCCCTTCTATTCTCTATGGGGTTGAGATTAGGGATGTTCGATCTTCGGGAAAAGATAGATCTTCCGGATCGGATCGAGTCGATCCATGAATGATCGATCTTGTCTCGGATCGACGCCGAAAGTATCGATCCAAGAAAGATCGATCTTTTTTTCTAGTACTAGCCCAACACTAAGTTTTTAATTTATGAGCGCCATATTTAATTTTCAAGTTAAGGTTTTTGATTGGTCGGAAATTTAATTCCAGCCAATGAAGAGTCAGTTTTTGGTTAGTGAGCGCCATATTTAACTTACGGACGTTAAAGCTTCCGATTGGTCGAAAATCTACCTCCGGCCAATTACAACGCTTAACTTTGACTCCTGATTAACCGCAGTTAACTTGACCGAGAGCTGGCCTGGATACTGAGGGCCAGTCCTCCATTAAGTTAATCTCTATTAAAGTTGAAACTAAGCGTTGTGATTGGCCGGAATTCAATTTTCGACCAATCAGAAACGTTAAAGTCAAAATTAAATATGGCGCTCACTAATCACGAACTGGCCCCAAGACTCTTCAATTTAACTTCAATCAACGATTAACCAGTGTTACTTAGCCCGAAAACTGGCCCTAATATTTTTATTAGCGTAATTTTTTCGGCGACAAGAAATACCACTCCTCCTTCAGCATAGACCCCGGGACTGTAGAGCCCATCATTAACAATTGCACTGGACCATAGTTAACAAATTTTTTTAGCGTTAATAACATTTTACCATTGTTTACCATTGAAGTGTCTATACAACTGATTTTTTTCGGATTTTTTACATCAATTCCCCCCGCCCACTATAGGCCCTTTTTTCAACATTTTTTTTTGCAAAACCAACGCATACCGAAAATTTATAAATAACGTACCATTGTTCACCATTGAAAAACTATAGGTAACCCACACTTGTATACAGTTAGCCGACAAATCATAATTTTTAACTAAATTCACATTCAAACCTGCTTGTAGTTCGTTAGGAAGTCATTGTACATTGGTTTTTAACGTTTGAGAGTTAATAACTGATTTTTAATTAATTAATTAATTAAGAAATTGCGTGAAGTTAGCCGACGATTTTCTGAAAAATCAATGGATTTGTTTTTTTTTTAATCGATCCCAAGTTGTTTGTAGATTCTGAATATATGCTGATTATTGTTTGAGAGTTGAGAGTTTATTTATATATAGTATATCATAGATGATAGTTTATCAATCCACAATTTTCAATGGGCAACTTTTATTTGTCAATTGTCAATCCACAATTTCCAATTGGCAATCGATAATTTTCGATTGGCCATCTTCAATTGGCAGTTTTTAATGCCCAATTTATATTTTTCAATTGTCAATCGCGACTATTTTCAATTGGCAATTTTAAATCCCCAATTTTTATTTGACAACTGTTAATCCCCAATTTCCAATTGACAATTGGCAATTTTCAATGCGCAATTTTTCCTTGTCCGTTGTCAATCCCCAATTGGCACTTGCCAATTTTTAATGGGTAATCCACAATTTTCAATCGACAATTCACAATTTTTAATTGGCAATTTTTGAGTGGCAAATTTTCAATTGGCAATTTTTAGTTGGCGTTTTTTAATTGGAAATTTTCAATTAGCATTGCGTTTAATTGACAATTTTCAATTGGCAATTTTTAATGGACCATTTTCAATTGGCAATTTTTGATTGGCATTTTTAAATTCAACCCACAATTTTCAATTGTCCTTTGGCAGTGTTCAATGGGCAATTTTTATTTTGCAATTTCCTATTGGCAATTTTAAATCCCCAATTTTTATTTGTCAATTGTCAACCCACAATTTCTAATTGGCAATCGGCAATTTTCAATCCGCAATTTTTCTTTGTCCATTGTCATTTCCAATTGGTAATTGGCATCATTCAATGGGCAATTGTTAATTGCCAATTTTCAATTCTGAATTTTGAAACCCCAATTTTTATCTGGGAACTGTCAATTTTAAGCGGTCAATCCACAATTTCCGATTGGCAATTGGCAATTTTTCTTTGTCCATTGTCAATCCACAAGTTCCAATTGGCAATTGGAAATTTTGAATGGGTAACACACAATTTTCAATCGACAATTCACAGTGTTTAACTGGCAATTTTCGAGTTGGTGTTTTATTGTTGGAAATTAAGTTGGCGTTTTATCATTGGAAATTTCCAATTGGCATTGTCAATTGACAATTGACGATTGCCAATTGGAAATTGAGGATTGACAATGGACAAGGAAAAATTGCGGATTGAAAATTGCCAATTACCAATTGGAAATTGGCGATTGATAGTTTAGAATTGGCAGCTGCCAAATAAAAATTGAGGATTTAAAATTGCCAATAGAGAATTGCAAAATAAAAATTTCCCATTGAAAATTTCCAAAGCCTAATTGAAAATTGTGGATTAATAAACTATTATCTATGATATACTATATATAAATAAACTATCAACTCTCAAACAATAATCAGCATAGATTCAGAATCTACAAACAATTTGGGATCGATTAAAAAAAAAACAAGCAGGCGGTCCTCGGGTCCCCCCATTCGAATGTGTCAAATATGTCACCGTTTTTTTTTTATTTCCCCCAATTTCATTGGTGGTAAGCTTCCGCATGGTGCAATTGCACACAAAATAAAAATGTTCCAGTATTGAAAAAGCTTTTTCCAGGCGAACGGAATCAAAAACAGGAATAGCTCATATTACCCAAAGTAATTGACTCAATGTTATTGGACCAGTTCATAGATAACGTTAAAGCTCATATTTTGGAAAAAAATGGGATGAATACTTATCGAGAAATGAAGTAATGAAACAACCGTAAAAATGAAAAAATTGAAATCTATAAAATTAATGATGCGATTGAATCGCTATTCAATAGGGTCCTTCACCATAATAAAAGGAACCTCTGTTCCAAATTTCAAGTTGTTATCTCAATTCTTGCGGTGGCTAGAGTGCGAACAAAAACAGAAAGTAAAACCAAAGTCAAAAGTTATAAAACAGGAATATCTTATATTACCCAACCTAATTGATTCGATGCTTTTCAACCATATCATAGATCTCGTTAAGGCACACATTTTGAAAAAAAAACAACAAAATCGATTGAATAATTATCGAGAACTAAAATAACAACCGTGAATACGAAAAAATTAAAATTTAGAAAAGTAATGATGCGATTAAATCGCCATTCAATAGGGTTCTTCACCACAACAAAAGGAAACTTTGTTCCAAATTTCAAGTTCTTATTTCAATTTTTGCGGACGCTACAGTGCGAACAAACACAAAAAGTAAAACCAAAGTCAAAAGTTAAAAAATAGGAATATCTCATTGTACCCAAACTACGTGACTGAATGTTTTGCAACCATATTATAGATCTCGTTATGGCACACACTTTAAAAGAAAACAATAAAATCGGTTGAATAATTATCGAGAAATAAAATAAAAACCGTAAAAACGAAAAAATTCAAATCTAGAAAACTAATGATATGATCAAATCGCTATTCAACAGGGTTCTTCACCACAACAAAAGGAATCTTTGCTTCAAATTTCAAGTTTTTATCTCAATTTTTCGATACGCTAGAGTGCGTACAAAAGCAAAAAGCGAAAAAAAAAGAAAAATTGAAATATCTTTAATTTCTTGTGAGCAACGCACTAGATGTTATTCAACCATTCTTTGGAGCTCGTTGAGACGCACATTTTAATAAAAAAGAAATTAAAAAATATTCATTAGTTTCGGAGATATGAACGATCGAAGAAAAAACAAAAAAAGTGGATTTCTAAGAAACTTACCGGCAGATTTCACTGAAATTGGGCCCACAGCTAGCTACACTCAATACCAATAACTGACAATTTTTTCAGATTTTATTCTCAACATTTAGTCCTTTTTATGTTGAATTTTGTAAGTGAACATTTTCGAAAAAAATTGATACATACAGACACTATGCTCAAACTTCGTATTTTTACGTTTCAGACCCCTATATATCGTTTACAAGCATAATTAGCGAAAGTGAAAATTGAACGATTGCAATGCTTCCATTCGGAAGCAAAAACAAATCCATTGATTTTTCAGAAAATTGTCGGCTAACTTCACGGAATTTCTTAATTAATTAAAAATCATTCATTAACTTTCAACCGTTAAAAACCAATGTACTTGCTAATGAACTACAACCAGGATTGAATGTTAATTTAGTTAAAAGTTATTTTTTGTCGGCTAACTGTATACAGGTGTAACGCACGGAGCCTGTAGACACCAGCATATCGTGGACGTGGACTATCTTTATCCAGCATACTGTGGAATACACCCGCAAGCTTCGACTCAGAGCAATACCCTAATTATTCCCAATATTAATTCAATTAGTAATTGAATTTCAGTATTTAAAAATTAGTGTAGCAGAAGAAAAAAAATCGATCTCGGCCGAAAAAGTTCGATCCGACTGATTGATCGACCTAAAAAGATCGATCAAAAAAACCGAGGATCGAACAAAAAAAGATCGATCCTCAGAAGATCGATATTGGATCGAACATCCCTAGTTGAGATACAGGCAGAATATTAAAAACCATCTTGTAACTAGGCGAATTAGCACATGGGCCGCCCGTGTATCTAAAAAACCCCTACATTCTACATGATTCTACAGAAACCTAACCTTTAACACATCAGCTGTCATGTCATACTACTAGAATAACACATTGCTATTAATTAATTATAATATAATAATAACGACAGTTATTATAATTGTAGGTTAATTGGGAAATTCCTACAAAAATACGATTGTTATTAATATTGCGTTGAATGGAATATGAACACAATTCGAACAACGTACTTTTTGTAATAACAAGTCACTAATGGAATGTTTAGTTGTAAGAAATGCATTTTAACCATTTTTTTAGTAGAACATCGTGCCTGTAAGCTGCAATGGCTGGTCTATCATTATCGTACTTTCTTGATGAACAGAAACACTCGTATCCGACAAACGAATGAGTTTGCCAGAACTAATTGTTTGCAATTGAACACATTACTGATCTTGTATTGAGAATTTCTGTTCTAATATCATACAGTACCAAACAATTCGCATTTTGTAAAATAATCGTTTCACTCCAAAGAAATCTGAATTGAAGTTTAGCCACTCATAATTTTTGTTTTAAAGAGTGGAAAATTTTTAATTTTGAATTCTGTACCCACATAGCAATGTGCCGACAATTTGTCGGATAATTGTCGACACTGAATCCGAAATTCTGCTGCGGAATTGTCGACAAAATGCCATTGAATACTCCGTTAAAGATCTTCAAACGTTTCCGACAATATGTCGTCAATTTTATCCGTACATTTTCTGAAACATTTTTCGGATAATCGCCGTCGATTTTAGCCGCAACATATCCCCAAAATATGTCGACAAAATGTCACTAATTCGATCCGAAGAATATCGGCAAAATATGCCGGTAAAATTCCGTTGAATTTATCCGCAATATATCGGCAAAGATTGCCTGAAAATTGCTGTCCGAGACGAAAAGGATTAGCCTAAGTAGAGGCTCAGTTTTATGCGTTGGGGCGAGGGCAGCAGAGAGACTAGTATAGGCCCCCTGACAGAGGTGGCGCTAGGCTCGATTATTGGCCAAGAAAAGCTGCCGAAGCGTGCAACAAGAAAGTTGCAGTTCCACTGTCAAAGGAACAACTCGGAGGTGGGAGTGTTGCTCGCTCAGCCCTCATATACAGATGCACGTTTTCCAGGTGGAACAATGATAATATTGGCTGGATTTTGTCTATATACTATCCTGGCGGACCGGTCGATTGGGTTTCGATCCAGTTTCGATTGTGGAATCGAGTCGCTCAGTATGTCGATTGAGTTTCAAGTGGCGGCCGATTTGGACTTGGATTTTTTTTTTTCATGGAATCGACCCCCATTTGACCAAGGCCTGAGTCGATTCAGAGTCGGGGGTCGATTCCATGAAAAAAAAATTAAAATCAGAATCGACCGCCACTCGAAACTCAATCGACATACTGAGCGACTCCATCCCACAATCGACCGGTCCGCCAGGGTAATTGCTGCATAGTTACCGGTGTGAAAGGGGGACGGGGGCAATATCCAAATGATAATTGAATTTTTCATTGAACATCCTCCCCTCCCATAGCCGCCTAATTTGGACAGAAAGAAATGGGATGTGGGTCTTACCCAATAGAACAGTATAAATAATTACAATTGTTAAACGGGATATGGGTATGACCCTCTACGGGTCGAACCAATAACTTTCCGGTCATGCCCCCGTATATGTTATATACAAAATTTCGTTTCATGCTTCAAATTGTGAACTTTCTCAAATTTCCAAATGTTAAAAAAATTATTTTATAACGTTAAAGATTTTTCAAAATTAAAAACCTTTCTTGCGATAGAGTTAATATGCAATTTGTTAACCCGAAATGTGTGGAACGACTTTCATTCGACACTTTGTTTCGTATCTCCAACCGTTCTTGCGATAGAGCGATCTAAACACCTGAATTTGTTAATAACAATCAGCTATTGGTGTTAGCAAAAAAAAGGGAGGCGTCAGGGGACACCTGGTAGATGTGAAACATGGGAACACTAACTGTGATCTACATTGATCTATAATTTTTGACGATTTCTGCATAATTATCGAAAATTTTTAACTATTCAGTTCTTTTTGATGTTTTGAAAGTTTTTTTTCAAAACTTTACAAAACTTTGCCAGATGAAAAAAAAATTTCTGATTTTCCAAACATTTCCAAACAAAAATTGCGATGTTTTTTCAAGATTTTCCCAAACTTTCTCGAATTTTTGAGAAATCGTTTCAAAAATTTTCTAATTTGTGGAGAGGAAAAGGAGGATGGAAACGAAATAACATTAACTATTATTGTCAGTAACTATTTCCATTAACGCTGTATCTCACGAAATATTCTAGATACGCAAAAATGTGTCCAATAAATGTGGTTCCTTATGGAAAATACATATTTTCTTTTCTTTGACTTGTTTCGTATCTTTAACCGTTTCGGCGTTAGAGCGTTATAGACAATTGAAATCATTTAGCACGCTCTATGGTGAAAAAAATGAGATTGGATAGAAAGCACACACACACGCAGATATCGGGAAGTTGTAATTTTGGCCCGCGGAGGGTCAAACCCACGGCCCATTTAATATTTTGCCCCCGCCAGAATTGGATGGGAAGCATTTTGGTATAGTTAAAACACTAGTTGCGAAGTGAAAACAAAAAAATCGATTTAGGGGTCATTACGATAAATCGGAAAGTTCAAAATTGGAACCGCGTACGAATATGCCCGCGCTACCAAATACCAAATTCTAATTTCCATATTTCTCCCGCTATTCAAATACCCGTATCTCTTCGTCTAATCAAAATTAAGGAATGGAGGAAGGAATGCTTGATAGGAAATTGACTTCCCCATCGAACGATCCCCCCCCCCCTTCAAGCCTTAATCTAGGTACAGTGGACTCCCGTTAAGTGTTGCCCGTCGGGACCAATGAATCACACATAGCAGCTATGCGAGAGTCACAGTTTTGTTACCTTCACTCCGTGGCAACTTTCTGAGAACTTTAAAAGGACTAGGCGATCGCGATTGGCAAATAAATTCATTTCCTCTCGTTTTTCAACTTAACTGCTGAACTATATTATCGTTAGAACTAGTACTTTCGTCATACCTTTAGGGCGGGATCTAGTTGGTAGCGCGTGAGAAGAACACTCGACAGTGGGAGATAGTTTGATCCCGCGAAAAACGTTGGAAACCCGAAAATTCGTCAAATGCGACACTTAACGGGAGCCCACTGTATAAAAAAATAGAACTGCAGACGAATGTCTACTATGATGGAATTTTTTGCAGGTAGTCTCATCTGTTTTCCCCCAGGCAGTTGGGCCGTGTTTTTCGGAGTAATTTAATGTCATTTCCAACGAAATTTTTCTAGTCCAACTTCCTGGATGAGGGTCTCAAAAATACAAAATACCTCGAGAAATTGCCAATAAACTACCTCAGGAAATTCCTCCGGAAAGCAGCAGTTACTCTGAAAAGCATAAAAAAAAAATATTTGAAATCCACTGAACTCTCATCTTAAGTATTCCCATGAGATTCCCGTCGGCATTCAAACACGAGACGAAGCAAACGTTTTGCATTCACTATGCAATATATCCAAAAATGATACGTGTAATTCACGGCTTTAAGCCAAGCTTGAGCTTTCTTCCATACTCTGCATGTAGAGAACTTACTTGTAGTAAGGCGATTATATGTAACATTCCGATAGATCTGTAAATCAATTTATTTCCGTAAGATACAGAATTGTTAGCTTAATGCGTGATAGTTCGCTACATATCCGACGATTTCACGTGGAATGTCCCATATATATACATCTGTGATCATGACACAGCAATGAAGCTAATTCCCATGCATCATAACGGTAATGATATAAATATCGTGCAGTGGTTCTATGGGCGGCACTCCACCATTTACAGGCAAGGGCCAATAGGGCATTTGGTAACACTTGGCAGCGACTTCTTCAAGTTCGATACATATTAACTGCGCATTGAGGTCAGAACATTTGAAGCTTCCCACCTCCGCGGACTCAATCCTTGTATCGAACCAGGAGTGTACCTCATCAAACTTATTGACAAGTAAGTAAAATTTCTTCGCATTGTCAATGGTGTCAATCAGTATATTACGAATGATGCATATGGAAGAATCCTTCAGGATACAGCATCGATCGCGAGTGTTGATACCAAGCGTGAACTTGGAGGTCCGCAGTAGCTTGTACTGTACACTGTTCTGATATTCCATCAGCAGAGGGCCATTACAATGATTTATAGATGGTGTGATCGAAGTAGTGGCAGGATTTGTCCGAGATCGATAGTTCTTCACCCTTGCCTTCTCCACCCCGCGACGGTAAATTTGTTGAAGGGGTAAATGAGGCTTCCTGCACATTTTTCGAAAAATCCGCATATTACTTTCATATGGGAAGCCGAAAACGAATCCAAAGGTCCAAAATTTTTTACATCGTCTACAAGATGTGGTTGGCAGCGAATATTGTACGATTTGAATCGATCTCCGTAAATTTTCCCGGAGCTCTCTACCCATTCTTCTAGCGTACTTCTTATGCATCGCGGAGGGTTGTGGAGCGACCAAGCATCTCACAGCGGTATGATGTAACAGATAGTGTTCGTATGTATCCTTACCATAAACACCTTGATACAGCGGGTAATGATGAAAAACAACTGTGCTGTCTCAAAAGTTTCAGAATGGCTGTGCCTTTTGAGTGCTCCAAATCCAAATTCATAAGAAGTTCGCGGAGTTTATCTTGGAAGCCTAGCTTATCTACTTCCGACTCGGTATCGGTTGCACTGCACTCACTTATACTGTTACCTTCATCCAACAAATCCGCAAAATTATATACATCTATGTTTACGCAGTCATCTTCAAATATTGAAGGTTGGTCCTCCTCTCCCATATCAAGTGGATAAAAATCCATGCTCAAATTGCTGTAATAGACAGGAAATGAAACGTAGCGGATTAGATAAACATGGCTTGGATAATATTGCTGAAATTATGTATGCCTCACGAATATTATTAACTCGCAAAAAATATTAAAATCCTCGCACATTCTATAGTTTTTAACATTATAACAACTTTCGAAAGTTTTCCATCATTCTTCCAATTTCCTAAAATTGTGATAACTTTCAAATTTTAAGAACTTCCACAAACTTTCGAATTTTACTAAGCTTTTAGAATAACTACTAGATGTGCAGACTTTCGTATTTAACCAAATAAATTGAAAAGTTTCAAAACTATATGGATTCGTTTACACGTACTAATAAATTTGCTTGTTTTTTTCGAAATCGCAGTGAATCTTCGCACCAAATACGGGTGATGTATGTGTTATCCACAGGAAGTACCGGGTTATACGGTATTGTACAGGATTATATCCATCAATCATGATATATATACCCCTGCCGATAGGACAAACTCTCCTACCTGAGGGGTTAATTAGCAAAACTTTGGAGAAAGTCCGAAAGAAGATAAATGGACATTGCTACTTACGAACAAGTTTCATTTCATACTTTCTGCCGTATCTCACACCGTTTTCGCGTTGTGAACAATTCAATTGTTGACAAATATGTATATAGCGCTCTCATTAACCTCCCGATAGGGGAAGTTATTGTTTTGCCCGCGAAAATCAAAAATCGATTTTACATCAGATGTATGTTTCATGCCATTTGTGACACTTCTAGACTATTTAAAACAAAATATCTGTCTGTGTGTGTGTATGTTTTTTTTCTCCGTCCCTCTCGTTTGTACGCACCGGGTTGCGGTCGTTAAGCATTCCTTCAGGGGGCGTATCGGACATCCACCCATGCGGCTGGGGCCGACTTTCGCCATCTTAGGCCATCGTATTTCGAAACACAGGGTAAACCTACAGAAACTTCTGTGCTACGATGGCCGGCGCCTATGATGGAACCCACCTCCCCGTTCCCCCCCCCCCCCCTGCGTCGGGTTAGGTTCCCGCTCGGCCGGGCGGTCTCATTTTATGGGTACCGCCAATTGCACACACGGAAGTTCCTGCATCGGTCGGAATCCATGAGAAAATATTTTGAAAAAATATTCTCCGGCGGCCGGGCGCGAACGTAGGACCTTCGGAGTAGCGGGCAGATACTTTACCACTACGCCAAAGCCCCGACAGACGGAACGTGTGTGTGTATGTACGTAGCTAGGTATGTATGTGGTCAAATTTTTCACCAACGACTTCTCGCGACTGAATCACGCGATCGAGGTACTGAATGATGCAAACAAATCGTCTTCCCTTAACTTAAATCTGATTAGCATAAACTATTATAGTTAGCGCAAAATTGATACAAGAAAGTTTGTTCCCCATATAACAATACATATTTTATGTAGAATGCCGTTTTTCGATAATTTGCATAATTAAGGAGCTATATCAGTCTCCACACTTATGTATGTAATAAGGGAACGAATGGACCCAGCGCTGTAATGACGGTCCCAATCGACACATTTCCATGCAAAATTAAGCGGATTACATTTTAGATGGCTTTAGTGCAGTATATGCAAGGTTATTAACAATTACAATTGTTTATACTGTTCCAGTGGGTAAAATATTGAAGTATCATTTTTATTGCGGCCGCATCTTTCCTGGCATCTCGCTCCCACTCAAGTAACGCGCATAAGTCTTATCCTCATGTTCACCATGCATCTACCCAAAGATTCATCATTATCTGCTTCATAAATGAGTCGGTTTGAAATTCTCAAAGTCAAGTTTCCATTATGACATTAATAGGAGTCACACTGATTAACCGGGGTATATTGGAGAAGAATAAATTTGTTCCGCTGTGCTGAAATACCAAATCGGGAAGGCTTGCCTGTGCCTGGAATGAAGTACAGACATACTCACACTACCAGTTTCATAGAAAGAAATTGACCCCCTATTTTATATGAAACTACTCCAGTCACAATACGTCGATCGACTTCATTCGTTCACTTATCACAACTCTGAGGGTTCAAACGACCTCTTTAATAATACAAATTATGCAAAACAATCATGAAATATAAAATGTGAATTTATGTATGGAAAATAACTTTTATTTTATAACTTTAGTGGCTCCGTGGAACTCTAAGTTGCATGGAGCTACTCCGTTTATGATGTCGATTACCTTAAGCGCGACCTCCTCCGGAAGGAATCGTTTGCCAAAAATTTGGCTACACACCTACATCCACGAAGTCAGGGCTTTGGCGTAGTGAGTAGGAGTATCTGCCTACTACTTCACAGGTCCTAGGGGTTCCTATCGGACAGTATCAACGCACACGGGGCGAAAAATTCCATTTAAAAAAAATTAAGTTTGCCTCCCCATAAGGTCCCAATATATGTAGGTGTTATTGACCGGTATTATGATTAGAAGGCATTGGCTTTTACGGTCTTTTCTACCTCAGTTACCTGAGGTGTATATAGGTATACTAAAAGATACCTATATACACCTCAGGTAACTGAGGTAGAAAAGACCGTAAAAGCCAATGCCTTCTAATCATAAGATCCCAATGTTAATCTTTGGTGAAAATCGAAGAAATGAATTTTAATTTTTCGACCCAAAATCGACGGAAATATCTTCTAGGGGTTCCTATTGGATAGTATCAACGCACACGGGGCCACAAATTCAATTTAAAAAAAATTAAGTTTGCCTCCCCCTAAGGTGCCAATGTTAACTTTGGTGAAAATCTAAAAAAAATTCATTTCAATTTTTCGACCCAAAATCGACGGAAATATCTTCTAGGCGTTCCTATTGGATAGTATCATCGCATACGGGGCCAGAAATTCAATTAAAAAAAAAATTAGTTTGCCTCCCCATAAGGTGCCAATGTTAACTTTGGTGAAAATCGAATTGAGGACCGATGTGTGAATGACAGAATGCCGCCCCTTGTCCTGGCCTATGACGGTCTCTTCAGGTCCGTCGGTCGGGGGTATCAGGTAATCGTTGGTCCTTGTCTCTACGATAACTATCCTTATCATACCCGCACAAATCGGAATGAAAAAATCATACCGCCTCAGAAAGTTGTTTCGCATACAACGGGGCATATTTTATGTTGTATTAATTTTTTTTCCAACACCGACAGTTAATTGTTATTACCAAATTCGATCGTCTAAACAGCACTGTAGGGAGAACAGTTGGAGATACCAAACCAAGTGTCTCGTCAAAGTCGTTCCACACTTAAAACACATATTTCATGTTTTATGGCGTTTTTTGCTAACACCCATAGCTAATCGTTATTAACAAAAGGAGACTGTTCATATCGCTGCACCGTGAGAATCATTGGAAAGACGAAACAAATTAGTCAATAAAAGTTGTTGCACACACAAAAGTACATATTTGATGTTGTATAACTGCTGATAATTACAGCAAACAACAAAATATAGCTCCTATAGGATGTTTTTACCTAAGGTTTTCGGTAAGAGGGTTACATTGAAAATCTCTAGACAATTGAATCTATGTTCTAGATAGGTTCAAAAAATTACGACAAAGGAAATTTCAAACACTTCTCAAGAATTTATACTATGTGTTTATTTTTTGAAGATTTTCCCGCGTGTTCTTTATCCTGTCAACCAATGTATATACTTGGAAATGCGACCCTCGAAATGCCCATCGAGAAAAAGGTCCCTCAAAATGTAAGCATAAACATCGGCTATGCTTCGTCCACCTATATCGTCAGACTAGTACATAGAGAAGTGTCATTATTTTCGCCCTGACGGTTATGGGCGACATTCAAATGTAAACAAAAATACCAGCAATCGGAAACCAATTGCACTTCTCGAATTTTTTTCGATGTCTATGTGTGTGCAGATCTGCCTAATGTGGAAATTAGCCTCAGTTACGGTGTTACTGCCATAGTGGTGACATGGCCTCATCAAGGCGTTCCTCCCGCGATATAAGAAAACCAAACAGATTCAATGATTACGTTTCCGTACCCTCCACTGCTTCAGAGGATACGGAGGATTGTGATCAATCCGGTGCAGTAGAGCTACCCGCAAATCGATTGCTAGATCGAGTGCGACGGAAGATGTCACATGAGACATCATCTCAGGGAAACAGGGACAGCCCTATGTGGAATCTAAAGAGTCCATCAAGCCGTCACCCTCCCAACGCTGTAAATCAGGTAATTATAATTACTATTTTATGGTTGCCAAGTTTCTTAAATTTTTAAATTTGTTGCCATGTTCAAAATTTATCAAGTTTTAAAATTTGTGAAAAAATGTAGTATTTCATAATTTTCCAAATTTCTGGAGGGTCACAGAAGCTATGAATGTTTCCGTTTTTTTTTCAATTCTTAAGAATTTCACGATTCTTACCATTCACGAAATACTCAACTCTTCTAAGTTCTAATTTTAACGGTTTTCTAAAATATTCTACATTTCCATAATTTTGTAAACTATGGCTGATTTGAAAAAAAATTAAACTTTTAACGAGCTATTCATGTAATCGATAATATAACGAGTCTCTTTTCGATAGTTCTAACTAACTGTATTTTAATTATTAAGAGTGTACACGTGCAATCTACTTGATATGGAACAATGCAACGTTAATAATAAGAATGATGACCTATGTGTCAACTGTCACTTGATCAATGACCAAATGCCGCCCCTTGTCCTTGCCCATTCAGTCCTCGGTCGGAGGTGTCAGGTAATCGTTGGTCCTTGTCTCTACGGAAACTATCCTTATCAGACCCGTACAAATTGGAATGAAAAAATCATATCCCTTCATTCAAAAGTTTTAAAAGTTCCACTTCATCTCCTGAGCCCCTTGAGATATGACAGAAAAGAGACACATATGTTTTATGTAAGGAACAACACTCATTAGGGACTTGCTGTGTAATTTCTCATCTTACTCGCCATAGAGCATTCAGGATAATTTCCATTGTTTACAATGGTTCATAACGCTCTAACGCCGGAACTATTGAAGATACAAAAAAAGCCAAAGGACGCAAAATGTGTATTTTCTATAAGGACAACATTGATTGAGCATATGTTGCGTCTCTATGATATTTCGTGAGATACAGGGTTATAAACAATTGAAAGTGTTAATAACGAGAGCAATAATTGTTAGTTCTTTTGACAGTCCGTTCCGGCCTGGTTACCATGGAGACGCATCGATTAAAAAAATGAACGGTTCAAGCTCGATTTTCCGTGTAAAATAATTGATTAGCTACCCTGATGATTTGGGATCCACGATATTGGGTGGATATCTATTTTCTGTTGAAAATAGGTAAAAAATAAACTTTTAGTACTTAATAAACATTTGAAAATGAACTATTTGATTAATTTATAGCCATTAGTCACTCATTCATCATCCATTACAAGGATTCGTTTATCCCACAATGAATGGTAGCGTGGATGTTGCGTGGAAGTTCCATCGCCAGGGTAGGTAATTAACTAATTAATGATGTGTGGCGGGAAAAATTAGACATCAAATGTGCTTTTCTACGGGGAGCAACAGTTGTTTCGTATCTCGAACTGTTCTTGCGATATGGTGATATAAACAAATCAATTTGTTAATAATAATTGAAAGAATCAGTTTTTCGGCAAATAGTTCCTTTCGGACCTGGAGACCGGCAGGACGCGTCGATCAGAAAAAAAAAGATAAATGTATTGCATTAACGTAGAGTTAGCGTAAAATTTTTATAACAAGAGTTGTTTCCCCTATAAAACTACGTATTTTATGTAGAATGAGTTTTTCCGAGAATTTGCATAATTAAAGAGATATGACCGTCTCAACAATTATGTATGTAATGAGTGAACGAATGAACTCAGCGCTGTCATGACGGTCCCAATGGAAGCGTTTCCGTGTAAAATCGAGCGGAGTACACTTTGGATGGGATTCGCGCAGTATATGCAATGTTATTCCCAATTGTAATTGTTTATACTGTCCCACTGCATCAAATATTGAAGTTATTGGGAAACTTCCCAAAAGACAATTATTCCTGATATGAACATACAGCTCTTAGGTGCGATGACTTTTTTCCATGATTTGCATAATTAAGGAGGTATGGCTGTCTGAGCAATTTGGAATACGGGAACAATGCATATCACCAGGGTTGTTCCTTATACAAAAATGCACATTCAGTATGACTTTTTTCAATATATGTTCAACTCAACATATCGCGAGTTGAACTAGAATATAGTTGCCGAATGAGTATATCGACAAGTGCGGGAAGGCTGTCAAAGAGCGGGAAAGTAGAGATAGAGAGGGTACCTAGATGGACGAATTCCAGTTGAATATTTTTATGGCGTTTGAAAATCAAACTAAATCGGTTGTGTGCAGTAATTATTAGTCGCAAGTTGAATTATTGATATCACAGTTGGGTTTGCTCATCACCATGGTTGCGCTCTTATGTTATGCTGAATGCCAAATCGGGAAGTTTTGTCTGTGCCCCGTATGGGGCACACACATTTGCACACCACTAGTTAACCATGGTAATTGTTTATACTGTTTCACTGGATAAACTATTGCAGTTATCGGGAAACTTCTTAGAAGAGAATCATTTCTTAAATGAAAATACACCTTTTATGTGCAATTACTTTTTTCCATAATTTGCATAATTAAGGAGGTATGGTCGTCTAAGTGAAATACGGGAACAATGCATATCACCAGGGCTGCTCCTTATACAAAAATGCACATTCAATATGACTTTTTTCAATATAGTTTAGGACACATCGCGAGTTGAACTAGAATATACTTGGCGAATGAATATGTCGACCATTGCGGGAAGAATGTCAAAGAGCGGGGTAATTAATAATGTACAGAGGTAGAGAGGGTAACTAGGCGGACGAATTCCCGAAAATCAAACTAAAACGAATTCAATTATTGTTATCACTGTTGAGTTTGCTCATCACCATGGTCGCGTTCTTATGCTGTGCTGAAATACCGAATCGGGAAGTTTCGTTTGTACCCCGTATGGGGCGCACACATTTGCACACCACTAGTATTATTCAGGAGATATGGACCTCAGAAAAATTATTCATGTGAGTAGTGAACGTGCTCAAGCCATCGAGATCATTCCGATTTCAATTGACGCGTCTCTATATATCATTGAGGAGATGAGATCTTTGAGAAACTCGTAACTTAAAAATAATCACATCCCTCAATTTTTTTTCCATTGTTATTAATAATGCCAATTGCTTATAACACTGCAACTCCCGAAATATTATAGATACGAAAAAATGGGTCCTATAAATGTAGTTCCCTATAAATAAATACATATTTTGTGTCGTTTGACTTTTTTTGGAACAATTGTAATCTTTTAAAGCGCTCCATGGTGAGAAACATGAGCGACTGGAAAGAAAGTATCTGATAAATGTTGTTCCTTACATTTAAAAAAAATGTCTAATGTGAGACATTTTTTTTATATCTAAATAACGTTCAGCAGCTAAAGCGTTGAATTTAAAAAAGTGATCGTTTAGGCTATAAACTGGTAAGTTGCCGGATACACACACACACATACACATACATCGGGAAGGTACAATTTAGGCCCGTGAAGGTTCAAACCTACATCCCATTTTCTGTTTTTGAAATTGCACGTACTACTGGTATGTTATGTTGTTTTTAAGTTTTTTGTTCAATATCGAGTATATCAAAAAGTATGGATAGTTATCGGAGCAAAATTTTAGGGTTAGTATGTGGTCATGGAGTACTTACAAATGGGGGTATGGAATTTTTTACTTCAGACCGAATAAAACAAGGGGGGGGGGGGGGGAGGCGAGCTGGCATGGATGGCCCCCTGATGAACCCATTGAGTGAAACTTGATTCGATGGATCAACTTTTGCGCGCGCTTGATTACTACTTGATCGCTGGTTCACTGAGAAAATATATATGTGGGTCGAACGTCATTTATTCCGGGATTCTCAACATACATGACTTTTCGATGTTTTTTGCTTTTCTTTCGGTGGAAATCTTTCCATGTCAAGTCGCGCTCAACTGTCGATCAATTCTTCATGAAGGTTGATGAAATAAGCAGTCAAGTAGCGGTCTACTAATGATTAACCGTACGCCCAAATTGTTCCTCTGATAGCCGCAATTAAGGAGTAATCGCTAAATCCGTCCGGGCCATATTTAGATTTTTTCATAAATGGCACATTTCCCATTTCACGAATACATTTTCAGGGTATAACTTATTAAAATAATGTATATAAACAGGTACATTTGAGAAATGTTCGAAATGCTTGAATTTTCCTGAATGTTTTGGAATTTACAAAATTGTCAAAATATCCTCATCTTTGTCAAAACACAAGTACGATTACTGATTTTGAATTGCCCGGTTTTCTGATTTCCATTAAAGGTTTCAAAATTTCAATCTCCCATAATTGTCATGCTGACTAATTTTTTTTTCCATGGTTTTTAACATTTTTGAAATTCGTGTAATTTTTCCTATTTTTGGCATGTTGGCCATTTCGCCATTTTGAAAACAATTCAAAATATTTAAAAGCTTTCAAAATTTTCTAAATTTTTCCGAACCTGTTGAAATTTTTCTGACATTCTTATTGTTACACTGATAGAAAAAATCTCTGACACGAAGAATCCATTCTCTTGAGACAAGAGATTTTCTTTGCAAAAGCCAAATTCTCCAATTTGGCGGGAAATCCTCCCAATGAGGACGTTCAAATGAGTTCCAAATGCTACTAGAACTTTACATTAGGCAATAAATACATCATATATCGACATGTGCTAAGTTTATACAGAAAAGAGTGAAAATTTAAGTTAATAACAAAAATAGAATTTTAGAAAGAAACATTCAATAAACTGATATGCAACATACTCATTCTGGAATATCTAATCATCATAAAGCATAAGAATTATAATAGATGGCATGAGTTACAAATGCCACTACGATTTGATCATTTGAAAGTAAATCTCTTGTCTCAAGAGAATCGATGTTTCGTGTCAGAAATTTTTTCTATCAGTGTATGTACATTGATCTGGCACCCAGAGGGCAGTCACTAGCTAATATTAAATAATTCCATGTGCCCCACCTGACGCATACGCAGATGAGCATCACCGTAGTTAGCGGAGGGTTGTACGATAATTAACACAACAAGATAATTAATAATCCTATTGGTATCGCTACCTTTTTCAATGGTGAACAATGGTACGTTATTTATGAAGTTTTGGTATGCGTAGTTTCTGCAAAATCAAATTATGAAAAACGGACCTATAATTGGCGAGAGGGATTGATGCAAAAAATCTGAAAAAAAATTGCATAGAGAATCCAATTGTGAACAATGGTAAAATATTATTAACGTTAAAAAAAGTTGTTACCTACGGTGAAGTGCGGACCAATAACTTCCCGATCGTTCCCCCGTATATGTTATACGCAAAATTTCGCTTTACGCCTCCGACTAAGAACTTTTCAACTTTTTCAAAATTTCCAAATATCAAAAAACTTTATAATTCTTGAAACGTAAAACGATTTTTAACAAATATAACGACACAGAAAGATGTACACTTCAATCAGTTAGTAACAATTAACTACTCATTCTAACCAAAAAAAAGTAATAAAACATCAAATGTGTACTTTTACGTGCGGAACAACTTTCATTGAATACCGCGTTGCGTATCTCTAATCGTTCTCACGAGAGAGCGATATGAACAATCCTTTTCGTTGAAAACATTTAACTATGGGTCTTAGCAAGAATTCACAAAACATCCAATGTGTATGTTTACTTAATGAGGGAGTTTTTGTAATACTCATTTCGCTGTGGACACTCGAGCATTACATAGGAAAAATCTTACCCGCTAAACCCTGCCCACCCCCAGCAATATTGTTTTAATTTTTCTTTTGTTCCTACATAATTGTTCTATCCTCTGATTCTTGTTGATTCACTTTATGTCTAGACTTCAGCAGTTATGCTGCCTCCGGAGATACATCACCAGACGAATGGAGGAAAACAGTCTCCTGCCATTGATGCGAACACTGCACAGATTCAAACGTCTCTGCAGCAACGGGTTCAAGACCAGCCGCGAGCGGAAATGAGCGGCCGCGAACCACCGCCTCCTGGTACTCTTGATCCAGAAGAAATGCCCATTCTGGAAGGCCGAGCTAATTTCGATGGGCAAGCCAGGGCAGGCAGAGTTGATGATATGGGGGACGCAGCAGCTCAGGTCACCAACCAGGCCCGTTTCAATGACCGAAACAAAGAACAGCATGATGGCCTGTTGCGTCGAGCAAATGGTCAGCTGTCCCCGAACGAAGATGATTGGATGGAAACTGAGGACCTGCCTGGTGCAAGAAATGCAGAGAACTTTTGGGCTCATCCAAACACAAATGACCACCCTAGGACCGTCCAACCAGGAACGATGGGGCAAGATCGAATACCATTTGCTGGTGATAATTGTATACCAATAAATTCGGCTGTTTCTGAAAATCGTGTGCAGTTCCCAAAATCATCACGTATACCAAAATAACAATGTTGCACACGCGGCTGGGTTTTGGAATACTCCAGTAATTCCTTATGCCCACCGGCAATTCTATAATTGGCAACAGCCTAATATGTATGGCAATGGACCCAGGAGAGATTCGGAGAATGTTGCACCCGATAATGGCAATGGAGTGGTACAGCAAATGCGAGACGAAATAAAGGAGGGATTTCAGCGCATCGAACGTGGCATACGCACGTTTGCCAATCGACAAATGCGTCACAGGGCACCACCGAATTTCCTGAAATTTGATTCAGATGAGTCACTTCAGGCGTTCGAGACTGCTCCTGATGACGATTATCAGCATTTGGTTGCTTACTTATCAAGTGTAGGTGGACGGGATGTTAGGAAGGCAGCAGCCGAATTAATTCGTGCCACTTTGAATGGAGTCAATGGCTATGTCGCAAACGTGACAATTAGCCGGCGAGAACGAGGTAAACTCGTTTTAAGGCAGCACGCTCCACGATATCTACAGGCATGCTTGGCCGCCGTAAGAACATCGGCAAATTATGCAGCCATCACGGAAAAAGAGTTTTACAGCGTAATGACAATTGCCCTCAAAACAGTGAAGGAAGGTATACGTAACACCATGAGCAGGCAAAGGAGACCTGAGAGTCTTCAATTACATGTTTAATTACAGTTTATCTTTTTTCTTTGTTCATATCTTTGTTTCTTGTCATTTCATTTTTTATTTAAGATCAACGGGTTCTGTAAGGGTCTAAATTCCAACGAAAGTGTGGAAAAAAACATGATGTATTGAAAGTTTTATAAGCATTGTGTCCTCAGAGGGAAAATATACGAGTATAAACAATGTTGCGTCTGAAACATTATTTGTTTCCAAGCCATATCCAAACTGCTAGTATCATACAAGGTAAATTTCACATTCACATGGGTTTAGCCGACAAATACATATTTTCGAAATAAAAAAATGTAGAATCGATTGCTAATCGTTTGCCCATGATTGTACCACATTTATTAATGTTTGATACTAATTGCATTAATTAAAAAAAAAATAATGAAATTACGGTCATGTAGTTAGCCGACAAATATTAAAAAATCACTTTCTGCTGATTTTTTTTTTTTCAATCGAAAGGAAATTCTTTGTACTAACCGAATTTATCTCTATCATTGATTGATAATGCATTTATCTAAGTGTTATCAATCATTTTAGAATTTCACTTTTTGATTTGAAAATGAAGGGCGGGGGGGTGCATATGGTGCGCGCGCATACAAGGTCCCTCTCTCTGTTACATATATCTATATATAATATGTATGCAATAACCAATAAAATGTACCAGGTGCATAAGTGCAATATATGCGAGTAAATATGGTGAATAAAAACCGGAATGCAATTCAATGCATAAAAAAAAGAGCAAGCCTACTTCAGACTGGTAAGTATAACTGTGATTATCAATCAAACGCGTCATAATTTTTTGGAGCAATTTTGCTGCCAACTTGCTGCATAATTTTTGAAGATTTTGGAACAAATGGCTGCTGCTCAATTTTCCGTGTGTTAGGTTAGAATTCAAGTATCGTTAGCAGGAATGAACACTACATCAGTTTTCAGACATTGCTATGAAACTACCTGGGGAAAATCATGTAAAACTACCAGGGGGGAAATCATGGAAAACAACCTCGGGAAAATCATATAAAACTACCAGGGGAAAAACCTGTCAAACTATCTGGGGGAAATCAAGGAAAACTACCCGGGGCAAAGCCTATGAAGCTACCTGGAGAAAATCGTATAAAACTACCAGGGGAAAACCCCGTGAAACAACCTGGGGAAAAACCTGTCAAACTACCTGGGGGAAATCAAGTAAAACTACCCAGGGCAAAACTTATGAAACTAGCTGTCGATAATCATGTAAAACTCCCTGGGGGAAATCATGTAAAACTACCTGGGGAAAATCATATAAAACTACCAGGGGAAAACCCTGTCAAACGACCTGGGGAAACATCTGTCAAACTACCTGGGGAAACTACCTGTCAAACTACCTTTTACTTTTTGCGGATTTCGTTTTGCATTTTCTGTGAATTTTTACCAATTTTTGCATTTTCTCCTTATTTTCCTGAGCAAAATGCCCTAATTTCACTTAATATCGAATTTTGAATGTCAACACTCAATCACTTTAGGATTGATCGCCTTCAATTGACCCGCCGGTAAAACGGGCCTGTACTCTCATTCACATGGGTTGGGGGTTGGAAAATTGCCTAAAAAGTCCAGAAAATTTAACTTTAAGGTTTCTTTCTCCGGTGAGAACAACGATGAAAACTTTCTATCTTTTCAAATGAAATCATAGTTAGACCAACGTTTTGGATATAACGTCTCAATTGAGGGCAAAAGCAATTTTAACATTTCCAAAACTTCAAAAATGTAAAAATTTTCATATTTTCAGTTTTTAAAATTTTCCAAATTTTAACTATTTACAACATTTTCAAATTTTTCCAAATTTGTCTAATCTTGGTATTTTTCAAAATTTCTACAGGTGTCTTGGTCAGGTTTGGATCTGGAGGACATATAGCTCGCGATGCGTTTGCACACGTCGATGTTGAAGTCCTTATCGCTTATTGGTTCAGAGTCCCCAGAAACCGCTGTCCGTCGACTCATAGGACACTCGAGTCTTGAGATGATAAACACGGAGGTCACGAGTTCCAACGAGCTCGTCTGGGTGGGATCACAGAATCGTCTCGTGGAGTTCCAGGCACTTCCATGGACCCGCCGAACCCACGAGCACATAAACCAGAGGTCCATGGAGACCATCACCCGTCTCTCCTACATGCTCCTACGAGCCCTTGTCCGGATTGACCGAGGAACTCAACGATCATGAAAACACCTAGTTTTCCTACAAAAAACGCCAAGTGTCATGTTGGATTAGTATGACCGATTTTATTGACGAAAAGACAAGTTTTGGGATTTTTTCATCATTTTTTGCATTCAAAATTTAAAAAAAAAATTGAAAATCTCAAATTCATTATTTTCACGATTGATTTTCTATTTTCCATCTCTATTTCAAATTCTAAAGAATTTAAAATTTCAGAAATATTTTTATCATTTCTTTTTCAAAATTTTTAATTTCAACAAGTCCAAAATTTCAAATATTTCAGAAACAAAAAAAAATCAAGAATTGTAAAAGTTGTCCTCTCCTTCCCGCTGAAAAAATCTGACAACTTTGCAAATTTGAAAGAATTTTGAAGGTTCAAACATTTAAAAACTCAAATATTTCAAGGATTTCAAATAGTCCTGAATTTTTCAAAGAGACAAAACTTTTCAATTCATTCATAAATTGTCCATTCGTTTAATTTTGAGAATTCTGGAAGTTTCGAAAATTTCAAAATTCAAAAACATGAACAATTTTAAGAATGTGCAAAATTTAAAACATTTTGAGAATTTCAAAAATTGAAAAAACTCTGTTAATCAAAATCCCTGATAATTTGGAGAACAAAAAATAAAGAAATCCAATTGCTGTATCAGAAATATTTCATATTCGACGAATGCACAACTTTCTAATGACCTTGGACTCATCATTACAGGCCTGTCTCCGAGCAGACGCAACGTTTGCGGTCACCAGAGATTAGCTCAAGCACTCCAATGCCTACAGATGTGGACTGCAGCTCCAGCAGGATATTTCGCTCCTGGATGTCAGACGTCAAACGCGGAAGAATGATTCACGAGTACTCTCTGATTCATCTAGTTGCAAGTGAAGATCTATCTGATTGCCGTAATTTTTTTGGCTTCTTACGGTTTTTGGTGAAATTTAAAAAATGAACAGAAAATTTTCAGGTATTTTTAATTTTTTTTTTCAGTTTTAAAAATTTCCACATTTTTCAAAATAAGACTGAAGTAAATGAATCAAACTCAAATATTCAATGATTCTATCTTTGTTTGTGATTCCAGGTGTTCATACGTCACAGCGGGAATACTCGGAGCGGTGTCACGAAACATATTTCATTCGATCTTGATTATGCGCTTGCTTTCATTCCATTTTCTGAAGTAAATAACGTTATTAATAATTTTATATTACTCTCAATCATTTGTACATAGTCCCTTCCTTCACCGAGATCTTGATTGAATTTTCAGGGATTTTCCTAATCAGTTAATAATGGATGTGAGAGGTTTATGGCTTATCATTTCATTTTCAAGGATTCGTGGCTATGGGTAATCACTTGGGATTCTGTGCATGATTTTTGAATTCATGAAGATTTTGAGGGGATGTAACCAACATGGTAAGTAAGTTTCAGGGAAAAAATCAGTTTTTGATGGTTACTCCATAACTTTACAGACATCAAAACATTTTTCGAGAAACCTTTTATGTGGATTCCACTTTGCTGCACGAACAAGTCCTTTCCTAAGTAACAATCGCTATTACCCATCAAGTACCTCGGCGGTAACTTGTCAAAAAGAAAGAATCTATCTCCCAATATTTTCAGGAAATTTCGGAATATTTCCCAATATTTTGCTAGACACAAAATTTTATTATATGGCTGGAGGCGTTACATAACTAATCTTAAAATTTCAAGTACTGTTACTACACCATTCTTGAGATATGAAAGCTAAAAAAAATAAAATCGTTTTTTCCAATTTTCGACGTTTTATATCTCAACGATGATGCAGCACAGGTATTTAGAATTTTGAGATTGGTTTTGAAACATCTATATATATCTATTACATAAACTTTGTATCCCTAGCATATTGCGAAATTTTTGTTGCGGAACTACCTTAAGAGATATGTTGCCAGAAAAAGAAGACTTTATTCTCAGTATTCAATCCACAGAAATAAAAATCAAAAAGCCACTTTCAATAAGCTTTCTTTTTATATATATATATATATATATATGATATGAGAAAATACCTACTATAGGGGAATTTTCAAATTTCACTGCATTCTCCCCTTAAACCCCATTAACATTTTTTTATCTGAATCATTCATCCAACTGTTTGTTATAATTAGTTTCATCATTTTTGCATTGTAACAACCGTAGAATAGGTTGACAAATAGTTAAGGTCTTTCAATAGATAGATATTTTTCAGCGCAATTCAAATTCCCGCCATCGATATGGCGATCAATGTTCGTTTGTTTCTAACACCACCAAAAATCAATCATGGTGGTTTTTTGAATCAAAAAAAAAACAATGGAAGCTCAAAAATGGACAAGTTGTGATTGACGAATCTAAGGATTATTGATAAAAGCCAATCAAGGTAAAAATAAATAAAGAAATTATAATAATGATTATTAATAAATAATCATTCACTTTGTGGAATATAACGTTTGTTATATAAAATAACGGACACACCTAACTTCCAAAAAAGACACTTTTCGGTTATAAATTAATGATTTTTTTGTAACTAACATATCTTCATTCTTTCTGGTATGAAACGAATTCTCAACTCAGCCGACTATTCTCAAAATGTTCTTGATAAATATCGGAAAAAGTTATTACCAGACTTGAACAACTGTTTCATGATATTAAAAAAAAAATTACCGTTTTGAAATTCTGCAAAAAATTCAATGTCTTTTATAACCATGATTATACTCAAAATATATACTTTTTATCAGTTTTCTAATGAAAATATCTCCAATTCTTTGAAATAATTTTGTCACCTATTCTGGTCTAACACGCATGAAAAATTGCACTAAATTCATACTTTTATGACGGACAGAAATTTTCATTTTTATTTAAAAAATTTACAATGCTCGTTTTAAACGTAAAATAAAAAAATGAGAGTGGAGGTTCAAATCTCTCTTACTGCAATAAAACAAAATTGGTCCCTCAATAAGGGCATTATATTGGGTATACTAGGTTGATGAGTTGAAAAAATCTAAAAACGTTTCAGGCAGTTATTGTGATTTACATTTTGTTTCGGGATTCTTTCATATTTTTTGAAGGAGTGAGTCTAGATATACGGTAATGTATAATTCGTGTTCCCATGCACACAAAAAATCTGAAACAATTCCAAAAACAGTTTTTGAGGCACAAAAATTATGCGAAATTATTCCCGAATTTATCAACGTGTTAATTCTTTATTTTACATAAAACGAATTTATTGGCTGATGATTTTTTTTCCATTGTAGTCAGAAAAAAATGTATCTCCACTTGCATATTTTTTTAAATGAATATTATGCAACGTTCATTTTTTAAAATGAACATAAAAGTAAAAGAATATAAAACTGAAAGGGCTGAAACGCCAAATCGAGTACATTCGTTTTCGTGTTTTGTGGGTAAAAAAAAGCTGAGAGATGATTAAACCAATTTTTCAATACTTCTACGGCAAAACTGAGAAAAATATAGATTTTGAGTATAATCATGTTTATAAAATAGATTTAATTTTTCGCAAAATTTAAAAAGTTCATTTTTTGTTCAATATTCATATTTCTACAGATAATAACATAAAAAATCTGAAAAAAATCCTATTTCGGTTTTTCGAGTCTGGAAACAACCTGGACGTTTTTACAGATTTATTCAAAAAGATTTTGAAAATGGAAGACTATGGAGAATTGCGACATTTCCCATGGGATTCGATTATATAGAATTATATGTACTAGGAAATCCTACAGAAACTCTATAAGATTTTCTCATGCTTGGAATACAGAGATACAAAATCGAGGGACGTCCAGTTTCCATGATGTCATGTCTCTCCCCAATTTTGGCCTTTTCTTCTATAGAATCTTCTGTCGATGATTCAATAAGGACCTTATAGGAATCCTATAAAGAAGAAAGGAAAAAGTTGCCAATCTCCATAGAATTTTTATAGGAATCGGAATTCTATAGAAATCTTACACAATTTTTTCATATGCTGAAAATTTTACTGGTTACGTGTGTTTTTAAGTTTACGATAGTTTGCTAAGTATATTCGATAGTAGAAATTGTAACTATTTTTCATTTAAAACAGGATTGTAGAATGCCTCCCTCCAATCGGCTTGATGAGTCTGAGGCAGTACGACTTCTGATCCAGAGTAAACGTTTTTTTGGAGATACGTTCCCAAAATATAATGACGAGATTTGGACAATATTGTCACGTCAGAGTGGAGGCAAGTGGAGCAAGCACAACTGGTACATTAGTTGTAAACAAGATAGACGCAATATACTCACACGAGCTCGAGAAACACAAGGGCTAGAAGCACTAAAAACATCAATTGACGGTCCTAACAGCGACAACTTGTTTTTGGAGACTCTAGAGGATAGCCACGAGGAGGAGGAGAAGGATTCCGAGGATGATGGAGAAACATGGTTTGATTTATTGTTAACGCCAGAAGAGTGGGCAGAAATAAAACCGGAGAATACCGACCTAGCTAGGGCCGATGCCGCTCAAGCGAATCCGAAACGATCGAGTCACACTTTGAAAGCAGGTGTATGGTCAAACATTATTGCGGATGCATTCTTCCGACAATTTCGTTTGCCATGTTCTTTTGTGTTCAAAAGAGCTGAAGTGAATGTATCGGACAATCGGGAACACTTCTTGAAGATCAAAGGCCGATGTATGAGCATAAAATGCGGAAATAAGTTTTCCGGATTTTCCGATTGCGAACCGCCCCTGCACAGTGGGTTATTCATCCAAGTAAAAACGCGAGAAACGACCTATGATAAGCACGAAGTCCTAAGTCGTCCATTAAATGGCCAAAAGAGAAAGCGAATTGGAAAAGAAGCTGTTCTAGAAGGATCCCACAATCTACAGAAGAGATTGAGACGTGAAGTTTTAAAACCAGGTGAAGTCGACGGACCAGCCATTCCCTCATTAGATGCTTTGCGTCATGCTAAGCAAGAAGCCCTGTCTGAGAAATTAGGTGGGAAGGCTCGCCCCGGCGAAGATCTAATCCAAACTATTTATCGTTTAAAATACGAAAATCCGTACACAGGATCCATCCACGATATTGGTTACAGCCCATTCCGCGTCATATATGGAACCTATGAACAACGAGCTCTTTATAAAAAATACATACGCCTGAATCGCAACAATTCGTCTCTTTGTATTGATTCTTCTGGTTCGATGATTAAACCTCTGACAACCCCAGTTCGAGGTAAAACGGCTCATATTTTTATGTACTGCCTGGTACTACATTTCGATAACAAGTCGGTGTCAGTCTTCCAGATGTTGTCAGAGTGCGGAGAAACTGAGAAAATCGTCGATTTTTTAAAGACATGGTTGCGCACTGTAGATTATATCAAACCCAAACAGATTGTAATGGATGGTTCCCGAGCCTTGTTATTAGCGTGTTCGCTTGCTTTTAATGATGTCACGATCAAACATCACAACTCAATTTGTTTGAATGCTGTGCTGAACAATAGACCAATACCAAAGGAGCTGATCTCCACCTTTATCAGGGCAGACGTGTCTCATTTTTTCAACGCGATAGTGCGATCGAAACCTTTGCTAACCCACCCTATCCCTGCAGTAAGCGACTTCTATAAACGTTGTGTCGGTCTTTTAGTAGAATGCCAGACTATCAGTGACTTTCTGCACATTTTTGTCTTGACATTGGTTGTTGCCTATGAGGAGCATGACGACTCATCTTTACGGCTCAAGTCTATCAGAAGTGCTGTCCAGACACCAAGCGATGCAAGAGCAGAACTTTTAGAAATGATAAAAAAAAGACCGCTGGATGATGACGGTTTTCTACGATTGAGCGAGAATCAGAACGAAAATAATGACAAGGAAAAGATTCAGAATGCAGAGAAAGAGGACGATTATTGGGCCAAGGAGTATGAGGCAATGAAAGACATCGTCGAGTTTTTTGAAGATCTTGAAGGCGAGGCCAAATTTGTGATCTGCGAGGGTTCCACGGTGAATTATTACTGCTTACCAGTATTCGGTAAGCAACTCATCGTTATGGGCCGGGAATGCCCCACGTGGAGTGCAGCATGCATTCCCTACTTCGCTGAACGTGCTACAAGCAGCTATGTGGAAAGAGTTTTCCGAGAAATAAAACTAGAAGCCACTAAACAAATTGATCTTCCGGCAAAAGCCGACACTTTGATTAAAATCCATTTGACGGATTTGATCGGAGGTGTTCGTGGAGTCAATTCTATATTGACGGAGTATGAAATGGAAGACACGAAAATCCCAGCCCCCAAACTGAAAACCAACGGCAACGTCCAGACATCTGAGGTGCAGGGTTGTTATGCTCCCATTCCCCATACACCCTCTGGCATAACAACGAATGACGCATCTGCTTCCAATGGACATGCTTTCGACGACTCTGATTTGAGATCAATCGAGGACTGGCGTGGCAAATCCAAGCCATATACAAGATTGAACGCTTCTCTGGATGATTCAGAATCCTTCGTTGATGAAAATCATAACGAGTTCATACCAGAAATTCATGCCAAGACTGGTACTGAAACACGTTCCGAAGAACTCAATGAATCTCGCAGTTTCCCCTGTGGAGTTGATTATCCGAGTGAGGAACCTTTCGCATGTCAGGGTGAGGAACCTCACGTGGAGAATGATTGGAACACGAATTTGGACCAAATTCCAACGATACTTATTCCAGATACTTCACCTCGAACGACCCAGCCAACGATTTCCCACCAATCAATTCTGAAGAAGAATCCCAAACGGTCCAAGTTCTTCCGATCATTCCCAGAAATAAGTCGACAACGAGTCACGGAGGAATACTTAGCCCACAAACAGAAATTTGTCCGTCGAGTGAGCGAAAGAAATTTATTAAAAAATGGGGTTCATTGCGGAACTGTGACAATTGACAGACTTCGGTATTTGATCCGTAACACATGTCCCTTTGATTCGATGACCGCACCATTGTTCACAGCCCTCATGGATGATAGCAATTTCTATGGTTTTCTCAAACAAATAATGAGCGACAATTTGGAAAACGGAGCGACTCATCAAAACTTCCAATATTGGAATTTTCTTGAGAAATTCCTGCATGAAGGTACGTCGCCGGAGCTCTATAAAGATCGATTCATTTTGTTGAAACCCTTGTATGAGAAGACATGTGTGGTCACTGAAATGAACGGGCAAGCCATTCTTCAGTCATATGATGGCTGGGATAATCCCATCGAAGTGTGGCTGAAGTTAATGGCTGGTGTACCGTCAGCACTTCAAGTTCTGTGTTGTGAAAATTGTGGAGAGGTGGAAAGTCCACTGATGTCCCTCATCCCCAACCACAAAATCATCATTCAGAAGGGGTTCACGTTCTTGCAAGAGGCTTTGGACCGGCCTTCTACAATTTTCAATAAAAAATGTTGTGGTAAAGAGTATATGCGACGAATTAGGACTGGTCAGCATATATTTGTGGAGCTCGATGTTCGTGAGATGTTGAACGGTCATTCTAAACACTGCAAATTGAAGGAATTCCCTCTGACTCTGAAATTTGAATACTCATACAGGTATATTTTCATCATTGTCCATATTGTTCATTTTTTCATTCAAATGACTGAACGAAGAATATGAATTTGTGTTACAAGGGCAAGCAATAATTTTTTCGGGTTCACCTCAGGTTCTAATTCACATTCGTCAAGGAATACTTGTTTGCCGTTTAACACATGTTACTTTATGTGACGAGGCTCAACCAATCGAGTTTCTTTACAGCCCATGGGTAGGAAGTGGAGCCCATGGGCAGACTTACTGCTATTTACAACCCTAGGGCTGTAAAAGGACCAGGCTAGGTTGTGTCGAGTGACAAGAATACATAACAAACGAATAAATGCATGGAATTGAATATGTAATGTTTCCATGGAAAAACATTGTTCTTCTCATTCTTGAAAACTTAAATTCTTTCCAGATTGGCGGGAATTATCACCGGTTATGGCTCTCATTTCACCGCTTATTGTCATCAGACTGGCGGACGATGGGAGGAGTACGATGACCTCAGACCAAATGTCACCAAAGGGCACGTGAACGACATCATTACTCCCGTTGCTGCACTGTATATCATGGAGCCCACAGCGGAAACAAAATAAATTCTTTATATGTATATATACAGACAACAATATTAGGTATAGATAGGACATGTGAATAATTTTTGGCGCATGATCTGTTACAAAATCGAGGCCGTAGTGATGTAAGGTTTGCAATATTTTTATTGTTACAAATTCTATTGTATACTAATACAATAAAAGACCATATTTGAAAAATTTCGGGAATTTTTAAAGCTTAAAAAAAAATGAAAATAGGTGACAATTTCTTTGTTAAATCATATGTGAATCATACTTCCACGTTTGACGTCTGACATCCAGGAGTGAAATATCCTACTGGAGCTGCAGTCCACATCTGTAGGCATTGGAGTGCTTGAGCTAATCTCTGGTGACCGCAAACGTTGCGTCTGCTCGGAGACAGGCCTGTAATGATGAGTCCAAGGTCATTAAAAAGTTGTGCATTCGTCGAATATGAAATATTTCTGATACAGCAATTGGATTTCTTTATTTTTTGTTCTCCAAATTATCAGGGATTTTGATTAACGAGTTTTTTCAATTTTTGAAATTCTCCAAATGTTTTAAATTTTGCACATTCTTAAAATTGTTCACGTTTTTGAATTTTGAAATTTTCGAAACTTCCAGAATTCTCAAAATTAGACGAATGGACAATTTATGAATGAATTGAAAAGTTTTGTCTCTTTGAAAAATTCAGGACTATTTGAAATCCTTGAAATATTTGAGTTTTTAAATGTTTGAACCTTCAAAATTCTTTCAAATTTGCAAAGTTGTCAGATTTTTTCAACGGGAAGGAGAGGACAACTTTTACAATTCTTGATTTTTTTTTGTTTCTGAAATATTTGAAATTTTGGACTTGTTGAAATTAAAAATTTTGAAAAAGAAATGATAAAAATATTTCTGAAATTTTAAATTCTTTAGAATTTGAAATAGAGATGGAAAATAGAAAATCAATCGTGAAAATAATGAATTTGAGATTTTCAATTTTTTTTTTAAATTTTGAATGCAAAAAATGATGAAAAAATCCCAAAACTTGTCTTTTCGTCAATAAAATCGGTCATACTAATCCAACATGACACTTGGCGTTTTTTGTAGGAAAACTAGGTGTTTTCATGATCGTTGAGTTCCTCGGTCAATCCGGACAAGGGATTAGGAGCATGTAGGAGAGACGGGTGATGGTCTCCATGGACCTCTGGTTTATGTGCTCGTGGGTTCGGCGGGTCCATGGAAGTGCCTGGAACTCCACGAGACGATTCTGTGATCCCACCCAGACGAGCTCGTTGGAACTCGTGACCTCCGTGTTTATCATCTCAAGACTCGAGTGTCCTATGAGTCGACGGACAGCGGTTTCTGGGGACTCTGAACCAATAAGCGATAAGGACTTCAACATCGACGTGTGCAAACGCATCGCGAGCTATATGTCCTCCAGATCCAAACCTGACCAAGACACCTGTAGAAATTTTGAAAAATACCAAGATTAGACAAATTTGGAAAAATTTGAAAATGTTGTAAATAGTTAAAATTTGGAAAATTTTAAAAACTGAAAATATGAAAATTTTTACATTTTTGAAGTTTTGGAAATGTTAAAATTGCTTTTGCCCTCAATTGAGACGTTATATCCAAAACGTTGGTCTAACTATGATTTCATTTGAAAAGATAGAAAGTTTTCATCGTTGTTCTCACCGGAGAAAGAAACCTTAAAGTTAAATTTTCTGGACTTTTTAGGCAATTTTCCAACCCCCAACCCATGTGAATGAGAGTACAGGCCCGTTTTACCGGCGGGTCAATTGAAGGCGATCAATCCTAAAGTGATTGAGTGTTGACATTCAAAATTCGATATTAAGTGAAATTAGGGCATTTTGCTCAGGAAAATAAGGAGAAAATGCAAAAATTGGTAAAAATTCACAGAAAATGCAAAACGAAATCCGCAAAAAGTAAAAGGTAGTTTGACAGGTAGTTTCCCCAGGTAGTTTGACAGATGTTTCCCCAGGTCGTTTGACAGGGTTTTCCCCTGGTAGTTTTATATGATTTTCCCCAGGTAGTTTTACATGATTTCCCCCAGGGAGTTTTACATGATTATCGACAGCTAGTTTCATAAGTTTTGCCCTGGGTAGTTTTACTTGATTTCCCCCAGGTAGTTTGACAGGTTTTTCCCCAGGTTGTTTCACGGGGTTTTCCCCTGGTAGTTTTATACGATTTTCTCCAGGTAGCTTCATAGGCTTTGCCCCGGGTAGTTTTCCTTGATTTCCCCCAGATAGTTTGACAGGTTTTTCCCCTGGTAGTTTTATATGATTTTCCCGAGGTTGTTTTCCATGATTTCCCCCCTGGTAGTTTTACATGATTTTCCCCAGGTAGTTTCATAGCAATGTCTGAAAACTGATGTAGTGTTCATTCCTGCTAACGATACTTGAATTCTAACCTAACACACGGAAAATTGAGCAGCAGCCATTTGTTCCAAAATCTTCAAAAATTATGCAGCAAGTTGGCAGCAAAATTGCTCCAAAAAATTATGACGCGTTTGATTGATAATCACAGTTATACTTACCAGTCTGAAGTAGGCTTGCTCTTTTTTTTATGCATTGAATTGCATTCCGGTTTTTATTCACCATATTTACTCGCATATATTGCACTTATGCACCTGGTACATTTTATTGGTTATTGCATACATATTATATATAGATATATGTAACAGAGAGAGGGACCTTGTATGCGCGCGCACCATATGCACCCCCCCGCCCTTCATTTTCAAATCAAAAAGTGAAATTCTAAAATGATTGATAACACTTAGATAAATGCATTATCAATCAATGATAGAGATAAATTCGGTTAGTACAAAGAATTTCCTTTCGATTGAAAAAAAAAAAATCAGCAGAAAGTGATTTTTTAATATTTGTCGGCTAACTACATGACCGTAATTTCATTATTTTTTTTTTAATTAATGCAATTAGTATCAAACATTAATAAATGTGGTACAATCATGGGCAAACGATTAGCAATCGATTCTACATTTTTTTATTTCGAAAATATGTATTTGTCGGCTAAACCCATGTGAATAAATTTCACTACTCGAGAGGAAGGCATTTGAACCAAAAAATTGGCTTGGTTCAATTATACAGTCGCATTATTTCAAGTCGATAATTGTCTTATTTCAAAGAGAATCCCTCACATCCCATCTTGCACCGTCTCTGTGAGTGACCACAACTTGTCATGTCCATCAACTTGAATTGAGTAGTTTGTGAATTTCATTTGCTTGAACTGGTTGATCCGACCCTAGCGGAACTTGGCGAGAGCTCCGCCTATCGATTTCTTCCATGTTGCGAGAGAAAGTTCAGAGGTAGTCTAGAGATGGCGCTCTGTACTCTCCTCTGGACTTCCTCTAGACATTTGGGCATAGTCCAGAGCCCAAGCGGGCTCTGTACTATCCTCTGGACTTCCTCTAGATATATAGGTATACTCGAGAGCCCAAGCGTCTAGAGGGAGTCTAGAGGATAGTACAGAGCCCTCTTGGGCTCTCGAGTATGCCTATAAGTCTCCGTTTGGGCTCTGGACTATGCCTAAATGTCCAGAGGATAGTACAGAGGCCGCTTGAGCTCTAGACTATGTCTATGTGTCTAGAGGCAGTCAAGAGAATAGTACAGAGGCCGCTCGGGCTCTAGACTATGTCTATATGTCTAGAGGGAATCCAGAGGATTGTACAGAGCCTGCTTGGGCAGCCTGCTCATAGCCATTAGTTACTCATTCATCATCCATTACAAGGATTCGTTCATCCCACGATGCATGGTAGCGTGGATGTTGCGTGGAAATTCAATCGTCAGGGTTATTCTCCTATCTCCGACGGTTTTCGCGATAGAGCGTTATAAACAATTGAAATAACAATCAATCACAATTGATCATAACAACATAAATATGAGATCAATGTTATCCCCTGTGAGTTGCATGAAGCTGTTTCGTATGCGATGTCAACGACCGTAATAGTGCCCTTCGTTCGTGAGAAATCGTTCGCCAAAAATCTGGCTACACACACACAGCCATTTGTTCAGAATTTGACGGGAAGCATCTCGGCATACTTAAAAGACCATTTACGAATTGGGGAGAGAAAAAATCGATTTCGATATCATTACAATAGCTTGTCGTAGAATCGGGAATGTAAAAAAATACGGAAAAAGGAACGGACCCCATTAACGGGTAGGCGTTCGAATGCCAGCAAGGGTGCTATGGTCTTACCTGCCCCGGCACAATCACGCGCACTGGGTAAAATTTTTAAAATGGAATCTTTTTCAATTAAAGTTGTTGGCTATTTTCGAATTTACAATTTTTTTAATTGAAAATTTTGCCGCTTTGCCGAAAAATGTTTCAGAAAATTCCCGGATAAAATTGACGACATATTGTCGGATATTTTTGAAGATCTTTAACGAAGTATTCACTGGCATATTGTCGACAATTCCCCAGCAGAACTTCGGATTCAGTGTCGACAATTATCCGATAAATTGCCGGCACATTGATGTCGACCCATGACTCGAGTTTTAAGCTAGTCTACAAAAATGATCCCCAATAAAAATATAGGTATTTTTAACTAGCAATTTGCAGTCGCTTGGGTTAGCGGGGATTTGAAAGATAATGAAAACAATCATATTGGTATCGTTTCCTTTCTCAACCGTGAACAATGGTACGGTATTCATAAAATCGTAGTATGTGTAGTTTTTGCAAAAACAAATTATGAACTAGTGGTGTGTGCATGTGTGTCCCCCACTGGGGGCACAAACAAAACTTCCCGATTTGGGATTTCAGCACAGCGTACTAACCATATTCTTCTCCAATATACCCCGGTTAATTAGTAGTGTCATACTGAAAACTTGCAGATGTGAGAATTCTAAACTGATTCATTAATGAAGTAGATAATGATGAATATTTGAGTAAATGCATGGTGAGCATGAGGATGAGACTTATGGGCGTTACATGACTGGCAGTGTGACGCCAATAGAAGGGCGGCCGCAATAAAGACGATAACTTTCATATTTTACCCCGTGGAACAGTATAACCAATTGCAATTCTTAATAACTTTGCATATACTGCACAAATGCCATCTAAAATGTAATTCGTTCGATTCTGAATCGAAATACTTCGATTGAGCCCTTCATGACAGCGCTGGGTTCATTCATTCACTTATTACATACATAATTGCTCAGACAGCCATAGCTCCTTAATTGTGCGAATTTTCGGAAAAGGTCATTGTACATAAAATACGTATTTTCGTATGGGGACCAACTTTTCTGAATTGAATTTTGTGCTAACTCTAATAGTTCCTTCAGTAGAACATTATAAACAATTGAAATTGTGAATAACAATATAAGTACGGGACCAATTCCATCCAAAATCTAATCCGGTCTAACTTACATGAAACTCTTCCGTTTGAATCATCAACAACTTCGATCGAATGATTACTTCGCAAGAAATCGTTGACCGAAAATTTTAACCAAATCATGCATCGTCACGGACACACACACACACACACACACACACATGAAAGCCCACAATTCCGGCAATGATGACGTCAATGGCTTCATTCGTGTACTTTATAAATAGATGATTTTTCAAATGGCCGTAGCTCCTTAATTATGCAAATTACACAAAGAACGCATAAAACATAAAATGTCTATTTTTTGCATGAGGAATGACTTTTGTTACATTCATTTTCTGCTAACACCAATAATTCATGCACTATATCGTTATAAACAATTGAAATTGTTAATAACAATATAAGGACTGGACCATTTCCACCCAAAATCTAATCAGGTCTAAGTTCCGTGGAAAGGCATCCATTGAGACATCAAGGACCTCGATCGCATTATTCGTTCATGAGAAATCGTTGGACATAATTTTTGACCACATGCGTACCTAGTAACGCACACACACACACATATGCAGAGTCGGGGCTTTGGCGTCAGTATTTGTTTTGAGTCGGTGTCGTGCGGACGCATGTCTACCGCTCTCTACAAAATATAAATTCCAAACGTACCGAGCTTACAGTACAGTGAATTTATAAATCTTGTCAAAGTTTTGGCACTAAAGTGTCAAACTTCAAAAATCTCAAACTTCCTCTGGCTCCCAAAAGGAAAGCCAAAATGACTCCTCCTGTGGAAGACCCAAAAATAACTAAAAAAACCGTTATTAAACCGTCAACTAGTGCGAGCTGTAAACCCGTTCGCCTCAACAAACCTTCAAACACTCCTGTCGGGCCACAACAGGCTCAAAAACAAACATCAGTGCCTCCAATAGTTATTGAAAATGACAATTTGGAGACCAAAAAATTAATCAACTTCCTGCAAGTCAACGCCTCGGACAAAAACTTCAGGATGAAATTCAATGGTAGTACCACCATCGTCCATCTACAATCGACGGAGGATTATAATAAAATCGCAAGTATCCTGAAAAGGCAAAATTTACATTTTTACACCTTCGGTCTAAAAAGTGAGCGTCCGAAGAAATTTATCATAAAAGGTCTTCCCGCCAGTTTTACTGAGCAGGAGATTGAAGCGGAAATATCCAAACACGGCATAAAGGTATTATCAGTCCGGCAGTTTGTGAAAACAAACAAGGACGGAGACAGCAAAGAGAGTAGGCCACTACCGGTGTTTGCAATTACGGTTGGGCCTGATGTAACCTTGAGCAGCCTCGCGGCTATTAAAACCATTTTCTATCATACATTTAAGATAGAAAAATATATCAAAACCCAACAACCAACACAGTGCTACCGGTGCCAAAAATTTGGACACGCAAGTCAGCACTGTAATTTAAATCCCAGATGTGTGAAATGCGCAGGCAATCACGACATCAAAACCTGCACCAGTAACTCCCTGAAGTGCGCAAATTGTGGTCTAGCTCACACAGCGAGCTATCGTGAGTGCGCCTCACGAACCAAATTTGTGGAGACTCATGAAAAAAGAGTCCAACCACCAGCACCAAAAAAAGCAGAGCGGGAACTGCCCGCTACCCCACACTCGGCTACGATGCAAAACCTGGAAAGCAACATCCATTTTCTCCAGTCTCCTCCAGTCCTCGAGCCTACGCCAATCTCTACTGCCACGAAGATGTCCAGGCCATCCTACGCTTCTTGTTTTCCAACGATGGAAACCTTAAGAACGAATGTTGACGCACCCACCGCTGAACCTAGGACCATTCCGATGGAGACTGACGATCCGCCATTACATTTATTTACAAGTAAAAACTTTATTAATACAGTGACACAAGTCCTTGATGACCTAAAATCCCTTAGAATTCTCGAAAACCTCTCAGAGATTAAGAACATGATCTCTAAAATCCAAAGAGCTGACACCCCCCTTGATAAAATCACAATCATCGCATCCTATGCATACCTGTTCGAATCCATTGCTGAACCACCCACGATCCTCCCACAAACATAATAAATATCTTAGCCATTAACATTTTTGCGCTCAAACTCAGTCTGATACCGGTACCCGCAAAACACTTTGAGCGAATAATTCTATTACGTCTCATAAAATCTATCAATGAGCTACACTTAATACCTACAAACCAATTCGGTTTCCGTTCAGAACACTCGACCCGCCACGAATTGGTCGGAATCAGAAATCCAAATAGATATATTCAAGTTAGAGTCAAATCACTACTTTCCGTTAAAACTCAAATTGTCGCGGGAGTCCCGCAAGGGGATATCCTCTCCCGTGTACTATTCAACCTATACTTCGCTTCTGTTTTTAACAGAATACCTAGAAATGTATTCATTGCTGATCACATTGCTCTGTACTTACCTAGCAAATCGATCAATAAATCTCTTAGAAGAATAGAAAATTCTGCTTCTCTTAAAATCAGCGATTTAAATAAACGGAAAATTCAAGTGAATGCTACTAAATCAGTAGCAACCTTATTTACTAGCTCCAAGGCCAAACCGACTTTAACTTTGCGTAGCAATAAGATTACCTCAACCGTTTCTGTGAAATATTTAGGTTTACACCTTGATTCCAACCTCCTGTGGAAAAAACTCATATCTGATATCAAGGTCAAGACTAAAATTATTCTAGTACGATTGTATAATTTGCTGAAATCTCCAACGCTCAGTCAATCTCTGAAACTTACTTTATACAAAGGGTTAATCAGACCTATCTCTTATGGTTGTCCTGCCTGGCACGATGCAGCACAAACCCACTTAAATCATCCTCAATTTGTCCAAAATAAATTTGTATGGATAATAAAATGGTTGGCATGCACAATACGCTGGGCATGGCAACCATAGGTAAATTTATCGATAGAATAAATTTGACATTTAAATTTAAACTACAATCCGATCCTAATCCCCAGCTCCAAAACATCAACATTGATAAGAAAGCAAATTGGTCTCACTGACCACCTGTTTTTGCCCCACCTTTCCATATATCCCTTTCTCCCCCACCCCTCATGCGCCCATTACTTATAAGGTTTTTTAGAAGTCATTTTTCCTTATATCGAGTCATCATGTAAAAATTCACAAACATTATAAAAATGAAAAATTAAGTTAAACTTTAATCATATTAGATATAAAGCCAATGGCTGGTGATCTAGAGCGTAGCACTTAAGATATTAATACTGTATATAGTATGTATATATGACAAATGTTAATAAACAATTTTCAAGTCAAGTCAAGTCAAGGCTTTGGCGTAGTGGTAGAGTATCTGGCTACTACTCCGAAGGTCCTAGGTTCGCGCCCGGCCGCCGGAGAATATTTTTTCAAATAGTAGATTACATACCAAGGCCAGCAAAGTAAGGAATGTCTCAGATCACATTAAGTTGTTGGCCGAGTCGAAGCCGAGGTCGACAAAAATGTGATCTGAGGCTTTCTTACTTGCTGGCCGAGGTGTGTATACTATTTTTCTGCTCGACGAAGCCGCAAAGCGGTAACTTTGTTTAGCGCAGCGGGCAGAAAGTTACCGCTTTCTGGCCGGAGGGGAGAAAAATATTTTTCTCATGGATTCCGACCGATGCAGGAACGTCCGTGTGTGCTATCGGCGGTACCCATAAAATGAGACCACCCGGCTGAGCGGGAACCGAACCGAATTTCTTGATTTCCCTCGCCCGATGAAAATCCCTATCTCGCACTGTAATGGAGATTAAGGATTGAAAGATGAAATGTTCGTGGGAAATGAAATTTCCCATTTACCAACTACTTTTCATCCCTTAATCTCCATATGAAAGAAATGGAGTCGCGGAGAAATGTCGCGGCGCCCCGCATAACAATTGGGAGATTTTTGGATTTCCCCCGCCCGATGAAATTCTATATCTCTCGCTGTAATAGAGATTAAGGAATGAAAGATGAAATGTTCGGTGGGGAATTAAATTCCCCGTTTATTAACCAATTTTCATCCCATATGAAACAAGAGTATCATAAAAATCGACAATGGGGATATAGCCAAAATCGAAAAAAACTGATTTCACTTTTTCGAACCAAATTCGACGGGAATGTCTTCTGGGGGTTCCCATTAGATAGTAAACACTCGCGCGGGGCCAAAAATTCAATTTTAAACAATTTAAATTCGCCTCCCCATAAGAGGCCAATGTTAAATTTGGCCAAAATCGAAAAAAAATTAATTTGACTTTTTCGCCCCAAATTCGACGGGAGTGTCTTCTAGGGGTCCCAATTGGTTAGTATTCTCCTCGCACACGGGACCAAAAACGTCCAACCAACGCACGCGTATATTGCATTTTTGCATTTTCCAATTTCGATTTGTTTCTGAAGTATTCACTCATTACATAGATAATTTTGCAAACGGTCATACCTCCTTAATTTTGCAAATTGTGGGAAAAAGTCATCACACATTAATTGTGTATTTTTGTATGAGGAAAAACTATTTTCACATAATTTGTCCACTAGCTCTAACCGCTTACGCAATAGAGCATTATAAACAATTGAAATTATTTATAACAATATATATACTGGATCAATTTCATCTAAAATCTAATCCCCACTGAGTTGCGTGATAATGCTCAGATTCCAACGTTAATGACCTCGATGGCTTCATTCGTTCACTCATTACATGGATGATTTTTCAAACGGCCATACCTACTTAATTATGCGAATTATGAAAAAAAGTCATTGGACATTAAATATGTATTTTCGTATGAGGAACAACTTTCTTCATATAACTTTTCCGCTAACTGTAACCGTTTACGCAATAGAGCGTTATAAACAAGTGAAATTGTTCATAACAATATATGTACTGAACCAATGTTATCCAAAATGCAATGGGCTCTAAGTGACATGAAGACGCTTCGATTTCGATATCGATGACCTGAATCGTGTCGTTTGTTCGTGAGAAATCGTGGGCCAAAATTTTGGCCACATACGTACATACACACACACACACACACAGACATTTGTTCAGAATTCGTTGGGGATCATTATGATATACTTAAACCCCAGTCACAGGACGAAACTAAAAATTTCGATTTCGAGGTCATTACAATAACTTCCCGACAAATCGGGAAGTTAAAAAAGGACCTAGAATTAGGGGGGGGGGGGGAGATGCGAAAAACCGCATCCGGAACAAATTAGTTGTATAGAGAATTCAATGGTAAACAATGGTATTAACGCTAAAAATTCAATAAACATTCTTCATAATAAATAATTTTTGTGTAATGAAATGAAAAAAATAAAAGTTAATAAAAAAATATTACTAATCAAAAATAATTGTTACCTATGGTCAAGTGCAATTGCTAATGATGGGTTCTACAGTTCCCGAGTCTATGCTGAACAAGGAGTGGGGTAAGGACAACTGACTGCGGCGGAAATCGGAAAATGCACTTGAGGGACTGCGGAGGCTAGCCGTCAAAACCAACGCCAAAATTTGAATTTGATGTGTTAAGCAATAAATACCATATTGACGTTCAAATGCGACATGACGTAGGATCATTTTTACATATTCAATGGAATATACGCGCGGAAGGGGGAGGGGGGGGGGAGAGGAAATCATGATTAGTTAATTAACAATTTTAGTGAAATGCTATCATCACCTCAAGTAACAATTGAAATTATTAATTAGCTAATTATGTTTTTTTCTCCCCCCTTCCGTGCGTATATTCCATTGAATCTGTAAAATCAATCCAACGTTATCTCGGATTTGAACGTCGATATGGTATTTATTGTTCAACGCATCAAACTCAAAATTCGGAGTTGATTTTGACAACTAACCTTAGTCACACGAGCGCATTTTCCGATTTCCGCCTCTCTCACTTGGTCTTACCCCCACTCCTTGTTCAGCATAGACTCGGGAGCTGTAGAACCCATCATTAATAATTGCACTTGACCATAGTTAACAAATTTGTTTAGCGTAAGTAATATTTCAGCATTGTTTATTATTGAATTCTCTACATAACTTTTTTTCAGATTGTTTGCATCAATTCCCCCCGCCATGTATAGGTTCTTTTTGTCATAGATTGTTTTTGCAAAAATTAACCATATCAAAATTTTATATGAATATTTTCAACGTAAAAGGTTATTTTTTATCTATTTTTAATACAAAATAGACATCCACGCAAGATCCCAAATCGTCAGGGTACCAATATGATTGTCGTAATTATCTTCCGACCCCCTGCTAACTATGGTGAAGTACCGGAGCAACCGACTAAGTCGTTACCGGCGCCATCTACCGTGATACTACGCGGATAGTCAATCGGTTTGTGCCTCGAATGGGACACTCACGACCTCATACCACCAGTTATTCTTAGCAATGGAAATCATCTGTCGATTTCATCAGATAACTTGCCGCAAAATTTATCCGATAAATTGCTGTTCTTTTTATCCGATCTATTGCAGCAGATTGTATCTGATAATTTGTCGACAATTCTTTTAGGATATATTGCCGCAAATTTTATTCGCCAATCCGTTGTCGAGCAAATCGGTTATCTTGCCACAGATTTTAGCAGCACATAACCCGATAATTTTATCAGCAATTTTACTTCTCTATAGCATACAGATTTCGACAATTTGACGGCAAATTGTCCACATCATATCCGAATAAATCTAGTTTACATTGCCGATAAAAATGAATGTATCGGCAGATTTTGCTATGTGGGCAGTCTTAAGGAGAGGGGGGGGGGGTGTTTTGACAAATGACTCATAATTGCAAGTCGTTGCTTTTCGGCTTTAAGGAGGAGTGGGGGCCATTTTGCAAAATGAGTAATATTTTTGCAAGTCGTTCCTTTTCACTCTTAAGGAAGTGGGGGCCATCTAGCAACATGAGGCATAATTGCACGTTGCCGATTTTCAGTCTTAAGGACGTCTGGAGGCCATTTTGGGAAATTAGGAATAACTGCAAGTTGTCGATTTCCAGTCTTAAGAAGGTCTGGGGGCCATCTAGCAACATGAGGCATAATTGCACGTTGCCGATTTTCAGTCTTAAGGACGTCTGGAGGCCATTTTGGGAAATTAGGAATAATTGCAAGTTGTCGATTTCCAGTCTTAAGAAGGTCTGGGTGCCATTTTGCCAAATGAGGCATAATTGCACGTTGCCGATTTTCAGTCTTAAGGAAGTGGGGGCCATTTTGGAAAAGGAGGAATAATTGTAAGTTGTCGGTTTTAGTCTTAAGGAGGTTTGGGGGGGGGGGGAAGGTTTCACACATGAGTCATAATTGCAAGTTGCCGGGTTTCAACTTGTAGGGGGTGTGGGGGGGGGGGCGTTTTGACAAATGACTCATAATTGCAAGTCGTTCCTTTTCGGCTTTAAGGAGGTGTGGGGGCTATTTTGGAGAATGAGGCATAATTGCACGTTGCCGATTTTCAGTCTTAAGGAGGTCTGGGGGCCATTTGGGGCATCCTTTGTCAAACTGGCCACTCATTTTTTCGACCATCAACGATTTCCTTCAAAATTTTTTCCCAGGTTCTAGGCATGGAAAAAACCATCCCTGATTTTTTTTAGAATTTTAGTACTCCTCTCTCTATTTTTTTATAGGGGAATTTTGTTTTTTCACTAAAACAACGAATAACTCCGGTTCTATGCGTCACAAAAAAAAAGTTCAAGACAAAAAAGTACGTCCTTTTTCTGAGCATCAACATAAAAATAACGTCACATATGGGAAACCAGTGCCAACCCCATTTTAGCGATAACAAAAACTAAAATTTTTTTTTGAACCTTTCGGACGCTCTCGATTTTTAAAATTTTTTTATATGTTTTGTGTTGAGGTTTCAAGAGGTCACACAAAAATTTTCATCGTGGGACCTCGAAATTTGAATGCAATACGTTATTTTTTCCCCTATCGAATCTAATTAAATTGAATATTTCAACATTTTCACCTTAATCTAAGCACGAAAGCCAATTCTTACTAACAACCGTTTTTGTAGAGCGTAATGAGCACTACAAAAAATATTCAATAACATTTTCCCGTATCTAGCTTCAAATCGGAGATATGCATTGAAAATCCTCTCCATGCTCTAGCTATGCATCATAGTAAAGTTGCATTTCGTACGTCTCCCAGAACTAGAGAATGGACTCACAGTAATGTTAGAATGTGATTCTAATATTGCGTGCTAAATGTGTCTGACAATTTTTCCACCCGCCTCTCCTATTTCCCGATCATTCATGATATCAGCGAAAATTCGAGGACATACAGATGACTGACAGTCACCTTTCATCGTAGCACCGCAAACCACTTCTTGACCTAGCCATATCTGATTGGCTTGTGTAAGGATGTTCACCCCTAGATCTTCTTGTAACATGATTTTATTTCCTGCTGATGACGAAAATTTTTTATCTTGAACTGACACAGCGATCTCATGAGGAATTCTATAAATTTCTATAACCCCGTCACTGAATCTACTCTAGTAAAAAAATCATGAAACCATAAAACCGTATCAATTTGCATCTCAAAAATTCAATGGTCAAATGGTAAAGAGCAATAAGTTGATTTACTGTGGCAGCTGACTATGAGTATGTATGGATGCGTTAGAATAATCTTCGAATACAAAATCAATTCTTTTTGTATTTTCCGTCATTTTGACAAAAATAATATAACCCCCCCCCCCCCCCCCCATACTAATTACTCGACTTTATATCGTTCACGTCGCGCGTGGGGCTTAGCGCTGCGCCGGGTCGCGCAACCCTTCTAGTAATCATATCTTCAATTCTATGGAAGATACGAAAAATTTATAGAAAACAAAAAAAAATCCTTATTGAATTCTGAACATTTTTTAATAAGGAAATTTTTTGCTATCTCTCATAGCTTGGCGTCAGCGACGATTTAAACAATTAAATTGTTAATAACAATTAACCGCCGAATTCAAAAAAAAAATAACTGACATATTCGGACTCAGCGACCCAAGAAACATAGATTCCACCCAAAATATCGCGCGGACCCCAAAACTTACACAGGATGGTCATGGGCGTAAGGACTATTACAAAATGAAATTTTCCCAAAATTCGGTTGATCGAATGTAAACAAAACACGACCGACGGTAACCCGCACATGTTTTGACGAATCAGTCAAGAGAAGGGCGGGAGGGGGAGGGGCAGCGCCTCGGCGCTCGGAAAACACATGTGAAGCAAACACATTGCAAATGACGACGGTCCACTGTATAGATATATGTCACCCACCGTGAGGGAACCAAACCGCCGCGCGGAGGGAGGGGGGGGGGGGGGTTCTATTATAGGCGCCATTTCAAATTTTCAAATTAAAAATCTTTTGAATTCGAAATTTTACAAATTTCAAAGTATTGAAATTTGGAAAAGGGATGCGGTAGCACCACCATGTGAGAATTGATGGAATATATCTATATAGTGGACCGTCGCTAGTTGCAATATTTGCCTCAACATGTCTTTTCCGAGCGCCGAGCCCCCCCCCCCCCCCTCTTTCACGCGACTGATTCGTCAAAACACTTGCGGGTTACCGTCGGTCGTGTTTTGTTTACATTCGATCAACCGAATTTTGGCAAGATTTCATTTTGTGAACCATTCCAAACTTCGACAAGTTCACATTTTAACAATTTCGATTTCCAAAGTTATTGAATTTCAAAATTGGGAAATTTCCAAAAATTTAAAATTTCAATAATGGGTCTTATTTTATGGGCACCGTCGATAGCACACACAGAACGTTGCTGCTTTGGTCGGAATCCATGAGAAAATATTGCTCTGGGCGTAAATATTCTAGAAAGGACAATGTGCGAGATATATATCGATTATATCGAAAGTCTGTCACGCTCAAATGCGTGCGCAACCGCTTCGTTGACAGTGTAGTCTCTATCTCTCTCTGTTCTTATATATAAATGAGAGCTTCAATCAAGTAAATAAATCGATTATCGGAATCGAACACGAAATCAGACAAGGAACGGCATGTGGCCGCGTAGCGGCCACCACATGAACTAGTAAAACAAAAAAGTTTGTCGTTTCCTGAGGAACCAATGGATCAATTTACGGTTTATTTTTGATAGATGCGTCCCCATGGTGACCAGGCCGGAACGGAGCGTCAAAGTGAAATAACAATTATTTCTACTGTTACTAACAATTTCAATGGTAGATACGCAAAATGTGCCCAATAAATGTTATTTCTTATGAAATACATATTTCGTGCTTTTGAACTTTTTTGGTATCTTTAACCGTTTCCGCGTTAGAGCGTTATAAACAATGGAAATCGTGTGGAACGCTCCATGGTGAGAAAAATCAGAGATCGGAAAAGAAGTACACACCCAAAGACACACGCAGGCATCGGGAAGTTATAATTTTAGCCCGCGGAGGGTCAAACCCAAAGCCCCTTTATTGAAATTTTGGAAATTTTTAAATATTTAAAATTTTTGAAATTTCTGAAATTTTAAACATTTTTGGAATTTTTAAAATTTTGAAACTTTGCAATTTGAAATAAAAAATTTTGTATACATGAAATTGTTAAAATTCGAAATTTCGAGAGAAAATCTTGAGAATTTTGCAATTGAAATGTTTGGAAATTTGAAACTTTGCAATTTTGACATTCTCGAATTTTCGAAAGGTAAACTTTTTTAAATTTCAATTTTTTGGGAGCGCGGAAATTTTTAACTTCCCGATAGGGAAAGTTATTGTGATGACCCCGATATTGAAAAGGACTAGATGCATGAAATTTTTCTCGACTCTTCATATCAAGTTGACACCTTTGCCATGAGGGTCGTATGTATTTGAATTTCAATATTTTTCGAAAAAATTTTCGCATGGATTCCGATCGAAGCAGGAACGTTCCGTGCGTGCTATCGGTTGTACCTATAAAATAAGACGGCAGGGTCGGGAGGTAATCTAACCCGCCGCGGGGGGGGGGGGGTCCATCATAGGCGCCCAGGGGTTTCGGGACGTTTTCCCTCCTCTTGTTTAGAATTACGATGGCCTAAAATGGCGAAAGTCGGGCCCAGCCGCATGGGTGGGTGTTCGCTACGCCCCCTGAAAGAATGCTTATACGGCAGCTACCTGGGCGTACAAATGAGAGGGACAAAAAATATACACACACGCACATACTAATATGTTTCAGAAAACAGGTCAGCATGATCTCATCGATTTTTTCTATCAGTGTGGAGAAAAGAGAAAATTTCCCCTGGCGAACGGATCGATTACAGAATCGGCTTGTGCAGTATGCCGATTAGCTTTCAGGTACAAGTCGATTATGATTTGAAATAATCGACCCAGGATCGACTCAGTACCGGGTTGATTGCCAGTCGACTAGAATTCAGTTTTTCCCCGAAACAAACTAGCAATCCACCTAACACGAAGTGGATTGTCAAAAAAGAAAGAAAAAAGAAACATACATTTTTTTGAAAAACGAAAAAATTAAGACCAGTCGACCGGTAACTGACTCGGTATTTAGTCGATCGTGGGCCGATCATTCCAGAAATCTGGATCGGTCTGTACTCGAAACGTAATCGACATACTGCACAAGTCGATTCCACAATCGACCGAGGATCGAATGGCAATCGAGGGGCCCGCCAGGGTCAAATTTTCAATTTTCAAATTTTCAATTTTCAAATTTTCAATTTTCAAATTTTCAATTTTCAAATTTTCAATTTTCAAATTTTCAATTTTCAAATTTTCAATTTTCAAATTTTCAATTTTCAAATTTTCAATTTTCAAATTTTCAATTTTCAAATTTTCAATTTTCAAATTTTCAATTTTCAAATTTTCAATTTTCAAATTTTCAATTTTCAAATTTTCATTTTTCAAATTTTCAATTTTCAATTTTCAAATTTTCAATTTTCAAATTTTCAATTTTCAAATTTTCAATTTTCAAATTTTCAATTTTCAAATTTTCAATTTTCAAATTTTCAATTTTCAAATTTTCAATTTTCAAATTTTCAATTTTCAAATTTTCAATTTTCAAATTTTCAATTTTCAAATTTTCAATTTTCAAATTTTCAATTTTCAAATTTTCAATTTTCAAATTTTCAATTTTCAAATTTTCAATTTTCAAATTTTCAATTTTCAAATTTTCAATTTTCAAATTTTCAATTTTCAAATTTTCAATTTTCAAATTTTCAATTTTCAAATTTTCAATTTTCAAATTTTCAATTTTCAAATTTTCAATTTTCAAATTTTCAATTTTCAAATTTTCAATTTTCAAATTTTCAATTTTCAAATTTTCAATTTTCAAATTTTCAATTTTCAAATTTTCAATTTTCAAATTTTCAATTTTCAAATTTTCAATTTTCAAATTTTCAATTTTCAAATTTTCAATTTTCAAATTTTCAATTTTCAAATTTTCAATTTTCAAATTTTCAATTTTCAAATTTTCAATTTTCAAATTTTCAATTTTCAATTTTCAAATTTTCAATTTTCAAATTTTCAATTTTCAAATTTTCAATTTTCAAATTTTCAATTTTCAAATTTTCAATTTTCAAATTTTCAATTTTCAAATTTTCAATTTTCAAATTTTCAATTTTCAAATTTTCAATTTTCAAATTTTCAATTTTCAAATTTTCAATTTTCAAATTTTCAATTTTCAAATTTTCAATTTTCAAATTTTCAATTTTCAAATTTTCAATTTTCAAATTTTCAATTTTCAAATTTTCAATTTTCAAATTTTCAATTTTCAAATTTTCAATTTTCAAATTTTCAATTTTCAAATTTTCAATTTTCAAATTTTCAATTTTCAAATTTTCAATTTTCAAATTTTCAATTTTCAAATTTTCAATTTTCAAATTTTCAATTTTCAAATTTTCAATTTTCAAATTTTCAATTTTCAAATTTTCAATTTTCAAATTTTCAATTTTCAAATTTTCAATTTTCAAATTTTCAATTTTCAAATTTTCAATTTTCAAATTTTCAATTTTCAAATTTTCAATTTTCAAATTTTCAATTTTCAAATTTTCAATTTTCAAATTGTCAATTTTCAAATTTTCAATTTTCAATTTTCAAATTTTCAATTTTCAAATTTTCAATTTTCAATTTTCAATTTTCAAATTTTCAATTTTCAAATTTTCAATTTTCAAATTTTCAATTTTCAAATTTTCAATTTTCAAATTTTCAATTTTCAAATTTTCAAATTTTCAATTTTCAAATTTTCAATTTTCAAATTTTCAATTTTCAAATTTTCAATTTTCAAATTTACAATTTTCAAATTTTCAATTTTCAAATTTTCAATTTTCAAATTTTCAATTTTCAAATTTTCAATTTTCAAATTTTCAATTTTCAAAATTTCAATTTTCAAATTTTCAAATTTTCAAATTTTCAATTTGTCAATTGTCAATTTGTCAATTGTCAATTGTCAATTTGTCAATTTGTCAATTGTCAATTTGTCAATTTGTCAATTGTCAATTTGTCAATTGTCAATTTGTCAATTGTCAATTTGTCAATTGTCAATTTGTCAATTGTCAATTTGTCAATTGTCAATTTGTCAATTGTCAATTTGTCAATTTGTCAATTGTCAATTGTCAATTTGTCAATTGTCAATTTGTCAATTGTCGATTTGTCAATTGTCAATTGTCAATTTGTCAATTGTCAATTGTCAATTGTCAATTTGTCAATTGTCAATTGTCAATTGTCAATTTGTCAATTGTCAATTGTCAATTTGTCAATTGTCAATTTGTCAATTGTCAATTGTCAATTTGTCAATTGTCAATTTGTCAATTGTCAATTGTCAATTTGTCAATTGTCAATTTGTCAATTGTCAATTGTCAATTGTCAATTTGTCAATTGTCAATTGTCAATTGTCAATTGTCAATTGTCAATTTGTCAATTGTCAATTTGTCAATTGTCAATTTGTCAATTGTCAATTTGTCAATTGTCAATTTGTCAATTGTCAATTTGTCAATTGTCAATTTGTCAATTGTCAATTTGTCAATTGTCAATTTGTCAATTGTCAATTTGTCAATTGTCAATTTGTCAATTGTCAATTTGTCAATTGTCAATTTGTCAATTGTCAATTTGTCAATTTGTCAATTTGTCAATTGTCAATTTGTCAATTGTCAATTTGTCAATTGTCAATTTGTCAATTGTCAATTTGTCAATTGTCAATTTGTCAATTGTCAATTTGTCAATTGTCAATTTGTCAATTGTCAATTTGTCAATTTGTCAATTGTCAATTTGTCAATTGTCAATTTGTCAATTGTCAATTTGTCAATTGTCAATTGTCAATTTGTCAATTGTCAATTGTCAATTGTCAATTTGTCAATTGTCAATTGTCAATTGTCAATTGTCAATTGTCAATTGTCAATTTGTCAATTGTCAATTTGTCAATTGTCAATTTGTCAATTGTCAATTGTCAATTTGTCAATTGTCAATTGTCAATTGTCAATTGTCAATTTGTCAATTGTCAATTTGTCAATTGTCAATTGTCAATTGTCAATTGTCAATTGTCAATTGTCAATTGTCAATTTGTCAATTGTCAATTGTCAATTTGTCAATTGTCAATTTGTCAATTGTCAATTTGTCAATTGTCAATTTGTCAATTGTCAATTTGTCAATTGTCAATTTGTCAATTGTCAATTTGTCAATTGTCAATTTGTCAATTGTCAATTTGTCAATTGTCAATTTGTCAATTGTCAATTTGTCAATTGTCAATTTGTCAATTGTCAATTTGTCAATTGTCAATTTGTCAATTGTCAATTTGTCAATTGTCAATTTGTCAATTGTCAATTTGTCAATTGTCAATTTGTCAATTGTCAATTTGTCAATTGTCAATTTGTCAATTGTCAATTTGTCAATTGTCAATTTGTCAATTGTCAATTTGTCAATTGTCAATTTGTCAATTGTCAATTTGTCAATTGTCAATTTGTCAATTGTCAATTTGCCAATTGTCAATTGTCAATTTGTCAATTGTCAATTTGGCAAATTTCAATTGGCAATTCCCAATTGACAATTTTGTTTAGGAGAACCTGCAATTATGCCTCATTTTCCAAAATGGCCCCCACACTTTCTTAAGACCGAAAAGCAACGACTTGCAAAAATATTACGCATTTTTCAAAATGGCCCCCACACCTCCTCAAAACCGAAAAGCACCGACTTGCAATTATGACTCATTTGTCAAAACGCCCCCCAACCCCCAAACCACCTTAAGGCTGGTAATCGGCGACTTGCAATTATGACTCCTTAGTGACAACGCCCCCCCCCCCCCATCAAGTTGAAACCTGGCCACTTGCAATTATGACTCATTTGTCAAAATGCCCTCCCCCCCCCCCCAAAACCACCTTAAAGCTGGTGGCCGCCGACTTGCAATTATGACTCATTTGCCAAAACGCCCCTCCCCCCAAACTTCCTTAAGACTGAAAACCGGCAACTTGCATATATTCTTCATTCTTCAAAATGGCCCCCACACCTCCGTAGAACTGAATATCGGAGGCCTACGATGGCTCAGTATTTGTTTTGAGTCGGTACCGTGCGGACGCATGTCAACCGCTCTCTACGATATATAAATTCCAACGTACGGCGATTATAGTACAGTGAATTTTTAAAGTCTTGTTAAAGTTCTGGCACCAAAGTGTCGAACATAAAATCTCTCAAACTTCCTTTGGCTCCAAAAAGGAAAGCCAAGATGAGTCCTCCTTTGCAAGACCAAAAAAAAAACGAAGAAAACCGTTATCAAACCGTCAATCAGCGCGAGCTCTGACCCCGCTCGCCTCATCAATCTTCCTAACACTCCTGACGGGTCTCAAGAGGCTCAAAAACGAAACGCAGTGCCTCCAATAGTCATTGAAAATGACAAACTGCAGACCAAAAAATTAATCAACTTCCTGCAAGTCAACGCCTCCGATAAAAACTTCAGGATGAAGTTTAACGGAAACACAACGATCGTCCATCTACAAACGACGGAGGACTACAATAAAATTGCAAGTATCCTGAAAAGGCAACATTACAATTTTTACACCTTCGGTCTGAAAAGTGACCGTCCGAAGAAATTTATCATAAAAGGTTTTCCCGCCAGTTTTAGTGAGCACGAAATTGAAGCTGAAATATCCAATCACGGCATAAAGGTATTATCAGTCCGGCAGTTTGTGAAAACAAACAAGGATGGAGACAGCAAGGAAATAGGCCACTACCGGTGTTTGCAATAACGGTTGGGCCCGATGTAACCTTGAGCAGCTTCGCTGCTATTAAAACCATTTTCTATCATACATATAAGATAGAGAAATTCATCAAAACCCAGCAACCAACACAGTGCTTCCGGTGCCAAAGATTTGGACACGCCAGTCAGCACTGCAACCTAAACCCCAGATGCGTGAAATGTGCAGGCAATCACGACATTAAAGCCTGCACGTGCAACTCTGTCAAGTGTGCAAACTGTGGTCTAGCTCACACAGCGAGCTATCGTGAGTGCGCCGCACGAACCAAATTTGTGGAGGCACAAAATAAAAGAGCCCAACCACCACTACCACCGAGAGCCGAGATGGGATTGCCCTCTACACCTCACTCGGCGACGATCCAGAATCTGGAAAGAAACATCCAGTTCCTCCAGTCTCCTGCAGTCCCTGAGCCAACACCTATCTCCACTGCCAACACGTCCAGGCCCACCTACGCTTCGTTCTTCCCATTGGTGGAAACCTCGAGAAGGAACGTTGCGGCACCCACAGCTGAGCCTAGGACCATCCCAATGGAAACACTTGTTCCGGAATCTTATTTAAGTAGCACTAAAAACTATATAATTACAGCGAAGCAAGTCCTTGACGAGCTAAAAACCCTTAGAATTCCCGAAATCCTTTCAGAGCTTAAAGAGATGAGCTCTAAACTCCAAACAGCTCTAACACCAATTGATAGGATCACAATCATCACAATCACCTGTTCTCATCCTCCTCAGACACACCTACGATTCCCCCGCAAACATAACCAACATATTAGCAATTAATATTTTTGCGCTCAAACCCAATCTGGACGAGTTATTACACATCGTCCATAATAATAACATTAAAATTTGTCTGATTTCAGAGACTAAACTGAACAGCAAAACGAAGAAAATTAACTTTCCAGACTTCTCGCTGATCAGGGAAGACAGAACGGCTAAAGTAGGTGGTGGTGTTGCGGTGCGATCCACAAGAGCTTACGGCATAAAACTCTTTCGCATGATCTCCCATCGCTCACCGAATACGTGCGAGTAGAGGTCCAAGTGGACAACAGAATAACGAGGATCTACTCGATTTATAATCCACCGGATGTCTCACTAGATATAAATCTATTGAGGCACCTACTCTCCGATAGTACTCCAACAATTATTGTTGGAGACTTTAATGCGAAGGACACCGCTTGGACCTCTGCAAGGCCGAACGAATCAGGTAAGATTCTCTCAAATTTTTTGACAGAACAAAAAATTAATCTGCTCTTTCCAGACGTTCCTACGCACTAGCCTCATAATTCCAACACTCCTAGCACTATTGACCTCCTATTAACAAACAACATCTCTATCATTAATAATTTCACCACACTTTTCGAATCCCCGTCCGATCACCTACCACTGTTTTTCTCCCTATTTGGCAAACCAACCTCCCCAGAATCATCAAAAATTTTAAACTACGCAAAAACCGACTGAAATAAGGTCAAGGATATCTCAAATGATAAGATTTCTATACCAAACCCTACTTGTAACAACACTGAAGCAATAGATCAACACAGAACACATTTCACTCAAGTCATTCAAACAGCCCTGGATTCCTCCACTCCCATCCGCTCAACCAAATCCACCCACACTCCTATCCCACCCGAAATAGCCTCCTCAATAAAACTAAAAAATTACATTAGGTCAAGATGGCAAAAAACGCGAAATCGCTACCTTAAATCCGAACTCAATCAGCTGATAAAAGAAATCAGACTTAAATTAACCGAATGGAAACAATCATCTTGGGACAACAAACTTAGAAACATAAACTTAAAAGATCACTCTATTCGCCGCGTAGCAAAATATTTTAATAACACCGGTAAAAGAAAAATCCCCCACTAAAGTCAAAGAACACACACCACACAGAAGACTATGATGAGGCTAATACACTTTGCAAACACTACGCAAATATTCACGAACTATCGGCCTCCCGAGGAAACAAATCTTTTGAACAAGTCACAGGTTATGTGAGAAAAACTATCCTCAAAGCCCCTATTGAAACTCCCATTAAATTCCTCACAAATCCCCGTGAAATCATTTCCTCCATCAAAACACTAAAAAACAAATCAGCCACGGGTGTGGATAACATTCCCAACATAGCACTAAAAAACCTCCCGATCAAAGCAATAAGCCTACTAACAAAGATATATAATGCATGCCTCCTCAAACAATATTTCCCGGAACTCTGGAAAGGAGCGGTGGTCATACCGATTCTCAAGCCTGGCAAGCCCCCCTCGTATCCGGTGAGCTACAGGCCGATTAGCCTTTTGCCAGTATTGGCCAAACTTTTTGAGCGACTAATTTTAGCTCGTCTCAAAAACCTATAGAAGAGTTACAACTAATGCCTGAAAATCAATTTGGATTCCGCTCAGAACACTCGACCTGCCACCAGCTGGTCAGAATTACAAACGACATAAAATCCGCGAAAGATCGGAAAGAAGATACCGTTCTTATTCTCCTGCACAACGAGAAGGCCTTTGATTCTGTTTGGCCCACAGACCTTATTTATAAACTCGACAGCTTAAATCTGCCTAAGTATTTATGTAAAATTTTACTATCATATCTTTCAAAAAGATATATTCGAGTTCGAGTCGAAACTTCGCTTTAGGATAAAATTGAAATAGTCGCGGGGGTCCCACAAGGGTCTATCCTCTCCCCCGTACTATTTAACCTATACATTGCTTCTGTTTTTAGCAGAATTCCTAGAAATGTATCTATCGCTGGGTATGCTGATGACATCGCTCTGTACTCAGCTAGCAAATCGATAAATGAAGCGGTTAGAAGAGTCGAAAACGCAGCTGCTCTTACAATCAGTGACCTCATGAAATGGAAAATGCAAGTAAATACTGCCAAAACAGAAGCAATCTTATTTACTAGCTCCAAGGCCATTCACACCTTGACGATTCGTAGCGATAAAATCACTCCTGTAAACTCTGTTAAATACTTAGGTTTACATATTGATTCCAAACTCCTGTGGAAAAAACACATTGATGAAGTTAAGCTGAAAACAAAGATTATTCTAGTAAGATTATATAATCTGTTAAAATCTCCTGCGCTTAGCCAATCCCTAAAACTCACTTTGTACAAAGGATTGATCAGACCTATAATCACATATGGTTGTCCCGCCTGGCGCAATGCAGCGAAAATCCACTTGAATCATCTTCAAGTGATTCAAAATAAATTTCTCCGAATAATAGGCAATTTTCAAAGAAGAACCACTATCGTGGAGATACACGATACGCTCGGCATGGCAACCATAGGTGAATTCATCGATAGAATCAATGAGACTTTTAAATTTAAGCTACAATCCCATCCTAATCCCCAGCTCCAAAACATCAATATTGACATGAAATCCAATTGGTCCCGCTGACCACCTGTTTGTCCCACCTTCCCGTATATCCCGCTCTCCCCCTCCCCTCATGCACCCATTACTTATAAGGTTTTCTAGAAGTCATTTTTCCTTATATCGAGGCATCCTGTAAAAAATTCACAAACATTTATATTAATGAAAAATTAGCCTAAACTTCAATCAAATTAGATATAAAGCCAATGGCTGGTGATCTAGAGTGTAGCAATTAAGATATTAATACTGTATATAGTATGTATATATGACAAATGTTAATAAACAATTTTCAAGTCACGTCAAGCCTACGATGGCTCGGTTGGTTACGGCGACGGATTCGTAACTCAGAGGTCCTGAGTTCGGATCCTAGCCGAGCTGATTTGACACGAGCACCAATGTAATTTATTTATAAGTGCTTTGTTTACAAACACATCGTAGACCTCCGTCGCGGATTAGCACTTCGGTAGAGAGCATAAATATAGCGACGTTAAATAAAAATAAAAAAAAATAAAAAAAGAACTGAATATCGGCAACGTCCAATTATTACTCATTTTCCGATGAGTGGCCCCCAGATCTCCTTAAGACTAAAAATCGCCCACTTACATTTATTTCTCATTTTCCAAAATAGCCCCCAGACCTCCGTAAGACTAAAAACCGACCACTTACAACTATGACTCATGTGTGACAACGCCCCCCCCCCCACAAGTTGAAACCCGGCCACTTGCAACTATGACTCATGTGTAAAAACGCCCCCCCCCCCTACAAGTTGAAACCCGGCCACTTGCAACTATGACTCATGTGTGAAAACGCCCCCCCCCCCCACAAATTGAAACCCGGCAACTTGCAATTATGACTCATTTGTCAACCCCCCCCCAACCTCGTTAAGACTGAAAACCGGCAACGTACAATCATTCCACCTTTTCCAAAATGGCCCCCAGACCTTCTTAAGACTGAAGACCGGCAACTTACAATTATGACTCATGTGTGACCCCCCCCCCCCACAGCCCCTGCAAGTTGAAAACCGGTAACTTGCAATTTTGACTCATTTGTCAAACTCACCCCCCCCCCCAACCTCCTTAAGACTGGAAAACGACACCTTGCAATTATTCCTAATTTTCCAAAATGGCCCCACACCTCCTTAAAAGTTAAAAACAGCGAACGGCAATTATCATGTTTTATGAAAATTCCCCCCCCCCTTCCGCCACATAGTAATCTAAAATTATATAAAATTTGACTAAATGCATTTATACCAATTTATAATTCTCTGCGCCTCCCCCCGCGCACCTCGTGCACCCGCTGAACCCGAAACCGTCTACGGTCCTGAGACTGAAGCGACTGCTTGTAGTTTGCGACGCCTTGACCGACCAAGTCGGCAATGTAACGCTACCGCCATCTCGCCGCAATCTCCGATCAGAGATTCTTTACCGTGCAGTGCACTGTCAATATTTTATTTTGATTAATAGGAAATAACTAATTAATTGGTATAAATTTCATGAAATAATTCGTTTTGTATTATTTATATTTTTTTGGCACTATGTTCAACCATTTTTCTGGCCCGTTTCTCATGGAAAAATTACATCCATGCACATCCATGGACATCCATGCAGCAACATGGATCCTCGTTCGCCAGGGTAGTTACTGTATTTCAGCTTACCTGTATGAAATAACCTATGATTGACAAAGATCAACGCTCAATATTGTGCAGTTGAGTACTGAATGGAAAAAGAAGAAATAGGACTTCAATTGTAATGAGGAACCTTTTTCAAATGAGTTGTACATGTGCCTATACCGGGAAGGCATGATATTGATTCAATATGAATCAATGAGCATCCAACTTATTGCATATAGTGTTAAAATAAGCCATTCCCAGATTCTTTTTCCTCATAAAGAAGTTTTCAATGGCGGTTCCAAACAATGGGTCAATAAGAGTGCAATGCATGATTTGTTCCAATCAGTAATATTCAGTGTTTCATAATAAACAGAGATATGAAATGTTTCTCATAAATCGGCTATGACAAAGCCGGTAGCATTCGGAAGCATACCACCAATGAAATTGGTGGAAATAAAAAGGCAACGTTAAGCGAAATAAAAATAGCCGTTATGCATTCGATTACCGTCTGCTTGTTTTTATCAAAATGTGCGTCTCAGCGAGACCCAGAGAATGGTCGAAGAACATTTAGTAGGTTGCTCACGAGAAATTGGAGATATTTCAATTTTTATATTTTTTACAGTTTTCTTTGCCTTTTCCTTTTATAAGCACTCTAGCGTCCAAAAAAATGGTGATGAAAACTTGAAATTTGCAACAAAGGTTCCTCGTGTTGTGGTTAAGAACCCTATTGAATGGCGATTTGATGATATCATTATTTTTCCAGATTTCAATTTGTTCGTTTTCATGGTTTTTATTTTATTTCTCGATAATTATTCAATCGATTTTGTTGTTTTTCTTTCAAAGGATGTGCTTTGACTAGATCGATATGGCTGAAAAACATTGAGTCTATTAGTTTGGGTCATATGAGAAATTCCTATTTTTTAACTTTTGACTTTGGTTTTACTTTTTGTGTTTGTTCGCACTCTAGCGTCCGCAAAAATGGTGCTAAAAACTTGAAATTTGAAACAGAGGTTCCTTTTCTTACGGCGAAGAACCCCATTGAATGGCGATTCAATTGCGTCATTAATTTTCTAGATTTTAATTTTTTCAGTTTTACGGTTTGCTCATTACTGCATTTCTCGATACGTATTCATCCGATTTTTTTTCCAAAATATGAGCCTTAACGAGATCTATGAACTGGTTGAACGACATTGAGACAATTACTTTGGGTAATGAGATATTCCTATTTTTGCTTCCGTTCGCCTGGAAAAAGCTTTTTCTATACTGGAAGATTTTCATTTTGTGTGCAATCGGACCATTCGGAAGCTTACAACCAATAAAATTGGGGGAAATAAAAACAAGCAGGCGGTCCTGGGGTACCCCCATTCGAATGCGTTAAATATGCCATCGTTTTTGCTTCCGAATGGAAGCATTGCAATCGGTCAGTTTTCACTTTCGCTAATTATGCTTGTGAAGGATATATAATGGTTTGAAACGTAAAAATACGAAGTTTGAGCATAGTGTCTGTATGTATCAATGTTTTTCGAAAATTTTCACTTACAAAATTAAATATAAAAAGGACTAAATTTCGAGGATAAAATCTGAAAAAAATTGTCAGTTAGTGGTATTGAGTACATCTAGCTGTGGCCGCATTTTTTCCTTTTTTTCTTCGACTGTTCATATCTCTAAAACTAATTAATGTTTTTTAATTTCTTTTCTATCAAAATGTGAGTCTCAACGAGATCCAGGGAATGGTCGAAGAACATGTAGTAGGTTGCTCACAAGACATCGGACTTATTTCAATTTTTGTTTTTTACAGTTATCTTTGCTTTTTGCACTCTAGCGTTTGCAAAAATTGAGATAAAACATGAAAGTTGAAACAGAGGCTCCTTTTGTTGTGGTGAAGAACTCTGCCAAATCGCGATGTGATCGTGTCATTAGTTTTCTAGACTTTAATTTTTTCATTTTGACGGTTTTATTTTATTTCTCGATAATTATTGAACCGATTTTGTTGTTTTTTTTTTAAATGTGTGACTTAACGAGATCTATGATATGGCTGAAAAACATTAAGTCAATTATTGTGGAGAATATGCGATATTCCTATTTTTAACTTTTGGGTTTGGTTTTACTTTTTGTGTTTGTTCTGTTATGTCCGAATATTACAAAATTCAGTTCGTTTAAAACTTCAATGTCTTCCTTCTATTTTGTACCCATTTTGAAGTTACCCAAATTATTTTATTATTCCGTAAATTTTAATTTCGAAATCATTTTAAAAGGAAAGACAAATATAACAATGCAATACTAAGGAATGCGGAAACTGATGAGCTCGCATGACAGTCACACTAAGGTAGTATGGTGAAATCCTACGCCAAAAGTGCTGATATGCAATAAGAGCTCATGAGTAAAGTCCAAAAAAATAAAGTAGGTCGATCACACCAGAATTTTCCACCAATCGAATTAAGTTTCGTGGAGCCTCAAAAGTTTACCTCTATGGTAAAATCCACAGAAAAAGTCAGTCTGGACACAACTGGGAAGTTGATAAGATCTTGGTGGAAATTGATTGTGGAATCCTTCTCAGATTACGACACCTGCATGTAAAAATTCATCAAGGTAACAGCAAAGCAAATTACTCAGCGTCGTCCAAAATTAGGAGTAGAACTAAATTAATATAAACATTAATTTGATTTTACTCTTACAATTCTAGCTTCTTGATTTCAGAAGTTAACATTTAAGTTATAAATTCAGCCATTGACGCACAAGGCGTTCTCTGGTCATAACAGCTAGAATTTTTTTCGCGCAGTCGGTAGGACACCTCTGACTTTCCATTTGCTTTCACCGCCGTGAATAACAAAAGGAATTCATTCACTTTTTGCAGAATTCTTGGAAAAAACAAATTTTATATTTATAAATATACTCTTGTTTTCGTTATTTTTTTTATGAACATCATTATTATATATTAAAAAAAAATTTATCACTTATATATTGCTTTTTTTTTAATATCACTTTTTTTGGTTTGCTTCTATAGAGTATATTATTAAAAAAAAGATATATATAATAATCACAGAAAAAAAATAAAAAAAGAAAATATTTAAATTTTCTTGTTCAGTATAAATCTGTATACTATTTTTTTTTTTATATAGATTTTCAATATACAAGCGTATCCGAATTATATTATTTAACGTACAAAATACTCAATTAATTATGCCTGATTCAATTAATATTACTTTCACTGGTGATTCTACTGCAGCAGGCCCAATTAATGGAAGTCATTGAGATTACGTTAAAGCTAGGAATATTGCAAATAGTATACCAATTTTCTCGGGAACAGCACAACATGCATCTCTTGATGAATTCGAGTATGCTGTCAGGGCAAATTTATTATCCATTCCTACTGCCGATGGCAAAAAGGAAGAATATATATGTCAAATTCTGAAAATACCCCTTCTACCTGCAAAATTTGCCGTGGCTAACAAACCCTTAAACTCAGTACAAGATATCCTTAAACTCCTTATCAAAAGATTTCGAGGACAATATGATTTTATGTACTATGTGAATAATATTAAGGGGCTATTGAAATTTTCGGGTGAACCCTTGGAGTGTTTCTTAGATCGATTGGCAGCATTGGTACAATTTGGACTACGAAGAGTTGAAACTGAATCAGAATCAACTAAGACGACGTTTGAAAATTATTTAAACAAAGAGGCCATTGCTCGATTCAAAAAATACGCTACACCTGCCATGAAAGACCTCATCCGTAGGAAAAAACTTATCAGACTTGACAATATTGCGGCACAAATTGAGGGGGAAGAATTCCGACAAACAAGATCATTACCATCTCCAGAGATTCCTGATAATAACCAGTATAGATATGTGACTGAGTACTCGTCACTACAAAATTTTCAGCCATCCACTTCAAATTCATATGAGAATTATCAACGGAATGGTAATCCTTCACACTCTCCTGTTCAGCGATATCCTGTACAACAACAGTTCCAGAAGTACCATAATCCATCTTCACATACTCCTACACCTAGCAGGACTTCAGGGAATTATGGTTATGATCGAAATTTTTATCCAAAACCATCAAATCCAAACTATGATATGGTAACTGCTCTCGTAAATGAATATATTCCACGAAAGACAAATTCATTCCTTATTCAATATGGTCAACGTCCTGGCGTTCCACCACCTCCACCGCCTAATTTGGGTAACATGTCACAGGTTGCAATGGGCACAATTTCGTCAAACTTTCTACCTTCAGACGTTCAAGAATTCCACGAAACACAACCTTGAGATTCATTTCCTATGGAAAATCCGTCACTCGATTTTGGCCAAATTCAACATTTGGTAACGATCCTTGCAGCAAATCAAGGACCATCTGGAGAACAAACTCGTAGGCATGAAAAAGGACCTGACGATGTTTCAGAATCAAAAGAGATGATGAAAACTCTTCTGTCAGAATTACGCAATAACAATAAGTCTACAAATTATCATCATGCATTTAGAGAATCATCTCGAGACAGACAGAGTAGAAGTCGACAGATGGACTCTGGAGGATCGCAATAATCAGATTTCCAGAAACCTCAAGCACCGACCCTAGCAGCTCAAGATTTAAACGAGTATCTGGCTCGCCGAATGAGTACGTCGACGAGCGACCAAGGTCAAAATCATCTGCATACCTTGACAAGTACTCACCTTCGTCAATAGAGTGTCCAACTCTGCTTTGTGGGACCAAAACTGGAGGTCAAATCAGATTAACAGGACCTTACCTCAAGGGAAATAGCATAAATCCATTGGTCGATACGGGAGCCTCCATCAATCTTATTTCTCTCCAATCGTTGCAAAATCATATCCAAGTGGATTTATCCGAGACTTGCAAAATAGTAGGGCTTTCCAATGATATGATGGACTCTCTAGGTATCGTAATGTTGCCTATACACCCAGAAGTAAATGTTAATTTCCACGTTATTTCTCATCCACCTGGCGGATATGGAGCGATTGTTGGAGATGATATGCTGAATCAGTTGAAGGCTCATATCTCTTTCCTGACAAGTACCATCACATTTAGTATCTCTCCATTACAGCCTATACATTTGTGTCTTTCTACCTGTAAAACAAACAAAAGCTGTAGGATATCACTTACCGGGGGTGGTCCAAGAATAAATTTGAGGGTGCCAAATTTAATTGGTTCAAAACATCAGTTTCTCATAGATACTGGGGCAGAAATCAACCTAATCGAAAGGAGATCTATTAAACCTGGCGCGAAAATTGATCCTCCAATCGTTGAATATTTAACGGGGGTCACTGAGGATGCATTACCAATATATGGGTTAATATATTTGAAAATTCTTGGATCATTGGTACCTTTCCATATTGTAGATCATAAGCTACCAGTCAAGGGCTGTGGGCTTTTGGGTTTAAATCTTCTAATACAAGAAAAGGTCGACATACGATATCTCCAAAGGACCATAACCACTGTGAGAAGGCCTAACATTCCTATTCACTGGTACGACTATCGAACTACTTCTGGAAAATCTGTTCTACCACCTAGGACGAAAACAGTAATTGTAGTCCCAATAGCAAATGCGGATGTGAAAGTAGGTTATTTGCCACAGATATCAACTTCAAATGGAATTCATTTAGGGCGATGTGTAGTTACTTCAACAGATGGGATCGCTTGTGCAGAGGCAATAAATACTACAGCAGAACCAGTAGAGCTCACTATTCCTCCACCGATCATAGAACGTTTCGAAGAAGAAATGGATTGTCATGAAACAAGTCTTGAGTTCTGCAATATGGCCATATCTCCTGAAGAAAAACAACATTTAAAATCTCGGGCGAAGCTAATACCAGAAGGGCTTCCTACGCAAAACTTGAAAGATTTCGAAAAACACAAGGTTTTGGAATTGATCAATGCGTACGATAATGTGTTTCACCTACCGGGGGATATGCTGGGTAAATCCAAAAACTTCAAATGTAAAATCCGAACCGTAGATGATAAGGTTATTCACAAACGTCAGTATCAGTTCCCTCGTCAACATAAGGACGAGATTAGCAAACAGTGCCAAGCTCTAGAAGAACAAGGAATTATAAGACCTTCAGAGTTACCTTACAATTTTCCATTATGGATTGTTTCTAAGAAACCAGACTCACATGGAAAAAAACGTTGGAGAATGGTCGTCGATTTCCGAGCACTGAACAAACAGACTATTGGAGATTCTTATCCACTGCCAGAGATTTCGGAAATACTGTCCCAACTAGGTGGAGCCAAGTATTTTAGCGTATTTGACCTAGCAAGTGGATTTCACCAAGTAGAAATGGATGAAAAAGACAGAGAAAAGACAGCTTTCACAGGACCTAATGGGCATTTTGAATATGTCCAAATGCCTTTTGGACTCCAAAATTCAGTAAGAATTTTTCAAAGGATGATGGACCATGCCTTGACTGGTTTGAAAGGTACAGAATTATACGTCTATTTAGATGACATAGTCGTGTATTCTGGAACCCTGAAGGAGCATTGCTTACGGTTGTAGAACCTGTTCACCTGTCTCAGAGAAAATGGGCTCACTCTTCAACCCGATAAATTCAAATTCTTTATGAAAGAGGTTCCATACTTGGGACACTTCATAGATGAAAAAGGAATCCACCCAGATCCTGAGAAAGTGAAAGCATTGACCAATATGCCAACACCAAAAACTCAACAAGGTGTTAGAAAATTTTTGGGGTTTAGTAATTACTATCGGAGGTTCATCAAAGATTATTCCGAAATTTCACAACCACTGTATGATCTCTTGAAGAAAAATACTAAATTCCAATGGAAGCGTGAACAAGAAGAGGCCTTTAATACTTTTAAGACGGCCATCAAGGAAGACTCATTGTTATACCATCCTGATATGAATGAGCCTTACGAAGTACATGTATCCAGTAGTGAAGCGGGATTAGGAGCCATTCTGAACTAGAGGGATCTAGAAGGCGATGATCACCCCATCCTCTTCGCATTAATGCGTCATAATATCTAGGACATTACGAGGAGCAGAAATTCGATATACATCTGCAGAATTTGATTGTCTTGCTTTATTCTATGCACTTCACCAATTTAAACCATTTATTTACGGCGTACCATTTACAGTGATCACCAGTACACCTGCAATAAATCTGGTTAAGAGATTCTACTAATCTTACATCAAGACAAGTGAAGTGGAAGACATTTTTGAATGATTTCGAATTTGAAGTCGAAATCAGAAAACAAAAAAAAGCGCTGTTGGCTGACGCATTCGTAGAAAATCCACTAGTAGGTGATTCTCACGAAACACTCATATAAGTGGTATGCCTTTCTGTTGAGTCAACCTCAAAATCAATCTTAAGACGACAAAACGCTGGTACCAACCAAAATCATCGGGTTCGTTTCAACAGTGATCCACAAGAACTACTTCTGGTTCATCAATTGCAGAGACAGTTCGGCAGAGACGAGCCACAGAAACTTCTAGTGGCGAAAGGACACCTATCTCATATCGATTGAACAGAGACTATAAATCTGCATTGAAAAAGCAAAATCATGCCAAACCCAGTATGAACATTCCTGCTGCAATACCGGAAGAGACAAGGGTAGATCCTTCCCCAGAAACAGGATTGGTGGAAAAGCGAGTCATCTTAGAAACACCTGAACGAACATTTAATATCGAAAAAACAGAAGAGGTTTCATCACCCAAATCAACTTCGTCTTTAGAGGAAGTTGTAACACCAAAAATGTCATCAACAGTACTTCACGAGGATATTGAGCTCGAGTTCCCAAATTATCAGGAAACAAAAGCGGAAACATCAGTAGAAGGAGAAGCTATAGAAGATGACGTATTTTATACATCAGAAAGTGAGAGCCACCTTCCGGACATAACGATCATCGAATCAGAAACGCTGCTAGAAGACCAGGATGATGAGTTAAGAGAAAATGATTTTCGAAAGGATGAAAGTCTTCGAAAATTCGATGATTTCATTAACAAAATAAGGGATCAGGAAAAACTTGAAATATCTCAAAGTTTCAGTGTGCCTGAATGGGATTATTATGAACCACCCCCAATTTACCAATTAAAAAAATCAAATTAGGGTAAAGACTTTGTTGATAAATTGAACGATTCCTGCCGGCTATTCGATCAGAAAATGTCAAAATACGAAGACCAGTCTATACAATTGACTAATTTGACTGATGAACTTCAAGATACTTCAGATAACTCAATGATAGAAAGAAAATTGTCTGAGTCTTCTGAAAATCATAGGTTAGATGAGTCTAATGCCGAACCCAGCGATTCAACATCTCATAATACTCCTTCAGAAAGCTCCCCTACAATTCCTTCGTGTTGTAAAAAAACTCCAGTACAAGAGAAATCCATCATTGAGGAAACCTCATCATATAGGGATACAAGTACCATTCCTTTAGACGATTACCAACTGGTACGAAACATTCAAGAAACCAGGGATGGTTTAACCTTCTGCAGAGGAAATATTGCACATTTCTTAGCAGCAGATGCTGAACCTACGAAACAAAATACAAAACTCCTTAACGATCTAAACTTGATCAACATGGATCACATCAGGAAACTGAAGCCCTCTCCAGGACAAATCATTGTCACCAAATGTGGTAAATTTAGAACCTTCACATTGATTGTAAAGCAATGTCATCTTGAAAAGGTTAAAAATAAAGTTCTGAAGTTTTGTCTTAAAAATCTAAAAGAAGCACTGAACAATTACCGAGTGACAGAGATCAAAATGATGTACCAAGGAGATGAACTCGATGAAGACTTGAGGATTCGATATTTCCTGGAACGAGAATTTCATGATCACGCTGCTACCATCATTCTATGTCATGGAAGGATCACGATACCACCAGCTGCTCTGAGACCTGAAATAATAAAAGACTGTCACGAAACCTTGCCTGCAGGGCATAAAGGAGTTCTCAAAACGTTTCTCAAAATCAGGAAACGGTTTTATTGGCCAGGAGTGAAGCAAGAAGTTGAACGTTTTATTAAAAAGTGTAGAACTTGTCAATCAGAGAAAATTCGAAGAGTGAAATTCAAACAGCCTATGCTCATTACAGAAACTCCCAGTGAGCGTTTCGAACGAATTTCAATTGATACAGTAGGTCCTCTTCCCAATACTTCAAAAGGAAATTGTCACATATTGACTATCCAAGATAATTTTGCGAAACACTGTACACGCGTAGCTTTACCTGACATCAAGGCTCATACAATTGCTTGGGCAATTGCAACCAACTATATAGCTTGATATGGGTGCCCGAAAGTCATTTTATCAGATAAAGGGGCCAGTTTTCTGAGTAAATTATTTGCACAATTAAGTAGGATCATGAGATTTCAGGCTATAGGCCTCAGCCCAATGGTGCTCTTGAAAGAAGTCACCACGTACTAGTTGAATATCTAAAGGCTTATACTAATGAAATAACGGACTGGGATGATCTGTTGCCATTTGCCATGTTATCTTATAATACAGCAGAGCATAGCGCTACTAACTTTTCGCCCTTCGAGCTTCTATATGGAAAACCTCCTAGGTGGGCTTCTAACATCAGTGAAGGAGAGGGAAACATCGACACTTATTCAGATTACATGGTAGAACTTGTTCAAAAATTAGACAAGATCCATGAGCTGGCATACCAACACCTTCAAGCAGCGAAGATGAATTCAAAAAACCTTTACGATCGACATGCCAAACCCCTATCTCTCAAAGTAGGTGAATTTGTATATGTTGAAAAAGAGCCAAAAACAGGTAAACTAGATCAAGCGTATACAGGACCTTATGAGATAGTTGACATTACGGCTAAAGGCAATGTTTATCTCGAAACTGAGGAGGGGCACCGTTTTATGAAACATCCAAACAAATTGAAACCATGCATAGAAAAATGATCAGACCTTGAAGCTAGTCTTCACAAGGTTAAAACAAAAAAAAATCTTGTTACAGAAATGAATTCATTCCGGAGCTGTGCCGAAGAAAATATGACATCCATTTAGGTTGACGGATCCTGCGCTTACAATTGGAGAAGTAATGCTATCGCAGGGTTAGGCGTTTGGTTCGGAGATAACCATCCTTTAAACACGTATAAAACTTTAGAAGGCGAAAGAATCACCAACATTACAGCAGAAACTGCTGCAGCAATTGAAGCATGCAAAATTTCCATTCGGCATGACATCTGTAAAATAAAAATTATAACAGGTTCTAAGTATCTCATTGACTGTATGACAAAACACCTACCGAAATGGAAAACTAATGGATGGTTAAACGCAAAATCAAAACCAGTAGTTAACTAAAAACTATTGAAAGAATTAGATGTGTTAATGAGTGAGATTGAAGTTCATTTTGACTATACATCTGGACATTCAGGTGACTATGGAAATGAGAGGGCAGATGAACTAGCTAAAAAGGGATCAAAAATTTATCCTTCATGAAATTATCTCTGCCGCCAATCATAAAAAAAAAAAAAAAAAAAAAAAAAACAAATTATATACTTTTGAAATTTGTACATACAGGGATTAATTTTGATTACAGAGAATGATCTACAAGATGACAATGATTATCATTATAATTTTGTGGAGAACAATCACGTCAACCAAGTCTCTCCAATAAGAAATGACAGACGAAATGTATCAACAAGATATCATTCCACATAATCCAGGGATATATTATGAAAAAATCGACCAAATCCGCATGATCAACCAAAGATGGCGTCTAATGGTAACCATAGATCTACATAATCTGTTAGGACCGGCACTATCAGGACAAGAAATAATTGACAAATGCTACCAGGATTGTTTGAAAACCCGACACGCCAACCTTTGTTTCCGTACCCTGGGAATCGAAGTCAAATGATTATAGAGAGGAATTGGCAAATATTCAAACCCATCTAATCCAAACACTACAATGTGACGCTGCCTCAAAGTCTTTATGAAATCGAAACGAGAGAACACCTCTCCTGGGTTTTTTGGGGACTGTGTCTAAAAAACTTTTTGGTACAATGGATTATAACGACGAAGTACACATTACTAAAGAAATCGATAAGATATACCAAGATCAACGTCAAATTACTTACTTGATTGAAAATTCTACACATATAATTCCGGCAGAAATAAATTCAATGCAAAACGCCCACACCAAAAATTTTCAGAATATAAAGAATCTTGAAACCCGGCTAGATGAAATGATGAAAAATACTAACACGATAAGTACTTTTGTAAATGATTTGGAGTATCTTCAACATCTCACCCGGATTTCTACAGAAATGATATATACCGCTGGGAAATATGTCGAAACGGCATATAAAGTGCTCCATGGAATCGAAGAAGCAAAACATGGGAAGTTAAATCCCACTATATTGCATATGGATCAAATAAAATCTACTGCTGAGTTAATTGGAAAAGCAACAGCAGGGAGCATTTTTCCCATCAGCATCAACAAAATAGATAATGTGATACTAAGCCAAATAAGTCACATAGAAACCGGATATGTAAAAGGAAAGTTCTTAGTAATTATCATCATTCCCCTACTATTAAGGAAGATTATGGATTTCTACAGGATTATGCCTTGCTGATCTGTTCAGATAGTTCAAGGAAACCGAACAGTATCAGCATACATCAAACCGGAAGAAAAGTATATTGTGGCCACCAAAACCGAATATGTCCTTTTGACACAAGATTATGTAAAAACTTGTATCAAATTAGAAACTTGCCTGGCATGTTCAGAAGGATTACCCATAAAAAAAGCGGGGCCATTCGCAGATTGTGAATATGTACTTCTAACCAACTCAGATATGGAACCACAATCAACCATTTATGAAAACTGCGATGTGCGAATCGCGAATAATCTAAACACCCAATGGACCAAACTAGTAAGCAATGAAGGTTGGCTTTATTCAGCAATCCGCGCAGAGAGAATGGAAATAACTTACCTGGACAAGCAAGTGGCGCAGATCATCATTAATGGCACTGGATTACTCCATATAAATCAAAACTGCACCGCAGAGACACGCTCCATTATTATACAAGGAACTGGACTTGTTGAATCTAGCTTGCCTGAAATTCATGAGTTAGGTGCAGGCATAAATATCTCTGCATTAGCACCCATCTTATCAGAGCCACCAAAGAAACTCGTTACACACAAGAAATTCACCCGTTAACAAAAATAGAACAAAATATTTTACCTGCACAAAAAGAATCCAGCTCATTCGATGAATCTATGCGACAGACCATCCAAGCAGCTACGAAAATAGGTCTCCATCACCAGGAGCAGTATCATCATAGAGTGATCACTACTACCATAGGTTCCATGACTGGCATTATCTCCATATTAGGAATTGTGAGTAGTATTGTAGCTTACAGGAAAGGTTTCAATATCATATCCCTTATCGCCTGCTGCTGTAAGAAACGCCGAAGACAGCCAAAGCCATGTCCAATAACGTCCAGGAAACGTCGGGTTACTTTCAGTGATTCCTATGAACAACCCGTGATTACGGAGATCTCACCCCGAATACAACCGGTCCCGGCATTGCCTGCTCCACCAAGGCCTCAACTGAATACTACGGCAGCAACCCAAACTCCACAAAGTACAGCTTCCACAATTCAGATAAATTACGTTTGACAGATAAGCTAAATAAATTAGTTTGTAATAGATAGAAAATAATTAGATCAATTTTAAAATCGAAACCTAGAATGCTTCTAAATTTTTTTTATATATGTTTGGCCAAACCAATTAACTATTGCAATTAACCAATTAACAAGACATAGGAAAATACTAAGATTCAATCTATGATGAACTGTTTAAAAAAAAAAAATAAAAAACAAATTTGCTTACAAAATTATCGGTACACCTGCAAGAATGTATCTTGTTAAAACTAGAATGGAAACATGAATGAAGTTATCCATCTTCAACTCAAGAACGGCTACATTTACAGTTTTTATTTCTTGAGCGGGGGCTGTTATGTCCGAAATTTTACAAAATTCAGTTCTTTTAAAACTTCAAAGTCTCCCTTCTATTTTCTACCCATTTTGAAGTTACCCAAATTATTTTATTATTCCGTAAATTTTAATTTCGAAATCATTTTAACAGGAAAGACAAATATAACAATGCAATACTAAGGAATGCGCAAACTGATGAGCTCGCATGACAGTCACACTAAGGCAGTATGGTAAAACCCTACGCCAAAAGTGGTGATATGCAATAAGAGCACATGAGTAAAGTCCAAAGAAATAAAGTAGGTCGATCACACCAGAATTTTCCACCAATCGAATTAAGTTTCGTGGAGCCTCAAAAGTTTACCTCTATGGTAAAATCCACAGAAAAAGTCAGTCTGGACACACCTGGGAAGTTGATAAGATCTTGGTGGAAATTGATTGTGGAATCGATCTACCTTTTTGGTTCTCCATAAGTACTAGCTCGCAAAAAGTCGATATTACACTCGGTGATCAATTGAATAACAGTAGATTGGTGATCGGACCAACCAGCGTAGGGACAACCGTCCTAAAATCGAAAGTAGCATCACTTCTTACATTGTAAGAGATTTTTCATATTGTATCCGGGTGTGAGCTTTCTGAAAAAGACAATAGAACATTTTTTATATAAACAAATTATCAAGTGGGTGAACGTGAACGGATGAAGAGTATCCATAATAGTATCCATACTGGTGGGGAAACATAGTCCGGTCTGCCGAAGGACCCACATAGCGACTGAAATTTGGCAATAGACAATAATTATCTACAACAAAGTGAGTCACATAATTTACTACATTACTCCATTAGAGATAAGAAGCATTCCAGGGAAATGAAATAAATCAGTTAAAACTTTTATCAAACCTCTAAGAGCCTGAAATAGAGAGAGAAATTTATTATTTGAAATTATTACTGGAAATCCTGAAATAGGAAAAATTTATTTAACATTCTCAAAATCTAAAACTGTGGTAAAAGTATTAAAATATAAATTTTCTGTTTGGGATAAAAACACCATTAGTAAATCATTTATACACTGGAAATCGTATCATCCTCTCCTATTCCATGTCTGTCATTCAATCCTTCTCAGATTACGACACCTGTATGTAAAAATTCATCAAGGTAAGAGCAAAGAAAATTACTTAGCGTCGTTCAAAAATAGGAGTAGAACTAAATTAATATAAACATTAATTTGATTTTACTCATACAATTCTAGCTCCTTGATTTCAGAAGTTAACATTTAAGTTATAAATTCAGCCGTTGACGCACAAGGCGTTCTCGGGTTATAACAGTTCGCACTCTAGCGTCCGCAAAAATTGAGATAAAAACTTGAAATTTGGAACACAGCTTCCTTTGGTTGTGCTGCAGAACCCTATGGAATGGCGATTTGATTGTAGCATTAGTTTTCCAGATTTCAATTTTTTCGTTCCCACGGTTTTTATTTTATTTCTCGATGATTATTCTACCGATTTCGTTGTATTTTTTTTTCAAAAGGTGTGCCTTGACGATATCTATGATATGGTTGAGAAACATTGAGTCTATTAGTTTTTTCACTTTTGACTTTGGTTTTACTTGTTGTGTTTGTTCGCACTTTAGAGTCCGCAAAAATTGTGATAAAAACTCGAAATTTGGAACAGAGGTTCCTTTTGTTATGGTGAAGAACCCTATTGAATGGTGATTCAATCCCATCATTAATTTTTTAGATTTCAATTTTTTCATTTTTACGGTTTCTTCATTACTTCATTTCTCGATAAGTATTCATCCCATTGTTTTTCCAAACATGAACCTTAACCAGATCTATGAACTGGTTCAAGAACATTCAGTCAATTACTTTGGGTAATATGAGATATTCCTGTTTTTGCTTCCGTTCGCCTGGAAAGAGCTTTTTCGATACTGGAACATTTTCATATTGTGTGTAATCGGACGATTCGGAAGCTTACAATCAATGAAATTGGGGGAAATAAAAAAAAACGGTGAAATATTTAACACATTCGAATGGGGGGATCCGAGGACCGCCTGCTTGTTTTTATTTCCCCCAATTTCATTGGTGGTAAGCTTCCGAATGGTCCGATTGCAGACAAAATGAAAATGGTCCAGTATTAAAAAAGCCCTTTCCAGGTGAACGGAAGCAAAAACAGGAATATCTCATATTACCCAAAGTAATTGACTCAATGTTGTTGAATCAGTTCATAGATCTCGTCAAGGTTCAAGTTTGGAAAAAGAATGGGATGAATAATTATCGAGAAATGAAGTAATGAAGAAACCGTAAAAAACAAAAAATTGAAATCTAGAAAATTAATGATGCGATTGAATCACCATTCAATAGGGTTCTTCGCCATAACAAAAGGAACCTCTGTTCCAAATTTCAAGTTTTTATCACAATTTTTACGGACTCTAGAGTGCGAACAAACACAAAAAGTACACACATTTTGAAAAATAACAACAAAATCGGTTGAATAATTATCGAGGGATAAAAGAAAAACCATGAAAACGAAAAAGTTGAAATCTAGAAAACTAATGATACTATCAAAGCGCCATTCAATAGGGTTTTTCACCACAACAAAAGGAACCTTTGTTCAATTTTCTATCTCAATTTTTGCGGACGCTACAGTGCCTACAACAGCAAGAAGCCACGAAAACTGTGAAAAACAGAAAAGTTGAAATATCTCCAATTTCTTGTGAGCAGCCTACTAGATGTTCTTCAACCATTCCCTGGATCTCGTTGAGACGCACATTTTGATCAAAAACAATTTGAAAATATCCATTAGTTTCTGAGATATAAACGATGGAAGAAAATAAATGAAAGTCTATTTCTAAGACACTTACCGACAGATTTCACCGAAATTGCGCCCACAGCTATATGTACTCAATACCAATAATCGATCATTTTTTCAGATTTCATGCTCAAAATTTAGGCCGTTTTATGTTAAATTTTGTAAGTGAAGATTTTCGGAAAAAATTGACACATACAGACACTATATTCAAACTTCATATTTTTACGTTTCAAAGCATTATACATCGTTTACAAGCCTAAATAGCGAAAGTGAAAATTGGACGATTGCAATGTTTCCGTTCGGAAGCAAAAACAATTATTACAGTGGAAAATTATGTTATAAAATCTCGAATTTTCTCCAATAATTGGTATTAAGCCCCTCTTACACTGTAGCAAATTTCACCTCCATCGAAGCATAAATTTGGGGGAAAATGAACATGCAAATTTGAAATGATGACACTTATGGTAAATACGTAGTTACTGTATTTCAACTTACCTGTATGAAATAACCTATGTTTGACAAAGATCAACGCTCAATATTGTGAAGTTGAGTACTGAATGGAAAAAGAAGAAATAGGACTGGAATTGTAATGAGGAATCTCTTTCAAATGAGTTGTATATGTCCCTATATCGGGAAGGAATGATATTGATTCAGTATAAATCGATGAGCATCCAATTTATTGCATATATTGTTAAAATAAACCGTTCCCAGATTCTGCTTCCTCACGAAGAAGTTTTTAATGGCAGTTCCAGACACTGGGTCAATAAGAATGCAATGCATGTCTTACGACCCAAGAAATGTAGTTTCTTCTTCTTACTCTATAGGGATTAGGTTAATGATTTCTCGGTCAATAACCCCTGATGGTTGTGGGAGCCTTAATCCACAGGTAGGTTCTGCCAGTCGACTGCTGTGCGCAGCTGACCAATGATGACGCAACACACAAATTAGTTGGTTGACACTATTTATTAATTAACAGTTTTAACAAATATACAAATTATCATTCACAGAAGAGTTAATTAGTGTTTGTTAGTCACTGTATTCTTGAGAAGTTTTTTGTTTAAGAAGAGTTATTGTTACTCTTAACTTTGCTTACTCGTGTCCACTATAAGTTTATAAATGTTTGGTATAATCGAATCCCGAGCACTTTGATTAGGTGATCCAAGTTTTTTTGAATTGATGAGTGATTTCGCGTTATCACTTCTAATTTGGATTTAGGAGTATTTTAATATTTTTTTATACTCATGAATTTGTTTTGTTAATCTTGGTTTTCACTTGGAGATCGCGGCAGTGGAACGTGTGTTCTTTAGGACATTGGAAATGGAAGTGAGTTTGTCGGAGAGGAGTTTTTTAAGATTTTCGCGTTTTTAGGAAGTTGGGTTTTTTATAGGGGCATGATTTTGGTCATTGTTAGGGATATGATAGGTTATTGGGCGTGTAGAGGAGACGAATCAGCTGATGGAAAAACTCGCATGATGAGTCTCCAAATTTTGGTTGGATGCTGGGATTGCTGGGTAGGTTTTTTGTCCGTGTGGGGAAAAGCGGTTAGGATTGGGGAAAATTATTGGTTTTCGTTATCGCCGTGTCCGGGTTACATCGAAATTTCTGGGTTCGTTTATTTTTCCCATGAGGATTAGGAGCGCACCTGAACAAATAGGTGTCCTCAATACTGATGGGAAAGATTGCGACAATCTGGCGCCAAGAAGATTGCGACAATCTGACGCCCAAAGATTGCGACAATCTGGCGACGATAGGGGAACATTGTTTAATTTTGTACGAAAAAAACATTATTGTATTACATTAACAAAGATTAGTTTTTTATGTATAAATTTATAGGGCTGGTGTAAAGTTATGTATTACAGTGGTAACTCTGGTGGTGACGTAACACATGATTTGCTCCAATCAGTGATATTCAGTGTTTCATAATAAACAGAGATATGAAATGTTTCCCATAAATCGGCTATGACAAAGCCGGTCCCATTCGGAAGCATACCACCAATGAAATTGGTGGAAATAAAAAGGCAACGTTAAACCAAATAAAAATAACCGTTATGCATTCGAATGTGGGCATTCGATGACCGTCTGCTTGTTTTTGTTTCGTTTAACGTTGCCTTTTTATTTCCACCAATTTCATTGGTAGTATGCCTCCGAATGGTACCGGCATTGGAATGGTACCAAATGGAACATTTGTGTGACATTTCAAGTCTCTATGACACCAATTGTAGGAGGAGATGCGCGAACAAAAATTTTAAGTGAAAAACATAAAAGTTGAAATAACTCGAAAACGTTCTACGGACGCATATGTATTTTTTGGTTCTCTGTTGTAGATGGAGTGATGAGGAAAATTTGAAAGAAAAAGAAATGAATTGGTTCAATATTGAAGGAGATATGGAGCAAAAACCAAAAAAAAAATAATCAAGTTTTCTCAACAACTTCTCAACAACAAAAAAAAAAAAAAAATTAAATTAAAGATAGATCGAAAATTTAAGAGAAAAAAATCCCGATAGTCCCAGTCGGGATTCGAACCCGAGACTCCCAGTTACGCGCCGGGCACTTTTCCAACTAAGCTACCGGGCATATAGAGACTTTCCATTCTCAAATTCGATCAGTAACCCCCACCTCCCCGTCTGAAGGCATTTATTAAATTAAAGTAAAGATAGATCGAAAATTTAAGAGAAATAAATAAATTATTTTTTTAAATTCATATTTATATATTTAAATATATTTAAATATATTAATTATTATAAATTCTAATATAATTAAATTTAATAAAATATTTATTTAAATATGAAAATATAAAACAAGATATTAAAAATATTAATATATTTAAGAAAAAAATTTATATTTATGAGCTAAATAGTTTAAATTAAAACATTAATTTTGTAAATTGAAAATAAAATTATTTTTTTAGCTTTAATTAAAAATTTGATTAATAAAATTAAATCAAAAAAATAAAATAATTATACTATTAATCTCCAAAATTAATGTTTTAATTTTGTAAATTAAAAATAAAATTATTTTTTTAGCTTTAATTAAAAATTTGATTAATAAAATTAAATCAAAAAATAAAATAATTACATTATTAATCTCCAAAATTAATGTTTTAATTTAAACTATTTATTGAATGAAAATAAATTTTGAAATATTTTATGTATTTTTTTTTCTAGACTTTATTTTATTATTAATTTTATTAATTCCTATAAATATATATAATTTTCATCCTTTAATATTAAGAATTTTATTAGTTTTTTATTCTATTTTTGCTCGTTTTAAATTAAATTTAATAATTAGTAGTTATTGATATTCTTATATTATATTTTTAGTTATAGTAGGAGGAGTAATAGTTATTTTTATATATTTTACTAGTTTAATTAATAATCAAATAATTATAATAAATATAAATTATTTTATAAAATTATTTTATAAAATTTTTATTATTTTATTAATATTTTATTTATTAATATATTTAAATAAATCTATATATATATAAATATATATGAATGAGAAGGATTAATTAATTTATTTATTAATAAAAGTAATGAATTAATTAAATATTTATTTATAGATTATATTTTAAGAATAAATTTATTTATTTTAATATATTTATTTTTTATAATAATTTGTTCAGTATTAATTTGTATAAAGAATAATATTCCTTTGCGGCAAAATTTAAAATAAATTTTATGAATAAATTTATTAGTAAAAATTTATTATTTAAGATTATTAGTGATTCATTAATTAAATCACCTACACCAGTAAATATTAATTTATGATGAAATTTTGGTTCAATTTTAGGAATTTGTATATTAATTCAAATTATTAGTGGATTATTTTTATCAATACATTATACTTCAAATGTTAATTATTCTTTTTTTAGAATTATTCATACTATACAAGATGTAAATTATGGATGATTAATACGTTTAATTCATATGAATGGTGCTTCAATTTTTTTCATATGTATATATATTCATATTGGTCGTGGATTATATTATAATTCTTTTTTTTTTAATAAAAACTTGAATAATTGGGGTTATAATTTTTTTAATAGTTATAGGTACAGCTTTTATAGGATATGTTTTACCTTGGGGACAAATATCATTCTGGGGAGCTACTGTTATTACAAATTTATTATCAGCAATTCCTTATTTTGGAACAATATTAGTAGAGTGATTATGAGGAGGATTTTCTGTAAATAATGCTACTTTGAATCGATTTTATACATTTCATTTTTTAATACCATTTATTGTATTATTATTAATTTTTATTCATTTCATATTTTTACATGATACAGGTTCAAGAAATCCATTAGAATTAGATAGAAATTATTATAAAATTAATTTTCATAATTATTATACATTAAAAGATTTATTAGGTTTTATTTATTTAATTATAATATTAATAATTATTGTTTGAGAATATCCTTATTTATTAGGAGATTCAGAAAATTTTATTATAGCTAATTGTATAATTACTCCAGTTCATATTCAACCTGAATGATATTTTTTATTTGCTTATACTATTTTACGTTCAATTCCTAATAAATTAAGAGGGGTAATTGCATTATTAATATCAATTTTTATTTTATTTTTTTTACCTTTTTTTTTAAGAAATAAATTTCGTGGGATAGGATTTTATTCATTAAATCAAATTTTATTATGATTTTATTTTAATATTATTTTATTGTTAACTTGATTAGGGTCCCAAGTAGTAGAATTTCCATATGTAGAGTTAAGACAAGTTATAACATTATTATATTTTTTATATTATTATTTAAATTATATAATAATATTAATATGAGATAATATTATAATATAGATAATGATCTTGAATAAGTATATATTTTGAAAATATATTATAGAATTAAATAAATTCTATTATCTTTAAATTAAGTCATATTTATAATATTATAGAAATTAAATTCTAGTTTTTTACTTAAAAATAATTTAAAATATAATTATGGAAATTATAAATTTAAAAAATATTATGTAAAATATGAATGTAATTAAAATTATAGGTAACATATATATTCAACATAAAAATATTAATAAATCATATCGTATTCGTGGTAATGTAGCACGTATTCAAATAATAAATATTAATCAAAATATAAGAAATAAATATAACCGACGGTTGTGGCCGTCAGTATTTGTTTTGAGTCGGTGTCGTGCGGACGCATGTCTACCGCTCTCTACAAAATATAAATTCCAAACGTACCGAGCTTACAGTACAGTGAATTTATAAATCTTGTCAAAGTTTTGGCACTAAAATGTCAAACTTCAAGAATCTCAAACTTCCTCTGGCTCCCAAAAGGAAAGCCAAAATGACTCCTCCTGTGGAAGACCCAAAAATAACTTAAAAAAACGGTTATTAAACCGTCAACTAGTGCGAGCTGTAAACCCGCTCGCCTCAACAAACCTTCAAACACTCCTGTCGGGCCACAACAGGCTCAAAAACAAACATCAGTGCCTCCAATAGTTATTGAAAATGACAAATTGGAGACCAAAAAATTAATCAACTTCCTGCAAGTCATCGCCTCGGACAAAAACTTCAGGATGAAATTCAATGGTAGTACCACCATCGTCCATCTACAATCGACGGAGGATTATAATAAAATCGCAAGTATCCTGAAAAGGCAAAATTTACATTTTTACACCTTCGGTCTAAAAAGTGAGGGTCCGAAGAAATTTATCATAAAAGGTCTTCCCGCCAGTTTTACTGAGCAGGAGATTGAAGCGGAAATATCCAAACACGGCATAAAGGTATTATCAGTCCGGCAGTTTGTGAAAACAAACAAGGACGGAGACAGCAAAGAGAGTAGGCCACTACCGGTGTTTGCAATTACGGTTGGGCCTGATGTAACCTTGAGCAGCCTCGCTGCTATTAAAACCATTTTCTATCATACATTTAAGATAGAAAAATACATCAAAACCCAACAACCAACACAGTGCTACCGGTGCCAAAAATTTGGACACGCAAGTCAGCACTGTAATTTAAATCCCAGATGTGTGAAATGCGCAGGCAATCACGACATCAAAACCTGCACCAGTAACTCCCTGAAGTGCGCAAATTGTGGTCTAGCTCACACAGCGAGCTATCGTGAGGGCGCCTCACGAACCAAATTTGTGGAGACTCATGAAAAAAGAGTCCAACCACCAGCACCAAAAAGAGCAGAGCGGGAACTGCCCGCTACCCCACACTCGGCTACGATGCAAAACCTGGAAAGCAACATCCATTTTCTCCAGTCTCCTCCAGTCCTCGAGCCTACGCCAATCTCTACTGCCACGAAGATGTCCAGGCCATCCTACGCTTCTTGTTTTCCAACGATGGAAACCTTAAGAACGAATGTTGACGCACCCACCGCTGAACCTAAGACCATTCCGATGGAGACTGACGATCCGCCATTACATTTAAGTACAAGTAAAATCTTTATTAATACAGTGAAACAAGCCCCTGATGACCTAAAATCCCTTAGAATTCTCGAAAACTTCTCAGAGATTAAGAACATGATCTCTAAAATCCAAAGAGCTGACACCCCCCTTGATAAAATCACAATCATCGCATCCTATGCATACCTGTTCGAATCCACCGCTGAACCACCCACGATCCTCCTACAAACATAATAAATATCTTAGCCATTAACATTTTTGCGCTCAAACTCAGTCTGATACCGGTACCCGCAAGACACTTTGAGCGAATGATTCTATTACGTCTCATAAAATCTATCGATGAGCTACACTTAATACCTACCAAACCAATTCGGTTTCCGTTCAGAACACTCGACCCGCCACGAATTGGTCAGAATCAGAAATTCAAATAGATATATTCAAGTTAGAGTCAAATCACTACTTTCCGTTAAAACTCAAATTGTCGCGGGAGTCCCGCAAGGGGATATCCTCTCCCGTGTACTACCCAACCTATACATCGCTTCTGTTTTCAACAGAATACCTAGAAATGTATTCATTGCTGATCACATTGCTCTGTACTTACCTAGCAAATCGATCAATAAAGCTGTTAGAAGAATAGAAAATTCTGCTTCTCTTAAAATCAGCGATTTAAATAACCGGAAAATTCAAGTGAATGCTACTAAATCAGTAGCAACCTTATTTACTAGCTCCAAGGCCAAACCGCCTTTAACTTTGCGTAGCAATAAGATTACCTCAACCGTTTCTGTGAAATATTTAGGTTTACACCTTGATTCCAACCTCCTGTGGAAAAAACTCATATCTGATATCAAGGTCAAGACTAAAATTATTCTAGTACGATTGTATAATTTGCTGAAATCTCCAACGCTCAGTCAATCTCTGAAACTTACTTTATACAAAGGGTTAATCAGACCTATCTCTTATGGTTGTCCTGCCTGGCACGATGCAGCACAAACCCACTTAAATCATCCTCAATTTGTCCAAAATAAATTTGTATGGATAATAAAATGGTCGGCATGCACAATACGCTGGGCATGGCAACCATAGGTAAATTTATCGATAGAATAAATTTGACATTTAAATTTAAACTACAATCCGATCCTAATCCCCAGCTCCAAAACATCAACATTGATAAGAAAGCAAATTGGTCTCACTGACCACCTGTTTTTGTCCCACCTTTCCATATATCCCTTTCTCCCCCGCCCCTCATGCGCCCATTACTTATAAGGTTTTTTAGAAGTCATTTTTCCTTATATCGAGTCATCATGTAAAAATTCACAAACATTATAAAAATGAAAAATTAGGTTAAACTTTAATCATATTAGATATAAAGCCAATGGCTGGTGATCTAGAGCGTAGCACTTAAGATATTAATACTGTATATAGTATGTATATATGACAAATGTTAATAAACAATTTTCAAGTCAAGTCAAGTTGTGGCCGTGCGGGTTAAAGCACTGGAATTGGGGGGAGCGATTGAGATCTGAGATCGCTGGTTCAAAACCGGCAGAGGCGGTATTTGGGGTTTTTTTCAGGCTTTAACTCACACGACACAACCGAGCGGGAGTTTCGTAAAAGAAACGAGCTGTACAAATCTGAGGTTTTTTTCCAATGGTTTTCCCTCGATCCAGTGACGAACTGGGCGAATGCTGTGCAGTGGGGTTAAAGGGGGGGGGGGATGGGAACAAATCGTAAAGACCCGAAAGGGTATACGAATAGAGTAGAGAGAGAGAGAGAGAGAGTAGTAAAAATAATATAAGAAATAAATAAAAAATTATATTAAATAAATTAAAATAAAAATTTATTATATTAAATATAAATATTATAAATAAAATTCTAGCATATGCTGATAAAAAAATTAAAGTAAATCTATGTCTACTATATTCAATATTAAAGCCTGAAACTAATTCAGATTCTCCTTCAGATAAATCAAAAGGGGTTCGATTTAATTCTGCTAATATTCTCATTAATAAAAATAAACTAAAAGGTCAAGTAAAAATAATTATTCATATAAATTTTTGATAAATTATAATATTATAAAAATTTAATGAATTAATTAAAAATAATGATAATAAAAATGAGATAGAAAAAGTAATTTCATAAGAAATTGATTGAGCAATTGAACGAATTGATCCAAGTATAGCAAAATTTGAATTTGAAGATCATCCTGTTAATATTAAACCATATACTCCTATTCTAATTAGACAAAATAAATAAAGAGTATTAAAATTTCAATTAATTAAATTTAATTTGAAAGGATAAATTATTCATAAACATATAATTAATATAAATATAAAAAAAGGGGATAATATATAAATATATATATGTGATATTTTCACAATGAATATTTCTTCAACTAATAATTTTATTGCATCTCTAAAAGGTTGTAAAATTCCTCAAAATCTAATTTTATTAGGTCCTTTTCGATAATGAATATATCTTAAAATTTTTCGTTCAAATAAAGTTAAAAATGCTACATTAATTATAATTATAATTAATATTAGTAGCAACATAAGAAAATTACTCAATAAATAAATATAAATTTGTATAATATATTACTTGTAATTTAAAGTTACTTAAATAAATTCTAAATTTATAACATTAATCTGTCAAAGTAATTTAATTATTTTATTATTATTATTATTTTAAATTATTTATTATATAAATTCCTTTCGTACAATTATATATTTATAAATTAAAGATTTTAAAAGTCGAACAGACTTAAATTTAAAATTTTTTTCATTTTTATTATATCTTAATTCAACATCGAGGTCATAATTAAATAATTATATAAATTTAATTAATAATATTTATAAAATAATTAACAAATTTATATATTTAAATTAATAATATTTATAAAATAATTAACAGATTGATATATTTAAATTAATGATATTTATAAAATAATTAACAAATTTATATATTTAAATTAATAATATTTATAAAATAATTAACAAATTTATATATTTAAATTAATAATATTTATAAAATAATTAACAAATTTATATATTTAAATTAATAATATTTATAAAATAATTAACAAATTTATATATTTAAATTAATGATATTTATAAAATAATTAACAAATTTATATATTTTATTTATTTTGGATAATGTATACCCTCTCCGGTCTTTACATATTGTTCCCTTTCCCTTTCCCCAAAAGTATGAAATTTTTCTTAGGCTATTACAATAAGTCATTCGTTCCCCTCTCACATCCCTCACAACACTCCTCACTCTCTCTCTCTCTCATATCCAAATGTTTCGCTATAAAAGCCTCACTACATTGTCCATTCACTCCTCAAACTTAAGATTCCATGAACTATTTCACTCATTCCTCCATACCTCTCTCATCTCCACTCACATCCCCATACCTTCCTCACACATACATACATACACTCCCTCTCCCACCCTGCCTCCCCCCGCATCCAGCTGTGGTGGTGGAGGCGACTCCCACTACTTCCAATAGGTTCGCCCTGTCCTTAGGCCGTTATTCGCCGCGATTGTCCAGGGACTTTGATGGCGAGGAATGACCGACCCACCCCCCTAACCCTTCCACTTCTCTCCTTTTACATCCCCAAACTTCCACCCTTCACCACCTCCTCTCAGCCTTGTGTCCTTTATATTCTGTCCGCTAACAACTGCCCCCTTGTCTCCTCATTGGGCCGGCCGCCTTTCACTTTTCTACCCATCCCTTTCCGCCACACTCATTTTTCCACTTCTTACCCCTTCGCTCATTCTTTTTTGGACACATTTTTCCCCCTTAAACCTACACACTCTCGCCGCAACAAAAATTTACTCCCATCCATCCACACTTCAACACCAACAAGCACACCACTAACTACTCCCCCTCCCCTCCCCACAATTTCCTTACAGCACCTAACTGCCTCTCCCCTTTTTTCACCATTCAGTACTTTACACTACTCCTCTGTATGACCTCTCCTCTTCTCACACTGTCGTTTTCTCCTCCAGCCCATACTCCCGCTGGTCTCTATTCCTCTCGGTTGCCTCTCCTTTTCACCCCAGTCGATTTGGGGCCACTGCCTCCTCTCTTTCAACAACTCAGTTCTTCATAGCCTCCGTCTCTTGGTCCCCCCCCCCCCCCATCACTGCTAGTCTGGCCCACCAGCCCCTGTTTACACTCACCTCTGCTTCATCCCTCGTGGTGCCATCTCTGGGCCTTCCCCCGCCAACGCTTGGCTTTCCCGCTCAAATTCACTGTCTCTCTCTCCACGGTTGCCTTTCCCGCTAAATACACTCTCCATCTCTTCTTTATCACCGGTTCACTGCCACTCTGGCCCCCCAGTCCCTTCTTACACTCGCCTCTGCTTCATCCCTCGTGGTGCCATCTTTGGGCCTTCCCTCGCCAACGCTTGCCTTTCCCACTCAAACTCACTCTCTATCTCTTCTTTCTTTTGTCGCTCACTCTAACCTCCATTTTCCGGGCAGCCCCTTTCAATCGCGATATCTCCTCCCGCATACCACCCACACCTTCACCTTCATTTACCCGCCTGCCGCAGCGCTCCTCCCACACTTTTCTTACACTTTCCGCCCTATTTCACTCCTACAACCTTCTCAATTTGGCCAAAAATCGCGGACCCACTTTCCAGCCAAACCGCTACTTTTCGCGATCCCAGCGCCACCCCAACAAATTTATATATTTAAATTAATAATATTTATAAAATAATTAACAAATTTATATATGTAAATTAATTTATTTATATATTTCTTCGATCTTCGATCGAGCTGAAATTTGGTATGGTGCAAGAGAGTCCCTCTTACATTGTTTTAGTATTTTGAAGTAACGCGAATCTTTTTGGGTATCGGAAGATAGTTCCCAATTCCATTCCATAGACACTATTGAGCTGAATGTTTTGAGAAAAAAAATCAAAATCCGTTCATTAGTTTTTCAGATATTGAATAAAATGAATTTCTAGTAAAAATTGAATACCTTAGAAACTAATGAAAATTTTCAAAAATCCAAACCACTTGCACGTATAGATACCAAATGGAACATTTGTGTAAAATTTCAAGTCTCTATGACAACTGTAGGAGGAGATGCGCGAACAAAAATTTTGCATATTCACCAGAAAAATTGGAATAACTCGAATCTTTTTGAGCTTCGCTTCATATTTGTGAATTACATTCCATAGATCCCATTGAGGCAAATGTTTTGAAAAAAATGGGTGCGTGGTGACTACGCGCGATAGAAGTAAAACTTCTCTAGGCTTCAACTGTTGTTTCAGTCCCTTAATATGCGTTTTTGTAAATAATTATGTCTGTTCAAGCTCAAAGGGAAGGCGCAAAAGGAGAAATAACTGGGACACTCATGTTAACGAAGATAAACGTATTTTATTCGAGCATTTCATTTTCTTCCTGATTTAAAAATGATACTATCGGTTTGTGGAAGCTGAAATACGACACGTATACAGTTGACTTTAATTGCTCTAAATATCTGGAAAATACAGCATCAATACTAGTTCCCGCTTTCGTTGTTGGTACTGCCGGATTTGTATTCATTTTCAAATTGAATTTTTCATCCAAGAGTTCAATCAGTGACCGAGCTTCCACTGCAGCAAAGTTGACGTTGAAATCGCCACTTTAAATCATCGGTAACTTGTCGTAATCTTTCTTCAGTATAGCCGATACTTCAGGAGTGTAGACAATCAAAACTTCATGGATGAATTCCATGATATTTTTCATTGATTGTTTCGGTGATATATATATGACAACGGTGATAACTGTCTGTCCGTTCTCCAGAATACAGCGAGCAGCACAAATATCGCCAACGTCGGATGTATCCACTGCTAAAGAACTCGTCTGGTGTAGATTGATATCCATATTCGCAGTAACGACAAGTGTGTTGTTGATTGAATTACTGTAGATAGCAACGCCACCATTTCTCACATTTGCACGTTTGAATTGCACTACGCAATCGAAATTAGGCACTGCTAATTGTTCTTCGTTCCTCAAGCAGGTCTAAGAAAGGAGTAGTATTTTGGAATTTGTCACAACTTTATCGTTCAAATCTGCAACATGTGCTCTCAGACTTTGACAATTGCATGAGAATATCGATAACCCTCTGTTACTGGTAATGAATTCCACCAATGATTCGTCAATCGTTGTCAACTTGTTGAGAGAGAGCCTACGAAATTCTTCTGGTAAACTGGCTAGAATTGTTGTTGTTCTTCGCCCATGATAAAATCTGGAATCGTTGTTTGTTGTGGTAATGTACAGTCCGTTCAAGCTTGCGTTCAAACTCGTGATAATGCTATGTATAGAAGCTGCTGTGAGTGACTCTTGTCATATTCATACACGATTTCATCAAATGATCCTCCTTGAGACTTGTGAATTGTAATAGCACAAGCAGGGATAACAGGGAAATGATTCCGTTTAGCTACAATAGTCTTGTTATTATTTAAGGGGATACTCGATGTACGTCGCGCGATTGGCACTGCTGTTCGACTTATCTTGTATTTTTGCATATGGGCACTGACTTTCCTCCTTATTTTCTCTCCAACTTTAGGTGTACTGGGAAAATCAAGCCATATCCTTGTCACCTCTCCAGTGTCACTGTGATCTGTATGCACCAGTTTCCCCATCGCACCATTGGCCAATCCATCCGTGACATCGATGTTAGTCGTAATCATGTAACACTTGTGCAGTACTAGAGTTAACTCGTAAGGTAAACCTCCAGTATCAATCACAGACATTTTGTGCAGTTTTTGCCTTACAAAGACTTCCTGTTCTGCACTGTGGCAACCAGTGTAGACGTCGTTCGCCACGGATATCAATTTGTTTTCTGCCGAATTGAGTAATGATTGATTGTACTCGGTGACAGAATTATTGGAAAAGAAAATTCTCAATCCATTAGGGCAAAGTTGGTTTGCTTCTTCTTTCGAGTAAAATCTTGACTCCAGCAACGCCAACTCATTCTCTTCCAATTCCATGCCGTTGCCGATTTTTGTCAATAGTGATGAAAACATGACATTAGACTGACGCATCACTTGATTCAACTCGTAGAATTTCAAATCTCGCCACAAGGTCGGTCCCACCATCGTCTGCTTGATCTGCTCGTAAATCGGCGTCGCTCTGACCGGTGGTAATTGTCGTAAGTCTCCAATTAAAATCAAGTCCATTCCACTAAAGTGATCTTGATAATTTCCTGTTATCTGCTGGAGCCTTACGTTTATCTGAGAGAGTAATTCGGCACTAACCATGCTGATTCCGTCAATGATAAGCACTCGAATATACTTGAAGAGTGTTCGATATTGTTGGGAGTTCGACTCGAAAACTTTCGACAAAAAACTTTTGCTAAAAAAACTTATAACATAAAAACTTAGTAAAAAATAACTTTTGCTAGAAAAACTTGGTTTTCAAAAACAACTTTTGCAGAAAATTTTGTTAAAATTAGCTTTTGAAAACTTTTGTAAAAGCGTCGATGAAACATTAATTATTTATTATAATTCAAGTTCGTATTCAATTGGCCTTATTAGAATAAGAATTTATCGATTTGTTTGGTGTAATGTGGCAAGTGAATGGTTTGTTTACATTTATAGATGTGTGTATCTCATTTTGCACATCATATTGTCCTGAGATATTGGTATTATATTCTGTTCTATTGCTCAACTTAACAGTGGACGGGAAGATGTTTCGCCAAAAAAACGCAGGAAATATGAAGATTATGATTTGCGCCTGAAAAATGTTGTCCTTGAGTATCATGAATGTGAAAATAATGTTCAATTTTTGAAAAGTATTGCTTACCTGGTCAAATTGAACAAAAAATAATTTCAACGATGAATACCTGAATATATATAGTTTTTGTTATAATGTTTATTTATGATGTATATGTGAAGATCATTTTGTCGAGTATGTTGATTCGATTTTGAATTAGGAAGTATAATATGTCAGCAATAATGAATATTTGTTAGTTATGATGTACATTTAAAGTTTTTCAATTATGATGTGCATTCAAAATTATTTGCTCGAATAAATTGTTATTTTTTTTGGAAATAGAAGATGTATGCTGAATTGTGTGCGGAATAATGTGTTTTTCTTATAGTGTTTCATGGTTGTTTCTTGCAAAAGTTTTTCATATCGCAAGTTGTCTTTGCAAAAGTTTTTATGCCAAAGTTTTTTTGTCGGATGTTTTTTTGTCGGAGTTTTTTAGTCGGAGTTTTTTTGGCAAAAGTTTTCGAGTCATGGACCCGATATTGTTGCACTACTTCTATCGACAATGGTAATAACTTGGATAAAGTAATTTTTAGAGCAGTATGCACTGTTGTACCGTCTATTGCCACAGCAGCTTTACCTGTCGATGCACAGGTAATGTGTGCGTTACAATATCCGTCATTATCCGTGTACCGATTGTAAATTTCCATGAGTAACTTGATAACAAATGTTTTTCCACACCCGACCGGCCCAGTTAAGAAAATTTGAAATGGTGGATGATCTGCCGATTGTAGGAGGGAGATAACATGCATCAAGAGTCCTCTTTGCTTCTCATTGGCCATACGCATCCACTCGTAATATCTTGGATTCGGCATTAAATTTTCTCGCCTTTTGGCAATTGCACCCAGTTTATTCAGTGTCACAAGTCGAAGATCATGATTGATCTCGGAATTTTCGTTGTTGTATAGCTCCTGGAATGGATCACGCTCTGCTTGTCGATTGGCAACGTCACGCACTTCATCTTCACCTTCTGCTAACTCCTCTTCTCGACACAACTGTCGGCATGTTTCAATTGTTTTTTGAATATCCAAATCAGACTCAAACTCTTTCCGTCGTTGCAATATCAATTCCTCGTTCTGCTCATACAGATATACGTATTTCATATCAGAAAGAATGGCTGTCTCTTCGTTACGAAAGGATAAATGCAGAGTAACCATCTCCCTCCTGTATTCATTCAAGTCTGTGCCAAAATCGTAGTTTCTATATCGTATGATGCGTGATTCTTTCCTTGCAACGAATTCATTTTTCGAATTATGTGTATAATTAACTACAAATTGTGCCAGCGTGATCGTTTCATACTCTTGTGGTCTCTTCTCGTACTTGTCGAACCAGTTTTCCTTCCAGATGTCAGTTCAATCATCGTCCAAATCCATCAGTGCCAACTGCTCATGAGTTTTCTTGATCCTCTGACGTTCAATTGGCCACACAGTAGGGATATACACAACAGCAGATGAACTCTTCGACATTGGTTCACGCAAGAGATACCACGCCGCTTCCTGACTTGTCATCTCGACGGTATTCAGCATATCAACACTCATTTTCCTCGTAACTTCAACGACCTCAAATTCGGGGTGCTCATCCTGTATTTCTATGATTTTTCGCTGCAAATTACTGATACCTCTATTGGTCTTGTTGACGTATTCGACGACGTATGCTGCACAAGAATATTCCTCTGTAATGAATTGTATGTCCATATTCGCTTTCAGAACATTGAAAATGAAAGGGTTGAATGGGTTATGCCACTTCTCAGACGGTTGACGTTTTAGAAAAACTCGTGGGCGAGTAATTCCAGCACTAAGGATGTCCATGTAATGTCGGTCTGAGAGTATTCGATTTTGTTCATAAAACTCATTCATATCCGTGTTCTTTGGCTGTTTTTTTTTTGATAAATTTTGTGCTTTCTGTCTTTCACGCCACGCTCTGGTGCGTTCCGTACTCGTTTTTGGCATGATTGCTCCGCGAATGAACAAATCCCCTAATTTATAAAACGAACTGGGATATATATCAAAACTCCCCCGCCAAAACCCCCTCTTCAAAATTTTCATCATCATTGGCCCGTCAATGAAAACCCCCCTTTTTCAAATTTCTCCCATATGAAAATTCCTTATTTCAAATTGTCCCCACTTTAAAATTCCCTATATTTGCTAACTACAATGAACGTCGGAAAAGAATAAGAAAGATATGATAATTTAGAAATTCTGGAATACCTCCGCCGTATCGCATACAATATTGTCTTGTAAATAACTAAGGTGAATTGAAAAAAGAATTATTAGACAATCAAATCTTGAAATTGAAAAATCAAATTCGAGGAAAAATTTCAAAATTTAAAGATCCCATTTAACAATTTAAAATTCAAACTGCACAATACGAAATTAAAGATTCAAAATACGAAATTTACAATTCAAAATCCACAATTAAAAATTCAAAATACAAATTTATGATTTTTTTATGAAATTAATTTTTGAAGTTCAAAATTAACTGACTAGCCAAATACAAGTAATAGAATATCGCAATTCAAATTCTAATGAATGACCCATACTATATTAGCAAAGGAAGAAAGGGTTAAAATAAAAACATGAAATATTTTGAAAAATAATTTTATAAAAAGGTACGAAAGTAAATATCAATAATATTTTGTTAAACAAATATTATGAGCAATAATAATTTAGACAGAAATGCTTTTAAAAAGTAAAATTTTTTATAATATTTTGTCCCAGTAATATTTGAGGGTGATACCATTAAATCATAACTTTAAATATACAGTATAATAATCGACTCAGTATTCGTTAATATAACTAAATGGAATTTCGATTCTCAACTAAATGTTTCATTTTTTCAACGATTGACATAGTAATAATATATGGAACAAAAGTTTCACGAAAAAAAATCAGAACCGAAGTGGTAGACCGCATCAAGTCGATTTCAGGCGTAACTGATTTTTAAACTGAATATATTTCGAAATCTAGAGCAGATATAAAAATTTTGGTGCAATAAAAATTGTAGATCAAAGCCAGATCTATAATGGAGGTTTAAATATAAATTTGGATATTTTTATTAGTTTCCAAGACCACTTCACTACTGAAGTATAAATAGGAGGGGAAATGAGATGAGGAAATATGACCAGGAGTAGAAATGATGCGAGAAATTATGATTAGAGGGAAAAGTGAATGGAGAAGTTTTTTCAAGGGAAAAATGAAGGGGTGTTTTGAAGGGGGAGTTTTGATATATAACCACGAACTGAGCCCATTAAAATAATCCACGAAAGTCTCCTTAGCTCTTGAAGGATACTCACCTCAACTTCTGTAATCTCCTAATTAATTTTTCAATACGATAATCACTAATCCACAGTCATTAATACATCACAAAAAATACACAAGACTAGCTGACACTATATGAATCGTAGGTTATGGCTTGGCGTCGACTTATGCATCAATAATAACAGCCCCACTCCCCATGTCAACTCCACGCGCGATTCTGTATTCACTCAGGAGGTGGCGCGTCAGACGCAGTACGTACAGAGACGCAGGGAGTGGAGTTCGAGCGGGGAGAGAGGCGAGTGTAAGCATAGACAAGGTTTAGATAACACTTCGTGCGCTCCCCTACTTCCACGACTCCCCTCACACGTTCTGCTTTTTCATGATGCAAACAGACTTACCCTACCGGGCCTAAAAAAGTTTCACTTCAAAAAAAATAAAAATCCGTTCATTAATTTTTGAGATATTGAATAAAACGAATTTCTAGTGAAAATTGAATTTATAAATCAATTTTACCCCTGTAAATGTTCAAATTAGTAACTCGAGGTGGGAAAAACGACATGCTCACAGACAAAGGGCGGCCTCAAATTTTGTATTTTTACGTTTCAGCCCATTCTAGATCATTTCCACATGGAATTAGAAAATGTGAAAATCGACCCTTGACAAAGCTTCCACTCGTAAACAAAAAATTAACTATTGCCCGAGGGTCCTCAGCCAGTGGTGTATATTTTTTTTACCAATTTTACGGATTTTGATTTTATGTTTATTTTTACACCATAAACAATTTCGAAGTCTTTCTTTGTTAATTGTTTTTTCGACAATTCAGGAATGAATCCGATCGTATGGTGAAGTAGATAAGTGCCCGCCTACGGATCTAGAGGGCCTGGGTTGAAGCCCATGCACTGGTGGATTTTTTCTGTATTATTTCATTTAGTCAAATAATGGGTACCAAAAAATGTAAAAACAGTTCACCCCCAAAAGTTCCAGTAAGAGTACCAAAAACAGTTTAGAATCGAATGGTCCTCACTATGAACCAATGACGTCCGTAATTTTGAGTTACACAGGAAAAAGTCGTGAGCATCTAACGACTATAATAAGTCTAGAGCCGTCGCTTATGACCGTGATTGTTACACAGCGACGTTAAATAAAATTCGTGAAAAAAAATCCAGAAATGGCTTGCAAAGTTGAAAGCTAAGAAAAAACAAATTTTATCATCATTTAATCATTCATTTACTTTAATTTGAAACAATTCTGTATTCCATAATTCCTTCCATTGATTTTTAACTGCAACAATTCAAGAAGTTTATACGTTTTTCAAATTATTTTTGTTTGATAAAGTTCAAGGGTTTTTCAAAAAGAAGACAAAAAGTTAAAAACCGTAATTTTATTTTCATTTTTTAGTACTTTTCGTAACAAGGGCATGAAAAACTTTTTTGGCGATTGTGATGTTGCAGTCCGAAGCGAAGCCGAGGATTCAATTCACAATCGCCGAAAAAGTTTTTTTTGCCCGAGTAACGAACATTGTTTTTTGACAGAAAGGGCGTGGGCGAGTTTTCGTAATCATACGTAATATGTCTTTTATGATGATAAAAATGATGCCAGAATTCACATTCAGTACAAAAAAATTATAGTACTCTCATCTGTATATGAGAGAAATGTGGGAGAGTGCAGACATATGTCGCAATCTGCTCAGGCAAAAATACAGAAATAAATCATAAAATTCGTTTGAATATTGAACAGATCAATTTTTTTCGTCATAAAAGACATATTACGTATGATTACAATAATCAATTAGTGCAAACGGTAAAATTTGAAAGTTTCCGAAAAAATGAAAAAAAACGCGCTAACTAAAAAATCATTTTCTCATGATGTAAAGCGAATAGAATAAAACGGATCCTTAACTTTGTTCTTTAGAGTATGACGAACATTTTGAAAAAAATAAATTAAAATCGAACCAAAATTGCGGACCGACCCGTACAGGGTTTACCGATCTAGCGGATGCGGCCTCGGTAAAACGAATCTAGCTACGGCCAATACTTGGGCCACTATCGCCTCGGGGAGCTTCAGTGGATCTAGCTTCGGCCAATATCCGGTCGCCAAGCTCCAATGGAGGCCTTAGCTACAAGGTTCCAAACACTGGCCAAGTATTATATTGAAAAAATTAATTGAATAATAAACAAGAAATCCATCAATTAAGCGAATCAATGTATAAAATGTAAAAATAAAAGAATTAAGTGGCTTAATTTATATAGGCAATTATTAGTACAATATAACAAGTCGAGTGCGGTGGCGAGTATTTGTTTTGAGTCGGTGTCATGCGGACGCATGTCTACCGCTCTCTACAAAATATAAATTCCAAACGTACCGTGCTTACAGTACATTGAATTTATAAATCTTGTTAAAGTTCTGGCACTAAAGTGTCAAACTCCAAAAATCTCAAACTTCTCTGGCTCCCAAAAGGAAATCCAAAATGACTCCTCCTGTGGAAGACCAAAAAAAAACTAAAAAAACCGTTATGAAACCGTCAACTAGTGCGAGCTGTGAACCCGCTTGCCTCAACAAACCTTCGAACACTCCTGTCGGGCCACAATAGGCTCAAAAACAAACATCAGTGCCTCCAATAGTTATTGAAAATGACAAATTGGAGACCAAAAAATTAATCAACTTCCTGCAAGTCAACGCCAGGGATAAAAACTTCAGGATGAAATTCAATGGTAGTACCACCATCGTCCATCTACAATCGACGGAGGATTATAATAAAACCGCAAGTATCCTGAAAAGGCAAAATTTACATTTTTACACCTCCGGTCTAAAAAGTGTGCGTCCGAAGAAATTTATCATAAAAGGTCTTCCCGCCAGTTTTACTGAGCACGAGATTGAAGAGGAAATATCCAAACACGGCATAAAGGTATTACACTGAGAGAAAAATATACTTCGGCCCAACAATTTCATTTTTCAGAGTAATAAGCATTCCTAAAAAATGAGATTTCGTCGTTGCATTTAATCTCTGACAATTACAATTAAATGTAATCATGTGAATCGCTTAACTCCAGACAATTATGTGACAACTGACCTGGGTTGAACATTATTTTTATTAACTTTTATTAATTTGAAAATAAAAAATTAATTAATTCGTGATTCTTAATTATTACTGCACAAATTCACCTAAGATCCTCTGTTTCATAAGTATCACGTAGAATTATATGATTAACATCATTGGTAGTTAATTAATGTCACTTGGGTTTCACTAAAACAATAAAATCCATTTTTTTATAAATATCTATTTCTCTGAAACAGGATAATATTGGGCCGAAGTATATTTTTCCCTCAGTGTATCAGTCCGGCGGTTTGTGAAAACAAACAAGGACGCAGACAGCAAAGAGAGTAGGCCACTACCGGTGTTTGCAATTACGGTTGGGCCGGATGTAACCTTGAGCAGCCTCGCTGCTATTAAAACCATTTTCTGTCATACATTTAAAATAGAAAAATACATTAAAACCGAACAACCAACACAGTGCTACCGGTGCCGAAAATTTGGACACGCCAGTCAGCACTGTAATTTAAATCGCAGATGTGTGAAATGCACAGGCAATTACGACATCAAACCCTGCACCAGCAACTCCCTGAAGTGCACATTGTGGTCTAGCTCACACAGCGAGCTATCGTGAGTGCGCCTCACGAACCAAATTTGTGGAGACTCATGAAAAAAGAGTCCAACCACCAGCACCAAAAAGAGCAGAGCGGGAACTGCCCGCTACCCCACACTCGGCTACGATGCAAAACCTGGAAAGCAACATCCATTTCCTCCAGTCTCCTGCAGTCCTCCAGCCTACGCCAATCTTTACTGCCACGAAGATGTCCAGGCCATCCTACGCTTCTTGTTTTCAAACGCTGGAAACCTTAAGAACGAATGTTGGCGCACCCACCGCTGAACCTAGGACCATTCCCCGTGGAGACTCATGATCCGGAATTACATTTAAGTACAACTAAAAACTTTATTAATACAGCGAAACAAGTTCTTGATGACCTGAAATCCCTTAGAATTCTCGAAAACCTCTCAGAGATTAAGAACATGATCTCTACAACCCAAAGAGCTGACACCCCCCTTGATAGAATCACAATCATCGCATCCTATGCATACTTGTTCGAATCCACCGCTGAACCACCCACGATCCCCCTACAAACATAATAAATATCTTAGCCATTAACATTTTTGCGCTCAAACTCAGTCTGATACCGATACCCGCAAAACACTTTGAGCGAATAATTCTAATACGTTTCATAAAATCTATCGATGAGGTACACTTAATACCTACAAAAGAATTCGGTTTCCGTTCAAAACACTCGACCCGCCACCAATTGGTCAGAATCAAAAATGACATAAAATCCGCGAAAGACCGGATAGAAGATACCGTTCTTCTCCTGGACAGTGAGAAGGCCTTCAACTCTGTATGGGCCACAGGCCTTATATATAAACTCGACAGCTCAAATGTACCTAAATATTTATGTAAAATTCTACTATCATATCTTTCAAATAGATATATTCAAGTTCGAGTCAAATCACTACTTCCCGTTAAAACTCAAATTGTCGCGGGAGTCCCGCAAGGGTCTATCCCCTCGCCTGTACTATTCAACCTATACATCGCTTCTGTTTTTAACAGAATATCTAGAAATGTATTCATTGCAGGCTATGCTGATCACATTGCTCTGTACTTACCTAGCAAATCAATCAATAAAGCTGTTAGAAGAATAGAAAATGCTGCTTCTCTTACAGTCAGCGATTTAAATAAACGGAAAATTCAAGTGAATGCTGCTAAATCAGTAGCAACCTTATTTACTAGCTCCAAGGCCAAACCGACTTTAACTTTGCGTAGCAATAAGGTTACCCCAACCGTTTTTGTGAAATATTCAGGTTTACACCTTGATTCCAACCTCCTGTGGAAAAAACTTATATCTGATATCAAGGTCAAGACTAAAATTATTCTAGTACGGTTGTATAATTTGCTGAAATCTCAAACGCTCAGTCAATCTCTGAAACTTACTATATACAAAGGGTTAATCAGACCTATCGCTTATGGTTGTCCTGTCTGGCACGATGCAGCACAAACCCACTTAAATCATCCTCAAGTTGTCTAAAATAAATTTTTATGAATAATAAAATGGTCGGCATGCACAATACGCTGGACATGGCAACCATAGGTAAATTTATCGATAGAATAAATTCGACATTTAAATTCAAACTTTCTCCCCCGCCCCTCATGCACCCATTACTTATAAGGTTTTTTAGAAGTCATTTTTCCTTATATCGAGTCATGTAAATAATCACAAATATCTGTAATGATGAAAAATTAGGTTAAAAACTTCGTTCAAATTAGATATAAAGCCAACAGCTGGTGATCTAGAGCGTCGCACTTAAGATATTAATACTGTATATAGTATGTATATAAGACAAATGTTAATAAACAATTTTCAAGGCAAGTTAAGTACGGTGGCAGAGTGGTTAAGGCGTGAGGTTAGAGATTGAGGGAACAGGGGATCGATTCTCGTCGAGGCAGTTTTTTTTTGCGAATGGGAGATGAGAATCAGGCTATGCTTATGCATACTAAAGGTAAAAACAAGCATTAATAACTTGTTTTTATAATTAATTTACATTAAATCTTAGCTGATTGAGCCCGGGCGTAATCTTGGGCCACAATCGATAGCGAGTATCGGACCGGTATTATCATCCAGGCTTCGGGACTAAAATCGGCCTATCTCGGCCCCGAAGCTCGGCATTGTTGGTTTCGAGTTTGGGCCGAACTGTGGGCCAATCTGGCCACCCTGTACGGGGAGGAGCACTTTGAAGCTCAAAACACCAAAAACAATGTTTCTTATGGGAATATGGGGCAAAATGGGTTGAGTCCGGAATTTTCCTCACTTTTTTGGTTATGCCTTTACATGTCAAAACCCGATTGGTGGGTCCGAAGGCCGGGCGAGGACTTCGAAGTTTCACCGGGGTCACCCCGTAACTCGCTCGCGCGGTGCAGAGATGTAATTTTGAAAACAAGTGATGATAGCAAGAAATTTTATAAACAAAAAAATGATTACAATTAAATAAGGCGTATTTTTAATTGTAAAACATTTCGCTGTATTTTGAACTGTTAATGAGAAAATCACGATTGAATGTCGAGCGGATTAAGAATTTGGCCCTCTGATCGACATATAAGTGTGAATAAGTCATTAAGAACAAAAATTAGAGCAAAATGTAAAAACGTCAATTTGATGTCTTTTTTTAAGAGCAAATTTTTTGATTCTCAACATTTTTGTCTACCTTCGACCGTTGCCCTGAGAACTTCGCAGAAGCGCGCCTTCGTCGCGCGGGGCCGCTGGCGCACCGTTTGTTTCCTTCTCCCCCGCAATATCTCCGTGTCTGAACAAATATACCTGACCTGATTTTGAAAATATTTGTTATCAGCGCCCCTCAAAACATGGAATCCATCAATAATATCAGTTGCAGCTTTCCGGAGCATCACAGAAGTGACGCTGGCGTATGGACTAATACGGGTGTGGCCGCAATAAAAACGATAACTTTAATATTTCACCCAGTGGAACAGTATAAACCAGTGCAATTGTTGACAACATCGCATATACTGCACGAATGCCATCCAAGATGGAATCCCCTCGATTTTGCATGGAAACGCTTCAATTGGAACCGTCCTGACAGCGCTGGGCTCATTCGTTCACTTATTACCTGCATAATCGTTGAAACGCCCATACCTCCATAATTATGCAAATTTTCAAAAAAAAGTCATTCTACATAATATAGGCATTTTTATACGGGGAACAACTTTTCTCATATGAATTCTATACTGACTCTAACAGTGTATGCAGTAGAACATTCGAACTAATTAAAACAATTAAAACAGTTAATAACAATATATGTACTGGATCAATTCCATCCAAAATCTGATCGGCCTTGAAGATCACCCAGACACTTCAATTGCACCACACAACATCTCGATCGTATAATTTGATGGTGCGAAATCGTTGGGCAAAGGATTTGACTACATACATACACCGTCTCACATACACACATATACATCTTGTTCAAAATGGTCAGAAATGTCATTAAACGCTGAGATATGTTAAAAAAATTCATTCGCAAATCGGGGGCATTTCAATGGGAAGTAAAAAAATACACACACACCGACACAGATGTCCTACGTCTGAAAACTCCAGTGGCCCATCGGGATGATTCTGCAGGATTTCGATGTCCTGCCATTTTGGATCGTGAGCATCTCTTTATAATTAGGCTGATTGAGCATTATCAAATCGTCTTGAGTCACGGTCCCATTGAGACGACATTGAACAAGTCGAAACAGCGGGTCTGGATATTATATTATCGAGCCGACGAGCCATATAATCAGGTGTACGGAAGTATACCAGAGGTAGAAGGTACGCACCTAATCGATCCGAGTACATACCTATTCCACTTCTGGGTATTTTCGTGCACCTGTGTAGTATACCGTGCGGTATACTTAGAGCCGGTGCTTTACTCTCGAGTGATGCTGTCTTGGAAGCTCTTAGACGTTTCGTCGCTCGAAGGGGACCTCCTACTATGATGTACAGTGACAACGGAGCCAATTTTGTCGGATCATCCAATGCATTGAAACAATGGATTGGAAAAAATTTGAAGCACATAGCCTGTTGTCACGCACTGATTGGAGATTCAATGCGTCCTTAGGAGGTTGATGGGTAGCTGATGGGAATGAATGGTGAGGGATCTTCTCAAAAGAATTTTGGGAAAAGCATAAATTGCTTACGATAAGCAGTCATTAATGCTAGACCTCTGACCTTCTTGGCCGAAGATCCTCAGCAGTTGGTGCCCCCGTCTTCAGATGTGTTCCTCAGATATTTCTTAGATTACGGTATACCTGGTATTGACAACGTGAACGCAACGTCCCTGATGGCCAGGACAAAATATCACCAAGGGCTCCGCAAAAAACTGCGTCCTCGCTCTGGAATTGAGTATCTTGGTCGACTGGAGCAGTACAATGACGTCAAGTTACCCTCCCTTGCAATTCAGGTCGGAGGTGTAGTTTTCATGGGCGGTGACAACTAGAAAAGACTCGATGGGCCTCCCGCGCCAGTCACCCAGCGCTGCCCAGGAAAAGATGGGCAAGTACGCGTTGTCAAACTGAAAATAGCAGCTCGTTCCGTCGTAAGGCTAGTTCAGATACTATTGGAGTTATCGGTAACGAGACGGAGGACGTTATTCAAGCGGAAAAGGGTGAATCAGTGGATGGGGGGTACGGTGTCTTCCGCTTCCAAAAATCCCATGACTCCAAAGATAACTTGCCTTAGTAGTGAAATCGTCGCGAAGAACCCAGGGTCTAAGCAATCGAAACTTTTGACGGGGGAGAAGTTGGCTTAAGTGCTAATCAGGAAGGGACGAGCAGTAATTAAACCAGAGACTTATATAGATGATTCTATGTATACAACAGAAGAAAGTTAAGCAACAAAATTCGTATTTATGCATACATAAAGTGAAAAAAATCTCGTACACTATTTCAAAGACGTGAGTATGTATTAAAAACCACAACGAATTTTCACAATCGCATCATTCCCAGATGACACCAGGTAGGGTTCCAAATACAACGATCGGATTGTTTCAAATGCTGATTATGTTGCATATGACCTTGTTTTTTCCCTAATTCATGTGTTTGATTCCTCAGATGATGATCGAATCGATGGTTTTTTCAACCAGAATTTTTTACCGAGCTAGTTCATAGGGAATCATCTATAAAAGTATTATCATCTAACGCAATATGAGCGTCGTTTGAACTGAATGGAGATCACCCGAGGGTGATTCGTCGGTTGAAATTTAGCATTCTGTTCAGAGTATTACGATAAAGACTTATTTATCAAGGTTACTAGAAGATTCTGGTGGTTCTTGTAAGAGAGCACTTGTGATTCCTATTTTCTTGAGTTCCTCGATGAATTCGCCATTCTGGTGCATCTGGAGGAGAATATCACAGCCTCCAACGAACTCACCATTTATGAAAACTTGCGGTATGGTAGGCCAATTCGAGAAGTCCTTGACACCTATCGAAAATAGTACAACAAAATATTCATTAATTAGAAATGTTCTCTCTGATGATCTCTTAATACTATCTCTTTTGCTCATTTATTTCCAGCACAATAATTATATAATGAGAAGAAGTGTTAATATAGCGTATACAAGCCAGCATTGCTATTCATCAACCAAGTGACCAACTGTATTGTAAAAACTTTCATGAGCTATAAAGACGAATGGAGTCAGAAATAATTTTCCAAGTTGTCCTAGCGCCAAACCGTTATTCGACATTTTTGGTAGTTTTTTTTTTTGGGAAAAGCTTAACAAATTACTGTTCTAATGAGATTTATATATGGGGTATTCCACGGAAGCGAATAGTCTTGCATTTCTATGACACAGCACATAATTTTTTTTGGTTTTCTTTTCAATAAGCAATTCAAGGAAACTTATAAACGAAAGAAGATACTTCAAAAACACATTTTCAATTCTGATAAAATTTGACCCGATAAATCGGGAAGTTAAAACAAGCCCGTGGTGCTCGGGTCCCCCATTCGACTGTGTCAAATATGTCACCGTTTTTGTTTATTTCCCCCAATTTCATTGGTGCTAAGCTTCCGAATGGTCTGATTACACACAAAATCAAAATGTTCCAGTATTGAAAAACGTTTTTCCAGACGAGCGGAAACAAAAACAGGAATATCTCATATTACCCAAAGTAATTGACTCAATGTTGTTCAACCAGTCCATAGATCTTGTTAAGGCTCATATTTTGGAAATAAAATGCGATGAATACTTATTGAGAATGAAGTAATAAACGAACCGTAAATATGAAAAAATTGAAATCTAGAAAATTAATGACGCGATTGAATTGCCATTCAATAGGGTTCTTCGCCATAACAAAAGGAACCTCTGTTTAGAATTTCAAGTTTTTATCTCAATTTTTGCGCACGCTAGAGTGCGAACAAACTCAAAAAGTACAACCACAGTCAAAAATTGAAAAATAGCAATATCTCATATTACCCAAACTAATAGACTCAATGTTTTTTCAACTATATAATAGATCTCATCAAGGCACACATTTTGAAAAAAAAACAACAAAATCAGTTGAATAATTATCGAGAAGGAAAATACAAACCGTGAAAACGAAAAAATTGAAATCTAGAAAACTAATGATACGATCAAATTGCCATTCAATAGGGTTCTTCACCACAACAAGAGGAACCTTTGTTTCAAATTTCAAGTCTATATGATAATTTTTGCGGACGCTACAGTGCGTACAACAGCAAGAAGCCACGAAAACTGTAAAAAACAGAAAAGTTCAAATATCTCCAATTTCTTGTGAACAGCCTACTAGATGTTCGTCAACCATTCCCTGGATCTCATTGAGACCCACATTTTGATAAAAAAGAATTTGAAAATATCCATTAGTTTCTGAGATATAAACGATGGAAGAAAAAAAATGAAAGTCGATTTCTAAGAAACTTACCGGCAGATTTCACTGAAATTGCGCCCACAGCTAGACGTACTCAATACCAATAACTTACAATTTTTTCAGATTTTATCCTCAAAATTTAGTCCTTTTTATATTCAATTTTGTAAGTGAAGATTTTCGAAAAAAATTGATACATACAGACACTATGCTCAAACTTCGTATTTTTACGTTTTAAACCATTATATATCGTTTACAAGCATAATTAGCGAAAGTGAAAATTGACCGATTGCAATGCTTCCATTCAGAAGCAAAAACCGTTTTCCCAGTATGAACCGAAATAAAAACTTTGTTTGCTCCATGTTGAAGGCATTTCCACGAAGATAGAGTCTTACCAATATTTCCCTATATGAGACATTCCACATCACTTCAGTCATCCCGATTTTTCGTTCCATAAGCGGAACTTTATGTACTTATACGTAAGTACTACCTAAGAGAAACTTTTTGTGAAATCGGATTGTCGTATCATTAACCCTTTTCATGATACACAGGAAAGAAGTTAAAATTTTTGAAAATTTATATCTCATGGCCTAATGAAACGATTTTAATCAGTAAGTAAAGAATTTTGTCATTTTTTCATACAGTTTTGGAGAAAAATATAGTTCAGAATCATAGGGGCGTAAAACCATTTTCTTCTGCATTATTTTTTCTCATCATTCATTCTTACCGATATCTTGTCTTTCATCCCTGTCATCATTAGACCATTATTTTCATAAAAGCTCCGGACTGTTTTCACAATCTCATCAGGTAGTGCTCTGCCTGCCCTTAGAAATATCTAGTACACCTCGTGATGCCATCCATTATTTTGCCTTTCGTGCCATGTACCTCGTTATTGAAAATTCGCAACTCAACTGTCGAACACTCCATCGTCCTGGTGTAACTGTGAGAATTTCAAAACGATCGGGGACTTCTTTGTGCAGCTGAACTTTTCTTTCAAATCACTCAAAATTCCCTCCAATTCTAACCCTCGTGGTCATGAAAGACCCTTTGGGGAGTTTCGTGAATCCTAAGTAGATTCATTATCGGAATCACTATCTATCGACTAATAGTCAAATTCAATTAACTCAGCAGCATTTTCATTCAAAATCACGTGGTCAGGCGATATTTTACTGTGAAATGAATTAGCGGATCTCAAAGAACTGCCCACGATATTGTCAGGAGACACCTCAGTTATGAATGTAGTGCAGATTCGATCATTTCGATGTAGAAACGGAATATTCGGCAGCACTGTACGTAGACTTTTTCCATCGTGTCCTTTGGCGCCCGGGACGTGCATGGGAGTTGCACATGTATCGACATGCTGTATCTAGTGGAGTATACATCAATTTCAGAAAAAAAAGGTACTCTGTAGGCCGAAATCAATCAATAAATTGACTTGGCCGGTTTGTTTAAAACAAAGGTTTTTTTGTTTTTTTTTGTGAGACTTCACTCATTTTTTTAAACTCGTGTGAAGAATTTCCGTTTCGATGTCACTCGTAAATACGGAGCTTCATTCTGCTAGGGCTAGCAATTCACTTCATCAAACTAAGATATAATATTTAGTTTTGGTTTGGTCCAACAATAAGACATACACATTCTTAGAATTCCGTGGCCATCGCATTTTTGTGATGCGTGAATCATCGACATGGATCCATTCGGTCTTGCTATCTCGTAATAAACCAGTATAATGATCAGTAGTTTCTACATTACAGTGTACTTCACTATAGTTAGGAGGGGTTTGTAAAATAATTAAAACAATCATATTGGTACTGCTACCTTCTTCAATGGTGAACAATGGTACGTTATTTATAAACTTTTGGTATGCGTAGATTTTGCAAAAAAAATAATCAATTAACTGATCATGATTTCCTCTCCCCCCTTCCGCGGCTATATTCCATTGAATATGTGAAAATGGTCCAACGTTATCTCGGATGTGAACGTCAATATGGTAGTCATTACTTAGAGTATCAAACGCGAAACTTGGAGTTGATTTTGACAGCTAACCTAGGTGACTCGAGCGCATTTTTCGACTTCCGCCTCTCTCACTTGCCCTTCTTGGCCTTACCTCCACTCCTCGTTCAGCATAGACTCGAGAACTGTAGAACCCATCATTAACAATTGCACTTGATCGTAACTAACAAATTTTGCTAGCGTTAATAGTATTTTACTATTGTTCACCATTGGATTTTCTATGCAATTATTTTTTTTCAGATTTTTCGCATCAATTCCCCCCGCCAATTATAGGTCCTTTTTTCATAATTTTTTTTGCAAAAACTACGTATACCAAAAGTTTATAAATAACGTACCATTGTTCACCATTGGAAAAGGTAGCGATACCAATATGATTTAATTATCTTACAACCCCCCGCTAACTAGGGTGAAGTCATCAAATGCGGAGCCCGTTGGACATGAACACCCCTGTTCAACATATATTTTTCACGTATTTGAGTTACATCTGCCATCTGGCGCCTTCCGCAGTCCCTAGTATTTTTAATCGATGGTGGATAACAGACTACTATTTTCTACCATGCCGACACTGTTTTATCGGTAAACTGATGATGTCACGCAAGGAGGCCAACTTTAGAACAAAAAACTGGCAGAAAATAATCTTATTCGCGAAAATACAGAAAACGACTTGCTGTTATGATCATATCTTTTTAAATATCAATTGGAGAAAAGAAATAAAAACGTAAATGGGAAGGGCATACACGATTTATATGATAAAAGTAAGATCAATTTCCCCGTAATCTTGGGCATTTCCATTTTACTGAATTATTCTTGTTGGGGAGTAGTGGAGGAGGTAGTTGTCTCGTGTATATCTACGCGGCAGCTCTCGGCCAACTTTCTCAGATTTCGGAGATTTTTCGGAAATTGACTTGGCCGATACGCTGCCGCGTATGTCGATTAAGCACTCTTGATAGATGATATGATTGGAATAATCCTATTGCGCATTCAATTGAGTGTCTGTCGAGTGAAATGAAATGAGAGTTCAAACATTAATGAAGTACTGTAAGCCTGATTCGTCAGGAAAACATACAGCCTTAATCCCAGCCCTAGATAAATTGACTTTCTGGTTCTTAATACGGGTTGATCGCGACTGGATCGGTGAGTGGTCTTATTAGTCGACTGCCGATCAATTGAGTTTATAATTGGACTGTCGATTCACTCTCCGATATGACCTTCAGAAGCATAAGAATATACACATAGAATTGAAAATTCTTTGGCATTGTCACTTCTGGGCATGCTTATACTGTAAAATATAACCCACACCTTAATTTAAGTTGATTCAAATACCAATACGGAGGTATTTAGAGTATTTGAATTCACCGAGCTGTCGGGAAAAATCGGTGTTGATCATATAGGATAACAATAGCAACTGATCAAATATTCCTCAATCATGAGCTGAAGCCGTGGTATACACAAACTGAATTCCAAGAAATTCGGCATTTTTTCCCTTTCTATTACTATGCATTCTATTGTGTTTACATTTATCAAAATACTCAACAGTGCGCAGTCAAGTATTCAGAGCTATTGTAGATACGATCTTCCGAAACATAGTTTGGGCAATTCTGAAACGTTCTTTTGGTTTAAATTTAATTGACCGATAATATTAACGGAACAAAAATCTTAGTCAATGAATAGTTACTATGATGACATCATTCGCATGAAAATTGAAAATAATATGGGAATAACTAATTTTTATAAATTTCCTGAATGACAATACGTCATTAGGTTAGTTTGTTCTAGAAATAAATATTGTAACATTCATATAACCATGAGTACTAATTAGCGGAAAGAAGCTATAGATTATTTCTATACAGAGTACATATCAGCAAATTTCTGTGGTATTTAGATCAAACAATCGGGGGTTGGATTTTAACCCGGAACGTTCACATTATAGGTACATGACCTAACCCATGGGAACATGGTAGCTTTCGATGTTATTCAAATATGAGGTTGAATCACATATTGGCATTCAATGAACATTACACGACTTTTCCGTTTGCATTTTAATTCAATTGTGTGGGGTAATATGATTACTAATAGAATCAATTTCATTAACACCTAAAAACTAACCTTCCAACTTCGTTGAATCTTCATCGTCATTATATGATGAATCGGGATTGTCTTTCATATCAGGACAATTATTATGAATAAATAGATCGAAAAGAAAGGATGAAACGTTTTTTGTTCAAGTCGTTCAACACTTTCCAGTCATTAAATTTTTTTCACCCGTGCAATTTACCACCTTGGAATGGGTCAAATCCGAAGATATTCGAAGAATAAAGATTAGTGAATGTCGCTTTGTTATCTGGGGAAAATTTTAACTTAGGAAAAAATTCAACGTTTTTCATTATTGAGACCGAACAGATTCCTCAGAACTCCTTAAACTGAGTTTTGAATGTGGAAATGCTGAAATTGGTCGGCAAAATAGGATACTCTATATGGGCTATTTACTGAATATGATAAACTTCATGAATTCGTCAAATGTGAGCATAGGTTTGGTAGATTTCCACGCCAATTATATGGTAAATTGGATTCATCTTTCATATCAGGGGACTCATTAGTCGTACGAAATCGAAATAAGAAGATAAACCGTTGTTCTATCATATTTTTGGCGATTTACATTTTTTTCAATCACCCGTGCAATTCACCATCGGAAAAATTGAGTTTTTTTATAGAGTTTTAGGCTGTAAAAAAATCGGTTCATTAGGTCGTGAGATATAAACTTTCAAAAATTTCACCTTCTTTCCTGTGTATCAAGGAAAAGGTCGATAGTACGACAATACGATTCCATAAAAAAAAATCCCTTAGGTAGTACTTACTTCGGAGTACATAAATTTCCACTTATGGAACAAAAAAAAAACGCCGTGTCTGAAATGGTGTGGAATCTCCCACATTCACTCGTTCAGAAGCTACAATGTTGTAAAGGAATTTTATTGGAAACAATTGCACATATTGCTGTCACGATTATTTTTTAGCCATGGTTTTTACGACATGGAATTCGAGTACGAGTATAATAATTTTACATTTGGATGTCTGTGCATTTCATTGTTTCTGAACAATTCTAAAGAAATGATTGCATATATTGAAATTTTGTGGTGAAAAACGTTCCTTTTTCAAAACCCGTCCAACTCCAAAGGTCATGTTTTCCATCCTAATTCTTTCAGAAAATTAGCGATCAGGTCGAAAAGAAAGTATTCTACCGAGTTTTTAGTAAACCTTATTTGTAATGAAATGGGGTGTCGTTACAAGAAATCAGAGTCGCTCTCAATTCTCATTGACTTTACAGGAGAGCGCGCGCTAATCATTTAAATATGAAAGAAAAAAATCGAATCGGCATTCAATATGTCAGAAAAAAATGGTTGAAAATTGTTTTTCTTAAAAAGAACTCCTCAAGAATGGTTTCTTAAAGAAAAATAAAAACGATGATCTATAGGTAAAAAGGAGAAAGAAAAGAACCTCTTCAAAGGAAAAAATGTGGTAAAAAATTAATTTTTATTTCATTCATGTTTTACGGTCATATTTATGTAAAAGCAATTTTCTCAAATAAATTATGAAAAAAAGTGGCAGTGCATAGGTTCAAATTTTTTAAATGTCAATTTTCAATTTTTTTTCTTTTTTCAATATCGACTTAATCCATCAAACGATTTTCTTTTATATTGTAGAATATTTATTTTTTCAATTAACAGAAACATCGAGTTATCGAATAAAAAATGTTTTTTTTTGTTTTTCAAGAGAGAACTTATTTTTGCTTCCGAATGGAAGCATTGCAATCGTTCAATTTTCACTTTCGCTAATTATGCTTGTAAACGATATATAGTGGTCTGAAACGTAAAAATACGAAGTTTGAGCATAGTGTCTGTATGTATCAATTTTTTTCGAAAATCTTCACTTACGAAATTCAACATAAAAAGGACTAAATTTTGAAAATAAAATCTGAAAAAATTGTCAGTTATTGGTCTTGAGTGTAGCTAGCTGTGGGCGCAATTTCAGTGAAATCTGCCGTTAAGTCTCTTAGAAATCCCCTTTTTTTGTTTTTCTTCGATCGTTCATATCTCTGAAACTAATGAATATTGTTTAATTTCTTTTTTATCAAAATGTGAGTCTCAACGAGCTCCAAAGAATGGTTGAATAACATCTAGTACGTTGCTCACAAGAAATTGAAGATATTTCAATTTTTATGTCTTTTTCGCTTTTGCTTTTGTACGCACTCTAGCGTGTCGAAAAATTGAGATAAAAACTTGAAATTTGAAGCAAAGATTCCTTTTGTTGTGGTGAAGAACCCTGTTAAATAGCGATTTGATCATATCATTAGTTTTCTAGATTTGAATTTTTTCGTTTTTACGGTTTTTATTTTATTTCTCGATAATTTTTTTTTTTTTTTCGATTTGTTGTTATCGACGCATCAACTACAATGGCGCTTAACGCCGGCTCTGGACTTATTATAGTCGCTAGACGCTCACGACTTTTTCCTTTGTAACACAGTTACGGATGTTATTCGTTCACAATGAGAGTAGGAACATTCAGTTGTAAACAGTTTTTGGTACTCGTCGTATAACTTTTCGGGGTGAACTGTTTTGTACTTTTTGTGGTGCCCATTATTTGACTAAATCAAATAATCCAGAAAAAATCCACCGGTACCGGGCTTGAACCCAGGAACTCTAGATCCGTAGGCGGGCACCTTACCTACTTCACCATACGACCGGCTCTTCTCGATAATTATTTAAATCCGTTCTCGATAATTATTTAACGGATTTTATTGTTTTTTTTTTCAAAGTGTGTGCCTTAACGAGATCTATAATATGGGTGCAAAACATTCAGTCCCACTTAGTTTGGGTACAATGAGATAATCCCATTTTTTAACTTTTGACTTTGGTTTTACTTTTTGTGTTTGTTCGCATTCTAGCGTCAGCAAAAATTGAAATAAGAACTTGAAATTTTGTAACAAAGGTTCCTTTTGTTGTGGTGAAGAGCCCTATTGAATGGCGATTTAATCGCATCATTAGTTTTCAAGATTTTAATTTTTTCGTATTCACGATTTTTATTTTATTTCTCGATACTTATTCAATCGATTTTGTTTTTTTTTCAAAATGTGTGCCTTAACGAGATCTATGATATGGTTGAAAAGCATTGAGTTAATTAGGTTGGGTAATATAAAATATTTCTGTTTTATAACTTTTGACTTTGGTTTTATCTTCTGTTTTTGTTCGCACTCTAGTGATCGCAAAAATTGAGATAAAAACTTGAAACTGGGACAGAGGTTCCGTTTATTATGGTGAAGAACCCTACTGAATAGCGATTCAACCACATCATTAATTTTATAGATTTCAATTTTTTCATTTTTACGGTTGTTTCATTACTTCATTTCTCGATAAGTATTCATCCCATTTTCTTTTCCAAAATGTGAGCTTTAACGTTGTCTATGAACTGGTCGAATAACATTGAGTCAATTACTTTGGCTAATATGAGCTATTCCTGTTTTTGATTCCGTTCGCCTGGAAAAAGGTTTTTCAATAGTGGAACATTTTTATTTTGTGTGCAATTGGACCATTCGGAAGCTTACCACCAATGAAATTGGGGGAAATAAAAAAAAAACGGTGACATATTTGACACATTCGAATGGGGGGACCCGAGGACCGCCTGCTTGTTTTATCAATGCATATGGTGTTGTTTAAGGATATTCAACCGGTATAGTCAAAACAAAAGTTTATGACCGCTTCTATAATTCGTTATATTTATCGCCAATTTTCAATCAATATTTGAATACGTTAATTAGTTCAAGTGGTAGCCATAGAAAATTATTATATCGTATTTGATTTTGCGAATCAATACTATATTGTTTAAACAAATTAATGAAAAAAAAATTTAGTCAATCGCCATAAAATTTTTACCATCGTTTGCTATCTGCTTCAATAGTAAATTTTCAAAATTTCAACAAATTTTTATATTTTGAACTATATTTACAGAATTTTTTATTTTTCCCATATTAAGAGGCCATGTTAATTGAGAACTTTGATAATTGATAAATACAAAACAGTGTTGTGAATGAATCTCAGATTTCATACAGGCATCTGTTACCGCTTCGAAAACATAATGTCAATATTTCAAGCAATTCGTATATCTTCGCCAATATAGGTGGAATATCCTTAGTCATTCAAACATTTTTGTTTCCAATTGGTCACTTCAATCAATTTTTTTAAGGAAAATCACGGGATATGTGGATTGCATCGAGGGGTTGAGGGAGTTAACAAAATCGAACTCTAAGTGGATCTACAAGTGCGTCCTTAACAACAATGATGGCCGAAAAGTTCGCTTGATTTTCTGGGGGGGATGCCCTTAAATATAATGGACTCATCAAAATGTATCAGGTAGGTTAGATCATTGTGTTTACTCGAACAATGGCTACAAAATTATATTTTCTACTGACAGATTCTGAAGATCACAGGAGGGGTTATCAAAGCTGCCTGCACTATCTATCGTTCATCCACGGACACCATAAGTGACAAAGAAGTTCAATTTGAACGTGGTAGCACCCTGAACATCCTAAGAACCATTGACATCGCCAATGGTGCCAGTGAGAACAGGCAGGCTGTTGTAAACTACGAGCCGATGGACATGGAAAATGTATGCGAAGCTCGTGGTCTGGTTGCCATTGCCGGTTGGATAAAGGAGACTTTCCGAAGCACCACAACCTCCAGTGGCTCCAGCTACGGCTCAGGAATGATCTGCACAGCTGCGCATCGTATGTCGGTACATATAAACACATACATTCCCAGGGAAGAGCTAAGAGAAGGAGTTAGAGTCTTTATCAAAGGCACAATTGATCGCCGGGGCGATGCCTTCGTTCTCAATGTCAGTACTATCGATCAGATTGCGATAGACGCTACCGCAATTGTAATGACAGAAGATGAGTTGGACGAGGCAGTGGAGTCTCCACCTCTATCTATCAAAAGACAACTCCCGGCGTTCCCTTCTGAGTCAATTGACGCAAAGGTATAAAACTGGTCATTGATATGCTTTTTTCAATTTTTTTTATCTTCAACTTCTAATTTTGTTTTGCTTTTTTCCTTTCATTTACTTACAGAAACCCAAACGCGATTAATCGTCTTCGTTTGAGTACTCCAAATTCACGAGAGAGTCTATCGCCTTCGTATAACCTAAAGGGAATACATGTTTTTGGCTCCGGATATTTGGCGTAAGGTTCTTGGGGGCGTTGCGTTTATTCTGGCGCAGAATGTGAAATTTTAATCATTTTGATTTTTTTTCAAATTTTTTTCAAAATTTTGAAATTTGCCACTTTTTTAGATTTTTTAATCTTTTCCAAAACTCATACGGTTTTTAAAGTTGCAAGGGGATTTTCCCGGGTGTTTCACCAGGACAATCCACCGAACTATATAGTGCCGTCTCTAACGCACATAGTTGGGCGCCAGTCCAACTTTTCTGGAGTTAGACAGAAACCGGCCTCTGGGGAAAATTATCTACCTAGAGGACTTGCGACTTGGCCTCTCGCAATGCCGAGCTAGCATCAGCTTGTCACGATAGAGGGGCGAGGTCCACCAAGTCCGTAGTGTATCATGCGTCGGTGCCATGCGCCTTTTCAGGACGTGGCATAGCAAAAACGTATAATAGCCTTTTTTACGGGTATTACCCGTGCTTTCCATTAGAGATATTTCTATCTCTATGATGGTTCGTTCTTCTCCTAGGTAGCTCGACTCTGGGAGAAGGTCCGGATCACTTGCGTATCCTTCGGGACCCCTCAGGGCTTGGGACGTCAAGAGGCTGATCTGACCAAGGGGTTATCTCCCAACCTCCTTACGATCACCCACACTCTTGACCACCAATTACCACACTATCAACGCGAGTCACTTGCCCTTATTACTAACCTGGCGGTGCGTGTCCTGACTGCCAGAATCTTCATATTCCCGTCGACCGAATCACGACTCACTCAGGGGTTCAATGGGGGCCAAGATAACTCTCAGAAGCGAGAGGTTTATATCACTCGTCTCAAAGAATCCGTTTTCTCTAATCGGGAGATGCAGGTGCATCTCCCTATGCTCGCCACGATCGATATACACCAAGGGACGCCATATTCCTAGCCTTATGCAAGCCAGTGCCACTAAGCCCGCTCTCACCGATGTTTGCAACCAGTCGGCTCAAGCGTCCGCGTTCAACTCTCACGAAAGCTCCTAGAGCCTTTCTCCGCCCTAGTCTAGATATCTCGGCGGCGGTGGGAACTACGTTACCCCACCCGGCTAATCAACCCGCCGGGATCATAGGGGGCGCTAGTCGTTTCACCTAGCCATCGGTGTCTAGTCTACCCCGCCATGGCCTATGGATCCGCTAGGTTGGGATGCCTGTACGTCGGCCTTTAACTCTCCGCCAACAGAGCGGAATCCACATATGGCGATCATCTAATAACGTCCTCCAGACGATGGGGCGCTGTCTCACCCAGACTCGCTTACCCACACCCTTCTTTGGTCTTAGCATCTTCCCACAGCCTTATTTCAGCGGTCACCAGATGGCACTTCATTCGTACTTTACAGTTTTGAATGTCATATTTACGGGGTTTCAACCCTAACGAGAAAATCTCGTTACAAAGTTGTGACGTGACATTTCCGGGGGGAAGGAAATGTCCGCACCTTTGGCCTCGCTTCCCCACAACTCCCGATTCTTCCCCTTCTAACTCGAATTGAGCGCCAGTACATTTTTTACGGGAAATGTACACACCGAGAGCTTCTAACGCAACTAAACTCAACTTATCGTAAACTTATATCTATTTCTTATCGCCACCTAAAGAAAATGGGAAAAGAGGGTCAGGGAAGGATGAGGGATAGGGAAGGAGGAGCGGCATGTCCCACGCTGCTCAGGATGTGGCTTATGGTAGAGAGGGTCGGGTTCAGGATTGGGACCGTAACTAACTCAAAAAGTCACGCAATCAATATAGAAGAATTCCATTAGTTTTATTCCGCAAACATACATAACGGTAGCTACAGTTTTCCTAAGCGTCTGGCTGGAGTTCTCCCCGAACGCTAGAAACCATAACTCTTTCGGCGAGAGGAACTAATTACACCTCCAGGAGAGGTGAGAGTTAACCCAATGAAGGGAGCTATTCAATACATCCGAAACGAACGAGGGTATGACGTATGAGTAAAAGTTGCGATAAGGGTACTGACGAAACCCACAAACCGACAGCGGAATTATTCCCTACCTTGTACGCAAACGGGTGTTCGAAAACGGAATAATTTCCGAGCATTCTCACAGTCACGCATAATTTCTGATTTTCCAAGAATCCCGCGCAATAGCCCCGAACTCTTATCAATTTACTTGGGGGCGATCATCCGGAATTACCCCCGGAACTTTATTATTCTACACTGGGATAACTGTTCGAAATTATCCCGAAACTCCCTTATGTTACGCAGGGATAATTGTCCGGAATTATCCTCGAAATTTACAGATTGTTGGTTCCGAATAGGTATGCGTGGCCCCGGGCCACGAGGATCAACTTTTTCACGCCGGTTAGTATACATGGGTACTTACCGAAGGAATATGGAGCGGAGATGTTATCCGAGTGGTGACCCGTGGACAACTGAGCTGTCCATGCGGCTGATCACCGGATGCGCCGCATTTGTTCGACAGGTGGCAGCTCCCTATTGACTCCCAGGGTTCATTAGGGAGCCGTACTTCCGTCGTTCAAATGGCGGTCGGGTTTTCACGACGGAATTCCCGCGCGGATTCCGTCAAAAAGTTTAACATTTTTCAGTCTTTAAAGTTGCCTCTCTTAAAATTTTTAAAATGTTTGAAATGATTCAAAATTTGTACGTTGATATTCAGCTTTATGCTTCTCTTCCATTTTCCTTTTTTTCCGTTTTTGGAAATTTGAAAAAAATGCAGTTGTTGAATTGTCAATTTTTTTTGTTTGCATAAATCACGAAGTTTCGATTTTTTTGAAGTGAAACTTCTTATGGGAGGGTTTTGAAATCTCGATCGGCAACCTTTTTGGTGACGCTCGCTCTAACGTAGTAAGTAAGAGTGAGAGGCCTCCGGGAATCGAGCGAGAGTGAGACGGACTACCTTACGTCTCGTCTATCGGGCGAGAGTGAGAGGCCTTCGTGTATCGTGCGAGAATGGGACGGAAGACTTTCTGTCTTTCATGTCATTCTCTGCGTTCAGGCGGCGTCGCGATCGCGGAAAACAGCTGTTGGTTTCTAACACAGTGATCATAAGCAACGTATTTTGTTTTTGTGCGTGTCTTCATTACTTAAATCGAGAGTTTTGTGCAAATATGCCGAAGTCGGGTGCAGAAAGGACAAAAACGTGGCGGGAGAAAAAACGGTCGAGTGAAGGAATTGATCAGAATAGAAAACGGAAAAAAAGTAGAACTGAAATTGAACGAGATAGCAGGGAACGGAGGCAAACACGTGCTAACCTCTTACGTGACAGTGTGGACGATAGTGTAAATAATCCAGAGAATGAACTATTAGCAACGACTTCGACTTATCCTCCTCCTGATTGTGATGTACATAGTGGTGATCGATTACAATATTCAGACTTTAATGAGTTTAAAACTGCACATAAGAACTTTCACCGTGATTTTATAAATAATCCATTCGGTTTTACGTGTTGTGTATGTGATAGATTATGGTTTAAAAATGACTTGAAGACTCTATCCGTTGAAACTGAAATTCGTATTCAACAAAAATTTCCAGAATTCAGAAGTAATAATGAGCTGGCATGCACCAGCTGTCGCCAGGCTTTGAGGAGGGACAAAATTCCAACATTGTCGAAATTGAATGGCTTTGTATATCCCCCGATCCCTGCACATCTTCCGAAGTTAGATTTAGTGTCCGAGAGACTCATTTCTCCTAGAATTCCATTTATGCAAATTCGCAGATTGCGTCATGTGCATGGACAATTTGGAATTTTGGGGCAGGTGATCAATGTTCCAGTGGATGTCAATACAATGGTCATTCACTTGCCCAGGAACATTGACGACGATCACTGTGTTTACGTTCATATCAAGAGAAAAAAAAATCATCAATCAAGCTACTTGACAGGTTTAATAAACAAGAGAAATATTAAAATATGGCTAAGATGCTTAGTACCGAGTCCATTGTACCGAGTCCAACGACATCAAAGTTGATGAATCTTTCTTTAATGAGAATTGTGTCGTTCATCAGATACCTATAGATGAACTGAGTGAAGACATCCCCATGGAGGAGAGCGTGTTCGCTCAGCAACACACATTACTCTGGAATGACGATAAATATTTGAGGATTGCTCCTGGAGAAATGAATGTCCCTCACAGTCTATTATTTGATGAGCATGCAGAAGAGTTATCTTTCCCTACTATCTATCTCGGGCAATTCCGGCGCTTTAGTGAAGATCTCAATGTGACTCCATTCATGATGGCTACCAGTGAGCTAAGGAGATCTGATCGACGTGGGGTTACACCTCATCATTTACTCTATATGGCAATGAAAATTATGAGGTTTAGAGTCCGTGACAGTCTATCCATTGCTTTTAAACACGTAGGTAAAGACACAAAAATTACACGTGAACAAATTCAATCAGAGGAGTATATAAACCATTGTATAGAAAGCAACTTGGCTTTTCTACGTTGTATCCCTAACTCGACTTGGTATTGGGCTGAAAGAAAGAGAGACTTATTCGCAATGATCAGACAACTCGGAAAACCCACGTTATTCCGAACTATGAGTGCTAATGAAGTTGGTTGGCCCTCATTATTACAATTATTATATAAATTGAAGAATAATGGAGCAGAAATTACCGAACAAGATGTTCAGGAACTCCATTATATTGAAAAGAGCACACTCATCAACGATGCTGTAACATGTGCCATCTATTTTAATAAGCTCATCAATGTTATACTGAACATACTTCAGTCCAAAAAGTCATCTCCCTTCGGGAAATATCGTGTTGTCCATTATTTTAAAAGAATTGAATTCCAGCATCGTGGGAGCCCCCATGCACACATTCTGCTATGGCTTGAGAATGCTCCAGCGGATCCACTAGGTGCTGACCGACTAAAAGCTATTGAACTAGTTGATACATTGATATCAGTGGCCACTTCAGAATCGTCGGGGAACATCAAACGACAGACACATAAGCACACGTTCACATGTTACAAAAAAATAGCTGCGAACGCTCATCAAAAATGCAGATTTGAAGCTCCATTCATGCCATGCAGATACACAACTATACTGACACCAATGCAGAAAGAAGAACCAGGATTCCACACCTGTAAACAACATTACAACACGATAAGAACAAACTTAGAGAACAATGACTATGCTGATATTGATAGTTTCTATCAGGGAAATGGAATACTATCAGATGATTACTACATGAATGTGCTTCGAGCTGGCATCAATCGTCCCAGAGTATTTCTTAAACGTCAACCCATGGAAAAGTGGCATAATCCATTCAACCCATTCATTTTCCATATTTTGAAATCAAACATGGATGTGCAATTTATCACCGAAGAATACTCATGTGCTGCATACGTAGTGGAATACGTCAATAAAACGAACCGTGGAATTAGCAATCTCCAACGTAACATCACTGAAATAATGGATGAACATCCAGAGTTCGATATTGTCGAAATTACTAGGAAAATGAGCGTTGACATGCTAAATACTGTCGAAATTACCAGTCAGGAAGCTGCATGGTACCTTCTACGTGAACCGATGTCAAAGTCTTCTTCAGTTGTTACCTATATTTCAACAATATGGCCGATCGAAAGACAAAGAATTCGAAAAACTCAGAAAGAACTCAATGAAATGGATGCTGATGATGATGCAACAAACATATGGAAAGAAAATTGGTTTGACAAGTACGAAAAGAGACCTGAAGAGCTAGAAGATTTCAATTTGGCCCAGTTTGTTGCTCATTACACACTGAATAATCAGGGGAATTGGACACGAAGGAAAGAACCTCGGATTATTCGGTACAGAAACTACGACATGGCTGATGATTTCAATGAATACAAACGGGAAATGGTGACTTTGTATATTCCGTTCCGAGACGAAGAAAATGAAATTCTTGCAGAAACTAAATTCATACAGATTTACGACGACAACGAAATATTGATTTTGGAGCGACATAAAGAATTCTCATCGAATTTAGATATCCAGAAAACCATCGAGATATGCCGAGAGTTGTGTCGTGAAGATGAATTAAATCAAGATGATGATGCTGAAGGAGACAACGTAGGTCGCCTTTTTCCTGAAGCAAATCCTTTTCAAGAATTGTATAACGCTGACCACATAATGAACGACGATCTGCGGTTAGCAACACTTAACAAACTGGGTGCTATCGCAAAGAAGAGGGATAATTTAATGTCTAATGAACAATTTTATGAACTAATGAGAATGGCCAATCAGAGGCAGAAAGCACTCCTGATGCATGTGATTGCTAATCTCCTCTCATCAAACCGATCACCACTACAAGTTTTCTTCACTGGGCCAGCAGGATGTGGGAAGACATTCCTCATTAGACTCCTCATGGAAATTTACAACCGCTTCACAGATAATGATGGTTTTTGCAATGCTTACATCGCATGTGCATCAACAGGAAAGGCTGCAATAGCAATTGATGGTACGACAATCCACACTGCATTGAAAATATCCCTTTCCAAACTATTAACATTATCAATTGAAGTGGCTCAACAGTACAGAATGCTCTTCAAATACGTCCAAGTTATACTCATCGATGAGGTTGTGACGGGATTTAAAAAAAAAAAAAAAAAATTCCCGCCGCGCGACTGCGCATCTCGCTGCTCCGCAGCGCTCAAACGCACCACGGCGTACGCTAGCACTAGCAAGCACTCAGTCTCATCTCACCCAGCGCCCGAGAAGCACCAAAACCCCACGTGAGAGAAACTTTGACGACACCGCGGTGAACAGAAAAAGAAAAAAAAACGCTCAGGTAGGCTTTTTTTTTTTATTTTTTTTTTGCCTTTTCGTTTCCCTTTGTAGAACTTGCAAAGTGGAAATGGGGTCGGAAAAGCCGAAAAATTAGGTCGCGAACCCCGTTAGATGTGTCTAGTTGTTTTGTGATCATTTCATTTTTTTTAATTACGCGGCGAGAAATTACGGGAAAATGCGAATTAAAATATTGTTGCTTTAAAAAAAAAATAGATTTTATGGGGCGAGACAAAGGCGCGAAAATGTTCACTCTTGTAAGAGTGATTATCTCATCCCTTCGGAATGTGTTGTTCGCCCAAAATTCCGGGAAATTTGGGTGCGAAAACAAACCGATCGATAATCGGTTGGCGCGAGTGTTATTTTTCGGTGTGAAAGTATAATAATTTCGACCGGAACGTCGTAAAACTAATTCGAACTATTGTTCAAGATTTTTTGTGAGTTTGTCGTAAAATAATAATCTGGACCGGAAAGTCGAAAAACTAATGAGGTTAATAATCGACAATTTCCTTGTTGGAAAATTCATGCACCTCGACCGAGATGTCGATAAACTATCTTCGCTCTTGAGTGTTATTTATTTTGGTGTAAAATTATAATTCGACCACGATTCGACAATTTTGTTGTAAAATTATAATTCGGCCACGATTCGGTAATTTTGTTGCGAAATTATGAGATTTCGACCGTAATGTCGATAAACTATTTCGAGTCTTTGAGTGAGGCTTTTGTTTAGGATAAAATTATGTAATCTCGACCGCAAATGTCGATAAACTATAGTGAATTATTGAGTGATACTTTGGGTTACTTTTTTTTTTTATCGTACATTTGTGCTATTTCGACCGGAAAGTCGACAAACTATTTCGATATTTTATTGAAAAATTTGTTGTCCAAAATTATTTGTGGTATTTCGACCGAGACGTCGATAAACTAATTTTGGTTTAATAACCGGTACACTTTGTTTTGCCCCAAAATTATGGGGTTGTTAATCGTTTTGTTGCAAAATGAACTTATGGGACTTGGAAGTCGGTAAATTATTGGGGTTCGTTAACTGATTTTTCGTATCAGTTAATGTCGGTATGAAATGATCCTTTTTTTTGGGGTTAACTAATAAATTCAGGGTATCTCTTTTATTCAACTTGATCCCTCTTTTTGCGTAGTATTGCCAAGTTAATTAATCCAATGTCTCGTTAAGGATTAATTCGAAGTTTTGGTAGGGAATTTTAGAATTTTGAGAGTTTTGTTGAATTTTGGGGTTAGATAAACCGTCGACCGCGATGTCGGTAAACTAGTTAGTTTTAGGTTCGATCGAAATTTTAGTTCGATTTGATTTTTTTTTTGGTTGGATTCGGCCTAACTTCACGTGATCACAGAAGCTTCGTGTACTCCAAATAATTATAATTCAAAAGTTCTGAGTTCTGTAAATTTTGGTGAGAAGAAATATAGAGTTTTGAGAATTAACTTTTCGGGTGTATGTTTTATTTTGGTTGTTTTCTTGGTTTGAGACCAATTATCCCCTAACATCTCGACCCACCCCCATCTACCATAAGCACCTCCTGAGCAGCGCGGGATTTACCGCTTCCTTTTCCTTAGGTCTAGTTTAGTTAAGTTAGGTTAGGTATTCGAGATAAGTCGAGTTTGCGGTTACGATAAGTGACGTTCACTCCTTTTCCGTTTTAATTTTGAATATTTTGAGACTTTGCGTTTAGAGAAATTTCGCGTCTGGAGGATTTTGCGTTAAGTTAGAAACTCTCGCGTTGTTGGTTCGGCGTACAAACCAACTGGCGCCCAAATTTTGAGTTTAGGTTAAGTAAGTTTTTTTTTATTTTATTTTTCACTAAGGAAAAGCGACGCGAAGGTGAATGATGTTTTGCCCATGCGAAATGTCACGTCACAAGGTCAGTATGGTAGGAGCGGAATTGCTGTCTCAAATTGACGCACGGTTAAAACAAATAACAGGAAATTTCCAAGATAATTTTGGAGGAATGGATATCATTTTCATAGGTGATTTGCGTCAGTTACCTCCAGTGCGTGCTACACCCATCTATCAAGCAACAAAACGACGCATAGCAGCACCAACACTTTGGCGTGACTTGAAGTTCTATGAATTGGATAAAGCCATGAGACAAGCAAATGCTGATTTCTCCGCTTTATTAACTAAAATTGGAAATGGCGAAGAATTGGATCAAGAACAGATACACCTAATCGAATCTCGTTTTTATACAAGAGAGGAAGCAGATCGTCTTTGTCCACATGGAATTCGGCTATATTTGACAAATAATGCTGTAAACGAATACAATTTGACAATTCTTAATTCTGCAGAGAATAAAACAGTCTCAACAGCTACTGATGTATTCACCGGCTGCCATAATGCTGAGCAACAATCATTTGTACGACAAAAATTGCATAAAAAAACGGTAATAGACACTGGAGGTCTGCCCTACGAGATAATACTGGTGTTAGATAAATGGTATATAATAACAACCAATCTGGATGTCTCGGATGGTTTAGCAAACGGCGCAGTTGGTAAACTAGTGCATATCGAAACTGATGAGGCAGGGGCAGTAACTCGTGTATGGCTGGAATTTCCAGATTCACCAAAGACGGGGCAGGAGATCCGGAGAAAAGCTGCTGCGTTCATCCAAGCAAACAACATCAGCCACACGGCAGTTCCCATTGCACGAAGAACTTCTACGATGTATATCAATAACCATAATAAAACGATTTTCGTCAAAAGAAATCATCTGCCATTGGTATCAGCGTGTGCTATTACCATCCACAAGTCTCAAGGTGGTACGTTTAATCAAATCGTCTATGAATACGAAAAGACACATTCACAACAACTCCTTTACGTAGCCTTGTCCCGTGTCACAAGTATACAGGGATTGTACATCGTTGCGAAGGATGGAAAGAACAAATTTTATCATGGACGGAAAAAAGCTCAATCAATGGACAAGCTACAATCAGAATTTAGAAGATTATCAACAAATCCATTGATAACATTTGACTGACATTCTCCGAGAGTTCATCAGCAGACCAGGCTTATCAATAACAACCCTCAATTGCCAAAGCTTAGGAGCTCATAGCGGAGATTTCAATGATCCGGTGATTCTACGGTCTAATATATTGATACTTTCAGAGACGTGGAAGGAAAACGATCAAGAAATCGATGATCCCAATTTTAATTGTGTCGTACAGTTCAAAAGACATAATGTGAGAGCAGGGGGTGTCGCAATACTTTGCAATACTGCTCATGGAACGAACATCATGACACCCAATATGGACCTGAACTTGAAACAACTAGAATCGCTTTCAATTGGGTTGTCATCTGTTGGAGAAATGTGTGCAGCTAAATGTCGCACAGAAAGCGGACAGCGGATTATGCTTATAGCACTCTATATTTCACCAAATCAGAAGATGGCGAAAATAATGGAGTTTATTCACCTTCACTTGCTGCCGTATACTCCAGTGGGGGCTGCAGAAGTTGGAGTAGAGCTGGACAAAATACCTATGATTCTAGGTGGAGATTTTAATGTTAATTTTGCTTCAGAGGATTCCAAGCCATTAATTCACTTCTTGCAACAGAAATTGTCATTGGAAATGAACAATTCACCAATTGAATCGACTACACGCCATGGTAGCACGATCGATGCAGTTTTCTCACGTTACATCGAAAATTTGGAGTCAAGAGTCTTCATTACCTATTTTAGTTACCACAAACCTATCATTTCGTTCATGAAGAGTCTACCAGAGAATGAAGGTGAAGCTGATTGAGATTTAATTCATCATATTCATACTAATATTATTGTATCTTGAAAAAAGTATAATTATTATGATGAATAAATTAATATTTACTATCAAGAAGTGTTTGACACGTGATTAAAATGATTCCTCTCCCTCTAAACATAGAAAATTAAATAATCCTTGCCGATCCAATCATTCAGTTTCCACACCATTTTTTTTTTAATTTTTCAAATTTGTGTAATTTAGGAACTTTGGCCTTTTTCCAATTTCGTTTTTGCTAATTTGCGTACATTTCAAAGTTACTAAACTATCTGCACTTTCTGAAAATTTGGCAATTTGAAAAACTTTAAGGGGAGACTCCTCAGAGTTTTTAAAATGACAGAATAGTTGAACGGCATACTTCATGTCTTCCCTAGCTCAAGTACATCGAAATAGTATATTTCGATACAAGTGCGATGGGGTGTTCACGAGTGCGAAGTTGCCAATCGCACGAGCTGAAACACCCCGTCGCACGTGTGTCGAACGATAGTTTTTGACAGTGATGTTACGTTCTACGAGTGCCTACTCGTTAAGTTACTTTTCGTTTACTAGTTAACGGAAAGTAACTTTTCGGCACGAGCTGAACGTAGCAGCAATGTCGAAAAATGTTTATTATCCGTATGACGCCCAGGTGCTTAAAAGTGAAAAATGGTCCAGTGTACCCGATTTGCAACAAAGTAGTTTTTTCTTACAAAATCTCCCGAAACTTACAACAAAAACAACCATTTGGTACTAAACAAATCACAAGATTTGTTATTTTGCGGATTGATTGTTATACTGCAGCTTTTTTGGAACATTTGGAACAAAAGTTAAAAACTTTTCTCACTTTCGAATTCTTAACTTTTCTCAAATTTTCGAATTTTTGAAATGTCTAACGTTCGAAAATATGGATGGAGTATTGAAATTTTGTTTTGCTGTAATGTTTTCTTCACATGGAAAGTATTATATTATTAGGAAGAGTGTGATCGCATCTACTATTCATATTTCAAGTTTCAACGTTTATTTTGAATAATATTTTGTTTGAGGATGCCTTTGGTTCCAATTTTTTCAACATGACAGCTCACAGCAAGAACACGTTTTTGCATACAAAAATATACAAACCGAAAAGTTTCAGTATATTAACAAATGATTCTTATAGCGTAGATTTTTTATGAAAAACATGACTGCTAGAATCTCATGTAGTATGGACATATAGCGATTTAATGATATATATTGGATAAATCTGTAAGTTAAGTATATGCTGTGACTATAATTATATACGGTTTCGAATAATTAAGACAGAACGATAGCTTTATCTTTATTGTTGATTACGCTAAAAAAGTCAAGATGAATGGATTTGAAAATGTACCCACGGAAAACTCCTTGATGAGGTTTGTACTTTTCAATAAAAAAACGAATTTAAATGTAATTTTTTAATTACTGCATTTCCCGCAAATCCCACTAGCATTTGTCAGGTGTTTCAGAGTCCGAGATGTTTCCGGAGTTTTCCGGTTATTTTCTGTCATGGGGTAGGGGTACTTCGCAACCTGAGGGGATTTTACGTTAGTAGAGAGATTTGCGCAGTGTTTCACGTATCTTTGGTTAGTGAGTATACTACTTGGAGCTATCTTTGGACCTTGTCGGCTCTTTCAGGGTAACGAATATCTCTTCGGGTATTTTCGGTTGGGGAGTAAAATAACATAACCAAGAAATCCTGAAATTAGTCTCAATTACCCTCTCTAATGTAAAACACTTTAAAAACTGCGGAGATTCTCTTCCTAGCCTCGAAAAACGGAAAAAAATCCAGAAATACCCCTCCTAACCTAAAATAACCTCCCGAGTAGCCTCCTGTAACTCCTGATAGTTTTCATTTACTTTTTCTTAATTTATATATACAGATTGAACGCGACTTCCATGACCATTTTATTCTCTTTTCTTTTCAATACCAGCGCCACCCCGGCCGCAAGCGACCGGGATGTTGACCAACTTTCCCAATGAACTTTTATACCTCTAGGGAGCAAAGTGCGCGATTCTAACCTCGCTTCGCTCAATTGAATCGCATTTTGCTTCCTCGAGTCATAAAATATCGTGTACTCCTTGAGAGTAAAGGTACTTGCTCGCTATGTTATTAGTACCCTCGGCTTCGCCTCGGCTGTAATAGGCACATTTGTCAAGCCTTTACAGCCTAGCGGTACAATACACGATTAACATCAAATTGAAATTTAGAATTGGCAAAATGAAATTGTAAATTTTTTGAATTTCAAATATGAGCCCGCGGGAAGAGGAACATGGCGACGCACATTTCGAAACCAATCAGACTGTACATGAACGACAACAGTATGCCGGGCAACATGAGCGTCCATGCCGATTGAAATTAGTGTAATGGCCGCTGTCATGACATGGTTGTTCATTTTTAGGAAGGATTAGTGGTGGATGAACTCGACGATGCACAACCACCACGTTTAGCCGAGGACGTGCCTGGACGAAAAGGTCCAGTCTCTTATGAGACTCAGAGTACGTCACTATCGCGCGGGACCACAGTACGCATGCCTTGCACATGCGCAGATGCAAAAATGTTTCTGGGCATACGCCAATTGTAAATGGTGCGTACGCATTATACAAGTGTCGCTCATGAGAATTCATGTATTTTGTGTTGATTTCTCGATGTCATTCGCAAAACGATCGACTAAAAAAAATCGACAAACTAAGTGTGATCTGAGACATTGCTTACTTCGCTAGCCTAGGTATGTGATCTACTATTCTCATGTTGTTTCACGTTCAAAACTATTCAAAAGATTTGACAGTAATTTCATTGAAAAGCTAACAAAAGGTACCAATTTTTATTATGACCCTGATTGGAAATCATGTGGTCAGTTTTCAACAAAATTCATCAAAAATTTCGAAAAAATCATAACATTGGTTTTTAGACATAGCAATCACACACAATTTTTCCAAAACTTTTGCAGCCCCTCGTGGAAATTGGGTCGTCAGAATATGTCAAAAAATGACATAATATGTCAAATTATGACATAAAATGTCAAATTTGACAGAATATGACAAATTATCATATAATATGACAAATTACGACAAAAAATTGTAGGTCATATTCTGTCAAATTATGTCATAATATGTCAAAGTGGTGGAATAACATATTATGTCAAATTTTAACAGAATATGACATAATCGGACATATGATGGCATCATATGACAAATTACGTCAACAACTTTATGTCATATTCTGACAAATTATATCACAATATGACCAAGTGGCAGAATGACATAAAATATCGAATTGTAACAGATTATGACCTAATATGTCATATTATGACATATTATGTCAAATTTTGACCAATTATGACATTTTCTACGCATTAATTTGACACATTATGCCGTAATTTGACATATTACGTCATTTTATGACATATTCTGACGACTCGATTTCTGCGAGGGCGCCCGTTTTGAAAATGAATATCTGAGTTAACAGAGAACTTCTCTTAACTGTCAAAATATTCAAACAAAACAATATTTAGACAAAAATAATCGTTTAATTAATTTCCCAGGACCTGCGTCTATACAAGTCCATACAAGTTAAGTTCCGAGGTGCTGTGTTTGATTATTATATGAATATCAAGTCATTCTGCTTTTCGAGGGGAAATCAATCATTATTGTAAGTATCTGGATCAATTTCATATAAGTTAAATGTCGGGTGATCGTAATTGCGAACTGTCTCTTGTTTTTCAGGTGCAAATACAATCCTGATTATTGACCAATTATATGATATTTATGCAGTCAGTCTAAATCACAAGACGTTGATTAGTCTTGGACAAGGGGCGTAGTCTTCGTTGGAAAAGACTCCATTTCCTTTGAAGGAGAGTTATATCCGCTAGATAGTGGATTGACTCAGAATATCTTTCAAAACTATACGCATTGCCGGCAAATTATCTATATTACCAAGCAAAATTTACGTAGTCTGTTCGACGAAAAATTTACCGAATTTATTTACCAAACAACTTTGACCTGATTTACCGCAAGAAATTTACCTAATTTACCAAAGAAAACTTACCTGATTTACCCGACATTACCGGAAATATCAGTAACCACAACCCAAATATTATAATAATACGCTTAGTATCCAAGCCTGTAACAATCAACACTGTAAAGGAAAGTCAATAAATATAATGTCAAAATACTTCCCTGTTCATTCATTCCTTCTCTCAATTCATTAGTTTTTTCCACAATACATATTTGTACTCTCACCTCAAATTCGCGAACGCTGTAAAGTGATGCTTTCGAAATCGCAAAGGAAAACAAATTAGTATACAACAGAAGAAGAAGAATTGCAACGACGAAGACGTGAGAAAAATGCGGCATATCACCGTGAATACCGCAAGAACAATCCAAAGATTAATATACAAATTATTAACAATGGGGAGACAGTTCAGCAAATGGAGGAAGACGAATTGCAACGAACAAGACGTGAAAAGAAAGCGGCATATCAGCGCGAATACCGCCAGAGACGTCGGAACCAACACGTAAATTTGAATCGTGGAATATGCAATAATCAAGAAGTTGGAAAATTGCAAACCACAAGAGAAAAGAGGTGCGTATCAGCGTCAATATCGCGCGAAAAGTCGAAATCAATCAGTTAATTCGAATGGGCCTACCTATCATGCTATAGCAAATGATGAACTTCATAGCATTAGTAATGCAAATGGAATTGAATGTAATGTCTCTCAGGATATAAATCAAGAGATGGTTTCTGAATCTGAAACCCCTGTCAACATATCGATAAATCAGGCCCATTTATTGTGAGCAGTTCGATCGAGTGCCATTGGTAACACTCCTACAGAAAATATCACAGAACACTATATTGGACCCATGCATGTTTTATGCTGTCATTCTAATGCTCGACATTTTGCAGCTGAAAAAGTTCGTAAAGACTCTTTTAATGATTGTTGTACCCATGGCGAAGTTGCTCTGGAATCTTTACCTAATCCTCCCGGTATTCTGCGAGATCTTTTCAATAAAACTCATGAACGGTCAAACCATTTTCATGAACGCATACGCTGTTATAATAATGCCTTCGCATTTACATCGTTCAATGCTAATTTAGTAGATTTCTCTGATCGACGCCCGGGGCCAGTCTGTTTTAAGCTACAAGGTCAAGTATATTACCAATTTAATAGGAATTTATATCCAGATTCAACCGAGACACCAACTTATGGACAGTTATTTATAATTGATCAAAATGAAGCTACAAATTTACGACGTAATTTAATGTCCACAATCTAAATCGCGATATAGTTGATGCAGTAGATACTTGCTTACGACAGTTCAATGTATTTGCTCAGTCTTATCGAATGATGCATGAAGAGCTGCAATCCATGAGAAACACTCATGCAGAAAAGGAACCTGAAATGCAACTGATATTTTCCCTGAAGCCTGGAGTTGATAAGCGGAGATATAATTTACAAACAATTAATGAAGTGGCTGCAATTTTTACTACAGAAGCTGATGGAGACATTCCTGATGCCTACGTTTCAGTTCGTAACAAAGCTACAAAGGAGCTTCAATTCATCAGTTCCATGGATCCTAATGTTGAACCTATGATATATCCTCTTTTTTATCCGTTTGGCACCCGTGGGTGGAATAGTAATATACATTGTGTGAATAAAGACAAAAGAGTATCAAGGGCTGCATATACAAAGTACCGAATGGTCGACAGGGAAGATAATATAATCTTGAAAGGTGGGCGACTATACCAGCAATGGGTTGTTGATAGTTATGTTAAAATTGAGAGGGATAGGTTGAATTATTGCAAACAAAATCAGAAAACTCTTCGGCGTGACACATGGCTTAAAAGACCTTTTAGAGCGTCGTGCGAATAATTCCTATACTGGAGTCGGATCAATGTTCATCCTTCCATCTACATTCACAGGATCACCCCGTAACATGTTACAAAATTATCAAGATGCAATGGCTATCGTGAGAATATTCGGTAAACCTGACGTATTCATTACCATGACCTGTAATCCTTACTGGGCGGAAATCCTGGAGAATTTATTACCAGGGCAAAATGCATCTGACAGGCCAGATATCGTTTGTCGAGTTTTTGATATAAAGAAAGGTGGCTTGATAATGTCTCATTGGTGACATTATCAAGCACAAGTTATTTGGTGACGTATCTGCCTATGTATATGTAATTGAATGTCAGAAGCGTGGACTACCACACATGCATCTGTTGTTAACTTTGAAATAAAGTAGTAAAATGCTTACTCCTGATATTGTTGATAAATATATTTCGGCAGAAATTCTTAATGCAGCCATAACGGGCCATGTGGTACTTGGTGCAGAGATGAGAAAGGTCAATATACCAAGAAATTTCCGAAGAAATTTCAAGAAAATAACCTGATGGATGAAAACGGATATCCTACATATCGTCGTAGAAATACAGGTACCTTTGAACGTTCTAATGGTCGGACAACTGATAATTCGTTGTTCCTTATAATCCTCAATTACTGAAAAAGTACAGATGTCACATTAACGTAGAAGTAGTGAGCAGCATCAAATCTGTCAAATACTTATATAAATACATATACAAAGGTCACGACGCAGCTTCTGTTATTGTGAGCAATGCTAAAGGCAATGATGAACTTCACCACGATGAAATTCGAAACTTTGTAGATACACGATATGTGTCTCCAGTTGAAGCATGTGACCAAATCTACGGTAGACCCATCCAGCATAAGAGTCACTCCGTCATACGAGTACCAGTCCATCTTCCTAATGAGCAAAGCCTTGTAATTAATGATACTGAGAATGAAGATGGCATGCGAGCTGCGTTAGAAAACACGAGCATGTTAGTTGACTATTTTGCATTGAATGCTCGGGATTCAGAAGCAAAGAGCTACTCATACAGAGATGTGCGTTCTCACTAGGTAAGTGGCCGCTACGTAAATCACATTTCAATGTTATTGGACACATGTTTTCAGTGAGCCCAACTCAAATTGAACTATTCCATCTGCGATTACTCCTTATAACGATTAAAGGTGCCACTAGCTTTGAAGACTTGAGAACAGTCAAAGGGCACACATATGATACATTTCAAACTACGTGTTTGGCGTTAGGACTTATCGAAGACGATCAAGAGTGGGAACGTGCATGAACGGAAGGGGAAATTTGGATGATGCCGCGTCAGCTGAGGCACCTATTTGTACGCATATTAATATACGGCCATCCAAATCATCCAGAACAATTATGGTATAAGTTCAAAGATGCTCTTTCGGAAGACTTCCAGCGAAAGTACAATGAATCAGAGTGTCATAACAGAGCATATGCTAATACTAATGCACTTCTTCTGAATGAGAAGTCAAGTATCAGCGCTTTTCCAACAATGCCGCCATTGAGTGATACTCAAAACGATTTCGACGACGACACAGACGATGCTATTCCGCTTGAAACTCATCTAAGTATTGGCCAGAAACAATATGATCAGTTGAATATAAAACAGAAAGAGATTGTCGACAAAATTCTCAACATAAATATATCATCCGATGAACTATCATCTTGCTGTTTTTATATTGATGGTCCCGGTGACTCAGGGAAAACTTTTGTTTATACAACCTTATACCATTTAATGAAAGCCCTAGGAAATTCAGTTTGCACACTGGCTTTCACAGGCATTGCAGCAATCTTACTTCCACAAGGAAAAACACTACACAGAACTTTTGGTATACCTGTCCCACTGTTTCCAGATTCTGTTTCTAACATTAAAAGTCAATCAAAGGACGCTGAGTATTTGAGACAAGTTCTGGCGAGCTGAGTAGATGAGTTTATTGTTTTTATATGTACTTATCCTCATGCGAAATTTATAAAAGTTTTGCTGCCATAAAACGCACGAATATCGACAGTGGTAGTTAGATTATTCCTTCCATTCCCTAGTGCTCGACAAGTACCGAGTGGTATTATGATCCCATTGCACGGACAATTCAAGGAATGAACAACAGGGAAAAGTACGTATATCGTTGTAGGAAACGTAGTTTGGCGGTAACACACAATTTTTAAAATTTTTGCACAGTGGAACGCTGGCGGATCGGCCGATTGGATTTTCATCCAGTTTCGATTGTGTTTCATTTTCGATGTGTTTCATTTTCATGTAATTTAAAGGGGATTCGATTTTGGGTGAAATTGGTGTAGTATGTATATTGTTATTAACAATTTTAATTGTTTATCACGTTCTATTGCATAAACTATTAGAGTTAGCGCAAAATTTATATGAGAAAAGTTGTGAGTATTTGAGACAAGTTCTACTCAGCTCGCACTATACCATCTGTGATGAAGCACCTATGGCTCCTAGATCAGCGATGGAATTCATTGACCAAACACTACGTGATTTAATGAATAATAACTTGCCTTTCGGTGGAAAAATCAGGCTGTTAGGGGGAGATTTCCGACAACTACTACCGGTTACACCCAATGCTACGAGTTGGTCAATTCATCGATTAAATTCAGTCCTTTATGGAGAAATTTCACCATATTTTTATTATCAGAAAATATGCGAGTATTACCTACCGAATTGGAATTTGCAAAATTTCTTTTGTCACTAGGTGATGGCGAATTAAATGATAGTGACAGTAATTTTTTACTCCCTGAACAATGCATAACTCCAACACAAACAGGAAAGGCGCGTGCGTAGCACGCGCAAGCGGTCTCGTCAGTTAGAAAAAAAAAGATTTAACGTAGAAAAACATTAAAAAATAAATCACTCTTCATTCATTCACCAGGAAAAATGCTTCCTTGAAGAAATGGAAAAATAATGCAACTTTGTATTATAATATATATCCTATAGTATAACGTAGATGGACAGCTATAATCGAAAATCCGCATTTCATGGAGAGAAGAGAGTCGATTTGATTAATCGAATATAGGGCGAACGGGACAGATGTCATGAGTTACAGTCTAATGTAGTAGATGGCGCAAGGAGGGATTCGCGGTAAAACTTTGAAATGCACATTCCATTGTCATGCGTGATTGTAGTGAAACTATTTCATCCATTCATGTTTTTTGGTGTTTTCGTATAGTCATGACATATACTGGAGAGAAAATGAAATTATGATAAAATATAAAAAACAGGATGACGGGGTAAAATTAACATTATTCGACTGGGGATTCCCAATAAATAATAACCATTTCCTATTCTATGAAAGCGGTGAGGGTCGTGTAACGCTCAGCTGTCATTCTCACATTTTGATTGGCTATTTGGCTGTTGATGCTCATTGGCCGATTACAACGCGCGCTAATCATTCAAATTCGAAGATCAAGGAGATGTCTCTAGATCTCTAAATAATAAAAAATTAACACTTTCTAATTGTTCACATTTGCTGGCAGTCAACATTTTTGCTTATACGTTTGCAATCAAAGAATAATAAATATTATTGAAAAATTAAAAAAAGAATTACAAAATGAAAATAAGAAAATTACGATTTTTCACTTCGCGATTTAGGGAAGTTTTTGTAATGATCCCGATAGTGTAGTTTCTCAGAAACGAAAATTTTGACTTTTCTCACCGTTTCACATCATCCTGACGAAGTTAAGATGAGGGTGCTGTGCGTGTGTATGTGAGTGGTTCTATACTCATCGGTTCCCGATAAACGGCTCGATCGATTTGTTTCTCCTTTGACATAAAATTATTTCTGACTGGTGTCCAGGGCAGAAAGGAGTGTCAATATTGAAAAACAATTCCTCCCATTGTTATTAACAATCTTAATTATTTAACATGCTTTATCGCGGGAAAGGTTAGAGATAGGAGCAAAAGTGTACAATTAATGTTATTCCTTATACCAAAATACACACGTAATAATTTATGACATTTTTCATAACTTTCATAGCTCAGGACATATGACAGATTAACAATTGTAATTGTTTACATCTCCCTATTACATGAGCAGTAAGGGTTAGTTGGAAAAGTTCTGAATAAAAGTTGTTCCTCATGCGGAAGCAAACTTTTTTTTTGTATGCATTTTTTTGTAACACTCATAATTAAGGCAATTTTCAAGGCACACATACGCGCACACACAAATACATACACTAACACATCGGGAAGTTCACCGTTTTGTGCTCTTTTTGAAAAACCGTTGAACTTTATCAAATTTTATTTTAGTGAAAAAATTCAACACAGCAAAAATAATAACAAACGTATAAAATTTTCCAATTTTTGCTGTTGTTTCAGTAAAACGAATAGAAATTTGTAATTGGAAAAAGTGATTGAATAGAAATTATGAAATACAAAATCGTTTTAAATGAAAGTAAATGAATAATTAAAATTTGTTTTTCTGAAATTTGTTTGCCTTTGCCAGTTATTTCTGGATTGTCGATGTAGGAAAAAATGAAAAAATAAAAACTTCATATTGTTTGCGATCACACAGTTGAAAGAAAAGATTTAAATAAGATAAAAACAATGAAATCAGTTTTGGAATTTTTCGTTTTTTTATGTAAAAAATCCATCAAATTCGTTGAAAAGTTTTGAATATTCTATTACGAGAAAAACATTCAAAAACGAACACGATAAAAGTGGGGGTTTTAATTTTTCATCTTCATTTTAAAAAAAATGGTTGAACTTTAAAAGGTCAGTTTAGTCAAAACATTGATTAAAAAAAAGTATAAATTGTTCAATTTTTGCTATTGTTCCAATGGAACAAATATAAGTTCGCGGGTTTGCAATCGAATAATAAATAAATTTCATGTTTTCATTTTTTGTCTCCTTTTTACAAGCCCGGTCAACTTTGAAACTTCATTTTAGTGACAAAATTGAGCAAAAAAAAAAATATAAAAAAACGTATAAAATTTTTCAATTTTTTTTCGTTTCAGTGGAACGAATAGACATTTGTAATTGAAAACATCATTAAATAAACTATGAAATACAGGATTGTTTTGAAAATGAATTAATAAATTGAATTTATTGTTTTAATTTTTAACTCTTCCATCAATTTCTAAGGTCCTGACCAAAAAATTGAAAAATAAAAACTTCGAAATTGTTCATGTGATTTGCGATCAAACAATGAAAAATTCAAACAAAGAAAAGGGTTGAAAAAGAAATAATGGCTGTGCGTACGTGTATGTGTGTGCGCGTGTGTTGAAAATTTGGGATAATTTAAACGCTATCGCCTTAATTATGAGTGTTACAAAAAATGTTTGTTTCTATAAGTGGAACCACTTTTATTTGAAACTTTTCCATCTAAGTCTTACTGTTCGTGAAATAGAGCGATATTAAGAATTAAGAAAAAAGTCATAACAGATTACGTGTCATAACATTCATTATACACTTTTTCTTCTCTTTTTAACCGTTCTCGCGATAAAGCGTTTTAAATAATCAAGATTGTTAATAACAATGGGAGTAATTGCTTTTCAACATTGACACTCCTTTCTGCCCTGAACACCAGTCAGAAATAATTTTATGTCAAAGGAGAAACAAATCGATCGAGCCGTTTGTAGGGAACCGATGAGTAAAGAACCACTCACATACGAACACACATACACACACACAGCACCCTCATCTTAAATTCGTCAGGATGATGTGAAACGTTGAGAAAAGTGAAAATTTTCCATTTCTGAGACTCTTCATTCTCGGGGTCATCACAATAACTTCCCTAAATCGGGAAGTTAAAAAATAATATTTTCCAAAGTGATGGGTAGAGCAATAAAATAGCTCCGCTTTACCGATTCAATATTTTAGGCTGCAGAGGGGGGGGGGCAGGGCAATAAAGAATGCAATAAACATTTAAAAATCTTTCACCTATTTTCACCATAAATCGAAAGGCGAATCTGACCTCAATTACTGTTGAACGTGCTCATGTATGTTTGTTTATACCAATTCGATCGTTTATAACGGGAGATCGGGAGAATGGTAGAAGTTACGGCAAAAAGTTGATGAAAAATGTTAGTTATGTAAACATACCCATATTTTGTTCTCGTCCGATTCTCCATCTGCAATATTCAATGCGTGATGAAAGTGACATGCCAAAAAGATTCGTTACAAAATGTCTTAAATAGCGGACCATGGCAAAATTTGATATGCCGGTGTTTTAAGGGAGTAACTCCCATTTGAAACTGCATGAAAAGCTAATTCGGGCTATTCTCTCAGTGTAACATCAGTTAATCTCGTCAGCCGTCAGTTACGCAGAAATATTCGGAGATGAAATGGGTGGCTTTTTTAATGACGAACATTTTGTATTGACACCATTTTCATCTAGGTTCTACTGTTGGGCTGTTAGGTTGGTTGAAGTAAAATAGAGCAGATAGAGAAACGGTCTATGAGACAAAATACGTGTATTTTTGGATAGCTCATATTTTTCATCCACAACTTTTTGCCGTAACTTCTACCATTCTGCCGATATCCCCTTATAAACAATGACATTGTTATAAACGAAGATACGTGAAGAGATTCAGCAATAATGGTTTATTCAAGGAACTGAGACATGTTGAATGTCGGTTGCATCTTGTCATCGCTAAATTGAATTACACCGGTTTGTAATGACAAAAATATCACTAATTGCCGTGAGTTAATTGATCCGGATAACCCATAGTGCAAGTTGAAATGTGTATCTTGTGAAAACTCCTCAACGTTTGTGTAGATTTCGGGAACAGGGTAAGCCTCTACCGCCCACAAGGTCCCTAACTTTGACATTTGCCTTGAGAAGTTAATAAACAATTACAAATAATCTCATTTTGGCCATTGAATCCATCACCGTAATAATGCGTGAAGAAACACTTGTTCACATAATTTTATAGACACTTTTTGTGATTGTTTAAGTCCCGGTGGCATAACCTCAAAACTACTTGTGGTTAATCACGCGTGCTTTGTGAATTCCAGTGGTTGAGTGGAAATTCTTATTCATCAGACTTTTTAATATCAAATACCCTTATCACAAAATGGGTGAAGTGACGTGAGATGACCTGTTTAAACTGGTTCAGAATCAAGGAAAAGTGCTTGAAGATATCAAAACGGACATGTCCACATGCAGATCCAAACTTGATGAGCAAATGGGACGACTGAATGCTGCAGAAGTTCATATTGCCAATACTACGGAAACTATTAGCGATATTATAGAGTTCAATAAAATATGGAGAGATGATGTCGATTATATGCTTATTCAAGTTGAGTTGTCTAAGCAAAGACACCTGAAAAATGGATCAGAGATCATCGGAGTCCCGCTCAAAAACGAGGAGAATGCTGCAGAACTTATTATCAAATTATTTGGTGTGCTTTCGATTAAAAATGATGAAGGTGACATTAACTCCTGTTTTCGATTGGGTAGTAAACCACGAGTTTTGAAAAATGGTGCAACCGGTTATCCTCCTTTAATGCTAGATTGAGTCCGTGAAGATAGGAAAAGTCAAATATTAGGAAAATTAAAAATGAGAAAACGGGTAATTACCAGCATTGATCTCGGTTTTGATGATGCAGCAGTTTCTTCGATTTATGTAAATGAACAACTGATTCCTTACATGAAAGAGCTTCTTTTTAATGGGATGAAAAGCCGAACAAGGACATTTTTTTTTTTATTTACGCTTCGATGCGATTATGCATATGTGGCGACTCTCCCACGGTGCCGATGGAAACCGAATTCTTCCCAAACTGTACAACGTTCACTTAGTTTGACCCAATAAATGCAATGCCTACCAGACTTTACATCGCTTGGGTCAATCTACAATTGAAGGAAAACCACGGAAAACCTCAACTTCTACAGCCGTTTCTTTGACGAAACTCCCGTTCCACTATGAATCCCTATGAACTCGAACGCTGGACAATTCCACTCTACTATACCAATCGGAGAGTCCCCAAGCGGGGACTCGATCCGTGGACCTCGTGTGCCAAAGGCCAGCGCTCTAACCACTCGGCCATCGGTTAAGAAGAAGGACATTTGAAATATCTGTGGATTAGAAATGGAATAATTCATGGTAGAGTCGATGATGGGGCGCAAGTTCTGAACCTCCTTCATAATGACGATTTTAAGTCTGTGAGGGCGGAGCCTGGTGCCACACCTGAGAAGAACATTTGTACGAATGCAGATAATAATCTGGATGAACTTCCTACTGCTGTGAACACCTCGGGACTAAATTTACCCACTGTTTCGGGCATGGCTCATGATGTAGGAACCAATCAAAATGCTAAAAGAAGTGTTGGGTTTACTGCAGTCGAGTCAAGTCCTCTGTCGCCGAAGAGACCTAATACCAGAGCCTTAAAGCATGCGGCCAGAACTGTTCAGCATAATCGTAAACTTAGTGAATGGCAATTAGAGAGTACTGATAATATGAGAAGTACTGGACATATCAATGATCTGAAGGTTTGTCATTTAAATTGTCAGCCTGTTCCCGCGCATCATGAAGACTTGATGGCATTACTTGAATCCAGTATAGTTATCATATTATTGGTATTTCTGAATCATGGTTAACACCGTCCATGCCTGATAATTTCAGTAACTTTCCGGAGTATGATATTTATCGTAATGACAGACTGGGTAAGAGGGGTGGCGGGGTCGCTCTGTATATAATGAAAGGACTTAGCGTCAGGGTAATTACATTGTCTGAAGGAGACTATACTGGAATTCCGGAATATATTACAGTGGAGCTTTATGGTGAAGATATTCCTAAGATTCTTGTAAGTGTGGTCTACCATGCGCAGAATTTAGCATATCCAACTGATTTCTGGGGTTCGTTGGTGTCGATTGCATCGTCTTATAAAGTCGTTCTTGTCATGGGAGATTTCAATCTTAATTTAAATGGATATAACAAAAATGGTTATATTAGCAGAGACAATGAGTTTTTCAGAACGTCAGATTAGCCGAGTACACCTCACTCGCCTGCCATACCTCACCCGGCCACGATCCAGAATCTGGAAAGGAACATCCATTTCTTCCAGTCTCGTGCAGTTCCAGTGCCTACTCCGATTTCTAGTGCCAACACGTCCAGGCCCACCTACGCTTCTTTCTTCCCAACGGTGGAAACCTCGAGAAGGAACGTTGCCGTACTCACTGCTGAACATAGGATCATCCCAATGGAGACACATGTTCCAGAATCATATTTAAGTACCACTAAAATTATATTAATAAAGCAAAGCAAGTCCTGGATGAGCTAAAAACCCTCAGAATCCCCGAAATCCTCTCAGAGCTCAAAGATATGATCTTTAAACTCCAGAGAGCTGACACCCCCATTGATAGGATCACAATCATTGCATCCTATGCTCACCTATTCTCACCCTCCTCAGAAACACCTACGATTCCCCCGCAAACATAACCAACATATTAGCAATTAATATTTTTGCGCTCAAGCCCAATCTGGACGAGTTATTACACATTGTCCATAGCAATCACATTAAAATTTGTCTGATTTCAGAGACTAAGCTAAACAGCAAAACGAAGAAAATAAACTTTCCAGACTTCTCGCTGATCAGGGAAGACAGAACGGCCAAAGCAGGTGGTGGTGTTGCGGTGGCGATCGAAAAAACCTTGAGACATAGAACACTTCCGCATGATCTCCTGTCGCTCACCGAATACGTGGGAGTAGAGGTCCAAGTGGACAATAGGATCTACTCAATTTATAATCCACCGGATGTCTCACTACATACAAATCTTTTGAGGCACCTACTCTCCGATAGTACTCCAACAATTATTGCTGCGAAGGACACAGCTTGGACCTCTGCTAGGCTGAACGAATCAGGTAAGATTCTCTCAAATTTTTTGACGGAACAAAAAATTAATCTGCTCTTTCCAGACGTTCCAACACATTCCCCCATAATTCTAACACTCCTAGTACTATTGACCTTTTATTAACGAACAACATCTCTATCATTAATAATTTCACCACTCTCTCCGAATCCCCATCCGATCACCTACCACTGCTTTTCTCCCTATTTGGCAAACCAACCTCACCAGAGCCATCAAAAATTTTAAACTACGCGAAAACCAACTGGAAAAATTTCAAGGACATCTTAAATGACGAGATTTCTACACCAAACCCGTCATGTAATAACACTGAAGCAATAGATAAACACATAACAACTTTCACTAAAATCATTCAAACAGCCCTGGATTCCTCCACTCCCATCCGCTCATTCAGATCCACCCATACTCCTCTCCCATCCAAAATAGCCTCCTGAATAAAACTCAAAAATTATATTAGGTCAAGATGGCAAAAAACGCGAAATCGCTTCCTTAAATCCGAACTCAATCAGCTGATCAAAAAAATCAGACTTAAATTAACTGAATGGAAACAATCATCTTGCGATAACAAACTTAGGAACATAAACTTAAAAGATCACTGTATTTAGCGCGTAGCAAAACATTTTACTAACACCGGCAAAAACAAAATTCCCACACTCAAATCCAATAACACGATCTACACGGAAGACCATGAAAAGGCTAATACACTTTGTAAATACTACGCAAATATCCACAAATTATCGGCCTCCCGAGGAAACAAATCTTTTGAACAACAAGTCACTGGTCATGTGAAAAAAAATATCCTCAAAGCACCTATTGAAACACCCATTAAATTCCTCACAAATTCCCGCGAAATCATTTCCGCTATCAAAACACTCAAAAACAAATCAGCGCCGGGTGTGGATAACATTCCCAACATAGTACTAAAAAACCTCCCGAGTAAAGCAATAAGCCTACTAACAAAGATATGTAATGCATGCCTCCTTAAACAATATTTCCCGGAACTTTGGAAAGGAGCGGTGGTCATACCGATTCTCAAGCCTGGCAAGCCCTCCTCGTATCCGGTGAGCTACAGGCCTACTAGCCTCCGACCAGTATTGGCTAAACTTTTTGAGCGAATAATTTTAGCTCGTCTCAAAAAACCTATAGAAAAGTTACAACTAATGCCTGAGAATCAATTTAGATTCCGCTCAGAACACTCGACCCGCCACCAGCTGGTCAGAATTACAAACGACATAAAATCCGCGACAGATCGGAAAGAAGGTACCGTTCTTCTTCTAGTGGACAGCGAGAAGGCCTTTGATTCTGTTTGGCCCGCAGGCCTTATATATAAACTCAACAGCTTAAATGTACCTAAGTATTTATGTAAAATTTTACTGTCATATCTTTCAAACAGATATATTCGAGTTCGAGTCGAAACTTCGCTTTCGGATAAAATTGAAATAGTGGCAGGGGTCCCACAAGGGTCTATCCTCTCCCCCGGACTCTTTACCCTGTACATTGCTTCTGTTTTTAGCAGAATTCCTAGAAATGTATCTATCGCCGGCTATGCTGATGGCATCGCTCTGTACTCACCTAGCAAATCAATAAATAAAGCTGTTAGAAGAGTCAAAAACGCAGCTGCTCTTAAAATCAGTGAGCTCATGAAATGGAAAATTCAAGTAAATACTGCCAAAACAGAAGCCATCTTATTTACTAGCTCCAAGGCCAATCACACCTTGACTATTCGTAGCGATAAAATCACTCCTGTGAACTCTGGTAAATACTTTGGTTGACATATTGATTCCAAACTCCTGTGGAAAAAACACATAGACGAAGTTAAGCTGAAGACAAAAATTATTCTAATAAGATTATATAATCTGCTAAAATCTCCTGCGCTTAGCCAATCCCTAAAACTCACTTTATACAAAGGGTTAATCAGACCTATTATCACTTACGGTTGTCCCGCCTGGCACAATGCAGCCAAAATCCACTTGAATCATCTTCAAGTTAACCAAAATAAATTTCTCGGAATAATAGGCAATTTTGAAAGAAGAACCACTATCGTGGAGATACACGATACGCTCGGCATGGCAACCAGGGGTGAATTCATCGATAGAATCAATGAGACATTTAAATTTAAGCTACAATCCCATCCTAATCCCCAGCGCCAAAACATCAATATTGACAAGAAATCCAATTGGTCCCGCTGACCACCTGTTTGTCCCACCTTCCCGTATATCCCGCTTTCCCCCTCCCCTCATGCACCCATTACTTATAAGGTTTTTTACAAGTCATTTTTCCTTATATCGAGTCATCCTGTAAAAATTCACAAATATTTGTAATAATGAAAAATTAGGTTAAACTTTGATCAAATGAGATATAAAGCCAATGGCTGGTGATCTAGAGCGTAGCATTTAAGATATTAGTACTGTACATAGTATGTATATATGACAAATGTTAATAAACAATTTTCAGGTCAAGTCAAGAATAGCCGAGTGGACTAAGCGCGCAGTCCTAGCGCTGCCACTTGGGTTCCTGGTTCAAATCCCCCATAGGGCGAGAATTTTTTCGGAATGTCTGATGAGCGGGAGGTTGCTCATAGAGTAACCGTACTGACACAGGTTTTCTGTGGTTTCCTGTGTCTTATCATGCGAATGCGGTGCAGCGTATGATCCACAAGCCCAAATATCCATAATGGATCGAAGGCGTTAAAGATAAAAAAAAAGTATTTCAGAAATATTATCAATGAAATGAACTTCTGCATAGTACCCTGTGATAATACACATCATGTGGGTGCCGCCCATACATGGATAGATGCATTTCTTATCAGCGATATTGAAAAAGTTCTCGACACCCACCAATTGAGTCATTCACTTTCGAATCTTGACCTATTCGGTATCCAAGTTCGTCTTCGCATAGCCAAACCCCCACCAGGAACTATTTGTTTCAGAGATTTACAAAACGTGAATAAATTTGAATTGTTGGGGAAATTATCGCAACTGGGCTGGGATTCTTTCTATGAAATAGATTCAGTTGATGGTAAGGTTGACTTCCTCAATACGTCAACTGTTGATACCCTAAATCTCCTGGCACCACTGAAACCGATTACAGTCAAGAAAAAATCTACACCTTAACATCTGAACTAAAATCTTTGATGAAAGTTCGGGACTCGATTAGACTCAAATTTCGGCGTACGGGGAATCCGACTCTCAAGGCTGAGTTTAGGAGTGAATTTACGCGTTTACGAGATAATCTTAAAAAATTGGGAAAGATAGTTAACTCCTCTTATTATCGTTCACGCTTGGAAGAAACTAGCTGCTTCAAAACACTTTGGTCTGAGCTAAAGTCAGTAGGAATTGGCAAAATGAGAGAAGAAAATCGGGATTTGGCAGTAAACTTAGACTCTTTGCGTCTGCTGAGGAGCCTATTAACTTTGATAATTTCGATATTGTACCGAAAAACGTGCAATTCTCTCTTGCCACATTAGTCAAGATGATATCGAGAAAGTAATCAATATATCGAAGTCAAATGCTTCGGGGCCAGATTCTTTGTCATTGCCTTTGATCAAACTAGCTTTTCCAATTATTGCCACTCCTATTAGACATATTTTCAATCATTCAATCAAATCTCGATTATTTCCATCACTTTGGGAAGACGCACTGATTCGGCCTATACCGAAGTGCAATAAAGCATATGAAGAGAGTCACTACCGTTCGATTGCACTTACGTGCTCCTTGTCGAAAATATTTGAAAAAATTGTGGCTACCAAAATTAATGATTATCTGGAAGAAAATCATAAATTAGATTGTGGGTATTCGACGGTGGTGATTGAATAAATGTACCCCGGTTACCGAGACAACTTTGATTTATTCACTCAACTGTGAAAATTATGGGTGCAAGCCAAAACTCGACTGAGCTCCCGAGCAATAGCGGAACACATTCCGATACTCGGTGACCGCGATTGTATTTGTGTTTTTGGATGTACCCAGTGCCGTGTACAATTGCCGAATAAGAAGAGGAATGATGTGATTCCAAGGTGAGCTCAGCCGTTAGATTAAAGGTACCAACGCTACATAGATATTTTCCAATCGGGCTTTAGACGTGCTATGAGCACTCAAACTGCCTTAACTATAGTAATAGATGATATCAAGCTGGTCATTGATCAAAAGCTATGTACGATCTTGGTCTTATTCGATTTCAGTAAGGCATTACATATGGTTGAACATGATGTTTTGATCTTTACATCGGGAAAATTGGGCTTTTCGAATGACACGTGTAAATGGATAAGGTCTTATTTGTCTGGTAGAAGACAGTCTGTTTTGGGTGATAATGGGATGAAATCGAAGTGGGTGCCAGTCACTAGAGGTGTTCCTCAGGGTACTATTTTTGGCCCACTCTTTTTCATCTGCTTTACTTACAACTTATGTACTAGTTTAACTCATTGTAAACATGTTAGTTATGAAGATGACCTGTAAATTTACTTGGATTGCTCCCATAAGGATCTTAATGAACACATACTATCAATTAATGAAGACATTCGGAGAGTTGTTGATTGGGTTCAGAGTAACAAATTATTATTAAATGAAAAGAAGACTCAGGCTATGATTTTGGGATCAACAAATTATACAAAACTAGCTGATTTGAATAATTCTCCGGGAATCTTGGTCAACAGGGTACAAATCCCATTAACGGCAGCCGAGAAAGAAGTTTGGAGTAGTGGTTGATCAACGACTCCAATGGCACAATCAATTAAATGAAATTAGACGTAAGTCGTATTGCACCCTTTTTCAGTTAAATAGATTAAGGGACTGTTTTCCTATCGATGTCAGAATTCATCTTGTCAAGGCTCTTATTAATCCCCATCTAGATTCCGGATGTGTTCTGTTGACTGGCTGTTGTGGTGAAATTGACCTTAAATTAAAAAGAATTTTGAATAGTGGTATTCGTTTTAATTTTGGTTTCCGTCTGAATTGGCGGATTTCTATTTGCCATGATAAATTGAATTGGCTATTTCCATTTTTCCAGCGTCAGTTTTTTCTAGGCAAATCGATTTTCAAAGTCCTCAAGGAAAATAGACCCTCCTACCTAGCCGATAAGCTCATCCGAAAATCAGTGGACGGGTGTCGCTCAAAAAGAACTACGCCTTTAGACCTTAAAGTCCTATCGTACAAATTATAGCTGTGGTTCTTTTACAATTTATCGAGCTAAGTTTTGGAACTCAATACCTTTGTCTATTAGAGAGAAATCGACTGTTAATGCTTTCAGTGATGCTTTGTATTCATAGTTAGTTGAAGTGCAACGCAACCAAATTATGCCAGAATATGTATCCTAACATTTGTGTGCAATTATTAATTTACACCCATTTTTACAAGGACAATTAAGGCTAGTGGATGTGTGACTGCAATGCCTCTTGGTAAAATAAAAAAATAATTCTTCTCGAAAAATCAAAACAGAAATTAATTGAATTATTGAATAAATTCATATATAGATATTAAAAGAATGAATAGCTGATGAGATGTATAAATAAAAAAAAGGAAAAATTGATGTAAATTTATCTAAATCTAAATAATAAGTAGATTATAGATGGTAACTCGTATTGTTCATAATATAACTTGAATATGTGTTTTTGCCTTCGGGGATCTTTTGTATCTCAGGGTATAATAAAGCGCTTCAATATCAATATCAATAATTGATGTCAGATTGGTGTTCAGCACACACGAAAACATGAGAGTCCAAAGCCAAACCGACTTGTCCGCAAAACAATTAATCTTGGTTACGGAAACAGACATAGCGTATATCATGGCGTTCACACAGCTCCTCGGCTTCTTTCTATACAAGCCCGAATTACAATTTGATGTTTGAAGTAAGAATATATTTTCCGAAGTTGAAGATACTGTTAACCATTGACTCCGAAAAAATGATAGCTTACAATTTTCCAATTTGGTGCAAGCTTCTTTTATTTTTTCTGTAGTTATTGCATACATATTAAATTCTCAATACTAGACAAAATATATACAACACTCGAAACTTAATAAATGGGATGTGAGTGTGACTCTCGACGGGTCCCATCTATAACTTCCCGATAGTGTGTGTGTGTGTGTGTGACGATACACGTATGAAGTCAAGTTGTATATCACTAATGCAAATTCAACTAGAAATCGATTATTACGATTTTTTTATCGATATCCCGTAAAATGTGATGCCTAGCAAAAAAAGTAATACAACATGAAATATGTAGTTTCACGAGCGGCACAACCTTTGTTTGATACTTTTTCTCGTATCTATCATCGTTCTCGAAATACAGCGTTATAAACAATGAAAATTGTTAGGTAAGCGATATCTCGTAAATTAGCGTAATTATGGAAAAAAGTCATTGAACATAAAATATGTATCTTCATGTGAACAGCAACATTCGTTGGAAACTTTTTCCTCTATCTTCCACGGTTTCTGTAATACAACGTTTTAAACAACTGAAATTGTTAATAACAATTGAAGGAAGTGTGTTTTAGACTTGACACTCCTTTCCGCTCTCCGCAACGTCTACATGTAATTTTTGAAAAAAAAAAAAAAAAACTAGTAGGTGGGGCGAATTTGTGCCCTCAATGAGGCCACAATGCAAACTTCCCGATTTGGTAACTCGAGTTTTCGGGATCATGTCTGTTTGAAAAATTTACGAGACTTCTCACTTGAGTATTTACCGATTTTCGTTTTACTTCTCTATAAAAATGATATGCAAGTATTATATTCTGAGTCCATATATACTGTAGAGACCAATTTTTACGATCGCCAACGCCATCTAACCTCCATTCATGCACTCATCACATCAATTATTTTTTTTCTAACGGCTCTACCACCTTAATTATGCACATTATGGGAAAAAGTCAATAGATATTAAATATGGAGCTTTATATGAGGAACAACTTATGTTAACAAATTTTTTCCCTAACTCCAACCATTTACGAGATATAGCGTCATGAACAATTGAAATTGTTGATAACAATATATATTCTGAACCCTTATCCATCAAAAACTAATCAGGGCTGAGTTACATGGAGACGCGTCGATTGAGATGTCGATGGCTCCGATCGGTGTATCCATTCGTGAGAAATCGTTGACCAAAATTTCGGGCACATACATACACACACACACAAACAACCTTCGTCGGGGCTTTGGCGTAGTGGTAGAGTATCTGCCTACTACTCCAAAGGTCCTAGGTTCGTGCCCGGCCGCCGGAGAATATTTTTCAAAAATATTTTCTCATGGATTCCGACCGATGCAGGAACGTTCCGTGTGTGCTATCGGCGGTACCCATAAAATGAGACCGCCCGGCCGAGCGGGAACCTAACCCCCGGCCGAGAGGGGGGGGGGGGAGGAGGGTGGGTTCCATCATAGGCGCCAGCCATCGTAGCACAGGGGTTTCTGGAGGTTTACCCTGTGTTTAGAAATATGATGGCCAAAAAAATGGCGAAAGTCGGCCCCAGCCGCATGGGTGGGTGTCCGGTACGCCCCCTGAAGGAATGCTTAACGGCCGCTACCCGGGGCGTACAAATGAGAAGGACGGAGAAAAACAACACACACCCACAGATATTGACTCAGAATTTGTCGGGGATCATTTTGGTCCCCTTAAGTCACCAGTTACAGGCCGAAATGAAAAAAATTCAATTTCGGAGTGATTACAATAACACAAAAAATTCAAATCGGTCCAGCTGTTCAGGAGAAACCGTGTCACAAAAAATGCTCACATGGGTACATACATACGCAAACACACAGACATTTCATTGAAAACGTGTCAGGATGATGCCAAACGTCGAAGAAAGTGAAAATTTCAGCGATCCGACACTTTCATTTTCGGGGCCTTTACAATAACTTTCCCTATCGAGAAGTTAATAAATTAACAGAACGTCAAAGAATATTCTGTGTATATGATTTTCAATAACTACATAAGCTATGATAACTTGAACAATTGTCATGCTTTTGACTGCTTTTGAAAACTAAACCCGAATCGAAATCCCAATTATCGATGTTTATCGATGCAACCGCAATTACCAACCAACTTCACGATGTTATCTGGTAAATCTGATCAAGCGATTAATGAATGACGATTGAAAAATAAATTATGTCACGATTTTCGAGAGATTTCGACTCTAACGATGTTTATTTATGTGCATGCGCTTTCTTGAATAGGAGATTCTATATTCTTCTTTTATATATTTACCTTGTCTGATTTCTTCACTCAAAAGAACATCATGCGCATCATATTGGACACCATGCATCCTCAAAACTTGAACAACGGCATTGCTGAATCCGCACCTAGGAGCTTCCGGTACCCCCTTCATAAATACAACAACTTTGTTATTCTGCAAATGACCATAATCCCATTATTATAAACAACGTGGATTCATTTATGTATTTACTAATAACGTATAGAACTCACTTTGACTAAGTTCTCAATATTTTTAGAAGCTGTTGACATGACCCGAAAGCTCAACGAAAATATTCTCGGTTTTACAATCATTGTTTAAAGGAATCTATATCACGTTTAACAATTGAAGTTTTCATAAATTCTGATGGTGTGAATAAGGTTATGCTCATGCAGGGTAACCAGACCTAGGGAAGAAAAAATTCACCAAGTGGTTGGGCCAAGAGTACTAGGGGACGTCATGAAATTAGCAGCCTATATTAAACAGCAAGTTGATTAAATATTTTTTATAAATGGCGAATACATTGCTCCTCATTCGGGAGTAATGAACATGGATGCCTAGTTAATATTTTTATAGTTATAATTTTTTTTTTAAATGGGGTTCAAATTAGCATCCTATTATTGCAAAATAATGTAGCTCACTTCATTATACAGTCGTTCACTAAAATTCGTAAACTCGTTAAATTTGGCCGCGAAATTGATTTGCAAACGTGTGTTCAACTCTACTGAAACTTTATATTTCACAGCGTAAAACTAGTTTCTTCATTACCGGTAACTGTACCTTGTATCTTCGGAGTAAATTGGAGGAGCGATTTGGAATCGTGGATTCTTTTTGCTATAGTTTGATAAATATCAATCAGTACTTAACCTCCACCTCTGGGTACTTAGCCGACAAAGTACACAAAATATGAACAGTACTTGATGTAGTCGAGTGTACATTATTGTACATTGTTCAATTTTTTTTGTACATCTCCTGTATATTTATAAAAAAATAATGAAATTTTTGTGTGTTTTAGCCGACACATCATATAACATAAGTTAAGCGAAGTAAATTCCCCATGGGCTTTCTAGGAAACCGTTTGTACATTGCAAAAAATATAATTTGTTTGTTTGTACATACGTTGTTACCTCTGTACAAAAAAAAATTTTTTTTTTCATAAATCCCCCCCCCCCCCGGAACACGATCGCCGCGTATGCAGTGGCCAATCAGCTGTTCATTACTTCGAATTATGTCTAAAACATATGGCTCTTGTTGGATTTCACATAACCAGTAATCACCCCGGTTCTTTCTCTAACCCAAATTAATGTTTCTAATATTATTTAAAAACTAATCATCTTTTCATGGCGTGCCTGGAACTGTTTGTTCTAGTCGAGCACTAAAATGGTGGTTTTCTCCTTCCTGACCAGAAAATGAATGTTTTTTTTATATTAAGTAATGCGTTAATTTTTAGATAATTAGAAGAATCGTGTGAGCAGTGCAAGTGACTTAATGAAAAATCTGAAATGTAACTTCTTACGAATAAATTGAATTTGAAATTAACAATCTTCAATTTCCAGTTGTCGATTTGTAATTATCGATTGAGAATGATAAATTGTCAATCAAACATCATGAAAAAGAACTGCTAAAAATTGAAAATGAAAAATCGACAATTAAAAAGTTTCGATGCAACTGCCGAACTCTGAATATACCCTTCCCTACTTTTCACATTTTTGAAAGTACAGCTAGAATTCGGGATGTGTGATTGAGATTAGATGCTGCAAATTGCAATTGAAATATGAAATTTATGATTTAGGATCTGAAATTTGGAACTTGGGATTGGGGGATTCAGAATTCAGATTTGAGATTCGAGATTTTGAATTGGATTAGCAGATGGTGGAGTTAAGATTTCACTTTTGGAATTTTGGATTCGCCTTTGAATGTGGAATTTACCTCAGAATTTTTCGTGCATGGTGATTGAACTTCACCACAATTGTTTAAAAAAAATCTTTTCTGAAGATTTTCGCCGTAACAATTAATTGTTCATGGCAGGAGAACACGTGATAAGAATATTATTCCAACTTTTTGTTGGATATGTTCAATTTTTTAAAATAATGATTGAATGTTATTTCGACGTCAAAAAACGTTATAAATTGCACTAAGTCAGTACTCTCGTTGCTTAGAGTAGTATTGATTGCTATCAAAGATATGGAGAGTATGATCGAGTTGCCCTCCATGTTCATATGTGTTATATAAAGTTGTTGTCTGTGAGTAAAACTCTCCATATCTTTGATGGCAATCAATACTGCTCTAAGTAACGAGAGTACTGACTTAGTGCAATTTATGACGTCTTTGATGTCAAAATAACATTCAGTCATTATTTTAGAAAATTGAACATATCCAACAAAAAGTTGGAATAATATCCTTTTCACTTGTTCTCCTGCCATGAACAATTAATTGTTACTGCGAAAATCTCCAATTAACATTAAGTGTCAATTAACATAATGTTTGTAATGACTAAAAAATGAACTCTTCAACGTCAAAAATGGTCGATTTGTCTACTACAAACAATTTCCTACCGATTGCATGAACAAACTATAGCTATAAATTTATTTTGAATAAAAGTGCGGCTGATCCTCAGTACACATAGTTTTTATTTTTTAATAATTAATTAAGCAACTCTCTGATCTTAAGAAATGAATTACAATATTCAATAATTTATTATAATAAATGGATTTCATTATAATGAAATAATTAATTTTTTTTCAAACAAGATTCCTTTTTTTCCATATTATTTTCTTCATTTTAAACAGCAGTGGCGGGTCCTACTTTGGAGTAATTTTAGTCATTAGATTGAGGGTTACGGTCATTAGTTGGAGCATGTCCTCGAGGCTACTCCTTAGGTCAGTGCACTCCGATTGGCACCTCAAAATGCGGGATTTAGTGCGATCCATTTCCTCCATGCACCTCCGAACGTGATCTGGCATTCTAGCCAGATTCCCTACACCCATAAATGAATTACCACATTAGAAACATTCTATCTTTAGAAACACAAATGCATATAACAAATGGTCACAACTTTTGGATATGCACGAAGTGACCATTGTTGCCAGGGATGTGTATGAATTCGTTTCATGTATCTTTGGGACAGTTGTCCTGTTCGTAACCGGGACAAAAAAGACAGTGGTCTGCTTGTGGATCTGTAGGAATAACAAAATGGAATCAATGAATTGGTGAGCAAGGCAATTAAGGTAAGTAAATGAATGAGTGAGTCAGCAAGTAGTAAGTAAGTAAGTAAGTATAAGTAAGTAAGTACGTAAGTAAGTAAGTACGTAAGCAAGTAAGTGAGAAAACAAGTAAGTAATTGAGCGAGTAAGAAACTCAGATAGATCGACAGATTGATTCATTGATAGACAGACAGACAAACATATATGGAAACACGAGGCAAAGAGGAGAAAATCCGAAAAAAAAACGAAATTTGAGATCTATTAAAGGGATATTGAAAGAAATCCGAAAATTTTGGATTTGGAAAAAAAAACAAATTTCACAAACTTTAAGGTTCAACAATGAGATTTTTTAAATTTGAGTCTTTAGTTATTCAATGTTTTCTCCATAATTCGAAAATTACAAAATTTTACAATAATCAAATTTTTTGCTCTTCCAGTTGAAAAATTTTAAATGTTCAAAACGTGGAAATTATGGAATTCTAGCCGTTCAAAATTGCGAAATGGCCAAATTTCATAGAATCGGAAGGTATTCGAACGATGTTTATTGTGGGGTCTGAAACATTGGCTTGAAATATCAAAGATGAGAGATGTTCAATTGTCCGAATTTGTAATTTTTAAAATTTAAAATTCAAAAATGTAGGGTGAACCACCCAGTGTTCGGAGGATTAGTAGCCACGCGAACTTTGAAACCTTGGAAAAAATATAACAGACAGGAAATTTGTTGTGAAAATAATTATAGCGTCACAATACAGCCCATAAATAAATACAAAAATGACAAAGAGCAATAATTTACCTTTGAAATTAAAGATATTAATATATAAAGACAGAAATATGGAAAATCCCAGTATTCGGACGTATGTATACCTAGCAGTAAAAAATAGCAGAATCAAATTTTTCAATTTTGCATAATTTACAGCTCATTCAGAGCTAATTCAATATGTTAAAAAAAAACTCCTGCTGACAGGGTTTTGGAAGAAAAATGAGTTAAGGCTAGTTTCCATGTAAGCTAGCAGAACCATAGCCAAAAAATGAGCAGAATTTTTCTTTCTCTTGCTCAGGTTTTAAAGCTAATTTAGAGCTAATTTAATATGGTGAAAAAACATTTCCCGCTGGCGGGTTTGGGAAGAAAAATGAATTGAGGCCAGCTTCCATGTAAGCAAGCAAAATAATGAATAGAAAATTAACAGAACTTTTTTTTCTTCTACTTATTTTTTGAAACTCATTCGGAGCTAATGGACAGGGTTGTGGAATAAAAATTAGTTGAGGCTAGCTTCCATGTAAGCTGGCAGAACAATGACTAAAAAATGAGCAGATTTTTTTTCTCCTTTTCAGGTTTCAAAACTAATTTAGAGCTAATTCAATGGTTCTGCTAGCTTACATGGAAGCTAGCCTTAACTCATTTTTCTTCCAAAACCCTGTCAGCAGGAATTTTGTTTTAACATATTGAATTAGCTCTGAATGAGCTTTAAATTATGCAACATTGAAAATTGCATTCTGCTACTTGGTGCGGCCAGGTATACATACGTGACATGGTCAGTGTAACGCTGGGCCGTTGGGGGAGGCAAGGATCTCTGCTGGTGGAGTAGGTGGTGGATGATTTCCCTCATCATCAGCAATTATCAGAAGCAGATAAAGCGCTGGTAATTCTGAACCTGATAAATATTTCCACCCCCACTCCTGTCAGGTAATTTACAGCTGTTATAATAACTTTTGTAGCTGAAAACGACATGTAAAAAAATAATTAAAAGCCACGGCAGTATGGCCAGTGTGACGCTCAGCTTAAAAAAACATTTCCCCATAATTTTTTTTTCTTTGAGACAAAAAAATTATTACCATTTATTTATGGTTTTTTTTTTTTAATTTATTTTGGATAGGTTAAACGTGAGCTCTTAATTAGTTCCAAATTCCCTGAGCTTTTCGTGATGAATAAAAAATTATTTGATATATTCTACTGCTAGCTTACAGTTAAGGTAGTTTGAACGCGTTTTTCTCATTAACGTCTCCAGCAGGAATATTAATAAATGCATATAAAATTAGCTGGAAATGAGCTTTTAATGTTGCAATCGGAAAAATTTGATTCTGCTATTTTTTACTGCTAGGTATACATACGTCCGAATACTGGGATTTTCCATATTTCTGTCTTTATATATTAATATCTTTAATTTCAAAGGTAAATTATTGCTCTTTGTCATTTTTGTATTTATTTATGGGCTGTATTGTGACGCTATAATTATTTTCACAACAAATTTCCTGTCTGTTATATTTTTTCCAAGGTTTCAAAGTTCGCGTGGCTACTAATCCTCCGAACACTGGGTGGTTCACCCTACATTTTTGAATTTTAAATTTTAAAAATTACAAATTCGGACAATTGAACATCTCTCATCTTTGATATTTCAAACCAATGTTTCAGACCCCACAATAAACATCGTTCGAATACCTTCCGATTCTATGAAATTTGGCCATTTCGCAATTTTGAACGGCTAGAATTCCATAATTTCCACGTTTTGAACATTTAAAATTTTTCAACTGGAAGAGCAAAAAATTTGATTATTTTAAAATTTTGTAATTTTCGAATTATGGAGAAAACATTGAATAACTAAAGACTCAAATTTAAAAAATCTCATTGTTGAACCTTAAAGTTTGTGAAATTTGTTTTTTTTTCCAAATCCAAAATTTTCGGATTTCTTTCAATATCCCTTTAATAGATCTCAAATTTCGTTTTTTTTCGGATTTTCTCCTCTTTGCCTCGTGTTTCCATATATGTTTGTCTGCCTGTCTATCAATGAATCAATCTGTCGATCTATCTGAGTTTCTTACTCGCTCAATTACTTACTTGTTTTCTCACTTACTTGCTTACGTACTTACTTACTTATTTACTTACTTACTTATACTTACTTACTTACTTACTACTTGCTGACTCACTCATTCATTTACTTACCTTAATTACCTTGCTCACCAATTCATTGATTCCATTTTGTTATTCCTACAGATCCACAAGCAGACCACTGTCTTTTTTGTCCCGGTTACGAACAGGACAACTGTCCCAAAGATACATGAAACGAATTCATACACATCCCTGGCAACAATGGTCACTTCGTGCATATCCAAAAGTTGTGACCATTTGTTATATGCATTTGTGTTTCTAAAGATAGAATGTTTCTAATGTGGTAATTCATTTATGGGTGTAGGGAATCTGGCTAGAATGCCAGATCACGTTCGGAGGTGCATGGAGGAAATGGATCGCACTAAATCCCGCATTTTGAGGTGCCAATCGGAGTGCACTGACCTAAGGAGTAGCCTCGAGGACATGCTCCAACTAATGACCGTAACCCTCAATCTAATGACTAAAATTACTCCAAAGTAGGACCCGCCACTGCTGTTTAAAATGAAGAAAATAATATGGAAAAAAAGGAATCTTGTTTGAAAAAAAATTAATTATTTCATTATAATGAAATCCATTTATTATAATAAATTATTGAATATTGTAATTCATTTCTTAAGATCAGAGAGTTGCTTAATTAATTATTAAAAAATAAAAACTATTTGTACTGAGGATCAGCCGCACTTTTATTCAAAATAAATTTATAGCTATAGTTTGTTCATGCAATCGGTAGGAAATTGTTTGTAGTAGACAAATCGACCATTTTTGACGTTGAAGAGTTCATTTTTTAGTCATTACAAACATTATGTTAATTGACACTTAATGTTAATTGGAGATTTTCGCAGTAACAATTAATTGTTCATGGCAGGAGAACAAGTGAAAAGGATATTATTCCAACTTTTTGTTGGATATGTTCAATTTTCTAAAATAATGGCTGAATGTTATTTTGACGTCAAAGACGTCATAAATTGCACTAAGTCAGTACTCTCGTTACTTAGAGCAGTATTGATTGCCATCAAAGATATGGAGAGTTTTACTCACAGACAACAACTTTATATAACACATATGAACATGGAGGGCAACTCGATCATACTCTCCATATCTTTGATAGCAATCAATACTACTCTAAGCAACGAGAGTACTGACTTAGTGCAATTTATAACGTTTTTTGACGTCGAAATAACATTCAATCATTATTTTAAAAAATTGAACATATCCAACAAAAAGTTGGAATAATATTCTTATCACGTGTTCTCCTGCCATGAACAATTAATTGTTACGGCGAAAATCTTCAGAAAAGATTTTTTTTTAACAATTGTGGTGAAGTTCAATCACCATGCACGAAAAATTCTGAGGTAAATTCCACATTCAAAGGCAAATCCAAAATTCCAAAAGTGAAATCTTAACTCCACCATCTGCTAATCCAATTCAAAATCTCGAATCTCAAATCTGAATTCTGAATCCCCCAATCCCAAGTTCCAAATTTCAGATCCTAAATCATAAATTTCATATTTCAATTGCAATTTGCAGCATCTAATCTCAATCACACATCCCGAATTCTAGCTGTACTTTCAAAAATGTGAAAAGTAGGGAAGTAGGGAAGGGTATATTCAGAGTTCGGCATGTGCATCGAAACTTTTTAATTGTCGATTTTTCATTTTCAATTTTTAGCAGTTCTTTTTCATGATGTTTGATTGACAATTTATCATTCTCAATCGATAATTACAAATCGACAACTGGAAATTGAAGATTGTTAATTTCAAATTCAATTTATTCGTAAGAAGTTACATTTCAGATTTTTCATTAAGTCACTTGCACTGCTCACACGATTCTTCTAATTATCTAAAAATTAACGCATTACTTAATATAAAAAAAACATTCATTTTCTGGTCAGGAAGGAGAAAACCACCATTTTAGTGCTCGACTAGAACAAACAGTTCCAGGCACGCCATGAAAAGGTGATTAGTTTTTAAATAATATTAGAAACATTAATTTGGGTTAGAGAAAGAACCGGGGTGATTGCTGGTTATGTGAAATCCAACAAGAGCCATATGTTTTAGACATAATTCGAAGTAATGAACAGCTGATTGGCCACTGCACACGCGGGGATCGCGTTACGGGGGGGGGATTTATGAAAAACAAAAATTTTTTTTGTACAGAGGTAACAACGTATGTACAAACAAACAAATTATATTTTTTGCAATGTACAAACGGTTTCCTAGAAAGCCCATGGGGAATTTACTTCGCTTAACTTATGTTATAAGATGTGTCGGCTAAAACACACAAAGATTTCATTATTTTTTTATAAATAAACAGAAGATGTACAAAAAAAATTGAACAATGTACAATAATGTACACTCGACTACATCAAGTACTGTTCATATTTTGTGTACTTTGTCGGCTAAGTACCCAGAGGTGGAGGTTAAGTACTGATTGACATTTATCAAACTATAGCAAAAAGAATCCACGATTCCAAATCGTTCCTGCAATTTACTCCGAAGATACAAGGTACAGTTACCGGTAATGAAGAAACTAGTTGTACGCTGTGAAATATAAAGTTTCAGTAGAGTTGAACACACGTTTGCCAATCGATTTCGCGGCCAACTTCAACGAGTTTACGAATTTTAGTGAACGACTGTATACTCAATCGAGCCAAAATCGTTTGCTGGTGATTGTGAGTCAATTAATTTTATTAATACAAGTCAGCGACTAGCGGCGCCAGGCAATGGGGTGGTACTAACCGCTCTGCTGGCGTCACACCGTCCTATAGAACTGAGCCTCTACTCGACTTAGATCAATCCTCTTTGGGGTTCAAGTTCTAGAATGATGATAACGGGGGAGTTAGAATTGACCACACTTAAATGGTCCAAATACCCGACCAAAGAGGATAGACTAAAGTAGAGGCTCAGATCTCCGCGATTGCTTGACGCCACGTGTGCGACAATACCGACGTTAGTTACTACCCCGTGTGAGGTAAGGCGCCACAGTCACTTGGGGGAGACCATCAGCGTGAGCGGGGGCTTTCGCCGATTTGCCCACGAAACTTACCTATCCATATGCTCGACCAGGGATTGGCATTTACGACAAATTCGAGTTTTTTACCGGTATATTGTAGAAAACCGGTAATTTACCTCTAAATGGTAAACAAAGGTAAAAAAAAGTAGAAATAGGTAGAAAAAGATGAAGAAGGTGGAAGGGCGGCCTTCCCATGGCACCCATGACACACCCACACTGTAAAACAGAACCAGCACTGTGCACTTGACAGAAAATACTATTTTTTTCAATTTTTCTCTCTGTTTTCTTCATAGATATTTAGGTGGTAATTTGGTGCAATTTAAGTGACCTTAATTGCAATTTAGAAACCTTTAATTATTATTTAATAAAGTATTTTGCAAAATTGACAATTTTAGCAGAAATCATCATTGAAAAATATGAAAAAATATGCATTCGATGAAGGAGAATTTGGTGGTCGTCGGCAAATCATTTTTAGAATTTGGGAGTGCATTATTATAATAATAAAAATATTATTTCCCCTAGATGCCATACGCATTTGCATACATAAATATTTATGAAGAAAAAAAAGAGAAAAATTGAAAAAAAATAATATTTTCTGTCAAGTGCACAGTGTCAGCACCTACCACTATTGGCAACCTTCATTAAGAGGTACAACACACTATTGGAATAACGGCGATGTTGCCATTCGTACAAGAGCCCACTTAGGACCAAGAGCACATGGGAAACTGGCGATTGGGCGCATGGGTGAGGTCCTCCATTTTACTTTCTGTAGCGGGACCATCGGTTTTCATCATAGCATAGGCGTAAAGCATTATTTTCCTGCTGCAGAAATTCTGCTTGCTCTCACCTCGAGCGATAAACATGTTTCTTGAGATCTTCCGATTTCCTTTCTTCATAATCCACATTTCCTTCTCTATCTACAAAGAAAAAGGAAACAAAGAAAGGGAAATCGAACATTCCGTTTAGCCATAATGAGAAGTCATTCAGCACTTGAATTTGTTTGATGAAGTAATACGACTTGGTATGCTTTTTACATGAACATTGAACTTTTAACGAACAGTCAAAACGGCCAAATATCTTTGCTTGTGAAAAGTGTGCGTCTACAATACACATTTCACATAAAAATTATACATATTATTTTGGGCACCAAAGTGATAATTTTGATTGTGCACGGATATTTTTCCCAGCCGAACACCAAGTATAACGTGAAGCTATAACAAGTCAAATTCGATGTGTACTTTGGAAAACAGAGGGTGTATACGTTTTTCAAGTTTTAAATAAACGGGATTTGGGTTTGACCCTCTACGGGTCGAACCAATAACTTCCCGATCGTTCCCTCGTATATGTGATATACAAAATTTCGGTTTGTGTATCAAATTGTGAACGCTTTAAACTTTTCAAAATTACTAAATATGTGAAATATTATAATGCTTGAAATATAAAGTGATTTTTTTTAAATATATCCTTTCTTGCGATAAAGTTAGATAAACAATTCAATTTGTGAAAAACTATGAGTGTTAGCATAAAATGTCATAAAAAATGAAATGTGTACTTTTACGTGTAGAACAACTTTCATTCAACAACTCATTTCGTATCCTAATTATTGTCGTGATAAAGCGGCATAAACCATTCAATTTGTTAATAACAATTAACTATGGGTGCTGGCAAAAAAAAGGCATAAAACATCCAATGTGTATTTTTACGTGTGGAACAACTTTCATTTGACACATTGTTGCGTATCTCTAACCGTTCTTGCGATACAGCGATCTAAGCAATTGAATTTGTTAATAACAATAAACTATCGGTGGCAGCCAAAAAAATTATATAACATTAAATATGTATTTTTGTGTGTGGAACAAATTTGATTGAATAATTTTTTTCGTATCTTCAATCGTTCTCACGACGCAGCGATATAAACAATTCATTTGTTAATAACTATAAAACCGCTGGGTCGATTATGTTCAAAATCTAATCAGGGCTAAGTTAGGCGGAAACCTATCCAATGAGTATAAAAAAACCCAAATCGCATAATTTGTCTGGGAGAAATCGTTCGACAAAATTTTGCTCACATACACACACACAAACGAACATCCTGCTCAAAATGGTTGGAAACGTTTCTAGGGGTCATGAAACGTGGAGATCCAGTGGAATTTCCAATTTCGATTTTCCGACCCATAACAATAAGTTCCTTAAGATGGGGAAGTTAAAGAGTGTATGAATATAGACTACTATATACGTGTGCAATTTTTATGGGTATGAATGATACCCTGCCGTCAAATAAAAAATGGCTAATCGTCTGCTGTAGTTCAGTAGATTCTTGAGTTAGAACTTCATTGACACACAGCTCACCGCAATCAAGCCGAGCTCTTAGTCCGGGAGTGACACATGGCACAAGCCGAACGTAACTTGACTGAAAACTGGAACCGAATCTTTTTTTCTTGCAAATAAATAAAACATAAGGGAGTTCTTGTTCAAACTTATGTTTTTAATTAAAATAACAGTCCATCATGTAGCAAATAAAAAAAATGAAGTGGAGGGAAGAGTTTATCAGTGTTAAGATCTGCACTATAGAAATTGATCATAATAATAATAATAATTATTATTATTGACCTTATTTAGGGAAAATAATAATAATTATTATTATTATGATTATTGCTGTTGTTGTTATTATTATTTTCCTGTTTCAATGTATATTCGACGAGGAATAATGTTTTATGTCCCTTGTGATAAAGTGCACGATGAAGTTTATTTAAAAATTTTTCCTTCTTTAAACTTTCGACCCTGACTATCGCCACCTGTCCAGCTAAGGTAATTGTTGACAAGCTCCTTCGCGGCCGGATCCTTGGCGTCAAGTTTCTTCCAGTTATAGCAATCGTAATCGACCTGCCAATCTGGGCTTAACTGAAAATGAAAACAAGAATAAAAATCAGTTCAATCAAAGTATTAAATGTAGTAACCGTGAAAGCTTTCGAGTAAATCAAGTAATCGAAGTAACAACTAAATGGAGATAAAGTTCGTGAAGCCATGGACATGTCATCTGCAACATTCTGGCGAAATTACGTGGATTATGGATAAACTGAAGAGCCTCCAACTTGAGTGAGGGATAAAAAACCGTAGAAAATAACCCTCCCTTAAGATCGAGAAGTTAAAAATAGCGAAATGTGGAAGAGAGAATTCTAACGTATTTTCAAAATTTACTCGCAAGAAAAGTGATCCTCATTCTCCTCAAAATCTTAGAAGATAATCCAAATTGTTCTGTCGCGGGTGATATTGTTACCTGTCCTTTGTTTTTGGATGTCAAAACCTGCCCGAATAGTTCTACATGATCTATGTGGATTTGCTCCAGAAAAATGGTGAAATACTGAGCAATTATCAATTGCGAGACCTCTTCGAGGGATGAGTATAGTTTTTTCGTACATCCCCCTGAGAAAAAATTGTTTAAAGAAGGAAATGAATGGAAAATTCTGGTAATTTGTTATCAAGTGATGAAATATCACAAACGGAATGTGTTTTGTGTGAGGTACGAAACAACATAAGTGTTGCGGCATCCGAATTAAGAATTGTCATCCAGTTTACATATGAACTTGAATCCAATATCCTTTGTCCATAAGACCCTGCGTTATTTCCTATTTGATAATTAATTATTATCTAACATGCTAGACGGTGATTTTATCTCACTTTTCACGAGAAAATCCGTGTTCATTTTAACTATACTTAAAAAAACTTTTTTAACTTCCGGATCTAGGGAAGTTATTGTAATGTACCCTGAAAATTGAGAATTGGATTTCCACCATATCTCCACGTTTCAAAGTCTCCCCAATCGTTCTGTACCACTTTTGTAAAAATGTCTGTATGTATGTATGTATGTATGTTAGTGCTGATTAGATTCTGGAAGGAATCCATTCAGCAGTTTTCAATAATTTCCAGAAAATCAAAAGGTCAAAAATTGCAAATCGGGTTAATCAACGGTCATCCATAAACCACTAGAGTTAGCGCAAAACTTATATAAGAAAAGTTGTTCCCCATATAAAAATACGTGTTTTATATGGTATACCTTTTTTCGATAATTTGCATAATTAAGGAGGTATCGCAGTCTCAACAATTATGTATGTAATGAGTGAATGAATGAATCCAGCGCTGTCATAAAGGTCTCAATCGGAGCATTTCCGTGCAGAATCGAGCGGATTTCATTTTGGGTGGCATTCGTTCAGTATATGCAATGTTATCAAAAAATTGCAATTATTTAGACTGTTCCACTGGGTAAAATATTAAAGTTACCGGGAAACTTATCTCAAGAAAACTATTCCTTATATGAAAATAAACATTTTATGGAGAATAACTTTTTCCCCTAATTTTCATAGTTAAGGAGGTATGGCCGTCTCAACAATTATGTATGTAATAAGTTAATGACTGAACCCAGCGCTATCATGAATGTCTCAATCGCAGCACTTCCGTTCAGAATCGAGCGGATTCCATTTTGGGTGACTCGTGGAGTATATGCAATGATATTAATAATTACAGTCGTTTATACTGTTCCACTGGGTAAAATATTAAAGTTATCGTGTTTATTGCGACCGCACTCCTATTGCCGTCTCACTCCCACTCAAGTAACGCCGATAAGTCTCATCTCCATGCTCACCATGCATCTACTCAAATATTCACCATTATCTGCTTGATTAATGACTCGGTTTAGAATTCTCAAATCTGCAAGTTTTCAGTATGACACTACTAATCAACCGGGGTATATTGGAGAATAAATTTAGTACGCTGTGCTGAAATACCAAATCGGAAAGTTTTGTTTGTGCCCTGTATGGGTCACACACATTTGCACACTAGTTCTATTTTGCATCTCGTTTTAATTCGTTTTTTGTATTGTTTGTTTATACGGAAATACCATGTTCTCGCAGCATAAGAAATGTAATTTGTTCAAATTGGTCTAATAAACATTCTTTCAAAAAAAAAAAAAAACTTCAGATGGCTGTCAACTTAAGGTCATATCGGGGATCTTGTTTCATCTCAGTGATTATTTTACTTATTATATTCATTATTCAAAACTAATTTGTCAAATCCCTTTATGCAAAGTAAAAAACACGCTCAAATCAACAGATATTTGGCTACGTGGGGCGGGAGATCTACCTCGCATGAGGAGAAGAGTAGTATTATAATAACTTATATATAATAACTTATATAAAATTGTGTTTCAAAATGCTTGTATCACAATTTATCTGGTTCCCTCTGGTATGGAGAAGAAAGGCTCCAAAATAAAGTGTGTATTTTCAACTGGACTGCATATAATTAAGTCAGTGTTTGTAAATTGTGCTCGAATTTTGTGGCCGTTATCACACATCTAAGTAGCTAAATGGAACAAGACAATTAGAAATATGGGCGCGGCTGTGACCGAAAAGAAATGACGGTATGCGACCATCACGTGACGGTCATATTTCGTGGGACGTGACAAATTTTAATATGTGTCTTCAATTCACATCCCTGACCCCTTACAGGTTCACCATGCGGCAACTCATGGGTTATTAATGATCTACGTGATAAGTGACCAGTTGAGCGCGTATGTGTTTGTGGAAATTAGAAAGCGTAAAGCCTTTGGTATGGCCCTCTTGGGCTACACTGATTAGGCCTACTAGTTTATTTTGGATTTGACCTTCACAAATCACTAATCATTGGTAATCTCGTATAATTTTGGCGGGACCTTTCACAATTTTCATTCTTAATTACTGCGAATTTTTAATATACAAATATTTTGTTTATTTACAATTAAAATACCGAATTTTGGCAGAATTCTATCAAACAAAATCTGATAACAAAATAGGTTGTGTAATTTCAAATTATATTATCAACCTTCAAGACTCGTCCTTAGAAGACCAATTAAAACGGTTCAGTCATTTATGAGCAATCGTTCGCTGAAAAAAATCTCACATACCCACACGTATGCGCGAGATGTCAGACATCTCATCCGAAACTTATCAGTCTGACACCAAACGTCGAGATAAGTGACAAGTTTATGTTCTAGGGCTATTCCGAGTTTCTCCTACCGACGAGTTACTTTCACTATTTTATTTTTTCATTTTTTCAACTTACACCATAGTGGTACCCACGTATAGTAGATACCTGGGTACCCGGTAGCCGACCCGTCGGTGAACTGCATTGAACAGAAAATGACTTTTTACGTTTTCGTGGATTTCACAAGGAAAGTTCCCTTCTTTTCTTCTATAAGTAAATATTGAAATGGAAATACATTGTGATTCAACCCTCCACGATTCGCAGCACTGAGAACGATTTCACCATTGTTTCCGGGATTTAGTCAGGTAATAATTTTATCTCTCACCCGGTTGAATGACGGAATATAAGCGAAACTTCAAAATTGAGCTCAGTTGATCGGTTTCAAAAATGTTTGCGTAATGCCAACTCCTAAATTCTGGCTGACTGTTTTGTATGGAGAAAAATTTTTTGGTTATGAAAGGTTCTACATTGATTGATTCCGTTGATAAAAATAAAATTAACTAACTGTGAATGCAAGGTCCTGTCCACGCCAAACCCAAACTCCACTTATAGAACTGTCGTTGTCAGTCCCGAAAAGGCAAACGCTGGCAAATGCAGCCTTTCTCATTTTATCAAGACGCTGGAACATTCCACTGATGAGATTGCAAGACATGAAGGACTTGGTGAGCTCCTCATTATACTTGTATTCGCCGAACCAGATACTGTAATTTTCTGAGTCAAATTTCTCCCAGAAGTAGGGAACTGATACCTTCTCGTCTTCATTAGAGTAACACCGTTTGAAGTCATCCATGTTGAAGGTGCCTTTAGGTAACAGATCAAAGGGGTCTTTGATTTTAGGCTCGGCAGCCAGAGCCGCGTCGGCCGCATCAAGTTCCTCAGGTGCGTTTTGAATCTTCTCTTTCTTGGGTGCTTCTCTTTTCTCCCTCGATTCTTTGTCTTTCTTTGACTGAAATGAGTAAGTATTAATTAATATCAAACAAGTTTAAACATGACTAGCATATGAAAGGGATAAACAATTTAATTTTATACAAAATTATACGAGGAAAATAGCTGCAATGGTCAGTGATAGTTTCTGGCATTGCTATCATATTCGACGATTAAGCAAAACAGTGAACGGACTTGTTTACTACTATTTCTCCTCATTAAAGACTATATACTTTTCGGGGGGAAGGAGAAAGGGAGAGGAGATGAAAGTTCCATATTATAGGAATCTGATAGTCCCTTTACCTTTCCTTGCGCCTGGGCGAACTTCGTAGGATCATATTCTAGTGTCTTATTCGCCAATTGGAAAGTACCGATGACAGCAATAGTTTCTGGCTGATTCAGGATGGTTTGAAACCATCTATTAACGTTCTGATATGATTCACGAACTTTTGGTTCCAAAACATATTGATACAGATGAAGGAGGGTCATTGCCACGCTGATGTCAGCTAGAGTAATGCGCTCACCCACTAAGTAGGTTTTGGAGAGGAGATGAGCGTTCAAAGCAGTCAAGACCTTAGCGACATCCTCCTTAGCATGTTCAATCGTCTAAAAATAACCATTGTAGAATGAGTGCTTGACGAATTTTCCCATAATTCGTAATTCTTTATAGATTAAATGACGATACATTAACTCAATACTGACTCAATAATGACAAATCTGAAATGCGAATGCTTCCTTTTGAGCTAAGTTCATTTCCACTATGAAAAATAAGATCCCCGAACAATTATTCATTCAAAAACAATGGTATGATAATTGACTTATAATAATGATTATATTCTAATAGGTGTCCAAATACATTTGTAAGGACCCAAACAGAAGGTTATGGAAGAATCGTCATAATTAAATGTCTTAATCTGAGTTCAATTGTGTGATAACAATATAACCATAAAATGATATGGTTATTCTCTGTTTTAACTATACATATTTATTTCCGTGCAAAATGTCTAGTTTTGAGGCAAATGAAGCAATGAAATGTCGAAAATGTACGAAGCAAAGGAATTGGAAGCATTATGATAAGGCTTGTGAGAAAGGGGTCTTTAATAGGAGACAAAACTTTTAATAAAATATAATATAGCGTTGTATTACAATGAAGCGCTATTCTTTCATAGAAAACAACGGAACCTCACTTATACACCTACTAATATTTCTAAGTATATCATTTAACCAATGAAATTTTGAGTAAATGTCCCAATCATGATTTAATCCATATACTTCTACCGGAACACATTGTTAATGTCGATTTATTAAGGGAGAATAACGAGTATTAATAAATTATAGGAAAACTAATATTGAATGGGAAATACCTGTTTATTGTAGGGCATAATTCCCAAGAGTGGGAAAACCCATGCACAACTCGCAGGAAGGATTTCAGAGTCAGCGAAGCCGAACCATTGAATCACCTCAGTCCGCTCAGCCTCCGTCTTTCCTCGAAGTTGTTCATTGGCCACTGACAATAAAAATAATATTCAAATGGATATCTAAAGGCCCAACCCTAGCGGCTCGTTCGATGTCAGTTTGCTGATCACTCGAGGGATTGAGCAGTGCACTTGACTAACTCCCTTTCGGACCTTTATCAGTTATGTCAATAGCCGTCGATAGCACTCTAACATTCTCCAAGTCGATTTCCGATTGGCAGAGCCCGAAAATATACTGTCCATGGGCTGTCAAGGTTCGGGTTCACTTGATGCCCATCTTGAATTGAAACTTCGCAATCGTCGAATTTATTACGCATTTCACATAATGCACTTAGGCTCGAATGCGGGTCGGATGAGTGCACCACTCAATACCTCTTTCGATACCCTCAATTGAACTGCTAGAGAATGAAATGAGTTGCCAGTGCACTCGTAACGTAATTGAGGGTACGGACATTTTCCATAATTCATGGACGAAAACGCAAAGATCCGTGTTTTTCGCGAACGGACGATGGATTCCCATACAAGGGTTTGACACAAAATTTATGACTGTTTTATTATGGAATATTTCAAGCGTTCTCACCATAGTAGGCAATGGCATTGCCCTCTGTAATATACTTTCCATCCTTGGATTCAAATGCTGGAACCTAAAAATTATAAGAACATCACAACTTAATTTGAACGAAAAAGGAATTGAAAGGCGTGAGCCTCCTGACGCCATAAGGTAACTTATCTATCAAGCCTATGTCATGACTATGAGATAAATTATAGAAAATACAGAAGGAAAACAAAGTAAGCAGTAATTCACTATTTATAGGATTAATTAAGCTGCATCCCGGTGGAGTTGTCAAGGGTATTTAGATATCTGGAAGGAATTGTAAACACACCTTGCCGAGTGGGAATTTCTTCAAAAATTCGGCCGATTTATTAGTCTCACCAAACACGAAATCCTGAGCGATTTTCAATTGAGCACCAGAGTACTGGGCCGCAATTAGAGCCTTGTACGCACGAAAATTCTCTGGGTACGTGTATAGAGTCTGTGAAAGAAATAATCAAATACTTAGGTAATTAAAGAAACTGAACGTGCAATTATACTTAAATAAATTATTGTTTATCTGTAATGAAGCCGATGTCTATGGCTGAAAATTATGAGAGTTCAACTTACTCCAGACGCCATGGTGTTTTATCACGGAAAGAGGAAGTTAGAGACCGGTAAATATTAGGTTGGCCGGTGGTAGATTTAGGAATGAATGGCGCCAGGTGGGCTAAGTTTCTTTTTAGAAGTGGGACAAGGATCATGTCGGTCTCTGCATCTTTGTCTGAAGCAGTACTAGCCGAAAAATAAACATATTTCAATGAATTTTCTTAATGAATCAATTGTAATTCGTTCGCAAATCATTGTAATTCACTTCATAACGTTTAAGAATTGCTCAATTAATTATCAAAGAGTACGAATTAATCGCACTGGAGATCATTCCGACTTCTATGTTCTATTCAAAATCAATTTATAGTTATTGTTTTTGCATAAAATCGGTGGGAAAGCTTTTGTAAGAGACAAACCAATGAGCGTTGACGTTCAAGAGTTAATTTTTTCCTCATTATATTACATTAATTACACTTAGATTCAAAAATATGAAGGAGAGGGACAACGATAATCGAAAACGGCGGATGTCATGGAGAGCAGAGCATCGATTCCATTAATCGAATGTAGGGGGAACGGGACAGATGTCATGAGTTACAGTCTAATGTGGTAGATGGCGCAAGGAGAGATTCACGGTGAAACTAAGGTATTATAGAGGAAGGTAGTCTCAACCATTGTTCTTTTGCCCGTCCCGCAAAGTATTTCCAGCAACGCTGCAAGAGGGCATCACGCTCGATGTGCCCCTTCTCTGCTGCCATACTCGGCCGCTCCTGCAATCCCTTCACTCGACCATTTCCCCTACCGTCCCTTGAAGACACACCAATAAAGACACAAAAATAAATGGATTTAATTTTCAAAAAGTCGAGCGGTTTTCAAAATATTCAGAAAAATGTATCGAAGAGATCGCTGTATCTCAGGAATCGGGGAACCGATCGAGATGAAATTTGGCAAATCTGTGTATTTGATTGAGAGGGATTTTGACTCGGAAACAGCTTTTTCACAACGGCCACAAACATTGATAAATAACGATGCAACATTTACTTTTCTAGATACTCCATGAATCAAAAACACATCGTGATTTACTGAATTACCTAAAATATATCGGAACATAATCCATATCTGCTAACAAATCTCGTCTCATGCCTCATTTAATTAGACACTGCACCTTATAAAGTATGACATTTTTTATAGATGAAATCCACCCTTTTTTTATATACATCTCTCTTAAATGAGAACTATTTAATAGAAAATATTTCAAAGAGTGAACTTCATAGTCTGATTTTTCCACAAAACTTATATCTGATGAGAGTATTACAACAATTTTTTTTCTAAATATAATTTTTTGCCTGTGTTTTTCAATGAGGAACAAAAAAAATAGATTCTCTAGATTGAATAAAATAAATTTCAACAAAAACTGTTGTAAAACAAAAATAGCACAGGCTTAAAAAAGGTTACACAACTATAATGATATATTAATATATATGACCAAATGATCCCTCGCTGGGATTCCATGTTGTCTATATAAAATAATGTCCAACGGTGCAATTCTATAGACTGAAATTTGAATGCGAAAAATAATCACTGAAATTTCAGGAAATATTCGTGTCAAAAGAACCATGAGAATTGAGTGGAGAATTAGAATTTCAGGTTAATTATTAAGCAAAAATTGAATTGAATCAGGAAATTTCAGGTCAAAGGGTCCTTGAATTTTCAGTTTGTTTTTAAATTCAGGTACTTTGTATTGAAAATTCATATTTGGAAAATTCAGATAAGTTATGAAATTCTCAGATATTTATTCATCAAAATTTATAAGTTGTTACTGAATTCTACATGAAATTTGAAATTTCAGCTGTTTTATTTTCTTCTTAAAGTGACTTCAAGTTCAGTATTCTAAAAATTCAGGTGAAATTGTCCACAAAATTCCCAAACTTATCTTACGGTGAAATATGAAAAACTGCCGGAGATAACAAGATTCATATGAAATGCTTTTCTGTAGATCTCATTGAACTTTACAAAAAAAGTTCCTATGGAAATCTTAATATCTGCCTGAGATTTTGAGATTTCTTATGGAAACCGCGAAAAGTTAGGGAAGTATTGTATTGCATTTGTGTACGCTACATAGGTGTGACAGTTTGTGGGCAAAAGGGTCGGTAGGGGAATGGAAGGCAGGGGGGAAGACGACAGAGCACTCAGCAAAGTGGGGACGAGAGAAACTATTGTGGCGAAGTCCTGCGTCATGAGTAGAAAATACTTTTGCGGGACACTTGGGATTACCTTCCTCTATGATACCTTAGGTGAAACTTAAGGGAACTAGATATAGCTACCGGGGCAGAATGGGTAAACTCAATGTTTTAATGCGAAAATCGCTTGGTGGTTCGATGGTGGTCAAAGGTAGTGCATTTTTAATCCTTTGGAGGTACTTGGTGTTTTTTTGAAACGTTTTAAAAAATGCCATATACCCAGCGGATGAGATTTATATATATCGAATTGTTGACCCGTCAATTTCACCAGAATCCTATGGTGGTCAAAGGTGGTCTATCACCAAATTCATTATAGCCTTATTTTTATGATTAATGAATAAAAAAACTAGTTGCCGCTCGTGCATTCGCGGAATTTTCATGCCCCTGCACCCCTCCGACAAGCGGCTTGAATGGCTGTCCTCCGTTAGAGTATGATGCAGGGTTGGGCGCAAAGAGGATAGACTAGAGTACTGGCTCCGATCTCCGCGATTGCTTGACGCCACGTGTACGATAATACCGACGTTAGTTACTACCTCGTGTGAGGTGAGGCGCCGCAGTCACTTGGAGGAGACCGTCAGCGTGAGCGGAGAGCCTTTGCCGATGCTTCGGCCGGCAGTAGCTGTCCCGTCGTCACAGGGATAAGTACAGCAAGGAAATGTTGTACGCATTATGCTAAATTATTTTTGCATGATTTTCAGCAAATTTAGGTATGTTGACGGGGAATTGCCTTGTCCATGCAATTACGAGCAGTTAGATTAATTTTCAAACAATTAGATTAATTTTCAAACCCCCGGAACGCTGAGCGCGCCCCATAAAAAAAATGATATCTCTCTCCCTAATGGGGCTGGAGGGATGAAATGGACAGCAATTTGTTGGGGATTGAATCCCCAATAAATGATCCTCATTTCATTCCTTAATCTCCATTACGAGCGATGAAATTAATTTTCAAACCCCCCAACGCTGAGCGCGCCCTATAGAAAAAAATGATATCTCTCTCCCTAATGGGGATCAAGGGATGAAATGGACAGCATCTCGTCGGGGATTGAATCCCCAATAAATGACAGTCATTTCATTCCTTAATCTCCATTACGAGCGATGAAATTAATTTTCAAACCCCCCGAACGCTGAGCGCGCCCCATAGAAAAAAATAATATCTCTCTTCCTAATGGGGATCAAGCGATGAAATGGACAGCATCTCGTCGGGGATTGAATCCCCAATAAATGTCAGTCATTTCGTTCCTTAATCTCCATTCCGAGCGGTGAAATTAATTTCCAAATCCCCCGAACGCTGAGCGCGCCCCATAGAAAAAAATCATATTTCTCTCCCTAATGGGGATGAAATGGACAGCAATCCGTTGGGGATTGAATCCCCAATAAATGATCCTCATTTCGTTCCTTAATCTCCATTACGAGCGGTGAAATTAATTTTTAAACGCCCAGAGGAACGCTGAGCGCGCCCCATAAAAAAAAATCGTACGGGATCCATCGTTCCGCCGCATATGTTACACAATACATACAGAATTTTGGTTGATGACTGAAATTATGCACTTCTTGACCTTTTCAAAATTTCCAAATATTTCAAATTTCATAGATCTTGAAAAGTGATGGGGTTTTCAAAAAAAACTAGTGGTGTACAAATGTGTGTGCCCCATACGGGGCACAAACAAAACTCCCCGATTTGGTATTTCAGCACAGTATAAGCATGCAACCATGGTGATGAGCAAACTCAACAGTGATATCAATAATTGAACTTGCCACTAATAATTACTGCACGCGATCGATTTAGTTTGATTTTTAAGCCCACTAAAAATATTCAACTGGAATTCGTCCGTCTAGTGACCCTCTATATGTTCCTAATTATCCCTCTGTATGTTCCTAATTATCCCGCTCTTTGAAATCCTTCCCGCAATTGTCGACATATTCATTCGCCAAGTATATTCTAGTTCAACTCGCGATATGTTTCAACCTATATTGAAGAAAGTCATACTGAATGTGCATTTTTCTATAAGGAACGACCCTGGTGATATGCATTGTTCCCGTATTTCAAATTGCTTGGACGATCTCCTTAATTATGCAAATTATGGAAAAAAGTCATTTCACGTAAAAGATGTATTTTCATATAAGAAATAGTTTTCTTGAGATAGGTTTCGCGCTAACTTCAATATTTTACCCAGTGGAGCCGTATAAACAATTGCAATTGTTAATAACATTGCATATATACTCCACGAATGTCATCCGAAATGTAATCCGCTCGATTCTGAACAGAAATGCTTCGATTGAGACCTTCATGACAGCGCTGTGTCCATTCGTTCACTCACTACAGATAATTGTTGAGACGGTAATACCTGTTTAATTATGCGAATTTGCGAAAAAAGTTATTCTACATAAAATACGCATTTTTATATGCGGAACAACTTTTCTCACATAAATTTTACGCTTACTCTAATAGTTTATGTAATAGAACGTGATAAATGATTAAAATTGTTAATAACAATATACATACTACACCCATTTCACCCAAAATCTTATCCCCTCTAAGTTATGAAGCATGAAAATGCTTCGATTCCAATATTGACGGTCTCGATAGCTTCATTCGTTCATGAGAAACCTAGGATCAAAATTTCGGAAACACACATACATACAGACATGCACACACACACACACACGCAGAACTCGTCGGGGCTTTGGCGTAGTGGTAGAGTATCTGCCTACTACTCCGAAGGTCCTAGGTTCGCGCCCGGCCGCCGGAGAATATTTTTTCAAAATATTTACTCATGGATTCCGACCGATGCAGGAACTTCCGTGTGTGCTATCCGCGGTACCCATAAACTGAGACCGCCCGGCCGAGTGGGACGCTAACCCGACGGGGGGGGGGGGGGGTCCATCATAGGCGCCGCCATCGTAGCACAGGGGTTTCCGCGGGTTTACCCTGTGTTTAGAAATACGATGGCCTAAAAATGGCGAAAGTCGGCCCTACCCGCATGGGTGGGCGTCCGGTATGCCCCGTGAAGGAATGCTGACACGGCCGCTACCGGGGGCGTACAAATGAGAGGGACAATTTCATTGGATAATTTGTATCGTATCTTTAATCTTTCTCACGATGCAGCGATATGAACAATTCAATTAGTTGATAACTAGAAAACTCCTGGATCGATTCCATTCAAAATCTAATCATGTCTAAGTTAGGCGGAAACCTATCAGATGAGTATAAGAAAACCCAAATCAGCTGATATGTCTACGATAAATCGTTCCAGAAAATTTTGCTCACATTTCTGGAGGTTTACCCCGTGTTTAGCAATACGAGATTAAGGAACGAAATGACTGTCATTTATTGGAGATTCAATCCCCAACGAGATGCTGTCCATTTCATCCCTTCATGTCCATTAGGGAGAGAGATATCATTTTTTTCTATGGGGCGCCCTCAGCGTTCGGGGGATTTGGAAATTAATTTCACCGCTCGTAATGGAGATTAAGGAACGAAATGACTGTCATTTATTGGAGATTCACTCCCCAACGAGATGCTGTCCATTTCATCCCTTCATCTCGATTAGGGAGAGAGATATCATTTTTTTCTATGGGGCGCGCTCAGCGTTCGGGGGGTTTGGAAATTAATTTTACCGCTCGTAATGGAGATTAAGGAACGAAATGACTGTCATTTATTGGTGATTCAATCCCCAACGAATTGCCGTCCATTTCATCTCTTTATCCCCATTAGGGGGAGAGATATGATTTTTTCTATATGGCGCGCTCAGCGTTCGGGGGGTTTGAAAATTAATCTAAGTGGCTGCGCGCCTTACCTCACACGGGGTAGTAACTAATGTCGGTATTGTCTCACACGTGGCGTCAAGCAATCGCGGAGATCTGAGCCTCTACTTTAGTCTATCCTCTTTGTCCTTATCTGTGAAAATACAGATATTTCTTGACGTTAATTTGCAGCAAATCCCGCCCTTAAGTTGGCCGACTAACATCGAATTCTACCGCCATTATGCCATTAATGCGGAAGAAAGTACATTTTTCCATAAAAGTGTACCAAAATTTGCCGATAAATTTCAGGACATCGGAAAATTTTGCTGGCTGGGCAGTTATCAACGGGAAATGGTCTGAATCACACCTGTCTCCCACTTCCAAACACTCCACTTCATTTCTTCCCCTGTCGTCTGCCAACACATAATCGATGACCGTCCTGCTTTTTCCTTCCCATGTAAATTCTCCTTTCCAATTTGCTTCACAGTTTTCATTTAATATGGACCATCCTGCTGCCTCCACCACCCTTATCAGTAGCCTCCCTCCCCCGTTCACTTTTTTGTCCTTCGATGCTCTGTATCCTCTTTCTCCTTCCTCCACTCCCTTCGTCCAACCCCCCTGTGTTCCTGTTCTGGCATTGAACTCTCCACCTATATACACTATTTCTTCCCCTCCTTCCTCCATCACTTTTTTAGCCCTTTCTAATTTCCTCTCTAGGTCCCCATTTACATACACTCCTATTATCTTCCATATTCTTCCCCCCGTACTTAACCTTCCTACCATCCATCCTTATGCGTCCTCAAAAAGTTATTACTTAATTCATAGAATCTTCATCGTAGTCATTTATCATTTTCAGGCTCGTTGGAATCATCCATCATCAGTCAGGATTTCTACCTCGAGATCTTAATGAACAACCCGGACCTGGACACTTTTCCGCGTACTGTCTGCGCAATTCAGAATCTTGGATCCACTGTGATGGTATGTTGGATGAGATAGACCATCAGTGTAAGGCAGATAAATCTGTAAAGCCTCACGCGGCTATATACGTAATCTGTGCTGACAAAGAGCGATACTTGAAAACGTTTCGTATTGTTTAATAATGAATGAAATCTTATGGAACTTCTTTCATGTGTGTTGAAACCTTATGAGCTGTGCAATTGTGTAGAGATCCCAATTTTCTAAAAGTAATGTATAAGTTTTCTCTATATTGAAGTTGTTAGCCCCTGCATGGAAAAATATTTTACCCTTTTGATACATTTGTATTCCGTTGTTTGTGAATGAAACAAACTCTAATAATTTCAAGTGTGATTTCAAATCCCCCACGGAAAAGTCAACTAACTTTTCAACTAGTGATACATAAATAGTATTGGTTATGACTATGGAACCTGTGATTTAGATAATTTCTAATCCTTCACTTCGTGTTACAAGAAAGATTAATATTTTTTCGTTCTCACGTGTTTATTCAATACAAGTCAAAGAGACTGACAGCTGAATGATTCGCTGTACTTGAGATATAAGCTAAACCTTTATTGCTGATTGAAACAACAAATAAAACTTCAAAGGTTGAGAAATGTGATTAAAAGAGTTTGGATACTGAAGTATTCCTCCAGTTTACTGACACTAAACTTAAAAGATGAAAGTTATTGTCCTATTATCAGACTATTTGATTTATATACGACACTCATAAAAGATATAAAAATGTTATATATCGTGTATAAATGTTTAGTACTTGAGAGTTTGTCTCTGCGTGAATGATCAATTATAGTGAAGTTGGTGATGCGTTGCCACGACATTCCTTCAGGGTTGTACAATATTAGCTTTTACGCTAGAGAAATAGTAAAAGAGCAAGAGAAATGTAAAAAACTACGTTATGAAGAAAAAAAACCATTGAAACCTTGGTTTGTGGATGGGTAAAAAAATGGGGACAGAAAATTAATAAATAATTTCACCTCGGTAATATTTGGTTTTGTATTCAAGAAGAGGAGAAACAAGGAGTGGGAAATAAGAAAAAAATTATTTTTATGGATCTTAACAAGTCATTTTCTATTTTATTGCGTCATTAGAATAATTTACATAATGCATCGCACGAACATAATGAAATTGTAAAAATTAATAAAAGTCGATTAGTTACATGTTCATACAGTGCAAAAGCGTAGATGGTAAATTAAAGGTATGTGAGAATAAAAAAAATAAATAAACGGTATGTGTGTGACCCTCGACGGGCCGCATCAATAACTTCCCGATAATCTCTCAATTAAAAAAATTCATAGAACAAAAAATGTTTATTTTCACATGAGGAACAACTTTTATTCAGGACTTTTTCATCTAACTTCTACCATTCGTGGAATACAGCGTTATAAACAATTAAAATTTTCAGACCTGGTCCTTTGGGAGACGCATCGATCAAAAAAAAAACTTTCAAATCGCTTCATTGGTTTGGCCGGAAGCGTTGACAAAAAAAATGTCTACATACACACACACACACACACACACACAGACGGTTTGTCAGAAACGGTTTCAGGGGGTTCCAAACCCCTTTTGGGGGGGGGGGGGGGAGATCGAGAAAATTTCATCGATCTGAGACTTTTCATTTTCGGGGTGATTACTATAACTTCCCTACATCGGGAAGTTAAAAAACAATGGTTCGAAAAATACAAGGTAACAGGAAAAACGAGCATTAATATTAATCCCACAAAATTGCATTGTGAGATAGTTTATGATCTTTGTTGTCATTAGTATCAATAGGATTTTACAATAATTATTATCCACATACATTACAATTTTATATACAGTGATTAATTGGATCGATTGATATATTTTTTTAAAAATTAAACCCCCACCCCGCTGTCGACGCGCCAAATTTTTAATTGATTATTAACAATTTATTGATAATACCAAAAAGGTGAGACCACTTTACCATAGAACCACCGACCGAATGCAAAAATAAAAAACCCTTTCGTCCTTTACTACCCGCTAAGCGTGCGGGGCTAAAGAAAATTCTACTCGTCGCGCTTGACCACCTCACTTCGACTGTTTTAATTCACAAATTAGATGTTTTAACATTTTAATTGACACGTGTAATTGGACACCCTTACGTTACGAAGCAACAGAAAGTTTTTAAATAATAATACAAAAAAATAATATAACGAAGTACAGATTAAATTAAAATTAGATCCTTAGATGCTTGAGAGGCAATGCAGCAGTGATTATACTTCATAATTATCATCATGAGTTAAAACAAGATGTTGCAGATGACACAATTGTTTTGTTAATTAACTTATAAAGCAATGAGGTCATTGTAACCTTCAGCGTTGATATTTCACTCAAATAAATAGATTCATAAATAAATGTCGAGAAATAATTAATATTAAATTAATGAAGATTCGCTCGATTGCAATATATTTATCTGGATATTATAAAAAAATTGAAATGGTGCATTATAAATAAAGCACACAATTCCTCCAAATGCACAGTGTTTACCACTTCCTACATATATGCTGTCATCATTGAAAGGGAGGGGAGACTGGGTCACGTGACTCCTAAATTTTCATTCCTTTATCGAGATTTATGTTTTATTGAATATCGATGTACCATCGCTTTCCCAAATATTAAAAACTATTTCCCTATAATTCCCAAATCATTCTACATTAATTCAAGTTAATTTTCTTTTTTTTCAATGTTTGCTAAGTATACGCTACAAAAGTGTTTTGATTATTACTAATTAACTATTAGTTTCCAAATTATGAAAATACTTTCCTAAATTTTGCTAAATGATTTCTTAATTATTTCATGAATTAATTTTGAAAAAAAATTAATTTGTTCGTCAAGTATACGTGGTCCAACACCAAGCTCGATTAGCTCGACCTCGATTCGCTCGATTCGAATGACACTCGGGGCCTTGGTGGCGCCCGATGGAACTTGTTTCCGGTTTCTAGCTTGCCAATACCTGGTTATATCATACCTTAGGTACATTATGCTTATTGGACTATTTAGGATTAAAATATTAATAAAAAAAAATCTTGTTGAAAGATCGTAATAATCAATTCAAATTCTACAAACAATTTCCGAGCAGTTACATATCAAGCCAGAAGGAATGAAATAATTTTCAATAAATTTCCGGCCAAGTACATGCTCGATTGGGGTTTTTAATACCATAATTGATTAAACAACTCTTAAAAATAACAAATCAATGGTATTTACCTGCCCGCGGTTTACAATCGATTGACGGTGGTAATTTGTTTAGACAATATACTAATGCTCCGGGAACAGTTAGTATACATCATAGCCATTTTATACTGATCGGCGGGCCCGGTTAGTTGACGCCCGGTGTATGTGTTTCTCCTGGGCAGTGGCTCGCCATTTGCGGATCACTAGCTATTTTTCCTGCAAGCGAACAAGTGAACAACTCGGTGTGAGAACCTACCAGTGGCGGAGGTAGTCAAAAAGACATTAATTTTCCTATACTTATACGAACATTATCAAAGCTCAGGGTTTCAATTTTAACACTCAAATAAATAGAATAACACATTACAAAGTTTTTGGGAGTACTGAAAAAATAAGCGAGATTTTCTCATTAATCCAAATTACAGATCTAATTGTGTGGGTAAAATGGCGGATCTACAGGGAGCACCAGTGAGTCAGGACGCCCTGTCCGTTGGGCAATTGGAACTGGGAAATAATCCAAACGCACTGGCCTTACGCAGACCTTTTGATCCAGTTGCCCATGATCTTGATGTTACTTTCCGTCTGACGCGATTTGCTGATTTAAAAGGATGAGGGTGTAAAGTCCCTCAGGAGGTACTTGGTAAACTCCTTGAGGGACTACAAGCTGATGATGGTAGTGCACAGGATCATGAGCATTCTCACTTTATGCACATGGCGATTCCCAGAATTGGTAAGCCAATGTTTTTTTTGGTGTTCTACTGTTCAGTAAAATATATGTTTATTTTTTCTGCATGTAGCGGCTTTCCGCATTGACCGTGAGAGAATGTGATGAGCAAATGTCATTCAAGGGTTGGGAATAAATTCATTACAAATGTCTTTGTATTCAGTATTTTAAACTGCATATACCGCCTTGTCTACTTTTTACTGATTCATCTTAGCTTCCTTTTTGTCATGGGTATGCTTTTATTTCTTGATTTTATTAAACTGAACGAGTAACGTGAAAGTTGAAAAAAGAATGATTTCACATGAACTACGAATTCGTTAATTTTTGCTAGGCATTAACGTATAATTATTGGAAGGACTGGGGCACAAGTGTTGGTGCAAACGGTCCTTAAGCAACATGGCGATTGTGTTTGTTCACGCCTATGGTAACTACATGCATGTGGCCTTGCACGACCGTCTCTAGTGACATCCGACTAGGGATAAATTTGGCCAATTGATCGAGAAATAACCAAAGCATAACGTGACCGTGTCGTAATTGTTTTCGCCATGCAAAATGTGTATATGGACATATGCGTTTATATTCATTTTTAGTGAACGGTTCGCATTTCTAAGCCGTGTGTACGACCGACAGATGGAAAATGACAGCCATTTTTGCCAACGGTCAATTGACCGGAAAAAAATGGCTTGACTGGATTTGATCGTCAACAATGGCGTCAATTGCAGCTATAGGTGGCCTCAGGTTATCAAACTATTATTTTGTCGTGTTTATCTACACGCAAGTAATATTTATTGTCCTAGGAGAAGGTCACTGAATGGTCTTGGAGGGTTCCAACTCCACCTCGAAGGCGACCCATAAAACGACGCGATGTAATTCATTCCTCTTGATTCTACAATATTGATCCCTCTGACCAGAGCCCTACTGCAGTCCAGAATCGTATTGTCTAAATAGACGGAAGGACCCAAGGATAATAGCTGTCTATCTGATCAGAGTATATTGTGGCATTACACCTACATGCTGGAATGTTCTCCAGTTGAGATATTGATTGATGTTGAATCCTCTGTGTAATTGACGTAGCTCAAAGTGGAGTGGTTGGTATTTGAGCCGTTTGTCTTTGTCTTTCGTAGATATATTAATCTCAGTCGGAGAGAATTCGATGATTGAGGTACTTTTATCATTAGAATTGCAGAGAACGATGTCAGGTTCCGTAGCATGTAGAAGCCTGGGAGCCGCGAACAAGCAATATCAATACACCTTACACCCCTCATTTCCGACAACGGTTTCAATATATGCTAGGATATAGGGAATAGCAGTGTCCTATTTATTCCGTAAGAGTGGCGCAAATGATAATACAACATTGTGAGAACCGCGTTATGATGATGGATATAACTATTGATTGCGCATCTGAGACAAGCCGACAACTGCATGAAAGTTTTCGGGGCTCTTTTGCAAACCCGGCATCGGGTGTCCGAAACTTACATCCTCTGAACGCAACCTTGATAGACCCCTGTGTTTATTACACCCTCCTGACATGAACAAATGTAACCTTTAGTCCTAGACATCAAGGTAGTTGATCTGGACATAGAGGAAGTCAGTTGAACGAATATACCCTGCTTTTTCGGATGTCCGAAGACTACGACATGTATGGCTTTATCAACGTCCTTACGGAGCAAGATGGACTCCTTCGCGTCCTACATCTTTGCTCTATGTTTAGATTTTGGCATCAAGGCTAAGGACCCTTAAATCATAATATCATCTCGACCTCGAAATTGTAAATCTAGGTTTTCAGCTGCTATGTCGACTGCCTTGTAGAGAAAAGTTTGGAACCCACGGAGTTCATGATCGTGAATGAACTCCATATAAGGTTCTGTATCATGTAAGACGTCATGTTTTTGAAAAGTCGACAGTATTCACACAGTTCCAACGAATGAACATTACATTCTCTGATTTATCCAGTAATCGAAGGAAAATCATGATGAACTCAATTCGTACAGCCGTTTCGTTTACGAAAGTCTCGTTCGACGATGAAATCATATAAGTTACTATTACTATATCGCAAGAAGACTCTCCGTACGGGGATTCGAAGCTTCGACCTCGTGTGTCAAAGGCCAGCACTCCTACCACTCGGTCACTGCCTTGACTTGAGAATAGTTTATTGTCATTTATAATATATACATGCTATGTACAATATTGGTCTCTTATATCCTCAATACAATTGCCAGCCATTGGTTGCCTGTCTAATTTGAACAACGTTTATTCAACATTTGTTTAAACTTAATGCAATCGCAGTGTTTCCATGGAAAATGGAGGATCAAAGATTTTAGGTAATGCAAAATCTACATTGTTATTAACAATGTTGTTGGTTCGAAAAATGTAAAATTTACAGGCCACTAGTTGATTAGTTAATTTTACTATTTAGTAACAAATTGTTTTTTAACTTTCCGATAGGGAAAGTAATTGTAATGACCTCGAAAACTAAAAGTGTCAGATCGATGAAATTTTCACTTTTCTCGACGTTTGGCATCATCCTGACACGTTTTCAATGAAATGTGTGTGTGTGTGTGTGTGTGTGTTCGCGTGTATGTATGTACGTATGTGAGCATTTGTTGTGACACGGTTCCTCCTGAACAGCTGGACCGATTTGAATTTTTTTTTTTTCAAAAATTACATGTAGCCGTTGCGGAGAGCGGAAAGGAGTGTCAAGTTTAAAACACAATTCCTTCAATTGTTATTAACAATTTCAATTGTTCAAAACGTTGTATTACAAAAACCGTGCGAGATAGAGAAAAAAGTTTCCAATGAATGTTGTTCCCCACATGAAGATACATATTTTATGTTCCATGACTTTTTTCCATAATTGCACTAATTTACGAGATACCGCTTAATTAACAATTTTCATTGTTTATAACGCTATATTCCGAGAACGATGACAGATATGAGAAAAAGTATCAAACAAAAGTTGTTCCGCACGTGAAACTACATATTTCATGTCATATTACTTTTTTGCTACGCATTATATTTTACGAGATATCGATAAAAAATCGTAATAATCGATTGGTTGTTGAATTTGCGTTACTGATATGGGCCATTCTTTGTCAAACCGGCCACTCATTTTTTCGACCATCAGCGATTTCCTTCAAAACTTTTTCCCAGGTTCTGGGCATGGAAAAAACCATCCCTGATTTTTTTTAGAATTTTAGTACTCCTCTCTCTATTTTTGATAGGGGAATTTTGTTTTTTCACTAAAACAACGAATAACTCCGGTTCTATGCGTCACAAAAAAAAAGTTCAAAACAAAAAGGTGCGTCCTTTTTCTGAGCATCAACATAAAAATAACGTCACATATGGGAAGCCAGTGCCAACCCCAATTTAGCGATAACAAAAACTAAAATATTTTCTGTCAACCTTTCGGACGCTCTCGATTTTTAAAATTTTTTTATATGTTTTGTGTTGAGGTTTCAAGAGGTCACACAAACATTTTCATCGTGGGACCTCGAAATTTGAATGCAATACGTTATTTTTTCCCCTATCGAATCTAATTAAATTGAATATTTCAACATTTTCACCTTAATCTAAGCACAGAAGTCAATTCTTACTAATAACCGTTTTTGTAGAGCGTAATGAGCACTACAAAAAATATTCAATAACATTTTCCCGTATCTAGCTTCAAATCGGAGATATGCATTGAAAATCCTTCTTCAAATTGAGTTATTCATCACTTCAATCAGAATCTTGCGTGAATCGAGTATGATAGAAGTTTTTAAAGTAAAAACCTTTCTTGGGGGATGAAATACGATGAAAAAGTGGTTTGTACACAAGTTTTTACATTTTATTCCATGCCTTGCAATTACCTGAATATCCATGTCAGACATTTCCCCATTCGTTTAATATCAAAAGACTAACATTTTCATAACTTGCAATTCTTGAATAACGCGCTGGAAAATTCATCGCTTCATAGAAACGCAGTAGATTGCTCCTTTCAGTATGCGTAGAGGCACCATAACCTCGAACTTATCGGAATCAATTGCGATATTAAGTTGGAAGTGTTCAGCTAATAGTGTATACTCAATCTAATAATTCCAGTTTATACTCTTAGAAAATTACTATGGTGTTCCGCGACAGATGTTGTAATCCCCTGCAATTGAAGGATCATTTGATAAAAAAGGCACTACGCCTAGCCTCCAAGGCTTTCACCACCCAAATTCCCACTTTGAAGGGAAAGAAAATTTGTACATCTTGTCGACAGACATTGAGTGGAATCCCGACCAGACTCTAGAGACAAATTGTGGTGGAAGACTTCGATGAAGCAAATATTCAGGAGAATGTGGATTCCACAGGTGTCTCTGCAGGTGAGTAAAAATGTGCAATATGCTTCAATCCACTGTTAGCAATTTTCTGAATATTCGAGCATAGCTTCGTTAAAATTTTCAAGATTTCAAAACTTAATTCAATTTAAGGTCGAATCAGGCGTTGAATCTCATTTTGAGCTTGAAAATCAGAACAATTGAATTTTCCAGGTAATCACTTATCACTAAAAATTCAATGACATCACTAATTTCCAAGCTTGATGTCAAAATTAAGCCTTATTTTCTATTGATTTCATATTGAATTTTCAGTGGATTAAAAATTGAAAAAAAGTGTCACCTGAGTTTTCAGTTGAATTTTTCATGAGTAATGAATTCAAGGGAAATGATATCAAAATACTCAACGCTTTTCATTGTCATACCGACTTCAACATTGGAATTTTATTGACAATCAATGTAAATTGAATTTTAATTGAAAACTAGAAGAAAATTTCCTGTGAAAGGGTAATTGTTAGAAATTTCAACTTTCACCAACCTGGTGAGGAAATGCTCAATCAATTGCGAGAAAGATTTTCACAAGCTGGCACCACTAGATCACAAAAGCAGTTGATTTTCTCCGTAGTTCCAAAGTCCTGGAGTGTCAGAAGGACCAGTGAGTTTTTCGGTGCTACTCGATGGATCATAAAACAAGTAAAGAAGGATCCTAACAATTCCAGGGCCACGTGTAAGGAAAAAAATGAATGAGGAAACAGTTGAGAGTATCAGGGATTTTTATGTGCACGACTCGAACAGCAAGTTGTTGGGCGGTACTAAAGACTTCGTCTCTGTGAAGCAACCTGATGGGTCCAGACTACATCTACAAAAGCGTTTTTTGTACTGTAATTTGAGAGATTTACATCGGTTGTATTGTGCAGAGCCTTCCAATTCGAAAATGAGGTACTCAGCTTTTGCGAAATTAAGACCAGAGCAGTGTATTTTGGCAGGACAACCCGGGACTCACTGCGTTGGATGAACAGAATCGAGTTTGTGTGAGGCGATTTTCTTTTTCTTTAAAATGTGAGTTTTTTCCTAAGAAGTCAACACGTCAATCGAGGAAACGAAAACGAAGTAATTAATGATTAAAAAACGATTTCGTTAATGATTGTTTAAGATAGAAAGATTTAAAAAATTGAGTTACTTTTTCAGTTGACATCCAAAATAAAGCTACCATAGGAAGTTGGCAGCTGTTGATCATTTACTCACATAACCATGAAAATACTCTGTGCGAAGAACGAATTTTTGTTCTAAATATCGCTATCATACTCAATTTACGGAATTTACGGGAAAATGTTATTGAATATTTTTTGTAGTGCTCATTACGCTCTACAAAAACGGTTTTTAGTAAGAATTGGCTTCTGTGCGTAGATTAAGGTGAAAATGTTGAAATATTCAACTTAATTAGATTCGATAGGGGAAAAAATAACGTATTGCATTCAAATTTCGAGGTCCCACGCTGAAAATTTTTTTGTGACCTCTTGAAACCTAAACACAAACCATATAAAAAAAATAAAAAAATCGAGAGCGTCCGAAAGGTTGAAAGAAAATATTTTAGTTTTTGTTATCGCTAAATTGGGGTTGGCACTGGCTTCCCATATGTGACGTTATTTTTATGTTGATGCTCAGAAAAAGGACGTACTTTTTTGTCTTGAACTTTTTTTTTGTGACGCATAGAACCGGAGTAATTCGTTGTTTTAGTGAAAAAATAAGATTCCCCTATAAAAAATAGAGAGAGGAGTACTAAAATTCTAAAAAAAATCAGGGATGGTTTTTTCCATGCCCAGAAGCTGGGAAAAAAATTTGAAGGAAATCGCTGCTGGTCGAAAAAATGGGTGGCCGGTTTGACAAAGAATGCTCCATATACAACTTGACTTCATACATATATCGTCAGACACACACAAACACACACCCACTATTGCGAAGTTATAGATGCGACCCGTCGAGGGTCACACTCACATCCCATTTATTTTTGTTCACATGACCAACATTGCGGATGATATCAGTGATTACTATCTTCCTAAAAGAATGTGTTTTACGATAGTTTTTTTCCCTAAGGAACAAGCCTTTTCCCCAATCCGTCTGCATTATTGGATAACAGTAATTACCTGTCGGGGTACATCACATGTGGCTGTCCAGCGGAAACCAGCCCTTATGGCCGATATCGAGTTATGCATATCGGCATATTATTTCTGATGAGATTCCCCCTATTTTGGGACGAATTGAACCCCCTCAAGTTGAAAATTTGCAAGGTTATAAGCATTTGAAGAGAATAATGCAACAACTACTGTTTTGAGAAAAATGGAATGAAAATTTCACATCGCGATTGCCAGAGTTGTACTTGGCAGTTAGAAGGATTATAGTGTTAATCGATTGAGCGCATTATGATAATGGAGAAAACCTTGGTTGGTCCTTACCATACGAAGTCATGTCGTATTTCAGTGGTGGAGTGATATAAGGGAATAAGGTCAATTTTCCTATAAACCCACTTTTCAATAATATCTCGGAATTGATCAATATTTCGAAGTTCGTGTACAGACCGTTTTGATAGGGAACAATGAGATCTACCAAAAAGGTGGTTATAAAAATTTCAAGATATATTCAAAATCGATTTTTGACATATATTCAAAAACCTATAGTAAAGTCAAATTGCCCTCAACTCATTTTACCACTTCCGAGACCACTTCGCTACTGATTTAATGTACTACGAACAGACAATCAAGCAATTCTGAGTCGGGCAGCTAATAAATTACATAATCACACTAATAATGGAGATTTTTATTCCTGCGATAGGGTAAAGATACTGTATACAACCATAGTTACAATTATGATGGTTTGGCGCTTAGTGACAGTAGTGTACAGATTTTCCGCTGGGCGCTTTGAACGGGTTTACCATCAGAAATATCGATTATGCATCAATATCATATCGATTATGCATCTATGTCATATCGATTATGCATCGATGCTATATCGATATGGATTACTGGGTGTGATATTGTGTCAAGCCACAAGCAATGATCGATATACATGAATTAATTGCTCGAATAATTATGTCATCTGCTATTGTATATGAATTTTGAAAGGGAATTCCTTCATATCGATTTTCTTAAGTGAAACTCAGGGTCATCGCATATGATTGAGTGCCTGCAATATCAGACAATCCGTATTAGTACTCGTCATAACCTTTCAAATAAGTAAATCTGCACAATAACTATGAAAAGTTCATTTATTTTTAGCGGCCGGCCATAAGGGCTGGTTTCCCTTGTGTGTCTTAAAAGGAAAATCATTTATTTATAGTTGGGATATGAGGATGCCATATGGCTCATTTGACGTGGGAAAGGTTCTAGATTAATTAAAAAAAAAAAATGGATAATTCGGTCCCGTTTCACTGAAAGTCACATATCTCGAAAACTAAAACCGGCCAAAAGGGCTGGTTTCATCTGGACGCCCACATATAGTGTTTTTTTTTACTGACGTCTGAGGAATTACTCGGACTGAAATAGTCGAAATAGTGGAATCTAGCGCATTCTTTTTTATTTGAACTACTCGACTGTTTTATTGGTGAACCAGGGTTCTTCCGTTTCGTCTTATACTATCACGTAAAAAGTTTTCATTAACATCAACGAAATCCAATTTTATGACTTTTTGCATTTTTTAATTTCCCGATTTTTCGGACGGTAGCGTAATGCCCTCTGTTTTTACATTAACAGTATCATACCCTAGGTGGTATGATGATTATATTCAATTAAGGTGAATTTGTTCGAAATTAATTAGAATTTAATTATGGGAAAAAGCCTTTCGGCATAAAAAACCCAGATTTATTTGAACTTTGTACACTGACTTAGATGGTAATCAAAATAACGAAGCACACAAATAGATTTCTTAAAATTAAAATTATTTACATACGTTTTTAACGGGGTTTGTTATCGTGGCTTCTGTGCTACGCGGAGACACGAAATCGTTGGATTTTGTGACGATGTTGGTTTTTGTTTTGTTGTTGGTTGTTTTCAGTTTTAGTTGTTGTTTGTTTGGAATTTTGTTGTTATTCAGTTGTGTCTCCGTTTAGGAGTGAATTCGAATTATGGTTTGTTGGGTTTTATCGGTTTTAATCGTTATTCTTAGATATTTGTGTTCCTGAAATAAGGAAATCGCTGTTGGGCTTGCACGTGTGTGCACTAGAATGACCGTTGGGCCTTCGTTTGATATAGTTGCTGCGCTGGCCGTCAGCGCGCGCTCTAGTCGGCCAGCATGGAATTAGAAAATGTGAAAATTGACCTAAGACGAAGCTTTCATTCGGAAGCAAAAAGGACTAAATTCTGAGAATAAAATCTGAAAAAATTGTCAGTTATTGGTATTAGATACATATAACTGTGGGCGTAATTGCAGTGAAATTTGTCCGTAAGTTTCTTAGAAATCGATTTTTTTGCTTCCGCATGAAAGCATTACAGTCGTTCCATTTTCACTTTTGCTAATTTTGCTTGTAAACGATATATAATGGTTCGAAAATCTTCACTTACAAAATTTAACATACACAAGCAGGCGGTCCTAGGACCCCCCCCCCCCCTTTCGAATGTGTTAACTCTGTACCGATTCCTTTTATCTCCACAAATGAAATTGGTGGTAAGCTTCCGAATGGTCCGACTGAATACAAAATGAAAAGTTCCAGTGTTGAAAAATCTGTTTCCAATTCCGCCCTCACAGACCACCATTTTCTCTTTCGTTCACATACATGAACGGGCAGACACATACATATACACATACACACACACATACACAGTTGAATTTAATATCATCAATTTCATTTTTTTGTGAGGACTTTTGGGTAATTATGCAATTTACTAAACTGATGATACATTATATTGATTTTATAATGTTTCGTTACTTTATTTTACAATTTTCTTTACGCTCGAGTTCAATTTACAACCATTTACACAATGGAACTTTTTATTTCTTATTCAAAATTATCTGATGATTTGTTGAATGATTATTTTTAATCAATGGTCCAATGTGCAATTCAATTCATTCATTCACGTAGATCTCGTTGAGACGCACATTTTGAAAAAAAAAACATCGGTTGAATAGCGTTCATAACCGTAATAAAAGGGATATCTGTTCTAAATGTTAAGCCTTTAACTTAATTTTTGCGGATATTAGCGCGCGAATAAACACAAAAAGTAAAACCGAAGTGAAAAATTAAAAAACAAGATATGTCTTATTACCCAACGCCATTGACTCAATGTTTTTCAACCATTCCCCTAGTAGAAATGCTGCCTCGTGGAAGTCTTGGTTAGAGGTCGATGTTCGACCCTTCGAGCTCGAAACTAGTTTGACAATTGAGTTTGAAACGGGCGCGATTTTGACTCGCATTTGCCCCGCATTGATCTAGCGTAGCGAGCTCGCGCAGTATCGCCGTAGCGAGGATGTAGTTCGAATTGGTATTGCGGTTGACAATTATTAAATGGGTTTTAAAAAAATGACAGTTAGTTTTCGTTCATATATTCCCAGTTATTATTACATAAAAATTATTATTTCATATCAGTTATTATTATACTTTAAACTGCACGAAAATAGAATGGAAATAAAAAACTATCGTTTAAATTCAAAATCAAATTTGTCTATGCGTTAAGAACTGTCATCCGAGCCCATGTCGAAATCAATGTCGGACTCAGTATCTACGCACGAATCTGAGTCTAAATTTGAAATTGACTCAATGTCTAAGTTTTGTGGCCCATTGGTAACATCTGTATCACAATCCATCGGCAAATCCTGTGTTGTTTTTCCACGTTCCTGAGTTTCCGCTTGTTGTACCAGTCTACTGAATTGCCAATTAGGGCAGTACCAATGGCTCATGTAATCTTGTTACTTCCTTTGTCTCTGTGATGAGCCATAACTGCTTCTATGGAAGGAAAATTGATTTTTTTTAAATTAATAGCAATCCATTAGTATTGTTTATTCATCTTGTACGTAATACATCATGCAAGAGAGGAATCAAAAATATAGAAACAAGTATTTGCTCTATAATGGTTTGGATGTATAATTTCAAACATTCATTATACCGTTTGAACGAAAACCAAAATAAACGCATTATAATTACATAGATTAATCTAATTAACTAGTTCAATCATTGCTTTTAATCGCTTTTAAATTATCCCAAATTTGTTGTTCTAAGTTGATATGCGTCCTTACCTTTTATACATACCATGAACGTGGGGCATTCTTTCTCCAGAACAAACTTGGTGGGCATCTTGCTTTTTATCGAAGACAAAGTCAGCCATCAATGTAAAATTTATGCATTGTTTCACTGATTATATAGATAGTGTGTAAATATAAAAAGTGAGAACCTAGCGAGAAAATATAATGTTTAGAGTATGCGTATATTTTGAAGGAAAAATCGCGCCAATCGACCTAGCAAACAATTCAAGAAAGTGGGAAAAATCACAGACTTTATCGTGAAAAAACTGTATGAAACAATTGAAACTGAAATTGACAGCACATAATCCAGCCGATAACTATCAGATTCACCCATAACTAGAGAAACATCTTACCGTCTGATGAAACTTGAACATTTTGGGTACCTCGCGGGTTTCCCTGAAGACGTTGAGGGACATCAAACATTGACTCAGCAGGGCATTCATGTTTGACTGAAGATAAATTATTTGGGAGACATAAGCTGTGTTCTTGAATATCCTCAAATGGCGAGCAGAATGATGGACTGTTATTCAATGGAACTGACGATGATATTCCTGGTGACACAGAGACTTCCTTCGGCGTGAGCTTTCTGGATTTCTTCAAACCTTTTAGATGAAAGATACAATGATGGATAATATAATTAGTAAAAAAATCTGCTACGCAATATATTCTAATTTTCATATATACATGGAACGTAAGAAAGGCCCTTTTAGTTTTTTGGACAATTCCGTTAAGGAATTCGTTCTTTCTGCCTCCAATCCTAAACTCTGTCCCATCTTCTTCCTTTGCTCCATCAAAGATTGAGACTGAATCGTCTTCTCTAGTTCATCAGCCTTCTTCGGCCAATTGTATTCACTGTGTGATGAAAATACATATTTGGTATTCTTCACCAATTCCTTATTTTTGGTCTCAGCCCCTTTATAAGTACCTGTAAAATAATTTAAAATATATAATGCCTTGTTTCTACTGTAATTGTGTGTTCAATCTACACCTAAAGAATTCAATCCACTATTCATTTTTGGTACATGATACTAACTTGATTGTCCACTAATTTTCACGGAATAAAGTTTCCACGTAGGATCAGCCGGTTTTTGCATTGTCACCATTTTGCGAACACCTGTGTCGGGAGCTGATGGGAATGGACATTTAAGTAATTTCTTTTCTCTATCATATGAAATCCATATACGTGGAAATCCACTTCTGGAGTCTTTCTGCCCTGGATCCTAAATTTCACCAGTTGAAAGGGTTTAACAACCGGTTTTAGTAACCGATCCACCTGTAAAATATTGATTTATAAAATATATCATATGGTGGGGTGAAATCGGCCGATATAAATAATTACAATTGTTAACCAGTAATGTCTTGAGCTATGAAAGTTATGAAAAAAAGTCATCAGGCATTACATCTGTATTTTCGTACAAAGTATAACTTTCATTACACAATTTCTCCTATCTCGAACCATTCTCGCCATAGAGAATTGTAAGTAATTGAAACTGAATAACAATTGAAGGAAACGTTTTTCAAGATTGACACTTCTTTCCTGAACTTCTTCCTGAATATCAGTGAGAGGTTATTCTTGGTCGAAAGTACCAACCCCTCATTTGAAATTTGTCAGAATGATGTAAAACGTCGAGAGAAGTGTAAATTAGGAAGTTAAAAACTCTTTAAAACTGCGGACTTTAGAAAGTAGAAAATTTTCGGTTCAATTTGGATCCTAGGTTGTTGTGGGACCAGCGGGGACAGGGGTCTTGGGCGAATAGTTTTTATACTACGTCGGGGCAATAAAAATGGGTCGACAGGCAGGAACCGACAGGCTCGTCTCGGGGAATTCCCCAAGAAGCCACGCGAGAAAAATAACAATAGTGGGGAGCTTCCCAAACGAAATTTTTGTTCAATTTTCATACTCATTACAACAAAAACCAAGTTATATGTTAAATCTGCTATCACTGATAATCCACTGATAATCATTCGGCAAGTTACTATCCGATGCTACGATGATATTTATATGCCGATTTATTTTCCTTCTTATTTACAGTGAATATATAATACAAATACCTACTTGAAAAAATGGTGGTCCAAACGATGATGTACACTCAAAACACACTGATCTGAACTAATGAGTCTTGGAGAATTAGACAAATTATTGCCACTTCTCTTGAATCAAACACGCCGTACGCACAATCACAAAAGGTATGCGGCACTATTCAAACTGCAGTGGACTGGCGCACCTCCGCTAAATAATTTTTGAAACCCTGTAGGTAATACAGATTAGATGTCTCCGCGCAGTTGATAAAAAGAGGCACCGTTCACATACCTCATAGCCAGTGTGTCCTTTAGTACCTTTCAAAAATGCTCGCGCTGGCGTATCTGCTATAAAACATTGGATCTGAACGACGAAAAACCTGTCTCTTATGATAGTTCCTCCTTGTTGCAACTGATTCAACTCGTTGATGAATTGTTTCGTATATAAATCACAATGTTTGGGCTTTGAACTGCCACAATACAGTCCTGCCGCAAATGGCTCATATCGCGCCGAATCGGAATACACTTTACACAAAATGGGCCAAATATGTTTGAAACTCGATCTTGATAATGATAGACCATCACAATGAAACTGTAACGTCAGAATATTTTCTTGATGAGCAGCAACATTTACACATGCTTTTAGTCCTTGTCCAATTCCCAGATATGTGAACTTCCCCATTGTGGTATCGCCATCTTCCATATTTTCAATAACATATGCAGCTCCTGAAGTTTTTAAGAATGTTTTTGATGACGCTGGTAAATGTGGGAGTAATCTCATTCGTAATATCGATAGAAGAGGGTCTAAATGACTGTGAGGAATTTTATATTGTATTGATCATACCGGTAATAGTTTCACTTCCACTTCAGCACCCTGGTCATGATTAATATTATGGTCGCCATTAACCTCATCTATATCCATATTTTCCCCGTCCGAATTCTCATCGTCGTTGTTACTTCCATCCAGTTCTTCAGTGGTGGTACTTTCATCCAGTTCTCCATCGGTAGTATTTGTATCTATTACAGTGCCATTGAATGAACTTCCACTTTCTGCATCACTATTGTCCTCAATGTCAATGTGATTTATCGCAAATTGCTCATTTATTCTTACTTCAGAGTTAATATCCATAGGTACTGCGCAATGAACAAGTAAATTAGCCATGATCTTTTTATATGAGGCATTAGCTTTAGCCGTTATTCTCCGGTTTAATTTTTTTGCATCTATGATGTATCAAATAAGTGCCTCCTTTGATGAAATTGACGAAATACTATTGACCTTTTATTCAATTTTATATTAAATTGAAAGAAACTTCACAATAGTATCACTGTACTGTTAACAAACGAATGACTTGGCAGAAACTTAACAAATTCTTCAAACTGTTGTAATTCAAACCAAGCTGACACATTGATACGGTAACGAAGTTAGTTTCATCTCGATCCAGGCTCAATTTGACCTAACCTTACGGGTGTCCTACTAACTTCCGCGATGGCTAATTTTTGGAGCTCTGCATAGGCTCAGGTAATGTCGTAAAAATGACCTTTTATTGCTGAGGGTCACCCAGCCGACACCCGAAGTCGGAAGCACGTTGCTCGTCGAGACTTGATAAATCGACTTAAAACTGAGATTCCTACCTCGACCGATCGAGCCGAATTTCTACTAGGGATTACAGTATTTTTTCAAGTATTTTTAGCCATTAAAAAGCTTGTTATTAGGTGGGATTTCACTTAATTCTAGGTAAAAATTATTAGTTTAAATATCTTGCGAATTATTAGAATGTATAACAAAGTTAGAATGTATAAAAATTTGTAACGGTAATATTTTTGTCGTTTTTACGCACTTAGAAATCACTTTTTCGCCCTTAGAACCTCGAGCGCCGAACGCCAAAGTGCCCCCCGGCCACTGGGACAGACCGCGCTGTTGAACCTAGCTGAAAATGTTCGTCTTTAAAAAAGCTAGCAATTTCATCTAGTAATATTTCCGCATAACTATGAAGGCTGACGAGATAAACACACGTTATGCCGAGAGAATCGCCCGAACTAACTTTTCATGGACTTTCAAACGGGAGTTACCCCCTTACAACATTGACATATCGCAGTTTGCCATGGCCCAGTATTTCAAGCATTTTCTAACGCATATTTTTGGTATGTCACTTTCGTCACTATGGTTAATACCTATCAAGAAATTAATTGTACCGATCCAGCCCGGCTCATCGTGTGAGCACTATGGGGCGCGCGAACTCGACTCGGTCAAGGTTCGGAGGACTATCCGCTTGAAATTCTTCATGGGTGTTAACGATAGCGATGAATGTTGCATATCAAAAAGATTCGTTAGAAAATGCTTAGAATATTGGACCATGGCAAAATGTGATATGTCAGTGTTGTAAGGGCGTAAGTCCCGTTTCGAGCTGCATGAGAAACGAATTTCCGCGATTTTCTCGACGTAACATACGTTCATCTCGTCAGCCTTCATTTCTACGCTGAGAAAGCAGCTGTTAGGCTAGTTAGACTGCAACGCGGATTGCACCCGCGCGCTTCGAGGGGCTCTCACGCGGTAAATATGGGAGATAGATAAACGGGCTAGAAAACCACATATATGTATTCTTACATAAGTAACATGTTTCATTAACAATACTTTGCCGTAACTTCCACCGTGCCCCCGACAGCCTGTTATAAACAATCGAATTATTATCAACAAACATACCTGACCACATTCCCCAATAATTGATGCTAGATTCGTGTTCAGCGCTCTCGAAAACAAAGTCCAAAGATAAAATCGACTCGCCCTGAAAAAATTAACCTTGATTACGGAAACAGGCACAGCCTATGGACTATATAAAAAATTTATGTTGCGCTAAGTAAAACCTCATGGCGGTTTTAACTAATGTCTAAGTTCGAAAAAAAGTGGGTTTAATAATTTGGTGGCCTTGAGCGAGTGGACTGTACAATTAAATTCATGTATAATTTTCTGGGCCATTTGCACTTTATTTCTTCACTAATAAAGTGCAATCTGTTGTTCATAAGAAATTAACAGTCACGTCAAATCGTTCACAATGCACGTTGTTCAATTCTCAAGTCAATTGTTCAATATACAATGTTCACAGTGGGCGCGATATTCGTGTATGATACAAAAAATACACTCGCGACTGGGGAATATTACCAACAAAATGATTGTTAATAAAAAACTGGGCGAAATCGACACGTCGTGCACCTTGAGTATGCACTGGGTGAACAATTGGGTAGTACCTTGGTAGACATTGAAAACTGGGTGAATCACTTGGAACGTGCAAACGAAATGAACGAGGCAAATCTGTCGCGTGCGAAAAGCCGGTGAGTTTTTCAAAATGTAGACCCGGGAAGTGCTGCCATCCACGGCAGAAAACGCAGCATCCGCAACAGGCTTGAAACAGTAAATCATATTTTAACAAATGAGCTAAGTTTCAATGAATAAATGGACTTGGTTCAATTTAACCCATGCTTCCTAGAGTTAGCAAATCAATTTCAACATTAATTGCTAGGTTAACGTGACAAGTGGTCAGTCGCTCTCACATCGTATACTTCGCACCGGCTACCAAAGTTTGATTATTCTAATAAATCAGATTCCAACAGATTGGTGTTTCAATGGATTGCAAGCGAGACAACTTCATAGCGGAATAAGTAGTTCTTTTACCTGGTAATAGTGTTGCAGTGATCCCAGACGACGCAAGGCTATTTCATGTTGTGATCGAAGTGTTGTTAGAAGCAGCCTAGTAAGGAACGTTTTGCTAGTTCCTCTCGGCGTACCCAAAAAAAAGATGCCTCCAATTTCATCATTCACAGTTTGCAGGATTCCATCATAAACGGTCCTTTCCTCCAGCGTCAGCCTGGGAATATTCGTTTGCCCATATAACATCAGATCGCCAGTGTCGTGTTTCCGCTCCGGGCATAGAGCCGCGTCGCAAGAAGAAAGAGCAGCATGATTTGGGTCAGACATCCCCAATTGACTGAGCACTTTATTCACAATTTCTAGATACTTGTCCTCAATGGCAATACGCCATTGATTATTCAATGATTTGTTGATTATTTCTTCCGTGAATTCTAAGTCCATATTGTGATGCCTTACACGTATTCTATATAAAATATGCTACGTCATGTGCACTTTATATCTTCCTCATAGTTCTGTTGAAGATGACGGGAAGTAAATCTTCCATATAATGGCGAATCAAGTACGAATTTGATCCGCATGGGCCGTGTTGCAGGCATCGGCAAGGCGTATTTCCCTCTGTTGGTCGTTGCCTAACAAATACAAAGCTTGACTGGCGCTACGGAATTTAGCATGCGAAACTCCATCTGCGATTTTCAATTGCTGGAAAGACGTACGACGAGGTACATTCACCAACAGTAGTCGGAGGAAGAAACATACATCCTAATTGGGATGTCCAGTGTAGAGCCTGCCAATCGTTTCTCGAAATATGCCAGGTTGGCCATCAACGGACTTTGCACGTTTGCATCATGCGAATTCTTTTTTAGATAAACGGGATGTGAGTCTAACCCTCTACGGGCCAAACGAATAACTTCCCGATCGTTGCCCCGTATATGTTATATCCAAAATTTCGGTTCATGTCGCAAATCATGGGCTTTCTACACTTTTGAAAATTCCCAAATATTAGAAAGGTTTATAACTCTTAGTATATAGTAGTGAGATAAACTATGCAATTTGTTAATAACAATTAATTATTAGTGTTGGCGAAAAAAGTCATGGAGCATCAAATGTGTATTTTTGTGTGTGGAACGACTTGCATTCGACCCTTTGTTTCGTATCTCGAACGGTTCTTGCGATTGAGCGATTTAAACAATTGAATTTATTGATGACAAATAACTATCGATGTTAGAAAAAAAATTTGTATAACATTGTACAACGTTAAATATGTATTTTTGTGTGTGGACCAACTTTCATTGACTAATTTGTTTCGTATCTTTAACCTTTTTCACCTTGCAGCGATATAAACAATCCATTTTGTTAATAACAATTAACTATGGGCGTTAGCAAAATAAGTCATAAAACATCAAATGTGTATTTTTACGTGTGGAACGACCTTCATTGCGCACTTTTGCCGTATTTCCAACCGTTCTTGTTATAGAGCGATCTAAACAATTGAATTTGTTAATAACAATTAACAATCGATGTTAGCAAAAAAAGTTATACAATATCAAATATGTATTTTTGTGTGTGGAACAAATTTCATTACTAATTTGTTTTGTATCTTTAACCGTTCTCACGATACTGCGATAAAAACAATTCAATTTGTTAGTAACTAAAAAACCGATGGGTCGATTATGTTTAATATCTAATCCGGTCTAAGTTAGACGGAATCCTATCGAGTGAGTGTAAGAAAACACAAATCGGATAATGTGTTGTAGAGACAAAATTTTGCTCACATACGCACACACACACAGACAAAGTGACGGGGCTTACAGTATTTGTTTTGAGTCGGTGTCGTGCGGACGCATTTCTACCGCTCCCTACGAATTACAAATTTCAAACGTACCGTGCTTCTAGTACATTGAAATTTTAAATCGCGTAAAAGTTTTGGCACAAAAGTGTCAAATCGAAAAAACCTCAAAATTCCCTTGGCTCCCAAAAGGAAAGCCAAAACGAGTCCTCCGATGGAAGACCCAAAAAAAAAACAAAAAAAACCGTTATGAAACGGTCAAACAGCGCGAGCTCTGAACCAGCCCGCCCCAACAATCCTCCGAACTCTTCTGATGGGCCTCAAGACGCTCAAAAAAAAACCTCAGTGCCTCCAATCATCGTTGAAAACGACAAATTGGAGACCAAAAAGTTAATAAATTTCCTGCAAGTCAATGCCTCGGATAAAAACTTCAGGATGAAGTTTAATGGAAGTACCACGATCGTCCACCTACAAACGACCGACGATTACAACAAAATCGCAAGGATCCTGATAAGGCAAAACCTTAATTTTTTCACCTACGGCCTTAAAAGTGAAAGACCGAAGAAATTTATTTTGAAAGGGCTTCCCAGCAGTTTCTCGGAAGCCGAAATTCAAGCCGAATTATCAAATCAAGGCATTAACGTACTTTCCGTTCGCCAGTTCGTGAAAGTAAATAAAGACGGAAATATTAAAGAAAACAGGCCTCTCCCGATCTTCGCAATCATGGTTGGCCCTGAAGTAACCTTGAGCAGCTTTGCTGCTATTAAAACTATTTTCTATCACACATACAAGATAGAAAAATTTGTGAAATCCGAGCAACCGACCCAGTGTTTCAGGTGCCAACGGTTCGGCCATGCAAGCCAACACTGCAACCTGAACCCCAGATGTGTAAAGTGTGCGTCAAATCATGACGTCAAAGCCTGCACTTCGAAAACTCTCAAGTGCACGAACTGCGGACTAGCCCACACGGCCAGCTATAGAGAGTGTTCCATGCGCCTAAAATTCATGGAAACTCAGAAAAAACGAGCTCAATCGGCCAGGCCCAGCATAGCGCCACTGGAATTGCCCACTACACCTCACTCGGCCACGATCCAGAATCTGGAAAGGAACATCCAGTCCCTGCAGTCTCCTGCAGTCCCAGTGCCAACTCCGAGTTCTACTGCCAACACGTCCAGGCCCACCTACGCTTCCTTCTTCCCGACGGTGGAAACCTCGAGAAGGAATCTTATTGCACCCACTGCTGAACCTAGGACCATCCCAATGGAAACACATGTTCCCGAATCTCATTTAAGTAGAACTATAAACTATGTAATTACAGCAAAGCAAGTCCTTGACGAGCTAACAACCCTTAGAATTCCCGAAATCCTTTCAGAGCTAAAAGAGATGAGCTCTAAACTCCAAACAGCCCTTACACCAATTGATAGGATCACAATCATCGCATCCTATGTCCACCTGTTCTTACCCTCCTCAAACACACCTACGATTCCCTAGCAAACATAACCAACATATTAGCAATTAATATTTTTGCGCTCAAGCCTAATCTGGACGAGTTATTACACATCGTCCACAGAAATAACATCAAAATTTGTTTGATTTCAGAGACTAAGTTAAACAGCAAAACGAAGAAAATTAACTTCCCAGACTTCTCGCTGATCAGGGAAGACAGAACGGCCAAAGCAGGTGGTGGTGTTGCCGTGGCGATCCACAAAACCTTGTCACATAGAACTCTTCCGCATGATCTCCTGTCGCTCACCGAATACGTGGGAGTAGAGGTCCAAGTAAACAATAAAAAAACGAAGATCTACTCGATCTACAATCCACCGGATGTCTCAATAGATACAAACCTATTGAGGCACCTATTTTCCGATAGTACTCCAACAATTATTGTTGGAGACTTCAATGCGAAGGACACTGCTTGGACCTCTGCTAGGCCAAACGGATCAGGTAAGATTCTCTCAAATTTTTTGACGGAACAAAAAATTAATCTGCTCTTTCCAGACGTTCCTACACACTACCCTCATAATTCAAACACTCCTAGTACTATTGACCTTTTATTAACAAACAACATCTCTATCATTAATAATTTCACCACACTTTCCGAATCTCCATCCGATCACCTACCATTGTTTTTCTCCCTATTTGGCCGACCGACCTCACCAGAATCATCAAAAATTTTAAACTACGCGAAAACCGACTGGAATAAATTCAAGGATACCTTAAATGATGAGATTTCTACACCAAACCCTACTTGTAACAACACTGAAGCAATAGATCAACACATAACACATTTCACCCAAGTCATTCAAACAGCCCTGGATTCCTCCACTCCCAAACGCTCAACCAAATCCACCCACACTCCTATCCCACCCGAAATAGCCTCATTAATAAAGCTAAAAAATTACATTAGGTCAAGATGGCAAAAAACCCGAAATCGCTACCTTAAATCCGAACTCAATTAGCTGATAAAAGAAATCAGACTTAAATTAACCGAATGGAAACAATCATCTTGGGACAACAAACTCAGAAACATAAACTTAAAAGATCACTCTATTTGGCGCGTAGCAAAATATTTTAATAATACCGGTAAACGAAAAATCCCCACACTAAAGTCAAACAACACACTCCACACAGAAGACCACGACAAGGCAAATGCACTCTGCAGACACTACGCACAAATACACGAAATATCGGCCTCCCGAGGCAACAAATCCTTTGAACAACAAGTCACAGGTCATGTGAGAAAGACTATCCTCAAAGCCCCTATCGAAACTCCCATAAAATTCCTCACGAATCCCCGTGAAATCACTTCCGCTATCAAAAAACTAAAAAATAAATCTGCCCCGGGTGTGGATAATATTCCCAATATAGCACTAAAAAACCTCCGAATTAAAGCAATAAGTTTACTAACAAAGATATACAATGCATGCCTCCTCAGACAATATTTCCCGGAACTCTGGAAAGGAGCGGTGGTCATTCCGATTCTAAAGCCCGGTAAGCCTCCTTCGCATCCGGTGAGCTATAGGCCTATCAGCCTTCTACCGGTATTGGCTAAACTCTTTGAGCGAATAATTTTAGCTCGTCTCAAAAAACCCATAGAAGAGTTACAACTAATGCCTATCAATCAATTTGGTTTTCGATCAGAACACTCGACCTGCCACCAGCTGGTTAGAATTACGAATGATATAAAATCCGCGAAAGACCGGAAAGAAGATACCGTTCTTCTTCTCCTGGACAGCGAGAAGGCCTTTGATTCTGTTTGGCCCACAGGCCTTATATACAAACTCGAAGGATTAAATGTCCCTAAATATCTATGTAAAATTTTACTATCATATCTCTCAAATAGATATATCCGAGTTCGAGTCGAAACTTCGCTTTCGAATAAAATAGAAATTGTCGCGGGAGTCCCACAAGGGTCCATTCTCTCGCCTGTTTTATTCAACTTGTACATTGCTTCTGTTTTTAGTAGAATTCCGAGAAATGTATCCATTGCAGGCTATGCTGATGACATTGCCTTGTACTCAGCTAGCAAATCGATAAACAAAGCTATTAGAAGAATAGAAAATGCTGCTTCTCTCACAATCAGTGAATTAACGAAATGGAAAATTCAAGTGAATGCTGCTAAAACAGAAGCAATCTTATTTACTAGCTCCAAGGCCAAGCCGACCTTAACTATTCGTAGCGATAAGATCACACCAACCGACCCTGTAAAGTATTTAGGCTTACACATCGATTCCAAACTCCTGTGGAAAAAGCATATATCTGAAATCAAGGTCAAGACTAAAGTTATCCTAGTAAGATTGTATAATTTGCTAAAATCACCCGCGCTCAGTCAATCCCTCAAACTTACTCTCTACAAAGGGTTAATTAGGCCCATTATCACCTATGGTTGTCCTGCCTGGCACAATGCAGCGAAAATGCACTTGAGTCATCTTCAAGTGATTCAAAATAAATTCCTACGAATAATAGGAAATTTTAAAAGAAGAACGACTATTGTGGAAATACACGAAACGCTCGGCATGCCAACCATAGGCGAATTTATCGATAGAATAAATGAGACATTTAAATTTAAGCTACAATCCCATCCTAATCCCCAGCTCCAAAACATCAATATTGACATAAAATCGAATTGGTCCCGCTGACCACCTGTTTTGTCCCACCTTTCCATATATCCTTTTCTCTCCCGCCCCTCATGCACCCATTACTTATAAGGTTTTTTAGAAGTCATTTTTCCTTATATCGAGTCATCATGTAAATAATCACAAATATCTGCAATAATGAAAAATTAGGTTACACTTCTTTCAAATTAGATATAAAGCCAACGGCTGGTGATCTAGAACGTAGCACTTAAGATATTAATACTGTATATAGTATGTATATATGACAAATGTTAATAAACAATTTTCAAGTCAAGTCAAGTGACGGGGCTTTGGTGTGAGTATTTGTTTTGAGTCGGTGTCGTGCGGACGCATGTCTACCGCTCTCTACAAAATATAAATTCCAAACGTACCGAGCTTACAGTACAGTGAATTTATAAATCTTGTCAAAGTTTTGGCACTAAAGTGTCAAACTTCAAAAATCTCAAACTTCCTCTGGCTCCCAAAAGGAAAGCCAAAATGACTCCTCCTGTGGAAGACCCAAAAATAACTAAAAAAACCGTTATTAAACCGTCAACTAGTGCGAGCTGTAAACCCGTTCGCCTCAACAAACCTTCAAACACTCCTGTCGGGCCACAACAGGCTCAAAAACAAACATCAGTGCCTCCAATAGTTATTGAAAATGACAATTTGGAGACCAAAAAATTAATCAACTTCCTGCAAGTCAACGCCTCGGACAAAAACTTCAGGATGAAATTCAATGGTAGTACCACCATCGTCCATCTACAATCGACGGAGGATTATAATAAAATCGCAAGTATCCTGAAAAGGCAAAATTTACATTTTTACACCTTCGGTCTAAAAAGTGAGCGTCCGAAGAAATTTATCATAAAAGGTCTTCCCGCCAGTTTTACTGAGCAGGAGATTGAAGCGGAAATATCCAAACACGGCATAAAGGTATTATCAGTCCGGCAGTTTGTGAAAACAAACAAGGACGGAGACAGCAAAGAGAGTAGGCCACTACCGGTGTTTGCAATTACGGTTGGGCCTGATGTAACCTTGAGCAGCCTCGCGGCTATTAAAACCATTTTCTATCATACATTTAAGATAGAAAAATATATCAAAACCCAACAACCAACACAGTGCTACCGGTGCCAAAAATTTGGACACGCAAGTCAGCACTGTAATTTAAATCCCAGATGTGTGAAATGCGCAGGCAATCACGACATCAAAACCTGCACCAGTAACTCCCTGAAGTGCGCAAATTGTGGTCTAGCTCACACAGCGAGCTATCGTGAGTGCGCCTCACGAACGAAATTTGTGGAGACTCATGAAAAAAGAGTCCAACCACCAGCACCAAAAAAAAGCAGAGCGGGAACTGCCCGCTACCCCACACTCGGCTACGATGCAAAACCTGGAAAGCAACATCCATTTTCTCCAGTCTCCTCCAGTCCTCGAGCCTACGCCAATCTCTACTGCCACGAAGATGTCCAGGCCATCCTACGCTTCTTGTTTTCCAACGATGGAAACCTTAAGAACGAATGTTGACGCACCCACCGCTGAACCTAGGACCATTCCGATGGAGACTGACGATCCGCCATTACATTTATTTACAAGTAAAAACTTTATTAATACAGTGACACAAGTCCTTGATGACCTAAAATCCCTTAGAATTCTCGAAAACCTCTCAGAGATTAAGAACATGATCTCTAAAATCCAAAGAGCTGACACCCCCCTTGATAAAATCACAATCATCGCATCCTATGCATACCTGTTCGAATCCATTGCTGAACCACCCACGATCCTCCTACAAACATAATAAATATCTTAGCCATTAACATTTTTGCGCTCAAACTCAGTCTGATACCGGTACCCGCAAAACACTTTGAGCGAATAATTCTATTACGTCTCATAAAATCTATCAATGAGCTACACTTAATACCTACAAACCAATTCGGTTTCCGTTCAGAACACTCGACCCGCCACGAATTGGTCGGAATCAGAAATCCAAATAGATATATTCAAGTTAGAGTCAAATCACTACTTTCCGTTAAAACTCAAATTGTCGCGGGAGTCCCGCAAGGGGATATCCTCTCCCGTGTACTATTCAACCTATACTTCGCTTCTGTTTTTAACAGAATACCTAGAAATGTATTCATTGCTGATTCACATTGCTCTGTACTCACCTAGCAAATCGATCAATAAATCTCTTAGAAGAATAGAAAATTCTGCTTCTCTTAAAATCAGCGATTTAAATAAACGGAAAATTCAAGTGAATGCTACTAAATCAGTAGCAACCTTATTTACTAGCTCCAAGGCCAAACCGACTTTAACTTTGCGTAGCAATAAGATTACCTCAACCGTTTCTGTGAAATATTTAGGTTTACACCTTGATTCCAACCTCCTGTGGAAAAAACTCATATCTGATATCAAGGTCAAGACTAAAATTATTCTAGTACGATTGTATAATTTGCTGAAATCTCCAACGCTCAGTCAATCTCTGAAACTTACTTTATACAAAGGGTTAATCAGACCTATCTCTTATGGTTGTCCTGCCTGGCACGATGCAGCACAAACCCACTTAAATCATCCTCAATTTGTCCAAAATAAATTTGTATGGATAATAAAATGGTCGGCATGCACAATACGCTGGGCATGGCAACCATAGGTAAATTTATCGATAGAATAAATTTGACATTTAAATTTAAACTACAATCCGATCCTAATCCCCAGCTCCAAAACATCAACATTGATAAGAAAGCAAATTGGTCTCACTGACCACCTGTTTTTGCCCCACCTTTCCATATATCCCTTTCTCCCCCACCCCTCATGCGCCCATTACTTATAAGGTTTTTTTAGAAGTCATTTTTCCTTATATCGAGTCATCATGTAAAAATTCACAAACATTATAAAAATGAAAAATTAAGTTAAACTTTAATCATATTAGATATAAAGCCAATGGCTGGTGATCTAGAGCGTAGCACTTAAGATATTAATACTGTATATAGTATGTATATATGACAAATGTTAATAAACATTTTTCAAGTCAAGTCAAGGGGCTTTGGTGTAGTGGGTAGAGTGTCTGCCTACTATTCTAAAGGTCCCGCGTTCGATTCCCGCTCACTGCAAATATTTTTTCTGAAAAATATTTTCTCACGGACTCCGACCGATGGCAGGAACATTCCGTGTGTGCTATCGGCGGTATCCATGAAGTTAGACCGTGAGCCGGGACCGAACGCGACCCGTCGCGCGGAGGGGGGGGGGGTTCCATCGTAGACGCCCGCCATCGTATCACAGGGGTTTCTGGAGGTTTACCCTGTGATTAGAAATACGATGAGCTGAAATGGCGAAGTCGGCCCCAGCCGCAATGGGTGGGTACTCTGATCCGTAGTATTGCCCATGAAGTAATACCTAACAGCGGTTACGTGGGTGGATACAAATAGAGAAAGAGTAATAAAAAAAAAAAAAAAAACACACACACAGACAAACGTCTCGCTCAAAATGGTCGGAAACGTTTCTAAGGGTCGAAAAACCCTGTTTATATAGTGTTCGAGAAAAATGCGTTGCTGCCACCTTACCCATAAGCTAGCAGACAAAGTAAAAAATGAACAGGATTTTTTTGTTGTGCATTGTAATTTTGCAGTTCATTTAGAGTTAATTCACTGCAGTTTCAACTTTATTCAATGAATAAAGACAGTCACAATTTTGTGGAATACTTGGGGCGTTGGGGAGTTCATCAAAAATTTCAAGTCAAATTTAATCATTGGTAGGAGTTACTGAGGCGTCTACTGTCGAGAAGAGTTTCTCCTTGTGGCAATGTAAACTTTGCTTTAATAAACTATAATGTAACGTTCCAGGGCAACCCCAAATCTTTTTAGGATGAGCTACATGTCTGTCAGGTGTTGATGAGATGGTGAAACATCTACAGGAAAAATTTCTGATATTCATACGCTAGAGAAAAACACAGAGAATGTTGTGGAAATTTCGAAAACAAATGACGAGCAAGTTTACATTCCATTGGTACCGTACTTTGTCACACACACACACACACACACAAATAGGGTCGGGGCTTTGGTGTAGTGGTAGAGTATCTGCCTACTACTTCAAGGGTCCTAGGTTCGCGCCCGGTCGCCGGAGAATATTTCAAAAATATTTTTTCATGGATTCCGGCCGATGCAGGAACGTTCCGTGTGTGCTATCGGCGGTACCCATAAAATGAGACCTCCCGGCCGAGCGGGAACCTAACCTGACGCAGGGGGGGGGGGTTTCATCATAGGCGCCGGCCATCGTAGCCCAGGGGTTTCTGGAGGTTTACCCTGTGTTTAGAAATACGCATGGGTGGGTGTCTGGTACGCCCCCAGAAGGAATGCTTAAACGGCCGCTACCCGGGGCGTACAAATGAGAGGGACGGAGACAAAAAAACACACACAAATAGGCATTTGTTCGAAATCTCACGGAGAGAAGTTTGGTATACCTAAAAGACCAATTCCGAATCGAAAAGAAAACTAGTGGTGTGCGCATGTGTGTGCCCCACTCGGGACACAAACACATCTTCCCGATTTGGTTTTTCAGCACAACTTACTAAATTTATTCTTCTCCAATATACTACACTTAATCAGTGTGACCCTGTTATTATCATAACGAAAACATGCCTATTTGAGAATTCCAAACTGACTCATTTATGAAGCAAATAATTACGAATACTTGAGCAGAGTTACTTGAGTGAGAGTGAGACGCCAATAAGGATGCAAAACAAAAACTTTAATATTTTACCCAGTGGAACAGTATAAACAATTGCAATTGATAATAACATTGCATATACTGCACAAATGCCATCCAAAATGTGATCCGCTCGGTTTTGCATGAAAAAATGGCCATTCGTTCACTTATTACATACATAATTGTGGAGACTGCTATACATCCTTAATTATGCAAATTATCCAAAAAAGGCATTCTACATAGAATACGTATTTTTATATGGCAAACAACTTTTCTTAAATGAATTTTGCGCTAACTCTAATAGTTTATGCAGTAGAACATTATAAACAATCGACATTGTTAATAACAATATAAGTACTGGGCCACTTTTATTCAACATTTAATCAGTTATAAAATATGCTTATATCTTTCGACTGTGACATTGAGTACCGGGATTACAACATTTTTGTGTGGATGAGCGTTCATTATCACTATTTTCGATTGTTGCTCACCATGAATTTCTCAAAAACAGGGGAACTACTGGATGGATTCGATCAAAAATCTAATCAGCTCTAAGTTACACGGAGACGCAACGATGGAAACAAAAATTAATCGAATCGCACGATCCGTTCCCGAGAAAACGTAAACGAAAAATTTGGCCACATACGGACGAACACACACACACACACACACAGATACTTCTCCGAAATCACTTCAAGATGATGCAACACGTCCAGAAACGTAAAAATTTCATCGATCTGGCACTTTTCATTTTCGGGGTCATTACAATAACTTCCCTAGATCGGGAAGTTAAAAATGGAATGTGGGTTTGGCCCTCTGCGGGCCAAAATTAAAACTGCTTGATGTCTATGTGTGTGTTTTCGTCATATTAATACTTTATCCCCGAAACGGTCACTTTGTTAAATTCAACACTTTATCTGCTGCACCGTTTGAGATATGAAAAGAAAGTCTGACATTAGACACCTTTTTTTATGTAAGGATCAACCTTGATTAGATACTAACTTTCCAATCTCTCATTTTTCTCGTTCTAAATGATTTCAATTGTTTATAAGGCTCTAACGCCGAAATGATGAAAGATAGGAAAAAAGTTAAAGGACCCAAAATATGTATTTTTTTATAAGGAACAACATTTACTGGGCACATTTTCGGGTAACTATAATATTTCGTGAGATACAGCGTTATAAACAAATAAAATTCTTAATAACAATAGAAATAATTGTTATTTCACTTTGATAGTCCTTTCCGGCCTGGGCACCACGGAGACGCATCGATAAAAAAAAACCCAAATTGGTCCATTGGCTCTTCAAGAAACGTTCGACAATGTTTTCATGTCCACAGCCACACACACACACATACGACCATGTTTCAGAAAGCATGTCAGCATGCCGTCAAACATCGAGAAAAGTGGAAATTTCGTGAAAATTTCACTTTTGATTTTCAGGGTGATTGCACTAACTTTCCCTAGATCGGGAACTTAAAAATACACATTTGATGTTTTATGATTTTTTTTGCTAACACTCACAGTTAATTGTGATTAACAAAATGGATTGTTTATATCGCTCGATCGTGAGGACGATTAAAGATACGAAATAAAGTGTACAATGAAGGTCGTGCCACACGGCAGAGTACACGTTTGTTGTTTTATGACTTTTTTTGCACTATAACTATCATCCGTAGTTAACTGTTACTAACAAATTGAATTGTTCATTTAATTCTCTCGCAAGAAAGGTCATATTTCAAAAGGATCTTTTTACATTTTAATAGTTATGAAATTTGACATATTGGGTAATTTTGAATAGTTTGAAAAGTTCATAATTTGAAACACCAGCCGAAATCTTGTATATAACATATACGGGGGAACGACCGAGAAGTTACTGCTTTGAGCAGTAGAACGTCAGACCCATATGCCGTTTATTTTTTATGGCTTCCATAAATGTGATAATTAAGGCGATATCACGGGTTCTCAATTCTCAAATCTGCAGGTTTTCGTTATAACCCTCACAGAGATCACACTGATTTACCCAGGCCAGTTAACAATTCCAATTGTGGATAACGCCGTAGCGCCGGAGCCGTTCGAGATTCAGGGAGAATGTATAGAACCAAAGTTCTTCCTTATACAAAAATACATTAAATACATTTAAACTGTTATGACATTTTTTGCCACTTCGGATAGGTTAGAATATATCGGGAGTTGAAGTAGAATACACCTAATGAATATGCCGACAATTGCTGGAAGCGTGTGAAAGAGGGAGTTTCTGTATCTAAATTAATTAGGTACAGAAGTAGAGAGGGTAGCGCGGCGGACGAATTCCAGTGGAAAATTTAGATGAGGGTTAAAAATCAACCTAAATTGGTCGCGTGCACCAATTATTAGTCGCAATTTCAATTATTGATCTCACTGTTGAGTTTTCCACATATTTTCCACACAATTGTTATTAATATCGCTGCCTAAAAATTTTCCATTCGTGGTGTTGAAACTCGGCCCTAGTGGCAGATCAAGCGACGTCAATCTGCCCTCTATAGATAACGCACGGGGTGTATACGCGACCGTCAATACCGATTATTTCCGCTGCTGCATCGTAGTTCCGTGGTCGCCCCTAGGAACAGTGTTTATGGCATATCGAGTGTTTCTATGGAATCACGTGACTGAACGCGACTATTATGATTATTATGTCACGCGAAGTATCATAATCATAATAAAATAGTCCAAACCTGAAAAATGATCAACGGGACCCTTGCTACGGACGCGTTTTTTCAAGTAATTACTAACAAAAAAATAAGATAAGGAGTCATTTGGAAATATGATAGGCATATTATATTATGTTACTAAGGATGATGTTCGCGTATATCTTGTTGTTATATATATTATTGAAGTGCAACTTCTTATGGGACTATCTGAAGGGGTTACGCTGTCCGGACTTTGTGAGAATTTTACCTGATTCGTTCGGCGTAGCAGAGGTCCAAGCAACGTCCTTCGCATTGAAGTCTCCGATAATAATTGTTGGAGTACTATCAGAGAGTAAGTGCCGCAATAGGATTGTATCTAGTGAAACATCTGGGGGATTGTATAACGAGTAGATTCTCGTTATTTTATTGTCTACTTGGACCTCTACTCCCACGTATTCGGTGAGCGACAGGAGATCGTGCGAAAGAGTTTTATACTTCAAGATCTTGTGGATTGCCACGGCAACACCACCACCTGCGTTGGCCGTTCTGTCTTCCTTGATCAGCGAGAAGTCTGGTGTGTTAATTTTCTTCGTTTCGCTGTTTAGCTTAGTTTCTGAAATCAGAAAAATTTTAATGTTATAACTATGGACAATGTATAACAACTCGTCCAGATTAGGTTGAAGAGCAACTATGTTAATTGCTAAGATATTTATTAGGTCTATGGGGGGATCGTAGGTGTTACTGAGGACGATGAGAAAAGGTAGGCATAGGATGCGATGATTGTGGTCCTATCAATGGAGGTGTCAGAGAGTTCAGAAATCATGTCCTTAAGCTCTGAGAGGATTTCGAGAATTGTGCGGGTTTTTAGCTCGTCAAGGACTTGCTTCGCTGTATTAATATAATTTTTAGTGGTATTTAAATTTGATTCTGGAACATGTGTCTCCATTGGGATGATGCTATGTTCAGCAGTGGGCGCGACAACATTCCTTCTCGAGGTTTCCACCGGTGGAAAGAAGGAAGCGTAGGTGGGCAGTAGACGTAGTAGTTGGCTTAAGGACTGCAGGAGACTGGAGGAACTGGATGTACCTTTCCAGATTCTGGATCGTGGCCGAGTGAGGTGTAGCCGACAAGTGAGGTGTAGCGGGCAATTCCAATGGCGCTATGCTGGGTCTGGCAGACTGTGCTCGTTTTTTTTGAGTTTCCATGAATTTTAGGCGCATGGAACACTCTCTATAACTGGCCGTGTGGGCTAGTCCGCAGTTCGCGCACTTAAGAGTTTTAGAAGCGCAGGCTTTGACGTCATGGTTTGACGCACACTTGACACATCTGAGGTTCAGGATTGCAGTGTTGGCTTGCGTGGCCAAAGCGTTGGCACCTGAAGCACTGGGTCGGTTGCTCGGATTTCACGAACTTTTCTATTTTTTATGTGTGATAGAAAATAGTTTTAATAGCAGCAAAGCTGCTCAAGGTTATTTCAGGGCCAACCGTGATTGCGAAGATCGTTTCATAACGGTTTTTTTTGGCTCTTCCATCAGAGGACTCGTTATGGCTTTTCTTTTGGGAGCCAAGGGGATTTTGAGGTTTTTCAGATTTGACACTTTTGTGCCGAAACTTTTACTCGATTTAGAATTTCAATGTACTAGAAGCACGGTACATTTGAAATTGGTAATTCGTAGGAAGCGGTAGGCATGAATTTTTAAAATAGTCGTTCTTCTTTTGAAATTTCCTATTATTAGCAGAAATTTATTTTGAATCACTGGAAGATGATTCAAGTCGATTTTCGCTGCATTGTGCCAGGCGGGACAACCATAAGTGATAATAGGTCTGATTAACCTTTTGTATAAAGTGAGTTTTAGGGATTGGCTAAGCGCAGGTGATTTTAGCAAATTATATAATCTTACTAGAATAATTTTTGTTTTCAACTTAATTTCGTCTATGTGTTTTTCCACAGGAGTTTGGAATCAATATGTAAACCTAAGTATTTAGCAGAGTTCGATGGGGTGATTTTATCGCTACGAATAGTCAAGGTACGATTGGCCTTGGAGCTGGTAAATAAGATTGCTTCTGTTTCGGCAGTATTCACTTGAATTTTCCATTTCATAAGCTCACTGATTGTAAGAGCAGCTGCGTTTTCGACCCTTCTGACAGCTGTATTTATGGATTTGTTAGCTGAGTACAGAGCGATGGCATCAGCATAGCCAGCGATAGATACATTTCTAGGAATTCTGCTAAAAACAGAAGCAATGTACAGGTTAAATAGTACGGGGGAGAGGATAGCCCCTTGTGGGACCCCCGCGACTATTTCAATTTTATCCGAAAGCGTAGTTTCGACTCGAGCTCGAATATATCTATTTGAAAGATATGATAGTAAAATTTTACATAAATATTTAGGTACATTTAAGCTGTCGAGTTTATATATAAAGCCTGAGGGTCAAACAGAATCAAAGGCCTTCTCGCTGTCGAGGAGAAGAAGAACGGTATCTTGTTTACGGTCTTTCGCGGATTTTATATCATTCGTAATTCTAACCAGCTGGTGGTAGGTCGAGTGCTCTGATCGAGATCCAAATTGATTGGTAGGCAATAGTTGTAAGTCTTCCATGGGTTTTTTGAGACGAGCTAAAATGATTCGCTCAAAAAGTTTAGCCAATACCGGTAGGAGGCTAATAGGCCTGTAGCTCAGCGGATGCGAAGGGGGCTGACCAGGCTTCAGAATCGGTATGACCACCGCTCCTTTCCAGAGTTTCGGGAAATATTGTTTGAGAAGGCATGCGTTATATATCTTTGTTAGTAGGCTTATTGCTTTGATCGGGAGGTTTTTTGGCGCTATATTGGGAGTATTATCCACACCCGGGGCTGATTTATTTTTTAGTTTCTTGATGGCGGAAATTATTTCACGGGGATTTGTGAGGAATTTAGTGGGAATTTGAATTGGCGCCTTGAGAATATTTTGTTTTCACGTGAGCAGTGACTTGTGTTTCCAATTATTTATTTCCTCGAGAGGCCGATAATACATGGATATTCCCATAGTGTGTACAAAGTGTGTTTGCCTTGTCATAGTCTTCTGTATGGATCTTATTGTTGAACTTGAGTGTGGGAATTTTACGTTTGCCGGTGTTATTAAAATATTTTGCCACGCGCCATAAGTTGTTTGTTTCGATTCTGTTAGTTTAAGTCTGATTTCTTTGATCACCTTATTGTGTTCGGACTTATAAGGTAGTGATTTCGTGTTTTTTCCCAGCTTAACCTAATGTAGTTTTTGAGTTTTATTAAGGAGGCTATTTCGGGTGGGAGAGGAGTATGGGTGGATTTGGATGAGCGGAGGAATGCAAGGCTGTTTGAATTACTTTAGTGAAATTTGTGTTTATCTATTGCTTCAGTCTTATTACACGGGGGGTTTGGTGTAGAAATCACATGATTTAAGATGTCCTTGAATTTTTTCCAGTGGGTTTTTGCGTAGTTTAATATTTTGGATGGTTCTGGTGAGGTTGGTTGGCCGAATAGGGAGAAGTACAGTGGTAGGTGATCGGATGGGGATTTAAAAAGAGGTGAATTGTTTTATGATGGAGATGTTACTTGTTAGCAGGAGGTCAATGGTACTAGGGGTTTCAGAGTTATGAGGATAGTGAGTTGGGACGTCTGGAAAGAGCAGGTCATTTTTCCGTGCCGTCAAAAAAATTGTTAGAATTTCAAGCAGTGTCCTTTGCATTGAAGTCTCGGAAAGAAGTCGGAAGAAAGAAGCGTAGGTGGGCCCGGGCATATTGGCTCAGGGACGGCAGGAGACTGGAGGAAATGGATGTTCCGTTCCAGATTCTGGATCGTAGCCGAGTGAGGCGTAGCGGGCAATTCCATTGGCGCTGTGCTGGGTCTGGGAGGTTGTGCTCGTTTTTTTTGAGTTTCCATGAATTTTTGGGGCATATAACACTCTATAACTGGCCGTATGTGCTGGGCCGCAGTTCGCGCACTTGAGTGTTTTGGAAGTGCAGGCTTGCATGGCCAAACCTTCGGCACCTGAAACACTGGGTTGGTTGCTGAGATTTCACGTACTTTTCTATCTTGTACGCCTGATAGAAAATCGTTATAATATCAGCAAAGCTGCTCAAGGTTATTTCCGGGCTGTCCGTGATAGCGAAGATCGGTAGTGGCCTGTTTTCACTCGTGTTTCCGTCTTTGTTTACTTTTACAAATTGGCGAACGGAAAGTACGTTAATGCCGTGTTTTGATAATTCAGCTTGAATTTCGGCTTCTGAAAAGCTGCTGGGAAGCCCTGTCAAAATGCATTTTTTCGGTCGCTCACTTTTAAGACCGAAGATGGAAAAAATTGAAATTTTGTCTTTTCAGGACACTTGCGATTCTGATGTAGCCCTCGGTCGTTCGTAGATGAACGATCATGGTACTTCCGTTAAATTTCATTCTGAAATTTTTATCTGCGGTGTTGATTTGCAGAAAATTGATTAATTTTTCTGTCTCCAGTTTTTCCTTCTCGATGATTATTCGAGGGATAGAAATTTCTTTTTGAACCTCTTGAGTCCCATCAGAAGTGTTGGAAGGTTTGGCGAGGCGAGCGGGAACTGAGCTTGCACTGGTCGAAGGTTTTGTAACGATTTTTTTTTTGTTTTTTTTGGATCTTCCATCGGAGGACTCATTTTAATGTTCCTTTTAGTGCCAGAACTTTAGCAAGATGTTTAAATTCACTGTACTGTAAACGCGGTACATTCGAATTTCTATTTCGTTGAGAGCCGTAGACATGCGTCCGCACGGCACCGACCCAAAACAAATACTGGCCATTCTGATGTTGGTAAAAAATACATGTTCTGTGTCCTCTGACTTTTTCCGTATCTTTAACCGTTTTTGCGTTACAGCGTCATTATCGATTGAAGTCATCTCGAGATCTTTATAAGGATGACAATGAGAAATTGGAAAGAAAGTACACACATACGCAGACATCGGGAAATTATAATTTTGCCCCACGGAGGGTCAAACCCACAGTCTATTTTTGTATTTCCATTTCTTTCCAATAATTTTTAACTTACCGATATATCGGACTGACTTGATATTGCTTTGCTCAAGACTCGGTACGAAGCTTGAATGTCACACGTTAATCGAACCAGATCAAGCCTTGATTACCAGTCTTGAATGAGGCCGGGTACAAGAGCTTGTCACGCCTTGAATACCAGCCCTGGCTCCAGCCTGTTACAAGTCTAGTCGTTCCCAAGCCTTGGGTATCAGTTTCGGTTGAAGCTTGATCCAAGCCTTCGTACCAGGCCCCGATACGGCCCATATATCTAGCCTTGGGTATGGACTGGACTACCAGCTCCGTCAGGCTAGGTGGGCAGGGTTGCCGGACCGACATAAAAAATATCCTCAAATTACGAGCTTTTTTTCTGCGCAAACGAAAAATTTTCTGCACAAATAGTTTAGCCAGAAAATCGATTTTTCGAAATTGACCGTCAAGGTAGGCGGGCAGAATATGCCAATGGGATCTTCCAACTGAGGAAAGTGATCTATCATTTACCAGTAAATTATCTGCGCGAAAAAAATTTTTGTTTACTCATGAAGATGAATTATCAAAAAAAAACATCAATTTTGAATGTTTCGCACTTCAGAAATAATGACCTTTCATTTAACACCAACCACGAATTTTCTGCAACACGGGAAACTACGCAACCAGAGCTACACCCCAAGGGTAGTTCAACAACTACCCCCATTGGTAAATAAGTGCATTCAAGGGTGCTAGGGTGACTCAGGGAATTACAGTAGGTTGTTGAAAATTCATTTTTATTTTTGAGAAACAAGGAACAATTTTGAAAATCAAAATTAAATAAGGGTTCAAGAGAAAATGCACCTCTTCTACGGGTCGAACCAATAACTTCCCGATCGTTCTGCCGTATATGTTATATCCACAATTTCCGTCCGTGTCTCAAATTATGGTCTTTATGAAGTTTTCGGAATTTCTGAATATTAAAAAAATATATAATTCTTAATATGAAGTAGTTAAATACAATACAATTTGTTACTAACAATTAACTATGGGTTTTGGCAAAAAAAGTCTTGGAACATCAAGTGTGTATTTTTACGTGGGAACGACTTGCATTACACCCTTTGTTTCGTATTTCGAACCGTTCTCGCGATAGAGCGATCTAAACAATTGAATTGGTTAATAACAATAGAGCGAATTATTTTTCGCATAAATCGTTCCTTTCAGACCTGGAGAACAGTAAGTCTCGTCGATAAAAAAAAACGTAAATCGCTACGGTGGTTACTTCGGAAACGTTAAACAAATTTTTTGTCCATACACACACACACACACACACACACATACGACCACTCCTCTGAAATCGTGTCGGGATGATGTGAAACGTCGAGAAATGTGAAAATTTCATCGATCTGACACTTTCATTTTCGGGGTCATTACAATAACTTCCCTAGCTTGGGAAGTTAATGATAGGTATATCCAACACATTGCGTGCTTTTAACCAAAAAGGCGTACATTCCTGTAGTGAGAAAAATTCATTTAATTAAATAAATAATTAATTATTTTATTACTTAAAAATGATACACTCATAATTGAAGGAGTTATAATAATGTTCAATGGTGATCGATTCGATTTTTTTTAGGTTTATTAAGTTTATTTTTCATTTCCATTTAATTAATTTTCATTGATTTTCTTGATTTGTTGATCATATATAGGTATAAAAGTTGTTAACTAGAGATTGTTGGTCAATGAAATATTGAAGACATAATAATTATGGTTTCTAATCTTTTTTTTATCACCAAAGCCAGCAAAAAAAAATTATAATCAGAATCAAAAAATGTATTTACTGCGCATCTCATTTGAATTCGGAATGCTTGGCGCGAACCTTGTGACCCCCGCCATTTTTCCGAGAGGCGTGGCGTACCGTGATACCGACGCTTCATTGTGGACAAAAACAACCACTTTATAAAAATTAATAGTTAATTAACGGTGCGTTTTTATAGTAGATAGTGGTTGCCGACTCATTTTTAAAGCTAATTGGTTGCTCTACAAAAAAAGTCCTCTTGACTATATAGATTAAGTGAGTGAGAATCGAGTCATTCGCGCTTGAACAAATAAAGTGCAATTTTTGCGTCAGTTTTTTGTTAATAAGTTTGAAGCCGCTAATTTGGTCAGTATACATTTTGATATATGATTCAGTATATTTTTATCAATTTTTTGGTATACTTCACTCCGGTTGGTGTGAGATTTTACATAGAAGCCCTGTTTTGAGCTAAATTGACTGGACTAGGGTAACGGCACCAGTAGACGAACGATCCCAGTAGATGAAGATTACCGGACTTTGAATCCCTGCAAAAATCTCCCCGGACAAAATTTCCGGGATTTTTTTTTTTTTTTTTTAGAGAAGTATTTTCCGGGGAAATTTTTGCGGCGGGATTTTTTTTTTGGGAATTATTTTCCGGGGAAATTTTCGCAGCGGGATTTTTTTTTGGGGAAATTTTTTCCGGGGATCAAATGTGCGGTCACGGTAGATGAACGATTTCACCGTTAATTAAAGATTGTATAGATTGCAGCAAAATTAAGATAGCCGTGGTTCGACATTATCAAGAATGGCACCAATTTTAAATAACGCAATGACAGTTTTATTGGAATTCATTGAGATTTTGAGTGTTAAAGCCCCGTACATCTACTGGTCTTAATCGTCCGTCTATTGGTGCCGTCACCCTACATGGATACTGATGACCAAGGTCAAACCGGGTGTTACGAAAGATATGTAATCAATGAAACAAAGACGCTTTTATGAAGAAATGTAAATTTTAGAAGAAATAGAAAATGAAAAAATGCAAGAATGCAAAGATTTCGAGATTCAAGAATTCGAAATGAACAATTGAAGAAATTGAAAAAGAGGAAATGTAAAAATTACAACATTCAAAAATTGAAAATTAAACAATTAAAATATTACACGCAACTTAAAAACCGACAATTCTTAACTCACCATTTGAAAAATTCAGAATTAAAAAATGCAAACCTCAAGCGAAAGCTCAAAGGTCCCTAAGGCGTCGTAGGACCTCTTAATGCATGTATAGCTACTTATGGAGGTTCCTCTCTAACTACCCTGGTGGTGGTATTTCAACCTCAATAGTCTCACATGATGTAGAAAGTAATGATTGGTGTCAACCGAAAGGTCGGAACTCCATGAGTCGTCCCAGCTGGTTGCGTACTTTCCTATGTTGCAGAAAATTCGTGGTTGGCCTCAAATAGAAGGTCGTAATTCCCTGAGTCACCCTAGCACCCTTGAATGCACTTATTCACCAATGGGGGTAGTTGTTGAACTACCCTTGGGGTGTAGCTCTGGGTGCGTAGTTTCCCGTGTTGCAGAAAATTCATGGTTGGTGTCAAATGGAAACTCGTAATTCCCTGAGTCACCCTAGCATCCTTGAATGCACTTATTTACCAATGGGGATAGTTGTTGAACTACCCTTGGGGTGTAACTCTGGTTGCGTAGTTTCCCGTGTTGCAGAAAATTCGTGATTGGTGTCAAATGGAAGCTCGTAACTCCCTGAGTCACCCTAGCACCCTTGAATGCACTTATTTACCAATGGGGGTAGTTGTTGAACTACCCGTAGGGTGTAGCTCTGGTTGCGTAGTTTCCCGTGTTGCAGGAAATTCGTGATTGGTGTCAAATGGAAGCTTGTAATTCCCTGAGTCACCCTAGCACCCTTGAATGCACTTATTTACCAATGGGGGTAGTTGTTGAACTACCCTTGGGGTGTAGCTCTGGTTGCGTAGTTTCCCGTGTTGCAGAAAATTCGTGGTTGGTGTTAAATGAAAGCTCATTATTTCTGAAGTGCGAAACATTCAAAATTGATGTTTTTTTTTTTTTTTTGATAATTCATCTTCATGAATAAAAAACAAAAAATTGCGCAGATAATTTACTCGTAAATCATAGATCACTTTTCTCAGCTGGAAGATCCCATTGGCATATACTGCCCGCCTACCTTGACGGTCAATTTCGAAAAGTCGATTTTCTGGCAAAACTATTTGTGCAGAAAATTTTTCGTTTGCGCATCAAAGATATGGAGAGTATGATCGAGTTGCCCTCCATGTTCATATGTGTTATATAAATTTGTTGCCTGTGAGTAAAACTCTCCATATCTTTGATGGCAATCAATACTGCTCTAAGCAACGAGAGTACTGACTTAGTGCAATTTATGACGTCTTTGACGTCAAAATAACATTCAGTCATTATTTTAGAAAATTGAACATATCCAACAAAAAGTTGGAATAATATTCTTTTCACGTATTCTCCTGCCATGAACAATTAATTGTTACGGCGAAAATCTTCAGAAAAGATTTTTTTAAACAATTGTGGTGAAGTTCAATCACCATGCACGAAAAATTCTGAGGTAAATTCCACATTCAAAGGCAAATCCAAAATTCCAAAAGTGAAATCTTAACTCCACCATCTGCTAATCCAATTCAAAATCTCAAATCTCAAAATCTGAATTCTGAATCCCCCAATCCCAAATTCCAAATTTCAGATCCTAAATCATAAATTTCAAATTTCATATTTCAATTGCAATTTGCAGCATCTAATCTCAATCACACATCCCGAATTCTAGCTGTACTTTCAAAAATGTGAAAAGTAGGGAAGTAGGGAAGGGTATATTCAGAGTTCGGCATGTGCATTGAAACTTTTTAATTGTCGATTTTTCATTTTCAATTTTTAGTAGTTCTTTTTCATGATGTTTGATTGACAATTTATCATTCTTAATCGATAATTACAAATCGACAACTGGAAATTGAAGATTGTTAATTTCAAATTCAATTTATTCGTAAGAAGTTACATTTCAGATTTTTCGTTGAGTCACTTGCACTGCTCACACGATTCTTCTAATTATCTAAAAATTAACGCATTACTTAATATAAAAAAAACATTCATTTTCTGGTCAGGAAGGAGAAAACCACCATTTTAGTGCTCGACTAGAACAAACAGTTCCAGGCATGCCATGAAAAGGTGATTAGTTTTTAAATAATATTAGAAACATTAATTTGGGTTAGAGAAAGAACCGGGGTGATTGCTGGTTATGTGAAATCCAACAAGAGCCATATGTTTTAGACATAATTCGAAGTAATGAACAGCTGATTGGCCACTGCACACGCGCGGATCGAGTTACGGGGGGGGGGGGGGATTTATGAAAAAAAAATATTGTTTTTGTACAGAGGTAACAACGTATGTACAAACAAACAAATTATATTTTTTGCAATGTACAAACGGTTTCCTAGAAAGCCCATGGGGAATTTACTTCGCTTAACTTATGTTATATGATGTGTCGGCTAAAACACACAAAAATTTCATTATTTTTTTATAAATAAACAGGAGATGTACAAAAAAATTGAACAATGTACAATAATGTACACTCGACTACATCAAGTACTGTTCATACTTTGTGTACTTTGTCGGCTAAGTACCCAGAGGTGGAGGTTAAGTACTGATTGACATTTATCAAACTATAGCAAAAAGAATCCACGATTCCAAATCGTTCCTCCAATTTACTCCGAAGATACAAGGTACAGTTACCGGTAATGAAGAAACTAGTTTTACGCTGTGAAATATAAAGTTTCAGTAGAGTTGAACACACGTTTGCAAATCGATTTCGCGGCCAACGTCAACGAGTTTACGAATTTTAGTGAACGACTGTATAATTCTGGTCCTCACGTTGGCTATGCGCCTAGTGAAATGTTCATAATTATCTGTTTGATAAATGAGCTGGTTTAAAATTCTAGAATCTGTAAGTTTTCATTGTCAACCTTACCGGCCACGCTGATTTACCCGCACTAGTGTTTTTTCTTCTGAAACCAGTCTTTAAACATCTAATTGACATGCCGGAAAATGTAGGAATAGCAAATAGAAATTACAAATCGGGAGGTTTCGTGGTCCAACCACAATTAAAATTATATTTGAAAGCACACAATGTCCAAGTTTACAACCCGTAGGTATATATTGTGACGACTTTTTACCACGGCACGGAAACCGTGGACAATCCGTCTCCAGTTTTGTGACGGCAGTCGGAAGTTTGGACTTCTGAAACGCAAAGTAAAAAAAAAATGCGACGACGATCTCCCGCATGGGCGCCAGTCTATTTCACCTGCTAATAGACAAGGTCACGCGTTCACTGCTATTGTTCCCAGGCTAGCAAGCAGACAATCCGCGGAGGCGTGTGGGAACGGGCGTTTGTAATAACAGAACGCGAACAGTTTAGAAAAATAAAAGTAACAAATATATTCTGACTAATTGAAGTAACAAATTGACAAAAGCAAGTATGACGGAGCGCGAAATTGGCGCTGTACAAAAAAATTGAATCCAAAAGGGTTACAGGCGTGGAACTAGAGTGCCACGATCAATGATTCTATATAATAAAAAAATGAGTGTTTGTACGAAATAATGGCAAGAAATATACTTCGTTTGATTGAGAGAACGCAAAAGCTCTACGTACAATTGGTCGTTCCCTAACCGTTCTAATGGCGTTAGGCGCCTGGACACGAAGATTCCCCACGAGATGCACGCGACCAAGCCACGGTTGAGCCGGAAAATCAATTGATCCAAAAAAAAAAACTGGGTAAAATTCAAACAATGGGGAAAAAAAAGAAATAAGACTAAAAAAAATTATTAACTAATGAATGAGTTCAAGCCACTGAATGCCGCGTCGCAAGACTAGAATTGACCGAATAAAAAGAACTCAAACAGTGCCCAAGTGGCGACCGGAGATATCCTAACAATCTAATCGCGGACACTCACAAGAAACAACGCTCACCGTTAACGCGGGAACCAAATCAGCGACCAATATTTGGCCTAGCTTCCCCAACGGACAGCGACAGAAATGGCACTTCTGGAAGATCCGCGAAGTCCCTCAGAGCTGTGATACACACGAATCAAAATCTTTACAACTTACAAAAATGCCCATCAGGCTTAATAAACTCAACAAAGGTGACTACCACAATTATGCGTGGAGCTAATTCAACGCCCCAGCGAGTAGTGAAGCGTCTAGGGAGCAACGTCTCCCGAGACACCTTCAAAATTTTATATTCCCACCCTTACTACATCCAACGGCCTCTACGAGTATTTGAATTCCGCGTCAAACTCGGTTGATGTTTAATCACGCGTGTCTCGGTCATGGTCTAATCCTTAGCATCGGGATTTGGCCCAAACGGCAGGCTGAATATTTGCGCGTCCGATGTGCGAGGTCCCAGCATCTTCCGCTAAGCCCCGTGAAGTTATCTTGCAGCATAGGTCTCAACAGTTCCAACGGTCAACGTCGGTAGAGGAATCAACTGGATGTGTGAGTACCTCCCGGCCTCGTGAGGTGCGGTGTACACTTGTAGTAGTAGTGGGTATGTAGGTAGGTAGGGATATGCCATCGCGGCAATATGTCGACTGATGCTCCGATGTTCTCCACGTTACATCCATGTGTGGGTGAGCTCACAGCTTCGGTGGTGTGTGCCCGTTGACATGGCTGATCCAACGATGCTTGAAGACGGCTGCTTCGGCGTTGCCCCTCTTCTCCCGTCTACGTCTTATGGCTCACGCCGTACGCGGTGAACGTTTTGAATAAACAAAAATACAAAAGAAATCAGAAAATATAATTCAATATATTATGGTGGCCCCGGGCAATCCGAGTCCTCGCTGGGGTAATTTCCTACTTTCAAATTATTTGCACTTCTCCAGTCTCCGCTGCCCTACAGCCGTCTCGACGTTCCTTCAGCCCTCGCCTAGGAATTTTAGTACCCTCCTTCTGATTTCCATTTTCAGTTCCGTCCGTCCGCTCTCGGCTTTTCACAGATACCATCTGTTTTCGCTGTATAAAAGCGTTTATAACATTTCTTTATATATTCCATTTTTATATCATAAAATTTTACAAAATTAAAAAAACGCGACCCTCCACGGGTCAAACCGATCAACGTGCGATGGGTGCACGTGTAGGTGGCACCGCGCGCGCGTGCGTATAAGTGGGTGTGTGTGTGTGTTTTCAGGCCTGACGAGCCAAAAAATACAGTTGATTAAGCGATATTCTCATAAGTATGAAAGCTGCTGAGAAAAGTCATACTACATAAGACGTTGACTTTTATGTAGCGAACTTTTACTAATGTCTCTTGGGAAGTTATATGTGTGGCCCGAATGAGGGTCACTGGGAGAGATCTTGGTGCAGTAGTGTCTAGCTTTCAATTGGTTCTCGGTATTGAAGGAAATGAATTTGGCTTTGTACATCGACTGTGCGATTCAACTGAAAAACTTATTGCAAAGAATCGAATGAGAAGTGAATAACGGAGAAAATTGTATAAATGAGGTTGAAAAATGAATGAAATTTCAGAGTTCTGAGTTGGAAGTAAATATAACCGAAGTTTGGATTCAGGTAAAAGGCAATGTTGACTTTTGTAAGTATTCTGTCTGCCTTTCACCATAAACATATCACCTAAAATTGATGTTCGTTTTGCCAAAAGAAATTACAATAAATTCAATAATTAAAACCTTGTAATTGTCAAATTACAAACAAGAAAGGAAACGTAGTGGTAAAAGGCTGTCTCACTTAACTATGATGGTTTCGTTCTTCGCTCGAAACTACGACGCGGATTGTTTTTTAATTCAACCTAAATCCGTTGATTTTCCTAAAGGTTTGAATTGTACAGTATATCTACCAACTTGATTTTCAATTTCCATTTTTATGCCACCACTTCAATCAATTTTACAGAGTGTTTTGGGCTCCTTCATAGGTCATTTATTAAGTGTCATTAAATTTAGAATTATTTATTCTACACTTTTCCTCCTCCATTTATGTCTTCATGTTCGTCCATTTCCCTCTTTTCTTTGAATGACTTGCGCCCTAGGAATTATGGAGTGTATTTGACTTGTAAATGGCTTTGGTTTTTACTGTGCATGATACTCACCAACTTTGTTCTTCATTTTTGATTGATTGGCCTTTGATGAGGCCTTGTATCGCTTCCTCACTCTGTCTTAATCAATTGACTTTTTGGACTATAACCACTTTAGAACACTTTAGATAACATCAATGCAATTGTAATTTTTGTCTTGTTATTTCGTTATCTTTTTTGTCGAGAGAATTTCATTTTTAATGTAATTCAAGAGCCAAGTCATCGGATATGCGGTTGACTTCCAAAATTCTGGGTGGTTGGAATACTATTCCATTGAGTCTAGGAAACTTTCAGTGTACGATTGTTTTCAATTGTGAGGTTAATTGAATTTCTTCATGGCGTGTTTTATTTCAGGCATTGGTATGGATTCTTCCGTGACTCCATTACGACATGGAGGGCTCAGTTTAGTACAAACAACAGACTTCTTTTACCCGCTAGTTGATGATCCTTACATGATGGGTAAGAAAATACTTGATAAATTAATGGTTTTAGGGAGTACTTAAAAGTTAAGTGCAACGATTATAATTAATAATTCAATATGTCTTCAAGCTCCATGGTTGAATGTATATCTAGAAAAATTGTAGAGAATTTGCTCCAGGATTGCAATGAAAATGGTATGATGGATGCGTACTTGTGATGAGGTAAGGTTCGTCATCGGAAGATTATAAAACGTTTAAAAGAATCTAGAGAACTTTCTTATGATTGGGAAAACGTCAGGGTTTTTTCTTGAAAAGTTGTCACGGAGAATCAACTGACATGCTTTTAGAAGAATGATATTGGATTTCGTCTCTAACTAAAGTTGTCCCACTATCCACTGTACGTTACAAATATTCTTATATTTTGGCGAAAAACCTTTGTAGTTTTCAACATTTGGAAATTCATTGACCATAAAAATATAAACTCTATCAAAGTTTTTTGTAAAAAAAAAATTATTCTAATGATGCATAAAACGATTCGCCAAATATGTATGAGGGTTCGACAAAAATAATTTCAAAAACGCTTTTAGTCGGAAGTTTCTTCTTTTTTTTAATCTCTAACGCCTTCGATCCATTATGCATATGTGGGCTTATGGAACATACATCAAACTGCATTGGCATGATAAGACACAGGAAACCACAGAAAACCTATGTCGGTATAGGTGGATACTCTATAGCAACCTTCCGCTCATCAAGCATTCCGAAGAAATTCGCGCCCTGTTGGGGATTTGAACTTAGGAACCCAAGCGCCAGCGCTAAGACTGCGCGCTTAGTCCACTCGGCTATTTTTGTTATATCTAAGTTGACGTTATATCTAAGTTGAACAAAAGGTTAATTAATTTCTCATTAGTACAGATATTTGTGATTATTTACAGTATGACTTGATATAGGAAAAAATGTCTTCTAAAAAACTTTATAATTAATGGGTGCTAGTGAGGAGGGGGAGAGCGGGATATATGGAGAGGTGGGGAATAGCGGTTGGTCAGCGAGACCAATTGGATTTCTTGTCAATATTGATGTGTTGGAGGCAAAAATTAGGATGGGATTGTAGCTTGAATTTGAATGTCTCGTTGATTTTATCAGTAAATTCACCTATGGTTGCCATGTCCAACGTGTTGGGCATTTCCAACACCGAGGTTCTTCTTCTAAAGTTGCGTATTATCCGCAAAAATTTATTTTGAATAACTTGAAGGTCATCGAAGTGCATCTTCGCTGCATTGTGCCAGGCAGGACAACCATATGTGATAATAGGTCTTATTAACTCATTGTATAGAGTAAGTTTTCGGGGTTTACTAAGTGCTAGTGACTTTAGCAAATTATACAATCTTACTAGCATTATTTTTGTTTTCAACTTAATTTCATCCATGTGTTTTTTCCATAGGAGTTTGGAATCAATATGTAAATCTAAGTATTTTTCCGTACCGCCTTGTACTTTTCCTCGTTCGGGAATTGGTATTAGCCCTGTTCCGAACTTGGAAAAGTAAAAGTCACTACGGAAAAATGTTATCCAGGCTATCATTCTGGGGAATTTTTGCTCGCGCCTTTGCCTGCCCTCGGCTTCGCCTCGAGCGCAAACTTTGCGCGAGCAAAAATCCCCAAAATGAGAGCCTGGAAATATACTATAACACGGTTCGTTGGGGTGACTTTATCGCTACGAATAGTTAAGGTGCGATTGGCCTTGGAGCTAGTAAATATGATTGCTTCTGTTTTGGCGGTATTCACTTGAATTTTCCATTTCATAAGCTCACTGATCGTAAGAGCAGCTGCGTTTTCGATTCTTCAGAAAGCTTCATTTATTTGCTAGCTGAGTACAGAGCGATGTCAGCATAGCCAGCGATAGATACATTTCTAGGAATTCTGCTAACAACAGAAGCAATGTACAGATTGAATAGTACGGCGGAGAGGATAGACCTTTGTGGGACTCCCGCGACAATTTGGGTTTTATCGGAAACCATTGATTCGACTCTAACTTGAGTATATCTATTTGAAACATATGGCAACAGAATTTTACATAAATATTTAGGTACATTTAAGCTGTCGAGTTTATATATAAGGCCTGTGGGCCACACAGAGTCGAATGCCTTCTCGCTGTCCAGGAGAAAAGAACGGTATCTCCTTTCCGGCCTTTCGCGGATTTCATGTCATTGGTAGTTCTGACCAGCTGGTGGCAGGTCGAGTGTTCTGGATCGGAATCGACATTGATTCGTAGGCAGTAGTTGTAACTCTTCTGTGGGTTCTTTGAGACGAGCTAAAATGATTCGCTCAAAAAGTTTAGCCAATACCGGTAGTAGGCTGATAGGCCTGTAGCTCACGGGATGAGAAAGGGGGCTTACCAGGCTTGAGAATCGATATGACCACCGCTCCTTTTCAGAGTTCGGGGAAATACTGTTTGAGGAGGCATGCATATATCTTTGTTAGTAGGGTTATTGCTTTAATCGGGAGGTTGTTTGGCGCTATATTGGGAATATTATCCACACCCGTGGCTGATTCATTTTTTAGTTTTTTGATGGCGGAAATGATTTTGCGGGGATTTGTGAGGAATTTAGTGGTATAGAGTTTCAATAGGCGCTTTGAAAATAGTTTTTTTCACATAAGCTGTGACTTGTTGTTCAAATGATTTATTTCCTCGAGAGGCCGATAGTTCATGGATATTCGCATAGTGTATACAAAGTGTATTTGCCTTGTCATAGTCTTCTGTATGGATCTTTTTTGTTGGACTTGAGTGTAGGCATTTTACTTTCGTCGGTGTTATTGAAATATTTTGCTATGACTCCTATTGAGCGATCTGTTAGGTTGACGTTTCTGAGTGTGTTGTTCCAAGTTTTTTGTTTCTCTTCTGTTAGTTTAACTCTGATTCCTTTGATCAGCTGACTGAGTTCGGACTTAAGGTAGTGATTTCGTGTTTTTTGACATCTTGACCTAATATAGTTTTTAAGTTTTATTAAGGAGGCTATTTCGGGTGGGAGAGGAGTATGGGTGCATTTGGATGAGCGGACGGGAGTGGAGTCTGGAAAGAGCAGATAGATTTTTTGTGCCGTCAAAAAATTTGAGAGAATTTTACCTGATTCGTTCGGTCTAGCGGAGGTCCAAGCAGTGTCCCTTGCATTGAAGTCTCCAACAATAATTGTTGGAGTACTATCAGAGAGTAGGTGCCTCAATAGGTTTGTATCTAGTGAGACATCCGGTGGATTGTATATCGAGTAGATTCTCGTTATTTTTTTGTCGACTTGGACCTCTACTCCCACGTATTTGGTGAGCGACAGGAGATCATGCGGAAGAGTTTTGTACTTCAAGATCTTTTGGATCGCCACCGCAACACCACCACCTGCTTTGGTCGTTCTGTCCTCCCTGATCAGCGAGAAGAGTGGTATGCTAATTTTCTTAGTTTTGCTGTTTAGCTTAGTTTCTGAAATCAGAAGAATTTTTATATTATTACTATGGACAATGCATAACAATTCGTCCAGATTAGGTTTGAGTGGAAAAACATTAACCCATTGCACAACCAAGTCTGAAGCGGTAGTGGGGGCAGCGCGCCCAGGGACGTGTCTATGCGACAATTTGAAAATGTAGAGGCGCTTCCGCGACGTCAAGCGCTCAATATCCCGTCGGTGTTTTAATCAAAATGACAATTCGAATCAAATAAGCCTAATAATTGATTATCTCAACATTTATTATAATTGATAATTAAATCTACTGACAAGTAGTAATACTTTGCGACTATAATTTCTCCTATACTAGATAGCTTTCTTGTATTTTAAAGAATTTTCAATTCATCACAGATTTCCGTAGATTTCAGTCCTTCATGAATTTTTTGAAGATAACTCCAATAAAAATTAGAAAAAACAATCGTGATGTAAACAAATATAAATGTACTTACCAAATATAACCTCCAACAATATAATTCAAAATTTTGAAAATCCGCTTGTCATTAATATTGCTAACAAACTGAATTTGGATTAGAATCATTCCTCGGTAAAAAAACATAATTTTGACGGGTGAAACGCCACTGATGTGGTACGTCTCTAACTGTTGATCTCACCGACGCACTCACACACGCCAACCTCACTCATACAATCAAGCGCAGCGCTCCCATTGGCTCTCCCCCCGTTTTCTCACACGCACGACGATCGGCGACTTTGGTTGTGCAATGGGTTAATGGCTAAGATATTTGTTAGTTCTGTGGAGGGATCATAGGTGTTTCTGAGGTGGGTAGGAAAAGATATGCATAGGATGCGATGATTGTGATCCTATCAATTGGTGAATCCGCTTTCTGGAGTTTGGAGATCATGTCTTTAAGTTCTGAGGGGATTTCGGGAATTCTGAGGGTTTTTAGCTCGTCAAGGACTTGCTTCGCTGTGTTAATATAATTTTTAGTGCTACTTAAATACGATTCAGGAACATGTGTCTCCATTGCGATGGTCTTATGTTCAGCAGTGGGTGCGACAACATTCCTTCTCGAGGTTTCCACCTTTGGAAAGAAGGAAGCGTAGGTGGGCCTGGACGTGTTAGCAGTGGAGATAGGAGTTGGCTCAGGGACTGCAGGAGACTGGATGTTCCTTTCCAGATTCTGGATCGTGGCCGAGTGAGGTGTAGCGGGCAATTCCATTGCTGCTATGTTGGGTCTGGTGCTCGTTTTTTTGAGTTTTCATGAAATTTTGGCGCATGGAACACTCTCTATAGCTGGCCGTGCGTGCTAGCCCGCAGTTCGCACACTTGAGAGTTTTGGAGGTGCAATCTTTTACGTCGTGATTTGACGCACACTTGACGCACCTGAGGTTCAGGTCGCAGTGCTGGCTTGCATGGCCAAACCTTTGGCACCTGAAACACTGGGTCGGTTGCTCGGATTTCACGTACTTTTCAATTCTGTACGTGTGATAGAACATAGTTTTAATAGCAGCAAAGCTGCTTAAGGTTATTTCCGGGCTAACCGCGATTGCGAAGATCGGTAGTGGCCTGTTTTCTTTTGTGTCTTCGTCTTTGTTTACTTTCCCGAACTGGCGAACGGAAAGTACGGTGATGCTGTGTTTAGATAATTCAGCTTGAATTTCGGCCTCCGAAAAATTGCTGGGAAGCCCTTTCAAAATAAATTTCTTCGGTCGCTTACTTTTAAGCCCGGAGGTGAAAAAATTATAATTTAATCTTTTCAGGATATTTGCGATTTTGTTGTAGTCTTCGGTCGTTCGTAGAAGGACGATCGTGGTACTTCCATTACATTTCATCCTGAAATTGTTATCCGAGGCGTTGACTTGCATTTATTTTTTGGTCTCCAATTTGTCATTTTCAATGATGATTGGAGGCACTGAAGTTTGTTTTTGGACCTCTTGGGGTCCATCATAAGAGTTTGGAGTTTTGTTAAGGCGACGAGGATCCGAGCTCGTGCTGGCCGAATATTTCATAACCGTTTTTTTTATCTTTTGGCTTTCCTTTTTGGAGCCAAGGGAATTTTAAGATTCTTAAGTTTGACACTTTTGTGCCAAAACCTTTACTCGATTTATAATTTCAATGTCCTAGACGCGCGGTACGTTTGAAATTTGTAATTCGCAGGGAGCGATAGACATGCGTCCGCACAACACCGACTCAAAACAAATACTGTCGGCTATTCTAATTTCGGTTACCATGATGAAATTGAAAGCGGTTTCAGAGTACGCATGAGAAATACGAAAAATGCTCTTGATGCAGGCATGATAGGACTCGTGTTGATCTAAGAAGGTAGACTCACCAGCTGAAAACGAAATCTGCTTCGAAGACATTCGTTTTACGATGTCGCATTGCTAGGCCAATTATTTCAGATGAGCGCAACAATTCTCTGAAGTTTAAGGAATTCATTAAACAAAAACCGTAGTAAATGGACTACTTTACCAAAACAGTCAAAACAGGGCTTATTTTGTTACGTCTGGGTCAACGGTAGCGATACATCTGATCAAAGTAATTGTCAAAGCCGCTGAAGAAAATACCATGCAGGTAACATGTATTGTATAATTAAATAACATCAAACATCAGTAACGTTTAAACTAGCTTCTTCTGATATCCCGATCCACGTAGCGGGTATGAGAAGAAAACTTTTTAATTGCGTCCTCTGGTTTTGCTCTCATCATTTTATTTATACCAGAGATTTATGTCTTACAATAACAATCTGTCTTAAACAACCTTGCAGTCAAATTAATCGCGCAGATGTGCCACTCCACCGAGCAAAGTTACCGAATTGGGATTTGTCCGCCACATTATGTCGCCACAAGCATAGAGATGGAAAAGTGTCATACTTAGTTTCCGATCATAAAATCAACTACCTAACCGACGGTTATGGAAGAAAATATAAATAAAAAATAAAAAAATAGGGATCAATGTGATATAAATTACATTCCGGAAAATGAATGAAATTAAGTTCACGTCAAGCGTGATCGAGAATACTGCGAATGAGGGAGTCGAAGTAATTTGATATCGTATAAATGAATATTATTTTAAACGCAACGTATACTGAAGAGATGATACAGTGACAGCAATGCTTGTTAAGGAATTTCTGAAATGAGTTGAACGTTTTTTCTTTAAATTGGTGAGACGAATTTGAAGTAACTGGTCTCTCGACCCCTATACTAAATTTAATATAGTTCTCTATATTAGGAAAATCTCTAGTAGATGATGTGACGTTATTGGGATAGAGCTATGCCATGTTGAAAGGTGACCATGAGCTCGTGCTGCTGAGTAAATGAAGACCGAGAAAGTTGTTTCCGATCCTGAAGAAATTACTGCCCGGCGGCACTATGGAGTTGAAGATCTTGGAGCTTGGTGGCTCTATTGTAAAAACGAATGTTGAAAGAACTAGACTGGCGCCTGACCTGTTCAACTGTGGACTCGGATTTACTGGGCAAGTGGATATGAAAAGTTTAACGGTGACCGCTGGGTGGGTTATATCTCGTTCACTCGAGAACCCTAATATTGTCAGTGCGCGGCCTCTTAGTCCCAGTTTGGAGCCATCAAATTTTCCAAATCGTAATATAGAGAGACCATCTCTTTTGCTTGATTCGAGCGAGAGGCCATTTTGCTGGTGGTTCTCGTTCGTCCGTGATGAGGATCAACGACTTTTCAGGTCGTTTGTTGGTTTTTTTCACCTGTAGATTTGCTGATAACGATGAATGCTCTCCCGTGCCCAATGTTCCCGGAAATTTTTAACTTTCTGGGAGATGATCTGCCATCTGTTGAGTCTCGAAGTATCGATTTCTTGAAGTGATGGCTCAGGAACCGCTGTGAGGGCTTGCTCGATGATGAAGTTTCCTGGTGTCACGACCGATGTGTCTTGTGGGTCATTGGTCAGTGGACACAGTGGCCTTGAGTTGAGTATGGCCTCAATCTGAGTCAGAAGAGTCGTAAATGTCCCGTAAGTCAGAGTCGAGATCCCGATGATTTTTCTCAGTGTTGTGTCGTTGAGTTTACCGCGGTCTTCCATGTGTGGCGAGTAAGGGGGGGGGGGGAGATTGAATTTCCATCGGGTTACGTCCGATGCTAGCTGATTCCTGATGATAGCCGATTCGCTAGATGCCTGGTCGATGAGGTTCTGGAGTTCCCTCTCTTCTTCGATGGAGTTGAGACCCATGTCACTAGTCAGGGTCTTAAACATGCCCCGTGTTGATACGAAGCGTTTATACGCTGCGATGAAGCCCTCTGCGGTTAGATCCGTTACCAATTCCAAGTGGGTCGCTGTTGCGGCGACGTACACAAATACACATATGTATGCGTTGTACATGAATTCGCCTGCCCCGAGTCTTCTGAAGATAATGATACGTCCGTTGATGACGCTAGCCAATGATTTGGTGGCAGGGCAAGCCATTGCGGCCGGATTCTCCTTGCCGCTGATATGTCTCCAGAGGGCAGAAGGCAGAGTGTCTCGTATTTTAAGAACCTTGTTCTGCACGAAGTCCTTCCATCTTGATGGTTCTCCGGTTATTCACGCAATGGCCACTGATGAGTTACTCCAGAGGAGTACTTTTATGTCCTCCAGCTCTAGAATCTGTTTCACGTAGGCTACTAGATTCGCGACCAGAAGAGCTGCTGTAAGCTCTAGCCTTGCTACGGTTATCTTCTTCAATGGTGCCACCTTGGTTTTGTCGCAAACCAGAGTGACTTTCGTCCCAAGAGCCGCTGTTGATGTTCGAAGATAGACCCATTGTCAGATTTGATGCATCCGTGAATCCGTGAAGTTGAGTTTCTGTTGTCGTGGGTGATAATTGAAGTCATCGTCGAATTGAGAGGTTACTCAGCTGCTGAAGTTCCTCTCTGAAGAGTTGCCGACTTTTGCTGAAGGTAATTGGTAGTGGATGGTCCCAGTTGACCTTGACCAGCCATACCTCTTGGATGAGTACCTTCGCCGAGACGATCACCGGCGCGATGAGGCCCAATGGATCGTAAATTTGCGCGATCTCGGACAGGGGAACGCGCTTTGTGATGATGCCCTGGTTGAAGGTCCTTGAATTGTAGTGAAAAGTATCTGCATGAGGTTGCCAGCATAGTCCCAATACTTTCACAACTGATTCCTCCATCGAGAGAAAAATTCCGTCATTTCTACGGAATACGGTGGCAACGTCACCAAATTCTTAGCAGCAACCGACGATTTATTTCGTACAACGGAAAATCCGTCAAATGAATAGCATAATCGGTTGGTACGAATAATTTCGCACCGTATTCGGTAGAAACTACGGAATTTTTCTCTCAGTGTCGCATTCGATTGCTGCAGCTGATCCAGATGAGAGTCTCAGATTTGTTCCAAAATATGTGGTACATTGCTGCACCTCTTTTGCAAGGGCATGCCGCCCGCCATGCAAAGATCGATGAGCTGTCTGATCCACTAGATGATGTTCTTCTTCGGCGCCTCCATAAATGTTGTCGACATATCGTCCCTTGATGAATGTCGGTAGCGCCAAAAGGAACCGGTGGCCTTCGTCATTGGCCAGCTGTTGAAGTACCCGTAGAGACAGCCACGGTGCACGACTGGTACCGTATGTAACTGTGGTCAGTTGATATTCGATGATTTTGACATCTTCATCTGACCAGAAGATCCGTTGATAATCCCAGTCGTCCTGAGGAACATTTTTACAATGTCTGAGCCGAATACAAGACGATGTCGACGTAGCCAGATGAGTACGTCCGAACTGTTGACCTGCAGTTTCGGTCCTGGATGAAGGATGTCATTCAATGACACCCCCGATGAGCTGCGATGCGAAGCGTCGAACACCATTCTGAGTTTCGTGGTTGTGTTGTCCGGTTTAAACACGGACCATGATGGGATAGATAATGTGGTTCTTCGGGCTCTGCAGCCGATGATGCTCTCTGCATGTGACCCAGACCCTCATATTCCTCGATGAATTTCTTGTAGAGTGTATGAGTCCCTAGATTTGACGAGAGTCGTTTGATGAGTTTCTGCAGCCTCAGCTTGGCCGTTGATGCTGTATCCCCCAATGCTGCTGGTGAAGATTTGAATGGGAGGCGCACACTAGCGCCCCGCAGAATCTCGCTGATGAGTCTCGATGAAGTGCTGCTCGCACTCAGCTTCGGGTCTAGTTAAGATTGATGATGCTGTTCCGGTAATTCCTGCTGGACTCGCCATCTGCTTCGTCACCTTCAAAGATAATTTGAAGGCACAGTCCGTGCAGCAGATTGGTCCCGAAACAACCCAACAAAAAATTGTTTGTTGGACGATAAACTTTGTTTCTTAGAGCCTGATGATCTCGTCGCCAATGATTCTCCCGTAATGGTCAGCTCCGATGATGATGTCGATGGGCCCTGGTTGTAAGAAATGCTGATCCGCCAGTTAAAGTTCTTGTAATTTTTTGGATATCGATGATTCGCAAGTGAATGGCGGTATTTTTGCCGTCAACTTGCTTAGTATGTGGGCTTCTATGTTGATTTGAGCACGGGGTACGTGCCTCCATTGCAAGGCGCCGGACACGACTGCACGCGTACTCCCTGATGATGTTTCCCCAATACCGATGATGGACAATGATGAGGATCTCCGGTTCAAATGAAGTTGATTGACCAAGCGCTCCGAGATCAGAGTTACCTCTGAGCTTTGATCGACGAGGATACGTGCTGGCTTGGTGTATCCGTGCTGATTGACGATGATTACTCTCGCTGTCGCCAAAATTACCAGATGAGATGCTTCCGATTGAGGTAGTTGCGCATTCCGTATGCTCTCCGCTTGATGGTGGCCTCCGTGGTGAGGCCTTGACATGGGGTTGATGTGCTATTGGACGATTTTAGACCTCCATCATAATTGTGAGAGCCGGTTGACTCTCTCCTGTCGATGAAAGTCTCCCTAGATGATTGGACTTGTGATGTGATGTATTGGCGAGATACTTTTCTAGTTGACTTATTGACAGGAGTCTGCTTGATGGATATCCGTTTCTTGATGATTGCCTGGATGTCTCCTGCCAACAAACAGAGCGTTTAAGATGTGTTTCAAATTACTATAATGCATACAATAATAATCTGATGCTTAACCGCTCGTGATGTTTTCTGGTGGCGCTGTGCTATTAGCCTGTGATGAGATCCTCGATGCATCGTGGATCAGGCTGTAATGCAATCCCCGACACGTTTTGCATCTTCTGTCACTCGTACATTTAAGTGCCCGGTGCTCTTGGGCCTCTAGTAACGCCTTCCTCTCATGTGCTGCCATTGCCATAAATTTGCCACATTCAGGCCGATGATTTGCCTGCCACTGCTCCATGGAACACCTTCGCCATCGGCCTCAGTTTCTGGCTACTCTTGATGGCGGCTGCCTTTTCCTCGTCTCGTTCCACATTTACCAGAGCCCTTGCCCTTGCCCCGAGAAACTCCTTAAAACTCTCCAGCTTTGGGGGGCTTGTGGAGTCTCCGAGTTTGATCTCCCAGCCTTCCCGAGTTTTGGGATCGATGGCCTTTCTGATTATGTGGGCCGCGATAATGCCCCATTGTTTGATTGGGACTCCGAGATTCTTCAAGGCCGGCAATGCCTCTGTGGTGGTGTCGATCATGGTCTACAGGGCCTTGGCTGACTTCTCCTAGAGCTCTTATAGGTTGAGGATCCTGTTGAGATGAGATACCATTATGAGCCTTGGATTCTCATACCTGCCAACCAGTTTCGTCCCAGCCGGTTGATAATTCGATGCCTCAACCCCATGTCCGATATGAGATCTGCTGCTGACCCCTTCAGCACAGCTTTCAATCTCATCATCTTCTCGATGTCCAGATAACTCTTCTTGTGGACCAGCGAAATGAAAGTGTCATGGAAATTTTTCCAGTCGGAATACTTCCCATGAAATTCCGGAATTTGGAGCTGCTCCAAATTACTCGACGATGTCCCGCATCCTGACACTTCCCTCCTCTTCGAACGGCTGATGGCCAGCGCACGCCCCAGCTCCATTGTGGCCTTACTGTAGGCCTGGACTGCCTGATCGAACACACTATCAATGAAGTATGGATGATTGATTACCTCATCTGTGACTTCCTCAATCAATGTCTCATGAAATGATGAGAAATTGGTCCACCGATGATGTGCCTCAATTCTCTCAGGCTCCAATTGCTCACTTCCTTCGCCACGGAATTTCCCGATGATGTCCCGTAAAACCGTTAAACCTTTGATCTGCATGCTGACCTTGAGCTCAAAGTTGATGGGCCATGGACTTATCGAGCGCTTCGAAAATTCTTTGGGACGTGGTGGGTCTACCTCCTGATCTGTTCCCGATGTTTCGCCATGACGACTTGCCTGGTCATTTACGTCTAGAATCAATCCCCTGCTAAAATCCTCGTGGTCTTCCTCAACTTGTTCGGCCCAAGATAAGCTTCGTCTGAGTTGTATTGTAGACAGGCATGAGGAGAATTTTAACATCAATGAGACGAAATCAGCTGTCCATGTTATTGTACACCGGGGACTGGCGATATAGTACCTGTTGCTTCTCCACGCTGACGTCACCGATGTAAACAATGGCACGTTCAAATTTCGTTCTCGATGAATGTCCTTGGAGGAAGTCCCTCAGCCCAGATGTGTGAACCCCAAACCGCCACGTGTTGGAAGGCGTGCGTTGTTTATCCGATAATTTTCCAACGCACTAACTAATATTTAAAATCTTACGTGATTTGGAGAGCCGGGTGGTCGGGAGGAAAAGGTTAGAGAAGGGATAATTGGCAAAATAAAAAACACAATAAGTCCTGATCATTTGCCGTATAATTTAACACTAATGTCACGGTTACACTTGATAATTGTCTTGAATAGATAGCATAAAAAACAGATAAAATTCCCGAGTGGACTCTATAATAAATAAGATGATTGACCGAGTAATAATGATAATATTCCGATAAACGTGATATTTACCGGTTGAGGTTCGATGGTGTACTGGCCATGCCGGCATTTACGACCCGGCTCGTGTGTGCCCGGCGGGGGCCGAAGACTCCCGAGATGTCCCATGACGTAGAACCCAAAATGAGGCAGTAATTTGAACAGTGCAAGTTTTGGAAATCTTTGATAATTGTTGAATTTTTTTTGTTTTTATTCTTGAAAACGTGTAAAAATTGTCCGACCTGGTGGACGTTTTCGAAATTTTACAAAAAATATCGAAATTGTAACAAGAAGGAAGTACTAGAGATACGATAGAAGGGAATTCTAAAACAAATCGGTAACAATTACTGTGTTTAAAATGTTGTTGATTATCGGTGATTCTGGATGTTCGGGAGGCGGAAGTGATTGTAGAGGGATTTCCACATACCTACATTACAATTTACTGTATGGGCGAAGCCGTGTTGAATTATATAAAATTGGGTGCATGATGCTGTATTAGTTATTTACAATACAAACCAGACTGTTGATTGACTGATAATTTAACGGTGAATCACTTATAAAGTTCCATAACTCCAGGCCTAGGAAATTTGCCATGCAAATTTCAATCATCCAGTTTAAGTTTATACAATTGCATTTTGTAACTTCCTCATAGGGATATTGATCAGTTTCGAGATAATCGATATTGAACTAAAAACGTTAAAAAATCATAACATATGAGTGGTGCATGCGATTTGAAAATCAGAAAATACAGGTCAATTTTTTCCATACCTTTGTTTCAGAAAAAATATTATAGACTATCCTAGTTTCGATATCTACTAAGTTTTTGGTTAATACATTAGTCTTTCATTTTTTGTTATCAAGGCCAATCGAAATTCGCTTAAACTTGTGTTTTTCCGAGAGAGGAGGTCCACATACATACGAAACAAAAAATATGTTGAGATGGAGGGAAGAATCTCTTCCCCAGGAAAAATCGTTTTGTTTTCATATTTTGTCAATTATTCATTTATCGGAATAGGTATACTAGTTTTATGAACAACAAATGACGCCAATCGACTATCTTCATTCCCTCTACTAGGCTGAATAGTTAACAAAACTGAATAACCTATATCAAATCTGATATGGAATCTTTTACTTTAAGTTACTATTTGTTGACTAATTTTTTTTTTTTTTTTAACTTCCCGATCTAGGGAAGTTATTGTAATGACCCCGAAAATGAAAAGTGCCAGATCGATGAAATTTTCACGTTTCTCGACGTTTCACGTCATCCCGACACGATTTCAGAGAAGTGGTCGTATGTGTGTGTGTGTGGACAAAACTTTGCTTAACGTTTCCGGAGGAACCACCGGAGGGATTTTCTTTTTTTTGTTTTTGATCGACGCATTTCAGTGGTGTCCAGGTCCGAAAGGAGGGATTTTTCTAAAAACCGCTTCGTTCATTTGTTATTAACAAATTCAATTGTTTCGATTGCTCTATCGCAAGTACGGTTGGAGATACAAAACAAAGAGTTGAATGAAAGTCGCTCCACACGTAAAACTACACATTTGTAGTGTTATGACTTTTTTTCTAACAGGCATAGTTAATTGTTATTAAAAAAAAGGATTGTTTATATCGCTGCATCATGAAAACCCCTAAAGATACGGAACAAATTAGTGAATGAAAGTTGTTCCACATACAAAATAGTATATTTCGATATAAGTGCGAAGTTGGCGGCGCGAAGCGAAAAAGGTTCTAAAAATTATTCTAGTATGATCCTATGATTTGCTGAAATCACCAGCGCTTAGTCAATCCCTAAAACTTATTTTATACAAATGATTAATCAGACCTATTATCACCTATGGTTGTCCCGCCTGGCACAATGCAGCGAAAATGCACTTCAATCATCTTCGAGTCATCCAAAATAAATTTGTGCGAATAATAGGCAACTTGAGAAGAAGAATCTCGATTTTGGAAATGCACAACACGTTGGGCATGGCACGAAAAGTGAATTGATTGATAAAATCAACGAGACATTCAAAATCAAGCAACAATCCCATCCTAATCCTCACCGCCAGAATATCAATATTGACAAGAGATCAAATTGGTCTCGTTGACCAATCTGTTTATCCCACCTCTTCCTATATCCTGCTCTCCCCCTCTCTACATGCACCCATTAATTATAAGGTCTTCTAGAAGTCATTTTTCCTTATATTGAGTCATACTGTAAATAATCACAATCATATGGAATAATGAAAAATTAGGTTAAACTTTGTTCTAATTAGATATAAAACCAATGGCTGGTGATCTAGGGCACTTAAAGAAGCACTTAAGATATTAATACTGTATATACTGTGTATATATGAGAAATATTTAATAAACAATTTTCAAGTCAAGTCCAAAATAGCCGAGTGGACTAAGCGCGCAGTCTTAGCGCTGGCGCTTGAGTTCCTAAGTTAAAATCCCCGAAGGGCGAGAATTTTTTTAGAATGCCTGATGAGCGGGAGGTTGCTCATAGAGTAGCTGCCTTACCGACACAGGTTTCCTGTGCCTTATCATGCGAATGCGGTGTAGCGTATGGTCCACAAGCCGACATATCCATAATGGATCGACGGCGTTGACGATTAAAAAAAAAAAAAACTCATACACACATGGGAACGATAACACAACAGAATGTTATCGAGCCTGGAATCATTGCCATATTTACTACTGTCCCATACAGATACCTGATGCAAATGTGTTTAGAAATATGTACATCGAAAATAATACCGTCGTATCTCCATCAGTCTTTTTGTCTGAAACGGGTGTAACCGGACCAGTGGATCGGAAAGGAATTGCATTGGCAATTTTCGATTTTCAAAGACCGTCGATCGATAATTTTTTCCTGTGCCTTATCATGCGAATATATAGGAATAATCTATCAAATCGATCGGAAATTGTTGATTACCTAACATGAAAAAGGAGGCATGAGGAGCATATTCAAGAAAAAAATCGATGTTTTACATGTATCCATGTGGGAAGATTTAGTAGTCATCCATCCCATAGTCAACCTAGAGCTTAACTTGAATGGTGGAATAATAGTAATCGGAAACTGTAAAATTACCAAAAAAAGGTTAGGCGTCGTTGACAAGTACACAAGAGCTCTGATAGTTTTCTCAGTTATTTTAGCAATAAGTGTTTGTTAACCAACCCATTTATTGCTGTAACTGGTCTATATTGCTGTAACAGGTCACGTGTGTGGTGTTTGCTCGGCAAACATCGCCACTAATGCTGCAAGTATATTGTGTTATGAATGCAAAACTTGGATTCATAGCAAGTGTACCGGAATGGACAAAAGTGAATTTAATAAAGTAGCTAATGATATTTTAAAAAACGGGTTTAATTAGTTGTGCATCAGTTGCAAAAGTGAGGTTAGTGTGGACCTTCGGGACGAGTCACAGTCTGATTATGATGATCAAATTCTTGATAAAATGGAGTCATCGTTTAAAAAATTTGTTGTGCCTTTTAAAAAAGAAGTTGAAGAAACTTTGAAGTTAATAAAAACTGAGGTAAACAATATGTCGAAACAGGTTTCTGCCACGAACTCCTTAAATCCAAGCCTGTAAATGATTTTAACATTGTTTTCAAACCTGTCTTAACTCCTTCACAACAAAGGCACTTAAAAGAGCTGCGTTCGAGACTGGGCAACTTGGTGAAAAATGGCGACACAGGAAAAACTATTAAATATGTCAACGGGGTTCCCAAGATAGTTAACAAATCATCCTTTCGTGGGTACCAAGAGAAATCCCATGCCCCGTCGCCCGTTGAGAGTCTACTATCAGAACGTGAGAGGTCTCAGCATCAAGCTTAATAATTTTCTTACTGCTTCTACTTGCTGTCTCTATGATATCCTATGCATCACTGAATCCGGGCTGCATCCCTCCATTGCTGATGGTGAAATTGTTGACAACGCTTTTTGTATTTTTAGAAAGGACAGAGATCAAAACACCAGTCAATCTGAACGCGGTGGAGGTGTCTTCATCGCTGTGAAACGTAATCTTCCTGCAGAGTCCATATCAACCGTGAGCAACAGGCTAGAACAAATATTCATCAAAATAAAAAACCACAAGTGTGATCTGATTGTGGGTTGTGTTTACATCCCACCATCATCGCCTCCTGAACTATTCCAAATACACCTTGAAACTCTAACTAATATCAAGGAGAAGTTTCCTGATGCCAAATTATTAATATTAGGGGACTACAATCTTCCAAGCAGCTATCCCCCAGTTGACTGCACGCCGCTTTTCTATGACAGCATGCATTTTGCTTGCTGTAAACAACTTAACCGCACCCTGAATGAGCGAGGACGACTCCTGGACTTCTGTTTTTGTAATGTTGATGCTAGTGTGGACAGAGTCCTTCCGCTTACCATCGAAGACAAACCGCATCCTGCTTTGGGTATACTTTCTGATTTTGAACCTCGCCTAATTCCTAAATCTGAACCTTGCTATCTATTTAAGAAGGGGGACTATGCTTCGCTTAACTTGTTCTTTCTGAGAACTAACTGAATTGGCCTGTACAGATTGACTTCTTTAGATGACAAGATTGACTGATTCTATGATAAGGTCAATGAAGGCGCTATGTAATTTGTTCCAGTTCATTCTAAGATTGAAAACAACTAGCCTTGTTGGTTCTCTGGTGACTTAATTGGCATGATTAAGTTTAAGAAATCAGCTCACTCAAACTATAAGAAACTTAAAACAAGTGATACTTATAATATCTTTCGTAACTACAGGAAGGAATGCAAGAATCTCAGCTCTCTTTGCTACAAGAATTATGTGCTTAAGGTGGAAAATTCCATACGTCACGACTCTGGCGAATTTTGGAGGTTCGTAAAGAATAATAGGCGGAATGACACAGGCATTCCTTCCACCATGTCCTGGAATAATCAGATGGGCAGCAATGACACTGATATCAGCAATCTCTTCGCTTCTTTTTTTCAAAATGTTTATATTGATACTCATCCTGAGATCCCTGAGGCCATTGATGAAACCAACAAAACTGGGTATACTGCTGACCTAATTTCGTTTGACGTAAACTTCGAGGGAGTTTAAAGGGCACTGTGTCACCTGGACATTAAGAAGGGTGCTGGACCAGATGGACTACCAAATCTTCTTCTAAAAAACTGTGCTGCTGGATTATGTAAACCTTTGACACACATTTTGAGTAAGGCCTTGGAATTAGGTGTTTTTCTGGCAACTTGGAAGATTTCATACATAAGCCCCATTCATAAGTCTGGACGTAGATCTGAGGTATCTAATTACAGGCCTATTTGTATACAATCATCTCTGGCTAAGCTTTTTGAAAACTTACTATGTCCGCAACTCACCGCGGCGTTCAGTAATATCATTGTGCATAACCAGCATGATTTCGTCAGGAGCAGAACTACTTCGACAAACCTATTTCTCTACACCAACTGCATATTAAACTCAATACGTAGAGGACTGGATGCCCATGCTATATAAACCGATTTTAGTAAAGCGTTTGATACTGTGGACCATCACATCCTGGTTCGTAAACTCGATCTGTATGGTGTCCGGGGCAAAGCTCTAGACGGGATCCAGTCGTACGTGACTGGCAGACGTCTTCAGGTCAGGGTTAATAAACACACTTCGGAAGAGTTTCATGTGACTTCTGGCGTTCCTCAGGGTTCACATCTTGGACCTATCTTGTTCAACATTCTTATCAATGATATTGGTGACAACCTCAGGTCTGACTTTCTTCTCTATGCTGACGATTTGGAAATGTTTCGAGAAGTATCGAGTCCGTTAGACACCCTGACCTTTCAGTCTGATCTTGCGCTTTTAGAGAACTGATGCGAGACTAATAAGCTTAGTCTGAACATTCCATACTGTCTATCTATTGGGTGGCTAGCAACTTGAAGAGGTCTCTACAATAAAGGATCTGGGAGTGATCATAGATAGCAAACTCAGTTTTTCCAATCAAATTGACAGTATGGCGCAGCGAGCCTACCGTGTCATGAGATTCATCAATAGGTCAGGGAGGCTTTTTGATGACACACATACATTGGTACACCTTTACGTCACCTTAGTGAGGCCTCTTCTGGAATATTGTGCTATAGTATGGTCTCCGTATACGGGCGTGCGCATGAGCAGATTGGAAAGAATTCAGCATAAATTCTGCAATTTAATCTGTGCACGTGAATCTCGCAAGGGTCATGCTACTACTTCTGAGAGCGTCTGTAGAAATTGCAGGATAGACAGCCTATCCAACCGACGTCAGCACATGAATCTAACGTTCTTCTATAAAATGGTTAACGGCCTCATCGTCTCACCCGAGATTCTTGAACTTCTGAAGTTGATCTGCCCACGGACAGGTCTTCGCCAAAGTCGATTGCTTCACACCGTCAAAACGTCTAAAAACTATGTCTTATACCGTCCTCTTAACCGAGTGGCAAACGTGGTTAATGAACATTGTATGCAAGTGAACTTTTTTGGTGGCTTATACAACGCATTTTTCGCAGCAGTGAGGAGATTAATAACAGACTTTTGATTACAGTGTACATTATGTGAAACATTCTGATTGTTTGTATCTCTTCTATAATCTCTACAATTTGTTATCTTTTCCGTTATAAATTCTATATACTTATTACATATTAAATGTATAAAGCTCATTGGCGTCAAAACGAATAAATGAAATGAAATGAAACCAACACCGCACCGGTCAGTGTGGCGGAAGAAGGAAATGTCACCGGACTCGTTGAAAGAAAAAAGAGATTCCTGCTGCGGCGGGGATGAGTCTTTGTATCTGACTCGCTCGCTTCTGTCAAACCATTTGCTTAATTTGAACGGGTTTACGAGTAACTTATTTCACAATGAAGTTTCACCGCTAACATCGCACGAAAAATTACGTTTCATGTTCGGAATTGAGGAATTGACCAGTAAAGAATAGGCAAACTTGAAATATATAGCTTCCATTCCATGTGATATCCGAGACTTGTCTAACTAATTGCGCCTCTGGAGAGTTCTGCACTGGGTCGATTATAGAGAACAAGATAACGTGGTGATTCTGCTCCAGTGGCCGTTCCGTAAGGGGCAGAATGAAGGACAAAAGGGCTCCGGACAAGACAAATGTATTTTGAAAACATGTATACCAACATACAGAACAATATGGGACAGGTAAACGTAGCAAGAATGCTATGGAATGCAAAGTTGACTTCGACAGGAACATCGCTCTATTTCACGACCTTGGCGTCGTTTTGTATTTGCTTGGGTTTTCCAATAGATAATGTCAGGTCCATATGGTAATAGATGTTAGATTCTTTTATGTTACAAATATGCAATACAAAACATATGCTCAACTGGTAGATCGCCACAAACCGTCTATTTGACCCATTTTTTCAAATTTTTTTTATTCCTTTTTTTATTATCATCACTTTTTATTCCTTTTTTAAATTTTGGTAATAAGACATAGTCTGCTTTAGCGGTATCATCAAATAAGCTTTATATATATTTCACATATAGGATACCTATGTATAATATATAATAAGTTCCAAGAATAAAATATAAGTGTTCTTTGAATTTACCGGTCATCTTGGTTTAGTAAGTTATTATATAATTATAAAATTATATTGTCGGAAATTGGTACTTTTTAATTGAAATTTGACGTCATGAATTGAACATGGCAAATTCCAGATTCCAAATTTGCATCGTCCATTTCGAAATTTGCAAATCAACATTCGACAGCCACAATTCAACGTCTAAATCCGAATTGAGTCATTGAAAATTCGGCTATTTAGTATTCTGCATTTGACGGTTCAAGTTCGAAATTTACAACATAAAATTAAAAATTCGAAATTCGGGATTAATTTTTGATTTACAATTGCAAATTTGAAATTTGTCATTGGAAATGTGAAATCTGCACTTTGAGATTTGAAATTCGATGTTTCAAAATCGAAGTTTGAAATTTGAAATCTGACTTTTGTAATTTGAAATTTGAAATGAAAAATTGGAATTTACAACATTTTCAATAGAGTTAACTATTTTTTACAATTTTGAACACGACTTTGGAAGTGGTTGTGATGACTTGTTTGTAAATAAAACGCAGAGTAGGATTCATCAATTAGGAGTTTCATTTGAGAATGAGTCATAAAAGTTTTCATATAAATGAATGTATGAAACGTGAATTGTGTATAAAAAGTTTTTAATGTCATTTCTCCATTAAACCTGTTATCAATTAAATTATTGACTTCTTATGAACATGTTTCAAAATAAAAGAGATTGTTGGAGGATTATTATGATGTGGAAAGGGTTCACTACGGTTCTAAATTGGTAGATTTACAGGCCGAGGGTGATTATTTGGTTTTCATCACGTGCTCAAAATTGCAGACGATATCTGTGTTTGCCATCTTCCTAAACAAATCGTTTTAACATTATTTTTCCCTCCAACAAACCAGATTTTTTCCCAACTATTCTGCATTGTTCAATAACACTCATTACCCGCAATTGTATATCATATAGTTCTCTCTTTACTGATGTTTGAGGATTACTTCACAGAAATAGACGAAAGAGTGGAACCCAGCACACTCTTTTGTTTTTCCACTACTCGAGTACCTACCTGGTTAACCAGGGTGGTTCCCTTTTTTCTTGTACTGTTATGCAAAAAAAATTTCATCAACGTTAACGAAACCGAATTTTATGACCTTTTCCAATTCTTACTAATATCGCTATCTGGAAATTCCTCATTCGTGTTGGTGAAGGGCGACGGTAGAAAGAGATCGAGCGGTTCCGGCACTCGGGGACGGAATATACCGATGGCGGCACTGTTAGCAATTTTCGAAATGGTCGTGCACAAAGCGAGTTGACGCGGGGCTTTTGAATGTATGTCACATGAGTTGAGACTCGCAACTTGAGACTAGCAATAAGGTGGCGGAGTATTTTCAAATCGAAACAAAGAAATGAAGACGATTTTATTGACGAAAATTTACAAGTTTGGTGAGGCTATATGGGAGTCTCGTAATATGCTGGAATGCCAGGAATTTCTGAAACAACACGTTAATATGGTTTACATTAGTTTTCATAGTCTGTTCATTCATGTCGATTTTTTCTTGTTTTACTTTTTTCTCATTCTGGACACTGGTAAAAAAATCCGAAATTGCCAGAAATAAATAATACTATCCCGGGACGACGCATCGATTACAGCATCGACTTGTGCAGTATGTCGATGAGTTTTCGAGTACGAGTCGATTCTGATTTGAAATAATCGACCCAGGATCGACTAAGTACCGGGTCGATTGTCGGTCGACTAGAATTTATTTTTCCCCCCAAGCCAATTCGCGATCCACCTAATACCAAGTCCATTGTCCAAAAAAATAAATGGGACGTGAGTGTGACCCTCGACGGGTCGCATCTATAACTTCCCGAAAGTGTGTATCTGTGTGTGACGATACACGCATAAAGTCAAGTTTTATATCAGTTATGCAAATTCGACTATTGATCGATTGTTACAATTTTTTATCGATATCTCGCAAAATACGATACCTAGCAAAAAAAATAATACAACATGAAATATGTAGTTTCACGAGAGAAACAAGTTTTGTTTGACACTTTTTCTTGTATCTGTGACCGTTCTCTAGATATAGCGTTAGAAATAATTAAAATGGTTAATAACAGTTGAAGGAATTGTTTTTCATCATTGACACTCCTTTCCGCCTAGACCATCAGTTAGAGGTAATTTTGTGTCAAAGGAGAACCAAATCGATGGGCCGTTTACCGGGAACCGTTTCTCGAAGAATCACTCACATACCCTGGTCACTAATCTGAGGACGAAACTTCCGTGAGTCCAAAAATTAGACTCCTATAGTCTGAAATTCGCATTGGGCCAACTTTTTCTGTTGTTCCGGGCTACTTTTTATACTCACTGGGGCGAATTTTTGAACTCACGGAAATTTCGTCCGCAGATTAGTCACCAGGGGTCTAATAATTATGTTTTTTTTTCGGGTCACTCCATTATCGGAGTGATTACAATAACTTCCCTAAATCGGGAAGTTAAAAACAAAAACAAGCAGCCGGTCCTTAGTTATCGAGAACCGCAGAAATAAAAAAAATAAAATCTTTGAAACTAATGATGCCATCAAATCGCCATTCAATTTGGTTCTTCACCACAAGCACAGGAGTTTTTGTTCCAAATTTCAATTTTTTATCTCAATTTTTGCGAACGGTGGACCGCGTACAAAAGCAAAAAGTGAAGAAAGCAGTGAAAAACAGAAAAATTGAAATATCTCCAAGTTCTTCTAAGTAAACTAGATCTTCTTCTACCATTCCCTGGAACTCGTTGAGACGCACATTTTGATAAAAAAAATAAAACATATTGCTTAGTTTCTGAGATGTGAACGATCGAAAAAAAAGTTGATTTCTAAGAAACTTACGGACACATTTCATTGAAATCACCCAAAGTTATATGTACCTGATACCAATGATTGACAATTTTTTTCTCAGAACAGATTTTATTCTCAAAATTTAGTCTTCTCCATGTTAAGTTGTGTAAGTAAAGATTTTCGATAAAAATTGATATATACAGTATGCTCAAATTTCGTATTTTCATACTTCAAACCATTGTTTACAAGCAAAATTAGTGAAAGTGAAAATTAACCGATTGTAATGCTTCCATTCGGGAGCAAAAATAGATTTTTTTTGAGAAAGAAAAAAAAATTAAGAGCAGTCGACCGGCAACCGACCCGGTATTTAGTCGATCTATATAATCCATTGCTTACCCATCTCGCTGCCATCGACGCAAAAGCGATGTGTAGAAGTTATATGTACAAGATACGCTGCAGCGTTTCGAAACAATTTGAGAAAAATTTGAAATGTTTTTAATAAATTTGAAAATGTTTAGAACAATGTCTCAAAAAATTAACAAAATTTCGAAAAAGTTTGAAAAAAACTTTTCATACATTTAAAAGAACTGAGTATTTGAAAATTTCCAATAATTTTCGAGAAATCGCAAAAATTTTGGATCAATTTAGATCAAAGTTAGTGTTTCCATGTTTCACATCTATCAGGTGTCCCATGACGACTCACTTTATTTTAGTGTTGCCAATAGCGATTATTTCCGCTGCTGCGCTGTAGTTCCGCGGTTGTCGTTATGAACGGTGTTTACCACTGATCTCTATATAACTGGATAGACTATTCCATGCCCCCACCACGCCAACAGCACGCCAGGGTTGGAGGAATAAACAGCGCCACCACAAACGCAGAGGAGTGCGCTATGCGCATGCGCGTCGCCAAGAGGGAGTGACCTAGACGGTAAATGACTCCGGGAAAATTAAAAAACTTTAATTAAAAATTGAAATTGATAACTAGTTAAAGAGACAAAATTCATTTAATGGTATTAGTTAATGTTAGACGTATTGAAATAGTAATAATTGGAATTTATAATTTTGACTATACCTATCAATTACATTATATAAATATCCTATTGTGCAATTAATCAGTTATTTTTATAAAAAGACAGGATTGGTGATTGCGGCTTAACTACTTATAGTTAGTTTTTTTTTTTTATTATGCTCTTATAGTTAGTTATGGAATGTTTTTATTTTTTTTATTTTTATTTAACGTTGCTATATTTATGCTCTCTACCTAAGTGCTAATCAGCGACGGAGGTCTACGATGTGTTTGTAAACAAAGCACTTATAACTAAGTTACATTGGTGTTCGTGTCAATCAGCACGGCTAGGATTCGAGCTCAGGACCTCTGAGTTACGAATCCGTCGTCGTAAACAACCGAGCCATCGTAGGCTTGACTTGAAAATTGTTTATTAACATTTGTCATATATACATACAATATATAGTATTAATATCTCAAATACTACGTTCTAGATCACCAGCCATTGGCTTTATATCTAATTTCATCAAAGTTTAACCTAATCTTTCATTATTACAAATATTTGTGATTATTTACAGGATGACTTGCTATAAGGAAAAATGACTTCTAAAAAACCTTATAAGTAATGGGTGCATGAGGGGAGGGGGAGAGCGGGATATACGGAAAGGTGGGACAAACAGGTGGTCAGCGGGACCAACTTGATTTCTTGTCAATATTGATGTTTTGGAGCTGGGGATTAGGATGGGATTGTAGCTTAAATTTAAATGTCTCATTGATGTTGTGTGTGAGGATGAGAAAGGATACGACGTTCTGACTGATTAATCAAGACCAATCGACTCGAGATGACATGAAATACTTGGATTTATTCAACGATATAATGTAATACATCTGTTGTCGTCATCTTGGCTAAACATTCACTAAAAAGAAGGTTTGAAAGCTGTCCGCATGTAAGCGGGAGACCAAAAAAAAAAATAAAAGGAAAACTAAAGGCGAGTTTCTACAGTTTATTCTATCGATAAATTCACTTATGGTTGCCATGCCCAGCGTATTATGTATTTTAAAAATCGTGGTTCTTCTTCTAAAATTGCCTATTATTCACAAAAAATTATTTTGGATAACTTGAAGATGATTCAAGTGGATTTTTGCTGGATTGTGCCAGGCAGGACAACCATATCTGATAATAGGTCTGATTAAACCTTTGTACAGAGTAAGTTTTAGTGATTGACTATGCGCTGGTGATTTTAGCAAATTATACAATCTTACTAAGCCCATTTTGGTTTTCATCTTGATTTCAGATATATGTTTTTTCCACAGGAGTTTGGAATCAATTATAAACCTAAATATTTCACAGAATCGGTTAGGATAATCTTATTGCTACGAATAGTTAAAGTCGGTTTGGTGCTAGTAGATAACATTGCTTCTGTCTTGGCAGTATTCACTTAAATTTTCTATTTCATAAGCTCACTGATTGTAAGAGCAGCTGCGTTTTCGACTCTTCTGACAGCTTTATTTATCGATTTGCTAGCTGAGTACAGAGCGATGTCATCAGCATAGCCAGCGATAGATACATTTCTAGGAATTCTGCTAAAAACAGAAGCAATGTACAGGTTAAATAGTACGAGGGAGAGGATAGACCCTTGTGGGACCCCCGCGTCTATTTCAATGTTATCCGAAAGCGTAGAGGTCGAGTGTTCTGATCGAAATCCAAATTGATTCATAGGTATTAGTTGTAACTCTTCTATGGGGTTTTTGAGACGAGCTAAAATTATTCGCTCAAAAAGTTTAGCCAATACCGGTAGGAGGCTAATAGGCCTGTAGCTCACCGGATGCGAAGGGGGCTTACCAGGCTTGAGAATCGGTATGACCCCCGCTCCTTTCCAGAGTTCCGGAAACCATTGTTTGGGAAGGCATGCATTATATATCTTTGTTGGTAAATTTATTGCTTTAATCGGGAAGTTTTTTAGTGCTACGTTGGGAATATTATCCACACCCGGGGCTGATTTGTTTTTTAGTATTTTGATGACAGAAATGATTTCACGGGGATTTGTGAGGAATTTAGCGGGAGTTTCAATTTGGCCTTTGAGAATAGTTTGTTTCACATGGCCGGTGACTTGTTGTTCGAATGATTTATTCCCTCGAGAGGCCGATAATTCGTGTATAGTCGCGTAGTGTGTACAAAGTATATTCACCTTGTCATGGTCTTCTGTGTGGATCGTGTTATTGGATTTGATTGTGGGAATTTTGCTTTTGCCGGTGTTATTAAAATATTTTGCTACGCGCCAAATAGAGTGATCTTTGAAGTTTATGTTTTTAAGTTTGTTGTCCCAAAATGATTGTTTCCATTCGGCTAATTTAAGTCTGATTTTTTTGATCAGCTGATTGAGTTCGGATTTGAGATAGCGATTTCGCGTTTTTTGTCATCTTGACCTAATGTAATTTTTTAGTTTTATTAAGGAGGCTATTTCGGGTGGGAGGGGAGTATGGGTGGATTTGTATGAGCGGATGGGGGTGGAGGAATCCAGGGCTGTTTGAATGATTTTAGTGAAATTTATTGTGTTTATCTATTGCTTCAGTGTTATTACATGTCGGGTTTGGTGTAGAAATCTCGTCATTTAAGATGCCATTGAACTTTTTCCAGTCAGTTCCCGCGTAGTTTAAAATTTTTGAGGGCTCTGATGAGGTTGTTTTACCAAATAGGGAGAAAAACAGTGATAGGTGATGGGATGGGGATTCGAGGAGAGTGGTGAACTTATTAATGATGGAGATACTGTTGGTTAGTAAGAGGTCAATAGTACTAGGAGTGTTAAAATTATCGGGGTAGTGTGTTGGACCGGCTGGAAAGAGCAGATGGATTTTCCGTGCCGTCACATAATTTGTGAGAATTTTACCTGATTCGTTCGGCCTCGCAGAGGTCCAAGCAGTGTCCTTCGTATTGAAGTCTCCAACAATAATTGTTGGAGTACTATCAGAGAGTAAGTGCCTCAATAGGTTTGTATCTAGTGAGACATCCCGTGGATTGTATATCGAGTAGATTCTCGTTAGTTTATTGTCTACTTGGACCTCTACTCCCACGTATTCGGTGAGCGACAGGAGATCATGCGGAAAAGTTTTATATCTTATGGTTTTGTGGATCGCCACGGCAATACCACCACCTGCTTTGGCCGTTCTGTCTTCCCTGACCAGTGAAAAGTCTGGGATGTTAATTTTCTTCGTTTGGCTGTTTAGTTTAGTCTCTGAAATCAGACAAATTTTAATGTTATTACTAGGGACAATGTGTAATAACTCGTCCAGATTCCACTTGAGCGCAAAAATATTAATTGCTACAATATTGGTTATGTTTGTGGGGGAATCGTAGGTGTATCTGAGGAGGATGTGAACAGGTGAGCGTAGGATGCGATGATTGTGATCCTATCAATGGGGGTGTCAGCTTCCTGGAGTTTCTAGATAATATCTTTAAGCTCTAAGAGGATTTCCGGAATTCCGAGGGTTTTTAGCTCGTCAAGGACTTGCTTCGCTGAATTAATATAATTTTTAGTGGTACTTAAATATGATTCTGGAACATGTGTCTCCATTGGGATGATCCTATGTTCAGTCGTGGGTGCGACAATATTCCGCCTCGAGGTTTCTACCATTGGAAAGAAGGAAGCGCAGGTGGGCCTGGACGTGTTGGCAGTAGACATAGTAGTTCAAGGACTGCAGGAGACTGGAGGAACTGGATGTTCCTTTCCGGAATTCTGGATTGTGACCGAGTGAGGTGTAGCGGGCAATTCTAATGGCGCTGTGCTGGGTCTGGCAGACTGTGCTCGTTTTTTTGGTTCCGAATGGAAGCATTGCAATCAGTCAACTTTCACTTTTGCTAATTATGCTTGTAAACGATATATAATGGTTTGAAACGTAAAAATACGAAGTTTGAGCATAGTGTCTGTATGTATCAATTTTTTTTCAAAAATCTTCACTTACAAAATTTAACATGAAACGGACTAAATTTTGAGAATAAAATCTTTTTTTTTCCTCTGATCGTTCACATCTCTGAAACTAATGAATATTTTTTTTTTTTTACCAAAATGTGCGTCTCAACGAGATCTAGGGAATGGTGGAAGAACATCTCGTAGGTTGCTCACTTACTTACTTACTTTTGGTGCTTGCTCGCACTCCAGAGTCCGCAAAAATTGTGATAAAAACTTAAAATTGGGAACAGAGGTTCCGTTTGTTATGGCGAAGAACCCTATTGAATGGTGATTCAATCGCATCATTGATTTTCTAGATTTCAATTTTTTCGTTTTCACGGTCTATTCATTACTTCATTTCTCGATAAGTATTCATCCCACTTTTTTCCGAACTTGAACCGTAACGAGATCTATGAACTGGTTCAACAACATTGAGTCAATTACTTTGGGTAATGAGATATTCCTGTTTTTGCTTTCGTTCGCCTGGAAACGGTTTTTTCAATACTGGAACATTTTCATTTCGTGTGCAATCGGACCATTCGGAAGGTCACCACCAATGAAATTGGGAGAAATAAAAAAAAACGATGACATATTTAACACATTCGAATGGGGGGGACCCGAGGACCGCCTGCTTGTTTTGAGTTTCCATGAATTTTAGGGGCATGGAATACTCTCTATAACTGGCCGTGTGGGCTAGTCCGCAGTTCCCGCACTTAAGAGTTTTAGAAGTGCAGGCTTCGACGTCATGATTTGACGCACACTTGACACATCTGAGGTACTAGTTGTAGTGTTGGCTTGCACGGCCAAACCGTTGGCACCTGAAACACTGAGTCGGTTGCTCGGATTTCACGAACTTTTCAATCCTGTACGTGTGATAGAAAATAGTTTTAATAGCAGCAAAGCTGCTCAAGGTTATTTCAGGGCCAACCGTGATTGCGAAGATCGGTAGACGCCTGTTTTCTTTAGTATCTCCATCTTTATTTACTTTCACGAGTTGGCGAACGGAAAGTACGTTGATGCCGTGATTTGATAATTCGGCTTGAATTTCGGCTTCCGAGAAACGGCTGGGAAGCCCTTTCAAAATAAATTTCTTCGGTCGCTCATTTTTTAGGCCGTAGGTAAAAAAATTAAGATTTTGCCTTTTCAGGATATTTTTGATTTTGTTGTAGTCCTCGGTCGTTTCTAGGTGGTCGATCTTGGTACTTCCATTAAACTTCATCCTGACGTTTTTATCCGAGGCGTTGACTTGCAGGAAATTAATTAACTTTTTGGTCTCCAATTTGTCATTTTCAATAACCATTGGAGGCACTGAGGTTTTTTTTAGAGCCTCTTGAGGCCCATCAGAAGAATTCGGAGGATTGTTGGGGCGAGCGGGTTCAGAGCTCGCGCTGTTTAAACGTTTCATAACGGTTTTCTTGTTTTTTTTTTGGGTCTTCCATCGGAGCACTCGTCATGGCTTTCCTTTTGAGAGCCAAGGGAATTTTGAGGTTTTTCACATTTGACACTTTTGTGCCAAAACTTTTACTCGATTTATAATTTCAATGTACTAGAAGCACGGTACGTTTGAAATTTGTAATTCGTAGGGAGCGGTAGCCATGCGTCCGCACGACACCAACTCAAAACAAATACTGAGACATCGTAGGCCTCCATTTACGGAATATTTGATATTGAATATTTAACAAGATTTATGAAGTGTCAATTTTGCTTCAGCTTCGTCTAGACGGGCTCAAGACAAGTAAATATAATAAAAGAGCTGGAAACCGATTTTTGCAATATTTCTGATGAGGTCTATCCCTTGGAAATTTACTGAAGAAATTACCAACTACTTTCGGTAACCATGCGTACCCCCTCCAATCGACAGATGCAGTGGACATGCGCAAATGATAGGACTCTGGGTCTAGAGTGGCGCTGCTTGTCTGTTCATCTGCCTCACGCGCTGGCTAGCCGACCGGCTATGCAGTTATATAGAGATCAGTGGTGTTTACAGATTATGGAGTGTTTCTACGGGATCACGTGGGAGAACGTGATTATTATGATTATTATGTCTCGCAAAGTATCATCATGATATAACACTATAATTGAAACTAAAGAAATCGTCAGCGCCGTTGCTCTGGACACGATTTTCCAAGTAATTGCTAACAAATAAATAGAATAAGGATTGATTCAGAAACATTGTAGACATTATTATCTTATGTAACTAAGGATGATTTTCGCGTATGTGTTGCGGCTATATGTTTTTAAATTTTTAACTTCCCGATCTCGAGGGAAGTTATTGTGATTCGTCCGAAAATCGAAATGGGAAATTTCACCTGATGTCCACGTTTCATGGCCCTTAGACACGTTTCCGACCAGTTTGAGAGAGATGTTTGTCTGTCTGTCTGTCTAGAAAAATACATATTCGACGTTATATAACTTTTTTTTGCTAACACCGATAAATTGTTATTAACAAATTCAATTGTTTAGATCGCTCTATCGCAAGACCTGTTAGAGGTGCGAAATAAAGTCCGTTTTGTTGTAATCGATGCATCAACTACAATGGTTCTTAGCATCGGATCTACACTTATTATAGTCATTGGAGATACGCAACAAAGTGTCCACTGGAAGTCCTTCCACACTAAAAAATACACATTTGATGTTTTATGACTTTTTCTTGTTAAGGCCCATAGTTAATTGTTATTAACAAAATGGATTGTTTATATCGTTTGATCGTAAGAACGATTAGAAGTACAAAGCGATATGTTCAATGAAAGTCGTTCCACACGTAAGAGTACACGTTTGATGATCTATGACTTTTTTTGCTAACACCTATAGTTAATTTTTATTAACAAACCGGATTATTTATATCGCTCGATCGGAAGAACAATTACAAATACGAGTGTCGAATGACGAATGCTGAATGAAAGTCCTTCCACACGTAAATGTACGCGTTTACTTTTTATGATTTTTTATTCTAACAAGTCTAGTTATTCACAAATTAATTGTTTGTCTAACTCTATCTCAAGGAATGTTATATTTTTTGAAAATCTTTTTACCGCTGAAGACTTATGAAATTTCGCATATTTGGTAATTTTGAAAAGTTTAAAACTTCATAATTTGAGACACCAACCGAAATTTTGTATATAACATATACGGGGGAACGATCGGGAACTTATTGGTTCGACGCGTAGAGGGTCAGACCCACATCCCGTGTATTTTATTTACAAATCCCTCTAGCCGGAGGGCTAGTGGAGGGGGACGTGGCTCGCCGTATAGTATACGTATGCACGCAGCGTAAATGCGCGGGACTTGGCCCGATACGTTATCGTGCATCTTGATTGGCATAGCTCTGCCCTAGCTGGTGCCGCGTTGATTATTGATTCCAGGCGATAATCCATCAAGTGAAACAGACTAGCAATACTGCGGAGTGAACTCCAACCGCCACAAATTGTAATTTATTTATCGTGCTTTATTTGCCAACACATCGTGGACCTCCGTTGCTGTTTAGCACTTAAGTTGACAGCATAAATATAGCGACGTTAAGTAAAATAGTAATAAAAAAAACCGCCACAAATAATCAGCAGGTATCTAGCGAGCAGTGGGATAAATCTAGCCCAACAGAACTTTTTTTTACTATCTGAGAAAGGCTAGGAGAGGTGATGAATAGGGTAGCTCCGGATATCCAGGATTGTTGATTCTACTCGGTAACGAGGAATTGGAAATTTTTCTGGATGGATCCGACTGACACAAACGCGAGAGTCAAAACCGGAGAACTGAATCTCATATTATATAGTTTCGCAAGGTCTTTGATTCGGCAAGGCAAATCATTTTATATGGAAACTTGAAACGTGCCAACTTATTCACGCTAGTGCGATTTCAAAATCCACGAAATAATTAACCCATCAGTTTTGCATTAGTTTTTCTCTGATGAAATATAATAGTAATTTATTATTTATTCAGAGGAAGACCGCACTGAAATTTTACGATTTTGCATGTGAACCACATCAATCTTTACATGTATGGTCGAAGATGAAAACCTTAGAACTGAAAACTTATTACAAAATGTCATGGTTTCTCCTTCGAAAACTGTAATGCCACCTCCTTTTTACATGTATCTTAGCTTGAATTAGTACTACCTGAAACTGACGCGTGCATGTGGGGAATTGATAAAATGGGTTCTGTGGTGCTAATTTGAGTACGGCCTGCTTTTTCATTTAGATTACTACTTTGTTAATTGTTAAAATAAGATCATTTCATGCAGTTATTATATTTCGTTATTTTACTCGATTTTCCGAACAGGTAAGATTGCGTGTGCCAATGTCTTGAGTGATCTCTACGCGATGGGGGTGACAGAATGTGACAATATGCTTATGCTACTGGGTGTGAGTACCAAAATGACAGAAAAAGAACGGGATGTTGTTGTGCCTCTCATCATGAGGGGATTTAAAGATTCTGCTCTGGAAGCTGGGACTACCGTGACAGGTGGCCAAACGGTGGTCAACCCTTGGTGTACTATTGGAGGTGTTGCCTCCACAGTTTGTCAGCCTAATGAATACATTGTGTATGTATGTGGGAATTTTTTCATCCCGTTTTATTCATTTTTATTAAATGCTTAATTTCACTAGAGTTAATTCTATTTTTTATGCATTTTTTTAGAGTATAGAAATACATCCGATTTTAGGGGACTGATTTCATTTGAATTTCTTACACGTGTACAAAAGTTCATTTTTATTCCACAGTCAGTGTGCATTAAATGACTGAACAAACGACACGAGTGAATTAAGTTATCAGTCAATTATCGTGTTAGATTTCGTTGTAAATGAGGTTAATTGGAGTTAATGTTCTTAAATTGAATATGACTTATTTTCTGTTTTTCTTATTTCTTTGTTTTTTGAATTATCGCAGAATTTGGCATAACATGACGAGATCGGTCCTGTCGAAAAGTATTATAATTCATTATATTAAACTCCTTATATAAAACTAATAAGGGGTATTTCGGGTTCTCAAGCAAGAGTTACAGTTCGAATGCCTAAGGTCAACATTCAAGTATTGTGGAATGTTATGTGACATTAAAAACAAACGATACTTTTTTGGCGTTGTTGCTTGTGTATAAAATATTATGTGCATTAAAAGATGAAGATGATTATTTTTTGAACTGAGAACTAGTTCAGCCCACAAAACACTGAGCCGAAAAATTGCCGCGAATAAGGGCAGTTTGCGGATAATTTTCGGCAAATCTTCGAATTTTGCTATCTGGGAGGTGAGGTGAGCATCTTTGAGATGGGGAAAAACTCGGTACACTGTCACTGGAAGCGGTGAGTTTTCATAGTATCTTTCTAATATATCGCGATTTATTGGGGGTAACCTCAAATGGCGACACAACAGAAAAAAAATTAATGTGTGTGAGATTTGGTTTGAACGCCTGCAGACTCATAAAATATTTACAAATATACCCATGTGCAGTTTGCATTTTTACCAGAGGATTTTATAATGTTTGTTATACTGAAGTTTTCTTTCTGATATCTATAGTAGAGCCACGATCCTAAAATGGTCGACTTTTCCTGTCAATTATAGAGGCTCATAATGATCTAGTGCTCCAACTTTCAACTTTTTCCAAGCCACTTCACGTCTGCACGTAAAATAAGTGCTCTGCCACTGGTCTTTTCTGTTTATCGAACAATTGGTCATTACAAGAACAACAGTGAGCCAACAGTGAGGCATCACATCAATCTGCCAATTGCCACAAAGTGATTCCTCGGAATTATCTGGAAAATTCACTAGTAAATTTCAGTTAAAGATTTGCCCTTAATTCTTTCGGTAAATAGATCGGAAAATAATAGCAAAAGTTCCGGAAAAATTATGTGATAAATTTTACCCCATATTGTCGGATATACTTCATCGAAAATTGTTGAATAATTTTTCAGAGAATTTCCGGAGGTGTATCGAGTTGGCAGTCCTAGGTACTCAAATCGGGTCTTCACCGGGCTCATATATAGGAGCTAATTAGGCGGTTTTTTTTTTGGTGTTCAATCCATTTTTTTAGTGCTCGCATAAAAACATGAAGAATCGCGGTTTTCAAAATCGGAGCGTCGAGGTAGCAGTCCATCCCTTTTATAATGCAGACAAAAAAGAAAACTCGCGACATAGTTACCGTTACCGTAACCGACAGACACTAAAATGCGTACTAATTTTGATTCTGCATCTTTCCGTCTACTGTCTAATGGACACAAACAATGTATTCCTACCTTAACGACAACGGACAACAATGGTGTCGCAGATGATGAAAATCTACTATTATTTGAATTTTAAAATAGCGAATTTGACTGAATAATAAGCTGTAACGGGATTTTTTTTGGAAAAATCCCGTACAGGGCTTCTGACACACCCCACAGGGTCTACCATTCCCCACGCGGTTACCCCGCCACGCCCCGGCAGTCTGGACCCTCCAACACTCTCTTTTTCACGGCACTCTGCTCTCTAGTCCATGGTATCTGTGGAGTGACCTTGAGAATGTGCCGCCATGTTCTCGGTCATTGTACACCAGGACCCTGTAGAATCACGTACCCTCCGCCACGACGCGATTCTCGTTGTTTTTTAGTTACTAACGCTATTTTGGGACCCCGATCCGCTCTCCACGACCTAGCATACTGAGTGACCCGGGCCTTCCCGCCTTCCATTCCCATCCTGTCATATCAGCTAGTGCTGATTCGCGGGTAGTTCAATTCATCGAGAAAGTTGGATGTACGGATTCCCATCGGTGAATTGATTTTAAAGTTAGATTTTAGTTTTCCCGGCATTATCACTTTGGTGTTTTGGATCCACGATAATGCCGGGTAATTCAATTCATCAAGTAAGGTGAATGTACGGATTCCCATCGATGAATTGATTTTAAAGTTAGATTTTAGTGTCCCGGCATTATCTCCTTGGTGTTTGGGATCTACGATAATGCCGGGTGGAAATTTTGGATTTATTGGCCCCGGAGCCATATTGGATGTTCAGATTCCTGGCCTGCCAGATTGTGTGTTGTTTGTCACGAGACTGATGTCCAACTGTCATCAGTCTGTCCTCTCGTTCTTTTTTTTCGGTTGTTTCTGGTTTTCGTTACCTTTGGTCCACAAAAAGGTAGCTGGCGCCCCCACCTTTAGACTCTGTATGCGGGAATGGGCGAAGGTAACAACTCTCCTTTGTTCTCGGGATAGAATCGAGGAAAAGTGTTGCAAAGCAACGGTCGCATTCCTGGCATCCCGAGATATAAAACTACAACTGATGCAAGCTTTACCACAAACCTTTAGTTTCAGTTCTGAAATATAATGACAAGGATGATGGGAAAGTTGGTGAAATTGCGGATATAAATCCATTTCAAAGAATATCAGTGAACTAAATTTCCTATCTCATGGATTTGTAAATGGAAGATTCATGCAATAGATTGTAATTTTTGCATCTAAAATAATATGCAATATATTTCGTATACAGTTAAACATGATATGAAAATTGTAATATAATTATTCTAGTAGCAGTCTATCTATCTATCTCTATCTCTTGTCTATATAAATAACAATGAGTTGGCTTTTGGTTGAACGCCCATAAGTTGAAAATGGCTGAAGCGATTTCACTAATTTTTTCTTTTTGAAACTTCCGTCAACTTCTAAAAAAGAATGTTATGCAAAAAAATGGGAAACATTGGGTGCAAAAGGGGGGAATTCGCGGAAAACTGTAAAACCTATGTTGTTATAAAAACATGGATATACCGCGTTACTATGTTGTGTTGCTGTGTCGCGTTGCTATGGCGCTTTGTTATGTCACCGAAGCGTGAGTGTCCGGACAGCGTAACAGCTTCAGATAGTCGCATAAGAAATTTCACTTCCATATCCATGCATCTATTACTTTTGAGCAACCGTCGTTGAAACATTACTATTTCGGTTTATTTTCAAATGTTACTGAATGTTAATCAAGGAGTTAAGAAGTGTAAAATAGTGAAATAGTTGTACTTTCAAGAGTATCAATTTTTTGAGTGGGGTGCCGAAGGACTATCGATTCCATGTGCGAATCAGTTATTCTAAAATGGAAAATTATTCAATAGCCATTGATATTTAGTGGCATTATAATGCTGCCGATAAGGCGAAACAATCCAGGACGCCGAACGCGTATTTATGTGAGGTCAAGAAATTTGCGGTAAACCCAATCTGATGAGCTGCGTGAAGAGCGAAAGGAAATCGAACAGAATGAAGTATCACGAACACGCTCACTGCGTACGGAACACAAGAGAGAAGATGCACTAAATATGCAACATATGCGAGATGATCCGGCAATAGAAAATAATCGCATAATTCTGAAAATGAGTAGACGTACAACGAGACAAATGCGAGTTGCATTAAATAGTTCTAGTTCTGTGTTTCGTTACAATTGTACCATCGATTACGGTGCAGACCAGTCTATGGCTATAGGATCCATGAGCGTTCATTGTCCACATTAGACGGCATTAAAATTGAAAAATGAAGCCCCCGGATTATGTTGTGCAAATGGAAAAGTGAAATTGACGTTGTTATTGCCCTCTCCAGAGTTAGTATAAACACTTTCTGACACATATACGGGAATACAATAACTGTTTCCAAATGACATGTTTTGCTCCGACAAATGTCGTACGGGACAACTTTATGCCCACTTACGATGTAATTGTAACACAATTATGGTTCACCTCATTCCCTACTTCTAGATAATTTACATCATTCTCATTGTTTATGTATGCTACAGTTCCAGGAGTAACTGTATCATCGAGCAAGTTCCCGTCTGCCCTTCGGAATTCAGACTATAAATTTGTACAAATTTAACTCATGGGTGGTTCACGACGAGAAGCATACCAGCGTTTTGCACACAACAATTGGGTGGCAATATCAATTGTGCAACAATTACAAACTTTGTTTCATCATTACAATGGATTGATGGGATTATTCAAAACTGCACTGGACCGTATGCCATCTGAAGACTCCAAAATTGTCATTAGAGCCGATACATCCACCTTCGTCATGCTATAACTACCCATGGAAATGAGCAAAATGTTGGTCGAACGACAATTCTACAAGCAACGTGCGTTGGAAGCCCGCCACATATACATGAATATGCTTAGGTTGGTATATCTTACTTTCGTCACTATAGCACAGCAGATTTGTTCATCGTCTTCGCGTGTAATCAAAGTTGGATGCCTATAGTAAAAAGGAGAGACAAATGAAACTATCGAAAACCGCAAGACCACAACTAACGCCTCACCAGTCAGTGCGGCGCAAAAAGGAAGTGCACGTGCGAAGCACGCGACACCGGGCTCGTAGAAATAACAAAAACGAACTATTCCCTGGACAGGCACCCATAGATCGCCATGACATCATTGCAAGGATTTTTAAACAGTAATTGAAATAGCTGATGAATTTCATTGTCAAATACCATGTTTTTGGTGAGACACGCTGCTGAATGTATTCGTCGGAGTGGCAGAAGCGTGGATTGCCCACGCGGATGCTCTTAATTGCTTTTGCGAGAAAATTAGAGCCAATGAAATCGAAAATAGAATATCAGCGGAAATTCTCGACAAGGAAAAAGATCTAGGCTTGCACGAAATTGTTACGAAGAGTCTGATTCATGGTCCTTGCGGAGTTTTTAATGGCAATTCTCCGTGTATGGTCGATGGAAAATGTTCAAAGCGTTATTCACGAGCATTCATAGCAGAAGCGATTACCGGAAATGATGATTGGCCACTATACCGTCGTCGGTCCACAGCGCATAATGGAGACTCAACAGTCGAAGTAAATCACCAGAAGATTGTGATCAGAAGAAGTTGCTAATCGTTGCATCGTCCCGTATTCACCATTACGCTCGACAACATTCAATGCGCATATCAACGTCGAATCCTGTCATTCCGTCAAATCCATCAAATACATATGCAAAATTTTTTTGTTGCCATTTTTAACGTCTTCGATCCATTATGGATATGTGGGCTTGTGGACCATACGCTACACCGCATTCGTATGATAACGCACAGAAAACCTATGTCGGTTTAGGCGGCTAGTCTGTGAGCAACCTCCCGCTCATCAGACATTCCGAAAAAAAATCTCGCCCTATCGGGGATTTGAACTTAGGGACCCAAGCGCTAGCGCTAAGACTGCGCGCTTAGTCCACTCGGTTATTCTAATGTCGGTACATATCTAAGAATGTGACTAAAGGAAGTAACATGGTCATAATTAGTGTTAGTGAGGACAATTGTAACGATGAAATTCCTCAGTATCAAGTGGGCCATTATGTCAGCACTAATGAAGCAACTTGGCGAATTTTTTCATGAAAGATATCCAACTGCATTTGGCCCTACATCTGGAAAATAGACAAAGAGTGTAGTTTACGGTGGAAAACGCATTACAAGGAGCGGAGCGACGACCATCTACAACATCGACGAGCTTTTTTGAAATATGTCAGCACGGTGAGTTCTCCCGAACACTGCTTTACGCTGAAGTTGCAAGATACTATACGTGGAACCAATCATGGAAAAAATTTCAAGAACGCAAACAAGGGACCGTTCCAGGCTATCCAAGTGTATTTTGAACAGGTTCATTAGGCCGCATTTACACAGTTCATCCACACAACGATGAATGTTCCTATTTACGTTTGCCTTTAGTGAATGATGTGGTATATACAGAGGCCTGTCAACGCTTGGGATTACTAGAGGATGACAGTCATTGGGAGCATACTCTGGGGGATGCTGCAGTTTCGTGTCCCCCTCGTCAAATACGAACATTGTTCTCAATAATTATCTCAACAAGCGTTCCACCAAGCTCAATCGAATTGTGGAATCCTATAATCAAAAGGAGAAACGGAATAAATACAAAGAGGACATGGTTTACGATCGTTATATCATATGCACATCATAACATCGAATCCAGATCTGCAAGTAGGTGAAGAAATTTATAACGAAGCGTTGATAGTCATTGAGAACATCTGCATGAGATCATTCATTTTGCTCAGATCAAGGGACTTGCGCAAACTGCGGATAAACTCTCACCACCACCGCTCTCGCCAACAGCCAGTACAGAAATTTTACCGAATGGTTCATTTACACCCTTGATTTGCCTATTTGATTCAACGTCATACAACCGACCATTGAAATTTGATCAATTATCAAAAGTTGCATTTTCGACAATTGTTCGTGGATATTATTAGCCAGATCACTAGATAATTGGGCTGCTGTTCTTCTTCCTAATTGGTAAGGAGAAAGTAAAATGCAAAGTCGCCCCGTTGATTAAGAACGAGGCTCTCCCTGACGGGGCCCATAATAGAACTATGATTTTAGCCATGTCTCCACCAGGTAAATTATCGAACTAATTTGTGATCATTTGATACAGCGTATTGATCACAGTACTTTTCCCAACACCAGCAGATCCACTCAATAATATCTTGAAATGTACGTGACCCACTTATACCAATTCAGCATTTGCATGAGAAAATCCGTCTGTCTGCTATCCAATTTCAATATCGTATTATGCAGTTCGCTCTCATTCACTCTAGGTGAACATGTATGTCTACTTTTGTGAGTGGAATTCTTTTTCATATGCTCATTGGCGATACAGTTTTCTCCATCCTGTTGGAAAATATCAATATTTTGATCTGCCGAACTCACGTCAGCTTCTTGATTGCGACGCTCACTCATATCATGCTCAATTTGCTCCAACGCTTCGTCAATGACCTCATCCCTCATCATTCAGTACTTGACTCGATTACTTTCAATTATGCCCTCATTATCCTCATATACTTTCATAATTGACGTTTTCAACTTCAAGTTCTCCATTTCGCCAAGACATGAATCATAATATTTCCTTCTGATAATAGTTTGCTGGATCCGGTTGTAAGCTGTAACGCCGATATCTGATTATAGCTGTATGTTGGCGGAGCTTATAGGCCTTTTCAGCATCATCGTCATCATTATCATCATCACTCCCTGGCTTTCTCTCACAAAGTTGAACATGCGTGGTATAATCCGCAAGACACATATTTTCGAAGTGTTTCCCTCGCTTAATGTATTTCGCGAAAACATCAGCCAAATATATTTCAGCTGAATCTTCATCAAGCTGCTGCAAGGCTCTGTCGGCTTTCAGCATAAGGTCACGCTCTGTTTTCGGGCCAGTATTGATGAATATTGCTTTCCTACTCTTTTTCGATAATGGCAATGATAGCGCATGATGCGCTGTCTCTTGTGAGGACATCCAAGTTCCATTTAGGAAAACGTTTGCTACGGTTCGAAATTTATCCTTCAAACTGGAATCATTTTTATCACAGTCCATTGTCACTACCCTCAATAATTTAGATGACCCGCCTGCGCTTTTGCTGATGTAATTGCTCACATAGCTCATATTAGCATATTCATTCAGGATAAATTGAATATCGATATTTGATCCGAAGAAATGTAGGGTATTATTATTGTAGGAGTTGATATTTACTTCTAGACTCGATCGTTTAAAAAAATGCGCTTCCGTGTCAATGTACTTCGAATCACAAGTATGTACTCATCTTCCGTTATCTTCAATTTTTTCAAGATTGCATGATGATTAACCAAATTTCTTTCTGTGTAATACTCGTTCATCAGTTTGTCAATAGATTCATAACTTTCGGGTACTACTTCTTCCTTACTCAGTGGTTCTAAAATCATTGTTTCTCTCATGACGGGATAAGGAATATTCAATCGACATTTCTTCTTTTTCTGTCCTTTGTAACAGCTGTGACCATGCTTGTACATTTGAGGTTGGATGTATGGGTCGTTTTCATCATATTCACATGCGATGAAATGGTCAATGAAGGCAATTAATCGATGATGGCTATGTCCTTCATTGTCCTCAGATGTTCGCGCAGTTTTAAGCCACACCAGCATATGTTCATGTGGGCTACCACGTTGTTGGAATTCAACTCGTCGATAGATGTCCTCAAGTACATTTTCGCCGAAAGTACGATGGTTTTGTCTCAAGAACCACATGAATTTGTGGACCTTATGGTCGAAATATCTGGCACATGTCACCGGATCATTCCGTATCAATTCAGTCTTGATATGATAATCCAAATCGATTGCTTATCGTAAAGATATTGTGTGATCTTTTTCGCTGTACTTCATCAGATGTTCGATCAACCCCGGCCACTGACCCTCACCAGCTGACAGTATAACGAACAAAATAGGTTTACGCAGTCGCCGTCTCATCGCCAAGAGATCTTTCTTTTATGCTCCCAGTATGCTGGAGATGATCTAATAAATTTTAGCATCCTCTATTTAGCATCATCGAATTCAATAAATTTCATTTTTCCAGCTTTTCCTGCAGTTATTTTCTGATTAGCGTTCCTCTTGGTCCGTCTCAAACAGATGTTTATGCTTGACGAGTATGTGATCTCCAAATGTTTTTTAGCCATGAACAAAATTCTTGACGGAATTTTCAACGGAATACATCATTTGCGATCATAGCATCTTATTTCAGATTTTGTGCAATCTGAATATGAAACACCTTTTGGTACCTTGAATGAGTACCCGCTGATTATCCTGGGAAAACACAATTCACTCAAGTCGTCCATTTTATGCCATGCTAATGGATATTTATTTTATTCGGGAGCAACTATATTAACAACTGGTGCATATTTTTCAACTACCTCGGCGTTGTGATCTATGAGCAAACCTTCATCGTTATTGATTTGTTCGGAATTGATGAATTGTACAATCATTTCCATTGGATTTTCTACCTGATCATCACTGTGCCTGACCGTGGTGTTTTGTTTTGGATCAATAGCTTCATTCATAGTTTCATCATCGATGACATCATTATTGTCAACTATGAAGCTTATTGGGCGACCATCATCCTCATGATTTTTCAAGTATTCGTCATTCACTTGAGTGTTAAATGTTCAGCCCCAACTGAGGGTTTAGAGCATAAGGTTCCAGGGCCCTAATCTGCATAACAATGATATTATGGTAAATAAAAATACTTATAACAGCTGTCGTGACAGTAATTGTTATAACCGCACGGCTGAAGACCCGAAATTTTTTTTAGAAGTTAACTGGTATGAACAGCTTGAAGGGAGCTGAATATGAATCGAAAAGAGCTCGAGAGGAGCTGAGCAAGATGGCAGCTGATATGAAGCTGAATATGCATCTAACACAGCTCGGTAGAGCTGAGAATTGACCCAGCTGAATGATAGATTAAAAGGAAAAACAGCTTGAATCAGCTGGGAACATCCGACAGCTCTGGGAGAGCTGAACGTTTGTGACAGATATATGTAATATAAAAAATATGTAATATAAAGAGAGAAAGTATGAGAATAATGAGCGATCGCAAAAAAGGAAGGAAGGAAAATAAGGTAATGGAAAGCAAGAAAGTATTACCACATATGAAGGCCGGAAAACGATGCAAAAATCTATGGACACAGCAGTTTACTCCAATTTCCTATATCCAATGAAACAAAACATTTGATAACCCATGAAGTGGAAAAAGTGATAATGACTTGCCACAAGTATATATTGAAGAAGGTTCCTAATAATATCAGGGGGGGAAGTTTATCAATTCCTTGGGACTACGAGCTGAATTGGGCCTTGAACTGAATCGCTGGACCAATAACTGATTCGATTTTCTTTTTCAATCTTCATAAGGACAAGGTCGAAAACGGGGGTCGTCTCTAAACACTTCACCGTTCGCCAGGCAATTATCAAACTTCTTAGTAACTCCCAATGTAGTGTAATTCTTATGATCCATCGGTCCGAGAGTCATGCGGTTGTTTGGGCGCAAGTGGAGAAATCCAGTATTCGAAAGTCAAAGTTGAACATAAAATGAATCAATCATATTTTTACCAATTTTTGAATACAAAATTGACTTCACAATTCAGCACTCTAGTTACCGTATTACCTTCCATAATTTTAGAATGAAACAGTAAACAATGATCAGTTTCGGTAATTTCCTCGTTTGAAACAACTTAAGGATGTTCGTCTATTAGAGGAAAACGTGATGAAATTCTGAAAAAAATTAATAATGAAGGTGTTTACACTTTTAAACTACCTTCAAAATTTCAAATCGAATCCATAATTTGTGCAATATAATCCAATTTTGATTTTAAAAGTGGGTTATTCAAATAACTTTTTCATAAATAGTGATGGGTAGAGTCTCTAGAACACCCGCTATATTTCCTAGATTTGAAAATCTTAAATTCAAAATGATAAATTCATGAAATGTTTGATTGATTGATAAACTGATTTGATGACAATATCAAACAATATATATCATTCGAGTCTCATTTATTCCAAACGTCTCCTGAACATAATGTTATTGGCTATTAAAAACTAACCTTATGAAGTAATTTTTTTTATTCCTCTCACTTACACAGTATTTTGATTTTCTATAAACTAACACAGAATAAACGTCCAAAAACAATGAACATTGTGTGATGGGGGCATATGAGATGAGAATAATCCATGTACTATGAATATTTGTGAAATGAGTAACACTATCTCTACAACAATCAATATCTTCCTATTTTAAAAAAAAATCAATGTCCAGAGTATGTCTGATTGGTGCCAGCCTGATTGACGCCAGGCGTGTTATTACCAATGTGTGTAATGACAGAAACCTGGGTCATGTGTCAGTAGTTGCCATCGTGCACCTTTTGCGTAAAACAACTAAAAAAGCGTAAAAACGAGATCAATTGTTCCAAATAATGGTAGACCACACGGAAACCCGAATCAAAAAGGAAATGTCATAGATGTGCAGCACGAACCCAGTATTTTTTTAACATATAAAGATGGAATGAATAGACAGTATCAAAGTGGCCAACCGAATTACGCCTATTTTCAGTTTTGGTCACTTTCCATGAGTATCCCATAACCAAACAAAGATAGGCATATTCGCGTAAAGACCGTCGTTGTGAAAAAAAGACAGTGAGAGCTATCAATTCATTGCCATGCAAACTCCACTACGTTCCACCGATTTTGAGATATTTAACCGAAATTGACGTCAGTCGAAAAAGACATAACTCGATGGACCACTTCTCTACTGAATTCATTTATAGAAATTGCCTCGAATTGAGTACTCATCAATTCAGCATACTAGGGCAAATCTTTGCAATGGAAACAAAACCATCGTTTTGCTGTCACAAATATCTGCACTCAATCCATCGAAATAAGTGGATACCATACCGTTTCTGATGATGGGTAGTGCTATCTGGTGTTTATGAAAGATCTGGAAAAAAAGAACTAGAAATCATTTACTCTCCTGTCATATTAAGGATTATCAAGATGCACCTTCAAACAGAATGAGAAAACAAAAGCAAGAAGTACATGCGAAGCAAATGCAACAAATTATTTTGCGTAAATGTTAATAATTGGGCCGACGCCACCACCACCTCTGAGAAATTCATCGTCTTTTTCACGATGATATCGACGTTTCCAGAACCTGAAATCCAGAAAATGATAGGAGTAGATATTGATTAAGAAAGAAGGCGATGAAGAACTGTTAATTAAAACAGGTGTGTTTATTATTATATGGTACTCAGATAGCAAAACTCGATAGTTTTACGGAAATTATCCGCAGTAGTTATTACAAGCCCGAATGCGCGCTGAATTACAATTTGATATTTGAAGTAACAATATACAGGGTTTCCCATTTGAAAAGTTGCACCTCAATATCTTTCAACAGGGCCATGTAACAAAAAAATGTTTCTAACAAAGATTGTAGGGTTCTGAGGGGGACATCCGATTTGCTCATTATTTCCAGCCTTCAAGTTCGCGCTTGCAAGCTGCACGCACAAACAGCTTTTTTTTAAATGGCAACCCCATTTTTCACCCCGATGAAAATTGTTCATTTCGATGAGTTGTTTTCAGAACCCTACGCATATTCAATTTCATGCCATTTTTTTATGCAAAAAATATCATGAAAAGCGTTTTATGGCCAAAATCGAAGTTTCAGACTTTTTGCGTCGCATCCCATGCGCAAAAAAAAGGAAGAAAAATGCGCGAAAATGTGGGGGAGTTCCTGAGCGTTTACAAAAGGTGTTCAATATTCCCACCGTTCACTTCCAAGCATAACTAAACTCGTTTGCGGACATTCCCAACCACTCAACGGATAATTTGTGGACTGATGCGTGCAATTGCTTCTCTGATTCGTTCTTGTAAATCCATCGGTGTAGTCGGTCGATTTGTGTAAATAACGTCTTTGATATAACCCCAGAGATATAAGTCGAGGGGCGTAAGATCCGGTGAACGTGGAGGCCATACGATGTAACCACCCCGACCAATCCAACGATTCGGGAAGGAACCGTTGAGATAATTTCTCACAACTCGTGTGAAGTCAGGTGGAGCACCATCCTGCTGGAACCACACTCTCCGCCTAGTTTGCAAGTTCACATTCTCCATCAGGAATGGTAGTTGAAACCGTAAAAAATCCAAGTATTTTTGTCCATTGACAGTACCATCAAAGAAATAGGGGCCTATCACTTGCCCATCAATCATACCACACCAAACATTTAATTTCCAACGATGCTGATGATCAATCTGCTGCGTCCAGTGAGGATTTTCCCTTGATCAATAATGACAATTGTGTCGATTTAAGGACTCAGTACTCTGGAATGTCGCTTTGTCACTGAAGAGAACGTATTGGAAAAAAATTGGATCTTGATTCAGTTTCTGCGAGGCCCACACACAAAAATCAATACGATTTTGTCTGTCTTGTGCAGATAATCCCTGAGTCGGAGTTATGTGATACGGATGATAACGGCCAGATCGTAAAATTCTCTGTGCTGTGCTCCGCGGTATTCCTAAATCCCATTCAACTTCTCTCACACTGACATGAGGGTTCATGTGAATCATAGCTAATATTGCAACAGTTCGGGGATCATCAGGATTGACACCTTGCTGCAATTGTTGTTCTCGTTCTCGAAACATTCTTCCTCGTCTACAACGCCGTTTGATCCTCCTGATAATAGAATCTGCAGGATAATGTTGTCGATTGCGGTACCGCTCGCGATAGGTTCGAGCAGCAGCTCGATACACTCCCCTACACTCTCCCAAAACAAGTAAAATATCGACAATTTCACTAGCTGAATACATTGTGATATGTTCGATGAAATATCAAGTGATACGAACTTGGTACAGCTTGAATTGGCACCAATTCAAATGACATAATCGTCAATGAGTAGGTACATTTGTTTACATTACGCAACTGGACGTAATTCTTCCATTGATCTGTTTACGCGCTGGAATTATCAAATGTAAACAATAATCGAAACATTTGCCCACAAATGGTGGGAATATTGAACACCCTTTGTAAACGCTCAAGGACTTCCTCACATTTTCCCGCATTTTTGTCCTTTTTCTGCGCGTGAGATGCAACGCAGACTTTACCTCCACATGGTGCATCCTGGGTTATGCTAAAAGTCTGAAAATTCGATTTTGGCCATAAAACACTTTTCATGATATTTTTTGCATAAAAAAATGACATGAAATTGAATATGCGTAGGGTTCTGAGAACAACTCATCGAAATGAACAATTTTCATCGGGGTGAAAAATGGGGTTGCCATTAAAAAAAAAGCTGTTGGTGCTTGCAGCTTGCAAGCGCGAACTTGAAAGCTCGAAATAATGAGCAAATCGGATGTCCCCCTCGGAACCCTACAATTTCTGTTCGAAACATGTTTTTGTTACATGGTCCTGTTGAAAGATATTGAGGTGCAACTTTTCAAATGGGACACCCTGTATTTCCCGAAATTGAAGATACTGTTAATCATGGACTCCGAAAAATGAGAGCTTTCAATTTGGTGTAAGCATCTTTTGTTTTTTTCTGTAATTATGCGTGTATGCACTTTCTTGAATAGGAATATTTCATCAAACCCTATCAGAAGGTCATCATCGCTTCCATAAAAAACAAGCAGGCGCTCCTTGGGTCCCCCCATCCGGATGAGTCAAATATGTCACCGTTCTTTTTATTTCCCCCAATTTCATTGGTGGTAACATTCCGAATGGCCCGATTGCACACAAAATGAAAATGGTTCAGTATTGAAAAACCTGAATATCATAGATCGCATTAAGGCACACATTTTGAAAAACAAAACAACAAAATCGTGAAAACGAAAAAATTGAAAGCTAGAAAAATAATGATACGATCAAATCGCCAATCGAAAATGGTAAAAAATATCAAAATATTTCAAATTTCATTCAAACTCCAAATCATTTAATTAAGAAAAAAGTTCATTTGAAAAGTTGGTCAACATCCCGGCCGCTTGGCGGCCGGGGTGGCACTAGTAAGACTAATATAATTTCCACCCTCAAGTGTTTTCCCTTTTCCTTCTTGACCCTCGATGGTCACCGTATGCACATTTAGGAAAACCAGGTAATAGTAAACACTGATGTGGAAAAAGTTCTACAGACACACTGTGTTCGATTTCACAAGAAATGAAGGTCCTGAAATAATAAAGTGATAAATCTAAAATAAAACTTACAAGAGAAATGAATTTTCTACCTGGGTAAGCCCTGCAAACCAACAGAATGAATCCTGATTATTCGTTGGAGAATAATTCAAACCTAAAAAAATGGCAAGCGTACATGTTGAATGTCTAACTTAACTCGAGTCGAAATCAGTAAGAATGAATAATCCCTTCACCCATCAATGATGAAAATAATCAAACAAGTTTTTAGTATTTTTACTTACCTGATCGTCAATGTTGAAATGAAACGATTGCACGTGGAAGTTTGATGTGAGAAGGACACTAAAACTGAGGTTTGACGGACACAACAGACAATTCGTTGGCATTGCCTGAGGAGGGGAGAGTGGGAAGTTAGCGTTGGAGAAAATCAACGACCAACAAACAAATGAATGAAGAGATGAATCAATATTTATGCATAATAAATACAAAGATATTTTCGCCATTTGGGACATCTAAGAATCCATAAAAATTTTAGATTTATCTGACTTCTTGAAACTACACAGAGAGAAAAGTTCAGTAAAAATTACCTCAATAATTACGTAAAAAATATGGTCTGAAACGTAATGTACGATTGGAATGAAAGTTTTGTACATATGATTGAGCGAAACCGATTTTTACGAACGGTTCGGTAAAAATTCCTTTTCGGAAAAAAATGGTGGCATCCGGAGATTCCCATGCAAAGTTCCGTAAATCTCACGGAATTTTTTTTGGAAAAAACAGAATGTAACGAATTTTCATGAATAATTTTGTAATATTCCACTGTCACTCATCCATTGAGAATTAAAAATGAAATTGACGACATGAAAAAATAAAATTTTTCCAACAACACGAGCAAAAAAAACGAAGATCATCTGGGGATGAAAAAAACATGATACAGATTCGTTTATCATTATGTGAGGTTATGCACCGTTGAGATGGCAACGTGTTCTAAAAATAAAAATTTCACACACAACAATGCTCTCTGATTTTATACTAGTGGTATCAGCATGTGTGTGCCCTATTCGGGGCACGAAAAAAACTTCCCGATTTGGTATTTCAGCACAATATACCTTGGTTAATCAGTGTGACCCCTCTTAATGCCATAATGAAAAGTTGCAGATTTGACAATTCTAAACTGGCTCATTTATGAAGCAGATAATTATGAATATTTGAGTGGGCGCATGGTGAGCATGCGGATGCGACTTATGCGCGTCACTTGAGTGGGAGTGAGTCGCCAATAGCGATGCAGCCACAATGCAAACGATGACTTTAATATTTTACCCAGCGCAACAGTATAAACAATTGCAATTGTTAATAACATTGCATATACTGCATGAATCCCATCCAAAGTGTAATCGGTTCGATTTTGCACGGAAACGCGTCGATTGGGACTGTCATGACAAACATACCTTTTTAATTATGCAAATTATCGAAAAAAGTTATGCTACATAAAATACGTATTTTTATATGGGGAACAACTTTTCTTATATAAATTTTACGCTACCTCTAATAGTTTATGCAATAGAACATTATAAACAATTGACATTGTTAATAACAATATATATACTGCACCAATTTCACCCCAAATCTAATCAACTCTAAGTTGAAAGGGGACGCTTCGATTGCGCTATTGAGCACTCGTTCGCATCGTCCGTTCGCGAGAACAAAATTTTTCGCCACGGACAGACAACTTCACACACACGCACAAAGATACTTCTATTGCATCCACAAAATAGTCTAATTTCCTGTCGTAAGCAAAATCATCAGACAATGTTCCACGACTAACGTTTGAGCAGCGTCGCTCCTGAACAACTGCTTGTCACTTTGCCGAAACCTCCCAATGATAACCGATATCTGGCCAACGCTCGAGTTTGATCAAATTTACGGAACAATGGAATCGTGAAGATTACTACGAAAATTACGTGAAAATTTTGGAGCTTTCCGTAATTTTTATATATTGAAGCGGAACTTTTGAAATTGCGGAACTTTTCCACACTTTCTCCATAACAACCGTGACTTTTCCATAACCGTTCGATAGTTTTTCAGTTGAAATTTCGTGAATACTGTCAAGATATAATTTTACGTGACTTGTTACGTAATTTTGATATAACTTTTCTCTCCGTGCCCCGCTTGGTATGAGGGGATTGAGAATAGTCAAAAGTTATGACCTTTTAAAATTTTGATAATTTTGGGAAATCTAATTCTGAGTTGATTCATAATATACACTTGTAGAGGTCGATTTTTGTGATCGCCGTTGCCATCTTGAAAAGGGCTCATGAGGGTGAAGAAGATTGACTATTTTTTATATACTCAGATCGACTCAGGATCACATTTTGAGTCGATCCATGTATACTTGTAGAGACCTTTTTTCGCGATTGGCGCCGCCATCTTGCAATGCGTCAATGAGGGTGAAAAAAATCGATCAATTTTCAAGTATCCAGATCATTTCAAAATCGAATTCTGAGTCCGTTCATGTAAACTTGTAGAGATCAATTTTTGCGATCGCCGCCGCCATCTAGCCTCCGTTCATGCGCTCATCACATGAAATTTTTTTTTTATAACGGCTCTACCACCTTAATTATGCACATTATGGGAAAAACTCAATAGACATTAAATGTGGATCATTGTATGAGGAACAACTTAAGTCCACATTTTTTTTCGTTCACTCCAATCGTTTACGAGATATAGCGTTCTGAACAATTGAAGTTGTTAATAACAATAAATATTCTGAACTAATATCCATCAAAAACTAATCAGGGCTGAGTCACATGAAGCTGCGTCGATTGAGACCTTGATGGCGGCAATTGGTGTATCCATTCGTGAGAAATCGTTGACCAAAATTTAGGGCACATACATACAAACATACAAGCTGCTGTTAAACTGCGAATGACAAACACAAACAATTATATAATATCCAATTATAAAAAACCCTGGTTTGATCATGAGTGCATGCAATCTAAATACAGACCAAAACATCGACAAAACAACATAATTAACCGTGATCAGTGGAGAATCTTCCTGGAAAATGAGTATCCTATTCGCGCAGAAAATAACACAATAATATTCGATGAAACAGTTCCTTTGCTGGACGGTGAAATAATGCAAGAAGAGTTAACGAAAAGCCTTAAAAAATGCAAAGTCGGTAAAACACCTGGGCCAGACGGAATCTCCAATGAGTTTTTTAAAAATTTACCCGACAATTGGCTTCTTTTTTTAAACGTATTTTTCAATAAGATTCTCTCTGAAGAATATATTTCTGACGATTGGACAAATATTTTTGCTTCAATGCTACATAAAAAAAAAATGATCCTAATAACCCGCTTAATTATCGATGCATCTCTCTTATAAATAAAAAGCATAACAAAAATCTTCACTCAGATTTTATATAACCGCCTCTATACCTGGGCCGTAAAATTTAATCATCTATTGGAATTCCAATCTGGCTTCCGAAAAGTAAAAGGCTGTATCAACAATATATTTATTTTAACTGCAATGGTCCATATACATCTTAGCCAACCGGATAGAAAGATTTTCGCCTTTTTCATAGATTTTGTCAAAGCATTTGATTCCGTCAATCATAACCTCTTGTGGCAAAAGTTATCTTGTAGAAAATATGCTACAATCGCTTACTAACCATGGCGAACAGCCCCAAAACTGTTCTAAAATACAACTGGTTTTCTCAAGGAAACAATTTGATACTCGAATATCACCCCTCAGGCATTCAGGGTTCAAATTCTCCTGAGGAACTGAATAGGGTACGAGACACAATGATTAGTAACAAATCCGAAATCCACAACGCTGACTGTGAATGTAAAAATAATTCCTCTTCACTTCAATTTTTTTCGTATCTGAACCTATTCACAGATAATGAAGGATATCTCGATGCTGATCTCACATTAGAAATCAAAAGATCTTTCTCACAATGCCGATTTCTGAATGTGATAAAAGCTACAATAAGTGCTAGAGGTTGAACGATTAGATTTAGCAACGATGAATATTGTCCTAACTGCCTTTTTCCGACTAACAACAATTTGGCACACTTCCTCCTGGAATGTACTCAATTTCAGGAGGAAAGAGAAGTTCTATTCACTAAGATTTCACGTAGGTTGGAATCATTTGGATCGTTACTCAATCTAATGAATTCTGATGAGAAAAGTGATGTGACTGCGATTCACAACTTTCTCATTTATGCGGCAAAAGTATCTCGAGATTGCGCCACTGCTGATCACCATCCTTTGTAATTATATTTTTTATAACTGAATGTGCCATAATTCTCCAAATGTAAATATTTTAGTGTAACTTATAATTCCTAGCTGTCGGAACGACTCACCTTTATACGGATATAATTCTCAGCAACGTAAATAAATACATACATACATACATACACACACACACACATTCATTGACTCAGAATTTTTCGGGCATCATTTTGGTACCCTTAAGACACCAGGTATAGGCTGAAACGAAAAAGTTCGATTTCGCCGTGATTCCAATAACTTTCCTATCGGGAAGTTAAGAAGCACGTCGTCTTCGGAATAGGGTCTTAAAATCGGTTGTATAATTAGCGAGAAATAAAATAAAAACCGTCAAAACGAAAAAATTGAAATCTAGAAAACTAATGATACGATCAAATCACTATTTTAATCGTATCATTATCTTTTCCTTTCAATTTTTATGTTTTTTACTGTTTTCTTTGCTTTTTGCGTGTGTACGCGCTCTACCATCCACAAGAATTGAGATGAAAACTTGAAATTTGAAGCAAAGGTTTCTTTGGGTGTGGTGAAGAAGCCCATTGAATAGTGATTTGATCGTATCATTAGTTTTAGAGATTTGAGTTTTTTCTTTTTCACGATTTTATTTTATTTCTTGATAATTATTCAACCGATTTTTTTTCATTTTTTTTGTTAAATGTGTGCCGTAGCGAGATCTATGATGTGGTTGAAAAATACTGTGTCAATTAGTTTGGGTGATATCAGATATTTCTGTTTTTTAAATTTTGACTTTGGTTTTACTTTTTGTGTTTGTTCGCTCGTTATCATCCGCAAAAATTGAGGTAAAGGCTTGGAATTTAGTACAGAGGTCCCTTTTATTACGGTTAAGGACCCTATGCAATGTTGCTTAGATCGCATCATTAGTTTCATAGATTGTATTTTTTTTATTTCTGCAGCTTTTTATTTTATTTCTCGATAATTATTCACCCGATATTTTTTTCTCAAAAGTGCGTCTCAATGAGATGGATTCCATTGCAGATTAGAGCATTGATTAAAAATAATCATTCCACAAATCATCAAATAATTGTGATTACGCAATAAAAAGTTCCATTGTGTAAATGGTTGTAAATTGAATTCGATCATGAAGAAAATTGTAAAATAAAGTAAAATAAAATAAAATGTCCCAAATTGCATAATTACCCAAAAAGTCCTCAGAAAAAAATGAAATTGATGATATTAAATTCAACGGTGTGTGTTTGTGTGTGTGTATATATGTATGCGTTCGCCGGTTCATGTATGTGAACGAAAGAGAAAATGGGGGTTTGTGAGGGCGGAATTGGAAAAACTTTTTTCAACACTGGAACATTTTCATTTTGTGTTCAGTCCGACCATTCGGGAGCTTACCACCAATGAAATTGGAAATGGTGGAAATGACAGAAACCGTTACAAAGTTAACGCATTCGGAAGGGGGTGGGGGGGGGGGCTGGAGCTCCGAGGACCGCCTGCTTGTCGAAAAACATTGATAGATATAGACATTATGATCAGACTTCGTATTTTTACGTTTCAAATCATTATATATTGTTTACAAGCAAAATTACCGAGAGTGAAAATGGAACGGTTGTACTGCTTCCAGGCGGAAGCAAAAAAAGTGGATTTTTAAGAAACTTACCGACATATTTGATTGAAATTGCGCCCACAGCTACATATACCTAATACCAATAATTGACCATTTTTTCAGAGTTTAATCTCAAAATTTAGTCCTTTTGCTTCCGAATGGAAGCTTTGTAATCGCTCGATTTGTATTGTCCATTTTTCGGTGTTTCGGCCCCGAAGTCGAAGCATTGGATTTAATTCAATTGCATTTTTCGTTCTTTTCCAGGCGTAGCACTAGGATTCATTCAAAAAAATGGCAATTTTAACCTTGAAAGCCACGTTGGCTAGTTAGAAACCACAGTTTTTAGGCCTTGTCCGTATGTATGTATGTGTGTGTGTGTGTGTGTGTATATGTGACTCGACATTTTCGTTATTTCCTGAACAACCGCCCGATCAAATTTCATGATGTTTTTAAGGGATGTAGAGTTTTTTTGATCGGTCGTCTCATTTGAAAGATATTGAGGTTTTTTTAAATTCTGTTTTTCGACGATTACTCAAAAACTAATTGTCCGAATTCATTCAATAGGTGCGTAAAAGATTCGTCTCAATGCCATCTTCACCGAGTTTGCATGCTTTCATTCGGAAGCAAAAAACAATTCATTGAACAGTATTTTCTGCACAATAAATTAGTTCTTGTTTATTCAAAAGATACGCGTGTAATATAACAGGTAATTGTTCAATTCATCATTTCTGCCGGCACGCCCGGCGTACCAATCTTCTTTTGTATCCTAGATAATTACAATTTAATCGCTCACATTCAAAAAGTAGTATTCAAGGAATGATCTTGTAGGGAATTACAAATCGGGGGATTTTGGCATGGCCCCGGTGGGTCTACCGCATTTGCTGGTGATTTTAATTTGCCTGGGGCATATGAGCATGGTTTCATGGGACCGTTCAAATATTACGTCGCGCGTTTTTGAATCATTTTAGACCCCCCTCCTCCCTCCATCACACGACCGTCACACAGATGGACCCCTACTTAGTATATTACGTCACAAAATTTGAACGCCTCCCCCCCATTTGAGCTGAGTGCGCAAACTCGTGCGGACTATCGATATACCTATATATCGATACTTAATCGATATACATGTATATCGGTAGGGGCTTGATACATTATCGATATAAATAAACCTGAAATATCTTGTGTCAGCGAAAATGCAGTGAATTCCATTTTTTCACATTCTGGTGAAAAAATGAAAACCGTGTGACAACACACTGTCGACGCCCCCCCCCCCCCCCCCCTAAGCGCGTGACATAATATTTGAAAGGTCCCTTATGGTCTATAGGAAAAAAAAACTTCGCCCCTTCAGAATTCAACTCTATATAAACTTATAAAAACAAAAGAGTTTGTTACCTGATAATTTCGTAATTCCTACTGTACCATTAAACTCTTGCTCCGTTCATTTCAGAATTGTAGGAAACGTTTTTTTTTGTGACGGGGCCAGGCACCTTCCTGTGTGTTTTGATCGGGGTATCTACCTCTAACTTGACAACTACCTCTAACTTCACTAACAATTTTCTTTCGAAGCTTGATATGGCCGCCCGTTATTCCTGACATGCTTGCTGAATGTTTGTATCCAGATTCGGATGCGATCCTTCACAACTGTATTGTTTGATTCTATCTACCCCTCCTGACACTGTTTTCGCCTGGTTTAACAGTTCTTCTGCAATTTCTTTCAGACCTAATAAAACCCATCTTTTGTATCGTCCTGACTCATTGTGTTCACTACGTATCTATGACCGTTACATTATGCAGGCTGCCCCATTTGAAACAGGTCAAATGAATCTCTCGAAGGCAGCGTTGGATACTCACCTCACACATTGTTTTTATGCAACATGCATAGGTTCCGTTTTTTAGATGATAACACCACTTTTGACCGTAGCTAAGTTGTACTTTTTTACAAGAAGAGTTCAATGATAGGGTGCTTGATTATAATTTCGTTTGCTATGCCGCATAAGAACAGATTACTCAATTCAGGTTTTCCAGCTTGCTTTTTTGCTTAGGTGGTATTGAGTTTCGTAATTGTCATGCTTGATGGGCGCAAAGGTATTGTTAATGACGGGAGTGAAGAACAATGCGATAGTTGGTCATTATGATTCATATTTGATTTCAGGCAGTAAGTAGTATAGCAACCCACATAGAAAAAATCTATATCCAGAACTATAAGTCAATTATAACCGAATATATGTCGCATACATTGCGCCAAAATATAGGATTTCCAATATATATGTTGGATATATTTGTGCAGATATATCTCGCTGGGCACATTCAAGATATTTCCGGAATATAACAAGGATATATGTGAGATACAATTCCGGCAAAATAACTATATCTCAGTTCTAGTTTTTGGCTTATATTTTTTTCTATGCGGGAAGGGACGTTTAAAGTAAAAATGAGTAACTACGTAGCATCTCCTGCGAGCGTACGCGGAGAGGCGACTGGTGCAATTGAACCAAGATGACGTTGCTACCTATGGCGTGTCAGAATGCCGGGAAATTTCGGACTGAGCGTGAGAGGGATGCCAATATACCCCTCTATATTAAATCTACGTGTCCGAAAATGGCGGGTTCACTGCACCGTAGATTTCCCGATGCAGTCGTTTATCTATACAATGAGAATGACGGCGTAAGACACCGGAGAGTCCATGGATACATACACAGTAGATGATCCATACATATGCAAGACTTAGACTTGTAGTAGTCAGTGGTGGATTCCATTACTTATACGCGCAATCAAATTCAACCTCAACATCGACCGAATCAACATTCTGTTGGTTGTGGAAAAAAATTGGAGAAAAAACCGGCGTTCAAACCGGGATCACTGAGCGGCTAACTCTTTCCGAAAAAATTAAAAGAATGAAGAACCGATATCATGGTAGAGGACTTGGTGCTGCAACAAAAGGCAGAAAAGTTAATGAGCGTGTTGTTTGATAAAAAAATATATAGACGTGTAGTTCCCGATGCGCCAGAAAAGTGAAACTTCAGAAGAAAAATAGAATTTTTTTTTTATGCATTTGAAATAATACTGTGGGAAGAACGATGAAAGTGTTAAGGGTAAAAGGGTGGTATGACAGGAGGATACGAGAACATTTGATTCTGTTTATTGTTGCGTTGCTATGCCACGTTGCTATGCCGCGGTGTTATAGCCCGTTGCTACGGACCGTTGCTATGGCCCATTGCTATGATACGTAAGCTCAAGTGTGCGGACAGCGTAACACCTTCAGATAGTCCCATAAGAAGTTTCACTTCAATATAGAACCGCGGTCCAAAGTCGAATTAGAATTGGCGGAATTGTCAATCTTCGTCATAGAGGTCCTCTCGCTTGCCTGACAGATTCCAAATCCATCCTACTTATTCAGTTAAAAAATGGATTACGAAACCAAGGTACATCGTAGCTTAAATCAATCGTAGCCAATGGGATTTTTGGATGCAAATTTCAAAGAAAAGGATGGTGAAATCAGAGATGCCACGTAATATTTCACAAGGAGAAATGGAATTAGATTGCTAATCATTAGAACTAAGAATTCGTTAGATCAGGATATCATAGAACGACTGCTAGCGGATGGAAGACTTCCAAGAGAGATCAGGATGGCAACTGACGGAAGTGATAAGTCAGCTCTTATCTCCTAAGCACGCGCAAGCCAAGCAAGCTATTGTGCCCATCGAGAATGACGATAAGTACTGTCTCTTCTGGTCCTTCACTGCGGCGCTCTACACTGCGAAAGAGCGGCGAACGGGTAAATTCTTACCTGCACTACGGTGATGCCACTTTATCTCAACATCAAAGGCTTGAAGTTTTCAAAGCGGCTGAAATACATGCCGAAGTTCGAGTATATGAATATATTGTCGATTAATGTGTAAGCTTTAGAGAAGAAAGACATTGAACCGCCATATCTAATTAAATGGTGTAAGTCGTTACCAAAGCAGCATTTGAAAACCACATAAGAGATTGCTTTCATATTAATCGTGTAAGATGGTACTCTCAGACAAGGTAATGATTCCATTTGTAATCTACGCAGTAGACTGCATCTTGGAGTTATTGAATGATGACAAAATTTCGATTGAAAAATATATTTCGTTGCGTTGAATGATTCATACCTGTACATAGAAGAATATCTGCAGAAGTTGATGTGATCGCTCATTCTTACGGATGGAACCGCTTACCCACGAACAAACCACTTTTTCAATATCCCCACTTGGAACTAATCAGATACATCGTTACCACTGCCATTTGGCTCGTAAATATTGCAATCCAGCGGACCTTGAATGTAGATGCATTTGCATAGATTTTTATATAATTCCCGTTGTGTTTAGTAAGCGCTCACGGTATGACTTTCACATTTTAATGAAACCTCTTGTTACTGAATTTCCAGAGTCAGTCAACTTGCAACTTATGGACGAAGAGATACATTTCCTTTACAAAACACCGTGATGGAACCGTAGTTCTTTTACGATTTTTGCACTCTTTCCGCTTCATGGCGAATAGTTTGGGAAAATTTGCATCCTAGCTCAATGGTGAGAATAAATGAATTCTTAACATATATTGCAGTTTTCTTTATGCGTACGTGTCGTTTTGGGAAAAATTTACCGGGCTTCAATTGCTAGTTATTGAAAAATTAGACTCCACGTTGAAATATGAAAGTGTCTCACTTGAGGAATACGTGCAGGGGCACATAGGAGGGAACGCTGCTGATATTACAGGCTTGGATAATTACTCAACGCATACTTGCACACTCATGTCGCTTTTTTAGCAGACATCTCTTAGAATTCGAGATGCACTTGCGCCTCCATTTCTAAACTCCATTACCAAACAGCACCAGAAATAGCAGTAGTTACTTTGTATTGATTATTATTTTTCCTAAATAAGGTCACTGAGTGCTCTTCGAGTGATCCGACTTCACTTCGGAGGCCAGACAGTAAGCGAAGCGATGCAAACTTATTTCTAATCTCTCTACAATAGCACTCCCTCCAACGAGAGGGTAAGCGCTACTGCAGTCCAGAATCGTGTTGTCCAAGTAGACGAGGGAAAGCAAGGATGACAGCCTTCTTACATCTGGTCAGCTAATATGGTGGCAATACGCCGACATGCTGGAATGATCTCAAGTTCAGATACAAAAGACTGCTTCAGCCTCTCGAGAGAACCGATGATGAGGATAACTATCTTGATCTTGATTCCGGGGATCAGTGACGTAGCTCGAACAGGAGAGGTTGATATCGGAGCGGTTTTTCCTTCTCTTTCGTGGTAATATTAGTTTCAGCCGGGGCTGAGAACTCTATAACGTGAATGATTTTATAATCGAAATCGAAGAGAACGATGCCAAGCTTCGTTGCTTGGAGACGCCTCGTAGTCGCAAATGAGAAATTCCAATGAATCTTGCACCTCTCATTCGGGACAACGATCTCAACATCTTCTGGAATGTAAGGCAGCACCGGCGTTCTGTCTATCCCGTAAGAATGTCGCAGATGACGATATAGCACTCTCAGAGCCGCGTTATGATAATGAATATAACTCGTGATTGCATATGTGGGACAAGCGGATAATAAATGCATCAGAGTTTGTGGGGATCGTTTGAAGCTTGACATCTAATGGCAGGAACTTGCATCTCCATAACGCGACTTTGATAGACCACCATGTTTATTCGTGGCTCGCACAGATGAAATCCTCTGTTTCGGACATCAAGCCAGCTGACTTCAAAAATTGAAAGTCAGCTAGACAGATAAACCCTGATCTTTCACATGAGGGAAGAACAGACCATGTCTGTGTCCATCAACGTGTTGACGAAGCAAGATGGACTGCTCCGCTTCCTTTGCTCACTGCTCTTCGTCGAGACTTTCTCCTAAACGCTGACGATTCATCAGCCAAAACATAGGTTTTCCAGCCTTGTATCCACCAACATGGTCTACCACAAACGGTTTTGATCATTATCGTTATGGTTATCATTATCGTTATCATTATCATTATCGTTATCATTATTATCATTGTTATTATAGAACATTGGGGGCTCACTATAAGTAAGGAGGGACATATAGGCCTAGGCCCTTCTTGTCTCCCACAGAACGGAAATCTCGACGGCAGCAGAGTTATAGGAAGATTCCAAGTCCACTTATGAAGCTTAGACTTTCTCTACATCCCAGCTATCCGCATTCCTCCTCGTCCAAGGATGCATCTCCCGATATCCGGCGTCTTTGCAGAGCGAGTGCTCGACATTTGCACAGTATGTTGAAGGAAGTTTCCTCTTCCTCACAGAAGCAGCATATGGTGGTTTCTGACAGGCCCAGTGTTTTCATGTGCCTACGGAGATTGCAGTGGCCCGTCATGGCAGCCACAAACGTTTCTGTCCATTTTCACCAGCTCCTTGGCCCTCGTGGGGTTCTAGTTGCGGTTGGAAATTTGGGATTGTCTAGCACCTGCAGTTATCCTCCAGTTTTGGTTTATCTGATCGACAGACCATTTTCGGATACTTTGCTTCACGGTTTGCCTCGGCAATCCTACCGCAAGTGGAGGGAAACGTTCGTTCCCCTCCGCACCACTTCTTACTAGCTCGTCAGCTTTTCCGTTACCCGGTACGTCCGAATGGCCTGGCACCCAAATCAGTCTGACCATGTTCAATGCATCCCTGCATAATTTCACAATTACCGACTTAATGTGTGCATTCTCAAGGGCTTCAAGGCCTGGTCGACTGTCCGAACATGTGGCGATTTTTTTCCTGGTATAACCCCGCAGTATGTTAGCTCTCACACAGCCTAGGATCGCAACCACCTCTGCCTGGAACACAGTACAATGATCTTGAATTCCACCTTGGAGCCCACCATATGTAGTCCAGCTCCCACCGCCCCATTTTTCTTTGAGCCGTATGTATACCAGATGAGTTCGCAACCATGGAGAAGCTCAGATTCCTTTTCTCATCGTGTCTTGTCCGGACATACCACCTCAAAGTTTTTCGCTGTGCCGATGGTTGACCTGTGTTAAAAATAGGATGGGATTTAAGTGGACTGTAATTGAGTAGAGCCGGATTGAAATGGTTTGGGTGAGGATGAAAAATAGAACTAGAAATGAAAAGAAAAATCAATATACTCAATTACATTTAGTTACTAAGGGTAATGCCCGAGATATTGAAATAAGTGATGTTTTCAAAAGATAATTTTTTCTCACGCGGGAAAATAAAGAGTAATTCAAGATTGGATTTACATGATCGATATCAAATGATCCACACTTGCAGATGCGTACATTCTGCCACTAAGTAAATTAAAAAATGATAGAGTAATTCAAATATAGGTTATGTGTGCACGTGGTGAGTTTAATTGTTGGTTAGATAATTGTAAGGAATTAACCTATTTTTGATGTGAATGTAGCAATTGAATAGGCTGCTAGAGATGTGCAATCTCGTTACTTTTAGGTCCCGGGAGGAATCGTTACTATGCGAGCAAATTGGTCAATACTCGTTACTTTTTTTTTATCGATTATCAATAAGTAAAATAAAATTACGAGTTGAATAACGAGAAAAATTCCCCCAATGAAGGAGGATAAAATAAGGAAGAATAAAATGAGCAATGATAAAATGGGGGAGAATAAAATTGGGAAAGGGGGAGGGGGAATAAAATATGAAAGGATAAAATGAGGAAGGATTCAATGAGGGAGGATGAAATGGGGCAGAATAAAATGAGGAACGATAAAACGGGGACGGATAAAAAGAGGGGTAATGGGGCCCTCATAGAATTATAATTTAATAAAATATTTTTAATCATTCAGAGAATCTTACACTACATTTTTGGGAGCGTTCAGGGGATGAACTGGAAGTTTGCATTAAGGAACATTATCATTCGAACATTCTTTGGCTTCAAGCGGCTCCTCTTTTCAGAAATGAGTTGGCCAGATTTAGAAAAAGCTCGTTCACTTGGTACTGATGAGGCGAGCATACCCAAGTACTTTTTGGACAGCTTGGATAGACGAGGATATATATGCTCTCTAGTTGACCGCCATTGCAAAGGGTCTTCAGCACGAGGAATCGTTCGTTCCTCATTAAATTGCCTGAATTCAATGATGGAAGCTGAGACTGGAGTAACATTGTCTACTGGAGCCTTATCGAATTCACTCCAAATTGAGTTTTCCATCACAATTTTCAGTGAAGCGCCATTTTCCTCCATGGCACCCGGGGGCACTGATATACCAGCCATTTCAGCCATTAATCTATCTTTAGATTTCTGGAGGGCGTTCTTATCACTGAAACTCTTCTTTTTGAATCGTGGGTCCAAGTAGGTGGCTTTAGCAAGAAAACTATGGAATTTCATGTGATGAAAACGATGATTGATATTGCTGATGAGTTTGTTTATCAATTGCATGGGAAAATTGTTTCTGGATACGATTCAATACACAGAGTAATCCCTGTATCATGGGAATGACTTTCGACCCACACACATTTTTTTCAGCACTTAATTCTTGAGTCATCTCCTCAAAGGGTTTTAATATTAAGCAAAATTCTCGTAAGTGAGCCATTCGTCTCCTGTGACAGTGGGCACTGGGTTATGCAACGTACCGAGAACAGCCTTGACAGATTCTTGGAGTTTACAAATTCTAGTGAACATAATGCATGTAGAATTCCATCGTGATACAAGGTCGTTGGACAGTTTGAAAGGCACAGCTGTAGGATTCAATTGACGTTGGAATCTCTGCAGCTTCGATGCTGCAGTCGTGCTTCGGTGGAAGTACTCCACAATTTTTTTCATCTTTTGATGGATTGGCTCAATCATTTTCAGTGCATCTTGGACGATCAAGTTGATTGTATGTGGAAAACATGGAAGATGGTGCCATTGTGTCCGGGTAATTGCAGCTTTAATGTTGGCTGCATTATCTGAGATGATAGTATGAACCTTATTTTGTATTCCCCATTCCTCTATCATTGATACAAGTGCAGATTGTAAATTCTCCGCTGTATGTTGTTCAGAAAATTCCATGCAATCAAGCAACATCGACTGCTGATTCCATAGAGTATCAACAAAATGAGCTGTCACTGACATATATGATTCAGTAGTACGAGAAGTCCAGCAGTCAGTCGTTAATGTAACGAATTCAGCTGTATACAAAAGTTTTTTTACAATTTCTTTGGTTTCGAAATACATTGGAGACAACATCTCTCGGCTTAGAGTTGAACGTGATGGCAATTCATAAGATGGTTGAAGAGCAGCAATAAGTGCTCTGAAACCCTCATCCTCAACAATCTTGAATGGTTGTAGGTCTCTGACAATCATTTTCAGCACCAGCCCATTCAAATGTTTCCTTTGAGGGATTGAAACTTTTGGCATGATATATGTATCCATCAATCCACTCTTTTTTCTCTCTGCGCCTCTTCTTGATCTTCACCTCAGCCTGTGATGGCCCTGATAATTTACCTTCTTCACTCAGATCTGCTAATTCATCTGAATGCTGGCCATCCTCTGACTCTCTGGTCGTTTTTAATCTCTTCTTGGTCTTGGCTTCCCCTATTGAAATCGTAGGGTGCTTCACTGATATGTGTTTCCATAAATTGGATGTACTACCCCCTTTGTACGAAAACATTATTCTGCAATAATTTTTCGGTCACTCATTGACGATGTTTCACCAATGAACTGAATATTCTCCTACTTTATAGTTCGAAAAAATTGAATGAAGGAAGTATTTATTTGAATCATGGAATGAAAAAATTGACAGGAATATTTGAGCGTACGCTGAACACGTGTTTCTGCGTGACCAGAAAAGTACATTGATGTATATTTTTCTTTGGATTTCAGTCAGTTTTAAAAAATTAATACGCATACTGCTCTCTTTTTTTTACAAGAATGCAATATTAGAAGTGCAGCATTTCAGTTAGCATTGCTGAAAAAACAATGGTACGAAAATTTTAATGAGGCCCACTACTAGAAGCCTCGTTTAGCTAATTCACGAGTTGAGTAACTTTGACGTAAAAGCTAACTCGATTTTAAATTTTGACCACGAGTTAACTAATTTACTCTGCAAGTTAAACATAAATATAGATATATAGAAATATATACATTTATGATCGTGGTCAAAGTCAAACGTCCAGTTTAGCATGATAGGCGAGTTAGCTAACTCGTGGTCAAAAATTAAAGTCGAGTTAACTTTCGTGGGAAAGTTAGTTAACTAATGAATTAGCTAAACGAGGCTTCTAGTTCTGGGCCTAAGACTTGTAGTTACGACGAAAAGTCCCATATTAAGCTTGCTGTGTATGAAAAATGTCCTTCTGTCCTTTTTGTTGAATCACATATTATGCTGGGACAACGTTGTTGTAATTCGAATATAAAAAAAGGGTTGGCCGAATTTTCTTCTGCAGTAGCTATTAAGGCTCAAAAATACAATATAAGCGTGGCATAATTGTGTGCTGGGAATCAAGCTATTGGCATACGGAAAATCTGCGAAACCCGGGTGCAAGAGTATTACAAGAAGTCCCTCAGTACTCACAAAGTGTAAGTTTATTGCAAAATAATAATGTACAATTGAAAAGGTGCAGCGGGAGCACTGAAGGTAATATACAAAATTCAATAATCGATGTAAACTTCCCAATGAAGAAGTTTGCAATTGGTTTTCCAATATTTAATTCTCGTCCATCGAAAAATGAAGTTCTCCCAGTTCTTAATAAATAAATACGTTGAATGTTAGTGGAAACATCTGGAAGAAACACATGAGTATTTGAAGGAGATAGTCATGCAAAGCACTAATAGATATGAAGAACAATCTGCAGAAAAATTTATGACAAAATAATTTATACTCACCGAATCATCACTTAATAGTGGGCACAGCATTATTCTTCAAAGTTCTTCGAGAGCCTTCATGGTTGAAGTCTGACTGTTTGAAGTGTTTATTGCAAATAGCTGATGACTTCGAAATATTGTCTTTATTAGGGACAGCGGCTAACCACTTTCCCAGCAATTCAAGTTTTTTGTACGGAAACCTAGAGAACAATAGTCAAGAAATCACGATGACCAACCTAATTTTATGGCAATAATTGTCTACTTATTGCATATTCCAGAAAGTCCATTAGTATTAGGTAATAATTATAGATTTTTTTATAATCACCCAAAAAGGAGAGGTTAGCATTTGGATTCCACATTGATTTACAAAATTCTTCACACAACAATTGCGCACCATTTTGACTGTCAATTTGAATAAGCCACACCCAATATTCCATTATTCCTTTACAATGATCTTATTCTGACCATTTCGGTTGTACAATTAATTCTGGACTTTTTCGTTATGACGAATAAACAATTTTCAAAAGAGCTGAGCAAAACACTGTTGGCAAGGAGAGACCGAAAGTTTTGAGTCGGATGGTCCATCACGTGATTTTTGCTTCACCGCGCATGCGCAGCGAGATAGAAGAGGACATGGATACTCATCTTCATAGGCTATTTCACAAAAAGGTCCACTCACGGGGCGAGATATTCAGTGCACCTTCCAGTGTTATTATATTTTAGTGGTGTAGCGTCCGGTAAACGGGGTGCCAACACTCGATCATTTCCATAACTGGAATTTCCCGAGGAGTGTTAAAGAGCAGTGTTTCCTCTCGTTTCTCTCTGTTATTTGCTCGGTACTCACCACACTGATCACGTATGAAGAGATTTTTGTGGGCCATGACCAGTATCATGTTCGCATAATAGGATACAGGAAAGTACAGAAAGCCTATGCTGGTACAGTCGGCTATTTTATGAGCATTGTCATGAAGGATATCAGGAATATGACACTATGATGACTGGACATTCGTGTCTGAAATGCTTCAAAAGGAAATGAATATAAAATATTTTTAAACTGTAGGCACCCGATCAATTTCAATCCTCAAAGTCAGCTCCAACGGACAATCATTACGATAACGTTGCACATAAAATGACAATAATATGAGTGTTGATTCCATATGAAGTCTGGTCATTGTAAACGTCCATCGCTATTATCAATCGGAAACAGTCATCCGGTAACTTCGAGTCGTTCACACCGCAGAACTTAGAGTCACTAAGGAGTCTAGGGCTATAGCTGCAGAAAGAGCGCAAGAGATAGCAGCGAGACGGAGAGTGCAAAGTCTCATTGCTATTGTATGATTATTTGCAAACGTATTGTTATCCTTTGCCAGGATTCATGCTTCCTGTACAGTAAGAGTTCCCTGAATACCCCTGGAAGATTAACGTAAATCGATGGGGCTGTTGTTATATACACAGGATTAATGAACTGTGGTATGTTTAACTTTTTCCAAGAGATACACTATGAACTGGCCGCTATTGTGATCCATAGGATTAAAAATATGGATATCACAAGCTTCGTGAATGATTATATATGAGAACCATGACAGAGAGAATGACACTTCTGGCGATAGTATCTTCGATACGCAACGATGATGAGTCCGTAGTCATCAATTATATTTACAATTTTGACGTTTCTATATCATTCAGTATGTCGTTGGAACAAGTCCCAAGTTGGAACATTATGGGAGACTTATTGTGGATACCAAATATGAGTTGATCCTGACGAGAGGAAATAATCCATAAATATCCATGTAAATGCAATCATTCAAACATCATTAGCGGAAACTGCAGCAGAGAATATCAGCCTCTCGTGAAGCAAAATAGAGTGAATGGTGCCCTACATTGAGGTCTCTGATTCCGCGGCGATTCATTTGTTGAATTTGCGTGTATTTCCACCACTGTCCAAGTCTGGGAATAGAATTCACTCATACCAGCGAACTCCAATCACGCTTGAGTAGTGAAATTTTCAATTTAAATGGGGAAACTCCGCTAAGTAATCATGAGATGGTAAATCAACCGCAAAAAAGGCGCCAATAAGAATCTTCGCTATTGCGAGCATTGCCATATTCGAGGAGCTCTTTTGGAATTCCCAACAGATCCCCTACGGATACCCCAACTGTCGAATAACGACAGCTGCAACCAACATGCGGTACTGTGCACCATCTACGCTGAATTGCCAAGGTATGGAGAAGATGTGCAGCTACTATTGAGTTATCCTTTCATTCGCCCCGTTCATTGCCATGGAGTATCTAAAGCAAAGAGGGTGCCGGAAATCCTGAAATTTATTTTTAATTATAAAAATAATTAGAAATTTGTTTTTATGCGTTTGAAATAATACTTTGGGTGAAACAATGAAAGTGTAGAAGGGTATTTTACCATTTATTTTACATGCTATGTCCCGTTGCTAAGGCTATGGCCGGTTGCTATGGACTTCAGGTAGTCCCATGAGAAGTTTCACTTCAAAACTAAATTTTCGGGTGGACACCCCTTATTACTTAGGGTTTTGAAAAATAGATGGCAGCCGAGTCTCAGACTTACTGAATGTATGCCAAATTTCATAAGAATCGGTTGAACCGTTTCGAGGAGTATGGGAACGAACACTGTGACACGATAATTTTATACATCAAAAATATATATGGATGTATGTGGGTGTACTTTCGATGATACAGACCATTCATGAATCCCGTAATGCGTGATGCTAATTGAAGTAAATGTTTATGTCTAACATTACAGGCCAGATAATGCAGTGGTGGGTGATGTTTTGGTTTTAACCAAGCCTCTGGGAACACAAGTCGCAGTAAATGCCCATCAATGGTTAGATCAGCCGGATCGTTGGAACAGAATTAAGCTCGTTGTCAGTGAAGATGATGTTAGAAAGGCATATCAACGTGCGATGGATAGTATGGCGAGGCTCAATAGAATAGGTATATATCAAGTTGATCGAAGTATCAAGTGAACACTTTTTTTTTAACTTTCCGATCTAGGGAAAGTTATTGTAATCACCCTGAAAATCAAAAGTAAAATTTTCCATGAAATTCTCAATTTTCTCGATGTTTGACGACAGGCTGACAAGTTTTCTGAAACATGTTCGTGTGTGTGTATCTGTGAACATAGAAACTTTGTCGAACGTTTCCCGAAGAACCAATGGACCAATTTGGTTTTTTTGCTTCCGAAAGGAAGCTATGCAATCGTTCAATTTTGACATTTTCTAATTTTGCCTGGAAATGATGTAGAATGGTCTGAAACGTAAAGATATGATGTTTGTAGAAAATGTATGTCCGTTCAACCCTCGGCTGGGTCATTTTCTAAAATCAATTTTTAGAAAATGAAATGAATAAAGGACTAAAAAAGTTTCAAAAATCTGAAATTTTGTGAGATAGTTGGCAATAGTTTGGTGAAGGTCTGTGCAATATTTTAGCTTGATCGTTCCATTAGTTTTTGAGATATAAGGATTTGTTTATAAATCGTTTTTTGTGAATATCTCGAAAACTACGCCACCAAATTCAATTAATTTTTTTTGAAAATATTCGTCTCGATACTATCTATTTCAATCAATCAAAAAACACATACCCGTTCCCACTAAAATTTCGAGTTATTGCCCTTTTTCTGTTTTTCTTATAAAATTCTTGTTTACACGTTAACTGTATGAACAAATAGAGATTTTGACTTGTAATTCGGCAAGAAGTTGGGGCTTATAGTAGTAATGATCCTTATTGAATTTGAGCTCGATCGGTCTCTTATTTTTTGAGATATAAGGATTTGTTTATAAATCGTTTTTTGTGGATAAAACTGGCCTGGGGCATTTTCGAAAATCAATTTTTAGAAAATATAATGAATAAAGGACTAAAAAAATTTCAAAAAATCTGAAATTTTGTGAGATAGTTGGCAATAGTTTCTTACAGGTCGGTGCAAAATTTCAGCTTGTTTAAAGATTGACGTAAAAACTCGAGTAAAAAAATATCATTGCTTCGCGTATTCTCCTATTCAAAAGACGACCTTCCACCTATTGGACCCCTTACATCTATTGGGTAGGTTATCCTAGGGGAGGGTGAGGCAAAATGAAATGACGGACCAGGTTGACTGATTACCACTATAAGGACAGACTTCATCCCATCGCTCACAATTAATAATTCAGGAAAACATTCGGAAGCTATCTACCAATGGCATTGGTAGAAATGAAAATATGATTCCATAATGAATACATCTGAGGAATACATTCGAATGGGAGACCCGAACAATTCACCACTTGTTTTTTTATCCATGCGTCTCCGTGGTGCCCAGGCCGGAAAGGCCTGTCAAAGTGAGATAACAATTATTTCTATTGTTATTAACAATTTCAATTGTTTATAACGCTGTATCGCACGAAATATTATAGATGCCCAAAAATGTCTGACAAATGTTGTTCCTTATAAGAAAAATACATATCTTGTCTTCCTTGACTTTTTGCGTATTTTTAGCCGTTTCAGCGTTGGAGCGTTATAAACAATCTGTTGATCACACATTATACGCACGCATACAACCTTACTTCAACACGAACACACAGATATACATATACATTAACACATACACACACACTTACCTATACATTAACACACACACACACTTACCTGCGAATTAACACGCACCTACCTATGTATATGTATACAGATACACAACTATACATCCGCATGCACACACACACACACACACAAACGTTGAAATGATTTAGAACGCTCTATGCTGAGAACAAAGAGAGATCGTAGAGGAAGCTAATAAATGTTGCCACATAAAATCAGATGTCTAATCCGAGACTTTTGTTAACTTCCTGATCTAGGGGAAGTTATTGTAATCACCGTGAAAATCAAAAGTGAAATTTTCACGAAATATTCACTTTTCTCAACAAGTTTTCTGATACATGTTCGTGTGTGTGTGTGTGGACATAAAAACTTTGTCGAACGTTACCTGAAGAACCAATGGACCAATTTGTTTTTTTTTTAAGCGATGAGTCTCCGTGGTGCCCAGGCCGTAAAGGACTGTCAAAGTGAAATAACAATTATTTCTATTGTTATTAACAATTTCATTTGTTTATAACGCTACATCTCACGAAATATTATAGATACCCAAAAATGTGCCGAGTAAATGTTGTTTCTTATAAAAAAAAATACATATTTTGTGTCGTTCAACTTTTTTCCTATCTTTAACCGTTTCGGCGTTAGAGCGTTGTAAACAAGTGAAATCATTTAGAACTAGTTGTATGCAAATGTGTGTGCCCCACACGGGGCACAAAAAATACCTTCTGATTTGGTATTACCGCACAGAATAAACACGCAACCATTATGATGACCAAACTCAACAATGATATCACTAATTGAAATTGCGACTAATAATTACTGCACGCGATCACTTCAGTTTGAATTTTAATACCATCAAAAATGTCTTTGACATTCTTCCAGCAATTGTCGATATACTCACTTGCCAAGTATATTCTAGTTTAACTCGCGATAGGTTCAACCCTATATTGAAAAAAGTCATATTGAATGTGCATTTTTGTATAAGATACAACCCTGCTGATATGCATTGTTCCCATCTTTCAAATTGCTCAGACGACCATACCTCCTTAATTATGCAAATTATGAAAAAAGTCATGCCACATAAAATGTGTATTTTCATATGAGGAATACTTTCCTTCTGAGAAATTTCCTGATAACTCTGATATTTCACCCAGTGGAACAGTATAAACAATTGCAGTTCTTAATAACATTGCATATACTGCACAAATGCCATCCAAAATGTAATCCGCTCGATTTTGCGCAGAAATGCTTGGATTGGAACCTTCATGACAGCGCTGGATTCCTCTGTTCAATTATTACGTACATAATTGCTGCCTATGTAATTGAGACTGCTATACCGTCTCATACTAATGATGTAAATTATCGAAAAAATTCATTCTACATAAAATACGTATTTTTATATGGGGAACAACTTTCTTTATATAAATTTTGTGCTACCTCTAATAGTTTATGCAGTAGAACATTATAAACTTTTCAAATTGCTGATAACAATATATATATTACACCAATTCCGTCCAAAATCTAATTCGGTCTAAATTACATGAAATTCTTCCTTTTGAGTCATCGCCAACTTCGATCGAATGATTCGTTCACAAGAAATCGTTGAGCAAAAACTTTGACCACATACATACATCGTCGCACACACACACACACACACACGCACATACTGTTTCGTGTGGTACTGAATTCGATTTAAATTTAGGAATTAACTGGAGTTGTAAATTCCAGAAGTCTATACAGACACAATATCACACGAAATTTTGCTGCACGCTGAATTGGTTCTTTATGCAGCTAGTTAGAAGATTGGATTTTGTAGGATTGTTATAATATGTGGAGAGAGTGAGGATGTGAGAGGTGAATGCCTTTTTTTGGGAGACTGGGATAATCTGATTGATTCACTCACGTGTTCACTTGGTGTTCCGTTTATTACAATTATGTTATTGAATTTGTACAGAGTGCTGCTAGATATGATTTAGTCAGATTGGGAGACGAAGTTAGATGTGCGCTTGGAGTATATTGTACTCGAGCTGATGTGAAACTTGAACTTGAATTAACTTGAAAATACAATTTGAGCCATATATATACAAGTGTGGGACCATAGGCCCGAGCCAATATTGGGTAGAGGTGGGAACTTCCATTAACGTCATGGTTGAGAGGAAATGAGCAACTCCTTGTTCTGAACAAGGAGAGAAAATTGGACTTCATACCTTTGGGGTTTTTCGTCAAAAACGGAAAGTCGCCAGTTGGCGAGCCCGATGACCGGCCTCGGTGGGTGGAGAACTTCGGAAGACAATGTCCTAGCACTCCTGCTGTGCCTTTCAGCCCAGGCATTAGTGAGCAGGACAATGATCAATTTTTAAGTAGCAAAGTCTAATGTAGTCTAGACGAAAGTCTTATTGGGGAAATCGACGGAAAGAAACGACGTCAATGGAAGTTCATAGCTAAATACGTAGTTTCGCGTATTTGAGACGCAACGCATACGCTGGGAGAAACCTAACTCCCGAAACCAAGGGTGCCAAGGGTGGGCTCCCTATAACAGCCCATGAAGCAAACACGAACAGTGATGATAACACAATCGTATCCCACGTGGACAACCCCCAAAAGGGAAATTCCGCCGTCGGTTCCGATCAGGTGAAAACCCTAACAATCGGCGCTGGCTCCTCGGATTGTGGGAAGAGCCAACCATCACTTGATCGTCCCCGGGTGGCCCACTTGGCCCCAAATGCAACAAGTCGATTCCAAACTACGATGAAGACCACATGGGATCAGCAGGAAAATGATCTGGCAACGTTGGTGAATTTTTTTAGGGATAAAAATCGAAGAACTATCAACGAAGAGATCCGTAATCTTGCTAGAAAAACCCAAACTTCCGCAAAGCGGATAAGAAATATGACGGAAACAGGGGGATGCAAAACACCCCTACCAGCAGCGGCATGGCTTCCCCCCCCCCCCCCCCCCCAAGGTCCTAGATTGCCTCAAGTGAGTCTAGGGAGCGGTCATAACGCCATGGAAAAACCCGGAACATGCTAACAAACGTCTATGGGACGGGATAAAAGAAAGGAGAGAACGCCGCCCGATGACACAGCGGGCAAAAAGCTCAAAAGTGGTCTAACACAACCCCCCATGAATGTGGAGGAGCTGGTAAGCAATGACACTCCGATAGGCGGAAACTGTGCCACGGACGAAACATCGAATTCCGTAACGGAAAATGATGCAAGTGTTTGGGAGAAAGGCAAGAGACGAAGGAAAAAACGTAATTTGCCCCAAAACCCCCCCAGAAGTTACGCAGAGTAGTCTTCACTTAAAGACGAAAACAGCCACCCGACCGAATGCGCTGATTATTCGACTGACCGCTAAAGATATGTACTCTGAAATTTTAGGCCGAATAAAGAAAGATGAGACCGTTTATGCGGCTAACACATGCGTAGATAAAATCCGGAAACAGCCTCCGGAGATGTTCTATCAATCCTTGCCAAAGGAAAGAAGGAACAGGCTATTGAGCTGGAGAAGGCCCTGGTTGAAACCTTCAAAAACGATACAACAGTCCTCAACAAGAACTGGAAATTAAGGATCTCGATGACGTTGCGACCAAAGAGGACATTCTTGATGCCTTCAGAAAGGCTAATGGCGCGGACAGTGACATTCCATTGAGCGCCATCAGGTCTCCTCGCAAGCCATACAGAGGAACACAATCTGCCTCCGTAATACTTCCTACGGCGATTGCAAGGAACATACTGAGCAGGAGGAGTAAGATAAGGATAAGCCTGGTATATGCCCGTATCGTCATAGTCGCAAGGCCACTAAATTGCCATTAATTGCAAGAGCTCAATGGACCGATCAGAACTGTGTCACAAATGCGGCGAAAAAAAGTTTCGCGACATTTCGCAGATCTCACCTTCGTCGGCAGGAGGCTGATCAAAGGAAAATGTGCATGGGAGGTATCCGAGATGTACACTGCCATTGACCATCGAGCAGTACTCTGGCAGGTGTCGGTTGATTGGAGGTCTGCCCCCACATTGAATAAGACAAACGAAATCGGCTGGAATGTGAGAAAACTCGATATCAGCAGTTTTCTTGTGGCAATAAAAATCGACTCAGTGGTAGAAATGCCACCGAAAAAGTGGATGCACTCATGCGGAGAGTCACCGATGCCTGCGACGCGAGTATGCCCAGGAAATTCAGTGGAAACCGACGGCCACCGGTGTATTAGTGGAGCGATGAAATAGCTATGCTTCGCAAGGAATGTTTCGCAGCGAGAAGATCTTGGCAGCGTGCAAGGAAGAAGTCCAATCCCGAAAGTCTCAAAGTGAAGTACAAAGCCGCTAAGCGTAAACTTACGAAGGCCATAAAGCTTCGCAAACGAGAATATTGGAACGAGCTCCTGGAGGAAGTGGATAAGGACCCTTGTCGCAGACCGTACAAGGTGTTTATAGCGCGACTCAAAAGTCAACCTATGCCATCACCGACCTGCCCTGATCTTCTGGAGAATTCAGGAAAACGCGGAACATGTTCTCTTTGCGTATCCACGTGTCGACGTCCAACGATCTATATGGAAAAATAGCGCAGCAAACCCATTAACGCTGGCAATCTTGTGGAAGTTATGCTGTCATCAGAGTCAGCATGGAACGCGATAAGCGATTTCGCAATGGAGGTTCTGCAGGAGCTGCGCCGCGAGCAGCAGCTTCGGAAAAATCCAGAGTAAACGGAGGATCTTCTTACCGTAAACGACCGGAAACGATTCGCTACTGAGGAAGCTACGGCTGTCGTCCCCTACGCAACGAAGTATTGCTTCGCAGATGTTCCGTCGTGATCTGGGGATACTGGCATATAAAAGGTTGTCCTTCTACTAGTGCAGGCCAAGGGGTATTTGTCCCTTGTTTTTTCTTTATTTTGTTTTTTTAATTTGTAAACTTTTTGGTTTGTTTTCAATAAAGATTTTAAAAAAGGGAGGAAAGCGATAGAAGGAAGCGTGATGAATGACGTTGACTTTCTTCTTTCTCTTTTTTTGTATAAAAAAAACATACACACACAGTCGGTCGGAGCTTTGACGTACGGAGCGTGGGTGTCCGGTACGCCCCCTGAAGGAATGCTCAAACGGCCCCTACTCGTGGCGTACAAATGAGAGGGACGGACACAAAATACACACACATACACAGACAGACATCAGGCCAAACCCGCATTCCATTTTTTTCTTTTCGGTTCGGAATTGGTCTTTTACGCATGTGTGTGTGTGTGTGTCGCCAGATTTTTTGCGAACCATTTCTCTCGAACGAAGAGCACGATCAAGGTCATTGACATCGCAAACGAAACGGCTCCATGCAACTTAGAGGAGACTAGATTTTTGATAAAATGAATTCATGCGATATTTATGTTGTGATAAACCATTTCAATTGTTCATAACGCTCTATCACGAAACACTTCGGAGATATGAGAATAAGTATAACAATGAAAGTTGTTCCCTACGTCAAAATACACATTTTGTGTTGTATGGCTTTTGTCCGTAACTCACATAATTAAGCAGGTATGGTCATCTGAATAATAATTATTGTGATGAGTAAACGAATGAAGTCACTGTCGTCATTAACTTTGCAAACGCCATATTTCTGGAGAAATGGAGAATGGAGAGTCAAACAGTGGAGATGCCATTGGAGCAGTATCTTCATTGTTATTAACAAATTCAATTGTTCATAACGGCCTACTGCATGCACGAATACAGTTAACACAAAAGGTATTTGCCATGCAGAAATACACATTTTATATTGAATGACTTTTTTTGCATAATTTACATAATTAAGGAGGTATGGTCGTTTGAGCGGTCATTTATGTAATGAGTGAACGAATGAAGTCGTTCGACGTATTGCGATCAAAGTATTTCCTCGTACAATAGGGGATTAAATCCTTTGGATGAAATCGGAGCAGTATATACATTGCTATTAACAATTGCATTGTTCACAACCCAAAAACGGTGAGAGATACAGCCGAAAGTATGATATGGAACTTTTTCGGTGAGTGGAAATGCACATGTTAACATTGAGACCTCATGGAGAGGCAAACTTAAATTTTCAACTTCCCGATTTAGGGAAGTGATTGGAATCATCCCGATCATGAAGCGTCTTAGAAATCGAAAACTTTCACTTTTCTCGGCGTTTCACATCATTTTGACACAGTTTAGATGAGGGCTCTCTCTGTGTGAGTGTGTTTGTATCTGACTGATTCTTTGAGAAACTGTGCCTGGTAAACCGCTCAATCGATTTGTTTCTCCTTTGACACAAAATTACCTCTGACTGATGAAAGGAATGTCAATGTTGAAAAACAATTCGTTCAATTGTTATTAACAATTTTAATCGTCTACAACGCTGCATCTGGAGAACGGTGATGGATACGAGAAAAAGTGGCAAACAAAAGTTGTTCCCCTCGTGAAACTACGTATATCAGTTTTATTACTTGTTTTGCTAGGCATCATATTTTACGAAATGTTATTAAAAAATCGTAATAATCAATCGATATTCGAATTTGCGTAACTGATATACTACTTGACTTCATATGTGTGTCGTCGGTGTTAGAAGAAAAAGTTATGCTATAATAAATATGTAGTTTTGTAGGTGGAACAACTTTCATTGAATCATTGTTTCGTATCTGTAACCGTTCCTACGATGCAACCATATAAAGAATTCCATTTGTTAATAACTTAATAACCACTGGCTCGATTATGGTCAAAATCTAATCAGGTCTAAGTTAGGTGTCAACCTATCGAATGAGTATACCCAAATCATGCGAAAACTCAAATCGGATAATTTGTTCAAGAGGAATCGTTTAACAAAATTTTGCTCACAGACGTATACACACACACAGATACGAACACACAGACAAACATCGCGCTAAAAATGGTCGGAAACGTTTATAAGGGTCATGAAACGTGCAGATCAGGTAAAATTTCCGATTTCGATTTTCGGACCCAAAACAATAACTTTCCTCAAGATCGGGAAGTTAACTAGTCGCGTGAATCTGGGTGTGTGCCCCATAAGGGGCACAAACACAACTTCCCTATTTCGTAGTTCCGCACAGCATACTACCTGTCTTTCTTCTCTAGCATCCCACGTATAAGGACGCAACCATTCTACTGAGCAAACTCAACAGTGATATCAATGAAATTGCGACTAATAATTAGTGCACGCGATCAATTTATTAACTCTCCGATCAAGGGTCTGTGTGTGCGGGTATGAAAACTTTGTCGAACGTTTCCGGAATAACCAATGGACCACTTTGAGTTTTTTCTTGAACGAAGCGTGTCCATAGTGACCAGGCCGAAAACGAGTGTCAAAGTGAAATGACAATATTTCTTTTTCTTTTTTTTATTTACGCTTCGATGCGATTATGCATATGCGGCAACCCTCCCACGGTGCCGATGGAAACCGAGTTCTTCCCAAACTGTACAGCATTCACTTAATTTGACCCAATCAATGCAATGCCTGCCAGACTTTACATTGCTTGGGTCAATTTACAATTGATGGAAAACCACGGAAAACCTCAATTTGTACTGCCGTTTCTTTGACGAAACTCCCGTTCGACTATAAATCCTTATGAATTCAAGAGGTGGACAATTCCACTCTACTATACTCGATCCGTGGACCTCGGGTGCCAAAGGCCAGCGCTCTATCAACTCGGCCATAGCCGTCGGTAACAATATTTCTATTGCTATTAACCATTTCGATAGTCTATAACGTTGTATCTCACGATATATTATAGATACGTAAAAATGTGTCGAAGAAATGTTGTTCCTTATGAAAAAATACAAATTTTGTGTTGTTTGACTTTTTTCGTACCTTTAACGGATTCGGCGTTAGAGTGCTATTACCAATTGAAATCATTTAGAACGCTCTATGGTGAGAAAAATTAGAGAATTGGAAAGAATGTATACACACACACATACACACAGATATTGATAACTTTTAATTTTAAGATAAGCAGGATATATTTTAGATACAATTGCGGCAAAATAACTATATCTCAGTTATAATTTTTGGCTTCTATCCTTTTCTATGCGGGCATCAATGACACACAGCGTCGTTACATACTGTCCGGTATGCGCCAGCCACTCTAAGGGCACTCAGCCTGTACACTGGAACAACTTGCCGTCGTGCTGCTTGACTTCGTAGTGCATCAGTCCATATAGGGATTTCTTATGTTAATACCGACGTGACAACTGATGGTAACTAGAGCCTCCTCCTCTGTTTTGGCCCTCCGATGTTCGGCATGAGTCTTGCAAGGGCAGTCCTCACCGCACACACGTTAATGCTTGCGGGTTGGGTTTTTTGTCTAAAACTGAGTCGGGCATCGTAGGTACCGTATATAGGGCTGGGAAGTTATTTCGTGTTCGCTTACTTGCAGCGTGATTATCTCCAGTCTCCTTCGGCTCGTGATGAGTAGTTTCTCCAGGCATAACCCTGCAAGTTGTAGAACAATCTAATCCGTCGAACTCCGTATCTTGTTGACAACATTGCCAAAGATGAGCTGAAGCATGAATAGAGGTTTCTCCACGATGATAATAGCCACATCATTTGCAAAAGCCACGAGCTTTGCCCCCGTCGGCAATGCCTGTTTCATCAGTTCGTCGTATACAATTCCACAGAAGGGGCCCCAATACTGAGCCTTGAGGTATACCCCCAGTCACCCTTGAAGAATATGCTGGTACTGATCGCTTCGATAATGCCGCCAAGAGGGAATCCCACCGTACCGTATTGAAAGCATTGTTGACGTCCAGAGTAACAACCAAACAGTATTGTTTCGCACCTCCTTTCCATCGTCCGCCCTCAATCGTTCTCTTCGCTGTTCTCACCACGAGGGCGATAACATTCAACGTAGATCGTCGTCGCCTGAAACCATATTGACCGTCGGGGTTCCACCGCTGCCTCAATTCTCTCGAGTACTATGCGCTCCAGAATCTTGCCCGCTGTATCGACCATACAGAGTGGACGATATGATGGGGGTTTGTCCGGTGACTTTTTCCCCTTGGGCAGAAGTACGAGTCTCTGTTGTTTCCATCTGCTGGGGAACACACCTTCCTGGATGCACGTATTATACGTTTCGTGAAACATTCCGGGTGCTGCATTTATGGCGGTCTTCTACGCTATATTTGGTACCGCAGAGTACCGCTCGATGACCACTTACAGTGTAGATCTCGGGTACCTCCCATGCACATTTTCCTTTGATCAGGCTGCTGACGAAGGTGAGATTCATAATTGAGTTCGATTGTCCCCTGCGAAATGTCGGTTCATTTCCATCGTTCAATAGGGCGACATCTAAAGTCGACATGGCTTCTAGCAAGGCACGGCCTCGCTCCTTGCTACCCTAGTTGACTGCCCAGGAATTGAAATCTCCCGCAATGGCCACCGGGAAATGCTGTTTCGCATCGACCACGAGTCTATCTAGAAATGCTGAAGTCTTCATAACAAAGGGTTGGTCGTGCATAGCTGCTATAAAAATAGATACCATTCACCTTGGACACCACAAATCCAGACTGTTGGTTATCGTCGTATGCTCCAAACGGCAAGACCGAATGGCGGCTTTATGGCTAATATCGGTAATCCAAGCTTGGGTATATAAGTTGCTATATGGTTCCGGAATGATGGCAACATCAATCTTCAGATCCTGGACGGTCTGCGTCAGCAGATCGTGTGCAGCTGCGCAGTGGGCAAGGTTCAATTGCAACACTCGCGCTATGGTTTCATACGGATCTTCTGAAGTGCACTCTGGTCGACTGCGCACTTGGTGGTGCCAGCTACATGGGCATAATCCTTCGTGGGCTCCCGTTCGACGCATAGAACGCATTTGGGAGACGCGTTACATTCAGCGTGTTTGTCCCTTTTTCGCCGCACTTGTGGCACAGTTCTGATCGGTCAACAGGGCTCTTATAATTACTGACGAGATGCTCGTAGTGCCAGCACTTGAAGCACCTTATGGGCCCTACCACTGTCACACTACGGGCATATATTAGGCTTATTCGTATTTTATTGCCCTTGCTCAATATGTTCCTCGCCGTAGCTGTAGGAAGTATAACTATAGCTGATTGTGTTCCTCTGTATGCCTTCCGAAGGGACCTGATGACACTTAGTGGGATGTCACTATCCACGCCGTCAGCTTTCCTCATGGCATCGAGAATATCCTCTTTGGTTGCGACCTCATCGAGGTCTCTAATTTACAGTTCTTCTTGTGGTCCTTCATTGAGGACTGTTGCGTCATTTTTAAGGGCTCCAACCAGGGCCTTCTCCAGCTCAATGGTTTGCTCCTTCCTTTCTCTGGCAAGAATTAATAGAACATTTCCTGCGGCTGTTTTGCGGATCTTGTCCACGCATACGCTAGCCGCATGGACGCTTTGGTCTTTCTTTATTCGGCCCAAAATTTCCGAGTATATCTCCGTAACGGTCGGACGAATATTCAGAGCATCCGGCCGGATTGCTGTTTTCTTCTTCGGCTTAGGTGTACTCTGCGTAACTCCTGGGGGGTTTTGGGACGGCCTCCGTTTTTTCCTTCGTCTCTTGCTTTTCTCCCAAAGACTTTCATCTTCTATCTCAGGATTCGATACTTCCCACTTGACGAAGTGTCATTACCCACCAACTCCTCCACATTCATGGGTGATGTTGTTAGAGCACTTTTGAGCTTTTTTCCCGCTGTGTCTTCGGGCGTCGCTCTCCTTTCTTTTATCCAGTCTTGTCCACGTTGCTTGAGATGTTCCCGGTTTTTCGATGGAATCATGGCCGCTCCGTTGTGTGTGTATATATATGTGTGTGTACGTTTATGTATGTGTGTGACCAAAACCTTTGTTTAACGTTTCCGCAGGGACGAACGTAGCGATTTACTTTGGTTTGTTTTCAGCGATTCGAATAACTATCGTCTAGGTCTGAAAGGAACGATTTATATGAAAAATGATTCATGCAATTGTTATTACCAAAATTCAATTGTTTATAAACGCCTATTGTATAAACTGTGAGAGTTAGCGCAAAACTGCTCCAGAGAAAGTTCTTCCTTATGTAAAAATACGCATTCCATGTTTAATGAGTTTTCTCCATAACTTGCATAATTAAGGAGATACGGCCCTCTGAAGAATCATTCATGTAATTAATGGAGGACTCAAGTCATCGAGATCGATCCGATCTCAATTGACGCGTCCTTATATATCATTGAGAGGATGAGATCCTTGAGAAACCCGCAACCTCGAAATAATCACTTAGCTCAAATTTTTATTAACAATTTCAATTGTTTATAACGCTGTATTTCACGGAATATTATAGGTACGCAAAAATGTGCCCAATAAATATTGTTCCTGTTAAAATGAATGGGCTGTGGGTTTGACCCTCGGCGGGCTACAATGATTAATTAATTATTAATTGTACCCACAGCCCATTTATTACCTTGTTTTTTCGCCCAACAAACAATATTTATGGTATATTGTGCACCTAGGACGGAAAGTTCAACGTTCCCGGTGAGTTTGTCGGGTGTGCCCGCAGTGCCAAAAAGGATCAAAAACGCGAGGGCCGAAGGCCCGAGGGCTTTTTGACGCCTTTTTCGATAACGGGCCACCCGACACACTCCCCGGGAGTGTTGATTGTTACGCCCGAGGCGCACATAGTATTTTTCACACCCCTCGGAAAGTTCGCTCTCGCCCAAAGGCCGGAAAGTGAGTACTTTTCGCCCGAGGGAAGACTGCTATGCACTTTCCACCATAGGACGGAAAGTGGTCACTTTCCGGCCGGCTTTCAGGCGAGAAAATACGAACTTTCCGGCGAGGGGTGGGAAGAAGTATTTATGAACCATACGTTATATAGAGGTATACTATAGATGATTTAAAGATAAACATTATTCGATGATACCGCTGAAGCAGACTACGTCTTGCCATTCGAAATTGAAAAAATGAGTGAAATCATAAAAAATCGAAATAAATTGTGACAAAATGGGCCCAGTACACGTGTTAGGGTGATGTTTAGACCACTTGAGGATATGTTTTGGATTACAACATTTATTACCATATACTTTTAGTCATTACTTGACATTTTCTATTGAAAGAACCAAGTGAATAAAAAAAGAAGCTAAGTTCGTGAAATGCCCTGAATTCAATATTGAAGTGGCTAAACTGGACAGAATATTCATACGAAACTGTGCAAAATTGATCCAAAGGAGAAAAACAGCATCAGGACCAACGGACTTGGACCGATTTTGCTTTCATATTTGAGTTTGCATTTCATAGTCTTGTCGTTACATTTACCTGTGGCTTCTTGTCCTGTATGCGGTTACGTATGTATTTTTGTATACACCTTTTCAGAACACGTTGTTCTTGTCGGGAGCGTTTTTTTCTTCATTATCCTTTTTACGGAACGGCCACTGAAAAAGAACCATCATGTTATCTTGTTCTCTATACTCGGGCCATTAAAGACTAAGGTAGTTTCTCAGTCTCGTTTCGGAAGTAGGCCTCAACTGCGATTCATGATTTAAGAATTTTTTTTTGCTGCGAAATAAGTTTTTAAACAATGAAATTAACTGAAAAAAATAATGTAACGAATGTGACGATACATTTGCGCTCTTATTCAAAATGTTTTTATTATGAATTGTTTATATGCAAAGTATTTTGAAAACCCTGGTTGTCACTAGGTCAATCAACATAACGCGCGAACATCGTGATATTTATGAATACATAACTTCAACAATGGCGCAACACGCGGAGAGATTTCGATTAAATGGAACATTTATTAACAAAACCCAGCTTGAACGACGTAGAAAAACACTTGATAGTTTGGAAAATTACAACAGTGCAACCTTGTTGTTACGTCAAACTTTGTATCCCGCAACTCGCACTGTTTTAACAGCTCTAAGCCGCCATGCCACTTCTCAAATTCTCGGGAAATTTCTAGTGCGGTGCAATTTTTTTAACAAACCACAATTAGTGAGAAAGGGATTCGACAAACATTCGCCAACGTTTTTCATAACTAACTCTTAGGCAAATGGAGCTACTTTTTCAATGAGACATAGATAAAAGATTGTTCTTCCTAGTGGTATATTTTTTTCAGCAGGTCGAACGTCAAACTTTTCATAGGCTAGTAACCTGCGGTGAAAAATCGATATTTTTGCTCTGGTCCCCTCGAATCATGTACTTCTTTATGCACTGATATCTTTTTAATCAGTAGGAAAAAAATTTGAGCAGACGTGCGAAAGGTTGCTCTTTGCAATGGATACAAAAAAACAATATGTAGAACGTCAGTGACGAGGCTCACAAACTACCTTAAGAAACGCAATTCGTTAGCAAGAAAGTCTCTGATAATACCTGAAACGGAAGTTATGTATTTCAAGTTTGCCTATTCTTCCTGGTCAATTCCTCAACTCCGAACATGAAACATAATTTCTCATGCCATGTCAGCGGTAAGGTGCACATTGTGACATAAGTTGTTTGTAAACGTGTTCAAACTAAGCAAATAGTTTGGTAGAAGCGAGCGAGTAATATAGAACAACTTACCCCCGCTGCAGGCCGAATTAATCTTTTCAGTTTTGCCGGTGTCATTAAAATATTTTGCTACGCACCATATAGAGTGATCCTAGAGGTTGATGTTTCTGCGTTTGTTGTCCCAAGTTGTTTGTTTCCATTCGATTAGTTTAAGTCTGATTTCTTTGATCAGCTGATTGAGTTCGAATTTAAGGTAGTGGTTTCGTGTTTTTTGCCATCTAGACCTAATAAAGTTTTTTACTTTTATCAAGGAGGCATGGGTGGATTTGAATGAGCGGATGGGAGTGGAGGAATCCAGGGCTGTTTGAATAATTTAAGTGAAATGTGTTATGTGTTGATCTATTGCTTCAGTGTTGTCACAAGTAGGGTTTGGTGTAGAAATCTCATCATTTAAGATGTCCTTGAAATTTTTCCAGTCGGTCTTCGCGTAGTTTAATATTTTCGATGATTCTGGTGAGGTTGGTTTGCCAAACAGGGAGAAAAGCAGTGGTAGGTGGTCTGAGGGGGGTTCGGGAAGAGTGGTTATGGAATTATTAATGATAGAGATGTTGTTAGTTAATAAGAGGTCAATAGTACTAGGAGTGTTAGAATTATGAGGGTAGTGTGGTGGAACGTCTGCAAAGAGCAGATAGATTTTTTGTGCCGTCAAAAAATTTGAGAGAATTTTACCTGATTCGTTCGGCCTAGCGGAGGTCCAAGCAGTCTCCTTTGCATTAAAGTCTCCAGCGATAATTGTTGGGGTATTATCTAAGAATATGTGTCTCAATAGGTTTGTATCTAGTGAGACATCAGGTGGATTATATACCGAGTAGATTCTGATTTTTTTATTGCCTACTTGGACCTCTACTCCCACGCATTCGGTGAGCGACAGGAGATCATGCGAAAGAGTTTTATACTTCAGGGTCTTGTGAATCGCCACCGCAACACCACCACCTGCTTTGGTCGTTCTGCCTTCCCTCATCAGCGGAAAGTCTGGGATGTTAATTTTCTTCGTTTTGCTCTTCAGTTTAGTCTCTGAAATCAGAGAAATTTTAATGTTATTATTATGGACGATGTGCAATAACTCGTCCAGATTGGGTTTGAGCGCAAAAATATTAATTGCTAATATATTGGTTATGTTTGTGGGGGAATCGTAGGTGTATCTGAGGAGGATGTGAACAGATGAGCGTAGGATGCGATGATTGTGATCCTATCAATGGGGGTGTCAGCTTTCTGGAGTTTAGAGATGATATCTTTAAGCTCTGAGAAGATTTCAGGAATTCTGAGGGTTCTTAGGTCGTCAAGGTCTTGCTTCGCTGTGGTAATATAATTTTTCGTGCTACTTAAATACGATTCCGGAACATGGGTCTTCATTGGGATGGTTCTCGGATCAGCAGTGGGTGCGGCAAAATCAGTTGTTGAGATTTCCGCCGTTGGAAAACAAGAAGTGTAGGAGGTCCTAGACATCTTCGCTGCAATAGATATTGGCGTAGGCTCGAGGACTGCAGGAGACTGAAGGAAGTGGATGTTTTTTTCCGCGTTTTAGATCGTAGCAGAGTATGGGGTAGCGGGTAGTTCCATTTCTACTCTCCTTGGTGGTGGTGGTTGGACCTTTTTTTTCGAGCCTCCACAAATGTGGTTCTCACGGTGCACTCTCGGTAGCTCGCTGTGTGAGCTAGACCACAGTTTGCACACTTCACAGAAATGCTTCGATGTCGTGATTGCCTGCACATTTCACACATCTGAAGTTTAAGTTGCTGTGCTGACTAGCGTGTCGAAATTTTTGGCACTGGAAGCACTGTGTTGATTGCTGATTTTTAATGTATTTTTCTATTTTACAGGTATGATAGAAAATGGTTTTAATAGCAGCGAAGCTGCTTAAGGTTACATCGGGGCCAACCGTTATTGCAAACACCGGCAGTGGCCTATTCTCCTTGCTGTCTCCATCCTTATTTGTTTTTACGAACTGCCGGACTGATAATGTCGTATGCCGTGTTTGGATATTTCGGCTTCAATTTCGTGCTCAGTAAAACTAGCGGGAAGACCTTTCATGATAAATTTCTTCGGCCGCTCACTTTTTAGACCGAAGTTGTAAAAATTGTAACTTTGCCTTTTCAGGATACTTGCGATTTTATTGTAATCCTCCGTCGTTTGCAGATGGACGATCGGGGTGTTTCCATTAAACTTCATCCCGAAGTTTTTATCCAAGGCGTTGACTTACAGGAAATTGTTTACTTTTTTGGTCGCTAATTTCTCATTTTCAATAACTATTGGACGCACTGCGGTTCGTTTTTCAACCTCTTGAGGTCCGTCAGGAGTGTTCGGAGGATTGCTGAGGCGAGCGGGGTCAGAGCTCGCGCTCATTGACGGTTTCAAACAAAATCTGAAAAAATTGTCAGTTATTGGTATTGAGTACGTCTAGCTGTGGCCGTAATTTCAGTGAAATCTGCCGGTAAGTTTCGTAGAAATCGATTTTTTCCTTTTTTTCTTCGATTGTTCATATCTCTGAAACTAATGAATATTTTTTAATTTCTTTTTCATCAAAATGTGCGTCTCAACGAGATCCAGCGAATGGTCGAAGAACATCTAGTAGGTTGCTCACAAGAAATCGGACATATTTCAATTTTTCTGTGTTCTACAGTTATCTTTGCTTTTTGCACTCTAGCAAAAATTGAGATAAAAACTTGAAATTTGAAACAGAGGTTCCTTTTATTGTGGTGAAGGACCCTGTCAAATCGCGATTTGATCGTGTCATTAGTTTTCTAGATTTTAATCTTTTCATTTTCACGGTTTTTATTTTATTTCTCGATAATTATTGGACCGATTTTGTTGTTTTTCTTTTTCAAAATATGTGCCTTAACGAGATCTATGATATGGCTGAAAAAGATTGAGTCAATTATTTTGGGTAATATGAGATATTCCTGTTTTTTCACTTTTGACTTTGGTTTTACTTTTTGGGTTTGTTCGCACTCTAGCGTTCGCAAAAATTGAGATAAAAACTTGAAATTCGAAACAGAGGTTTCTTTTCTTATAGCGAAGAACCCTATTGAATGGCGATTTAATCGCATCATTAATTTTCTAAATTTCAATTTTTCCATCCTTACGGTTCTTTTATTACTTCATTCTCGATAAGTATTCATCCCATTTTATTTCCAAAATATGAGCCTTAACGAGATTACTTTGGGTAATATGAGATATTCCTGTTTTTGTTTCCGCTCGTCTGGAAAAAGGTCTTTCAATACGGGAACATTTTGATTTTGTGTGCAATCCGAGCATTCGGAAGCTTACCACCAATGAAATTGGGGGAAATAAACAAAAACGGTGACATATTTGACACAGTCGAATGGGGCCCCGAGGACCGCCTGCTTGTTTTGTTTTTTTTTTCGGGTCTTCCAAAGGAGGACTCATCTTGGCTTTCCTTTTTAGAGCCAGAGAAAGGTTGAGAGTTTTTATGTTCGACACGTTGATGCCAGAACTTTAACGAGACTTTTAAATTCACTGTACTGTAAACGCAGTACGTTGGAGTTTATATATCGTAGAGAGCGGTAGAGATGCGTCCGCACGGTACCGACTTAAAACAAATACTCAACCTACCGGGCATATAGAGATTCTCCATTCTCAGTAACCACCGCCTCCCCGTCTGAAGGCATTTATTAAATTAAATTGAAGATTGAAGATAGATCGAAATTTAAGAATTAACTAGAATTAATTAATTAAATTAATTTAAGAATTAATTAAGAAAAAATGTACATTGGCACTTCAATGTTCTACCGGCAATCTATCTAATCCACACATCCGCGGATACACATCCCCATGAGAGATGGGAACTGATTATTAGCATTTCTGCGATAATATCAACAAAAACGTCATGTTTACACAAAAAGTATGTTAACATTTTTTGCGCAGGATTTTCCGTACAGCATTTTGTGTAATATGTTTTTTTACAGAATTGATAATATTCGAGTTATGGTCATTTGTTTATAAAAATGACTAAAACCTTACTCGTGTTTATTTAATTAACATCTTTCCTGGTGTCATTTATATGCAGATTTAACTTTTTTCTTTTCACATTATTGAAAACCACCATAATAACTTAAAAAATTATCAGTGGTCAATTGTCACTAATAATGCTCTCTGCTGACTTCAACTTCAAAAATTCATAAAAAATTCCCCTGACGAGATCCTATAACGATTTTTTTTTTCAAAATGATCGTAAATCAATACCGAATATATGTTTCAAGTTTCATCCTAATCAAAAATGGCATATTTTAGATATCTCCATTTGTTTATATAATTGTTGTTAAAATGTTTATTGAAAAAAAAAACAAAAAAATGCTCGTCTTCTTTTTGTGCTGAGGAACAAACATGTGCATTTTTATGCAAATCCGAGACCGTCGGGTTCCCAGTCCGACGATTTCACGTGGAATACCCCATATACATTTTTTTTGTCGAGAGAAGACTTTGATCTATGCCCGAGCAGGAAGATACGAACATCTGTCTGGGTTTTAGCGTCTGAAATGTCACAATTATTATTGTGGTTGCCATTTTAAACAAGTAATATGCGCTTGCCGCTTGTATACAAAGCTTCTTATAAGTATGAACTTAAAAGCTGCATCCTCGATTGCGTAGGCAAACGTTGAGATTGTTGTGTTTACATTTGATGACTTTGGCGAATCATTGAAAAAACAGATTTGGAAAGTGAAGATCCGGAAAAAAGAAAAAAAAGAATACGGAAAAAAGACTTTGGAAAAAAAAGGTATACCATTGTCCAAAAAAAAATTTTTTTTTTGTTGTACAAAACAATAAATATGCTTCCATAGCAGAATGGAGACAGGCACTTTCCTCCTTCGGGTCCCCACATTCGGTAGTACACATTTTAGGGTGGTGACGTCTTCGGAACCTTTCTTCCTTCGGGTGCTATAGTACAATCTTTTTCCAAAGTCTTTTTTTCCGAGTCTGTTTTTTCCAAAGTCTTTTGTATGCATCTTTTTTTTCCGAATCTTTTTTGTCCAAAATCTTTTTTTTTCCAGTCTTTTTTTCCGTGTCTTTTTTTTCCACCAACCAACTTTGGCGTGTGACCAGATCAATGAAACAATTATTCACAATTGCGAATCTTTGAACGCTTTTTTTTATATTGTTGAACCACAATTGAGTTGATCGCCTTGAATTCATTGAATAAATTATGTTAATCCATAAAACTATTTACAGCAGCACGACTAATGCACAAATACAACGCTCATGGAGCAACGGACGTGACAGGTTTTGGGCTCTTGGGGCACGCTCAAAATCTCTCAAAACACCAAAAGAATGAAGTTTCTTTCGTCATTCATAATTTACCGGTGATTGCAAAAATGGCTGCGGTGGCAAAGGCCTGTGGCAATATGTTCCAGCTTCTTCAGGGTCACTCAGCAGAGACCAGCGGAGGCTTACTCATTTGCTTACCTCGAGAACAAGCTGCCGCATACTGTAAAGACATCGAAAAACAGGAGGGCTATCAAGCATGGATTATCGGAATCGTTGAAAAAGGAAATCGTACCGCTAGAATCATCGATAAACCCAGAGTCATTGAAGTTCCTGCTAAAGAAAAAGATGGGGAACTGTGGTAACGTCGATGTAATTGGACGGAATTGATAACCACCGTATTATTCTGTTTCCTTCAATGCATTTTATGAAAGACAGAAGTATAATTTTCAATTGACTCTATTATGTTTGATATTTTCATAATTAAATCGGCCAAGTAATAAAAACGAGACAAATCTATGAATTTTTATCATGTATATCTTTCAGAAAAAAATCAACCTTTACTAATCAATACAGATGCTCATCAAATTCAAAATGGAAATTTAGTCGTTGATATGAAATAAAGGGCAATTCCAACACTCATTAGCTGACAGATCTGAAAAACCCACTGGCCTCATTTGTTCTTGGCCCTTTTGTGGAACAAGTCATATTCATCAGGTTCTGTGTTATGAGCGAAACTGGTACAGGAATTCCTCCTGAAATTCATCATGGAACCGAATTATGATGTATCATTTCACCTTTGATGTCGTCTTGGACCTTCACACTACCATAGTACTACATTTTGCGCGAAATTTTTGAAACAATAATAGTCCATAACAGTACTTTTAAGTATGAAAATATTCAATCACTCGACTGTCAATAGAAGGTTTGGAATTGCATGGAGTTGGCATCTGAGTGAAAGCCGAGTCCTGACCAACCCCGTGACTACACACCCTTGCCGGCACCATTTTTATGTATTATTATCTCCTCAACTTCGGAATAGGCACATAGCAATGAATAACCAGGACTAAATAAAGAGGAGTATGGAATATAGCTTTTGCTCCGATGGGTGCAAACTAAGATTTTCCTCCCGTTCTCTTTAGGTTTACTTTACAATGGAAAAGAACGTTCTAACCACGCTATATAATATAAAGGACTCTCAGCCGAGCGGTTATTCACATCGCTTCCTAGGTTTGAACACTAATATTTCGACCTACTAAATATTTGGAAAACTTCGCATGGTGGAAAAATTGGATATCGGCTATCGGTTTGTTGTTATCGACGCATCAACTACAATGCTTCTTAGCGCCGGCTCTGGACTTATTATAGTCGTTAGACGCTCACGACTTTTTCCTTTGTAACACAGTTACGGATGTTATTCGTTCACAATGAGAGAGAGAGAGTAGGGACATTCAGTTGTAAACAGTTTTTGGTACTCGTCTTATAACTTTTGGGGGTGAACTGTTTTTTTCTTTTGTGGTGCCCATTATTTGACTAAATCAAATAATCCAGAAAAAATCCACCGGTACCTGGGCTTGAACCCAGGCACTCTAGATCCGTAGGCGGGCACCTTATCTACTTCACCATACGGCCTTGACTTGACTTGAAAATTGTTTATTAACATTTGTCATATATACATGCTATATACAGTATTAATATCTTAATTGTTACACTCTAGATCACCAGTCATTGGCTTTATGTCTAATATGATTAAAGTTTAACCTAATTTTTCATTTTTATAATGTTTGTGAATTTTTACATGATGACTCGATATAAGGAAAAATGACTTCTAAAAAACTTTATAATTAATGGGTGCATGGGGGGAGGGGGAGAGCGGGATATGCGGAAAGGTGGGACAAACAGGTGGTCAGCGAGTCAATATTGATGTTTTGGAGCTGGGGATTAGGATGGGATTGTAGCTTAAATTTAAATGTCTTATTAATTCTATCGATAAATTCGCCTATGGTTGCCATGCCAAGCGTTTCGTGTATTTCCACAATAGTCGTTCTTCTTTTAAAATTTCCTATTATTCGTAGGAATTTATTTTGAATCACTTGAAGATGATTCAAGTGCATTTTCGCTGCATTGTGCCAGGCAGGACAACCATAGGTGATAATGGGCCTAATTAACCCTTTGTAGAGAGTAAGTTTGAGGGATAGACTGAGCGCGGGTGATTTTAGCAAATTATACAATCTTACTAGGATAACTTTAGTCTTGACCTTGATTTCAGATATATGCTTTTTCCACAGGAGTTTGGAATCGATGTGTAAGCCTAAATACTTAACAGAGTCGGTTGGTGTGATCTTATCGCTACGAATAGTTAAAGTCGGCTTGGCCTTGGAGCTAGTAAATAAGATTGCTTCTGTTTTAGCAGCATTCACTTGAATTTTCCATTTCGTTAATTCACTGATTGTGAGAGAAGCAGCATTTTCTATTCTTCTAATAACTTCGTTGTTCGATTTGCTAGCTGAGTACAAAGCAATGTCATCAGCATAGCCTGCAATGGATACATTTCTCGGAATTCTGTTAAAAACAGAAGCAATGTACAAGTTGAATAAAACAGGCGAGAGAATAGACCCTTGTGGGACTCCCGCGACAATTTCTATTTTATCCGAAAGCAAAGTTTCGACTCGAACTCGGATATATCTATTTGAGAGATATGATAGTAAAATTTTACATAGACATTTAGGGACATTTAATCCTTCGAGTTTATATATAAGGCCTGTGGGTCAAATAGAATCAAAGGCCTTCTCGCTGTCCAGGAGAAGAAGAACGGTATCTTCTTTCCGGTCTTTCGCGGATTTTATATCATTCGTAATTCTAACCAGCTGGTGGCAGGTCGAGTGCTCTGATCGAAAACCAAATTGATTGATAGGCATTAGTTGTAAACTCTTCTATGGGTTTTTTGAGACGAGCTAAAAGTTCAGCCAATACCGGTAGGAGGCTAATAGGCCTATAGCTCACCGGATGCGAAGGGGGCTTACCGGGCTTTAGAATCGGAATGACCACCGCTCCTTTCCAGAGTTCCGGGAAATATTGTCTGAGGAGGCATGTATTGTATATCTTTGTTAGTAAACTTATTGCTTTAATTCGGAGGTTTTTTAGTGCTATATTGGGAATATTATCCACACCCGGGGCTGATTTATTTTTTAGTTTTTTGATAGCGGAAATGATTTCACGGGGATTTGTAAGGAGTTTAATGGGAGTTTCGATAGGGGCTTTGAGGATAGTTTTTTTCACATGACCTGTGACTTGCTGTTCCAACGATTTGTTTCCTCGAGAGGCCGATAGTTCGTGGATATTTGCGTAGTGTTTACAAAGTGTATTAGCCTTATCATGGTCTTCTGTGTGGAGTCTGTTGTTTTACTTTAGTGCGGGGATTTTACTTTTACCGGTGTTATTAAAATATTTTCCTATGTGCCAAATAGAGTGATCTTTTAAGTTTATGTTTCTAAGTTTGTTCTCCCAAGATGATTGTTTCCATTCTGTTAATTTAAGTCTGATTTCTTTTATCAGCTGATTGAGTTCGGATTCAAGGTAGCGATTCCGCGTTTTTTGCCATCTTGACCTAATATAATTTTTGAGTTTTATTAAGGAGGCTATTTCGGGTGGTATAGGAGTATGGGTGGATTTGGATGAGCGGATGGGAGTGGAGGAATCCAGGGCTGTTTGAATAATTTAAGTGAAATGTGTTATGTGTTTATCTATTGCTTCAGTGGTGTTACAAGTCGGGTTTGGTGTAGAAATCTCATCATTTAAGGTATCCTTGAATTTATTCCAGTCGGTTTTCGCGTCATTTAAAATTTTTGATGATTCTGGTGAGGTTGGTCTGCCAAATAGGGAGAAAAACAATGGTAGGTGATCGGATGGGGATTCGGAAAGTGTGGTGAAATTATTAATGATAGAAATGTTGTTAGTTAATAAAAGGTCAATAGTACTAGGAGTGTTTGAATTATGAGGGTAGTGTGTAGGAACGTCTGGAAAGAGCAGATTAATTTTATGTTCCGTTAAAAAATTTGAGAGAATCTTACCTGATTCGTTTGGCCTAGCAGAGGTCCAAGCAGTATCCTTCGCATTGAAGTCTCCAACAATAATTGTTGGAGTACTATCGGAAAGTAGGTGCCTCAATAGGTTTGTATCTATTGAGACAACCGGTGGATTGTAGATCGAGTAGATCTTCGTTTTTTTATTGTTTACTTGGACCTCTACTCCCACGTATTCGGTGAGCGACAGGAGATCATGCGGAAGAGTTCTATGTGAGAAGGTTTTGTGGATCGCCACCGCAACACCACCACCTGCTTTGGCCGTTCTGTCTTCCCTGATCAGCGAGAAGTCTGGGAAGTTAATTTTCTTCGTTTTGCTGATTAACTTAGTCTCTGAAATCAGACAAATTTTGATGTTATTTCTATGGACGATGTGTAATAACTCGTCCAGATTAGGCTTGAGCGCAAAAATATTAATTGCTAATATGTTGGTTATGTTTGCTGGGGAATCGTAAGTGTGTCTGAGGAGGGTGAGAACAGGTGGACATAGGATGCGATGATTGTGACCCTATCAATTGGTGTAAGGGCTGTTTGGAGTTCAGAGCTCATCTCGTTAAGGTCTGAAAGGATTTCGGGGATTCTAAGGGTTTTTAGCTCGTCAAGGACTTGCTTCGCTGTAATTATATAGTTTTTATTTCTAGTTAAATAAGATTCGGGAATATGTGTTTCCATTGGGATGGTCCTAGGTTCAGCAGTGGGTGCGATAAGATTCCTTCTCGAGGTTTCCACCGTCGGGAAGAAGGAATCGTAGGTGGGCCTGGACGTGTTGGCAGTAGAACTCGGAGTTGGCACTGGGAGTGCAGGAGACTGGAGGAACTGGATGTTCCTTTCCAGATTCTGGATCGTGGCCGAGTGAGGTGCGGCAGGCAACAGAGGTGTAGCGGGCAATTCTAATGGCGCTATGATGGGCCTGGCCGACTGTGCTCGTTTTTTTTGGGTTTCCATGAATTTTAGGCGCATGGAACACTTTCTGTAACTGGCCGTGTGGGCTAGTCCGCAGTTCGCCCACTTGAGAGTTTTCGAAGTACAGTCCTTGATGTCATGGTTTGACGCACACTTTACACATCTGGGGTTCAGGTTGCAGTGTTGGCTTGCATGGCCGAACCGTTGGCATCTGAAACACTGGGTCGGTTGCTCGGATTTCACAAATTTTTCTATCTTGTATGTGTGATAGAAAATAGTTTTAATAGCAGCAAAGCTGCTCAAGGTTACTTCAGGGCCAACCGTGATTGCGAAGATCGGGAGAGGCCTGTTTTCTTTAATATTTCCGTCTTTATTTACTTTCACGAACTGGCGAACGGAAAGTACGTTAATGCTGTGATTTGATAATTTGGCTTGAATTTCGGCTTCCGAGAAACTGCTGGGAAGCCCTTTCAAAATAAATTTCTTCGGTCTTTCACTTTTAAGGTCGTAGGTGAAAAAATTAAGGTTTTGCCTTTTCAGGATACTTGCGATTTTGTTGTAATCCTCGGTCGTTTGTAGGTGGACGATCGTGGTACTTCCATTAAACTTCATCCTGAAGTTTTTATCCGAGGCATTGGATTGCAGGAAATTTATTAACTTTTTGGTCTCCAATTTGTCATTTTCAATGATGATTGGAGGCACTAAGGTTTTTTTTGAGCGTCTTGAGGCCCATCAGAAGAGTTCGGAGGATTGTTGGGGCGGGCTGGTTCAGAGCTCGCGCTGTTTGACCGTTTCATAACGGTTTTTTTTTGTTTTTTTTGGGTCTTCCATCGGAGGACTCGTTTTGGCTTTCCTTTTGGGAGCCAAGGGAATTTTGAGGTTTTTTAGATTTGACACTTTTGTGCCAAAACTTTTACTCGATTTATAATTTCAATGTAGTAGGAGCACGGTACGTTTGAAATTTGTGATTCGTAGGGAGCGGTAGACATGCGTCCGCACGACACCGACTCAAAACAAATACTGACCATACGACCGACTTGACTTCAAAATTGTTTATTAACATTTGTCATATATACATACTATATACAGTATGAATATCTTAAGTGCTACGCTCTAGATCACCAGCCGTTGGCTTTATATCTAATTTGAACGAAGTTTAACCTAATTTTTCATTATTTCAGATATTTGTGATTATTTACATGATGACTCGATATAAGGAAAAATGACTTCTAAAAAACCTTATAAGTAATGGGTGCATGAGGGGCGGAGGAGAAAGGGATATATGGAAAGGTGTGACAAAACAGGTGGTCAGCGAGACCAATTTACTTTCTTATCAATATTGATGTTTTGGAGCTGGGGATTAGGATCGGATTGTAGTTTAAATTTAAATTTCGAATTTATTTTATCGATAAATTTACCTATGGTTGCCATGCCCGAAAAATTTATTTTGGACAAATTGAGGATGATTTAAGTGGGTTTGTGCTGCATCGTGCCAGGCAGGACGTCCATAAGAGATAGGTCTGATTAACCCTTTGTATAAAGTAAGTTTCAGACATTGACTGAGCGTTGGAGATTTCAGCAAATTATACAATCGTACTAGAATAATTTTAGTCTTGACCTTGATATCAGATATAAGTTTTTTCCACAGGAGGTTGGAATCAAGGTGTAAACCTAAATATTTCACAAAAACGGTTGGGGTAATCTTATTGCTACGCAAAGTTAAAGTCGGTTTGGCCTTGGAGCTAGTAAATAAGGTTGCTACTGATTTAGCAGCATTCACTTGAATATTCCGTTTCTTTAAATCGCTGATTGTAAGAGAAGCAGAATTTTCTATTCTTCTAACCACTTTATTGATCGATTTGCTAGGTAAGTACAGAGCAATGTGATCAGCATAGCCTGCAATGAATACATTTCTAGGTATTCTGTTAAAAACAGAAGCGATGTATAGGTTGAATAGTACAGTGGAGAGGATATCCCCTTGCGGGACTCCCGTGACAATTGGTGTTTTAACGGAAAGTAGTGATTTGACTCTAACTTGAATATATCTATTTGAAAGATATGATAGTAGAATTTTACACAAATATTTAGGTACATTTGAGTTGTGGCCCGACAGGAGTGTTCGAAAGTTTGTTGAGGCGAGCGGGTTCTCAGCTCGCACTAGTTGACGGTTTCATAACGGTTTTTAAAATTTTTTTTTGGGTCTTCCACAGGAGGAGTCATTTTGGCTTTCCTTTTGGGAGCCAGAGAGAGTTTGAGATTTTTGAAGTTTGACACTTTAGTGCCAGAACTTTGGCAAGATTTATAAATTCACTGTACTGTAAGCGCGGTACGTTTGGAATTTATATTTTCTAGAGAGCGGTAGACATGCGTCCGCACGACACCGACTCAAAACAAATACCGTCAGTGGCCCAGTTGATGCACGACTAAGGATAACTCATTTGCAAATGACGTTTAATTAAATTTTTTTCAGAGAAAAATGTAACTGAATTGTTTAATAGTCATTCCTAGTGTCCTCTGAAGTGAAAAAAACACATTTTTCACATAAATACCTAGAAATTGAATAAATTAAAACGAAAGTAAAGAAAAGCGTCAATGTCCCAGTTCATGGACGGCCAAAACCGGAATGGCCGTGTTCCTGCACACCGTGGACCCAGTTCATAGACGCAGGTAATTGGAGGGAATGGGCAAAGGATAATGTATGGAATCCAAACTAAGAACGATATCAACGATTGTTTTTATCATGTAAACTGTCATGAATTGTGTTTCAGAGTGCGAAATGTGCCAAAAAACATACATATAAATTTTTAATTAACCCTCGTTGGATACTTTTGTCGAAGGAACTTTTGATGGTGGGCTGGCGGTATTTTGATCATTGCTATCATGACTATCATTCAACAATTCTTCCTTTATTTGTCTCGCCGCACTGGGTTTCTGGTCTTTAATAGTCTTCTCCAGCTTCCTCTTCACCCCTTTCTTCTTGGCGACGACGTTGGGGCTCTTTTTCTTAGCCTTCACAGCCCTAGCATCCTCTTTCTGTCTCTTCAATTCCAAATCCCTCTTTTTTTTATAGCCCGAGCCGTTTTTTTAATTTCCATCTCCTGAGCCTTTAGTTCCCTTTTTCTCAGTCTTTCTGCCTTGTTCTTCTCGATGATTTCTCTTTCTTCCAATTTTTTATTGAGTTTGAATCTGTGAAAGTCATTCCAAGCGTCGCCTGTTACTGCTGATGGTGGTGCGTTTTTCGGTAGGGTTTGAGGAACTGGTTTTGTGGAAACAGAGGGCCAATGAACTGCTTTTTTGAGTGGAGATGGGAAGTCTTCGATTGGGCACTTTATCAGGACTGACGGCTGTGCTGGTGATTGACATCCAGAGATTTTATCCTGGTTATTTTCTGGATTATCAGTCTCGTCACTGTTTGATGATGTGGATCCAGGATTCTCTGTAGATTCATTCACGGAGAATTTCATCGATTGAGTGGTTGGTGCTCTAGATTTTTCAGGAGCTGCCTCTGACGTCTCTGTTTTACTTTTTGGATCCCCATCGGGGGGAACTCCATCTCCTCCATTACAGTCTTTAGAAGAAAATTTCCTGGCCAGTGGGGGGATATTGTGATTCTCCTATGAGGGAGCATTGTTGTTGAGTTCTCCCTCGAAACTTCCCGTGAAATCTTTAATTAGACGTTTTCACTTTG